>CM077813.1:30791476-33191476 GCA_039764185.1 Tamarix austromongolica | reverse complement strand
TGAGGTATATTAATATTTAATTATAGTGTATTATTATTAAATAAATTTTTATAAAGTTTTATCCTTTTTAATTTCCTACTTCTAATATAATAATTATTGATATTATTTTTAGGTGTTGAGTTGCTAGTTAAGCTTTGAATCTTTAACTGGGATACTTGTAATGTTCGATTTTTACGGGATTAAGGTAATCGTTAAACCCCACTTAAACACATGAAAAAACGTATGCTAGCACATTAGGGATTTTAGTATGATTTTATGCATGTTATGTGTTGCCTAGTATGATAAATGTGGTTGCTTATATTGATTGATAAAAAGAAGAGCATGCTAGATTTTGTGCCATGCGTAGAGATGATACTTAAGGAAGGAGTTTGATTATTGATGGAAATGTTAAATGCTTGTCTATGATGTATTATGTTGCTAATGCATGAATAATATTATTGTGAGCCTAAGGGTATTTTAGTAATATGCCTATGTAAGTATGTGATCTAATATATGTAGTTGCTAATGAGTATTATGTTGAATAATGACAAGTTGGTGGAGTCAGATGATAAGAATGAAGCGCTAATATTAGTATTTTATGTAGTGGTGGTAAATTCATAAAAGTGGTGTAATAAAGGGGTTAAGTGGTAATTTTGTAAGTCAAAAGGGTATTTTGGAAATTTTGTAGTAAAGAGGTATTTTGGTAATTTTGAAAGAAAGGGATAAAACGGTGATTTTGTAAGCAAAAGGGTATTTTGGTAATTTCAAAAGAAAGGGGTGAAATGATAATTTTATAAGTAAAAGGATAAAATTGTAAGTTGTAAGAAAAATGGGTATTATAGTAATTTTTTAGGCAAAAGGGCAATATGGTAATTTTATGATTAAATGGCAAAATGATAATTTTATAAGTAAAGGGGTATTATGGTAATTTTTGGAGGAAAGAGTAAAGTGGAAATTTTGGAGTCAAGGGCTATATAGTAATTTTATAAGTAAGTGGTAAGAATGGTAATTTTGGAAGTAATGGGCAAAATAGTAATTTTGGATGTAAAAGGGTATTATGGTAATTTGCAAGAAAGAGGGTAATATGGCAAAAATTGGATGAAAGGGGGTAAAATGGTAATTTTTATAAATAAAAGGATATTATGGTAATTTGGAAGTAAAGGGTAGAAGGATAATTTTGTAAATAAAAGGATATTTATGGTAAACTTGGGAATAAGGGGTAACTTAGTAATTATAAAAACGACGAAGGGTAATTTGGTAATTAAATTATGATTATAGAAGGGCAATATAGTATTTATAAAAATGGAAAAGGGTAAATTGGTAATTATAATTAGGGAGAAGGGTAAATTGGTAGTGATAATTATAGAGAAAGGTAAATTTATAATTATAAATAGGGAGAAGTGTAAATTGGTAATTATAATTATGGAGGAGTGTAAATTGGTAATTATAATTATGGAGAAGTGTAATTTGGTATTTATAATAATGGAGAAGGGTAAAATGGTAATTATAATAATTAAGAAGGGAAAATTGGTAATCATGATAATGAAGAAGGGTAATTTGATAATTTATCAAACTTAAGGGCAATTTAGTAAATATAACACAGGAGAAGGGAAATTCGGTAATCTAACCAACCAAATGGGAAATATGATAAGGGTAGCAATTATGAGGGGTGAATGGTGATCTAAAAAGCGTAGGAGATAACTTGGTAACCTTAACTGGGTAAGGGGTAATTTGGTAATTATGCAACCTGAAGGGTAATAGGGTAATTTGTCAAGTAAGGAAGGGATGACTTAGCAATTATATAAGTAAGGGGTAAATATGTAATTTGTACCTAAAATGTCATTGTGATTATGGAATTTCATAATATGATTCAAATAATGTTGATTAGTAAGGTAAGAGTATTTGATAACTAGTAAGTATCACAAGGACAAATCCTAATTCAGAATTAGATGAGATTATGATGGACCTAATGTTTTCTCTGTGATATCTTGGATAACCCTCTGAATAAGAAATGACTAATGATATCAGAATGATTGAAAGTGAATAAGTATCTGATTATTGTACTTTTGTGATCACTTTAATTAAGGCACTAATATTTAAAGTGAAAGACCTCGAGATCGGAAATGGTGGCTCTTTAGGGGTCGCTACCCTAAAGACGTCGTTTAGCCCACGATTATTTTGGTATTTGCTGGTGTGCCTTTGTGCCCCAGCCAGGCCCTATATCTTACTCTATCTAGCTCTACGGACCTATTTAGGGGGTATGCATACTTATGGATTAGGTGTCCTTGTCGGTAGGGTACTGAGTAGCTTTATACACCAGTACGACCAGGGTACCTTTGTGTCCTTGGGTTCATGGTTGAAGGGTATCGAGTAGCTTAGATGCACCAGTACGACCGGTGTACCTTTGTGTCCCGGGTTCTTGATCTCCCGTCTGAGGTAAATAAATAGAATTGTTGTGCCAATTAAAGAAAGGAAAAACACTAATTACGAAAGTGAAAGATTAATGAGCCAGACCCAGTTGACTTATGATATTGAGTACCGATCCACCGTTTATAATAGTGGCCCTGGAGCGTGTTGCCCTGGTAGGTGATATTGAGTACCGGTCTACTGGATATAATAGTGGCCCAGGAGCGTTTTGCCATGGATGATGATTATATGTATTTCGGTGCACCAACTAAAATAGTGGGGATCCCGAGGTCAATAAAACCAATATTAGATGTGAATAAATTATGGAAAGATATTAATCACTTATAGTGGAACACCTTGTGAGTCGGGGCCAGACCGGTCCACCGTCGAATAATAGTGGCCAGGAGCATTCTGCCCTGGAGATCGATCCACCGGCAATAGTAGTGGTTAGGAGCATTCTGCCCTGTATGTATTCCGGTCCACCAGCTATAAAAGTGGGGTTCCCACACTCACTTGGATATAACTAGAGAGATGATTAAATAATGATGTACTAATGGTTTAAGGCCCAAAAGTATCGATCATACTTAATAACTCATTGATATGTGACAGCCTTGTTATATATGTGATTATTATGTATGCACCTCTCATTACATATGTATATCACTTGCATTATGTGTTGCATTCGGGCCTGTTTTTAAGTGTTGTATTAAAGGGTTACTCAGTACCATAGTACTGAAGGGTTCCACTCATGGGGCCCCTGCCTATTCAATGGGAAGTGTCCCTTGCAGGTCCTTTCAGATGCTACTCAAGTGGGCAACGGGAAAGAGAGTAAGGAATTATCCGGAACCGTTAGGGTTTTTCTCCTTCTCTTTTAAATTCCTAGTTTTATTGATAATGTTGTTAATGTAACCACCACTGGTGGATTTTATTCTTGTAAATGATTTGATACGCTACTCTGATTTAATTATGTTGGATTTCTTGTAGATTGTTTTTCATTTTTTTAGCCTTAACACTTAGTACTAGAACGGTATGAGTGAACCAGTCTGGTACTAAGTATGGCGGTAATATCCCTAAAATTCACAGTTTGTTTGTTTGCTTTTGCTAATCTCTTAATAAAATGAAAATTTTCAGTAGTGAATTTTGGGGGTGTTACAGCTTACCTCGTGTCTCATGGTCATCTCCAAGAAAAAGTGGGGAACAAATGTTCAAAGATTGTCTATAGTAGATGAAAGTGATAGTCTTACCATCCGTATATTTCTTTTTGTTCACTTGATCCTTCTTTTGATGGGATTTCTCTTCTACTCTTATAAGCTCTTATTCCATCTGATCTTGCTTTTTAATGTGCTCCATGGAAACCTCCTCAACTAGCTCATCCTTACATTTTGACCTGGCATCATCATACTCATAACTCTAACTTGAAATTGAAACTAAAGTACTAGAAAGATCTTTTTGTGATTGTAATTGATTGATCATGTTGACCATATAACCCATTTGCTCCTCTAACACTGAAATCCTTTCATTTTTTTAATTTGACTTTGCATTAGTTAGCTTTGCCCACTTGTCAATGCTTCAAAAAGCTTCTCCATTATTTTTGAACTTGAGGGTTCTAAAACTAGAGAAGATTCTTGTTGAGGATAAATATTTTGAAACTTCATATTTGTGTATGTAAAGGTCTTGATATAGCACTTGATAATGATCATTCATTCCCCATCCAAAGTTAGGTTGATGCCTCATTCTCAAATAGTATGTGCTTGTGTAAGGGTCTTGTCCTTGGAAACCATTGAAAGATTTAGCACCGGGTTATGTCCATCCTCCTCCTCTCACATCATGTGAATGGTAACCTTATGGATTTCCTTGTGTATGATATACTCCACTTTTATTAATAACTCCAATACCTATAACTACTTGCGAAACAAGAGTAGTGCGTTAGTTAAGTTTATCCTCAAGCTTACTTGAACTTACCTCATTTATTCTTGAATTAAGATTCATGCAAAGTTTTCCATAGCCTAATGGACCTCTCAAAGCCACCTGGAAGCTCTAACACTTCCAAAGGAAACGGTTAAAAGCGAAACAAAACACACCAAAAATCCTAAAAAAAGCTTAAAAGAAGAAAGAAAGCACTAAAAAAAAGCGAAACTCACTAAATACTAAAAATTATATAAATATAGAGACTTTGGCGCCCACAAGCAATTTAACCTCAAAATAAAAGGATGATACGAAAAATACAACACATTAAAAATACTACCAAAAAATGGTGATGTTTTCAATCCCTAGCAACGGTGCCAAAAATTGGTGTGACCATAGTCAGCATACAACTTAAACCCTCTTGTTACCAATTGTAGTACTGGAAAATAAGGGTATTATTCTAAATAGAGGATTAAAAGGGATCACCTCAATTTAAATAGCTTAAAAATAAATAAAATTAAGAATCATAAATAACACAATATAAAATAAATACGAAAAATACTAATGGGGGTTATAAAATTAGAAAAATAATAAAATAATAATAAAAATAATGGATAACCATAAATATGATAAATATGCTAGGGAATCCGAAATCCGCTACTAGATTAGGTCAAAATATAATATTAATTTCTAAGTCAATATTTAATTATAAGAAAGTAATCTACCAAGTTATATACGAAAAGCAGGTCCATACACCTTATATTACTTCCCTTAATTAATTAATATAACAAAGCGCTAATATTAATCCTATTAAATACTAGCAGTGTAGCAGTAACAAGTGGATCCTATATTTAAATAGATTTAATGCATTAAAAATAATTGGAAGGATGTCAATTTAAGTACCCATACTAGTACATTAAACATATCTAGCTATATTTCCCTTCTTTGACCCACACGTATCTAAACGTTTTATTACTTCGGTTAGAATCACAAAACTATTAGGTGATTTGTTATCTAACCAAGATGAAATTTTATACATATAAATTCTAGTATATTTATATAGCATCCTAGCATGTAAATAATCCTACATATTATCACTTATGAGGAAACCAGAACAAGGCATACAGCAAATTAATTATACTTGAAAGAATTATATATATAAGCGATAGCAATTAAAATAGAGTTAAGGAACAATCTCATGAAACAAAGAAAAATAAAACCATATCTCAAACCCTAATATAGGGTTTCAATCTATTCCCTAACAATAAATAATCAGTCAGCTATAGTTATTGAATTAATTACACAGAAATATATATCCAAAATATAAATTAAAATAGAGAAAGAAATAACTGGAATTAATTATGGATGAAAGATCAAGAATATATTTAAATAAAATATTAATTTCATCTGAATCAAATTCTACCGGGTAAATTTTTCCCTATTTCTTGTTCTCTCGACATTATTGATTTCTATGCAATTAAATTCTTTTAGCTTTTTCTTCAGCGTTGGTTGAACCGTACCACCGAACAACAGTCACTACTACCTCCACTTTCTCTCTTCTGGTCGTCCACTCGTCCTATAGCTCTAGTTTGTTGATTTTTGTGCGGCCTCTGACTTGCGGCTCTCACGTCTCTCTCTGAGTTGCTACCATGCTCCCTCTCACTGTTCTTCTCCTCTCTTTCTTTTATTATATGGTCATCTCCCTTTTTTCTCATCTCTCGTGAGGCCTATCTCTGTTGCCTATACGCCCTTCGTCCTGGGGCCGAGCCTCCTCTGCCTTTCTTGAATTTTCTCGCCCTATGCTGCCTTTTTTTTCCACATTGCTAACTTCTTCCTTTCTTCTCCCGCTTCCTTCTCCTTTTATGTTTGTTCGCTACTTTTTTTTTTTTTTCTTGGCCTATGGGCCATTGGTCCAAAGGTCTAATTTTTTTTTTTTTTAAAAATAATACCTATAAAAAAATTAATAAAAATTAATAAATAATATTATACTCTTAATTTATTTAATTATTATCACTTAAGCTCAAATAAAAACATTTGTGTAATTATTATCACTTAAACATAAAATCATAATTAATCACCTATATTACTTAATTAAAATACTAAAAACTAAGATTATAAGGGTATTAAATACGTCAAAATATGAACTTATCAATATGTGATATGTGGAGTGTGTTGCTGCATAATGGCCTTAGAAGAAGAGAATGTCATGCATGATTTCCAAAGACAAGTTTATAATATCTCAACATATTTTTCTATGATTCCTAGAATGATTTTTGGTATTTCGCATGTTAATTTATGAATATTAATTGTATAGTACCTTGAATAATCTAAGATTATTTTTTGGATTTGATTAGACAAATTTATGGAATTTAATCATGTGTAATTTATGTTTTGTGGGTTGTTTTTCCCCTATATCAACCAACTGGCCTCTAAGATTGATCAACTTATTTGGTAGATTGATTAATTAGTTGGTTTGTGACTTCAGTGATGTTGGGCTTAGATTAAACCAATCAACTGGTTCAACTAAATCAATTTAATGGTTCCTAAAATAGTCAAATATTTGGACCAATCGATTGAGTTGTTGGTCTACTAATCAAGAAGTCATAGCCTAGCATTAGACCCATCGACTGGCATGGCCAAACCAATAAACTGATTCTTAGAATAGTTGACTAGAGAAGTTGACCGACCGACTAGTTGTCCACCACTAGGGTCTAGTAGTGCTCTGATTAGTTGATTGGTCCATGAAATTGATTGATTAGTCAGCGAGACCCATGGACTAGTTTTGAATCTGAGGAACTCGTCTCAGAAAATTTTACTTTTCTAGCCTATTTTCTTCTTAAAGGTAATATTTTAATTTTCTTATGCTTAGATAAGGACCTAGTATGTTGATAGCTATAAATTTTCTGAATTAAGGAAGTTAAATATTAGATTTAAGGTATTAAGAATAAATCATCCCAATTGACCAATATTTGATCTTAGTGTAGGATTTAGCCCTTCCTCCTCAACATAACCTGAATTGGCAATTAAATGACTAAACAGGGACTCCCATTATTTTTATTATTAATGTAATATATCAAGATGATGGACAATAGACCTCTAATGACTTATACTATAGCCTTAAAATGAGAACCTTGTATGCATAAGGAATTAGCAAAGATAAAATATGATAACATAAACATAAAGGACGACCTTAAGTTGGCCTTACATATGATTAATATTTTCACTTAGCTAAATAAATAAACAATTGTGAATTAGGATTGGAATCTACCTATAATTGGAACTTCACCCTTGGCTTTATGAAATTAGTTTGAACAACCTTTAATATATGGGCAAGTCAATGATTGACTAATGAACTATGACTTTAACCTTGGAATGATCTAGAGGTGAATTGTGAAAAAGGGAATAAATGGAAATCTAATGGCGTTCTTGGATTTTTATGAGTGATGTTCACATTAAATAGTTCCTCAATTTGGCATAATGGATTTTATATTGGGATAATCTCTTAAAGATAACCTACTAGGAACATTAGATGATGTGAGAACCCTATATAAGTATGTTTAATTGAAAATGCTTGTTGTTTGGTGTGATATTATTGTGGGCCTTTATGTTAAATGACATTTCCAAGTTGATAAAACACTAGTTACTTAGTGTGGAACAAGCACTATGAAGGGTCTAGATTATTCAATCCTCAATTAGCTATGGTGCGTTAGCCTACCTTTCGCCTCTTTTTACCTTTAGGCTTTGCCTTTGAGCCAGATCCTCATAGATCCCTATGCGTTTCCTAATCTAGACATTGATAATGTACTAAAAAGTATCTGTACACCAAAAATTTAATTAGTTTAATGTTTTATCATTAGCACCCTAATTTGATTCTAATATCAAAAAATCTTAATTTAGCCCTAACCCAATTTCTTAATCCCAAAACTTTAAAAATTCAAACATCTTGACTCAGATAAATTGTAATTCATAATCCAAAATTAAGAGCCGCTAAAATTATCGCTAATAACAACCATTTTAGCTAATCTAAAATCACCTAAACTAACCCCTATATATTTTTCTCTTTTTCCTTTTATTTTCTCTCTTCTCCTTTTTCTCATCACCTAAGCCGTAATGTTTAAAATTAATGCAGCTTGCACCCTCCCAATTTGTACCATCACCGATCATGTTTTACAGAGATCATCACCCATCACCCTAGTTTCTTTCTTCATTTTCATCTTGTCCTTTTACTTATGTTATGCATGCCGATATGCACAACATGCACACACCTTGCTATTCTTCTTTTTCCTCTTATCCTTGTGCAATGCATACACAAAACCATCCCCATCACCTACTATGGTTCCCAACACTCAACCATCATTTCCCCTACGCCACCCTGCTATCCCTCATGCTTGTCATATACCTCACTCTTTTATCTTTTTTTCCTTCCCTGATTCACTTACACACATACATATGTCCATATATATATATATACTAAACACTCGACCTTTTTCCTAATTTTTTAGCCTCCACTTTATAATTTTTGTGCCAAAAAGCCACTACCCGAGCTCCCTCTTATTTCCTCTTTTTTCCTTATCTTTTTTTCTTCCTCTTCCTCTCTATTTTCCCTACTTTTAGCTAGCACACCACCATTTCCACCATCTTGCACCACCTCAACCACCACTTGCCATCTTTTGGCTAACAAACCGACCACCAAGGTCACCCTAACCTTCCCTTACACTGTCTTTGGCTATCACTACATACCACCGCTTCTTTTCCCTTCTTCTTTCTCTCATCCATCATATTTTTACAAAATTCACGGCCTATGTAATGCCTCAATCATGGCCAAGCAACATCAAAATTTCCTATAGCACACTCCTACAACCTAGCACATCCTACTTATAAACCCTCATACACTCATGGATGACCCAAATGCATGCTCATGTGCATTTGTTCAACTTGTGATCTATTTACCTAATGATTGAGCATGGTTGTGCCACTTTACACAACCTGACCGTGTGTACAAGGGTTATGGTATGGCATGCATGGTTAGAGGCCTTAGGTGGGTTTGAGTGGTTGTGGGAAAACTAGAAGAAATAAAGAGAGTGGAGTGAGTAAGGAGAAGTGGGTAAAAAACCTAATTACATTATGAAATATGGTTGAGAAAATAAAGAAATAAAGTAACAAAATGAAGGGTTAGGATAAAATCTTGCATAGGGAGTGTGAACCTTGAATAGGGTGTTTAGTCTTTATATGGAGGAAAAGCTTATATGGGAAAATTTAGTTTGAGTGTTGAACATAGGAAGGAAATAGTATTTTGGGTGACTAAAGTGATTGGGGAAGAGATAGTATGTGGGTTGGTGGAAGCATGTATGGGAGCCTAAATAGGTTTTTAGGGCAAAAACCCTAAGTATAGGGGTATTATGAGAGAACTTAAAAGGTTGGTTGGACTTTTTGTTGTGAGTAGGAAGGTTTCACATGAAGGGTGTAAGTCAAGTGAAAAGGAGGGTGGAGTTTGTGTATGAAGGAAATGTGTAAAAGAAAAGAGGTATATTATGGTTCTTCGGTGATTGGCTAAGGTTCATTATCACATAGGGAAGTTCGATAGCCGGGTTGTGATATTTTGAGTGGGTTGAGTGGAAGTATTGTGTTGGAATTAAGGGGGAGTGTTGGTTGTGAAGGATAAGGGCAGGCTATGACCACATAGGCCATCTTAGGATTTTAAGGGGAAACCCTAGGGGGTGATGGTGAGCCTACATGGAGAAAAGGGAAAGTGGGTCTTGACCCACTTGTGTGGGGGTTTTGACTTCATGAAGAGTAGGGTGGAAGGTGAAAAGGGGTCTTAGAGCCTTGTGGAGTGTTGATGTCCTAAGTTATGGGATAGTGTTTTTTAAGGAGTCTGGGGTGGAAGAGTGACAAAGGGTTAAGAAATTCCATTGGAGACATACAACACTAATTACTTAAAGTGGAAGATTATTAAGTCAAGCCTGGGTTGAGGATGATTTCTATTCCACCAATAATAACAGTGGCCAGGAGCATTCTTCCCCTAGAGACCGGTCCACCAACAAATAATAGTAGCCAGGTGCATTCTACCTTGTAGTAGTACTTTAGTTCCACCAACTTTAATATTGGGAGTTCCGAGCTCGATAAACCAAAACTTGGATGCTAAAGAATCATTAAAAAGATACTAATGACTTATAGTAGAACACCACGTGTGTAAAAACTAGGTTAGGATGATTTCCAATCCATCGGCTATAATATTTACTAGGTGTGTTCTGCTTAGGAGAAGTTATTCCTATTCCATTAGCCATAATAGTAGGGTTCCTATACTCAAGTCAATATAATTTGAGAGGTGTGTAAAGATGGAACTAATGACTTAAATTCTAATAACGATGATTAACCTAATTAAATTACTACTTGCATTATCTACCTTTTATATAGTAGGCCCTATCTTAGCTATATGGTTACCTTACACGGTACGTAGCAAACTAATCACCCCTATCATGGGTACTATTTATTCCCACAAGTAGTGGCCCCTCCTAAGTCTGTATAGGTAGGAGATGATGCCATTGATGACTTTGATGCATATGATGCCTTTATTGGGGTAGAGTGACGATCTGATATACTTTGAGTAGAGTCCGAGATGGTTTTCACCAAACTTGTTATTCTCTATTATTTCTACCATTTTTGTTCCCCTTAGCAGGCATTATTTTGTACCTTATTTCATTTCTCTATTAACTTTGACATTTGTGTACTCTATTTTTACTAATTAATATTGATCTATTATGGTATTTAATCATTTGTGTTAATAATTTTTGTACCCTTGGCCTTGTGATTAGCATGACATTGGTCAGGGGTCAATCTTGTACTGATCATGGTGGTAGCACCCCCTCCATTGTTTTAGTGCATGGCTTTCCATAACAAATAAATTTTTTCTACGGTATATTTTTAGGGTTTTACAAAGAACTTCTTTCTTTGGTGGCTTTTCAATTTCTCCTAAGATTTTTTTTTCTTTTTTCTTACATTTCACAAGTTCTCTTTAGATTATCATACCAAACCCTAAAAATTTTATTAAATTTGAGAGTTTCTATCTTATATCTATGTTCACCATTATACTCTCTAAATTTAAAGATAGCTTCTCTTTCATACAACCTCTCAAAAAAATTTCTACATCTAATTCACCATAGAATTTAGTTAGTTTAAGCATGATACCATTATCATCTATATGATTATACCTTGGTTGGTAATTTGCATGTCCTTTTGATTGCGGATGAAATAATTAGATCTATTATTGGTTGCCTTCTCTTCATATCTATTTAGTTGTTGAGTTTTCCACCTCATGCTTGGACTACCCTACTCACCTTGCCTTCTAGTCTGTCATGTGTGGCTCCATGGTCATGTGCAGGTGTTTGAGTTTCTTTGTTGACTAATATTGTCTCCAACATTTGAAGTTAAGTTTGAGTGTAAGGATATTGCTTTGATGGACATTTCATCACCTATAGCTAACTTTCTTATTGAATTTGTATTCAAAAACTTGTGTTTAATGTTGGTTGTCGATTCATGATGAATTCTTAATCAAATATCATGAATCTTGGAAGCTTCTTAGGCACATAAATGAAGTAGAAATGGAAAGGAAATGGATGATTCAAATCCCCCAATTATTGATTCATCAAAAAATATTTCTTGATGGGAGGCGGTTGTTAGGATTTTCCACAAATGGACAAGACTTATGGGTCAAAAACAATCTTCTTACTGAGTGATGATATTCTAAGCAAGGAAGAATAGTTTGAACATAAAATTGTGTTCGAATTAATTTGAAGAAGTATATAATCTTCTTGCTTCAATCAACATGATCAAAATGCATTGATGGGAGTTCAAATATAGGGTATATTCTTTGAGAAAATTTGTAAAAAAAACAAAAGGATAACACAAGATGTTGAACATCAAGAATTAAAATGTCAACTAGACGATGATGATGGAATTGAATATATAAAGAGATGTTAAGTATATATTGAAGGAAACCTTGAGGATCAAAACTCTTCAAACTTAAGGGTGTTGAAGATTCAAAGAGAGGGTTAAAGATAGGCTATATGGAGTGAGTCTTATTAGAAGAATTATGATTTTAAGGTTGGAAGAAGGAATGGTGATTTAGTGGGTTGAAGTTGAAGAAGAAGAAGGGAAATCTTCAATGAAGATTCAAACAATATTTAAAGAGTTTTATGAGTCATCAAATACAATTCAATAAGAGGATAACTTTTATTGTTTCTAAAGTAACACATTCAACATACTCTATCTATGATTACACAAACTAATCTTATGTATAAGCTTTCACTCAAAATAGAAAAAAGATATCCAAGTGTTATAATTATATTTAATTTCAAAATATTCGACTCATCATCTATGTTACATGGTGTAAAAACATGTATTTATATAGTTAGCCATACTTTACTATGTATCACCCTAACCAGTAATAGAAACATATCCCTAACCTATATAATACATGAATCAAATGAAAAATTATTACAAATAAACATAGCTAATTATTACATGAAAACAACTAAAAAAAGTGCTAATTTACATAATAATGATAACTTAGCCATCTTTAACTTGCAAGTTTTACTTCTATGCACAATATCAATTTTGGTATGTAATAACTTGTAATGTATGAAAACTTAATTGCGTTTACATCTTGAAGAGAATGAATATTATCCTTGCAAATATGTTTGCATACCTACAAGATAAACTCCAACTACACATGTTATGGTTATTCATAATCATAATATTATGAAGGACACATATTATAATAGGCTCCATTACTAGAATACCAAATCCTCATTATCATGAGAGTCCATAGATGCTCCTATGTCATTCTCCCTAAAATGAGAATACTTTGTCCCCAAATTGACATCATTGTAATAAGGAAACAAATCACCAACATTAAATGTCTTTGAATTACCACCATAAGATTTTGTAAGTTCATGTTCATAAGTATATTTTCCAAATTTTCTAAGGATTTTAAATGGTCTATCTTTTCCAAATTTTCTTACACAAATCACCAACATTAAATTTCTTTTTTTAAAATGTAACTAAAATAAATAACTAAGAGAATACGTTTAGAGTGTAATGTTTATTAGATTTATTTTGACACCTTTTTTTGGCTCATTCTATGTTTCTCTTGATATGCTGATGAATCTTTTGGAAGAGTTCCACTCATTCCTTGGCTTCATAATTTTTGTATTAACCTCTTTTCAAGGGTACTATGTTAAATGGCATGCACGGATTCACCTCATGTATAATCTTGAAAGGACTTGAGTGAGTAGTAGTTAAAGGAATTTGATTATGAGAAAAATCTATATGAGCTAACTTAATATCCTAATTTTTAGTACTCTTACTAACTATTCCTCATATCAAAATTCCAAGAGTATGATTTGTTGCTTCAATTTATCCATCGGTTTGTAGATGATGTGAAGTTATATATAATAACTTAGTTCATAACATATGTTATAATGTCTTTCAAAATTAACCAAGAATATTGAAATCTCTATTTGGAACAATTCTTTTAGGGTTGTGTGAGGTTGTTTCACAATTTCTTTGAAATACAAATGAGCAACATGCATAGCATCATCAATTTTATTCAATGGAATAAAATGAGATATTTTAGAAAATCTATCTACCACAACCATAATAAATCATTTCCTCTTTCTATTCTAGGCAACCTAAAGATAACTCATTTTAACTCCTTCTGATGGTTGATTAGGTATAGGTTATGGTGTACATAAACATATGTGAAAAAAACTTTTACTCTTTTTACAAGTAACACATCATTTTTTTTAAGTTGTACATCCTTAATTAGGTGTGGCTAATAGAAATTTTTTGGTAATATTTCTAATGCCTTTTAAGTACCAAAATGTTCTGATATAGCCCTTTTATATACCTTTATAAAAAATAAATCTCTTATACTTGATATCTCAACATATAGTTTATTAAGTTCATTTGAAAATCCATCTCGCATTGCATAATTCATATGATATCAATTTTATTTGCATGCTCAATATTCATCTCTAAACTCTTCATCTTACAGAGATAATTCTTCTAACATTTCAAAATAATGAAATTTAGAATCTAATATCACAATTAATGTAGACCTTCGAGAGAGAGCGTCAACTACTATAATTTCTTTCCATTTAATTGTTCACAAAGAGGGGAAAATATTTCAAGATGTTTTTCAACATTGGATACTATTCTTTTGACAATCTAAATATTTTAAATTCTCATTATTAGAATGGAACACAAAGGGTTTATTCCAAAAATAATGACTCAATGTATCCATACTATATATGATGGTAAAACACACCATGTCATACATCAAATACATCAATTTATCTCCATTTACATTTTCACTAAATTATGCAATAAGTCTTTTTTCCTTATGAAAGAACTCCTCACATGTTACCAAGAAAAGGTAGTTAAAAATTAGGTATAGATAACACAAGAGCATTGCACAATTTATACTTGAGGTTATTAAAGGCTTTAATATCTTCATTTTCCCAATTAAATTATCCTTTTGACATGATTTGAGTTATAGATGTATCTATTATAGAAAAATTCTTAATAAATATCCTAAAGAAACTACCTAACTTATGATAACTTTTCATTTTGTGAATATCCTTTGTAATAGTCCACTATTTAATAGTTTTTATTTTAGTAAGATCAACTTTAATACCCTCGTCAATAAGAATAAAACCAATAAAAACAATACTTGGAAACTTAAATTCACATTTATCCCATTTTTCATAAAGTTTAATTTCCTTAGATACACCACATGATCCTATTCACTCTTTTTATATAAAAGTATGTAATCCAAATAAACCAAAATGAAGTTATCTAGGAAAGGAGGAAGAATTTCATTTATTAGTCTCATGAAAAAAACTAGATACATTAAACAAACCAAAAGGCATAACAATCAATACATCCCCTTTCCTAATTTTCATTTGATGATAACCACTTCTTAGGTCAAATTTAGGAAACACTTGTACACTAAAAAGTTCATCTAGCATGTCATCAAGTCTAGGGATACGTAACATCTTTCTTAGGAACTAGCAAAGTAGGTACATAATAAGGACTCATACTTTCATTACATAACCTTTATCTGGTAGTTCTTTTATTTTTCTTTGTAATTCCTTATCTTCTTCTAGATTATATCTATAAGCAAATTTATTTAGGTATAGGATTTTTAGGAATTAAATCTATAGCATGCTTTATACCTCTTATAGGAGGTAGTATATGAGGTAATTCATTAGAAAACACATCATCATATTTATCAAGTAATTTAGTAAGGTTCTAATTCTTAGAATGTTTCTCCCCAAATTGATATTTCTTTACTAAAAAAGGATAGAAAATACCCTCTTACTCAATGCAATTAATCATATACTTTTTACTAAAGAATAAAATATTCTTAGCCTCAATAATTTGCATATGATCAAAATTAAATGGTTTCAATGTATACTCCTTTTTATCTTTGAGCACAATATATTCATGAATCAAACCATCATGAATTTCATTTCCATCATATTTCCACAATCTTCTTAGTGAAATACCACAAGCATCCATAGGCAATACATCACATAATACTTCATCATGATAGTCACTAATAAGAAAAGTAATCAGGGTTTTCTTATCTACTTTAGCACATTTATCCTTATTAAGCTGTTGCAATGAATATAGTTTAGAATGATTAGTGGTAACTAAACCTAGTTTCTTAGACATCATATCACTAGCAACATTAATATATGAACCACTATCTATGATGACTCTATAAACCATATCACCTCTTATACATAAGTTTTAAAAATTTTGACCCATTGTGTAGATGGATTATAATTTTATATCTATAGTACACTTGGAAGTAGAAAACATGGATTACCAGCCTCTTCAATCATACTCAAGGTATCATCATTAGATTTAGTCTCTACGTCATAATTATCATCATATGGTTCCATACATACTATTAATTTTAAGGTTAAAACTCTTTAGTTAGGACATTCTATAGCAAAATTCTCATATCCATTACATTTAAAACATTACTTATTGGAAGTTTCATTTACCTTGTTGTTACCTTTTTCATCGCAAGTGGTCTTGAGTTCCTTATCATTAGATGAAGATATCTGTGTCCTATATTTTGAAGAAAATGTATTTGAATAGTTTTTTGTTGAACTAGAAGTCAAAACATTTTTTTTGGCATAAGCCATGGTAGACTCATTTTATCTTTCACATTTTAAAGATAACTTAATAAATTATTTAAGAGAATCATAAAGAAAAATTTTAAACTTTTCTCTAATCATGTTACTAGGGCCACCTCAGTATCTAGCACACTTTTTTTCTTTCATTCTTGCATGTCATACAAGATTTCTAGTCTTTCAAATTCCATAGTTTGTTCCTCTCCACTAAGTAATTGTTTTCTAAGACTAGTCAATTTAATATACATTTCTTTTTCATACTCTTTAGGAACAAAATTATTTCTTAAGTGTTTCTTTAGTTTATCCCATGACTTGATTTTACTCTTTCCTTGGTTTTCATGATTCCTTTTGAGATTTTAATCCCAAACCCTAGAAAACTTTTTAAATTTGAGAGTTGATAAATTAAATCTATGTTCCTCATCCTACACTCTAAATTTAAATATAGATTCTATTTCATGAACCATTTAAAAAATAATTCTACATCTAATTCACCATAAAAATAAAGGAGGACGAGCACAATACCTTTATATTCAATAGTTTTATACCTTGGTTGGTATGTTACATGGACTCATTGATAGTGGGTGAAATCATTAAAGCCTTTCTTGTTCACCATTTCTTCTTACTACATTCAATTTTTAATGTGTCCACCTCGTGCTTGGAATGATCTGTTCACCATGCCTTCTACTCACTCATTAGTGGCTTCCATGGTGTTTTCCATATGTTGGAGTGTCTCTTAGTAAGATACTCTCGTCCCTAATTTTGGGGTCGGCTTTGAATGGAAGGAAGCTACTTAATTTTTATGTTAATAGCATGAATGCTTGGTGCAACATGTTAAAGAGTGTTGAATATAGCCTTCATGAACACTTCTTCACCCATGGCTATTTTACTTGCTAAAAACAACCTCGATTAAGCATGTTTGTTTCTTGATGGCTTCATGGTGGAAATTCAAGAATCTTTAAAGCTTTTTGGTTGATAAGATGAAGTAAAATGGTAGAATAATTTTTGAGAGGACTACCACCAACTCTTGTTACACGAGGAAGGATTCTTAATGGAGGGATGTGGATGAATGTTGCACAAGTGAAATCACGAATGAAGTGGGAGAGAAGTTGAATAACAACTCATGAATGGTTCAAGAAATCATATTGTGAGTGAAGGAATGCTATGATAATAAAAAAGAGGAGGAACAACCAAGTAATGTTTGAATTTTTTTGAAGAAAATGTGAATTTATTTTTCCTTGAGTCAAGATGTTCAATAACGCCTAAATGAATTTCAAAGATGTTCACTCAGGTTGGAATAAACTTGGGAGAAAGAAGTAAACATATAAGAGGTTGAGCCCCCAATTTGAATGGATAAGAGGATGATGAGGTTGAATTTGAATATCATAAAGTTATTGAGTGTAATTTGAAGGAAATAACACAAGTATATTGAGGCTCTTCAAGTTTCAAGGTTGAAGATTCAATAACAACTTTGAAGATAAACTAAGAAGGTCGATTGGATACACATTGAATTCATTTGGATAGAGGAATTAAGGAAAGGTAGATTGAAGAATAGGTTAGCTATTCAATTGATAAAAATAACCCATTTTGCTTTGATACCAAAAATAGTGTGAATCTTAGTATAAGAATGATGATTCAAAGTTTGAATAAGGATAGATGATTTGGTGGGTTGAATTTGAAGAAAAAGGAGAATCTTCAAGCAAAATTCAAAAAATATTTAAAGAATGCTGTGATTATTCAAACGAGATTTATCAAGAATTCATCAAGAATATAACTTTGAATGTTTCTCAGTAACACATTTATAGTACTCCATCTAAGATTACACTAAGTAATAATAAGTAGAAACATTGACACAAAAGAGAGAAAATATATCCAAGTGTTATAGTTATATTTGTTTTAAACATATTCAACTCATTAAATAAGTTAGAAATTGTTGAAACATGTATTTATATGGGTAGCCATATTTTCTATGTAGCACACTAACGTACCCTAGGTAATATCACATCAATCTTCATAAGAAGAATGAAGATTCAATGGTTAGAAGAATAAGGAGAATCTTCAAGTAAGATTCAAATAAGATTTAAAGAACGTTATGAGTCATCAATAAAGATTCAACAAGAATTAAATAAGGAGATATCTTAGATTATTTCTCTAAGAAAACATTGAAAGTAATCTAGCTAAGATTGCTCTAAGTAGTCTTAGGTTGAAATTTTAAGTCAAAGGGAGAAAAGATAACCAAGTAATATACTAGTTATCGATTCAATTTTGATTCCAAATTTTTATGTTGCAAAGGTGTCAACACATGTATATGTAGGTCAATATGCTTTGTTAAGTATCACATTAATATAGCTAAGTTAATATAGACATGGCTAACTATAATACCGCATCCCAAAATCTTCCAAATTGTATTTAGAAATATATTGATATAAAATAAATGAGTTTTGGTTTTAAAATGGGCTTGAAATTATGATAAAAAAGTGAATTTAAGGTGTATAAGTTTACTAGTTTATGATGTGAATCCCGTAAATTTATATTTAAGTAATTTTGAAATTTGTTGTGAATTAATTACTTACAATTGTTTATCTTATTTGTTGAATTAATAGGATAATATTGCGGCATATGGATTCTGTGGACTTGGACATAATTGCTGAGCAGTGCAGAATATGTTGGAGTTTACAGATTATGTAAATTTTTCTTTAATATTTTATAATCTCATATGATACATTTGCCGGTCGGAATGGGCTAATGGGAATTAGGACGGTTGTATAATCCGCCACCCGGTCCTTAAATGGGACTAGTTGGATTGTGGATTAATCAATCCTTAATGACCATGATTAGCTATAGTGTTGTAGCTGATGGGAAATTAAGCCTTAAGCTTAATTGTATTATTGGGTCATTTTTTTTATGTGATGGCTGGTTGGACGACACTCTACGTTGGTTCTATTGGTTTGGGCTGTTCGACACCTTATATTTGTTTGGCCCAAACAGATCGTATCGCCCGTCCATAAAGGCTGTATCGTTCGTATGTATTGTTGTAACATACGGTTTCTGTGTACATATAAATAGGCTGATACTCTGTAATATACACATATACCTTTTGATAGAAAAAAAGTTCGGTGATATTTTTCTCGATCTCTCTCGACTCCTTCTCTCTCTTGGCGATTCTCTCATTCGCTTCTTCTCTGCTTCTGTCTCGTTCTCTTCTCTTCTCGATCTTGATCATTCACCTTCTAAATTCAGTTGCCATTGAATCAATTGTGCTTCTGAAATTGTGGTTCTTCCTTTGGAAAGTTTTTCCTTAGGCTGTACCGGCGGAAATCGAACGTTGCGCTCGATTAAATCTTCGATCATTTGCGAAACCCTAACCGGTTTCCATCATTTGGTATCAGAGCCTCAATTTTTCTAGAGTGCTCGTAGTTTCTGTATTACTGGTTAAATTTTCTTTATGTTCGCTGTTTCGATTTCTGTTTTTTGCTAACCCTAATTTGAGTTGTGAAATTTTAGGGTTTTGCAGCGACGAACTCAGTATCGATTCTTGTCGCTTTCAAACCGGCGATTGAGTATTTTTGGTCCACTATTTTTGAAAGTCTGAAGAAGAAAACTCTAATCGACCTAGGGTTTGGTCAAGAATCTGAATCTTGACTGACGGTGCGACCAACTGTTGTTGGTAACTTCGATTTGTAAATTCCTTTGTTAATTCTACTATCTGCTATACTTAATTTCCCATTTTCGACAAATTATCTGTTGTTAATAAGTATATAGGTTGAAATTACAACCGGCGAACTTTTTTTGGTTCCAAGAAGAGGAGCAACTTAAATAATTGAACTGATTCCTTAAGCAGACGCGGTAATATCGTTCCCTCTTACTTATTTCATATTATCAAATTAGTCTTGTCAATTATCATAGACAGTGAATTATTCTGGGTAAATTTCTACTGTTGTTATTCTGTTAAGAATTGAGCGACCATATTTCTTGTGGAATATTGTGTGTCTATTATCTGAAAATTTTGGATCAGCTGCTTCTGCAATTAATTTTATTACTGTGTTGATTGTTAATTACTGTTGAAATTCATCATGTCTAATAATGGTTAGTCAGTGAACCAATCTGTATCTAGTAATGACCTTTTAGAAACCCTTAGGACTTTTCAAGAACAAATGACTGCACAATTTGTTGTTTTATCTGCTAACCTAGAACAAAGATTAGGGGAACAGGAAGTAAGACTTAATGAATTGCAAAATAACAGAACTGACACTAATCAAGCAGGAGTTTTAGGAAGGGCTCCAATAGATCCTAGGACTAGAATTCCACCTGTAGCTAGTCTAGAGGAGTTAGAAGATCAAATATCCCACAATAGTGATAGGATGCCTAGACAGAACAATAGGCAGGATAGGGAATTAGAATTCATAGATAGGAATTTAAATAATCTTAAGCTTAGCATACCAGGGTTCAATGGGAGGAATGACCCTGATTACTATTTTGAATGGGAAAGAAAAATAGAATTGGTATTTGAGTGTCACAATTACTCTGAGGAAAAGAAAATTAAAGTGGCTGTAGTAGAGTTTACTAAGTATGCGTCTTCTTGGTATCATAATTTGGTGTTAACTAGACGTAGGTGTGGGGAACCTGCTATACAGACTTGGGCAGAGTTTAAGACTTTAATGAGAAAGAGATTCGTACCAAGTTACTATTATAGAGAGTTGCATAAAAGGCTGCAAACTATTAGTCAGGGAGTGAGATCAGTAGATGACTATTATAAAGAGTTAGAAGTTTTGATTATTAAGACAAGATTTATTGAGGATGATGATGCTACTATGGCTAGGTTTTTGAGTGGATTAAATTTAGAGATAGCTGATAAGGTAGAGCTGTATCCTTGTGGAACACTAACTGAAATGGTGAATATAGCTACTAAGATAGAGATTCAATTGAGGAAATCTAGGCAATATAAACCCCTTGGGATTGGGTTTAAGACTACTATGAGGATAAATTTTGGGGGAAATACCTCTGGAAACTGGAAGAATAATAGTAAGGTAGAGTTCAAGGGGAGAAACACTGAAGTTAAGACAGGACAGAAACCTGAAAGGGGCAGGAATGTGATGGCAAATCCTGTAAATGGGTCAAACAGGACTAGGGATATTAAGTGTTTTAGATGTGGAGGATTAGGTCATATAGCTTCTGAATGCCCTAACAAGAGAAATATTTTGATTAGAGAATCTGGGGAAGTAGAATCTGAATCTGAATATGAAGAAGAGGAAGAAGGGGCTAATGTAGTAGGAAAGGAAGATAGTGACCTAGAAGATGAAATAGAATTACCAATGAGTAGGGATCTTTTTGCGGTTAGAAGAGCTTTAAATAGTAATAAGTTACCTGATTCCAATGCTTTACAAAGAGAAAATATATTCCATACTCGATGCTTAATTGATGATAAGTGTTTTAACATGGCTATAGATAGTGGTAGTTGTATTAATGCTGCTAGTACCCTATTGGTATCTAAATTAGGTTTAACCACTACTAAACATCCAAAACCATATAGATTGCAATGGCTTAATGAGTTGGGAGATGTTAAGGTTAGTCAACAGGTTTTAGTGAATTTAAAATTAGGTAAATATGAGGATTCTGTTTTATGTGATATAGTTCCTATGCATGCTGCTTACTTGTTGTTAGGTAGGCCTTGGCAATATGATAGGAAGGTAGTACATGATGGTTATAAGAATAGGTATACAGTACAGAAGGATGATAGGAAGATTTTTTTAGCACCTATGACTCCAAAGGAAATATTTGAAGATCAAACCAAAATTAAATCTGATTATAAGGAGTTAACTAAGTCTAATTTGGGAAATGATCTTAGTACAAAGGATATGAAAGGAACTTTTGGATTTTATGCTAAAGGTAAGGATGTAGGAAAGGCAATAAAAAGAAATGCTAATGTATATTTGATGGTTTTTAAGGACTGCTATGAGTGTCAGAAAGGAACAATGGAGGAAGTACCTAGTACAGTGAAAATGTTACTGGAAGAATATAGTGAATTATTTCCTGAGGATATACCTAGTGGATTACCTCCATTAAGGGGAATAGAACATCAAATAGACTTTATTCCAGGAGCTGTTATACCAAACAGACCTGCTTATAGGGCAAATCCTGAAGAGGTTAAGGAGTTAAAAAGATAGGTATCAGAATTGTTAAGTAAAGGATATATTAAAGAGTCTATGAGTCCTTGTGCAGTACCTGTATTACTAGTGCCTAAAAAGGATGGTAGTTGGAGAATGTGTGTGGATAGCAGGGTAGAAAATAAGATAACTATTAAATATAGGTATCCAATTCCTAGGCTGGATGAGATGCTGGATCATTTGTGTGGTGCTGTTATATTTTCTAAAATAGATTTAAAGAGTGGATATCATCAAATTAGGATGAGACCAGGGGATGAGTGGAAAACAACTTTTAAGACAAAATTTGGACTATATGAATGGTTAGTGATGCCTTTTGGGTTGTCAAATGCTCCTAGTACTTTTATGAGACTTATGAACCATGTATTAAGGGAATTTATTGGGAAATTTGTGGTTGTTTATTTTGATGATATACTTATATATAGTAAATCCTTAGAGGAACACTTGGGACATTTAAGGATTATCTTGAATGTGTTTAAAGCAGAACAACTTTATGCTAATTTAGCTAAGTCTAGGTTTTGTTTGGAAAGTGTGGTTTTCTTAGGATTTGTGGTAGGAAAAGAAGGTGTGTATGTAGATGAAGAAAAGATTAAGGCTATTCAAGAGTGGCCTGTGCCAAAAAGTGTAACTGAAGTAAGAAGTTTTCATGGACTGTGCTCTTTTTATAGAAGATTTGTGAGAAATTTTAGTACTATAGCTTCTCCTTTGACTGCCATAACAAAAAAGGATAATGGGTTTATTTGGGGATTAGAACAACAGCAATCTTTTGAGGCACTTAAGAATAAGTTAACCCAAGCACCTGTTTTGAGTCTTCCTGACTTTGAAAAAATGTTTGAATTAGATTGTGATGCTTCAGGGTTAGGAATAGGGGCTGTACTGTCTCAAGAAGGAAAACCAGTGGCTTACTTTAGTGAAAAATTAAATGGTAGTACATTGAATTATTCTACCTATGAAAAGGAACTGTATGCTTTAGTAAGGGCTTTGGAGTTATGGCAACATTATTTATGGCATAGAGAATTTGTAGTTAATACAGATCAGGAGGCTATTAAGTATTTAAAGAGTCAGTCAAAATTAAATAGGAGACAAGGTAGATGGATAGAATTCATTGAAAGTTTTCCTTACATAATTAAATATAAGAAAGGTAGTGATAACATAGTTGCAGATGCTTTATCTAGGAGATATGCTTTATTGAATGCTACTGATACTACTTTATTAGGGTTTTCCGGTATTAAGCTATTATATCTAGAGGATAATGATTTTAAAGCAATATATCAAAGGTGTGAAATATCCTCTCAAGGAAAATATTTTATTAATGAAGGGTATTTGTTTAGGGAAAATAGGTTATGTGTTCCTGCATGCTCTTATAGAGAATTATTAATTCAAGAAGCACATAGTGGTGGATTAATGGCACATTTAGGAACTCAGAAAACTTTAGATGTTTTAATTGAACATTTTTATTGGCCACACATGAAAAAGGATGTTTTGAAACATTGTGTTAATTGTATTAAATGTAGATAGGCAAAAACTACTTCAAAGCCTTTTGGATTATATACCCCCTTGCCTGTATCTAATCATCCTTGGGTTGATGTGTATTTGTATTTTGTTTTAGGATTTCCTAGGACTAATAGAGCTAAGGATTCAATAATGGTTGTGGTAGATAGGTTCAGTAAAATGGCTCATTTTATACTATGTAATAAAACAAATGATGCTGTAGCAGTGGCTGAATTATTTTTTTCTAATGTGGTTAAGCTACATGGGATTCCTAAGACTATAGTTTCAGATAGGGATGTTAAGTTTTTAAGCCATTTTTGGAAAGTTTTGTGGGGTAAATTAGGGACTAAATTATTATTTTCTACAACTTGTCACCCTCAAACTGATGGTCAAACTGAGGTGGTTAATAGAACTTTGGGAAATATGTTGAGGGCTGTCCTTGGAAAGAATCTTAAACAATGGGAGTATGTTTTACCTCAAGTGGAATTTGCTTATAATAGGACTTTACATTCTACAACTAATAAAACTCCATTTGAGATTGTGTATGGTTTTAATCCATTAACTCCATTAGATTTGAGTCCTTTACCTCATACTGATCTGCAAAATTTTGATGCTGAATCTAGAGCTGAATGTATTAAAAAATTACATGAGACTGTAAGACAACAAATTAATAAGAAGGTACAACAGATGGCTGAACATGCTAATAAAAGAAGGAGGAAAATGATTTTTAAACCTGGAGATTTAGTTTGGGTTCATTTAAGGAAAGAAAGGTTTCCAAATCTTAGGAAGTCAAAATTGGATCCTAGAGGGGATGGACCATTCACTGTATTAGAGAAAATTAATGACAATGCCTATAAAATTGATTTACCTGTTAAGTTTGGAAATGTGAGTAATTCTTTCAATGTGGCAGACCTTAGTCCATTTCTGGGACTTATTCAGGTTTCAGAGGCGAAACCTTTCCAAGAAGAGGGGAATGATGTGAATCCCGTAAATTTATATTTAAGTAATTTTGAAATTTGTTGTGAATTAATTACTTACAATTGTTTATCTTATTTGTTGAATTAATAGGATAATATTGCGGCATATGGATTTTTTGGACTTGGACATAATTGCTGAGCAGTGCAGAATATGTTGGAGTTTACAGATTATGTAAATTTTTCTTTAATATTTTATAATCCCATATGATGCATTCGCCGGTCGGAATGGGCTAATGGGAATTAGGACGGTTGTATAATCCGCCACCCAGTCCTTAAATGGGACTAGTTGGATTGTGGATTAATCAATCCTTAATGACCATGATTAGCTATAGTGTTGTAGCTTATGGGAAATTAAGCCTTAAGCTTAATTGTATTATTGGGTCATTTTTTTTATGTGATGGCTGGTTGGACGACACTCTACGTTGGTTCTGTTGGTTTGGGCTGTTCGACACCTTATATTTGTTTGGCCCAAACAGATCGTATCGCCCGTCCATAAAGGCTGTATCGTTCGTATGTATTGTTGTAACATACGGTTTCTGTGTACATATAAATAGGCTGATACTCTGTAATATACACATATACCTTTTGACAGAAAAAAAGTTCGGTGATATTTTTCTCGATCTCTCTCGACTCCTTCTCTCTCTTGGCGATTCTCTCATTCGCTTCTTCTCTGCTTCTGTCTCGTTCTCTTCTCTTCTCGATCTTGATCATTCACCTTCTAAATTCAGTTGCCATTGAATCAATTGTGCTTCTGAAATTGTGGTTCTTCCTTTGGAAAGTTTTTCCTTAGGCTGTACCGGCGGAAATCGAACGTTGCGCTCGATTAAATCTTCGATCCTTTGCGAAACCCTAACCGGTTTCCATCAGTTTACATGATTGATCAACACATGCATTGGGAAAAGTTTTGCTCTTGATTCTCAATAAACCAATCAACTTGTTTGCCCAAACTGGTCAACTAGTTTGCCTACAATTACATATCTATTTTTTTTTAATTTAAAATTTTCTTCAATGATTATAAAAACTTCTAATTTGAGTTCATTTATGATAATATGCATGCTTTAGTATTATAATATTATTTTCTTATTAATTGGGCCATTACATGATTTTAATTAGCAAAATTCCTCTAAAAAGCAATTTTTGGAGGCAAGCCTCCCTTCTCCTTTTCCCTCACCACTTTTTCTCTCTTCTGGTAGCTAGGGCAGCAATTTCTGACCTTATGCACTTTCTGCTAACCTACTAACCCACTAGCACACTCATCTATAATTGCACTCAACCCCTAACCACCCCATCAAGTCACTTTTCACTCCTTATCTCTCCAACACTCAACCTCACCTATCTCATCCCTATTTTCCTTAAGGACGTCGACTAGCTTACTCTTACACCTCTCATTCTACTGATCTATCATCATTCTATACTTGTGTTCATGCTCTCTTCTCCCTTATTCTTGTAAAAATCTCACTAAGTGTTGAACACCTTTCCATTTTCCCCTCTTCTTCCTTTTGATGAGAAATAGAGATCCTCTCTAAATTTCTCTATTGATTATGCATGCAAGTAAGAATTAAGGTTGAGAAAAGTTGGAGATTTTAGCTTATCTTTAACACCCTGTTTTGAGTCAAAAGATAGTGTTTTGTGTTTCTTTTCTTCTTTTGATTTTCTAAATTTTTAATGAAGTTTTGAAAGTGGATTTTTATGGCTTTCCTTAGATTCTCTTAAAAATCAAAGTTCTACTAGATAGGCCATCCAATAAGAGTTCTCTGCTAGAATAATTTCTTTAAGGTAAGGCATTCTTATCTTTAAAGTACTTAGATTTACATGGTACATCAGGGTTTGATGTGTTAGTATTTATATGAGTTAAAATCATATTACAATCCATGTTTAACTCCTTCCAAGTAAGTATTGTTGAGTTTCCTAATTTTAAGCATGAAATTGATTATTTAGCAAGATTTGATTAAGTATTTATATCACTATGTGTCCATGTGATTATATGTGTAAAGCATGTATTTTATATCTGTTTTGACAAAGAAGCATCCTAAGATTAATATGCTACTTTGTGGTAAAACTTTGGGCTGTGTTTTGCAAGTATGGGTTGTGTTGTACCCAAACCATTCAATTGGTTCCTCTAATCACTCTACAAGGTATGCAAGTAGTTGAATGATTTGGAGTTTGGGATTAGTTGGTCATGAGATTGGTCAGCTAGTTCGGTAAACCAGTCAACTGGTCATAATGATTAGTCAATCAGTTGTTCAACCCATAGATGAGTATCCCTCTAAGCCAGGGTGGTTTGGTCATTGCTTAGACCCATCGACTGGTTAGACTAAATTAGTCAATTGGTTAGTAAAACCTATCAATTGATTATATTATAGGACATAATAGTTTGGTCTCTGCTTAGACCCATCGATCGGTTGGACCAAACTAGTCAACTGATTCTCATGAATAGTTAACCAATGAGGCTAACTTGTTAGCCGGTGCACTGGTTTTGTTTGGTCTAGGTTTGGTATGACCAAACTAGTTGATTGGTTTGAGGACTGATCAATTTGTCTAGCCTTGTATTTACAATATTTTAATTATGATTTCAACCATAACTGACCTAAGTTAACATGAACCCATATGATGGTATTTGAGACTTGCTTTTGGTTGATTTTGGTGTTATCCTTAAACACCCAATTGTTATATGGAATTTGGTGCTATCCTTAAACACCCAATTAGTATGATGAGTTTGGTGCCATCTATAAACACTCATACTTAGGGTTTGGTTATATTTTGCTCCTATAGCCTAGGTGACTAAGTGTGGTGGATTTATAGATCCCTAACAAAAGCCCCTTTGCACTAGCATAGGTGTGGTGGGTGAGGTAGATAGAAAATTAAGTGAATCCCAACTCATCTAGGCTACCAAGTGCGGTGGATGTTGAAGATCCCTAAAAAAATCCCATTGGCACTACTATGATGCAGTGGTGGGAGATGTAGTCCTACATTCATCCCATCATGGTATATTGGCAATGTTCTAATTCTATGATTATGTACTTCTGCTGAGGTAGACCTAAAATTTAGTGTGTGCCCCCTCACGTAGGATACCAAGTGCGGTGGATATTGAAGCTCCCTGAGAAAAGCCTCTTGGAACCAATGTGATGCGGTGATGGGAGTCACAATCCTACTATAATACCCCCATTTTTCACTACCGAAAATTTCAATGAAAACATATTACAGAAGCATAAATCCCTTTTAATAATAGAGTGTTACCACTATACCTAACACACATTAGATGTCCACTACCTACCCCATATCATATACAAGGCTAAACTAACAAAATACTAAAAATAGCAGAGTGCAAAAATAATAATTTAATGGAAACAATTCCAAAATGTTTACAATAAGCAATCCTAACAGGTTCTATTCAAATCGTTATAGAATACACATTGAAGTAAGATATTACAAAACATAGGTTGGGACATGAGGCCCAAAACAAATGTCATGGTCATCCACAGACTCCATCAAACCTTCCGGATGTCCTCACTCACAACCCTAACCCAACAGAAGTAAGCACTTCACTACCATCCTTGAAAATTTGCATAAGGTCCTCTACTCATGGGAATGAGTGGGTGATGGAGCAAACCGGCGTATCAGTATGCTTCATACTGAGTAATTCAAGTTGCTTCCTCATTGTATATATGTATACCAGTTTATCATACACAATATAAATTATAATAAGCATCATGATAAGGCCATATATATATATATATAAGTATAATTCCAACAAGTAGAATACTTCATGCATAGGCTCACTACATCCATATAAGCATATACACACTTAATGGCAAGGATAAATAAACAACCTCTAGTTATGCCATTAGTTCATTTATTTAAGAGAATAGTGAGCCAACCCATCAATATTCCATTTCATAACCAAGTATTCAGGTCAACCATTATCCACGTGTAATAACTAGCTTTACTCATTTTTGACCCAGAATACCATTACTTCCATTCTTACCAAATATTAGTCATTCTCTTGATCATAATTTATATTTGATCAATTAATTCCTTAATAACCATATTTTATTATCATAAAGTGATGGAATGCAATCCACCCTATAGTCTCACATACCATGGAACCCTATCTAAAAAGGGACATAAAGTTAAGGCCAAAGCCATT
This sequence comes from Tamarix austromongolica, assembly GCA_039764185.1. Lineage (NCBI taxonomy): Eukaryota > Viridiplantae > Streptophyta > Magnoliopsida > Caryophyllales > Tamaricaceae > Tamarix > Tamarix austromongolica. Next base: position 33,162,201 of record CM077813.1, on the reverse strand, counting down.
AACCAAGTTGACATAAGTCTAGGCCGAAGCCAATCACTACAATAGACATAAGCCCAGCCCAAAGCCAATAGATATGGAGATAGGTCAAGGCTGAATAAAACAACCTAGGTAACCAGACCCTTTAGTATCGATACACCCTAGTACATTATTAGCATCTAGAGTAGGTAAGGCACTGGGAGATTTTAGAATCCCACCCGAAGGTAAAGCCCGAAGGCACCAAAAAGACCCAAAGCTAGACTACTTCCCGGTAGCTAATTAAGGATCGGGAACCTATACCCATACTCAACTTTACTTTATTTCACTTTAAGTTATTAGTATTTTATTCATAAGGATGCATGATCTTAAAAGGCTCATACAAGCAACAAAGGTAAATCTTATACTAACCATATTGAACCTTTTTATTTCCATTTTCCCAAACCATGTGGGTTTATCATTTATCATTGGTCAATGAGTTTCGTATACATCATAAGGTTTAATCCAATACCTTACTAATTTCCACTACTATTATTTCCATTTTATCACTAATTACAAGTGAATAATACCTTTAGCCTTTACATTACTCATAATGTATGCGATAAGTTATGACCCATTTTAATCCCTTAATTAGGTTAATAATTCAAGTTAAAATCTCTATTTCATCCCATTAATTATCATTATATACCCCCAAATATAAACCCTAAACATTACCAAAGCACAAAGCAATAATTTATGTAAACTAGCCGAACTAATTGATCAGTCTGGCCTAATGAGTCCATTAGTTCAACTTCAACCAAACCATGCTTCCTTCAAATCGATTGATTGGTTTAGGCAAACTAGTTGACTGTTCATAAACTAGTCAATCAATTTTTTCAAACCAATCGATGGGTTTAAGCACAGAGTAAGACCATGGTCTCTACATCCAAACCAATCGATAGGTTAGATTAACCAGTCAACTATTTTAGGAATTAGTCTATCAGTTAGACCTAAGTGGTTGATCAATTTACCCTAAAAAAGCATCAATTCACTAATTCCAAGCATATTCTTGAATAAAAATCATATCTACTCAAAATTAGAACATGTACTAACATCAAACTATATATATTCCTAAGCATATTATCATATATTTATTACTATAACAGTATCATAGCCTATTTTCCTCCATTTTCATGATCTTTACATATAAATCATGAATACAACTATATTTTTTCATACTAATATGTATAATCCAATAAAATTAATTTCTTTTCATATAAGAATGTGTACTAACATTTTAGGTGTAAGAGTTGCTTACTTGATACAAGATAAAAACCTTCAAAAATAGGATTTTTGAACAAGAAAACTATAACACCCCCAAAAAATCAAATTTGACAATTTTGTGTGTTTCAAAAATCACACACAAAAATAAGGGGGTTCTACTATTGTGATTAGTATAAGCCTAGTCCCTTGCCCGCCATATACTAACTTTAAGTCGAAAAGGGTCAACATAAATACACAAGCATATCAAACATAGATTAAAACTTGTAAGTGTCTGACATTAAAATATAGAAATATTGGAACAAGCGAGATTCAAATGTTAGAACATAATAAGAATGGAAAATTCATGATAGGGACCTAGAATACCATTAATGAGGAAAAACATAAGGTACTAAGGTAGAAGTAGTCCAGGATACACTCCCTCAAGCCTTGACCTAGAATACCAAGGCATCACTCTACCCCGATCAAGTCATCATAGGTATCATAGTCCTCTAAGGCCTCATCACCTACCTACACACAATCAAGAGGGGCCACTACATGTGAAAATGAGTAGCACCCATAATAAGGGTCATCAAAATGCTATGTTTATAGTACAATAAAGAGCAGATAAATGAGTTTAGAGTTTAACTTTAAGTTACAATACACAAAATACAATGTAAGGAATGCAATGGAAATAGAGTCCAAAAAGGTATCCGGATAAACACAGTTAACAAAAAACATCACTCTTTACCGAATACCAAGTACAAATAAAATCACTCATCTCCAACTAGTGCATCATAGGCACTGTGATCATCTAGTGGATCTTCTGAGCCTACACATAAGAATTAAGGTATCCTGCTAGTGAGAATGAGAAAAACCTATAAAATGGGTAGTTAGTATGCTACATAATAAGTAAGGGAACATTACTATTAAAATAGGGATAAAAGCAGCACACGCTTTCACAAAAATATTAAGTACACAAGTAGATAAATGAAACATCTCATAAGGTAGTTAATGATCTAGATTTCTTTATTAGATATAATAGATTTCTGTTCTTTTATTTATGTTAAGTATAGGAACCCAATATTCTTAAACCAGTACAGTGGTCAGAAACACCTTATTAGGGTAAAACACTTGAGTCACTATTATCATTTATGGAATGGATCTAAAAAAAATCATCTTCTTGGGGTAAAACACTCCTGAGCCACTATTCTTCCTAATGGAATAGGATATATATAAAAATAACACCTTAGTCCTGACTCACATACTATTCTACTTTAAATCATTAGTATATTTTCCATAGGTTATACTATTAAATTTTCATTTCATGAGGAGCAAGGGAAACCTATTCTTAATTCGGTGGAACAGACTAAGACACCTTCTAAGCCACTATTATTTTTGGTTAAATGAAGATTAAAAATATCACCTTCTCAGAGTAAAATGCTCTCGAGCCACTATTCTTCCTAGTGAAATGGGATATATAAATATATATATATATATATATATAAAATATCACCTTGGTCTTACTCATATGGTCTTTCACTTTATATGATTAGTATCTCATTCATGATTAATTTTCAAGAATAAAAAACATTAAGGTATATAGACACTTAACTCAAGTCAACATCCATAAATCTTTTCAAACCCTAATTACACACCCCTTAGCATTCATTCTCCCATATTGATTATTCACCACAAATTGTGTTATATCATCCTCTAATATCATCATTATTATCCTACCCATAATGCATGGTTTAACACTCACATTGTACACATATATTAATAATCTTATCTAAGGTTCTATTCATAGAATTACCAAAAACACTAATTTCATAAGTAGTCATAATTCCTTCCATAAGATTTATGTCATTACCAAGTCCAATAACAACCTCCTAAGGCCAATCATTAGTAATATATCTAGAATCCAAATAACCACTAGATTTTACCCATGGAATTATGACATTATTGTTATAAGTTATTATGCCCTAATTAACCATTATTCTTGTTAAACGACCCCAAAACAAATGATAATACCTCCAAACATTTCTCAGGATATCATTATCATATTTTAATCCACTTAGCACATAAAATACCACAATTTTCTTAGCATTCCATAATGACCAAGATACCCTTAAGGATAAATAATAACCTTTATTTTATAAAATCTTATACCTTCCACACTCATTATTTTTCAAATCCACCAATAATCATCATACCTCATAAAAATACTTATGCCCATTTATCAAAGCTCATTTATCGCATATTTCATGATTCAAAATATATTCCAATAAATATGTCACTATCACAACAAAACCATAATGATACCCCCTTACCCATTCTCACTTTCTTCCAATATAATATTCATATCATCACCATATATCATGATCAATATATATTAAATTATTAAGCAACGATGTCATGAGAAGCACACATAACCATGTAAGAAAATAACAAAAATACCTAAACATTGATTACTATCATTACCGACTAGGATACTAGGCTCTAAGTATGTAAATCCTAAACTTTCTGAGACTCGAAGAGTTTTAGTAAAGGAGAAATTAAGGTAAATATGATCAAATGGAAAGAAATGTACTCAAATAGAAGCTTGAGATATGTGGATCTGCAGTTAAATATGTGGTAGAGCTATGGTAAAATTTTGGTAGTGTTTAGATAAGGTTTAGGGGTGAAAATAGGGGTGTACAACCAAAAATAGGATGGGTGCATGATTATGTTATAGGTAGTGCAACCTTGTTCAAGAGTTAGGATCATGCATGGCCAGGTAGTGCAAAGTAGTACAACTATGCTCAATCATTGGGAAAATAGGTCGTAAGTCAAATAGAAATGCATGGGTGTGTGTTTGGGTCGTGCGCGGGCATGCAAGGTTAGATGGGCAAACTATGCTGCATTTGATAGGTGTGTAATGGAAATTTTTTGTGTTGCACAGCGGTGCTTAGACCGTATGTTCCTTAAAATGCAATGGGCAAGGAGAAGGAGGAAAAAGAAGTAGTGGCCAGCTGCGATGATTTTGGGGAAGGTTAGGGTGACCTTGGGTGATCTGCCCACCGACTTTGGGTGGCATGTGATGGTGCATGATGGTGTTGGTGGTGGAAATAGTGGTGCATAAGAAAAATAGGTAGAGAAGGGAAGGAAAAGAAGAAGGAAGAAAGGAGAATAAAGAAGGGGAGCTAGGGGAGAATTTTGGACACGAAAATGAGTAGAAGGTAAGGCAAATCAAAAGAGAAAGAAAAGGAGAGTATGGCATATACATACATACATACATACATACATATATATACACATGTGTGTGTGTGTGTGTGAAGCAAATGGGAAAGAGGAGACAGAGGGGGAGGGTGCATGTAATGGTGTAGGGTGGTGATGTATGTCACAAGGGTAGCGGTAGATATGATGGTTGTGTGTTGTGGTGAAAAATGGCAAAGGGTGCAGTAGGGATGGTATGGTTGTGTTTATGTATTGTGTAAGGATAAGGAAGAATGAGAAATGGCAGGGGTGATGGTGGTGTAGATCAGGTAGGGATAAGAGAAGAAGAAGAAGGAGAATAAGAAGAAGGAGAAGAAGAAGAAGAAGAAGAAGAAGAAGAAGAAGAAGAAGAAGAAGAAGAAGAAGAAGAAGAAGAAGAAGAAGAAGAAGAAGAAGAAGAAGAAGAAGAAGAAGAAGAAGAAGAAGAAGAAGAAGAAGAAGAAGAAGAAGAAGAAGGTAAGGTGATTGATGATGGATGATTGTAGAAAAGGTGATGGGTGATTGTGCAAGTGGAGAAAGGAAATCAAGGTGCAAGGTAAATTACAACAATCAAACATTGTGGTAGGAGATGGAGAAGAAAGAAAAGAAATGGTGAAAGAAAGAGGAAAAAGATAAAAATATTGGGGATTGGTTTAGGAAATTTTGGATTAGCCAAAGATAGTTAAGATTAGTGAAAATCTTAGGTAGTTTAAGTTTAATTTACACAATATGATTTTTCCAGGTGAAAGGTTCAGATTCACTTAAAGTTTTAAATTAATAAATTGGGTGAAGGATAAAATAAGATTTCTTGAGATTATAATCAAATTAGGGTGTTAATAATATAGGATTAGGCTAAGTAAATTTTTGGCATATTACATCTCTACACCCTCAAGAGAAACTTTGTCCTCAAAGTTAACATATCTTGGTTAGGGAAAATGAGAAAAAGGATGTAAGGAAATGATCCTGGTGGTCAAACCCTATCAGAGTTACTACTATACTACCGGAGACTACCCCCTTAAAAGATATAAAACCCCAAACTCTAACAAATCTGAGCTAAAAATCTTTGGATAAGCTTCACGCATATCCTTCTTAGTCTCCCGTGTTGCTTCTTCTACCATATAATGGCTCTAAAGAATCTTCACTAGCGGAACTAAGCTTTTTTCAATCCATCAAATGTTGGTCTCAAGAATACCCAAAGGCCTCTCATCGTAGGAAAATAAATCATCAAGCTCGATCTCATCTTTTGGTATCACGTGTGAAGGATCTACGACATACTTCCTTAGCTGAGAGATGTGAAAGACATTTTGAACTTGATCTAACTCTAGTGCAAGAGCTAGGTGGTATGCAACCTCACCAACCCTATCAAGAACCTCTTATGGACTAATATACCTTGGGTATAACTTAGCTTCTGACAAAATCTATAAGTTCGTTTTATAGGTGGAACCTTTAAAAAAAAATTTTCTCCTGACTCAAATGCATCACTACGATCTCTCTAATCTATGTAGCTCTTCTAAGGACTCTAAGCTACTCTCATCTTGTTTTGAGTCAACTAAACCTACTAAGTCGTCTCCTCAATAAACTCCGGCCCAAGTACAAAAATCACACTAATTTCACTCTAACATAATGGTGTTTGACATTTATGTCCATACAATGCATCAAAAGGTGTCATCTCTATACTAGCATGATAATTATTGTTGTACAGGAACTCACCAAATAAAGACAATATTCCCAACTACCTTAGAAATTAAAAAACACAAGCTAAAGCATATCCTCTAGATTTTGAATCATCCTCTTAGTTTGTCTATCGATTTCTAGGTGAAAGGCGGTAAATATAGAAGACTTAGTTAACCTATTGACGATAACCTAATTTTTGTAATGATTCCTTGGTAATCCATTCACAAAATCCATCGATATGGAGCCCCATACCCACTTTGGAACATCTAAAGGCTGAACCAACCCTGTAGGTCTCTGATGTTGAGTCTTGACCTTCTAACAAGTCAATGCCTCAACACTAACTCTACTACCTCTCACTTCATTCAAGGCCACCAGTAGATCCTCTTAAGGTCCTTATATCTCTTATCCCTCCATGGTTGACTAAATATGGAGTATAGTGACCTTCTTCCAAAATCTGATGCTTCTGATCAATGCAACTCTAAGGTACACACCAATAAGCTCTATAGAAAATGATAATGTCCTCGTGAATCTATAAACCCTCAACTCTACCATCCTCAATCTTAGGATCTTCTACTAGTGGGAGTGAGCAACACCCACAAAATGGGTGGTTGGTGTGCTTTAAGTGATTAGTATCTTATTTATGATTTATTCTCAGGCATTGAACACATTAAGGAAGATAAACACATAACTTAAGTCACCATCCTTAAATCTTTTCAAACCCTAATTACACACCCCCTAGAATTCATTCTCCCATATTGATTACTCCACCACAAATTGTGTTATCTCCTCCTCAAAAATAATCATTATTATCATACCCAGAATGCAAGGTCTAACACTCACATCATATACATAAATTAATAATCTTATCCAAGGGGATATTCATAGAGTTACTAAGAACCCTAATTTTATAAGTATTCATAATTCCTCTTATAAGATTCACTTCATTACCAAGTCCAATAACAACCTCATAAGGCTAGTCATTAGTAACATATCTAGAATCTAAATAACCTCTATATTTTACCCATGGAATGTTAACATTATCATTATAAGTTATTATACCCTAATTAAATATTATTTTCATTACAGGACCCCAAAACAAATGATAATACCTCCAACATTTCTCAAGATATCATTATCATATTTTATTCCACTTAGCTTTGAGTATGACCAAACTTTTGTGTTTCAATTGAGAATGTCCATGTTTAAAGGGGGAGTTTCACTCCATATGCATTTAATTTCTTATGCACTTACCTTTTGATTGTAGATCTTATTTACTGGAGCTCTTTAATTTTGTTGATGACAAAAGGTGGAGAAAAGGTGAAAAGAAGCAATATACTGACTCTTTGTATCATTATATTACCAATCATATGATACTTTCGTGAATTTATTATAAAATGGCTAATATATGATCCATATAGTTCGTGAAAAATATTAAATTTTGCTTTCACATCTTTATACATCATCTCTCAATATATTGGCATCTTTTCATTTGTTATCATCAAAAAGGGGGAGATTGTTGACTTTATAGGTCAATAAACCTTTGTTTTGATGATAACAAACTCAATTATAAATTTGACTTATCTTTTTAATTCTGCAAGTCTATCATAGCAAAAAGCGAAGTATTCAACACTTAATAAAGTCAAGGAGTACTAAGGAGAACAAGTTTACAAATCATTTCCCAAGCACAAGATAAAGGAGGTCAAAATAATACTCTAGCTTCAAGTAATTCAATTTTATATATGTAATACACAAACCATGAAGGAATAAGCAAGTGTGCTCAAGATTCCAAGACTCAAGCTTCAAAGAGGATGTTACAGTCTTAGTTTTTATATACATATGATTTATATATTGAGCACCTAGATGTTTTAATGATATGAAAATTATAATCCTATTAAAAAATAATTTTGAAAGATCTTAAAGTGATTTCATGCACCAAAACTATTTCCAATTATTTGTGAAAAAGGTTATCTTAAATTTATTTTATATTAAGTAATTTTTCATATGATCTAATATGTAAAATTTACCATAAATTACATAGACATTATTTTTGGATGAATAATATTTATTATAAAGATTAAGATTTATAATTTAAAAAAAATAAAAAAATAAAGACAACACTCAATTTTGAGCTTTGTAGCTCAAGTTATGCTCTTTTTTGTAAAGGTGCGTAATGTTGAAAACTAGTCGACCGATTGAGTGGTTTAAACCCATCGATTGGACTGGGTATTTCTAAGATATTTTTCCCATTGTAATTTAATCATTTTAGTGTTGTTTACACCTAATGGCTAGTGCCCATTTTTTTTAAATATTTTAGAATTATTAATAAGAGTTATTAAACTTTAATAAAGATCAATCAGGCTAGTACAACTCTTCTAAAATCATCATTTTCACATCTTACAAAGAATCAAACAAAGTTTTGATTACACTTTCAAATCAAAATTTAACTTCTCTAGTACCCAATTTTTTATTCATATTTAGCTAGAGTGCTCATAAAATTATAATTATTTATTCTATAGCTAGGTAAAAATCTTCACTAGTAATTACTCACTTTCATATGCTATGTAGTAAAGATTCTTATGGTATTCATTCAAACTCATCATCTCAAACATAAGTGAAGAGTGGTGTGTTGTCTAGCATTCCTAACATAGTTCATTAAGATTATAGTTTCATAAACCTATAGGGAATAACTAGGCAAAGCGTAAATCATCTCCTAGAAGGTCATTAAAATTGTAAGCTCATAAACCAAGAGAAGAGTGATCATGATCAAACACACACTCTAAATAAAGAGATATTCAAATCTAAAAGACAAAACCTTTTATTTTTAGGTGCAAAGAAACTTTGTAGAGTTTATAAAACCATTATAAATCACTTGTTTATTCATTGCCATCCTTCTACAAATTTCTTACAAAATTTTGAACTGGCATTCTTGTTTCAAATTACTCTTTTCAGCCCCTTCAGAATATCCATATAGTCTTTCAATCCTATATTTCAAAATAATTTTCTATATGGATGGCAATAACCTAACAAATAAAACTACTAAACTCTTGATATAATGTCAATGAGGCCACATAAAATCATGTCATGAATAACAACTAACTTGTTAATACCATATCACATAAGTCACACGAACTAAGTTGTATATAAACATCCTCAAAAATCAAAGCCTCAAGTATGCACACCCTCTTTAGAATTTTTGATTCCCTATGAATATAAATTATCCCTTTGACTCAAAGAACCAAATATGCACTCAATGGCCTTCTCAAAGTACAATATCCTTTTCCAACTCTTAAGTCTTTCTTATTAAGTGATTAGCATCTTATTTTTACAATTGACACCAACAAATAATAAAGTCTTTAAGGATCATATGAGTCACTACAATCTATGCCATCATGGTCTACGGTTAGGCATCACACTATAACCTCGACAATCAATTTAACTCATCCCATTTTATCTCTTATTAACCATTCATTGCAAACTATTCTAAGGTCAACCTTAAATTAATCTATCAAAAGAAAAGTCAATAGCCAACTAATATTCATCATAGCATAATTATTTAAAGTTGGTATATTTATTTGCAAAAGAAAAAAATTCCCTTAAAAAACCTAGTCTTTGCCTATTTTCTAATTTATCGCTAGACTTTACTTTAAAGGATATTGTAAGTTTCTATGCATATACTAGAATGGGGAATAGAGTATTTTGTAAAAAAGAAGCCAAATTAATATTTTGTGATAAATAAGTAAAAGGAGGGTAAGGAATAAACACATGATTTATGATGGCTTAAAACAATTTACAAAGTTTCTCTACATCCACTACTAAATTGATTTTCTTTTAGGATTTGAATCTCTCTTTATTTATAATGGATGTTTGATGACGATTACTCCTTTCTTGGTTTATGAGCCTACAGTTTCAATGACCATTTAAAAGATAATTCATATTTTTCTATTTTATCCTCTCTAGGTTTATAAGATTACATTCTCAATGACCTCTCATAAGAATATGAAAAAACACACCACTCTTCACGTGAATTTGAGATGATAATTTTGAATGAATACAATAAGAATCTTCACTAAATAGCATACAAAAGTCAATAATCACTAGTGAAGATTTTGATCTAGATAATGAAATAATAATTAAAAGTGTATGAGCACTCTAGCTAAACATGAAGAATAAATTGAGCACTAAATAAATTTAATTTGGATTTGAAAATGTGAAATCAAAATTCTCTTTTATTCTTTGTACAATGCAGAAATGGTGATTGTAGAAGAGTTTTGCTAGCTTGATTCATGTTTGTTAAATTATAAAAGGTGTTATTCATACTTCTAAAAGATGAAAGAAGTAGACAATAACCACTTGGTATAAAAAAAATATTCCATTAGTCAAATTCTAAGGGGAAAATTCTAAAAATGGTTGGGGCCAAATGATCGGTATTTAACTAAGTCGGATGGTTTGATAAAATAGTAAACTAGCTTGACTAACTAGTCCATGTGTTGAATCATATCCTAAAATATATTTTTCTATAGAGTAAATCAGTTATTTAGTTTCCAAACTAGCTGACTCATTTGGAAACAAGTGGATGGGTAAACAAGTTTTTAACACAACACACATTTATTAAAAATAAAAAGACCATATCTTGAGCTATAATTCTCGAAATTAAGTGCCACCTTTTTTGTTGTAAAGTAGAAATATCAAGATTTGTAAAGATATATTATTAATACAATATAATTTTTATATAATTTATGGTGAATTTTGTAAGCCCAATCATATATAAAATTAATTAAAATAAAATCAATTTAGGATAACCTTTTACACTAATACAAGAAAAAAATTTTGTACATCAAATAAATTTAAGATTTTTCAAAACAAATTTTTGAATAGGATTAGAAATATAAAATCATTGAAAATATAAGTGCTCAATATGTAAACCATTTCTATATAAAATCTTAGATCATAACACACTCTTCAAAACTTGAGTCATGGTTTCTTGAGCACACTTGTTTGTCCCTTCATGGTTTGTGTATTCTACATATGAAATTAAAGTAATTGAGGGTAGATTATTATTTTGTTCTCTTTGCTGGTATTTGGCTTGTGCTTGGGATATGAGTTGCAAACTTGATTTCCTTAGTATTCCTTAGCTTAGTAAAGCATTGAATACTTTAATTTTTGCTATGGTACATATGCACACTTAACAAGATAAGTGAAATTCATAATTAAGTTTGTTATCACCAAAATAAAGTTTGATTAACATATGAGGTCAATAGATATTTCTCAAGAATTGGATAAAATATAATAAATACAAATACTCTATCAAAAAACCATTTTTCCCTATGGAAAAAGGTTGTATTACAACTTTGTAGGAATTTTGGATATTATACATAAAAAAAAACCTAGTGCTTATTTATGAAATTTTATAAATTTCATGCTATTCATGCATAATTAATTTATATTACACATTGACATTCATGGTGACAAATAAAAACATGGCATAAGCAAAGGATATTTCTACCCCTAAGGCTTATAACAAATATTTATTTAAACTAATCCTATTCATGCTTAAATATCACCATAGATTATATCACAACCTAACTAAAATATTCAAACATATAATAACATATATAGCATATAACGAAATGGGTTGAAAAGGATAAAAACTATATGAAACCTAAAGTAGAGACATAGGTAATATTCAATTAATAATTTATATATTACCACATGCATATATCCTTATATTTTGAATACTACAAAAGCATACATGATAATTAAATTCTAATATTCTTTTATTCATTAGTGTATAAATTATAAAATTACTCATAAAAGCATAATATTGTAGACCTTCACTTTCTAACACAAAAATATCATTATATAATCATAGCATGATTATATTCTAAAATAACCTAGCATGCTTACAACCAAATTATATAATCAATGAAGTAGTTAGATTAGCTTCAAGTTAAACAAAAATGTGCCACAAAATACCTCTTTCAAGGCCACCTCAAAAAATATTTTGACCACCTAATGCCAACAATATACCCAATACAATTATATATTACACCAAATTATAATATAAAAATATTATGAGGAAAACTAAGCAAGGCTACCACAAAATTTTCAAGAGCACCAACTCATGTTGTAAATTCCTAGTAGCATGTGATTTTTCACACATAGAAAAATGTGGCTAAAAAATGTGGCTAGCAACGATAATACTCACATAGGGGGATTGCTTTGCTGGAGGATGAGATGCATGATGAAAACTACTCATATTAGAGAGCGGTAAGGTTAGGCTAGTTGATCTACACTACAAAGGTGGTTGATGTATGTTGTTGCCCATATTAGGGACAAGTGTTGCAAGGTCATGCATGAAGGATTATAGGTGGTGGTGAAGGTCTATAGTGATAAGGCCTATGGTGATTGTATGCTTTACAAAGCTAAATAGGTGTGTTACATTAAGAGGAAACAATAGTGATGGTTGCTTGTGATATGAACAGTGTTGTTCTAAGAAATAGAAAAAATGTGGTGGCTAGCTATAATAAATAGAGGGGAAATTAACGGAAAACAAGGCCCACAAATAGGGAAGAGAAAGGGAGATTTTGTTAGGGAAATTAAAGGATGAGATAAGCATGAAGAGAAATGAGGGAGGCTAAGGGTAATTAAGGGCATTTGGAAAAAAAGCATGGAGCTGAGGATAATAGGCTAACTAGGGCTACTCGACAAAAGGGAGGATGGTTAGAGAGGGTTTCTAGGGTCAACAATAGAAAAGGGACAAAACAGAAGGAGGGATATTATAGGATTGGTAGTGTACAAACCAAAACACGTAGTATAGGGTGAAGTGGCTCTATGTAGAAGAAGAATGATGTTAGGTGTGGAGATAATTCATGAGAACTAGATTGTTGTAGGATGATGCATGGTTGTATGGATGTGAAAGGATAGGAGTGAAAGGTTGGATTTGTAGTACAAGAAAAGGTGCATTTGGAAAGAGCAAGTTGGTGTTACAGAAAAGTAAACACATTGTGAAAGTGACACAAAAAAAATAAAAATTGTAGCATATAATTGGGGTTAGGTAGCTGCCTGGTGAACTTAGCTGTGATTAGTGTTAGGCTAAATAAATTGGGACTATGTATGCTTCGACTAGATAGGCTTAGTTTGGTTGTGTCGAGATAGGTTCATCTTAATGGAAATAGTGAAGGAGTAAGGGAGGATGTTATGTGGGAAGTAGTATAATGAGGTTAGAGAACTAGGTTTAAGGATTAATTATAAAGGATTAAGTACAAATAAAAAATTAAGAGATTAATAAATATAAAAACTTTGCCCAATATTAAAATTATAATCTACCACTCAATATAACTAGCACATAATAATAATAATAATAATAATAATAATAATATAACATTCAACCCTACAATATTTCTATATTTAATTGCACATCATCATATATTCTTTTTTAAGGTTTCTATGAATAAAGTATTGCATTAATACCAATCAACTAGTTTCTTGTTGTTTCGATTATTGTATTCTATTTGAGTCCCAAACACGTCATCTTTTTTATGGGACCAATTAACTAGTTCACTTAAAAATGTTGTGGCATTCTAGAGATCTAACCATCTAACTATTACTTAGCCTTTGGCTTCTAATTTATTTCTATAATTAAAAATAAGGAAATGTTTAAATGGTTAAATGTGTAGTTGTGGATTGAAAGCCTTGTTGGTAAATTTGTGTTATCTCCTAAACACTTTTGTGCCTTAGATGCCTTGAATTGTGTTTTGTGTCAATACTTAGAAACATGCAATTGGATTAATAATGTGATAGACTAGCATGCCATCAGTCCAATTTTGTTAGGTGTGATATTCATGTACAAGTCTTCTAACACTTCTTATGTCCATAGCTTATCCAAATTTGTGTTATCCTTCACACTATATGTACTCAAGTTGTTGAGGATGTGGTATCCCTTGAGAAAGGTGTCTTAATGTATTATTTCTAGGTATGGTGTAGGGATGTGATATCCTAATTATATTTGTTATGTTGAATTTTTATTTATGAAGTTAGTTTAAAAATTGGATAGAAATTTGACTCAATGAAGTGGTCAATATCTAATTCCATCGGTTCGACCGATCTGGCCACATTTTGACTAGAAATTGACTTGTCTTGATAATTTTTTTTTTTTTTGACCTTGTAAGAGCCATGGTCCAATTGATTCTACATATAGTTCAATCAAGTATAACTTTGTTTACGCTAAGTGCTAAAAAATATTAGTTTTTGTTTTATCAAGGTAAAATCAATCCAACCATTTTAACTGCTTTTCACAATTCATTTTGTTGATATACAAATTCAAATATCAGATAATTTTGTACCAGATGACCTTTCAATACTTGGTTGAACCGCCATCACCTAATTTCTTTTTTTTTTCCCCATGATATAGACGACACAGCATAAGCACTTCTGCTTAATGTTTTCATCACAAAATAAAATAAGCAAGATAATTTTAATAAACATAAAAATAAAGGAGGAAAAAGGGTACAGCGGTATTATTACAATGGCCACAATTAACACGTTCCTAAAACATCAATTCTATAGTGGCTAAGTAATGGTAGTGACCACAAAGCACTTTCCATTATTAAAAAAAGAAAAAAAGAAAAAAAAAAGTTCCCTAGAGATCTCTACGTTCACATGGTCGTTATAAATTCTCAAACGCAGAGTACTCCGTTACATCCACAAGGCTCTGTTTTATCACTAAGCAGAAACCCAAAATAACAATCATAGTAATAATAATGAACTGCCCTGAAGATTGGCCGGAACCCATAATCCGCGTTCAATCCCTGTCGGAAAGCGGGATCCCGGCAATCCCTAGCCGCTACATAAAGCGGGAATCCGATAGACCTATTTCGGATGCTGCAGCTGATGACACGAATATACCATTCATTGATCTTAGTGGACTAATGGCTACCAGCAAGGAAAAAGATGATCAGGGTCGGGTGTCGGAGACTATGAACAAGATATCGGAGGCTTGTAGGGGATGGGGCTTCTTTCAGATAGTGAATCATGGTGTTAAGCCGGAGTTGATGGATCGAGCTAGAGAAGTGTGGAGAGATTTCTTCCATTTGCCTATGGAAGTGAAACAAAGCTATGCTAATTCTCCAAAGACTTACGAAGGGTACGGAAGTAGGTTGGGAGTTGATAAAGGCGCCGTTCTTGATTGGAGTGATTACTATTTCCTTCACTATCTTCCTCCACATCTCAAAGATCACAAAAAGTGGCCTGCTCAGCCCCATTACCACAGGTACGTACGTAATTTATCAGCGACTACTTTCCCACTAGAACACCACGTCTTATTTTCTTCCTCATTAGTCATATGTAGTTCTGTCCTGGACACTAGTAGTGGGTCATGCATGCCTTATCGCTGGATCAGAATGGCTTTCATCGGATCCGTTCGCTCTTTTATCTTTTTTTCTTTTTTGTTTTGTTTTTTGCCTTTTCCTTCTGAGTATCGCTTTTGAGAATTTTGCTATAAGTAGACAAACTTGGTGGAAATTGACCTGCCTGTATTAGCCAATAGCTATGAGCATAAGTAGTGACCATTCCTATTTGAATGAAGTCCATAGATCTAAACTTTTGAAGATATTTCTATTAGTTTTTTTTTTCATAACTCCCTATACCCTTGTAATTTACGGAATCCTTATCTATATCAATATATATGGGACTTATATAATGAAAATCATTATTTATAGTGAGAATTTGGAATCATTATTGTTTGAATAGCTAGTTAAAACAGTTTATACTACTTTTTTAGAGTAATTTGTATCAAATACTGTTGATAATTTTTTAATTTAAAATATAAATATTTAATATTTATAAAAATAACATCGATTTTTGTTTAACACTCAAATACTATACTTTAAAAAAAATACTTGATAGATGCTTTTCTCCACTCATTAAAATTAGTTTATACAACTTACTATAATTTATTTTTAGTCTAATGTTTATAAAATTGACGCCGCTTCTTTTCTTGGCACTCAAATATTATATTTTTCTAAAAGGTTTATAATAGTTTCCTCCATATACTAAGAATAAATTCTACCATATACTAATGTTGGTTCTTCAAACATAAAACATAACTAGTTAATATTTATAAAACTATCACCCTTATTTTGTTGATACTTAAATATTATAGTTTCTTCGGTTATTTATATTGGTTTTTGCAAATTATAGAGATATTTCTTAGTTCTCATTAAGAGAGCAAATCTTTATTAGATATCCACCCATAAAGGCTAGATTTTAACATAGTTGGTTAGAACATGGAATCTTTATTAACTATTAGATTTTTTTTTTTGAGACGGACGGGTAAGTTTGAAATAAGATTGTTTGGGTAATAAAGTCAAAGGTATTTGCAAATTATTTACCTTATTTATTAAGTAATATATTAAAAAAAACATTAATTTTGAAAACCATTGAACCAAATATACACTTAGTCCACAATATTTATTACGGAGCTATAAATATGAGTTCATAAGTACTCATACTTTATATCCATAATTTTTGATACCCATAATTTATATCCCCAACAATATTAATAGAGAGAGATTAATATAAATTTGCAGAAATATAAATTTTAGATTATTTTTTAAAAATACGGAGATTAATATAATAAGAAACAAAATAATTATACCATACTAAGCTTTGGATTTCATTGAATCTACAACTATATGTTGCTCTTTACAGTAACAACAAATAATAATAATAATAAAATTAAACAGATTAAAATTATTACAACCAATATAAGAAATTATCCGGTCAAAACAGTGCCGAGCAGGATGTAGCGAAGGTGTTGATTTTGGCCTAAAAGTATTCGTTAATCAGATAAGAGACGACGGATTAGTAAAAAGCGCGCGCGCGCGTGTAGTAACATGACGAACTCGGACATCCAATAAGCAATACACGTATTTAGATAGAAAAGCGTTTCGATGATTGACTTCTATTTTCCTATATATAATAGATAATAGATTGGCCGGCAAATAAATAAATATATAAAAAACTGTTTGCCACGTACTCGTTGAATGTTTAAAGGCACCCAGTACGTCATGTAAGCTAGATTAGCACCTAATGGTAATCAGATAATTTAACTTCATCCCGCATGTGGATAGTCAACTTCTGCTTTCCAATTGTCAAAGCAGTAATAATATATATCTGTCCTATTAGTCTGATGTTTATGGCCACAAATTTCTTTCCCTGTGTTTTTTAAACGATTACATCAAAGACTTTGAATCAGAAAATACGAATGAACAACGTGATCGTACTTCACAAAGAATTTCTCGTCGGCAATCATTTGGACTCTAACGTGGGCCCAATATCGCCACTACGTCTTAAAATGCGACAATCTTAGCCGAATAGGTTCATCGAGTGACTTGTCGGTGGTCCCTTCCTAGGTAAACGATATTAGCTCGTGTTTACATTATGAATATATTATTATTATTTATATTTAAAATATCAAACTGTCCAGCAATAATTTTCTGTTTGAGATTATTTATTTGAGTTTTTTCAATTACGATTTATAATAATTAAGATAAAATTTAAGAAGTTCGTTATTAGTATAAAATAAAATATCAACAGCTATATATATACCTTTATTTATCAGAGTTCCAAGATTCTTTCACTAGGGAACAGCACCGTAAACTGTATGGAGGCCGTAGCCAATAGCATTTGGCATTATCTGAGCTTCTAGCAATTGACATGTGCTACAATCTTATCTAATATAAGATGAGATATTGTCGTCTCATGCTAGACATAAGATTGTGTATGCAAAATAAAACAGTCGTGATCAGAAATAGAGCTTGCAAGTCAAATAATATGAAAGATAAGAGAGTTAGGACTTACAAACCAAGGTTATATGAGGCCTAATAATAATTAAAAAAAGAAAAGAATACAAAGAAATATAATTATTATGGAACCTTAATATCTGATGACCCTAAAAAGAGAAATGCAACTTTGAATTGTCTTAACTCAATGCCTTGGTCCAAGCAAGCATATGGCCAGCTACCGACCATCCCCATTAACATGCACAACATCCTTTACTTATAGGATAGGATATATGATCAATTAAATTGGCAAGTTAGTACTTGTGTGGTAAGTAAGTTAAGTTACCCAATTATGAAGGTTAATGTCGCACGAAGGGTCATGATAGGTACACAAGTCATACATTCAAAATTCTTATACATTAACATACCACAACTTACATACTACGCTAGCATGTTATTCTTAGCATGACATCCATATGCATGCAAAGGCAATTAGAGAACATGTTCAAACATAGATATACACTTATGGATGATCATACAAAGCATAATACTAAGGAATCATAGATAAAAATATATTTATCTTATTAAGGATGTAGGCTACTTAGGATGACTGTAATAATCATTCCATTTAGATATTTACAAGATTTATCATAGTAATATTATAACCAATTATCTTTGAGTCATGTGCTTAGTTATCCCTCATGATCTCTCAATACACTTGGAAGTCAAACTAATTGCTATAGGACATAAGTCTAGCTAAACCAAGAGATTACCGATGGGCATAAATTCCAAGCAAATCTAAACAATCAACTTAGGAGTCTCGACCCCTTAATGTCTATGCCTCCGAGTATTATGTAACATCTCAAAATGTGCTATCAATATTTTTTCACAAAAGCTAAACATAAAATTATTGTGTTATTATTATAACTAATATGAGTCTAATTTACCATTTCATTTTCATACTAAGTACATGATAAAATGTTAGGACATTTTCAATATGATAAAAGAAAACAAGAGGAATATCATACAAAAAAATATGAGGGTTTAAAGATCAACTTTGAGTACAACGTGATGTGTTGTCGTAGATAATCCATATTAAACCCTAAACATAAAATCAAGTAGCAAGTAGTGAGTAGGAGTTGATCCCACAAAGAGTGTAATTCAATTCATAAATTTATATTATCATATAAATTACCCCGGTTGTTAATTATTTAAAAACTAAGTACTTAAATTGAAAAGAATAAAGTAACAATTAAGAAAATAACCGAATAATAATAATGGAATAATAGGGGTCAGGAGACATTTTTAGCATAGGGATAACAATTGATATTCGAACAAAATGGTTATGTAGTATTTCTAATGTTAACCTAAAGAAGCTCACACGTGGCTTATTTTTCTAGCATCCCCTTATGCAAATAAACTAAATTTTGGTTATGAGTTATTGTCTAACCAAGTAATAACCTATGATAAGATCACTAGATGTAATTAATGGTAGTATTAATGATTAGAGAGGCGTTAACTAGAACCATAATTTTAGTCTACTCAAATTATGTAATTCTAAAGATTAACAAACATAGATTAAGTTAATAGCCTATTTTTTCACTTGCGGATGTATATGTTAACAATTATAGATTAACTATACTATCCTAACATATAATTAACATTGAAATTACCCAAGTAGCCAATCTATATAATAAACTCCTAATCTTTGATTAGCGATCTCTAAACTCAATTTATTAGTCTAACAAAAAATACATATAACAATTAAGTCTAATTCACATCTCATGATTAATTATCCCATAACCTTTAATTATCCTCCTACCCTATATTAATCGAGCCTAGCATATTAATAAAACAAGAAAGTGCAGAATCTAAAAATATAAAAAAATCATAACTTTAATAAATATAGGGAAATAAAATAATAAATATTAAATTAAACTACACAAAATCACAAATTTAATTAAATAAAAAATAACGGGAATTGCTTTAAACACAATAATAACTACGAAATGAATAAATAAAACAAAAGAAAGAAAGAACTTAGGAGATTGTAGAGCCACAAACACCATATGATCTTCAATCCTTCAATTACATAAATTAATTAACTAAATCTAACTAAATAATCCTAATGGTTTAGAAATAATGAAATACAAAGTCGAAGTTCCAATGGTGGTTCTCTTTGATATTTTGTTTGACCTAATATAAGTTATATATATAAACAAAAGGCCATAAGAATTAGATCAAACATATGTCAAAACTATGGTATGTATTTATAAATACAAGGCATCTGTATTTTTGGAGTAACACTATGCATGTGATTGTAATCAATGGATCACATGGAAGGAGAACCAAGGAAAAATGAACCATATTTATATAAATATGGGGCACCCATATTTCCTATCTATTGATTAACTTGGTTTTTCTTCACATGAGTTATCTTTTAAGGTCTTATAAGATGGTGCATCCAATTTTCTATGACTCCAAGCCTGCTTCTCGTATTATGCTTCTCTTCCTTGGTTATCAACCTAAATTACCTTGATTTTATCTTTTTCTACAAAACTAGGCCAATAGACAAAACTCAAGGAAAATGGTTAAATTATTATAACAAATATAGAATGTTGGGTGAAGATATGTCAAATAATTCCATATAATATGCACCTATTATAATGCCATTCAATAAACAAACAAAAACCAATGGAAATAAGATTTTATAAGGTATATAGATAAAAAAAACTCTAGCTAGCAAATAATCTAGACTCTATCATCAAAGCCCAACAAATAGCCACTCTTTCAGTCATAGAGCATCAAATCCAATAAAGCCATTAAGGCAATAAAAAACCTACATATCAAAAACTTGGTTGTTTGCTCATGGAAAGAGTAGTACCCATGAAACAAATGGTTAATAATTATGAATTGAGAAAGTTAACTAAGCACATCAAAAAAAAGGATACGCATAACTCATAAAGTACAAGATGAAATATAATGAACATGTATTCTAATTATGATACGAGACGACCTAAGGACACAACCATATTAAAGTCCATAACAGGGAAAAAAAAAGGGTCAAGACACCTAATCCTTAAGCATGCAGACCCCTTATAAGCTAGTAGACTAAACAATAGATTATAGCTCTGGGGTCATTCTTGTTATTGCAACAACTAGGAAAAGATTTATATGAAGCACATGGAATTGACTCACATAATATTCCACTTTGACTATTAAACCAATATTACATCCTTATTTGATATTTGAAACATAAAGAAATATCATTAAGTTTTGTCCCTACATACCATCATTTATTATAATTGTCTTAACAAAAGGTTGAATGCATATTACTTATTACATGCAATAACATTTAATTATGAATTCATTCCAACAATTGTTATAGATTATAACACTTAGAATTATGTCATGGTTAACTAATTCCACATGTTATAGCCACCAGATATGATAATACATATAGAAAATTAATGTGCACCACTAGAAACATAACCAATGTAACAAGATCATAATGTCTATCAAAATCTAAATCTACATATAGGTTATGACTTCACTCTTACATCTCATAAATTTCTCAAATTTAGAACAACTTCCTAAAATAAATTTAAAATCAACATATCCAAAAAAGAAAGTTAAAATCCCACTAGTCATGCGTATAAGATTAATGCTACCTCTTATAATGCTCCACAAAACTCTATTTCACCCATGGGCCATAACTTCTCCCCTCATGCTTCAAAAATTTATAAAATTTAGCACAACTTCCTAAAATAACATCAATATTATCATACACAAAGATCAAGGCAACATTTTAACATGTCAAACATATAATACTGAAGCTACCTCGAATATAAGACATTTCTCATACTACTATACTTTAGTTATCCATAATTGACCCAAGATCTTAATAAATCTACTTATAATAATTATAACTCAAAAATACTCATACAACACAAATTTTCAAGATTTACCACATAAAGACTAAATGTCCCTAATTCACCTAAACCTTTCAAAACTTCTTATTATTATAACTTAACTAAAATGCATCTAATCCCAACCATGTTATATATCAAACTTTATGTAAAAAGCAATGGTATATTTATTTTCTACAAACAATCACAAAATACTAATTTATGCCTAAGGTTGAAAATTATCAATTACCAGCCAAATTCGACAAGTCTTTGTAATATATATATATATATATATAATACACAAACACCCATATATTAATAACAACTCAAATATATAAGTAATAATAAAAACACAACAAAAAGCCCTATGGGCAAAAATCCCTAAGCCTCCAAAATATCTAAACGTTTAAATTTTCAACCCAATTTACTCATGATAATACTTAAAATAATTATCTCTACTCATCTATCACCTATAAAATTATATATATATATATATATATATATATATATATATATATATAATTTCCATGCAAATTTAAGTGAGACATAAAAAATTAGAATTTTCATAGAAAATATAATAACACCTAAAAACATGATGCTAATGTAGAATGCAAGAACACCATACAAAAAACCTTAGCCATGACTTATAGTAATAAAAAAAATGCTAAATGAATTATAGTAAATTAACATATAGCCACCAAGAGCCCAGATCTACATTTATGTACCTTAAAAAAATGCCCTCTAGTCTCTAAGTACAAAATACTCTTAATCTTCTCCTTGTACTACTTGATGACCTAAAATAAGAATAGCACAAAATAAGTTAGCATAAAAAATTAACTATGGAATGGAATTGAAAGGAAAGAATTGAAAAAGAATAATTATTCTTAGATATGGAGGCTTGGAAACTACAATGATAACTAATAACAACCACCAAGGAATGACATATCAGGGTGTTAGAATGTTAATGGGAAGGGGAGAAAAGGATAAATAAAGGAAAAAAAGCCACAAAAATGTATAGACAACACACACAACATCAACAAAAAAAATAAAGTTGACGGGCAAGGCAATAAGGAGAGGAAAAAGAAGAGGGATTAGGTACAATTTGCTAGGAAAAATGGGCATATAGATGGAGTATGGCATGTAAGGAATGAAACAAGGCAAGAGAAGAGGATGAAAACCCATAATTGAAGCCATGGTAGTGATCAGATTTGGTAAAAAGAACAACCTAGTCCACAACACCAACAACACTAGATTGCCAAGAAGTATAAGTCATGGCTTATTTTAGGGGGATAAAGCTAGGAAATAGGATTAAAATATTTGGCAATTTCAATATGCAATGCAAGATCAAAAAAGAAATAAAGACCAAAAATAAAGAACAATAGGAGAAGGAATGAGGTCTTTAAAGTAGCAAAGAATTTAGCCATACGAGGGAGAAGAAAATGGCTAAAGCATGTGTTTTAAGTATTGTAATTAAACATATAAGGTTAGGGTTATTTTTAGTCAATCACATCTCTCTTCTATTGCCCAGATATGACATATATTAGATAGAAAAAGGGGATCTTGCTTGAAAGCTCTAATAATACAAAAAGAGGATAGAAGTTGTAGGAGGCTTAGGAATTTAGTGTTATTAGTTAATAGCATGACTTTTATTTGATTATAGGGATCCAAAATTTGAGATCTAATTTCCTAACATGTGACATTCATGTGCCAAAAAGAAGAGGTAAAGGATAGGTATCTCACATTTTCAAAAGAAAATTAACTAGGTAAAAAGGTTAGAGAATATGAATTTAATAGAGGAAAAAATAGCAAATGAATCCAAAAAGTTATAAAAATTTATCAAAAGGTGAGAAATTAATTTAGGAACCAGAATATATAAAAATATTGGACATTAAAGTTGTTTTGAAGCTCAATAAATGGAAAATAGGAGAAGAAAACAAAATGTAATAATCCGTAAAAACACATTTTTCTCTCGTAAATGGGTACTGATGGATATGGAATAATTTTAGAGAGCCAAATATGTTAATTTTAGAATATATTTAGAGCTTAAATGAATTAAAATGGTAAAATTGGCCAAAATCATTTCTCCCAAAAAATAGGATTTTCTATGACTCTACTATTCAAAAGGAATTAATGAACTTAAAAATGTCATGGACTCATATAAGTTTAGAATATTTTTTAGTTATAAGAAGAATTTTTGGAAGAGCCAAATGAATAAGAAACAACATAGAATAAAAAAATCAAACAAATTGTGATTTTTGGCAAATGACTAACATTTTTCTACAAGTTAATAACTAATCAGCATAAAGTTGAGAAATGATGTGGAAACAATTAGAATGAAATAATAAGCTTGGAAATATTTTTATGAATGAGTTACAAGTTTAGAATGAGTCAAATTGAGTGAAAACGACATGGCCAGTGAATTTTGTAAAAGCAAAATTTTCCGCAAAAGATTAAAATAAGTTTTGAGAAAATTAAATTTAATATAAATGGCTTGAAAATCCATAGTATAAATTCTTTAAGTCGGTTATGAGCCAAATTACATAGTAATTAGGGTTTAAAAATTTAGGGTCTTATATACATCATTAGTGTCTAATTTTGCAAAGGTTTCGGGATTAGCTTGGATCTCATTTGATGAAAAATGATAATAAGAATGCTTGAAGGAAGACTAACCCCATTAGCTAATCAATGATCATAAAATATAAACCCATGTAATGCACCATAATATATCTTTAATTGATCAATGTTTTATCATACTAAAACATGTGCGATATAAGACCCACATACCGTATCAATCCACAACCATGGCATAATTATTTCATAGTTTCCAACATTCCCATCAAGGGTAATTAAATGTGAACTTCACCATTATTTATCCTTTATATTCTAAAATAGGTCAAGGTCATATGAATCCAATCATAGGTACTCAAATCATCACTTTACCCAAGTTGTTCCAAAAAAGGTAAATATAATATCTTATTATGTCTAAGGAAATCCAAGACCTCCTTTTATTTCCAATTATTCTTCCTTTAAATTTGAGAGTTGAAGCCAAGGTCAAAACCTAATGCGAAGATCAAACTATGGTAAACTAAGTAAAATAACAAATTAGGATAGGTCAATATAACTAAATAAGCCTAAAAAATAGTGCATTAGCCCCATAAAATTAGGAATTTGAATCTAGTCTAAAAAAGGGAAATCGATGGACTAGATAGGTTTATTAGTTGACCAACGAAATGGCATAGTCTGTCAAGTGGTAAGTCATGTGAGTCGAGCATTTAACAAAAATAGTTACTTGGAAAATAAGCGTAACTGGTATACTAATGGGGCACATTAGTCGGCCAATGGGGAAAGCGCAATCAGTTGATCAAATGTCCACGCTAGTTGGTGGACCACTAGAGACACATCGATCGATAATGAAATTTCATTGACCAATGGACATAATACTCGTAAGTAAATTCAAAACCTCAATATGAAATTTCCAAAAAAGTCAAGAAACAACTACATCATCATTTAATAATTTCAACATCTCAAAATCAACATTTCCGACATGCTTATCATCTATATATAATGAAGAACTCATCAACCAAAAAAGATCATGCTCATAGACTAAAATCATGATCAGAACTTGAAAACTCGTATTACATTCTCTCTAATTCATGCTTGCATATATTTCATAATGACATGATCACATCCACAAAACATTATCACATATGCTTGCACATGACTCATAATCATACACCTTGCACAACAATACATGCCCATTCACCACACATAATAAGGTAAGAATGTCTTACGTCAACCAATCTAGTAAGATAACAAGAATAATAGAGAAAATTCAACCTTGAAAATTCTTGATCTTGAATACCAAAAAAAAAAAATAAAGGGGCAATAAAATAAAATAAAATCTTAAATATCCCAACTAAAAAAATAAAAGGATATGAGGGGTTAAATTAGAAAGAAAAACTTCTAGAAATAGGCAAAAAAATGAAGAATTCAAACCAATGATCTTTTCCTAAATCAAACTCTCTTTGTCTAAGGAAAAAAACAAGAACAAGCTAGAGGAAGTATTTGAAGAGGAATATATAATTAAAAGTTACAAGAAATAGAGGAGGGAGCAAGTGATGATCTAAAAGAGAGAAAATATAGTGTATTTGTGGTTGTGGAAACAAGAAGAGAGGCTAAGGTTGAAAATGTAGCAATGATTTGGTGGGAGATAAAGTGGGGAGATGTTATATAACTCAAAACCCTAGACCACATCTAAAATTTAGGTTGCGATAGGATACTTTTAGAGGGAAACGTAGAGTTATTTCCTTCAAGAGTTGATACAATGCCTTTGGGGAATTTTTAGGGTGTGGGATCTAATAAAATTATAAACACAAGAGCATAAGAGAAAAAAAAACATAGGATAAAATACCCAAAGATTTTTTTGGTGTTTCTATGGATAAAATAATCCTTTTTGAGTTTTCTATAGTATAGATAAAGAAACAAAAAATAGGAAAGATCATCAAATAATTTATTAGAGTATCACACCTCTAATTGAACTTTAATTTGGTAGGTCATGTTTAAATGGTTCATTAAAGTTGTATTGGTCATTTATAATTTATTCTTAGCATTATTATTTTATCCTCAAATCATAAAGAAGGATTTTAAAATTAAAATAGAAATTATACTACGTTAAATAAAGCATAAATCAATCAATTATCCATCAAGTGATATATATTGAAAAACATAGTGCACATCAACCAATGACCTTAAAATACATTTTCCTCCCCTTTTTCCTAATATTTTCCAAATCCTTAGCAAATTAAAAAAAACTTATAAAACAATATGAAACACACCCAAATCATCATCAAACATAGGAATTAACACACATTTAAGGCTAAATGTCACATAACCATTTTCATATAAAGAAGTGTTTTTTTTTTCTTGAAAGTTTTTGCAGAAGCTACCAAAAATTTAGGGATGAAAATCATCACACCTAACAAGGAGAAGGTACAACATATACCTACCCTATACTATATGAACAAATAATAGTCCTTATATCTCGGTGGAATACAAGAGATAAACATAATACTTACTAGAAAATAAATAATAGTGAGAGAAACCTCTTTAAATGAACTAGATAATGATATAAATAGGAGAGTTTTAAACATTTAATCATCACAAAAAAAAATTAATATATATATATATAAGAAAAATACTATGGCTAGCCTACACTAGGCATAATGTCACTTCGCCAGATAAGAGTTCATAAAGATTGATAGCTTGCTAAATAAGTCTAACTAGTTCCTTGTATATGCCAAGTTCATCATAATGCCATAAAAAACCTTAGTAAGGTTAAGAATTTATTAAAATATATCTGTTATGATCACATAAAATATAATTCAAGCAATCACACAATATCATATTATACATCTACACATGTTCAAAATTTTAAGAAGACTAGCATAGAAGATTTACACATGTGATTTGTTACATACATTTAAAAGAGATTTTATGAAAACATCTTCAATTAGGGTTATATATCTACTAACTAAGGTCACAGCTAAGTCACCCTTGAAAAGAGCTAAACAAGGCTAAAAGATTATTTATCTAATAATGGCCTCATATGGGATGTTCATCATGAGTAGGCTCTAAGGGGAATACTCAACCCTTAATTATACATAAGGGATGTTCAACCCCAACCATCTCTATTAGGATGTATTGTTTCCAAAATATTAAAAACCATAGGTCATTTCCAAGTCTAACTCATACCAGAGCTAGCAAATTGAAACCTAAAGGTTATGTCAAAAGTTGTAGCAAAGATAGTGAAACCTATAGGTCATGTTCAATGCTTAAACAATACAAATGATTGAAGACCAAATTCCATACGTCATGTCCAAAGCTACTTAGTTAAGAGACAACCTTAGGGTATTGGATAGGATATGGGAATATTTAGCCTCATATATCTTTGCTAGGAAACAACACATTAATACATCATTGTCTTACATAGGTAGAAAAACTAAAAATTGTGACCATCTAGGGTAGGAAAAAATGCTAAAAATTATGGCCATCTTATCTAGAAAACAACATAGTACTACATAGCCATCTTAACTAGAAAAATCATAAATTTCAAAGACTAAGGTTTAAAATCATTTAGCTTTGTCATGGTTGAGGTTTTAACACACTAAATCTAACAGTCCCAAGTGTTTACACACTAACATAAAATGGGAGTTTCAAATGCTAACACTAAACATGTCATGAATTCATAGATGATATTATATGTTCACATAAGTGTTTCTAGATTTTCATAAATTAACATGTTAGTGTTTATAGGTTGCACTAAACTGGCTTTATAATTGCACTAATTAAAACATTTCAAAAGAGTGATATTTATTAATCACAAAACCATTTAAGAGCTAAATAAACAAAAAACTACATCTGTGTTTGAGTTTAAAAACACATAATAATGTCATATGCCATTTTTGAAAAAATACTAGTCATTGAGAAAAGGATAGAAATTCAAATTTTGGATCAATGTTATTGGAAAATAAAAGTCATAATCAATATTAAATGTTATGGTCGATGGTTAAGGTTTGATTTTCAATACTCACATATTTCATATTTTAATATTTTAAACATTCTTTGGTAATTTTATGTCTAAAAATGATTACTCTTCTTTTACCCCTATTGATATCATTAATGAGTAATTAATACATGATTTGTGATAAAAAATTTATAGGTCTCAAGACCACATAAGAATACTTAAAGGAATAATGAATAACAATTTGAATATGTTCATGGACACACATGAACATAATCGTCTAATCTTCTCTAAACTTTCAATAATTATAACATAAGCTATACTAATCAAAATGACAAAATATTATGCATGAAATTTATCCAAATAGTACTAATAAAAAATTTCAAATACCTAAAACACAAGATAAAAAAACTCTAACACACAAAAGCAAACATAGTCCGAGACTATGTCTTTTAAGCTTTTGGGATCAAATTTTAACAATTATGAAAAAATGATCATAAATTATTTGATATTAAACCATTTTTAGATCCAAAATTTGAGTTAGAAATTAAACACCTAGAACCACAATATTATATCAAATGGGTCTTTTAAATAATTGCTAGATGATAGCTGTATGACACAAGAGTCAACCCCTATTCATAGACATACAACTTCCATATTTCATGAGTTACTTAATATATCATGTATAAAATCTTTCAAGAAAAAGCTTATGATAATTATAGTAATTAAAATATGCCTTAATAATCCTGGATTCAAATATCCAACCTCAAATAATCTTATAAGTACTATATGTAAAAAATAGATTAACATGATAAACAAACAAACAACACCATGATTCATTCAAACTCATGTGATTCAAACACAAACTATGTTTTAACCTAACCAAATTAAAATTTACCTTATATTAGAATTTACCAAAAGATCCAAAATTAGAAAATAAATGCAAAATAAAATAATGTAATGCACAAAATCATATGAAGAGAGAATGAGAAGTAAAGGATGGAAGAAGAGTTAACCAAACTATGCTGATGATGATGATGATTGAGAGCTTCCAAGGGGTGTCTCAATGGAGAAATGAGTTGAATAATTTAAGAACACAAAGATGAAGAATATGAATAAAATTAAAAAGTAGAGGCAGCATAGGAGGTGGTTTTTGGTTAGGAACAAACTCACACACACAAACACAAAATGGCAAACTTAACTTGTGAGATTTGTGCACTAAAAATCATGATGAATTTGTTACTTATGTTGGGGAAATGATTAGGAGCATTTAAGGCTTTGTTCACCATTTAAGGGAATAATGTTTGGGAGGTTTATATGGTGCTACAAGAAGGTAGGATGAGGGATTAATGATAATAAATGGAAGTTCATAGTTGTTTGAGGAAGATTTTAGAGTTAAGGTTGGAATATTTTAAGAATAAGTGGCAAGCAAGTGAGCTACCTTGTGGGTATTCTTGAACCAACAAATTATTAATACCATGTGAATAGGTTATGGATGGGAGAAAAGAGAGATAAGGGAGATCAATGGAGTAGATTAGTGACACTTGTTTAGGATGATAGATAAACTATTGGTAAAGGATGGTCTAGGAAATATTCTCTATGCTATTTTTATGCCATGACACTTGCTATCATAGGGTAAAAGTAAGGCTAGATCAAGTTTTAGGATTAGATCTTGATGGGAACTAAAGGATGATATTAGGTTCCACAACAATCTAAAATATTTGGAGTTAATAAATGCAAGTTTTGATAAACAATTTTACTAAAGAATGGAGGGTAATGTTCAAAATTATAATAAATAAAAGTGAAACATTTTTAATTCATTTATTTTCTTAAAAAATGAAAATATATTCATCCTTTAAGCGTTGTAAGTTGTTTAAATAATGAGAGGGCTAATTTATGGCTTAAAATGTAAAGAAATGTAAAATAAGACATGAATAGTATTTTTTGTCATAACGCCTATTTATCATTTTGAACATCACTTAGAGACTTAGAAAAAGATAAGGAATTCAAATATGGATTGATTTGAATTATTAAATAAAAATTAGATAGTCAAAAGTGACTCACAAGGTTTACGAGATGTATAATTGTAAGAAGGGTCAAAGAAGTGAGAATGAGACCTTTTTAAAATATAACTAGGCATTTCAAATCTTAAGGGATGTAATAAATTTTGTGAAAATAATAAATTTATTTTAAGATAACAATGATCTTGAATAGATGTGGTTTTTGAAATTTTAGATATTAAATTAATTCCCCCTAAAAATATTCTTCATCCTTGATCATTTGGAAGAAAAAAAAGTTCTTGGTAAAGCTAACACTAAGGAAAAAGGGTTTTGTAACCAACCATTAAAGAATGAAGCATAAGGTATGGAAAATAGAGAAATAACAGATAACAACCATCAAAAGTAGCATATTATCTACAAAAAAATCATGTATTATATAGTTAACATGCTCATAATAAACATATAATACTAAAGAAATAAATGAGGCCAAAAATACTGTAACTGTATCTATCTATGATAGTACTGATACTATACTTGACTATCAGAGCATCTAATATGAGCTAATACATTTTTTGAATTCTATTACCACATTCTTTGTATCCATCTACCATCTCATCAAAAATTAATGTCAAACCTAATAACACTTTTCTCTATAACTTAGCAACCTAAAAACATATCCTTATCAACTTCTTCATCATCATCTCTATCATGCCTAACAAATCTCATCATCTTTTAACAGTATTGACTCTACCATATCATTAAAAAAAATGCCCCAGTTCATTTAGCTCATATCATGACATGCTCCTAAGTATCATCTAAGCCTTAACAAAGTAATACATTATTATCAACACATTCGAACATAGTCGTAGATTACAATACTAGGATAACACTTATTTTCATTAATATGAAAATTATAACACCTATAATCATTATTTGATAATAAATAAGATAACTTTATTATATTCTAATTTTCATAGCCTCCATAAAATTTACATATTATTATCATATTCTTCAAAATCATCACATTTTGATCCTAGTGATAATGACCCCCTTAAAAAATGGCATAGGAAAAACAACAACTCCAACTATGCCCAATAATAGTCACATAACAATCTTATAACCCTTATCATCACACTTAACATTTGACATTAGCCTTTGATTCTAGCACAACATACTATCATTAAGCATATTAGCTTATACTTAACCTTAGTGCTCATATAATTTGTTAGATCCAACCTTCTACTCTATGAAGTAACCTGCTTCCCTCAATTATTCCAAAATAAGCAAGTCCTCCATCCATAACAAGTTATTGGTTAAATCATTACAAATATATACACCAACATTACCTTCCAATCATATCACCATCCAAAAGTATCAAGATCTCCTTGCAATATTAAGTTCAAAATTCATGTAACCCCAACTAAATATAATTATAAATACTCAATATTTCATTATACTTCTTCAAGGGTTTGATTTATTTCCTTCCTCAAAACACTAGAAAATCCCTTTACTAAGGAAAGTCCCAAAGAAATGGTAGAATCTATAAGGGTCCACTCAAATCATAACAGTAAACACTCAATATTAACTTGTAATTCCACACTTTCCCTAGCCCCAAAACATATAAGACACTAAATTATTAGGTCATGTCATATAAAGTTATCCCATATAGCCACTTTCTAAATTAACATCCTTAGAATTCACTTAACAAAGATCATTCTAAGTACTAAAATAAGTTAAAAAAACATCAAAATATCTCCATAATTGAAGTCAAACAAACTAGTCTCTCAGGAATCACAAGTACATACATTAGAATAATAAAAATGTTATTACATAATAATAAAATACATATAACACAATACATTACATATACCATAATAAGGAAATTCGACTCCCAAATCAAAAACCAATGACCACTCACAAGATATATTAGTGTAACAACTCAGTTAAGTTTAAGAAATTAATTTTCATCATTTAAATTTTAAGTCCAAAATCTAAAAACTCTATTACAAACTCGTACCATCAGCTCAAAATAGAACAAAGTTAAAGAATTTTGAGAGAAGAAATAGGTCAGAACCTAAAACTTAAGAATTTTTTTAGCTAAAAAAATTTGATACTAGCTAGTAGCATCACAAAAAAAAAATTGAAAACTAAGGACCTTTAAAACAAATCTCTAATACCACATTATAACACCCTATTGTCACAATTTTTTTTTATCCTTGTAAGAGTTTGTGGAAGCTACAAAGAAAATTTGGATGAAATTGTTGCATTTAATATGAAGAAGGTATAGCTAATCCATACCCTATGCTAGGTGTAAAGTAAAGTATGCTTATACCTTAAGAGATTAGGTATGGTTGGCACCTAATTTTAGATTAATGTACAACTCAACATATAATGAATTAGAGTGTGAGAAAAACTCTTTAAATCAAATAAAAAAGAATATAAATAGAATATTTTTAAACATTTAATCATCATAACAAATTTGAAAAGTAGATAAAAAATAATATATGAAAATAATGTGATTAGCCTATATCATGCCTAATGTTACCCTATAACACCTTCATTTTTCACTACCGAATTTTTTTTATAATATTATAGAAGCAGAGAAATACCAAACACACTTAGGACAAAATTTGGTGCAACTAATATATCTAACAAAGAATATACACCAATTGATCGTCTCATATTATATAAAAAGCTGAAAAACCAAACCAACAAAAACTAAAGTAGAGTGCACAATAACAAGCTATATAAATATTTAAAGAAAATATCTACACAAATTAACCTCGATGGTCCCTTATATAATCAAATACAAGAAGGTAGATTATATTAAAATACATGGCTATTACGGTAAAAATAAAGGTAAGGTGTGGCCTTAAAACCTTGGTCCATCATGGACTATGAAAAAGTCTTCGGATGTCCACATTCTAATACCTTGAACCCAAAACAACATAGGCCCACTATTGTTCATCCCTAAAAAACTACACATGGTCCTTTACTTATGGTAATGAGTAGGTGACAAGAAAATGGACACACCAGTATGCTATATGTATTTATTAGGCCAAGTTACCTCCTCGGCGGGAATTGCAATCATATAAGATTCTATCATATTGTGGAAATCATAATTAACATGAGTCATGCTGATGCTATATAATTAGATGTACCTTCTCCAGCTTTTTTAGGTAATGCATCAAAACTTAATACCGTGCACAAATTAGGAAATTCATGATGCATTATGCTTACCCTCATAATACAACATCATAGATAGTGACATACAAATAATAAGTAGGTTATTCAAATGAAAAGTAGGGTTTCTACCATTCATTCACATAGTTATCATTAGATTTATTTTCCAACATGGACAATCAATTAGATCATTCATTTATAATCATTATTTCTCATTCCCGTTCCTTCTCTTTTTATTGTGTAATTCAACCACATCCTTATTTTAGTCTTATTCAAATATTTATTCAACTCTTATCCACATACTTATCTAACTTATCATCAAGTTACTTATTCCAATCATTATCCAAATACTTATTCCACTTATCATCTAAGTATTCTTTCTAACTTTTTTTTTATCATTATCATTGAGTAATGGATTGTGCACCATCCTATGGTCTCATATACCATGGACACATATCCATACCAAATGACATAAATTTTAGGCCAAAACCAAATAAGCAAATGACATAATTTCTGGTTAGAGTCGTGGTTTAGGGTGAAGGTTAAGGTTTGGTTCAAAGAAGAGGAAACAAGGTGGTGTTCGGTTGGTATGGATGGTTAGGGTTTCGAATGAATGTTTTAGGGTTTCAATTTTGTTATACCAATTTAAGGTTTTGTTTAGCCACGAAATATAATAGGAATTTGTTGGTGATTAGGGCAGTAAAACATGGATTAAGAATATTAGAAAAGATATGGATTAATCTCTAATTCACATTGACGAAGAGATTAAAACTTTCAAGTCAAACCATTCACACAGATTCGATATGCTTAAGCTTGAACTCACACATAATTCATTCATTGTTTATCTCAACTTTAATTTTTCATTTAATAATCATAATACATTCCATATGATTGACATTTAAGAATAATTTAACCTTTCTACTACTAGCTAAAGCATATTCCAAAATATTCCAAGCTAAAAGATATTATGCTACCTTTATGCTAACTTTATTCTCCTTCTTTATTACTTAATTAATAAATTAGCTAAATAACTTTATAGTGCTTGAAAATCCTGCCGACATCCTTCTCATGCCCATGGTTACACCCTCCTTGCATGCCATGCACATGTACGTAGACATTTAATTACTTGCTTGTTACATTTCGAGCAACATAACCATCTGTTGGTCTTCAAATTTGCGGGAGACACTTTTTGAGTGAAGAATAATTCGTTCCATAATTATGAAAGCCAATTCTTGAGTGTTTTCTCCTACATCATTCTCCCCTTGTTCATTTGAATTTGCCCTTAAATTTTCATCTCCATAGTATGGGCTAACATGTTCAACATTGAATGTCCTTGATACCCTACCATATGAATCTAGCAAATCAAGCTCATAAGCACTCTCTCTAAACTTTCAAAGTACTTTGAAAGGACATCCACCCTTGGAATAAGCTTATGTTTACTTAGATTAGGAAATCTCTCCTTCCTCAAGTGTAACCATACCAAATCTCCCAATTGAAAAACATATTGGCTTGTATGCTTGTTTGCTCTTATCTTGTACGCTTCATTTGCCTACTCAATATTGTGCTTGATTTGTTGATTTAGTTTTTGAAACAAATCCACTCTCTCTTGTGCATCATAACTCTTCACTTCACCCTTCTTCAATGGTATCATATCAATCAACACATATGGATTAGTATTGTATACTATCTCAAATAGACTAGAACTTGTTATCTTCAAATTTTCAAAAGCCTGTGTCGCTTGATCATTCCAATGGAACTCCTATTTCTTCCTTAACTATGTGATAGGTGCTACAATGATAGAGAAGTCCATGATGAACCTCTTATAGAATGAAGCCAACCCATAGAAACTTTGAACTTCCTGGACATTAGGAGGAATATGCCATGATTGTATAGCTTCTACCGTCAATAGATCAACTCGAATACCATCTCCACTCACAATATAACCCAGAAAGATCACCCTTTCCATTATGAAATCACACTTCTCCATCTTACCATGGAGCTTCACCTCTCTTAACTTATCAAATATCCTCTTCAAGTATTATATGTGCTCAAACTCACTCTTGCTATATGCCAAGATATCATCGAGGTAAACAAGAACAAAGACCCCAAGTAATGGTCTATGTACCTCTGTCATCAACCTCATGAAGGAACTTGGTGCATTACATAGCCCAAATGGCATCACCAACCACTTATACAACCCATACCTAGTCTTGAAAGCTTTCTTCCACTCATCCCCTTCCTATATCCTCATTTAATGATAACTGCTTCTAAGATCAATCTTTGAGAACACCTTTGCACCATGTAACTCATCTAACATGTTATCTAATCTCAGCATTGAAAATCTATACTTGATTGTGATGTTGTTAGTGGATCTCGAGTCAATACACATCCTCCATGTACCATCCTTCTTAGGCACTAACAAGTTTGGAACATCACATGGACTCATACTTTCCCAAATATAACTGCAGTCTAACAACTCTTATACTTATTTTTGTAGCTCCTTAGCCTCGTTTGGATTGCATCTATAAGCTGAATTATTTAGTAATGGAACTCTTGGCATAAGATCAATAGCATGCTCACTACCTCTCAAAGGAGGTAGCCCACTAGGAAACTCTTCCAAAAACACATCGGCAAACCCTTTCAATACTTGTTGCAATTTCGGATCCATATTAGCTTTCTCCCCTCATTGGACCTCTTTTATAACTATGGAATAACATATATTTTCATCTTTGATGGCTTTATTCATCTCACACTCCTTAATGATCAACATCTTCATGCTGCTCTTCTTTTTTCCCTTCCTACACTTTACATGCTCCTTTTTTTCATTCCTCAAAACCGAATCCTCCCCATCTAGATTAGGCTTGAGCCTAAACTTATTTTGGCCCTTATACATCACATACTCATTAAGGACCCTGTCAGGCACAACCTTCCTATCAAATTGCCACTGACTCCCTAACAAAATGTGAAAAGCATCCATAGGCAGAATATTGCAGAAAACATCATCAAAATAATTTCTAATCTTAAAAGAGATAAGAGTTTGTTTGGTTACCCTTGCGCCTTTATCTTTGTTAAGTCGTTGGATTGAATATGGTTTGGGATAACCCTTGGTCTCTAAAACGATCTTGTTCACCATCTTCTTACTTGCAACATTAGTGCATGAGCCACTAACAATGATGAATTCACACACTTTATCACCAATTCTAAATTTGGCCTTAAAAATCTTCTCCGGTTAAGTAAGTAAAGGTTGTGGTTGTACTTGAAGCATCCTTTGTAACATGTAGCAATCCACTTAGCCTTCTTCTTAATAATCCTCTAGGATATCACTCTCCTCTTCCAAATCCTCATCAATATCTTCATTCTCTTCACAAGCCTCCATAATTTCTATCTCCTTCGAAGTTAACTCCCTTTAGTTTGGATAATCTCAAGCAAAATGGCCATATCCTCTGAACTTGAAGCATTGGTTGTTTACCTTATCAACCACTTAATCTTTTCCCTTTTCTTCACGAGTGAATATCCTAGCATGGTCTTAACTTGAGGCTTAAGAAATTGGTGGCTTTGACACACCCTTAAAAGTCAAACCATATAAAGCATTGGTTGACTTGCTTGGTGGCTTGGTCTTCTTCAACTATTTCTTAAACTTGATGGCTAACTTAGTTAGGTCTTCAAACACTTTATACAAGTACACCTCTACAATCTCCTGAAGATTCTTATTTAAACCCTTGATGAATCGTGCACACCTTTATTCTTCTTACTCTTGGACATTATATATTAGAGATAGCCTTTTGAACTCCCAAATGTATTCTTTACCTCTAAGTAACCCTTACCTTAACGTAGTCATTTTTATAAAATTTTCTTGCTCGTATTCCAGAGGCATACCTTAACGTAGTCATTTTTATTTTTCCTTCTCTCTCTCATCTCCATTTTAAAATATTGTACCACATTCTAGAAAACTTTTTAAATTTTAATATCGCTATTCAGCATCGTTTCTCATCATCAATTTCCTTATATTCAAAAATCAACTCAACTATTTACAACCATTCAAGAAATGATTTTGAGTCTAGATTACCCTCAAAGTCACAAAAATCAAAGCTGATTCCCTTTTCCACATCATCATAAGTTCTCCTCAAAGTTTCATGTGCCCTTACGTAATTTCCCACACTCTCTTCTTCTTCTTACACTAGGTTTTGTGCTCTTCTCACGTGTCCTTCATGTACTTGATCCCTTTGATTTTGTGACTACACATGGGACTCATGGGATTGGGAAATTTCTATTGTTCCTACTTACAATTTTACCTCCTTAATTTCATCCATCAAGGTCTTGAGCAAATTTCTCAAGTTTTCTCCTTAGTTCAACATTCTTTTTCTTATCAACTGATTATTACTCTCCCAAACAAGCCCTAATCACACAACCCTCTATTTTCTTTTTCTTTTTCTTTTTTTTTTATGAATTCTTGGAGATTCTTGAAGATAATACTCTTTCATGATGAATCTTGATGAATCTTGAAAGAAAGATTGAATCTTGATTGCAATTCCACCAACCTAAGCTCTAATACCAAAATTCATGTGTGTGGGAGAGTGTAATATTCAATTATGTGGATATAATGGTTCAAATGGAGTTTGGATGAGATGATAAAGGTTTGGTGATGGTGAGTTTAAAGACTAAATTTTTTAAATTTATGCAAATAAGATGATGGTGGTTCAAATTATGGTGAAAAAATGATGATGGTAATTCGTTGATGGTGATGATGATTTCATGGTGATGAATGTGATTTAAATATGATGAGATGATGATGATGATGATGATGATGATGATGAGGTTTCAATAGTTAGTGTTTAGATGATGGTTAGAGTCATGGTTTAGGGTTAGGGTTAAGGTTTGGTTCAAAAAAGAGGAAATAAGATGGTGTTTGGTTGGTATAGATGGTTAGGGTTTCAAATGAATATTGTAGGGTCCACTATAGGTCCTTGGAAAACCAACAACAAATTCCATAGATATGCTATCCCTATTCCACTCTAAAAGACCTAGTTGTTGTACCAACCCTACTAGTCTCTTACATTAAATCTTAACCTTCTAGTAGGTTAAACATCGAACAACAAACTCTACAACCTTTTACTTCATATGGGGCCATTGATATACATTCATTAAATCCTTATACAATTTATCCCCTCCAAGGTAAACATAATAAGGAGTATAATGTTCTTATTCAAGGATACTCCTTTTAAGGTTAACATATTTCTGAGGAATACACCACCTACCATGATATCTAACACTATCATCCTCATGGATCTCAAATCCCTTGGCTCTACCTTCTATAATACATCTCTTGATTCTCTTGAGCTTAACACTACCAAGTTAGCTAACTTTAACCTCCTTAAAGATTGAAGGGGTGGTGAGTGCACTCATTCTTTCCTTAAGAATATTGTACTCATCATTTTGATCACCATCTTCCCAAAATCTTAGCATAGATGATCTAAAAATAGAATCATGTCTAAGGAATGCGAAATCATCTAACTAAGTGTGTTGACCACTACATTGGCCTTACCCTTATTCTAGATCAATTCCATGTTGTAATTCTTGACCAACTCCAACCATCGGAGCTATCTCAAATTTAACTCCCATTGCGTGAAGATGTGCTTAAGGCTCTTATGGTTGGTGTACAATTTGAATCAAACACCATAGAGATAGTGTCTCCAAATCTTAAGGGTGAACACTACTATGATATGCTCTAAGTCATGTGTTGTCGAGAAGCATATGCCACAACCTTACCATATTTCATCAGCACACAACCTAACCCATACTTGGATGTGACACCGTATACTTCAAAATTGTTAGACCCACTTAGCAATGTGAGTACTAGGGCTATATTCAAATGCTTCTTCAACTCCTCAAAAGCTTCCCCACACTTCTCATCCCACTGAAAACTTATAGCCTTCTTTATTAAGTTAATCAACGGGTGTGCCATCTTAGAAAATTCTACCATAAGTAATCATCAAATCCCAAAAAATTGTGCACCTCCTTGACAGAAGTTGTTGCTGGCCATTTAGAAACTACTTGAACCTTAGAAGGATCCATTGATACTCCATTCTTAGAGATTATATTCCCAAGAAAAGCCACTTGATCTAAGCAAAAATCACACTTTGAAAGATTGGCATAAAATTTATGCTTTAAATGTTGCTTATACATTTATCGATCACTGAAGTACATGAGGATGTCATTGATGAACAAGATAAAAAACTGATCCAAGAACACTTGAAATATTTGGTTCATGAGGGAAATGAATGTTGTTAGCATAATAGTGAGTTCAAAAGACATTATTGTGAACTTATAATTGCCATATCATGTCTTATGGATGTCCTACTCTACTATCGTCAATTGATGGTGTCATAACCAAAGATTAATCTTGTAAAATACCTTAGCTCCCTTGAGTTGGTCAAATAGGACATTGATCCTTAGCAACGGATAATGGTTCTTTATTGTAACCTAATTTAACCCTCAATAATCAATGATACACAGCCTTAAGCTCCCATCCTCATTCTTCACAAATAGGGTTGATGCTCCCCATGGTGATATACTAGGTCAGATGTAATCCCCCAATTACTTCTCCAACTTATCCTTGAGCTCTTTCATCTCAGCAGGTGCCATAGAGTATGGGGCTTTAGACACTAGTTCCATCCCTAGCAATACATCTATTGTAAAATTAACCTCTTGAATGAATGGAAATCTTGGAATCCTCTCAATAAATACGTCATAATAGTCATGGAACACTATAATCTACTGTAATGGAGTCTTTATTGCTTTGGTATCTCAAACATTGCACATGAAGAGTAGATACCCTTTACGAACATGGTTGATCATCATGATTGCTAACATGATCCTTATAGAGGAATTAGGTTCACACTTCTAATATGATATCCTAACGCCCTTTGGTCCTTACAAAACCACATGTTCTTACACACAATCAATTAATACTCAGTACCTCCCCAACATCTCCATTTTGATGACTACATCAAAGTCACACAATTCTAGCTCAATGAGATATAAGGAAAATTCTAACCCCTAGCTGTCAAGGATAATCCATTATAGAAGCTAGAGCATGCAACCCTATCCTTTGAGGGCAACATAACAGAAGTGGAAATATTAGTGGAAGGAGATGAGGCATCTCTAGATACGAATGCAGATGACACAAAAGAGGTTGATGCACTAGAGTCAAACAATACACATGTTGAAAAGGTAGAGACAATAAGCATATTGGTCACCACACCAGCCTGACACTCTACCTCTGACTAGCTCATCACATTCAGGCACCCTTCTGAAGGAACTCCGATGGTACTAGATGATCCCTGCCCGTACTGTAACGTGTGAGGCCTCTAATGTTTTGGCTAACTAGCTCGACTAGTGACACTTGCTAGTGATAGAGGAACTCTCTAAGTTTGTGGTTGTGGCTGCTAAATTGATCTAGTACTATAAGCCTTAGATTAGCTCCTCTAAACATTACCACCTTTAACTCGGCACTCATAAGCTATGTGCCCCATCATGCCACACCCATGGCAAGTTAACTTGTTGACTCTACAATCTACTCCTTAGTGATCTACTCTACAACGTGTGTAGTTATAGTGCCTCTCCTTGGCACATCCTCTAGATTGATCTCCAATTCGGGGTGTTGACCCCATGCTCCTATCGTACTTAGGTGGCATGCTTCCTCCTAAATAAGGCTTCTTCCAACCATCGGAATTACTCTTTTGCCCCCAAATTGAGCAATATGGGCTTGGATAACTTAGGAAGCCTATAACGCTTGCTCACATAGTCCCACCATGTTAGGTAAAGTGACTCCTGCTAGTAGTTCTTAATATCTGATTCCTAAGTCAATCTTTAAACGATAGATTTGCATCGCCTCATTGGCCTCTAACTTTAAAATAAGCTAGTCCAAGTCCATGAATCTCATGTAATCCTTCTCTATTGTCATGCTTCCTTATTGAAGGAATATGAACTCATCGTTCTTCTTCATACGAGGTGAGTGGGGTAAAAATGGGCATAAAGCACCTCATGGAATGGTCCCTAACCCATATGCTATTTACCCCTATTCTAGATTCTCCTCCACCAAGCATCTCTTCTCCTTAGGTAGTACATTGTAGCGTCAACTCTCCTGCCCGTAAGGCAACCACATGTGGTGTAGGTCATCTCCACTTCTTTGACCTATCTTACTATAATGATAGGGTCATTCTAACCATTAAAGATCGATGGGTGAAGATGCCTAGCCCTCCTAACCCAATCTTCCAAAACTAGTCTGGGCATTAGCACCTGTGGTGGTTGTGGTGCTCGGATCTAGTATTCCATGAAGGCATCGATAGTCTCCATGAATGCCTTAATATGCTTGTAACAGTTATTAATATCCATTGATTCCTATAGACTAAGAGTAATTAGATCAACCAATTTACTAAGTACTAAGAATCCCACAACACATTGACATAGAGGCTATCTATATCACAATCCCAACCCACTATCACTTACGAACATTCCGACTTTAGCAATACTAGAACATCTAGTTAAATACTCAAATAGTAGGAAAATCATTTAAAACATCTTATAGTATTGACCGAAATCATTATTCAATTGGTTTGGCTTAACAAGTTAATTTGTTTTTATTCTCTAGTAACACTTAAAGCTATAATATCCTACCATAACCTTATCATTACATAAGATCAAAATTTAATATGCTTATATACAAAATCATGCTTCATTTACAAGAAATCAACCCTATTTCTTATGAATCATGCATTTTTCTTATAATTCTTAAGCACTCAAACATGCATTATTAAAATACCAATGTCTTATATAAGAATATAAAGGTTAGAATTTTTACAGAGCATACTAAGTCACATGCTTAATCATGAACATTTCAATGGTAAGAATTAATTACTTGAAGCTTAGAAAAATTTTCCACCAAGGAGAAAAAACCTTAAGTTCAAAGATTTAAACTTCAAAAATCTTAAAAATACAAGTTTAATACTTTGAAATCATCAAATAATCTTTATAAATCAAGAAACTCAAATTGGGGAACAAAATAAAATTACCACCTCTAAGGCAAAACAAAGGAAAGAATTAGATGAATGTAATACTCAACATTTTCCTAAATATAACTCTCTATTGGTTAAGAATAAAACAAGAAGAAGCAAGAGAAAGGTCCAAAAGAGTGAAAAATCAAAGTAGAGAAGAGACAGTGCAAGTGTTAAGAAGTTCATGATATTTTGATGGCTAAAAAAAGGTAAGATTATTAGGGTTATTTATAGCTAATGAATTGGTTAAGGATTGAGTAAGGGTATGAAATAAATAAAAAACCCTAATATTATAATTAAAATCTACGCTAAGTGGATCAATTTTTCAAGAATAGGTCGACCTCCGTTCAACAGATCAAATGGTGTTTTTTTTGCAGAATGCTAATAGAGTTCATTTGGAAAAGATCAAACACATTAGAGGAAATGATAGATTGACATAGGAAGCAAATTTCCTAACCATGAAATGATAGGAAAAAGAAGACAAAGGTTAAGGTCATCCTCCACATATTCTATTGAAATCAAACCTTTAAATATGCTTGAGAAAAATTAATTCTAGATAATTGATAAAAAAGGGTTAAGGATTACTTAGGAATAACTTGAGGTTGGATTATGAAGGCTATATTTTGATGCAAAAAAAAAAATTTCTAGAAAAATCAAGCTTTGAAAATAACTTAGCTCAATAAACCGGTTGTTATTTCCCTTAAGCTAGTCGACTAGTTTTGTCAAACAAAATCTAGTGCTAAAATTGACAAACTAGTCAACCAATTCATAGAATTAGTCAACTAGTATGCCAAAAAAAACTTATTTTATTCAATTTTTCTAACTTTTCTAATGCCTTATTAAATTAAATCCAGAATA
Source organism: Tamarix austromongolica (assembly GCA_039764185.1). Classification (NCBI taxonomy): domain Eukaryota; kingdom Viridiplantae; phylum Streptophyta; class Magnoliopsida; order Caryophyllales; family Tamaricaceae; genus Tamarix; species Tamarix austromongolica. Next base: position 33,118,776 of record CM077813.1, on the reverse strand, counting down.
TAGTTCCAAATCAGAATCAAACATCATCCAAATTTCATTAAATATAAAATAATTTTCCATTTATAAATCTTATAAATATGGGGTATTACATATAAAGTCCAATAGAAGCCAATAGAAACACTAATGACATAATGTTCGGCCAAAATCACATAAGCCACCTAAGTGAACATTCCCTTTAGTAACATTACCCCCTCATACATCGTTATTTTTTAGAGTAGGAAATGCACTGAGATCAACTAGTATACTACCTAAAGGCAAATATAATAAATGATCGAAGACACACTAATCTTGGTAGCTAATTAAAGATCGGATAACCAAGACCCTTACGATTCTCCATGATCTTATACTTTATGTGATTAATATTTTATTAACCATGTCATATGCCAAACAAGGCTCACATAACATACCAGATCAACCATAATCATATAATCATTCATAATTATCCATCAAAACCCTTCAAGGGGAACTTAATGATAATATCATCAATACTTGATTGATTTGATCTAGTAATTAAGTTAATTAATTCATGCTAAAAACTAAATTTCCATCATCCAAGAATCATTGAATAACATTGTATGAAGTTCCAAACCATTACAAGATTTAAAGAAAGAAATTAAATATTATTGCTGAAACTAGTCAATTAGCTACATAAACTAGTTGGTCGGTGTGGCAAAACCCAAACCTTAGTGTCCCTCTCGAAACCATTTAATTCATTTTCCAAACGAGTTGATTGTTCTAAAGACTAATTGATTAGTTCAACCATACAATTCAATGGATTAAAATTGGGACCAACAAAAAAATTGTCACACGTGAGCTAATTAGTTTGTTTGGTTAAATGTTTGATTATTCTAAAGATGATTTGACTTGTTTGGTCAAATTAGTTGAGTGGTCTACACAAAATAAAATGCATACACATCCATCTCAATACATTACAAAAACCTTAACTACCATCCATAACATATCTATATCAATAGAGGTTACAAAAACTATGATTCAACATGATCAATTTCTAAATCATGCTACATCTCCAAAGAATTGTCAAAACATGTGCATAAGCTTATATTTCATCAAGATGACACAAATAAAGGAATAAATCACTACCATACCACTAAAATAATGTAGTAATGCAAAAAATCATAATTTCTATATATACACTAATCCACATGCTCATTCACTCTATACCGCAATACAAGAATGACTTTTCTAAAGAAACTTTGCAAAATCCACACTAAGTAAGGAACACTTTAGCTAAAAATCCCAAAATTTAAACACCTTAAAAGAATTATTCTACTTAGAAAAATCTACTGAAAATCATATAAAACCAAACATAGCATGAGATTGGGAAAAATAGAATATACTATCTCACCAAATTGGAGACCAAAGAAAACTAACTCGGTCCTTAATATCTTCCTAAACCTAACCCTATTTTACTTTAGAGTAGTATGAGAAAGAGATAGAGAAAGGATTAAAATTGTTAAAGAAGCTAAAAAATGGGAAACAAAAAGGAGAAAATAGTAGAGAATCAGTGGATTAAAAAAAATAGAGTGATTTTGGTAGTTGAGAGAGAATGAGGCAAACAAGGCGTTGAGATTACTAATATACCCACTATGTGATTGGAAAAGAAGGGGAGAGGTACACAACATCAAAACCTTAACTCTCCAACTCAAATTTGAGAAAATCTAAGAAAGTTTATCAAGAAATAGGATAACTTCTTCCATGGCTCAAATGGTGATGGATGGATTATTTTAGTGCAATAGGCCTCAAATAAATCTAGACATAAGAAGGGTAAATAGGAAAAAAAAAAGGCATGGAAAAAAACAATAGGCAATGTAGGAATTATCTAGAATGAATTATTTCATTCAAGAATGCCTAGAAGAGAAAGGAAGAAGGTGACAAAGTATAAGCTCATCATCCTCCTTTCATCAACTTTAGTCAACGATTCTATTTAAGGTAGGAAAAAATCTTAGATTAATGGTCACAATTTTTCAAAGAGTTTGAAAACAATTTGGATCTTGATTATAAAGATTCAAGATTATTGTAAGACTTTTCTCATCAAAATAATTTTTTTTTAATCACATGAGTCAAGAAAATTGGTGGATCTTTTTAGTGCATCCATTGACCTATTCCAATGATTGATTAATTTTCCTAGAAGTAGGTAGTTGGTTAGCCTAAATGAAAACCAAGATAAGACTAATAGACCTATCAACAAATGCACCCAAGAATCATTTTCTGCCTTATTTCCAAACTTTTTGAATTCCTTGACAAATGACATCCAATATACATTTTGAAATAAGATCAAACATCATCTATTCATCATGAAGCACATGAATTTTTACACATTATAACCCTAATTTATGAGGTATTATATGAACACAGCCAGAATAAAAAAAATAAATGGTACAACTTAAACAAATAAGGCTCTACACATTAACCATCCTCCTATAATTTATTTAGTTCATCCTATAACCATCTCACATGAACTATAATATTATTACCTCATGACATCATAAAGATACCCCAAGAACAATCTTGTAGTGGAGATGATACAACTAGAGTTTCTTGGGATGCACAACCAAAATTAGGATTTACCATATCCTCAAGCACCATCACCCAACATTAAACTTGGCAAAGAAAGCCCACCCATCTTTAATAGGTATAATTTATAACACCCTAAGGGCATGCACTAATTAGTGGTTATAGAATAAAAGATTGGCATACAATATACACTAATGGACTCACCAAATCCAAACCTTAATGTATCTTTTTGTCAGTAAGTACCAGTATCTCCTAAAAGGTAGATAACTCACTGCTAAACATACATCACCTTGACCACATTTCTATCCAAGTGTAAGGGCCCTTACTAACTTCTACAAAGGTCCTATCAACTTCACCATTATATTTCCCTTACTTTAAGACATATATTACTCTAACCAATAACTTATAACCTCATTTTTAGCTTGCTATCCAAATTGTTTCACCCTAAAACTTATTTATATAGCACACCGCATTTGCTCATATCTAAGGTAAAACCATAAACTCTTAAAATCCAAAGTAATCCTTCCCCTAGTAAATAACCAAACAATGTAACATATTCATAAATTCACGAACCTCACCATGATCACATAATAATTTACAAGACACCCTACAACAATTAGAACAGGAAAAGGGAACATAAACAACAACAAAGAAAAGTTAACACACAAAGTCAACATATAACAACATAAGAGTGAAAGACCAAATCCCAAAACCCACTAATAGTCTCTCACTATTTACCCAAAAATTATATTTTTTAATCAAAGAGAAAACTTTGAAGAATTTTATTCCATAAAGATTGCATGTAAAAACAAAATATGATTCTTAACAAATAAAAGTGTTTTTTATGCCATTTTATAACACTCATATTTTCATAATAGAAAATTTTCTATTTTAAAAATATTATTCAAAAGAAAATAAAAAGATAATTGGAAGTTAATTCCAAATCCAACATATGGAAGAAGCTTCCTACACCTAACCTATGTTGGATGTAATGTTAAAATAACTCACATTTAGAGATGAAGTATGGTTAGCACTTGATCTCAAAGATAAAAGGGATAAAATAATACTAAAATAATTAATTGAGGCATAAGTTAATAACATAAGGAAATATTTATTTATATATAAATAGTGTTAGGCTGAATTTAATTGGCCTAAAGATATAGTAAACCAAAAAAATAATATAGAACTCAACCCAAAATGCTTGCCAAACAACATACTATTAATGAATTCCAAAAAACTATAGAAAAATATAGTATTAGTGCAATAACCATATTGAGAAAACATGATCTATTAAAAGAAAAAACTTGCAACATGTAAGGCACATAAAATCATGCTCATGTTGAAGAACACTTCAAGACATGCTATCAGAAGTCCAATGGTTAAATCCACCAAAAGAAAATATTCATTTTAGTTATGCTACACATGCTAAACCCCAATATGATATGAAAATCATAAGGGTATCTAAAACCTTAGAATGAGGTACCAAGTACATAAAAATAAAATAATGCACACACATTTGATATCCTACATGAATTAAACTAGGAAATACTTACTCACCATAACATGCTCATATGATATAACCTCAATGATTTTGCTCAATAGAGAAGAACATTTTATAAAAGATAAAAATGAACACCCTAGTTCCGCACTATGAAAATACGACATAGCAACAATAAACTTCATGTCTGTGTAGAGTAGACTATAAATAGAATTTAAAGATTGGATATAAGATTCGACCCCTATGGCCAATTATTAGTTAGGTTCTAATCCCTTATGTGTCTCACCCTTGAAATGCAAATATGTTTATGAGAGTAGGAGCAACATCGATTCCAACTTAATTTTTTACTTTAGGGGAATAGATATAAGTGTACTATGGTTAATAAAAAGCTTGTACACAACTCATTACCTTTCGGTTAATAAATTCTGAGAGTTGGAGATCTATATTCAAATAACTCACCATACAACATATAATGCCTAAATATGAACACATAATGTAAAAAATCATAAGGCAAGTCACATCTCATCAAACATCAAATGTCTAAAAGTATCCCAAAGATCAAGCATCAATCCAAGATATGAATCCCTATAACATTATAAAAGATAGTAAACCAGCAAACTTTGAATAGCATAAGAGCCGTATTAATAAAATTCTAAAATCATAGTAAAACTTTATAATGCCTAAAAGACAAAACAAACTAACAAATTAAAAAGGTATACTATCTATAAGAAGATGCTCAAGGGAGAAGCCAAAAACATTAAAAATAGAGGCATATAAGCTCAACAAGACAAATAAGGAAAACCCATTTTGGAGTGAAACACTCAAAAAATGCTTTACAATATAAATAATCACTTTTAAGGTTGTGAAAAGGCTAATGGTAAAAAACCACTCAAAATGCCAAAATAGTTTAAATAGGAGCTTTTTCTCGAAAATATTGTTTATAGGTGACAAGAAAATGTTATTTAGGTCAGGAAATTTCAATAAAAAATCTATCAAAAATTCATCACTAAAAATTACTATTTATGAAAGAAAGCTATTAAATCATTATTTATGCTCAAAACTATTACCAAGGTGAAAGTCAGTGATCAACGGTTAATAGTTGACCAGTTATCCCTAACAAAACTCATAAAGTATTTTAGTATTAAATATTTCTTTTAGTAAAAGTCCTTTTCATAACCATGATTAATCTTCCTTTAATACTACTTAAGGTAATTAGAGGATAGTTCACTCAAAAACATATTAAAGACTTTAAGAACATACCAAGAACACTCAAAACATTCAACCAAAATTAAAGACCATTAATCATATTTTTTATCATGCATAATATACATCAAAGTTTATTTAAAAAATGAAAATATTATGAAGGTGTTAATGAGTTTAACAAAAATATATAACAAAATTATTAACTCTCAAGAACAGCAAGAACACTTTCAAATATTTCATTTTTAAACTAAATCACTAGAATAAGCTAAAATTGAGGCATATTATATATCAAAATTCATTTGTAATGTAAAAACAAAAATATGGTAAAAATGAGTTAGAAAAACAAAAGAAAATATTATAATCAAGGATTCAAGAATAAAATCCTGAGATAAGCCAAAACAGGGCATAATCAATCCTTAACAAAAAAATCATGCTAACACAAAAATCTATCTACTTTTAGTATGTATTATGTTTATCTTTAATCCTTTTAGCTCCAAAACTAATATATGACCAAGATTAAACCCATACAAACCATATAAAACAATGAATAAAGAAACTCATAAAATTATAACAAAGGAGAAATGATTAAAGGAAAAATATTAAAAAAACTTCTCATCAACCTTTGGAAGTAAGATTTAGCCTCATCATTGGAGGAAGAGGAAGCATCAAGCCACAAAAATGAAGCAAAAGAATAAGGTAGAAGTGGTGTAAATGAGATGAGGAAGAGGAGAAAGAGTGACAGAGGGTAGAAGGTTAAAATTTGGAGTAAAAGTAGAGATGAACAAACTTACCTTAACAAGTTTTGTCATAAAAATATCCGAAAAGGATAAGGAGTGAAAGACCAAAATCTTAACACATAATGGAGGAAAAAATGAGTGAATTTCATGGATCTAAAATGCATGGAAAGGTTATAAAATTGGAATAAAAATTAGCTAAATTAAGGTGGTGTGATAATATATAAAGGGTAAATTTCTCCGAGGTAGCGAAAATAAAAATGTTAACAAAAAACCATGGGGAAAGTCACAAAATTGAGCAAACAAATATAAGAGGTTATTATCCATAACACACAATATTTAATGGATTATATCAATCCTTGCATGATTAGGTGAGGTTTACAAGAAGAAAATTCAAATATGATGACTTTTATAGTCCAAAAGTATGTGAATTAATTCAAATATGATATCAAAAATAATTAAATTCTTTTAGATTATATTTATCTCAATAACACATGAATAAGACGAGTCAAATATATTTATGAAATTTTGATATCTTTAAAGGGCTTTTTGGGGCTTAAGGTATTGAAATAGGTGTAATTGAGATACAAATAGTACTTTTTGTAGGCATCTCTAGTTAATATTTAGAAATAGTCTAAGAGACTTAGAAAAAAATAAGAAATAAAAATATGGATAAGTAAGAATAATTTGGATTAAAGATGATAAAGTTGTCCAAAAGATCATATAGAAGTTATTTTGTGAGAAAGGGTTAGAATTTGGGAATGAAATATTTTAAGAATTAAATAAGGGTTTCAATTTTATTAAATGATACACTATATGTAAAAGAAAAATAGTTTTGTTATAGTTTGAATAAATATTGAATAACCTAAAGGTTAATAAATGGTTTGTTATAATTTAGATGAAGAATAGATGAATAAAAATTAAGAGCAAAAGAGGAGAAAGATAGTGACGGTAGAAGAGTGGAAAAAGATGAAATTTTTGTTGTTGAGGGGAAAAAAGGAAATAAAAGAGGGTATGGTTGAAATTTTTGTAGTGATATTGTGGAAAATGAAGTGGAAGGGTTATATAAATCCAAAACCTAACTCCTAGCTTTAATTTAGGTTAGTGTGGACTTGTGTATGAGGTAAAAGATGAGTTAGCACGCTTAAGAACCTATATGACGCTTCTTAGGGTATTTTTTTGTGATGTAACATAAAAAATTGGAAACAAATGAAGGGTCAAGTGTTTTAAAAGAATGTAATACAATATTGAAAGCACAGATGGTGATTCAGAGGATGAAATTATCCATTATGAGCGATTTAGGAGAGAAGCGCATATAGGAGATGGTTATCAAATAACTATTTGGAAACACACCCCTCAAATCTAATTTTAGTTTGTTAAATCTTATTTAATTGATTCGCTAAACTTGTATAAATCATTTATAAATGATTCACAACATTAAAATTAAGCCTCTAAATCATTTAGAAATAATTATGAATGAAAAAAACTGATATAAGGTTAAACTCAACATTAGTCAAGTGATTTGCTCTATCATATGATTACTTTTTCATCAATTGATAGACTCTATAAAACATTTTGAACATCAACCAATGGGGATAACCTAAAGACTAATGGTCTTGAAACACATCTCCAAGCCCATATTTCCTAATCTTTCTCTAGATCCATTGCAAACCAAACCAAAAATACCTTCCAAAACATGATCATATATGCCAAAATTATCATCAAACACATGAATAAATACACATTAGAGGCTAAGGTTTATAAGGGGCATCATATATAGTTATTCAATACCACAATATGTAATCACAATATATTTCTTCAAAATATTTTATATAATTTTAGAAGATATAATTTTCATGAACAAATATTCATGAAATAAAAATGCACATAATAATAATTCAATTAAATTAAGATGATAATGATTTTTGAGAAAAATTAATTTGATATTATATATATGGATATATATGGAAAAATTTAGTTACTATATTTCAAAAATAATATATAGCTTTAAAATAAAAATATCTTAGAAAAAATTATAAATAAAATAATAAAACAAAATGTGATGATAAAGAGGGATAAAAAATAAATATACAATAGGGAAAATTACCTTCTATAACCAGTTTTCAAACTTAAAACATAAATATACAATATTAACAAAAATGTAACCAACTTTTATTTAACACTAAAATATTATAGTTTTTGAGCTAACTATAGGGATTTTTCTCTGCATACTAAGAGTAATTTTTACTAACTAATATGGGTGGTATCCTCAATTAAGAGTACTAGATCTTAGTTCTCAAAAAGAAAGCTAGTTCTTATTGGATATCCCCTATAGATATGTATGTATGTGTGTGTGTGTAAGAATATGCATATATATATCTGTATATATATTTCTATGTGCACATATATATATATATTGGAACTTAAATATTAAATTTACTATTTATAGGGAAATATGTAATAAAAATTATAATGATATAAAGAGTAAATATACTATGCAGTTAAGTTTAAAGAACTATTGTGATTTTGCATTACTAGTGCAAGGCACTGCATTGTGGTCGATCAAAGTTGTATCCTATATAGGATGAAGCCCTATAGAAAAACAAGTTTAAAGTATACATTTTATATTATTGACATAATTAATTTTCAGCAATTTTATTTGGTGTAGTAATATAAGTATATAAAAACCCATGGTGATTGAAATGATTTATTACACCCTCAAATTACGTAGGAATTTACATGCAATATAAGTCACTATAATCCTTATTTTAATAGTTAAAATAATTAATTTTTTAACAATATGTATTAATTTTATAAAATGTGACTAAATATTTTGTATTAATACATTAGGAAATCAAAGCATATAACATTTAAATTATTAGGCATTTTTGTGTGCATTTAAGAAAATATTTGTTTTAAAATTAAATATTATATAGACGTGAAATATTTTTTTAATTAGGATACAATTTATAAGAGGATTGTTAGTGACACACTCCTATTAATTGACAACCCTTATTTCTTTTTCTATTCTTCCAATTGTGTCCCATTATTTCATCCATTTTTTTTCATTTCTTGCCACCATCTAATTTTTATTCAATTTTTCCCAACAATATATTTTTTAAAAAATATTAGCAAAGAAATTACTAATAAATATTTGAGTATATTCAATCTAAATAAACAAATATCTAAAATGGAGCAAAAAAAGAGTAGAGAGAAAAAGCTCAAGACCCCAATTATCTAACCTAAGAAGTGAGGAGGACCTAACTTACCAAAGTTAACTAATCTAAGGTACTCCAGCTATAAGGAGATTTTTAGGTTTAGGATTTTTGCCGGCTATAGAGGGATGATCCTTAAACACGTAGTATATTTTAGATGTAGCCTTAACAATTTTAGTTGTATGGTATTAAACAATTAATTATTGACACACTATAATCATATTTCATTTACATTATATATTTTTCCTTATACCTAAATAATAATAAACATAACATAATTAGTTATGGATAAATTATTGTTATATTCATGGTGAACCATAAATACACTATACGTGCATAAGGAAATCGCACCATCCTCAATTTGACCCCCATATAAATGACACCATTTGTCATTTGGCATAAGTATCAAGTGGTACTCCCACTAATTTGAGGTTGATAGGTCAACCCCTCACCCCTATTTATGAAAAATATTTATCTTGTATTAAATAAAACTTAACTAAAAACCATCATTATAGATTCCTAGAGACCTAATCTATTAATTTATATTATTAGATCATACAAAAGCAAAAGAAAGTGAAAAATATTAAAGATAAATTAAAGAAAAGATGGAAGTAATAGAACTTTCCCCATTCAGAGCAAAAATCAACAAAGGCAAATAAAATGACATCTTAAATAAATTCATACAAACATATCATGTATTAGATGAATAAAATAAGTTGTTTTGATGAAGGGATTATAAAAAATCTACAAAGAAGTAAGAGAAAAGGAATGTAGAAGAAAGAGAGAGCAAATAAAGGAAGGAGAAAATGATTAGGGAAAACTAGGGATAAAATGGCACATGTGTGACAAATTTGAGAAATAGATGTTTATCCTAAAGCTAATGTTCAAAATAAATTTACTAAGATTGTTAATAATAGGTGAGAATGAAAAATTAATTGGCCGAATAATTTCATTTGGAGGATTACATATTGACATGAGAATTAAATACTAAACAACCATAACATGATATAGGATCAACATCACACTAGCAAATAATATGTTGTAATAAGCTACTACTTATTTGGATAGAAAATTGATATAAATATAGTATTTTACTAGCCAAGTAAAAAAAAATGAAAATGTATATAAAGATTAAAAATAAACTAGATAATTTCTCACAAATTTTTATTTTCTATCATCATAGGTGACCTAAGTTCAATCTTTGCTAAATATATAACTCTCTCTCTCTCTCTCTCTCTCTATATATATATATATATATATATATATATATATATGTATGTATATATATGTATGTATATATATAGTGTGCATTTTAAAACATATGTTTGTTAACAATGCTAATAACCATGTGTTATCAAATGTAGGGAAGTGATCGAGGAATACCTTGAGGAAGTGGTGAAGCTAGGTGGAAGGCTAATGAAAATATTCTCAATTAACCTAGGACTAGAGGAGGAGGAGCTTCAAAATGCATTCGGTGGGAATAAAGAGGATATTGGTGTTTGCCTTAGGGTTAACTTTTATCCAAAGTGTCCACAGCCCGAACTCACCCTTGGTCTTTCATCTCACTCAGATCCAGGTGGTATGACCCTTCTCCTTCCTGATCCTGATGTTGCTGGTCTTCAAGTCCGAAGAAATGACAAATGGGTTACTGTTAAGCCTTCCCCACATGCTTTTATTGTCAACATTGGAGACCAAATTCAGGTAACATATTTTGATTTTCCCTAGGTTGGGATTTGCAATAATTTCCTTATCTTATAAAGAAAATGAATATTTATCTCCTATGTATCTGTTTCAAACCAATCAATCTCTTTAATTACAATATTAATAGTACTCAACATTTACACACAACTATTTATTACATGTCTTCAAAAAAAAATCTATAAAAAACATATATATGAGAAAAACTTCATTTATTTGTCTAAAGTGACATTTCACAAAATATTACTATTTTTCTTTAGCTAGAATCCACTCATGTACCATTTTTAAGTGCAATCTATATACCTACTTTTTATCATTTATGTAAAATACAAAACTCACATATATTAACCACACATTGATAGGCTTTTGCAATAGATAGTTGATATTTTTCTATTAACATTTAGAAAGAGCCTATAATGACAAATATAATGAATATATTTATGTACTAATCCATCAATTTACCATTGATTTTGTTTTTGTAAAAATAATAATAACAAAATGATTGGTGTTACGTCACAAGTAACATTAGAAAGGTATTCTCTATGCCTAAAAAAAACTTGTACCTGGACATCATATGTAGGAAGCACTATAGCTCGTAATGATATGGAATTATTATTAGCATTATGCTTTTCACATGTACAAATGTTTAATTTTGAAGAAGGTTTAATAGAGCCAAATAAGAAAATAGAGTGTTAATGCCAGATCCAATATAGAGAAAGTATAACCCATAATCAATATATGTTGGATGCAGCTCTAAAAAGTAAACTCATACATTGTGATCATGCAAGGTTGTCACGTAATCCCAAATGCTACAAGGTTAAAAAACTAAGTAAAGATTTATAATCATAAGAAATGGAAGATTTGATGTGTAGCGGAACGAGTGGTTTCAAAATTCTCCACTTTTATGTAGTTTTATAATAATAAACTAAGGATGAATTCTAAATTGAGGATATAGATGAAGGATCATACAAAGTAATTCTTCAAATGAACTTTGAAAGCCTCACATAGATAACTTTCAAAGGATCTCTAATGAAGAAACACACAATAAACTTCACTAGATAACCCACATAGGAAAGGTATAGAGGGTTTCTAAATTATCACTCATACAAATAAGATAATTTAGAGATAAATATATTTTATGAATCACACAATTAACATAAATATAGAAGAAAAAAACTCACGCAGGATTTTGATGAGAGAAAACTCTATTTATTAACTCAATTCAACTATCCCCCTCAAATAATGAGTTTACATGCGATATTTATAAAATAATATCCACCTCCTCATATAACCTCCTTAATAACAAGATAAAATAAATCTAAATATCATAAACACTAATTAAATCACTATTCATGTGAATATTTTCTTAGTGATTAAGGAAAAAATTAACTAACTAATATCCTAACATAATTATCAAATAAATCAATAACAACCTAGCTAATAAATATGAAAAGATAATGGCATCCATAATGCTAATTATGACACTTTATCCATTAGTGTGTAAAAATTCAGTTGGACACATATATGGTAAAACAATCATAACTTTGTGTAAAAAACATAGATTTGAGATCCAAAAGATGTGTTGAACTCCTGATTTAATAATATTTCCAATGATATCCATATTTTGGGATAAATAATTATCTTTAAATTTTACCCTTACTTCCTTCTTTTGTGATGCATAAGACAATCTTCAAAATCTTGGATTTTTTCTTTTTACATCAAGATCCTTAGGAAACATGGTCATATACCCTAACTATTATCGAATAACTCTAATCTCAACCCAATCCTAAATAGAAAGTTGTAAAAATAAAACCATTATATGTAGTCCAAATATTTAAAATGTGTAGTATGAGTGTGATATAAGTATTTATTATATATATAGCCTATTAAAAAGAGATAACATGCACTCACATAAGCCATACAGAAATATGCTTACAATGAAGAATACAAGACATCATACTAACACGTGAAAAATGGAAAATTTACTTAAATGCTACTATTTAGACCATTCACTACTATTCATCAAAACTATAAAATCACCTAATCACTTACTATAAAATATCAAACACTAAAAGGATAGAATTCATACACATGTCATATCTAGTGATTATTCTAATCCATATTATGATATCACTCAACACATTTCTTATATTTACTCATTCTTTGATATAAGTAAAGTCATAATCCTAGGCTAAGGAACCCACAACAATAGCCCTATTGGCTATGAGGAACAAAACAACGTAGGATACTCTAGCCTTTAAGTATCAACACCTCTTATAAGGCTTATAGAACACCTATAAATTGGAGAGAGGGATCTTACTAATTCTCGATGGTGATAATACACAAAATATCACAAGGAAGGAGTGTATTATACGACCCAACATTGGAGGCCATTTTGAGGCTACTTGAGGTGAGTTACAAACTATCATCAAATCTGTTATAGCTAATAAACATACTTAAACTAAAACCAGTAACTAACTCTTAGTTAGCACAAAATACCCTTAAACCCATTTATTTATTATTTAAAATACTCAAAATACATATATATTATTGATCACCACCAATAAATAAACCTACACACCAATTTTAGATAAATTTAATATTTATAAAACTCTGTTCACATAAATTGAAAAATGCACAGATGTATTAAGGAGTTTGTATTTAAAAGTAAAAACAAAATATTACCAAAACACACTATTAAAGCTCAAAAGCATCAAAACACTATTAACAAGAGGTACTATCCATTATTAGGTCATATTTGAAAAAAACAAGAATCCAAATCTTCATAAATATCTCAAAATATACTAACTTAACAAAATATCTCAGAAATTAATAAAATAACCCTCTCGTTCTAATTATTTATGAAATTATAAAATTAAATTAAATTAATAAACACATTTTAAAATAATTAATCTTTAAATACACTTTGAAAGTACTAAATATTCATAAAAAAATATTTTTATATCAAATAAAACACCTTACACCTTCAGCATTACTTCTAAAAACTTTAAAACCAAGTAAAAAGATGGTTTTACCTTGAAAACCTTACAAACAAAACCATGCTATAACAATTAACATACAAATATCTAACATGTGAAACTTTACATACTATTCATTGAATACATTCTTAAAACAATAGAACACACAAGAGTTCTAGAAATTTAGTCTCATGTAAATGGACAAAAATGCCTCTATTTATGCAGAAACATCATTAACTCATAACATTAAATATATATATCCAAATGAATACTTTTAATATATGAAGTTATACCAAAAAATTCTAAAATATACATTGTAAGCATCAAAACTCCATAAAAGTACAAAAAAGAACACGATTTTCTAGCAAGAGGCCTAAATTACCCTAAAATACTCCAAAACTTCATTTAAGTTGTACATACCCTAAACATTGTCAAATCCTAACATGATCTTCAACAAAAAAAGGGTCAAGAACATGACTGTAAATTCTATAAATCAATAAAAAAAAATAAAGCTACATATATCAACCACAAAAATAAAAAATCCATAAAAGTAGCCAAAATAGCATATTCAACAACATCAACATGTTTTTGAGGTTATGTTTAACATAATTCAAAAGCTTCATAATAAGATAGAGAACATCCTCTCTTGAGAACAATACCTTCTGTTGAAATATATGCACGAAAATCAATACAACTTGCAAAAATCAACAAAACGATCAAGAAACTAAAAGAAGTAATATATGAGGAAAAATAAGGGTTGTAACCATGAAATAAAAGGGCATAAAAGTATAGAAAAGTGGCAGATTTTAGGGGGATCTTGGACATAATTGATGGAGGAGAAATGAGGAGGAAATAAGGTTGGAAGATAAAATGGTAAAGGTAAGACATTTTGTAATATTTTAATGATTTAATAACAAAAATATGAATATAAGAGGGATTCTTATTTCAATAGAAATTAAAGGATAAATGAGGTGTCCAACATTATTTAAGATATTTTTTAGAAAGATAGGTATTATTTTTGAGAAAGCAGAATTTTGAGGGCTAATTATGCCTCAAATAGAAAATTTATCTTAAAGTATCAAAAATTATAACAACTCATTTTAATTTATACTTAGAATAAATATGCCAAAACATGAGTATTCCCAAAGTTTTGTAACTATGATTCATCAATAATAAACTATGATTCATTCGACAGGTATACTTCCTGGGATTGATGTTTTATTTTATTTTGATTCTTCGTTTATATCCCTGGATTATGAGTTCATTAGAACACGTGTAAAAATTAAACGCGTTAACTAACTTTTCATGGTTCAGGTGCTAAGCAATGCAATATACAAGAGCGTAGAGCACAGAGTGATTGTAAATCCAAATGCAGAACGAATTTCCCTTGCTTGCTTCTACAATCCTAGAGGCGACCGGCTAATTGGACCAATTAAAGATCTCGTAAGCAAAGAGACGCCGCCTCTGTACAACCCAATGACTTTCGATGAGTATAGGCTTTTCATAAGGTTGAGGGGTCCGAGTGGAAAATCCCAAGTTGAATCGTTAAAATCACCACAATAGCTGGGATGAATATCTAATGCTTTGATTAAATCGAACCAATAAAAAGCACCCAATACCACTATAAAAGCATTGCTACGATATCTACGGGATTAGCTAGCTAGTAGCTAGCACATTTGTAATCCAGATCATCTACTTGTTCATGTAAAATTGATTGTAGCGATGAAGATCTGTAACAATAAAATATCTCTATTAGCTTCTAGATTATAGTATCAGCTGAATTCATTTTGGCTGTTGCTGAAGCTGTATTCAACTATAATAATTACGGTTACTATAATTATAATTAATATATTTATTTGACGCAATTATAAATAAAATATTTACTATTACAATAATGGCATTATTATTTTAATTATATATATATATATATATTTTAGATTCATAATGTGGATCCGTACAAATAAGTATAAATTATTATATAAGTAGCAATACTATAAATATGTTATAAAATAGAAGAATTCGTTAGGAGTTGGTTTTTAATATTAGACTAAATCTCATATGATTGAATTATGTATTGCATTAAATATAAGGAATCAATGCATCAATCACATTATATCTTGCCTTCTATTCACTTATGCTCCATTTAGTTTATGAAAAGTTTTACGGAAAAGAAAAAAGTTGATGAGGAAAATAGTTTTCAGTATTTGATTTACATGAAATAATGAAATAGAAAAAGAATGTAATATAAAATTGATAAAGATTAACTATCTAATTTTCTTTGAAGAAAATTTGAAGGAAAGTATTTTAATTTTAAATTTTTTTTTCTTAAATTTTTTTAAAACTAAATAGTACCTTAATGACAAAAAGAAGATTTCTTTATTTTGTATTTTTTTAATGTGAGAGTGAGACATAAAACGAGTGAGTTCTCATATACAATAGTCACCATTATTTTGAACTGGTTTTTGGTGATGCGGAGGATTCTCTTAGCCCTCTTAAGACGAATACCAAAAGTTGGCGCACCCAAGTCGTACGCATTCGTCAATGGTTTTGTTACCTATCCCCCATATTGTTCAGAAGCATTACCAAAGCCATGTAGGCCTTTGTCTTTCCGCTACTTATAATTTTGTTTTGAATCAAAACATAAAGTGTTGTGAAAAAAAAAAATTGTGTATTTTTTTTTTCTCTCGATACAATCTATACATCTCTTTTGTTACACTAGTATTATGTTTTCAATTAGTTGCATGCTATTATTTAATTAGTTTAGATATTTTCATTTATGAAATCACAAAAATATTTTCACCCAATCTCTAAAAATATGGATGAATATATTTTTAAATATTAAACATTACTGAATGTATTGGTTGATGGGAATAAACAACTTCTGTTTTGAGTGAGAGAGAGAGTTTTAAAAAATGGTAAAAAAAAGAAAAAGAATTAATTCATTGTACGTTATTTATGAATATATAAAAAAATAATCTCATTTATGAAAACTAAAAAATATATTCGTAACTCATGTTTTTATTGTAAAAATCTTTATTAAGAGTTTGCCTGATTATTTCGATGCCCTATTGAGTCAACTTCATAATGTTCTTCAATTTCTTTTGAAATTTAAAAATTAAATCAAATATATATATATATTTTCAATATAAATTTGTATTTGACTAAATTAGGTAAAATCAATAAATTTGCCTTAAGTTAAATAAATAAGGGTTGAGTTTAATTATGCATAGTGGACAATAAGTCTTGAAAAAAGCCTAATCAACCTAAAACTATAGGTGTAAGAGGAAATCTTAAGGGCTGAAGTTTAATATCCAATGGTGCCTTTACCTCTATAATTGAGGGTTTTTTTATCCTCGTTTCAATGCACAACAATGTTCAAATACAAAAACTCGCACAGAAAAAACTCATTAGACCATTGAATATTGACACTTCAAAGTTTAAATAATTGAAGAGCAGTGATTTAAAAATTGAAGAAGATAAAGGTAGAATAATGAAATAATATACCCACTAAAGTCTAGATAAATGGCACTCTAAAGTTGTCAAGCA
Source organism: Tamarix austromongolica (assembly GCA_039764185.1). Lineage (NCBI taxonomy): Eukaryota > Viridiplantae > Streptophyta > Magnoliopsida > Caryophyllales > Tamaricaceae > Tamarix > Tamarix austromongolica. The sequence goes on along the minus strand of CM077813.1, from coordinate 33,101,369 downwards.
CTCAAGATTCAAGCTCGCAAGCTACTAAAATAACTTAAGTTCTGAAGCTACATATATATCAAAGCTCTTGTAATATCAAGATTAGAGCTCTCAAGCTACATCAATAATGATGCTCCCAAGCTACAAACAAAGATTGAAGCCTCTTAGTTATATCAAAAATCAAAACATTTGTACCATGGATTCCAATCTTAGTTAACGATTAAGAGTTGAATAACAATTAAATTTTAAAGTTCACCGTCATGATGAGATGGACTTAGATAATATATTTTCTTATGCAATTAAATATATATATATATCTATATTATGAACATTTTAAATTTAAATTATATATGTTTGTGCATTTTATTTACCTTTTACTTTAGATGCTAACGCCATGCTAACAAATTTTGTACACCAACTAGGACACTCTTTATCTCTATTTGTTCCTCCATTTAAGAGTTTGAAAATTAATTCTCTAGGCTATGAATTGGACTGTCAATCAACAAGAAAGACATTCACTACTATCATATATGCTAAAAATGACTCCCATATCAAATAGTGTAAACCAAGGCACTACCTTTAAGGGAGATTGAGGGAATTATCATCTAGGAACCTTGAATGTCACATGTCAAGGAGTATAACCCTTGATCCATCTCATCACCAAAGAATTCATCATCTAATGATTCATCATATGTCAAGGAGATTGAGGGAATTAATGGTTGCTCAATCAACAACTAACCCAATTGTAGGGGAACAAATGGTAAAAATGATGAATGTAATAATTAAACATTTAAAATCACTAGAGGAGAAAGACTTACATATTTCTCTATTGATGAACACCATATAAGGAAAATATTGAGCTAAATGAAGAGTCTAGAAGCAAGCTAACACTAATAGAGTAAATCTATACTAAAGCTTCAAATCATCTAATTTGATGATTCATCCTTAGTAGCAATCATAACTAAAATAACCTAGCCTAAACATCTTTCAAAATATGTTCAAAGTTACCTTAATACTATATAAAAAGGATTTTTTTTTTGGTTTGGACATGGAAACTATTTTTAAGTGGATATTTTTTTATGCATGGTCAAATGATAGTATAGATAAGTCGATGAGTGCTTCTCGGTTAGTTAGTGCAAGTTAATGGGGGAAACTCTAGACAATTGGCATCTTACCTAACATACAACAATTGAATAACTAATTCAATTGGCCTATTAATGCCTACAATTTCATAGGTCTATTTTTATTTTTGCTTCGATTATTACTCAAATGAATTTAAAACTTTTTAATTATGATTTATTTGTGTCATTAATAATTGTAAGGTATTTAGGAAATAAATTCATATTATTTATATTATTTAATAATATATATTTAATTAAAAACCCCTTAAAAAATTTTAGTACCTTTTTCCTACCTATTTTCTTCTTTATTTCCTCCCCTCTCTTAATTGTCCTTAATCTATGTGTGTAGGCCTTTGGGGATAATTTCCTCAGCCTACTTGACCTACCTTTATCAGATATGCATTCCACCAACCTCATGCTTCATCATTTCAAACCTTACACTATTTTCCTCTTACTCCGACATCATTTTCACTAAGTCAACTAGCTCCTTCTCTCATCCTTCTAATTTTTCTGCATTTGGAGAGGTTGGAACCTCCGTCCTAATTCATTCTCACTCTCCCCAAACTCTTTATTCTCTTTTATGTTTTTTCCTTGGGCAAACAAATCTAAGTGGTTCCCCTTGTTCTTCTTCTCTTCCCTTTCTTTTCTCTTGAGCAAATCCTTCATTTACTTCTCTAGTATTGAAATGAATATTTTTTTATTTCTCCAAAAAGAAAAAAAAGGATGATTAAGGTAGAGAGAAAGGATTTAAGGTTTTTATGAACATTCTTTCAGTAGTAGGTTAGGTATACTTATTCTCCTTTTATTACCTTTTTTTAGTCTTTATTTTTTAATTTAATCAAGATTATTCATAGAAATCCATCAAGTTAGGAGATTTTCTCTTCTGATAGAGTATTTTTCTTGAAAGTAAGACAATCTTATCTTTAATATGTTTAAGTGTTTGTGGTATATAGGGTGATTTTATGACCTTCATATGTTCCATGTTGTTCATGTGTTAATTAGATCTCTAAATTTCAAGAATGTATCATGATTCATGTTTACTTTGGTAGTTTAAGCATATTTTAGGCGTTTAGGTCATTTTCTCATGATTATGTGATTTTAAGCATAAAAAGGTGTGACATTTAATTTGATAGCTTAAATCAATGTTCTTTGTTTTCTAGAATGATTTTTATGTTTTTTGATGGTTTTAGAAGCATGATTGGAGTTATAGTTATTTTGTTTATTTTTGCCTTTTTGTTTTACATGTTTTCTAGCCTAGGAAGTCATTGGCCGAAGGGCCACATGAGTTGACTAAAATGGTACTTCAATTGAAAAATCTTAGTTTCCATTTAATATGATGAATTATGGAAAATTAATACATGTTTTGTATTGTGTTCTTGGTCAATCACTCTGATCCATTAGTCGAAGATTCCACTAGTTTGGTTTACTGATTTACCTCAGTAGTCGATGGTACCACTTGTTTAGTTAACTGAGTCCAACCAATAATTGATGGGTACAGTTTTTATTATTTATTTATATATGATTAATTGATTAACTAAACCACTACTTTGATCAGCTAAGGCGTTGTAATTTTAGATTGTTTGTGAGTTTTAAGTGGTCAGCCTACTAGGGCTTTTGGTAGACTATTTGGTTTATTTTGCTAGCTTTTCTTACTTTTTATCCTTAGTGATCTCAGTGTTTTCTCTTGAGAATATGTCTTGGGTTTGATCTTTAGTCTTAGATTTTCAATATGGCTTTAATTATAAATAATTGAAACTAATAGAAAATTTAAAATGATGAATGTCGTGGTGTGTCTTTGATGACTTAGCTAGTGTTTGGTGTTATCACTTGGAAACACCCAATTGATTATTAATGGAACTGAGTTGTGATTTGTGATATCACCTAATAAATATTAATAATGAAATTAAGAGTTCATTTTAGTATTTTTCTATAACTCTTAATGTAACTAACCAACAGTTAGTAGGTAGGTCACTCTTGTGGTTTTATCCTTTTCATGAGTACCTATTTTCATTATCTGTTTGGTTGCAGTTAATATGGTAATGCACATATTTATAAGGTATAGGATCAATATTATAGTAGACTAAAATAACATTGATGTTTAGTTTAGGTGACTATGGTATCCTTATATAAGCCTCTAATTACTTTATATATCCATAGCTTTGGCAAGTGTGGGATCCCAAAATGTGTTAGCTATCACATCAAATGTACTCAAGGAGGGTAGGTATAGTATATCTTGAGAAATCCCTTTTGATCTATTATGGCCCTATATTTTGGGTGCGGTATCCCATTATGTGTATTATGTTGCCATGACTTTTTTTCATGGTGGAGAACTAGCTGTGGCAAAAATAAACACCATAATAATCAGGAAGTATGTAGTCATTAAATAGAGAATTAATAATATGGTTTAATCTATAGGATCTAAGTGAATTTGTTACATTTTTTTTTTATTATTAATTTACTGATTCACATGTGAGTAGGCCTTATTACATGATAACCTTGATCATAGAAGTTATAATTCCTAAATATGTCTTATATTGTGTTTTATATGAGCATAATGTTTAGCATGATCTTTTAGCATGTTTTTAGTAATTTATTTTGCCAATATATCTCCTTGATAATATAAAATTTTTGTGGTCACTGTGATTATATATATGACTTTTGTTTTGGTGAGAAAAGAATAATTTATAGGGTTATGATTTTTAGCTTGAGTATGTTAAGGATAATGATGCGGGTTATTGGTTGGTCATTGCTTGGGGATCGAGATTTACATTTCTATTTGGTTAACCAGTTTATATTATTTTTATCACTTTTTTGGATTCTTTTGTTGTAATAACTCTATTTTTCACTACCAAATAATTTCATTAAAAACATTGTGTCAAAGCAGAAAACACTTTAAGAAACAGGGTGTTACTGCTGCACCTGACACAGATTAGATGCCCATCGCCTACCTTATATTAGATACAAGGCTAAACCACCAAAATACTAAAATAATATATTACACAAATAATAATTTAATTGAAATGATTTCAAAATGTTTACAACAAATGACCCTAACTAGTTTTGTTCAAATCATTATAGAGTACGCATTAAAGTACGAGATTATAAAACATGGATTGGGGCACGAGGCCCAAAAAAAATACCATGGTCCTCCACAGACCCCATAAAGACATTCCGGGTGTCCTCGCCCACAAGTCCCAACCCAATTGAGGTAGTCCCTTTAATGGCCATCCCCAACAATCTGCACATGGTCCTCTACTCGTGGGAATGATTAGGTGATTGAGCAAACAAACACATCAGTACACTACATATTGAGTAAGCCAAGTTTCTCCCTTAATATATACAAGTATGCTAATTTTCATAATATATGACATGCATCATGATAGGAATTTATTCATAGAAGTAAAAGTGCATAACATATGCTATCATATATAATATCATCACAGTAGAAACATCATGCTTAGGAAACCATAGCACTTTCACATAACCACTTTCATGAGTTATAGTAGGGAATAATCCAACAACCCCTAGGGTTATTTCCATTTATCTATGTAAGGTATAGACTAATCAACAAAATAGAACCATTCAGTTAACCATATCATTAATTCCATTTCATAGCCAAGTATCAACCATTCATTCAATAATCATTCATAATTGTTAACCAATATTTCCAAACCATATTTTATTACCATTAAAGCCTATCCAAAAAGGGACTTAAAGTCCAGGCTGAATCTAATCATTGAGTGGACATAAGTCCAAGCCAAAGCCAATCACCATAATGGACATAAGTCCAGGACGAAGCCAACCACCTTGGTATCTATACTAGTTAGTATCAATATCCCCTAGTACATCATCAATGTCTAAAGTAGGTAAGCCACGGGACTTCTTAGGATGCCACCCAAAGGTACTAGAAAGACCCAAAGGTAGAATAACCCCTGATAGTTAATTGAGTATCCAATAACCCTGACCCATACTCAACTCTACTTTCTTTCTCTTTAAGTGATTAGTATTTTATTCACAATGATGGGTGATCATACAAGGCCCATACATGCAAACAAGGTAATTATTATACTAAATGGTATTAATCTTTTTTTTACTTCCTTTTTCTCCAACCATGTGGGTTTACCATTTATCCTTAGCTAATGAGATTTATATCCATCATAGGGTTTAATCCAAGCCCTTACTAATTTCCATTACTTTTATTTCCATTTTATCACTAATTATAAGTGAATTACACCTTTATCATTTATATTACTCATAATGTATGCCATAAGTTATGATCCATTTTAATCCTTTAATTAAGCCAGTAATCCATTTTAAAATTTTCATTTCATCCCATTAATAATCATAATATATTCTAAAATATAACCCCCAAACATAACCAAACCATAAAGTAATAATTCATACAAACCAACTGAACTAGTCGATCAATCTAGACCAACCAGTCGATCAATTACACCAACTAGTTGATCAATTTGGGTTGACTAATTGATTAGTTCAACCAAACCATACCATGATTCCTTTAAACTGGTTTATTGATTTAGTCAAACAATTTAACTATTCAATGACTAGTCAATCGATTTTGCTAAACCAGTTGATGGTTTTAAGTAAAGAGTAAGACCAAGGTCTCTACTAGCAAACTAGTCGGTGGGTTGGGTCAACCAATCTAATGTTCTAGGAACCATTCGATTGGTTTAAGCTAACCAATCAATCTATTTACCCTAACACAACATCAATTCATAAATTCCATGTAGATTCTTGCATAAAAATCATTTCTACTAACATTGGGATATATATCAACATCAACCTACATATATCAAACTATATTATCATACATTTCTTACCATAGCATTACCATAGCCTATTTTCTTCATTTCCATGCTCTCTTTTTTAATTTAATTCATTTAAACATGTAAATCATGAATACCACTGCATTTCTTTATACCAACATATATAATCTAATAAAAGGCATCACCTTCCATGCAAGAATATATCCTAACATTTCAAGAGCAATAACTACTAACTTGATCTAGGCTAAATCTCCTTAAAATTAGGATTTCCAAATTTGTGAGAAATTCAACTCTTATAACCTTAAAAATCAAAATCTTAACTCAGGTATTATACCGAAACTTCATAAAATTTCAAACAAGAAAACAAAAAGAGAAAAGAGCATACCACTAGAATAAAATAGGGAAAAGATCAAATAGACCTCTAAATCTTTTCCAAAGATATAAATCTACCATGCTTAACAATTAAAACAAGATAGATCTAAAAGGAGGATGAGAAGAGTATGAAAAATAATTTGGCATACGCTCGAAGTGTGGAAGAAATAAAGAGAATGTAGAACTATAGGTAATTTTAGTGTCTGAAAGAAAGTACAATGCATGAAGGATTGGGGCTATTTATAGCCAACAAATAAAAGGAAAACACAAAGTGATGCAAGAACAGAGTTGCATGACATAGAACCGACTAAGATGGTTACGCTACTCCACGCAGATACATGAACATGGAGGTGCATGCATATGTTGCATGCAACGTTCTTTAATTAGCGTAACGTTTATTATTAAGTCATTTATTATTATTTTTATTTTGAGTCAAATAAGGTTTTTAGTAGCTAGTCTTAAGTCATTTATTATTATTTTTATTTTGAGTCAAATAAGGTTGTTAGTAGCTAGATCATTTAATATCTTCAAGCTAGTCTTAGAGAATTCAATGTTTCTAGGAAAGATTAGTGGCAAGATTATTGTAATCTTTGAAGGGAGGCTCGACAAATTTTGGCTATTTAAAGCCATAGAAACCGAGAGAAAGAACACAATTTGAGTGAGAAGAAAAACCTTAAGCTTGCTTAAACCCGAATTCTGTGTGGATTCATCTCGTAACAAGTCAAATTTGTGTGAACGATTTGTTTCAAAAAACTTTAATCTTTATTTCTTTGTAGCTTAAAGATTAATCTATCCTTCTTTTTTTTTTACTTCACCACCTCTATCTTTTCCACTGAAAACCCTACTCCAAACCGTCACTCCATTCATCCATCCAAACCCTTTTCACCGCCCTTCTATCTTTCCATCAACCCTAAACTGCCTTCCACCTTTCCTAACCCTAAACCACCATTTATCTTACACCCAAGCCCGAGACTCTAACCGTACACGCATCACAAAGCGTTCAAAAGGAAACTCTAACCCTACTTGTGACCATATTAATTAAATTATAATAGATGGATTTTCTTGGGATTTGTTGAGCTAGTCTCCCGAGCTTAATTTATTACCCTAGGGAGCTTAGGTCAAATAGATTAGAATTCTCTAACATGGAAGAATGAATGGGAGGTCAGTGTGGAAGGAATATTCCAGATGTTTAGAAGCATGTAGAATCTGGTAGAGGAGAGAGGAGGAAGAAGATTATTGGCTGAGGTCATCTCTCTCTCATGTGTCTCAATTGACCTTCGGATCAAATTAAGGTAATATTTTAGGTTAAACGCATCATGATAATGGTTAGGAATCTTTTAGGGATAATCGATATGATTTGGTAAGGTTCCATTTTTTATAAAGGATTTTTTAGAAAATCAAACTTAAAAAAATAAGACCAGCTCGATGAGCCAGTCGATCGGTTTGGGTTTACCATTTGACTATTCATCCACCAGTTGATCGATTACCCTAAACTAGTTAAATAGTTTTATTGAGGAACTCAATTTGGCTAAAACAACAAACTAGTCGATTATTTCATAAAACCAATTAATTGGTTTACCTATAAAACTCATTAAACCTCAATTTTCCAACATGATTTCAAATCAATTTTTTTTCTAAATCAAATCATAATATTGAATTAAATCACATGCTTAAAATTTGTCAAACTTTCTCATCGATCCCTTACAAAAAACTGTGGGGTATTACATTTATTCTTTCTAGTTATTTAAACTCTTATCTTTGGTTCATATATTTGGATTTTGTGTATATTTCCCTTCCATGTTATTTTCATCTTCATTACTATTATATTGTTATTGCATGCATCTTTTATTCATTTGTTCCATTTTTCCTTACATTAAGCATGTATTAGGTGATAATCAAGCCTCTCCAATGGTTGTTGCAATGGTAACATCCTCTTAATTTATTTTAATATGATTCTACATTATCTTTTAAATAAAATTGTATGGCTCATGTTTTTGGGGTGTTATAATAACTACTAACTCCTAAATAATTTTTAGAGCTTTTCTTGTAAAAATTAATCCATTTATTGATGGAATATCTCAAAGTAATATCTATTATTAAAGCCTTACACATAGAGGATTGATGGTATACCTATACCTATAGGCCACTAAGCACTTACTATTTAGAAGTTTTATGGAAAAGGGAAATTGATGTGGAAGATAATAGAGGAATTATTATTTAACAATGTAAGATCTTTCTTATGTTCCTTGGATTTAGGAAGGATGATTGAATATTATGTGTTGTGCTTAACAATGCTCTTATTTTAGGGTTGGATCTTCAACAAGAAAACTCACTTCTATAGCAAAATCAAAAAGTTTTATTTAGAGAACAATACCTAAACTCTCAAGAATATTCACTTGAAGAGAAAAGAAGATTTTAAATTCATAAACCTTATTCCACTTGATGTTATGAAGGTAAAAGTCAACATTACATATATATATATATCCACCCATAGGCCTTAGTCTACCCTTCACTAAGCAAGCCCAACCCAACTGGCCTTATGTGGTTAGATTAGCTTAGTTAAGATGGCATGACATGATGGCTTACGACAATATCCAGAGATATTGAGTAAATAGTTAAAGAAAAAAATAAAGGGAAACCCCCCACTAACATACAATTACCTCCTAAAGAGATGGAGAAATTAGGCTTAAATGATATCTTAAGGTCTAATTAATTACAACCAAGGTATCCAAGCTATCAATTATGAGTTTTGATTATTCAAGATGCTATAGCAAGTGAGGTTGTAAACTAAGGCATTTTATAACAAAACCTATGGTGAACCTCAAATATTATACCCCAAAATAAGCTCACAAACATGAACAAAACTAGTTTGATGCTTGAGGAACCAAAATAGGAAATGAAACATGTCAAATAGATAATTAAGTTAAATTATTGTCCATAACTAGTCAATTGGTATGAAATAGCTAATTGGTTATCGAATGAACCACTTAATAGATTACATGTCAAAGATAACAGAACTACATATCCTTGATAACTAGTTGATTAGTTTTCCATAACAAGTCGAATGGTATTAATTAGCTGGATTGTTAACGAACTAATAAGGTGGTTGGTTATAGGTTGAAGGTAACTACATTAGAAATCTTATCTAACTAATGTGGTGGTTCACTAGAAATTATAGGTACATATTTTATGGAATTATTTGATGTATCTTGACCTAGATTTTTTATTTGTTGTGATAATTTCACCCTCTTCCTTGACTTTTCTCTGTTGGCCAAGTTTGTAGGAAAAGATAAAGTTAAAATAATTTAGGTTGATAACTAAGGAAAAGAAGCACAACATGAGGATGAAATCTTGGAGTGATGGAAATTTAGATGTACCACCATGCAAGACCGTAAAAGAGAAGTTATGTGAAGAAAAATGAAAAGAAGATATTGAAGAGAGAGAAAATATGGACCCTCTATATTTATGGAAATATAATCCATATTTCCCTGGTTCTCTTTCCGCATGCTCTATTAATTCATCTCATGCACATCATGTTAGAGCAAAAATAATGGTGCCTTATATTTACTAATATGGTTTGTATTTTTATCATAATTTTGATAAAATTTATATAGCTCTCTTTCTATAAATAGAAAATATATTAGGTCGAATAAACCATTGAAGAGATTATCGTTAGAACATTGACTTTTTTTTCATTATTTCTCGACCAATTAGCTTCTTTTTTTTTCTTTAGATTTAGTTAGTTAATTATTGTAATTGAAGGTTTGGAGATCATATGATGTTGGCAATTCTACAATATCCTAAGTTCTTTTTTTCCTTTTTCTTATTTATTTATTTATCTCAAACTTTTTATTATGTTTAATGCTATTCTCGTTGTTGGTATAAATAATTGAGTTTGTGATTCTGTGTAGTTTAATTAAATCTTTATTATTTGGTTTCTCTATGTTCATGAAAATTATGATTTTTTATGTATTTTTCTTCTTTATTTTGTTGTGTTATCAATATTCTAGGCTAGATTAGTATGGGGTAGGAGGATAATTGAAGGTTATGCGATAATTAATTATGAGATGTGAATTGGATTAAATTATTGTGTATATCTTTTCTTAGATTAATAAGACAAGTTTAATGATAACTAATCTAAGGTAAGGACTTGATAATATAGCTTGGAAACCTTGTTAATTGAAGTGCTAATCAGATGCTAGGATATTATACTTAATTCATAAGTGTTAACATACACATCCACATTTAGAAAATAGTTTATTGATTTAATCTATATTTATTAATCTTTAGAACTACATAATTCTAGTTGATTTTAATGATGGTTATAGTTAGCTGCTCCCTATTTGTTAATGATACCATTAATTAAATCAATAGATCTTATCATAGGTTATAAATTTTTTAGATAATATATCATAAGCAAACATTCGTTTATTTACATAAAAAGATGCTAGGAATGAGGCGCATGCTAGCTTCTACATATTAACATTTAAAATAAAAATACTACATATCCATTTTATTTAATGATCGATCAATATCTCTATTCTAAATATATCTTCTAACCCCTATTTTCTCATTATTATTTAGTTATTTTGTTAATTTTTAGTTTTTATTCTTTTCATTATTAATGATTAGTTTTTCCTAATTTGATAACTAGAGGAGTTTATTTGATATTATGAATCTATGAACTAAATTATGGTCTTCATTGGATCAACCCTTACTCGCTACTTTCTATTTTTTTTTTGTGGTTAGGGTTTAATTTTGAGTGTCTATGATAGCACACAAAGAACCAATAGTCTGGTTTTGCTTAAACTGACACAATTAATACTTAAAACACAATTATGACCCAACTTCAAACTGAACATTCCCATTAAGCTTTCATGCATGCAAATCCTTAATAAACTCTTTCTTATTATATTGAAGCACGCAATACATATTTCAAGATTGAATAAAAGAAATTAAATCATGTTTATTCTCAAAACCCATTAAATGTCCAAATAGTTCAAACATGCGTATAAACATAAAAATCCTTACATATACTTCGTTCCATAATTTTAGAGCATAATTAGTATGTTTACACATCTTTTACTCAAATTTAAAGAAATTAATGGTCTAATATGCATGAAAATACATAAAACACATATGGACATAATGACCTAGCCACTAGATAAGCTCAACTTACGTTAGCTAGAAAAATTTCAAGCAACTAATAACACAATTCCTTCTATCTTGGAAAAACTACCGGAAAGGCCCTTGATTACCTTATATGAGCAAGGAATTCAATGAAACCTAACAAATTAAAATCATTTCATAAAAAATATAAGTAGAGGAAGAAATGGGACATTATCAATTCAATTTATACTTAGATTAAAGAGTCAAATAACCCTTAACTCTTTCTATAACATAAAATCCATATACTAAAAAAATAAAGTTAAAATAAAGATTAAGAAGGCAAGAAGATGTGGCAAAAAATTGGAAAAGAATGAGCAAAAGCCATGGTGAAATGAATAAATAAAGTGGAAAGAGAAAAGAGGGAAAGTAACTCCTATTACATTTCTCCTTAGATAGTGTGGAATGGCTTTTGTAATATTTAGTTCCTTGTGTTGAGGGTAATAATTCCATAGATAGAAAAATAACAAAAAATGGCACACTAGATATTACATGGTTCATCTATTTAAGAGATACTCGTCTATCATGTAGCATATATCCTCAATCTTAACTACTTCTCTTATTTCTTACAATAATTAATAATATATAGTAAAACACTTTTTCTGGATGAGCTCTCGAAAAGTCATCAACTTAACTCTAAGTTCAAACACAATTCTAACTTTAGAATAAAATTCATCACACTCAAGGTGCACACAAACTTAAAAACTCTAGTTTACTTATGATCCTTTCCCTTGATGATTAGTAATTGAATTATAACTAAAAATATAAGATGATAATGAAAAAATGCTTAAAAGAAATTCAATAACAACACTATAAGAAATTTAGCAATTTTACCACAACATATATATCAAAACATTGAAGCTCCTTAAAATTCTTTCTCCATAAAATATATGCTCAAGAGGTTCTCTTCAAATCCTCTTGAAAACCGCTCATAGTTTACATAAAAGAGTTTTTATTACATAATAATAAAAAAAATCACTTCAATACCCAAAGATGCTCAGGAAAGAACTCATAAAATCTAGATTTATTTGCTAAAAGTCTATTAACTAAGTTGGAAAAAAAATATTTACTAAACTAAAACAACCTAGAGAACTAAAGTTAGCTACAACCAAGCTTGCTTTGCCATAAATAATCCATAAGATAAACTCAAAAATCTAGGTTGGCACAAGAACTTCAAATTTTCTATTAAAATAACTTTAACCAATTAATTATCCCATTTTAAAAATAAATATGATGTATATAAAAAAAATATGAGACAAGATATTTGAAATAATTTTCATTTAACTCAATCTTAAACTGAGCTTAAATACATGTTGGAAAATAATCTCCTCTTTTTTAGAGTGTTTTTGTCATATGAAAATAGGGAACTCAAAAAGAAACTCCTCCTAAGCATCCTCCAAAAGTTTAAAACTAATAAAAAATTGAGAAAAGTATTTTCTTGGTGTTTTCTAATGCAAAAAGAGTACTGCATTATGTTACGCCATGACCTAAAAGTTAGATCCTCTTCCAAGATTCAAGATATTTATGCTTGTTTGGTTCCTTTGCTTAGTTCTTCAACTCAAACCTTCAAGAACTCAAAAAATTCCCCTTTTTTTATGATGAAAAAAAATGATGCTTTTCAAAGTTCAAACATAGTGAATAAACTATTACCTAATTTCTTCCGACCTATAACTCAAATATTCACAAACACAATTCATGTAAAAATAGTTAAAGTGATAAATTATTTCTACAAATGTATATTGATATCATAAAAAATATTACATTATTGAATATAAGTGAACGTTCTTTCTTAAAGCATATACCCACTTATAGTCATAGTTTTTTTAACTAAAATTTATCAACAAAAACTCAATAGAGCACTAATTCCAAACAAATATATAATACTTTGAAGTTAACACACCTACTCCTAATGAAACTTTTGAATTTGTAGAGTTCCTCCTTATTTAATTGATTTCAATTTTGTTTAGTTGCGTTTGCTTCATCCCAATACCCTTTTTGTCATCATTAAAATAGTTATATAGATAGTACTATAATATAAGAAATACCAATTAGCTAACTAAGCTTTAAATCAATATACATAAAAATATGTAGTAGTTAGCTCAAGTTTAAACAATAAATAATATTGGGCATTATGCTAGCTTCTCCAGCTACTGACATTATTACATATAGAAAATAACATAGGAGCGCACATGATCAAGTCTGTAGTAAAAAGGTTTTGATTATAAAATTAGAAATAATGGATGCAAAAAAATAATAATAATTATGTTTCATATCCTCATAGATGATTAAAAACATAAACAATTTCATTTCATGATGTTGAAGGAGCTAATACTTGTATGATGGTGAAGCATTAAACTTCTTCATTAGATGTGCATTTTGAGTACTAAAGAGTTCCACCATGTTTAAAACTACAACATTACAATGTATTAGCCACTTCACAATGTCAGTCTGGTTTGTGGGTATACGAGACAATACGATTTTCATTTTAACATCACCACTCCTAATGTAGCTATTTCTTTGGAACAACCCACTAAAGTGAATTCCATCAAACTCATTAGGTTTCTTTATAGCTCTGACCTTCCTCTTCTTCTTGGACTTCATTACATCCTCCTTTCTTACTATACTTCCATAAACCAATTCCTGAACCATCTTCTTTTTTATTTTTTTCTTTTTATCATAGTTGTGTAAAAATGATCTCCTACTCCTAAACTCTTTTCTCCTATTGTAAGATCAACCTTGAAATGCTAAAAAACTTTGGTAAGCTATAACCCATAGGGTAATATGTGAATTAAATTCTCATCCATTTCTCGCATATGCTAAACCATTAGACCTAGAATTTAATAGACTAATCCTTTGACATCATATACATAAGACTTAAATCCATGAAGCTGGCCTCATTTCATCTTTAGCCCCTAGGAAGTATGTTGGAATAGGTAATAATGTGTAGAACATTTTTTGGAGGAATCAAAACCTTGTTATTTAGTTTCTTTGTTGCCTTCTATGTTCCTTTGAAAAATAAATTCATAAACATTAATAGTGAATTGGCTCATCTACTGGCTGCCCACTTACTTTTCACTATATTGTAAAATCCATTGTTTGACACATCCAAGATTGATCTTAAGTGGTTCACCATAAACTTGATATGGTTCCATTTACTTCATATTCAATAACACCTTTATTGTATGTAAACTTGAAGTAAAATTGGGAAACCTCTTTAAGGTAGTAGACATCTAAGTAGTCAAATAGTTCTTTCTAGTTTTGTTTGCAAATCACCTTATACAACTCAAAGGCATGAGAGGATATCCAATCTATTACAAATATATTTTGTTAAACCGAATTATTTCCCAAATAGATCCCTTTTCACCATCTCAATTTTAGGTTCCTCATATGACAATTCATTCTTCTTAGCCCACTCTACCCCTTCCTTTATTTCCTTCAACGGTGTCACGTATTCTTTCTTAGAGTATCAAATCTTTATAAGATTATCCCTTAGCAAGTGTTCCAAAACATCTAGGGTCAACATTATCCTCAATGTTTAGTGGGTATGAAGCCAACCCTCTCGTGTTGGTATCATGAAAGGATCTTGCTAAGGAAACTATAGAGCCCCCTCACACTAAATTTTCTTCTCCCTATAAGCCCAAATTGTCTCCATGAAATGATTTAGTTACTAGTTTTTGCCATCAAATCCTAAAATACTAAACCAAAGGATCAACTGTCAACTACTGAGTTAGTTTACATTATTGTAGAACATTACACAAGGCTAAAAATCAGCTCAATTGAAAAATAAAGGCTAACTCCTATACCAAACCAACACATGCTCATAGACTACACTAAATTCTACAAGCTTAGATGAAATTTGTTTTTACAAAGTAACATTAGGATTTAAAACATAAGCTTGGTTACCAACTTGTGACACCTCAAAATTCTAAACCAAAAATTTTATTTTAAAGAAGATTTAGAATTATATTAAAAATAAAACCAAGGAATATTATCACCATATCAATAAAGGGAGAGGTGTGGTCAGCAACTAACATAAGTTTGATGGAATAAATAAGAAAGGAATTCATAAACTACTAGAACAATAATAATGATAACAAAAATGAGAATAATATAGGTAGGAGAGAGATTAAAAATTCCAAATACAAGAACCATTTTTAAGAGTTCAATTAATAAGAAAGAACAAAAACACATCCCAAAATAGTGGGAAAGAATAATCTAAACTGATTAGCCTAACCCATAACTTAACATAAATATAAAATCTTAATCCCCAAGTAATGGTTAGCTACTAGCCCACTAGATCATCCTTAACATAATATAGTTAAGCATCATAGATCTATAATGCGTGCTCTTCTCATTGAACCAAGATCTAGATCATTATAGTGATCACAAAAATATAGTATTAATATAGTGAAATGCTGGTAAAATAATCTATCAAGAAGTTAGAAAAGGCTCATGCTATACTTTAAGGTCACATAGTAGCATATTAATAAGAATATTTAACAATATAACATCTAAGCTAATGATTTTAATAAAATAAGATATGCTCACATAAAAATTATGGAAGGATAATAATACAGAACATGCATTAGATTCACATAACAACAACCATATTATAATTATTCATTTAATAACCATATACTTTTTGGTTATTAAGATATTTGGTTTGAGCAAACCAAATTCTTCATAATGGAAAAAAGTTATGGAGGCATAACACATAGAATGAGATACCATACTCACCATGAAGGGTTAAAATACGTGAAAGGGGTTTTTCTTAGGGGATACCTCACCCACCACAAATCAAGTGCAGCTATTATAAGGGCAAACATATATTGATATACCAAACCGTGTTATACTAGGATAACTCGCGCATAACACCATTTGTCATAAGGGCTACAAAAGCCACGCTTATCTAAGCAATGGGCATAAACTGTGCTAGGGGGCTTGTACTCGCCTTCCTGGCATAGTATTATTATATACCTCAAAGATATGCACATACTCTAAAATGACCATCACTAGGTAGAGAAAAAAATGTCTTGAGTGAAAAGATAAAAACTCTTAGTGATCTACCTACTAACTCATGGTTAGCTACCCTGAGAGTTCGAGAAATACACTTAAACAAACTCTTAATTCTATTATTCGATGATATAACATATCATAATTAATTCAATTAATGACCAATTAGTTATTTCCAAGTGATAATGTGAAACACAAAAAAGAAATACACTCCACCAATTAGGTGTTTAAAGGTGACACCAAACTTAATCACACAAGGCATCCAAGACACTTCCCACTATTTATCTTTTTGGTTCCCATTAAATTCAGGTAAAGCATTGTTAAAATTATGATTAAAATGTTCTAAGTACATAGAAAAAGTCAGATAGAAGGCCCAAAGTAAAATTATCAAATAACAAATAAACATGGGGAACTTAGGCAAAGTTTTCAATTAGTTATTAAGAGCAATCGACTTTTCTGGTTGCACTAGACTTGAAAAACAAACACACTAAAATACAAATTGGCTAGTTGGTCATATCAATCAAATTTTCATAGAAAGAAGATGGGTTTAGCAAGACAAGTCGATGGGTTTAAATATAGGCTAACCACTTTGGTTATAAAGTAACAAGTTGATGGGTTAAGTAAACCAATCAACAACTCATAAAGACCAATAGATTAGTTTAGGAAACCAATTGATTAGTTTAGGAAACCAATTGACTATTTAAGAAACTAGCCAATTGAGGCTAACAACCTATGCAACTATTCACATAACGAAGAAATTGGTTATAGCAAAGCGACCGATTGATCTATGCAAAATTATGGCTACCCACTTCTAAGGTAAGACTCTGTTACAGATTGGTAGATACAACTAGGTCCAACCCAAATGATCTTCCATTTTAAGTGATTAGTGTGTTATTTTTATTTATTTTAGGTTCATCACACAAACATCTGCACCTACTACATGCATGGAACCTTCCTTGATACTACTATAAGAAAACCTTATTCCCTTTTAAAATCCTAATTTCATAATCATGGCATATCCTCACCTCCAGTGTCCCTTTTGAGTTTCCAATCTACCCAATAAATCCTAACATAACATTAGAAACCCATGGTCAAAGTTCATGGATAGTTACCCCCATTTTCCATATATGATAATAACTAGCCTCTAGGGTTACCTCTCAAACCCCTAATTTCTCCTGGGTTGTATAGCCCCTCCTCTATTGGTTATCTAACCCTCAATTTCTATACCAATGCATATAATGTTATGTAAAACCATCAACTCTAATATTGAATCCTAACTCCCCCATTTTTCACAAACATGAGAATTAACAGAGTCAAATGTCTTCCTCTTAAAGTATATATAACATTATTAGCCTTACCATCATGGTAGGACACTCAATGTTGTAGTCCTTTACTAGCTCTAGCCTTCTCCTCTACCTTATATTAACCTCAAGGGGATACTTATAGATGGGGTTAGGGTTAAGGGAGAGGGGACGATGATAGAGTGGTTTGTAGTCTTGGTGTGCACGGTTGTAGATGGAAGGTAGGTGTAGGTAGCAAGGCATAGTTGAAGGGTGCATGCTAGCATGTACATCCCAACATGGCCATGAAAGGAAAGCTAAGAAGGACAAGCCGATGTGTAGGGGAATAGGAGAGGCATAGAAATGGAAGCAGATGGTGACATGAGGAAGGAAACAAGGTGGGAGGAAGATGAAATGGAGAAAAAGGGAAAAGAAGAAGATAAAAGAGAAACAAGGAGAAAAAGGGAAAAAAATGAAAGGAGATAGGTGTAGCCAAATGGGGAAGGAAAAGTAAAGAAAAAAAAAATATAAGTGTTAGACTAGGGACAACGCATCCCAAGAAGAAAAAAGGGAAGAAGAGAAAATAAAGGAGAGAGACAAAAAGATAGGAAGAAAAACGAAAGGAAGGAAAAAGAAAAAAAAAGAAAAGGGGAAAAGGAAATTTTTTTTCTTGTAGGATATAGTTTAGACTTTTAGAGTAAAATTTTAAATTTGTACTAATAAATATAAAAAATTAATAGAATTTGCCTATAACTAATTGAGGATTATGAAATAAAGTAAAATTAATATGTTGGTAAATAAATTTTTAGATTTTAAATTTTTTTTAGTATTACAATGGGTTATGGTAAATATCTAGGTATAGAATTATGATACAATATCAGGTGGAATTTATTTAGTTAATAGGCTAGGTTTAATAGACAAAAAAAAATCAGTTAATACCCAATCTAAGTTTAAAAATTTAATATGCACCCTCTAGTATATTTTCACATATTGTGATAATATTAAGCATATTAACAATATATTTAGTATAAAATATCTTAAAATAAATATTTCAACTAATACACATAATTACTTGTCATAATTAGAGTATTTTAGAAAACCTATATTACACAAAATGTCCTATTTTACAAAAAAAAAAATGATAACTAGGTCTTCTTTGAGTTGAAAGTTTGACTTCCATGCATAGACTCTCCTTTGACTTGTAATAACTTGTAGCATAAGAAGCAATATTAAGTGTGTTGACTTCATGAATCTTTACCTTACAACTATGTTAGATACCTAAAAGAATCACTTAAAATATACTTATAATGGTCAGTCAAAGTTATATCATCAAAGACATATATTGTAATGGGCTCCATTAATAATAATACTAACTTCTCATTTGCTTGAGAATCCTTATATGCATCATGAGATTCCATAGATGATCCTACATTATTCTCCACAACTTGATAGTAATTTTTTGTCAAATCAACCTCATTATAAGGAGAAAAATCACTATATTAAATGTCCTTGAAACACTGCCATAGGAATCTAGAAATTTATGTTCACAAGCACTTTCTCCAAGGTTTCTGTGGATTTTTCATGCTCCATCTTCTTTTAGAATTAGTTTATGTTTTCATGGATTAGATAATTTTTTCTTTATGCAAATGTAACTAAACTAAACTACTAGAAGAAAATACCTATGGAGTGCATGTTTCTTAGCTTGTTTTTGATATCTTTCATTGGATTGTTAAATGTTTCCCTTGATTTGTTGAAGAAGCTTTTGAAAGAATTCAACTCTTTATAGGGCTTTATAATTTTTAAACTCACCTTTGTTCAAGGGTACCATGTCAAATAGAATGTATGGATTCACCCCACACATATTACTTGAAGGAATTGAGTGAGCATTACTTGAAGGATTTGAGTGTAAGCAAACTCTACATAAGCTAACTTAATAACCCAATCTTTAGTACTTTTACTTACCGATCCTCTTAAAAAAGTTCCAAGAGTTTGATTTGTAACTTCAATTTGTCCATTGGTTTATGGGTGACGTGAAATAATAAATAACAATTTAGTTCCTAACATGTTCTATAATGTCTTCCTAAAGTAACTAAGAAACTTGACATGTATATTCGAAATAATAATTTTTGGGATGCCATTTAGTTTCACAATTTATTTGAAATATAAATCAATGGTAACTGTAGCATCATAAGTTTTATTACATGGAATAAACATAACCATTTTGGAAATTCTATCTACCATAATATTAATTGAATCATTACCTCATTGTGTTTTGGGCAACCCTAAGATAAAGTCCATACTAACATCTTCCCATAGTTTATTAGGCATATGTAATTGTGTATATAAACCTTTGTGAAAGAAATGTTTACTATTTTTACAACACATCTGTTTACAATAATTGGTACACCTTTTATCATACATGGCCAATAGAAAATTTCTTGTAATAGTTCTAATGTCTTTTGTGTACAAAAATTTCCCCCTATAACTCCTTCATGCATTTCTTTTATAAGTAAATATTTTATACTTGATCTTGGTACACAAAGTCTATTATGTTTTAAATAAAAATCTATCTTATAATGAATAATTTCAGTAACATCCATTTTCCTTACATGCTTTATATTCATCACTTAAGTCTTCATATTTATGATATAACACTTTTATTATTTAAAAACCTATAACTTTACAATCTAATATAAAAGTAATTTAGACCTTTGACAAAGAGTTTCAAATTCCTTAGCTTATCTTAAATTACATCTATAAGCAAGTTTATTTGGTATAGGCAATCTAGGAATTTATTATATAGCATGCTCTATACCTCTAATACGCAGTAGTCTAGGAGGTAAGTCATCAAGGAATACATCTTTATATTCATCAAGAAATATAGTAAGGTTCAAATTGTTAGAATCGTTCTCCCCAAATTGAGATTTATTTACTACCAAAGCATAGAAAACGCCATCATCCTCAATGTAATTAACCTTATCTTTTTCACATAATAATAAAGTATTGTTGGTCTCAAAAAGTTGTATATGATCATATTAAGAAGGTTTTAATTTATATTTCTTTTTACCTTCAAGTACAATGCATTCATTAGTCACTCCATCATGAATTACATTTCTATCATATTACCATGGTCTTCCTAGAAAAATACAATAAGCATCTATAACAAATACATTGAACCCATAAGCTATCCTTCTTGTTGTGGATATTCCATAAAAATCTAGGAAACACACACTTACTCTAGAGTAGTAAATTGATCACTCAAAGCCCACCTCAAGCTTTTGGAAGGAAAACTTTATTCCAAGAATTTAGCCTTTTGTTACTAGTACTAATTCCACCCAACTAAAAGAAAATCCATAATAGATTATTTAATCTGTTGGCCACCTTGTTGGGAAGGAGGAAGACTTAAGACCTAAATATTTAGATTTTAAAATGGAATAACTTGAGAAGTTGTAGCCATTCCATATACGATAGGAATTTGGTGGAATAATGCTTTAACCTTGAAGTCATTTTATCAAATAAAGATTGCATCCAACTAGTTGTGATACTAGAGCCCAATAGAGGAATACAAAGATAGCATATAAGAAAGGAACCTTGTTGGATGCCAATCAATACAATTATGTGAAAAAGAGTAACTAAATTTACACCATCGCAGTAAGAAATACATTTTTATGGGCTGAAAGTGAGGCTCAAACATGCAAAAAAGGTTCTTTAGGGAATTTATAAGGCTTCCCATAGAATCAACATCACCCTTACAAAAAACAAGGAAGTTGTTCACAAATGACATATTGATAATACCAAGACACTTTTACATTTATGGTGACCTATAAATTTTTTATCATCCAATAAACCTTTCAACAAACTTTTAAGGTACTCAATTACCAAAATAAAAAGATAGGGAGATAAGGAATCTCCTTGACAAAGGCTTTTTTTCCTTCAAAGGATTCTAAGTATGTACCACTCATAGAGATGTAATATGTTATAGTAGTAACACACACCATAATGATATAAACAAGATGAATAGGGAACCTAATTGTAAGAAGAATTTATTGGAGGAAATTTCAATCAAAAGAGTCATAACCTTTATGTATGTCAAGTTTCATCATACATAGTAGGAACTTCTAATCAGTACGCTACGTACACAATACGCTAAATTTCCTCCTCAACAAAAGTCACAAGTATATAGTATTCTAACATATTTTTGGAATCATGCTCAATGTAAGTCATGGCATTGCCATATAATTGGATGTACCTAATATAATGCAAGAGCATCCATAGATGATCCTCAAGATGATAATAATTTGACATCCTTAACTATGTAACTGATCACTTTATGTGTCTTTAATAATAATACTTTGATTAGACTTGATGATATTAATTTAAGTTATTCTTGCATATATGTAGCATAAATTTTGGCATGTATCCATATATAATGATTTGCCTATATAATTAGGTTATTATTTAAACTAAATTGGTCTATACTATACATATTGTTGCACAACAAGCTATATGTTGGAACATATCTATACATAACGATATACCTTAAAAGTAATTATTATTTTTTACCTTAACCACATATTTATGTGATTAGTATATTGTTCATAAGGATAAGTGATCAGACAAGGCCCACAAAAAAGCAAGTAAAGCATTTTCCATGTTTATTCTGTATTAATCCATTTCATTCCATCTTCTCAACCATGTAGGGTTTCCATCATTATGTTATATTAGTTAAGCACAAGTTGTTCTTCATTACCCTTTTCTCTAGGACCTTCACATTTCATTTGTGGAATTACCCATTTAGCCTTTACAATACTCATAAAGTAGGTCATACATCAAGATCTAATTAATTATTTCATCAAGCTATAAATATATGATAAGATCTATATTTCATTTCAATAATATTCATAAGATAGCCCCAAAAATAGCTTCAAAGCATAACCAAAATGAAAAGGAAATAAACTACACAATTTAGCCAAACCTGTAGATTAGTTGTAGTCTATTGGTTTGGGTCGACCAGTCAATTGATTTGACTCAATCAAAGCCTCCGTTTTATCAAATAGGCCGATCGGTATAGGTGAACTAGCTAAATGTTCATATACAAGTCAATTGTTTCTGCCAAACCAATAGATTTATTTAAGTAAAGAGCAAGACTAGGGTATTTATAGGCCTACTAGTCAATAGGTTGGGACAACCAACGACTGTTCTAGGAACCAGTTGATCAGTTTGAACTAACTAGTAGATGGGTTTTCCCTATAGTAGTATAAAAGCTTTAATTTCATGATAATTCATACATATAAATCATCCTTAACCATAGTATAACATGAATTAATATAGTCTAATACATTTTCAACCGAAAAAATCTGCATATCTTCACATTGAATTAGCGTATCCTTGTTTTATGAATTTTCATGCTTTTTGATCAAAGTATACAATCTATCCAGCCTAATAACTTATGCAGGCCATATAAATTCATGCTAACATATAGAACCAAATTTACGGGACTCATATCATTCAGGAATACTCAAAACTATTTTAGGAGCAAGAATCACTTATTTGATGCAAGAAAAATTCCTTTAAATTAGAAATTCAAATATGTTAAAACTCAAATTTTAAAACCATAAATAAAAAAATCTTAAACTTAAAAATTTGTACAAAATATTAATAAATTTGACTTGAAAAATAAGGGAAAAGAAAGATATACCACACTTAAGATAAAACTGGGAAATTTTTAGCTGAACAACTTAATGTCTTTCCCTAATCTAACTCACCCCTACTTAAGATTTAAAATAAGAGAGAACTAAAGAAAGGATCAAAAGAGTGTAACAAATTCGACCACAATGTGTGAACTGTAGAGAAGAGGTAAAGTGAATATAGAGACTTAAGGATTTAGGTGGATACTAGAATGGTGCACAAAAGGGATGATTGGGGCTATTTATATCCAATAAATAGAGAGGAATAATTGAAGGTTGGGGAATAGTGTAAATACCCTAGAAATTGCCTATCTAAATTCGGGCTAAATGAATAGATTTTATCCAAGATATGCTGACCTATTCTATAGAGCTCAAATGGTGTTTCTAGAGAATGCAGGTCAATTATGCCACAATTGGAATTCACATTATGGATAATGGAAGTTCAACAAGGAATCTTCTAGCTACTCAAAATTATACCTGATATCGAAGCATTGATCTCAAAAATGAGTAGAGGAGAGAGGTGGAAGAAAATAAGGCTTAGTTAATCTGTCCTCCGCAATTGTCCCAGTCAACCTCTAATTTTATCTAAGATAATGTTTCAAGCTAGATACATCATGAAAATTGTTAAGTATCTCTTAGGGATAATTTAGCATACGCTGGTAAGGTTCCATTTTAGTATAAGAAAATTTTCAAAAAATAAAGTATGAAAAAAATGCCCAACTCGACAAACCAGTTGATCAATTTAGTCCTACTAGTCAAGTGTTTTACAACTTAGTCAATTGGTTCTCCTAGCCAGTCAATTGGTTTTGTTGAGAAAACCCATTTTTTTATAAGGATGAACAAGTTGATCAGTTTATGGAACTACTATATCAATTCGCCAGAAAAACATAATAAACTCAATTTTTTAACCTTATTCCAAACCAACTTTACCTCAAAACAAATCATAACATTAAATCAAAATCAATTTCCCAAATTTTTTTACAATTCTCATTTAACATTTAAAAAAAATATGCGGTATTACAACACTACACCCTTAAAGAGGCTCCATTGGTGAAGCGTATAACAATCAAATCACATTAATTATCACATAATAATACATACATCAAATATCACGTTCAAGAACAAGGGTTGCTACTGACTAAAAGGAAAAATTTTTACATTAAGGAGGCAAGCTAAGAAAATAACTATGGGTACCTAGATCTAATTTCCTCCTTGACTTCTCAAGTAGCCTCCTTTATACAATACCATGACCACAAAATCTTTACAAATACGACAGTCTTCATATGTTTCTATCTCGTCTTTGTGTCCAAAATGCTCATCGATTTCTGTTCATACATCAAGGATTCATCAAGCTCTAATGACTCCAGTTAGATAACATGTGAAGGATCCACTATGTACTTCCTTAGGTTATGTTATGTCAAAGATGATGTGCACACCCAATAATTCCATTAGTAGGGATAAGCGATAGGCAAATTCACTGATATAGTATATATTCTTAGACGGTCCAATGTACTTTTGACTAAGCTTACCCTTCTTACTAAACCTCATCACTCATTTGCTAGAAGAAACCCTCAAAAGGACTCTATTTCCCACCACATAACCACCAGTCTATATTTTTAGATCTATGTAGCTCTTCTTCCTGTCTAGGGCTACTCTCACCTGGTCTTGAACTGAACAGATGTGCCTAGTTATTGACTTGATCATTTTAGGTCCCCACACAAGTATCTCACTAATGTTGTTCTAATAAGAGCAACTACGATACTTCTTCGCATACAAGGCCTTAAAAAGTGCCATCTTGATACAAACATGGTAACTATTATTGTAGGAGAACTTGATCAAGTAAAGTCAATCCTTCTAATTACCCCCAAACTTTAACACACATGCTCAAACCATGTCATCAAGAGTTTAAATGGTCCTTTCAGTCTGACCATCTATAGTTGGGTGAAAAGTTATACTCATACTTAGTTGAGTACCAAAGGAGGCTTGTAAATTCTACCAAAAATGTGAGAAGATTATGGAGTCTCAATCAAACATAATGTACTAAGTGACTCCATGTAGTCTCACCACGTGCTTTATATAGGTGTTGGATAGTTGTTCTATGTTGAATGTCACCTTCATAAGTATGAACATGACCGACTTAGTTAGATGATCCACAATGACCCAAATTGAATCATAAACATTATAGGTCCTTGGAACAAAAACCACGAAGTCCATTGATATGGTGTCTGACTTCTACTACTAAAATTTAAGTGGTTACATTAACGTTGCTGGTCTCTTTGCTTGATCTTAACCTTTTGTCAAGTCAAACGTTGAGTATTGAATTCTGCCACTTTTTACTTTATTCGAGGCCACCACTATACCTTCTTTAGGTCCTTGTATAGATTTTACCCTCCTAAGTGGAAAAAATAAGTAGTACAATGTTTTTCGTCAAGGATAGTCCTCTTAAGATGAACGCACCCCTATTGTATACACCACCTACAACGGTATCTAATAAGACCATCCTCATGGATCTAAAATCCTTCAACTCTGCCTTCTCAATACTAGTCCAGATTCTCTCAAGGTTGACATCACCAACACTACTAGCTTGTAACTCCTCCAGCATTGAAGGTGTAATGTCGAGTGCACTCATTCTGCCTCTATATTACTAATAGTGATCAGTTCAATCTAAGACATCTTAACTTCTCAACATAGATGATATAACTACATGATTGAGCCAAAGGAATGTGATATCTTTTGGCTGATTGCATCTACCACCACATTGGCCTCACCCTCATGGTAGGTCAATTATAAGTTATAATCCTTAACCAAATCCAACAATCGGCATTGTCTAAGGTTCATCTCTCTCTCGGTAAAGATTTACTTAACACTCTTATGGTTAGTGTAGAATTTATATTGAACACCATAGAGATAATGCCAGCAGATCTTAAGGGCACACACTATTGCAACAAGCTCTAACTTATGCATTGGGTAGTTCTTTTCATGAGGCTTTAGTTATTGAGAGGCATAAGCCACTACCATTCCATGTTGCATCAGCATACAACCTAGCCCATGCTTAGAAGCATCACTTTAAACCTAAAAACCACTAAACCCATTTGGCAATGTGAGCATTGGGGCTAAAGTTAGTGCCTCTTCAACTCCTAAAAGGCTTTATTACACTTTTCATCCAACTAGAAATGTGTAGCCTTCTTAAATATTTAAGTTAATCATCATGCTATCTTGGATAAATCTGCCATGAGCTTACAGTAGTAATTGGCTAACCCTAGAAAACTATGTACCTTCTTAATTAAAGTGGGTGCTAGACATTCAAAAATAGCTTTAATATTGGAAAGATCCACTGTCACTCCATACTTAGAAATCACATGTCCAAGGAATGCCACATGCTCTAACAAGAACTCTTGCTTTGAGAGTTTAGGATATAGACAATGTGATCTCAGCAAGGTTAGAGTGCCTCAAATGTTGCCCATACATCTCTCATTTACTTGAGTAGATGAGGATGTTGTTGATGATTACTATGACAAACTAGTCCAAAAATGAATGGAAGATGTGGTTCATAAAGGATATGAAAGTTTCTTATGCATTAGTGAATGGAAAAGGCATTACTATAAACTCATAATATTCATACCTTATCCAAAAAAGCTTAGGGATGTCTTGCTCTACTATCCTCAATTGATGGTAGCCTGACGAAGATCAATCTCGGAGAACACCTTGGATCCCTTGAGTTGATCAAAGAAGTGATCGATCCTTAGAAACTGACGATTCTTCACCGTCACCTAGTTCAACCCTCACTAAGCAAAGCACAACCTCATTATCCCATCCTTCTTCTTTACAAATAGCACTAGTGCTCCCTATAACGATAATCTTTGTTGGATATAACTCTTCTTTAAAAGCTCCTCTAACTGAGCCTTGAGTTCTTACATCTCCATAGATACCACACGGTGTGGAGCCTTAGATATTGGCTCTATACCATGTAATACATCTATAGTCAACTCCACTTCTTAAATGGGTGGTATTCTGGAGATCTCCTCAGGGAATAAGTTAGCAAACTTAGTCTACCCCGGTTATCTACTCCAAGGGCATCTCAATTGCTTCGATGTCTCTGACACTACACAAGTAGAGAGGATAACCCTTACATACGAGGTTAGTGAACATAATCGCTAACACAATCTTTTTAAAGGGATTAGGTTCACACTTCTAGTATGAAACCCTAATACCCTTGGCCCTTGAGGAACCACACATTCTTATGCACAATAGATCAACACTTGGTACTAAACCAGCTTATCCACCCTGATGATCGCATCGAAATCACAAAGTTCAAGTTCTTTGAGGTTCAATAGGAGTTCTATTCCTCTCACAACCAAAATAACTCCTTGATAGAACCTAGAGCGTACAATCTTATCCCTAAAAGCTAACATGTCAAAAGTAGAAATACTACTAGAAGGAGATAAGGCATTTATATCTACAAATGTAGATATTATAAAAACATGCGATACACAAGAGTTGAATAATACACAAGTAAATAAGGATGATACAACAAGTATATCGATCACCACACCAACCTTATGCTCTACCTTTTCTTGACTCATTGCATTTAGGCATCCTACTAATAGAACTCCCATAGCATTAGCTGATCCTTAGCTTTTGGAAAAGGCAAGGCCTAAAACCTCTAAGCTAGCTAGCTTGCGATGGAGAAACTCTCTAAATATATAGTTGTGGCTGCTAGATAGATTTAGTACTCTAAGCTCTTCTCTAGATGCTCCCAATGCCAACTCAAAATTCATATGCTCTATGCCCCACCATGCTACGTCGGTGGCACGTTACCTTATTACCTTTGAAGTCCACCCCTAGGTGATCTATCCTACATTATTTGTAGTGGTAGTGCCTCTACTCGGCATGAACCCCGGACAGACCTGTAACTCTGGGTACCAACCCTATCCTGTAGCCATATCTAGGCGGAAAGCTACATCCCGAAAAGGTCTTCTTTCTATCCCAAGAAAGGTGGCAACCTTCAAACTTCCTCTTGCTATCTAGTTAAGTACTCTGGGTCTATATGACTCAAGATACCTTCAAAGCCTACTCATACATCCCTACCATATTAGATGGAGTAACTTCCACCAACAGCTCTAGATATTGGATCCCATGTCTAATCATGAAATGATGAACTTACATTACCTTATTAGCCTCCACTTCTAGGGAAAATTGGACCAAGCCTATGGTTCAAGTGTAGTACTACTCGATGGACATGCCCCCTTACCAAAGCATCATGGACTCATTATACTTCTTCATGTAGAGGTGAGTTGGATAGAAATGAGCTCACAATGCCTTTGGGAATGGTCCTCCACCCCTACATTGATGCTCATTCATAATGCGTTTGCCCTTCCCACGAAGTAGTACACCACTACGATAACCCTCCTATCTCTAGGGTAATTGTAAGTGGCAAAGGTCTTCTTCATATCCTCAACCCATCGTTCCATGATGTTGAGGTGCATCTAGCCCTCAAAGATTTGTGGCTGATGTTGTCCAGCCATCCTAAGCCAATCCTCTGAAACTACTATAGATGGTGGCATCAGTGGTGGTTGAGGTGCTAGAATTTAGACTTACATACAGGTTCTGGCAGTCCCCATGAAAGATTCAATGTACTTGTAGTAGCGGTTAGCAGCCATTTATCCCTAAGTAATAAAAGCAATTAGGGATAAAGATTAACTAATTGAGTACTAAGAATCGCATAACAATAATCACAAATGCTATCTATAACATATTCCTAACCCCAATCTCACTCACAAACATTTCGGGATTGAAAAAATTAAACTTATAGTAAAATCAAGGGAAAGGGTTAGAAATACCATTCTATGATATCGTTTTAAAAATTATTAGTAGCTGTACATTTTTTTAAGAAAGACTTTGATAAAACTTAGGGTATTAGCTAAATTATTTTCAAAAAGGCTCTAATACCAACATGTAACACCCTCATTTTTATTACAAAAACTTTTTGCTTAAATTAGTACAAAAACTAAATTACACCTAAGAAAAGTGGCGTGTTACGGCCATACCTGCCACAAAACAGATGTTCCCACCTACCTTGTATCAGATGCATGGCTAAAATTAATGAATACACTTTGAAAGATTGTTAAAATCAAAGGAACTTAATGAACTTCAACCAAATCATTACAAAAATACAAGTAGATATGAGTATGGAGCTACATTTAAATTAGATATGGGTGTGAGCCCCAAAAAATTAACCATGGTCTACCACGAACCACACAAAATCTCTAGATGTCCATTATCTCAAGCCCCAAATCAATGCTGAGGTAGGCCCTTTATTGGTTATTGCCAAAAACATGCACATAGCCCTTTACTCATAAGAATGATCAAGTGACCAATAAAATGGTCACATTAGTACACTTTGTATTAAGTAAGCCACGTTGTTCCCTTAATGAAAACGCAATATGGAACTTATATCACACATGGTTATAATATTTATGTTGTACTTAGAAAAAAGAGAATATATCATGCTTCATTTCATATCATCATCACATTGGTATTCATAAATGTACTAAATAGAGTAATCTAACAAATAACTAGGGTTTATTTTCAATTACTCGATCCTTTAGATTAAACCATTTACATATATGACTTAGGTAAATCATCTAAGCAACATTTCAATCAGTAGTTAATTAGTCAATTAAGCGAATGCCAAGTATACATACTAGCATTTATCCTTTTTTGTCATTCCAACCATTATTCCCTTAAATATACAAATATTAAGCCTTCACTTAGTCATCATTCATATTTTATCATCTACTTACTTATCATCCATATTTTATTATTGAGCAATAGATTGTGTACCACCACATGATCTCATATACCTCAGAAACCTATCCAAATAAAGGACATAAAGTCCAAGCCAAAGCCAATCGCTAAAGCAGACATGTCCAGGAAAAAGCTAACCACCAAAATGGACATAAGTTGATGTTAAAGCTAGCTAATATGGACATAAGCCCAATTCAAATCTAAGTACCTAGGTAACAATACCCTTTAGTATGGATACCCCCTATATCATCAGTGTCTAGAGTCGGTAAGCCATTGGAACCTCTCAGGATCCGGCCTGAAGGCACCAATAAACGCCCAAAGGTAAAGTAATACATGGTAGCTAATTGAGAATCAAGTAACCCAAACCTATACACAACTTGATTATATTTTTCTTTACATGAATAATATGTTATTTATAATGATAATTAATCACTCAAGGTTGATACAAAATAAATCAAACCAGTTTCCATATTTATTCCATAGCAATCCTTTTCTTCCCATCTTCCCAACCATGTGGGGTTTCCATTTACAATTTTCCAATATTATTCAAGCCTATCAAGTTATTTTAGTCGAGCAAATTTTTTGCACCATTGCTCTTTTCTCAAGAACATTCACATTTTATAAGTGGAATTGCCCACTTAGAGCTTGCAATACTCATAGAGTAGGTCATACATCATGATCATTTAACTTTTTCAATAGGCCATTAATCTTTGATAAGATATGTATTTCAATGCATTAATAATAATAGGTTAATCCCAAACATAGTCTCAAATCATTGCCAAAACAAAAGGAAACATACTTCACAAACTAGTTGAACTAGTCGATTAGTTGCACCAACTCATTAATCGGTTTGGATAGACTAGTCTACTGGTTTGACTTGACCGAACAATGATTTTTGGAAAATTGATCAATTCTACAAAAAACATGGATGGGTTTAGGTAGGGAGCAAGACTAAGGTCTCTTCAAGCTTACTACTTGATGGGTTGGGTCAATTGGTTGACTATTCCAGGAACAAATCGATCAATTTAACCTAATTAGTCGATTGATTTGCCCTATAATAGCATCAAACCATTAATTTCACAAGGATTGATACTTATAAATCCTCCTTAACCACACTACAATATGTATCAACACAAACTAACACATTTTCAACAGAGTTAACTTGCATTTCTCAACATTAACTCATCATATCCTAGTTTTATCAATTTTTAAGCTTTTTGCTCAAAGTAAACATTCTATCTATCCAAATCACTTATGCAGGATAGATACATTCATGCCAACATAAAAAATTAACTAAAAGGAACTCATATCATGCAAGAATACTCATAAAATATTTTATAAGGAAGAATCACTAACTTGATGCAAGCAAAATTCCCCTTAAACCAAAAATTCCAATAAGTGAAAATATCTTCATTTAATAACTTCAAACAATAAATCTTAATAATTTTGAACTTGAAATAGAAGGGAAAATAAAAACATACAATACTTAAGGTAAAAATGGGAAATGCTCAGCTGAACCACATAATATTTTTCCTAAATCTAACTCTTCCTTGCTTAAAAATTCAAATAATAGAGAGTTAGAGAAAGGATGAGAAGAATGTTAGAAATTTAACCAGAATCTTCAAAGAGTAGATAAGGAAAAAGGTGAATACAGAGACTTAAGGATTTCTATGGTTGAAAGAAATGTGCACAAAAGGGATGATTGTGGTTATTTATAGTTAACAAATTGATAGAAATAATAGAGGGTTTAGAAATAATTCAAAAACATTAAAAATTACCATTTTAATTTAACCTAAATGAATGAATTTTGTCTAAGACATGTTGATCTATTCTCTAGAGCTCAAATGGTATTTTTGGAGAATGTAAGCTAATTAGGAAAGAATTGGAATTTATAAGACGGGTAATGGAAGGTCGGCATGGAAGGAATCTTCTAGCTGCTCAGAATCATGCTTGAGATAGCATTGATTTTATAAATTTGGAAAGGAGAAGGGTGGAGAAGACAAGGCTGAGGTCCTTTCTCCTCCTCAATTGTCCCAATCGACCTCTAAATTGATCTAAGGTGTTATTTTGGGATAAATGCGTTATGAAAATGGCCAAGAATCTCTTAGTGATAATTTAGTGTGGGTTATTAAGGTTCCTTTCAGTATAAGAAAGTTTTCAAACACTTGAGTTCAAAAAATGTGCCCATCTTGACAAACTAGTCGATTGGTTTGGCCCTACAAGTCGACTTATGTACAAACCAGGTATATGGTTTCCCCAACAAGTTAATCGATTTAGTCAAGAAAACATTGATCATTATAATGTTGAACCAATTGATTTGTTTATAGAACAAGTCAATGGTTCACCTAGAAAACTAAATAAACTCAATTTTTCAACCTTGTTCCAAAACCAACTTCTTGTCTAACCATATCATAACATTTAATCAAAATCAAATGCCCCAAAATTGGCACAATTCTCATTCATCATTTTTTTTAAGAAAATGGGGTATTATAGAGCTTACCTAGGTTTGTCGTATCTTAGTATAGACAATTTGCAAGGTCCTCTCCTCATACGTTAATGAGTCATCGAGATCGACCTCCCCAGATAAGATCATGTGAGAAAGATATACAATGTAATTTTTTAGTTATGAGATGTGGAAGATGTTATGGACTTGTGTTAACTTTGGTTGCAGCACCAAACAGTAAGTAACCTTGATAACTCTATCAAGATCCTCGTAAGGGCCAATATACCTTAAGCTCAACATACCCTTCCTAGGAAACCTATATACTCCCTTAGTGGGTCAACAAAACCTTGTCCCTCAACTAAAAACTATCACTAAGGCCTCTCTAATTAGCATAAATATTCTGATGAATCAGAGCCACTCTTATTCTCTCTTGGATCAATATAACCTATTGGGTCATTTCTTTATTCATCTCAAGCCCCAACATAATAGTCTTGCTTATGTCATTCCAACAAGCGGGTGTCCGACATCTATGTCCATAAAATGCCTCAAAGGGTGACATCCCTATGCTGGTATGGTAGCTATTGCTGTATGAAAACTTTACCAAATACAAATTAGCCTCCTAATAGCCTTAAAAACTATAACACAAGCCTGCAACATATCCTTAAGTGTCAGGATCGTTCTCTAGGTCTATCCATTTGTAGCTAAGTGAAAGGTGATACTCATTTTTAGCTTCATCTAGAACCTCTTGCAAATTTTCCTATAAATAGGAGAGAAACCTCTAGTCCCCTTCAACTATAATATCTGTAGGTGTACCTTTCCTGCTAACAAAAAACTTCATGTAGACATTGGCAAATTGATCTATGCTCCAAGTCGCTTTCTTTGATACAAAAACTAACAATTTAGTAAGTCTTTCCATAGTGACCTAGATGGTGTCACACTCACTAAGAGTCCTTGGTAAACCACTCACAAAATCCATGGAGATGGCATCCCATTTCCATCCTTGCACCTCAAGAGACTAGAAAAACCTTGTAATTCTATGTTGGTCAAACTTAACCTTCTGATAGGTCAAGCATCTTGCCACGACCTCTAGTACCTCCACTTAAGGTCCTTGTACAACTTTTCCCCTCTTAAGTGGATGCAATAGGGAGTACAATATCCTTCTCCTAATGTTGGTGCTTCAGATTAGCACAACTCTAGGGTACACACCAACACCCCTTGTAGGGAATGCTACAACCATCATGTATCTAAATCCTTCAGCCCAACCCTCTTATATCTTTTGTGAGATCCTTTATAGTTTTATTTCTCTAGGATGCCCGGCTTGAATCTCATCAAACAATGTCTATTAAATTAACAAGGCACTAATTAGAACCTCTAGGTCACCCTATTGAATTATCTCTACTCCCATATCACCAAATTTTGTTAGTAGTTGATTAGCCAAAATGCAAGAATTCATAGTGTTTGATATCTTCCTACTTAAACAATCTACAACAACATTGGCCTTACCCTCGAGTTAGGTCAACTATTTGTTTTTATCCTTTACTAGCTCTAGATATCTCCTCTACCACAGTTTCAACTCGAGGGGGGTATTTGTAGATGGGGGTGAGGTTGATGGAGAGGGGAAGATGGTAGTGTGGTTTGTAAGCATGGCATGCATGGCTACTAGGGGAAGATAGTTGCAGGCAGCAGGTGTAAGGGAAGAGTCGTAGGGTATAGGTGCAGGGTGCAAGACAGTGTGTATAGTTATACATGGCCAAGAGAGGAAATATGAGAAGGATGGGCTGATTTGTAGGGGCGCAAGACACGCACAGAGATGGAAGAAGACAGAGATGCGAGGATGGAGACTAGTGGGTGGAAGAAGAAGAAAGGGAGAAAAAAGGAAAAGAAGAAAAGAAAAAGAAAAAAGGGGCAAAGGAAAATAAAAGGTATGAGACAAGCCTAGCTATACGAGGAAGAAGAAAGAAAAGTAAAAAAAAAAAGGTGTGGGCTAGGGATAACGCAACCTACAAATAAAATGAGGAAGAAGAAAAAAGAAAGGAAGAAAAGAAAAATAAAGGAACAAATGGATAAGAGTGAAAGGATATTTTAGGGTGTCAGGTGTGGCTTAGGATTTTAGAGTAAAATTTTAAATTAGTGCTAATAAATAAGTAAAGTTATTATAAATTAGATATAATTAATTTATGATCTTTAAAAAGTTAAAATAAAAAATTATGTTAAACTAATATGTTGATGAATAAATTTTAAGATTTTAAAAGGTTTGAGTATTATAATAGGTTAAGGTAAATATCTAGGTAAAAAATTAGAATAAAATATACAATAATACCCGGCTAGGTTTATTCAACAAACGGATACTGGTTAGGATCCAACCTATGTTTAAAAATTTAATACACGCTCTCTAGTATATTTTAACCTAATTAAATTTCATACTTAATAATGCACAATAATATTAAACATATTAACATTATTTATTATCAAATATCATTCAATACTTATTAAAAATAATACACATTATTACTTGTTATTATTAGAGTATTCTAAAAACATTATATTACACAAAATGTCCTATATTACATAAAAAAATGATAATTGTATTTTTTAATTTGAAAGTTTGACTTCTTTGCATAATAGCTTCTTTGACTTGTAATAACGTGTAACATAAGAATCAATATTAAGTGTATTGACTTCACGAATCTTCACCATGAAAATATGTTACATACTTACAAGAATAACATCAAATATACTTATTAGGATTAGTTAAAGCTATATCATCAAAGACACATAATGTAATAGGTTCTATTATTAAAAATGCTAAATCTTCATTTGCAAGAGAATCCTTAGATGCATCGTGAGAATCCATAGATGCTCCTACATCATTCTCCCTAACTTGAGAATAATTCTTCCTCAAAATCACATCACTATAATAAGGAGACATGTCACCAATATTAAATGTCCTTGAAACATCACCATAGGATTTTAGAAATTTATGTTCATAAACACTTCAAAATTTCTAAGGATTTTAAATTATCCATATTCTCTTGGCATTATTTTATGTTTTCTTAGTCTAGAAAATATTTCTTTATGGAAATGTAAACAAATGAAATCACCAAAAGAAAATACCTATGGAGAGCAGTGTTTATTAGCTTGTTTTTGATACCTTTCATTTGCTCGTTCAATGTTTGCCTTGATTTATTGAAGAATATTTTGAAAGAATTCAACTCTTTCCATGGCTTCATAATTTTTTAACTTGCCTTTTCTCAAGGGTACCATATGAAATAGCATGTACAAATTCACCTAATAGACAAAGTCAAATGGAGTTGAGGGAACAATACTTGAAGGACTTTGATTATAAGCAAACTCTACATTAGCTAACTAAATAAAAAATATTTGATACTTTACTTACTAATCCTCTTAACAATGTTCTAAGAGTATGATTTGTATATTCGGTTTGTCTATCAGTTTATGGATGATGTGAAGTACTAAATAACTACTTAATTCCTAACATGTGTGATAATGTCTTCCAACAGTAACAAAGAAACTTGACATGCCTTTCTGAAATAATACATTTCAGGATGCCATGTAGTTTCAAATTTTATTTGAAATATAAATAACCGGCATGCGTAACTCCATAAGTTTTATTACATGGAATAAAATGAGCTATTTTGGAAAATATATCTACCACAAAAATAATAAAATCTTTACCTCTTTGTGTTCTAGGCAACCCTACGATATATTCCATACCAACTCCTTCCCATTGATGACTTGGCAAAGGTAATAGTGTATATAAACCTTTGTGAAAGAAAATTTTAACCTTTTCACAAGTAATACATTGATTTACTATAATTTGTACACCTTTTATCATACGTGGGTAATATAAATTCTATTGTAATAGTACTAACTTCCTCTAAGTATCAAAATGTCCTAATATAGCTCCTTCATGTACTTCTTTGATAAGTAGATATGTTATGCTTGATCTCGGTACACAAAGATTATTTAGTTAAAATAAAAATCTATATTGTTATGATTAATTTCAATAATATCCATTTTCTTTACATGCTTTATATTCATCACTAAAGTCTTCAAATTTAGGATATAATTCTTTGAACATTTCAAAATCTAGCAAGTTAACATCTAATACAACAAGTAATTTACACCTTCAAGAAAGTGTTTTAAATTCATTAGCTTCTTCTAGATTACATCTATAAGTAGGTTTATTAGGTAAAGGCATTCAAGGAATTTAATCTATAACATTATCCATGCCTGTAATAGATGGTAGTGTAGGAGATAAGTCATCAGGAAATATATCATTATATTCATCGAGCAATCTAGTAAGGATTGAATTTTTTGAATTGTTCTCCCCAAATTGAGATTCTTTTACTACCCAATCATAGAAAGTATCCTCACCCTCAATGTAATTAATCATATACATTTCACATAATAATAAAGTATTATTAGTCTCAACAAGTTACATATGATCATATTAAGATGGTTTAAATTTATATTTCTTTTTTACTTTTAAGCACAATGTATTCATTATTTACACCATCATCAATTTCATTTCTACCATATTGCCATAGTCATCCTAGTAAAATACCACAAATATCCATAGGTAATATATCACTTAATACTTTATCATCATAGTCACTAATAAGGAAAGTAATTACGGGTTGCTTATCTAATTTAGCACCTTTATCTTTATTAAGCTACTATAATTAATCTAGTGTAGAATGATTATTAGTTACTAAACCTAATTTTTTGACCATCATTTAACTAGAAATATTAGTACATAAACCACTATCTATGAGGACTCTTAAAACCTTATCATGAATTCTACACTTAGTTTTAAAATTTTATGCCTTTGTGTAGATCTGTTATTAGGTTGGGATTTTCATACCCTTTGAAGTAAAAAGCATGGATTACCATCTTCTTCACACATACTTAAAGTATCATTTGTTATATTCACTATCCAGGTCATCATGATCATCACTTTGTTCTATAGTTAATAATTTATGTAAGGTCAAAAATCTTTAGTTAGGAAATTCCATAGAAAAATGATAATATCCTTTACATTTAAAACATTTTTTTATCAAAAATTTCATTTTCCTTGTTTTTACCTTTTTCATCCAGGTTAGGTCTAAGTTTCTTATAATTGGTTAATAATATATTTTTAACATGTTTTGAATTAGATGCATTTGTTTAGGGCCCATTTCTATGAAGGTGGTGTGCACTTTTCTAGGGTTAGCCAGTTACAACCATCTATTCCTGGCAGACTTTTCCAAGATTCCTCAACTATTGACCCAACTTTTGAAGAAGGGTATAAATTTCTAGTAGGATGGGAAATGTGGTGAACCTTTTGAAGAGTTAAAGAAGAATTTGACTTCACCCCTAGTGCACATATTACAAAGTGGGACTGTTGATTTTGAGGTGTACAGTGATGCTTCTAAGTTTAGGTTAGGTTGTCTGCTGATGCACCATGGAAGACTGATGGCTTATGCCTCACGATAACTAAATCTGCATAAATAGAATTACCCGACTCATGATTTTGAACATATTATAGTAGTGTTCACTCATAAGATTTATAGGCACTATCACTATAGAGTTCAGTGCAAGTTTTACATTAACCATAAGAGCCTCGAGTATATCTTCATTAAGTGGGATTTGAACCTAAGATAATGGCAATGGTTAGAATTATTCAAGGACTATGAGATAGAAATGCCTTACCATGAGGGTAGAGCCAATGTGGTGGCAGCTACATTTAACCTGAAGACATCACATTCTTTGGGCAATATTGTATTATCAAATCATCTAAGTTCAAATCATCTATGCAAGAGATCAGGAAGATAGAGATTGAATTGATCATGTATGAAGTCTAAAGGAAAGGATGAGTGCACTTACCATCACACCTTCAATCTTTGAGGAGATTTGAGCTAACTAAGTTGGTGGTGTCAAGCTCGAGAGAATTCAGACAAGTATTGTAGAAGATAGAGTTGAAGGATTTTAGATCCATAAGGATGGTAGTATTAGACACTATAGTAGGTAGTGTATACCATAGGAGTGCTAAGAGCATGAGAATATTATCTTTGAGGAAGGACATTACACTCTTTATTCTATTCACCCTAGAGGGGACAAGTTATATAAGGATTTGAAATGGGTATATTAGTGGTCCATATGAACTAGGTACTAGGAGAGTTCATTGATCAGTGTCTAACCTATTAAAAGGTTAAGATTGTGCTTAATAGATCTATAGGGTTAGTATAACCACTAGAAGTTCTCGAGTAAAAGTGAGATAGCATATCAATGGACTTTGTGGTTGGTCATTCAAGGATCCAAAGTTTTTTTGACTCTTTCTAGGTCATTATGGATTAGTTTACTAATTTGGTCATATTCATACCAATGAAGGTGACATGGAGCATGGAGCATGGAGCAACTAGCTAATGCCTATAGAAAGAATGTGCTGAGACTTCATGGAGTTCCTAAGGACAATATGTTCTCTTAAGACTCTAAGCTCTTGTCAGCATAAATAGAAAGACATCTTCTGTACTCAATAGAAGATGAATACAGCTTTTCACCAAGCTATAGATGGTTAGACAGAGAGGACCATTAAGACTCTAAGATATATGTGTCGAGCATGTGTGCTAGATTTTGCGAGACATTGGGGAGATCATCTCTATTCGATCGGATTCTCCTGTAATAATAGTTATCATGCCAGCTTCAGGATGTGACATTAATACTAGTACTGGAAAAAGTGTCGTAGTTCCTATGTTAGAATGACATTAATGAGTAGGACCTAAGATGATTGAAAAGATATATCAACACATCTTTTTGATTCAAGACCGAATAAGAGCCACCTATAACTTATAGAATAGCTATTATAGTATTGTGTAAGTATGATATTATGTTTTAGTATGATCTCTATTGTTTCCTTAGGCCTTACATACTTGTAACTCCCATTAAGGAGGTAACTTGACTTATTGCTTAGCATACTGATGTGCCCATTTATTTAATTACATGCTTAATCCCACAAGGAGAAGACCATGTGTAGATTTTTGAAGATGGTCGGTAGTTATCCTACCTTGTCTTAGGCTTGTGCACTTGAGAGTATGGACATCTAGAGATATTTTTTTAGGGCATTAATGGACCATAGTTTTGGGCTTTGCCTT
The DNA here is from genome assembly GCA_039764185.1 of Tamarix austromongolica. NCBI lineage: Eukaryota > Viridiplantae > Streptophyta > Magnoliopsida > Caryophyllales > Tamaricaceae > Tamarix > Tamarix austromongolica. Next base: position 33,061,560 of record CM077813.1, on the reverse strand, counting down.
ACTATTATTTTATCTCTATTATATTTTAGTACTTTCAGTTTACCCTCTCCCATGCATTTGAATAATTTGTGGACTCCTTATGGTCTGGTTTTGTAAAAATTTTCTTTGTTTTATCTATATGATATATCACTTATGCAATATATTCTTGCATTTTGTTTTGTTGTTTTTCTTATCCTTATATATAACATAGGATTGGTTACAAACGTTTATATTATATAGGGCATGGCAGTAACACCCTATTTTTTTCTAAATTTATTTGGTATCTTCTTCTTCTACAATATTTTTTAAAAAAATTATTGGCATTGAAAAATGGGGGTGTTTTAGGTTAGTATTAGATTTTTGTTTTTAAAACTGCTCCATTTAAAAAATTATTTTCAACTATTGTCACAAGTTAATATTAATGTTTGATTTTAAAACTTTAGTAATTTTTAAACAGTTACCTGATACCATAGGTTATCTTAACTATTTCTTGACTACCTTGCGTACTTAAATAAAAGTTCAAGTGTTTTCAAACCCAAAATTTCCATGAGTGAGAGTAGGTTTAGAGTATATTTTAGATAGCTTATATGTTGAATTGTTTTGCGACACTTAGTGCTTGGTAAATTATTTATTTTTTATTACTCCTTTTATTTAGGATTTGATGGTTTCCAACCACTATTATGAGTGCATTAAGGTATTCATGGAGATAAAAGGTGCTTACATGGAAGTCCTGATTTGGGCACTAGCGGCAGTACTAGCACTTGCTCTAGAGGATTTGCTCAAGGAAGCTTGAAATCATCACCCACCAATCTTTGATATCAAGAGGCCCCTGATATCATAGAGAGATGGGTCAAAGACGTTTGGAATACTTTTACCTCTTTTGGTTTTCTATTTGATAAAAGGTTCAATGTAGTTATGTATGACCTAAAGGACTGGGTAAATATATGGTGGAGGAGTGTCCAATATAGAGGTGAGGAGCTTCAAGCTATATTTTACCCAACTCATCTCCAAATGAAGAATTGCAATGAATTTATGATGCTTTGTTGGGGGAGAATGTTGGTAGAGGAGTACTATACGAAATTCATAGAGTTGGTCTAATTTGCTTCTAAGATAAAAGCCAGTAAGGAGATGTAAGTTGGTCATTTTAAGATTACCCTAGAATGATGTATTAAGAGTTATTAGTGGGTGTTGCTCCATTAGAAATGGTTGGGATGTACAACCAAGACTTAGAGGCTTCCTAAGTCATTTAGGCCTGAAGTGCCCACTTGGGGACAAAAGGAAGTTTAAGAGTACATATCATCCAAATGATAGAAAGAAGGTTTATTCAAAAGGTAGCATACCATCTAGGTATGGTAGGAGTATGGGGTTAGCACCATAATTGAGAGGACATTCTTGGGGATTTCTTGAGGAGAGGCATTACCATTATATTCATTATGGATGATATTATCCAACGGTGTATTATAGAGTTGCCAAGGTGAATTTTTATGGTTGTGGTATTATAGGACATAGGGCTTATGACCATAGTGTTGTAGGTGGTAGTGTTCAGATGAGTCACTCTCAAAATCAGAGCACTAGATCAATTTAGGACCAACCAAATACTTAGAGAGTTCCTCTATCACCCTTTAGTGTTGTTAACTATACCAGTCATCCTATAAGTTAAAAGCCCCACAATTTTAAGAAAGATAACAAGTGAGGCGGTGCTATAAGAGTTCCTTTAAGCTAGCAGTTGAACATGGTTAGTTACTCCGAGGTTGTGTGCCAATCCAGTGTGGTGATCAATATTCTTACTGTATATCTACCTCTTTAGCAAGTGTGTTGTTTGACTCTAGTGCATCAATCTCTTTTACATCATCTACATTCGTTGCTAGTGGTGCTTTATCTTCTTCCTATAGTGTTTCCACTTCTATTAAATTGCCTTTAGGGAATAGGATTGTATGGTCTAGACTTTATAAGGAGATTGTATTAATAACTATGTGAGTAGAATTCCCCCTAAACCTCATGGTACTGGAGTTACACAATTTTGATGTGATTTTTGGCCTTGAAATGTTAGGGAAGTATTGAGAGTTGATAAATTATGCATAGAAGTGTGTCCTTCTTCGACAGCCAAGGGGTGTTAGTGTCTCCTATCTTAAATTCAAGCCTAAACCCTTGGTGAATACTATGTCAGCTATAGTGATGAGTATCCTTGATCATAAAGGGTATCTTCTCATCTTATATAGTGTTCATGATATCATAGCTGATGAGGCACTGCTAAAGAAAATAGTAGTAATTTGAGAGAATCCCAAGTATGTTTTCTAGAGATTTTAGGCATGTCACTAGTTAAAGATGTTGAATTTAAAATTGATTTTTTGCCAAGAATGGAGCTAATATCTAAAATACAATATTATATGGCACCTATTGAGATGAAGGAGCTTAAGGCTTAGCTAGAAGTGTTGTTGGAAAGAGGTTACATTCAACCAAGTGTATATCCGTAGAGAGCTCTAGTTATGTTCAGTAAGAAGAAGGATGGAAGCCGGAGGCCTTACATCAACTACCAAGGATTGGAGCAAGTTATAGTGAAGAATCATTATCCATTGCCTAAAATTGATGATTGATTTCAATAGCTCATAGGAGCCACATTGTTCTCCATGATTGATCTTCATTTAGTCTACCATCAGTTGACAATCATGGAGAAAAACATTCCAAAGATTACTTTTCTGTCCAAATATAGCCATTATGAGTTCATAATTATGCCTTTTGGACTCACTAATGTACCAACATCATTCATATATCTCATGAACCACATTTTTTGATAGTTTTTGATCAATTCATTATGATGTTCATCGATGACATTGTCATCTGCTCCTGTAATTGTGAGGTGTAAGAATGACATCCAAGGCAAACATTAACATTGTTGAGAACACACAAGTTATATGCCAAGATTTCAAAGTCTATGTTTTAGCTAGATGAAGAGGCTTTCCTTGGACATTTAATTTTAAATGGTGGTGTGTTGGTAGATCCTTCCAAGATCTAAGTAACTTTTGAATGGCCAGTGATAATGTCTATAAGGAAGTGCATAATTTTCAAGGATTGGTTAGCTATTACCATAGTGTTGTCACAAACCTCTCCAAGATAGCTCACCCATTGACCTATTTGCTAAAGAAGGCTACATATTTCTAGTGGGATGAGGAGTGTAGTAAGGCCTTTGAGTTATCTAGTGGATCATAAGGTTTTGAATTGTATAGCAACACTTCTAAGAATAGATTATGTTGTGTGTTAATGCAACATTGGAGTGTAGCGACTTATGAGTTACATGAGTTGAACTATATAGTGCATAATTTAGAGCTTATCATAGTAGTAATCACTTTGAATATTAGGAGGCATTATCTCTAATGTGTTCATGTCAAGTTCTACACTAATCACAAGAAACTCGGGTACATTTTCACATAGTGGGAGTTGAATTTGAGACAATGACAATGGTTAGACGTTATCAAGGATTATGACCTAGAGGTGACGTACCATGAGGGTAATGCTAATGTAGTGGTAGATTCTCTTGGTCGAAACACATTACATTCCTTAAGCGTGATTATATTGTCTAATCAATAGTGCCATGGTTTCATAAAGATGGAGATCAAGTTAATCACCATTGGTAATTTAGAATCAAGGATGAGTGCACTCACCATCACACCTTTAATGAGATCTAAGCTAGTTAACTTGGTAATATCAAGCATAAAAAGATAAAATGTAGAGATGAGGGATTCCAAATCCATGAAGATGGTAGTGTTAAATACCATTATAGGTGGTGTGTACTATAAAGATTTTTTCAGCTCAAAAGGAAAATCCTTGTGTAAGGTCCTTATACTTCTTATTTCTCCCATTTAAAAGGTAATATGTTGAATAAGGACGTGAAGAAGGTTGCCTTGTATGAAGCAGCAAGTTATAGAATTTTTTTCCCAATGTTTGACTCGTAAAAAATTCAAGATCAAGCATAAGAGGCTAGCTGGGTTAGTACAACCACTAGAAGTTCTAGACTTTGATTTTTATCTAATGAATAATTTCATGAAATGGAACCCAATTGATCCAACATAAAGGGACTCCTTAATTAGCCCTAACGTTTTTGATCATTTACGCAGCTTTAATTATTGCCTTGGGAAAATTTGAAGGTTTTGTTTTTATATAAAAGGTGGAGGATGATGTCACACTTTGTCTTATTCTTCCTCTATCATTTATACAACCCTAGAAAAGATGACTTGTTCCAGGCTATCACTACGAGGCTAAGAGTTTTTTTTCTCATGTTGATCTTCCCATTTCCTTTCATATGTTTGACCATTCCCTTAAGAATCTCGATCTCCCTTCTCTAAAGAATCATTATTTTAGCTCTGGGAGATTAGCTAACTTTTCCTTGATAAACTCACCCATTTAGCCTAAATTTGAATAGTAAAATTAAGGTTTTTGATATGTTGCACTCTCTCACTCATTCCTTGATTGATTCATTGGTTATAAATACCACTACTCATCTCTTACCTTTACCTCTTTTCAACCACCAAAATGTTTAGAGTTTTCTCAATGCTTATGCTCCACTCTTCCCCACTTTGAGATTTCATCTCTTACCTTTACCTCTTTTCAACCACCAAAATGTTCAAATTTTTCTCAACACTTATGTTCCACTCTTCCCCACTTTAAGATTTCACTTTAATTCATGTACCTTTTATGATCATTTCTCTAGATTCCTCTTATTTTATCCCTAAGGAAAAAAAGATTTAGATTTAGGGAAAAGATGAGTTTCTTTTTTTACCTAATTTTCTTATAAACTCCTTAAAGATGGTAGATTATGTTTCCTTTCTCTCCTTGATATTTCTTGATTTACAATAACTATTTTGAGGCCCCTATGTTTTAATTTCCTATTTTTAATGTTTTTGAAGTTAAAATCTTTCATTTTGCTTTCTTGGTGTGGAATTATGCCAAGATTTTAAGTAAGTCATTATTTCTTTGAAATGTGGCATGATTAAACATGTGAAGTGGTGTACTATGTAAATTTCTAATCTTTTTATGAATAAATGATATTATGAGTAATTTGGTGTTTTATGTAGAAGACTTAAGATTTATGAGAAAAGTATGAATTCATGAGAAACTATGGTTAATTATAAATGGATATAACATGACTATTATATAGCCATGTATAAGCACTATTTTTTGTAAATGGTGATGTTATGATATGTTGTTTTTGATTTTGGATCCTTAATGACATTAATAATACAAGTTATTTTCTATCAATGAGCAAATTATTTGGCTGGTTAAGCCAAACCGTTCAACTAGTCCTTAGAGCAGTTAACTTGTTAACCTAAACCGATAGACCTAATTATTTGCAGTAACACTAGTTGCTCCTTGGTTAAACCCATTGACTATTTTGAAAAGGTTGATCGAATAGTCATAGAATAGTCAACTAGTCTAAAAAAACTAATCAATTGGTTCCAAGGTAACTCAGGGGTTGAGCTAGGCCAAACTAATCGACCAGTTATACCATATTAACCAACTATTTCTACTAGAGTGTATTTTCTTGTTTCTATGATTCTCAATATGATTTGAGATTTTATGTTATGCTATAATATGATTCTTTAATGATGAAAACACAAATATTAGAATGAATTAACTAACTTATTAGATGGATTAATCAATTTATAATTCATGGTGTATTTAATAAATGCCTTTACAAAGTTTTAATGGGAAAATTTGAGCCTATATGCTATGATGCTACTAATTGATTATGTAATCCAAATTCTTAGCATGATTGGAATATCTAAATAAATGGATTAAACGTGGATAAGAACTAATGAAAATCCCACCTCTTGGTTTGGAGGGTAACAATGGTTAATATGGAATGATTATGTGGATTTGTTGTCTTGGTTATTATGTGAGCCTTATGTGATAACCTAACCATGGAGAGGAACAAGCTAATTGTTTAAAGTGAAAGATGATCAAGTGGTGCATGGGTCTAGATTAACCAATCCTCAATTATTTATCTATGGCTAGTATGCCTTTGGACATTTATTCGTGCATTTGGGTCAGATCCTAGTACCTTATCTAGTCTGGAAATTTTTATATACTAGGGAATATTGATACTAAATGAATTGGTTACATAGATTATTTATGTAGTTTCTACCAAGACTTGACGTTCATTTGTAGTATTTTTTCTTTAGCTAAAACTTGATGTCCATTGGTTGTTACTTAGCGTCAATGAGACTTTATATCATCTGGTTTGGATAGACTTCTATGGTATTTGAGACCATGAGTGGAAATCAATCCATTTCTCAAATAAGGAATAATGGATTGTAAATAATTAATCTAATAGATTATGTAAACTTAGAAAATGAACCTAATAGGATACTCTTATAAGTGAATAATAGAATAGCCTAGCGAGATGTGGAATACCTTGTTATTAATTAGACATTGTTATCCATGATATCTATGTTGTGTTGATGAGAAGGATCAGTTATGAACTATCTAAGTCTTTCCATAGCATTAAATCCTAATGCATTATACAATCATGATAATACTTGTACACCTAAAAGTATCATATAAGTATGATATTATGTTTTATTATGATCTCTATTATTGCATTAGGCCTTTCATGCCTATGACTCCCATTAAGGAGGTAACTTGACTTATTCAATACATAGCCTTACAAATGTTCCTGTTTATTTGGTCACCTACTCATTCCAATGAACAAAAGACGATTTATAGGTTTTTGAGGATGGGTGATAGTTAGTCTACCTTGTGTTGAGCTTGGGAGCTTTAGAGTGTGGATACCCAAAGATCTTTTCTAGGTCCTAAATGGACTAGAGTATAAAGAGACACTTTGCTAATGGAATAGAGATAAATAACTAATATGAACTAAGCTATAGCATTAAGAAGGATGACACCATATGAAATCATAAGGTAGGCATATATTTCATGAGCCTTCATTAGAAGCCATCCCAAGACTTCTTAAGATGGACTATGTACAACCCCTAGCTATGAATACTAATGTGACCTATAGTACGATTCCCATAATTCACTCCTTTCACTTATCACTTGAATTTTTTATACTTTATTCCCATGGTCACATATTCTATCATACATGACCATCACTAATGTTCTTGGTAATATTAGACATGATTGAAAATAATGAATTCAACCACTTGCATTCTCATTAAAAACATGAAAATAATATAAAATTATATAGTTTACATAGCATAATAACTTATATAGTTTACATAGTACCACAAGTTAAGTACAACATTAGAATTCTAGGATGGCCATATTGATAGGACACACAAATTATACGCCTTATTAATAATCCCCAGCATGCTCACAGCATAACTAAAATATAAAATACACATCAAAATATAAGATTCTATTAACTAGGAGTTTAAGAGTTTTATCTAGCTTCTAAGCTATCTGATAAGTGTAACATTTGCATCTTATTCCTAAGGTTAATAAGAGTTTTTACCTCTAATTTCAGATGGAATTCTCCCTTTTTGTTCTTGTTATTGCCTTTGTGTTGTGAAATTTTGTAGGGTCTCAAGAAATAATAAATTCATAAAGGATGGAAAAAAGAATAAGCTTAAAGGGAGAATAAAGGAGAAAAAATGAGCAAAGAGGAGCAAAAGTTAAAGTGGAAGGAGATTTAGAGCTAAAATATAAATTCTGGAATAAAATAATAGCAAGAATGCATATTCAAAATATATGGTCCTAAAAGGAGTGGAATTTATACCAGGAAAAGGTTTTAATTTGGAGAATATTTCAGCATCAAAGTTTTATATATTTTTAATATCTTTCTAAATCATCCAAAATCATCTTAATCGGAGTTATGATGAAAACGTTATGGTCAAAATACGCATCATAGTCAAAGCTGATATGGGAAGCCCGTCTTTATCAATACCCTAGGGATTCATGAGGCGATAATATAAAAACTCTCATTCTAATTTCTCGAAGCAGCCTCCACTCCCTCTCTCTTCTCTCTTCTCTATCCTCTTCCCTAATTCATCAAGATCTCTCTTGTAAATAAGAGACCGAGGTGCAAGAAGTTTAATTTTTGCAAGAATTTGTGAATATCAAGGGTATTATCTAATGATCTTTTCTCTATCTATGGAATCTCTTGTTTTTTTTAATATTCTTGCTATGAATTTTATAGGCTAGATCTTGTGCTAAGGTGAAGGGGAATTTCCCCCGATTTGAATATGTTGAATTATTGCATCCTTTTTCATTCAATTCACGATCTATGTGTTGTATTATTGATTGATTGACGGATTAATGAACCATGGCCGGGTTCTGATTTTCGGTGTGGAAAATACCTGTGAGATTGAGAGATAATCTAGTATTAAACCCAATAGCACAACGGGAGATTAAATTGTAGGTCAAGAGATGATTAATTTGACCTCTACAACAATAAAGGAGGAAACTTTATGGACTATAATGCATTACATTCTATTATACTCTAAGCTAGAGATAGTTAGGGCCATAGATATGTAATAGGGTGGTTGTGGCTTGAGAAAGCACAACACTTTCTATCCTTGTTGGCATGATTGATTATGATTGTTGAATTATTTTGTGATGTGATATTCGATTACATGTGAGGATCGGGGGCGATGAATCGGAACATTAGCTCTTCTATTTATTTGAGTCACTTGAGTGCTATTTTCCTTTCCTTTTAGCTTAGATAGTTATTTTAGTTATTTTAGCTTAAAATTTATTATTTCATATAATCTCATAGTCTAGACATATCTAAGTCCTATCATTGTCCTAGTGGTCATTCACCAATCCTTATGGGATCGACCTTGACTACTACTCCAACCCCGTGCACTTGTGGTAGGAATGTGTCAAGTTTTTGGCGTCGTTGCTGGGGATTTGGTAGCGAGTGACATTAGGACTCAAGGAATTTATTGTGATCTAGACATTTTATTTTATTTAATTTTATTCTTGCATTTTTTTTGTTGTGGTTGACTAATCTTGGGTGTAGGAGTTTTGGATTTAGTGCAGGTACACTAGTGCATGACCCATGCTAGTGGGGGTAAGTTATTGCCACTTGATCCCGAGCTCGAGAGAACCACCTCACATTTACGCAGGTCAGAGACCACATGCATTGAAATGGAAACCAATCCTCCACCCCATGATGGACAGATCCCACCACAAGGGCACATCTTACTCCAAGAACAAGCTCCTATCCAAGAGCACGCTCCCATTCCTAGGTCGCTTCAGGAATATGCTACACCGAGCCTTGATGGCTCAACCTCAAGCATACAAAGACCGATCTTACAAGCTAATAATTTTGAGATCAAGCCTCCCATCATCCAGATGCTACAAACATCAGTTCAGTTTGGAGGTAACCTTAATGAAGATCCCCACTCCCACATTGCTAACTTTGTAGAAATCTGTGACACTTTTAAGCTAAATGGTGTTTCTAATGATGCAATTAGGCTTAGATTGTTCCCTTTTTCTTTATGTGATAAGGATAAAAGTTGGTTACACTCATTAACCCCAAGGTATACTACTACTTGGGACAATTTGATGAAGTCTTTCCTTTCTAGATATTTTCCATAATAAAAAACTGCAAAATTAGGGAATGACATCACTACCTTTATTCAAAATGACCTTGAATCACTTTATGATGCATGGGAATGGTTTAAGGATTTGCTTAAGAAGTGTCCACATCATGGCCTGCCTATGTGGCTTTAGATGTAAACTTTTTATAATGGTATCTCTGCTACTAACCGTTCTATGATAGATGCAGCTACAGGAGGTACCATTATGAACAAGATTCCAGAGCAGGTTTATGAGTTCATTGAGGATCTAGCCTCGAATTCCCACTAATGGCACTCTGAACGTGCCCCAAGACAAAAGAACTCCAGGAATTCACTCTTTAGATTCCATCATGGCATTAGAGGCTAAGATTGATTTACTTGCTAAAAAATTTGACAAAATTGGTAGTACTTCTTGTATGCAGGTACAGGCTAATGCAGCTATGTGTGAGTTTTGTGGTGGATCACACTTGAGCACAGAATGTCAAGTTAGGAATCCCTTCCAACAGTCTTATGATCAAGTGAACTACATGGGCAATAGTTATGGGAGACCGAACAATCCCTACTCCAATGTGTACAATCCTGGATGGAGAAACCATCCAAACTTCATTTGGAGAAATGAAGTTCCTACAAAGTCTCCGAGATTCACACAACAACAACCAACACCTCCAGCTCCTTTACCGCCCCAACAACCTCAATCTTCTTCCCTTGAAGAGATGATGTCCAAGTTCATCACTCGCACCGAGAGCACCCTTCAAAAACATGACTCTCAAATTTAAGCTCACCTTCAGAAAACAAGACGCCCGCCTCCAAAATTAGGATGCATCCATCAAGAACCTAGAGGCACAGATTGGGCAACTTGTTAATGCCATTTCTAGTAGAGCACCTAACACTTTGCCTAGTGATACAGTCATTAACCCCAAAGAGTAAATCAATGCAATAGCCTTGAGGAGTGGGAAACCACTACCTGAACCATGCCCTCAAGAGCCCAAAGAAGTTGAAGAAAAAGCTCCTGAAGAGAAAGCACCTGAAGTACAACCAAAGGCGATCCACACTTCACCTCAAGAGGTAAAAGCATATGTTCCCCCTCCTCTATTTCCAGGTAGGATTGTACAACGCAAGTTAGATGCTCAATTTTCAAAATTTATTGATATACTTAAGAAAGTGCACATTAACTTACCTTTACTTGACATTGTGATACAGATGCCTAGTTATGGGAAGTTTCTAAAGGACATAATCACTCACAAGAGGGAACTGGAAGAGTTTGAAACAGTAAGTTTGAATGAAGAATGTTGTGTAATCTTACAGAACAAAATTCCTCCTAAGCTTAAGGATCTAGGAAGTTTCACTATCCCATGTGTAATTGGGGATCTAAAATTCGAGGAGGTGTTGTGTGATCATGGTGCGAGCATTAATTTGATGATTTTCTCTGTTTTCAAGCGTCTAGGTCTATAGGAACCAAAACCCACCAATATGTTCCTTTAGTTGGCTGATTGATCTATCAAATATCCTAGGGGTATTATTGAAGACGTTTTAGTTAAAGTGGACAAATTTATCTTCCCTGTTGACTTTGTTGTGCTAGATATGGAGGAAGACCATAAAGTCCCCCTAATTCTTGGTAGGCCTTTCTTTGCAACATGACGCACTCTCATAGATGTCCAAGAGGGTAAGCTCATTCTTCATTTCCAAGGCAAAGAAGTCACTTTTAATGTATTTAAAAGCATGAAATACCCCTTAGATGATAACACTTGCTATCGCATTGATATCTTAGATAATGTAATTGATGATTGTTTTCAAGCAAGTGTTGTGCAGGATCCCCTGGAAAGGTGTTTGGCTTAACAAAGAGAGTGGGAGAACAAAGAGAAAGAAGAAGAGGTTGTCCAGTACTTGAATGCACATCCACCATATGGTCGTCACACTATGGTCCCCTTATGAGGGCTAAAGAGGGCCCAAATTCCAAAATTGAAGTCATCTATTGAGGAACCTCCCACGCTAGAGCTCAAGCCACTACCTCAACATTTGAAATATGCATTTCTTGGTCATAATTATACACTTTCCATTATTATATCTTCATCTTTGACTAATTTGCAGGAAGAAAAATTGATGAGAGTGCTTAAGGAACGAAAGAAGGCCTTCAGATGGACCATTGCTGATATTAAAGGGATTAGCCTTTCCATGTGCATACACAAAATTCTCATGGAAGACAACCACAAGAAAGTGATCCAACCGCAAAGGCGATTGAACCCAACAATGTAAGAGGTGGTGAAGAAGGTGTAATTAAGCTATTAGATGCAGGTATGATCTATCCAATCTTTAATAGCTCTTGGGTTAGTCTTGTATAAGTGGTTCCCAAGAAAGGGGGAATAACAGTAGTCAATATTGATAATAATGAATTGGTTCCTACTAAAACTGTTACAGGTTGGCGTGTCTGCATTGATTTTAGAAAGCTGAATGATGCCACTAGAAAAAACCACTTCCCCCTTCCCTTCATTAATCAGATGCTTGAACGCTTGGCGGGGCATGACTATTATTGCTTTCTTGATGGGTATTCTGGTTATATGCAAATACCTATTTCCCTTGAGGACCAAGAGAAGACTACCTTCACTTGTCCTTATGGCACCTTCGCATATAGACGGATGCCATTTGGTCTTTGTAATGCCCTAGCCACATTTCAAAGGTGTATGATGGCTTTGTTACATGATATGATTGAAAATTTTTATGGAAATTTTTATGGATGATTTTTCAATCTTTGGGTCATCATTTGATGCATGCTTAAATAATCTTGAGCTTTTTCTTAAGCATTGTGAGGATACAAATTTGGTTCTCAATTGGGAAAAGTGTCAGTTGATGGTCTAGGAAGGAATAGTTTTAGGGCATAAGATTTCATGCAAAGGGATAGAGGTAGACAAAGCCAAAATTAAATTCTTCGAGAAACTGCCACCCCTTGCATGTGTTAAAGATATATGTAGTTTCCTTGGCCATGCAGGTTTCTATAGACGTTTCATTAAAGATTTTTCAAAAACTTCAAAACCTCTTTGTGATTTGTTGGATAAAGATGTGCCCTTTCACTTTTCTAATGCGTATCTGGTTGCCTTTAACACTTTAAAGGAAAAACTTGAGGATGCTTCGATTATTGTTACTCCTAACTAGAATTTACCTTTTTAGATTATGTGTGATGCCAGTGATGTTGCTATAGGAGCAGTCTTGGGGTAGCGTAAGGACAAACTTTTTCATACTATCTATTATGTTAGCAAGACTTTGAATTTAGCACAAATGAATTATGCAATAGCTGAAAAAGAATTGCTAGTTGTGGTTTTCTCCTTTGACAAGTTGCGTCCTTATCTATTGCTTAACAAGGTCACTGTCTATACTGACCATGCCACCTTGAAGTATCTTTTTGTTAAGCAGGATGCAAAGCCCAGAATCATTCGATGGATTTTATTGTTGCAAGAGTTTGACTTGGAAATAAAGGATAGGAAGGGTAGCGAGAATCAAGTAGCTGATCATCTTTCTCATTTACCCTCTGCTGACGAGGTAAATCAGGAACCTACACCTATTCGAGACATATTTCCCGATGAGACACTCTACGCGGTTACAAATCATCCTTGGTATGCTGATATTGTGAACTATCTTGTAAGTGGAATCTTACCCAATGATCTTTCCTTTCATCAAAGGAAGAAGTTCTTACATGATCTAAGGTATTACTTTCGGGACGATCCCTACCTCTATAGGATTTGTGCTGATCATGTCATTAGAAGATTCATCCCCGAGCACGAAATGCATTCTACACTATCTCATTGTCATAGTAAAGAGTATGGTGGCCATTTTGGCCCCACCAAACCGGCTACAAAAGTCTTGCAATGTGGATTCTATTAGCCTACCTTATTTCATGATGCATACTCCTTTGCTAAGACTTGTGATAGGTGTCAAAGAATGAGAAATATTTCTAGAAAATAAGAGATGCCCCTCAAAAACATTCTTGTAGTGGAGTTATTCGACGTTTGGGGAATCAATTTTATAAGACTGTTTCCTACGTTTATGCTTAATGAATATATTCTTGTGGCAGTTGATTATGTATCTAAGTGGGTAGAGGCTATAGCCACTCCCACAAACGATGCAAAAGTCATCACCAAATTTTTGAAAAAGAATATATTTTCAAGATTTGTGATACCTAAGACTATCATTAGTGATGGGGGTTCTCATTTTTGCCATAGAGAATTTAATGCTATTTTGAGTAAGTATGGAGTTAACCATAAGGTTTCTACCCCATATCATCCTCAAACTAGCGGTCAAGTGGAGGTGTCAAACCGTGGGCTTAAGAGAATTCTTGAGAAAACGATTAACTCCTCTAGAAAGGATTGGTCCTTGAAACTTGACAATGCTCTATGGGCTTACCGTACCGCTATTAAAACCCTCATTGGAATGTCCAGTTATAATCTTGTTTTCAGAAAATCATGTCACCTCCCTATAGAACTTGAGCATAAATCATTTTGGGCTACTTGTTTCCTTAACTTTGATATGCAAGCTACAGGTGAGAAGAGGCTCCTTCAATTGAATGAACTCGATGAATTCCAGCTTAAGGTATATGAGAGTGCAAAACTATACAAGGAGCGCACAAAAAGGATTCATGATCAATGCATCACCAAACGAGAATTTGAATTGGGGCAATAAGTTCTTCTATTTAATTCTCGTTTGCGATTGTTCCCTAGAAAGCTTAGATCCCAATGGTCAGGACCATTCACAATCATGCAAGTTTTTCCATCTGGAGCAATCGAAATCTCTAGCCCCAATAAAGAACCATTAAAAGTGAATGGACAAAGGTTGAAAGTGTATAAAGGTGGTGAGGTTACAGCCCTCAAAACCACCATTCTTCTAGATTATCCCGAGTGAAACGAGAAAGTCGAGCTAATACTATAAACAAGTGCTACTTGGGAGGCAACCCAAGTTTTTATTATTATTTATTTTTCTTATTTTTGTTCACTTGGTTTTTTTTCTCTTTGTTTCCTTATGGCTTTTGTTTAATGGATTTGTAGGTGGTGACGTGGAAATTCTAATTCAAATGGTGACCATGGTCAAATTATTTGAGTGTGAAGGAGTGAAATTAACCAAGCAAATTCTTTGCACTTCCACCAAATTCTCCACCGCCATAATTGCATAACGCTGCCGCCATCCCGCCACCACCACAACCACCAAAACATCATCCACTAACCTCCGCCACCTCCTCCATTAGATTGATCCATGGATTTTTTTTCCTCTCTTTTCTTTTGCGCTTCTTGTTTCACATTGAGGACAATGTGATACATAAGCATGGGGGAGAAGATGGCCTATCCTTATCAATTGGTTAGTATTATGTTCTTCCCTATTTTATTTTGATGAGTGTTATTGTCTTTTTCCTTGGTTATTTCTTTTGGATATTTATCTATAAAAAATAACAAACAAAGAAAAGAAAAGGAAGTGACCCTTCATTGATGATATTAAAGAGTGTGTTTTTTCTTGCAATGGCATGAGTGTTAGTTTGATATGTTAAAACCCTTTGAATAATCTTTTGAAAATAGATTTCTATGTTCTTGAATGTTTTGGTTGCATTGTTATGAGACAAGTGTAATTGTGTTTGAGAGCTTTAGGGTTACGTATGCCTTAACATTCTTGTGGTATTGTAGTTTGACTTATACTAATTTACTCTTTGCTAAAGGGGTTAGAATTAGAGAATTTTGGATCCAGTGAGACTTTGAGCCTTTAGACTGATACATCACTATAGTCTCTTATTTTTCTTTTTCTTGTGTCTCCCACCATGACTTGGGAAATTAGAACTTGCGATGGTTTTCTTCAAAACCACATATGACTTAGACGTGCATTAAAATGATAGAGGCACTTGTTTTTTTTGTCATAAACTACATTAGCCAAAGATCCTGACCTTCATATTTTATCCTTTACTAACCCTATTAAGCTTATGGCCATTTTTCTTGATCTAACCACACATTTAACCCAATTTCCTTTACCCCCCGTAAATCTATAATCAATGGTTGTTGCGAAATTTGAAAAAAGGAGTTGGAAGTGTGATGTAAGCTAAGCATGGGGGAGGTGTGAAAGAGTGAATGGTTGTGTATTATGAAAAGCAAATCGATATATCTCTCATTTAAAAAAAAAGAATCAATAATAACTTTGGAGTGCTTGTGTTTTATGATGAAAAGTTGGGATGGTAAAATATATGTTATTAAAAAAAATAATACCATATCTCATTGATACTAGAATTTTAAATCCACTTTAAAAAAAATTACTTCCTAACCTTTTAACACATGGCCCTATTACAACCCTAATAAGACCTCTTGATTTTTGTGTGTTCTAAGTCTTTCTAGTGGTGGAGAATCGAAAAGCATTCCAAGCATATGGATGATCATGATCATGAGTTAGAGGAATAGAGCGGAACCTTTAAATACAATAAAACATATGAGAGGTGTGTCCACAAGACCTAAAGTGAAAATTCTAATTCGAAACTTTAAGGAATGAGTGAGTTGGTATATGGTTGCCTGTTGTCCACTATTGGATATCCTTTGTTGCATGGCAAGTCCCTAGAGCTTGATAGTACAGTTACATTTCTCACATAAAGGGGAAACCTAAATATCTTTCAAAAATGGAGCTTTTAATTGTTATATTTTTGGGTCTTATTGCTTCTTACTTGACTCTTGTGCTATTAAAGGGCTAAACACTCTTTTCTAAGAAAGGGATCCTACTACTTTTCTTTTTACCCATGGTGGGTTTCTTGTATTACTTTGCTTGGGGAAAAGAAAATTTTTCAGCATGGGGGATTTGTTAAGTGTAACTTTTGCATCTTATTCCTAAGGTTTATAAGAGTTTTTACCTCTAATTTTAGTTGGAATTCTCCCTTTTTGTTCTTGTTACTGCCTTTGTGTTGTGAAATTTTGCAGGGTCTCAAGCAAAAAAAATCATGAAGGATGGAAAAAAGAATAAGCTTAAAGGGAGAAGAAAGCATAAAAATAGGAACAAAGAGGAGAAAAAGTTAAAGCGAAAAGAGATTTAGAGCTAAAATGTAAATTCTAGAATAAAATGGAAGCAATAATGCATATTCAAAGTATATGGGCTTCAAAGCAATGGAATTTATACTGGAAAAAAGTCTGGATTTGGAGAAGCTTTCAACATAAAAGTTGTAGATAATTTTAATAGCTTTCTAACGCATCTAAAACCCTCTTAATCGGAGTTATGATGAAAACATTATAGTCGAAATACGCATCATTGTCAAGGTTGACATAGGAAGCCCGTCTTTATCAATACCCTAGGGATCCGTGAGGCAGTAATATAAAAACTCTCATTCTAATTTCTCCAAGTAGCCTTTAATCCCTCTCTCTTCTCTGTTCTCTCTTCTCTATCCTCTTCCCCAATTCATCAAGATCTCTCTTGTAAATTAGAGACTAAGGTGCAAGAAGGTTAATTTTTGCAAAAATTTGTGAACATGAAGGGTATTATCTAATGATCTTTTCTCTATCTATGGAATCTCTTGTTGTTTTTAATATTCTTACTATGAATTTGATAGGATAGATCTTGTGCTAAGGTGAAGGGGAATTTCCCCCGATCCGAATGTGTTGAATTATTGCATCCTCTTTTATTTAATTCATGATCTATGTGTTGTGTTATTGATTGATTGACGGAATGATGAACCATGGCCGGGTTCTGATTTTCGTCAATCAATCAATAACACAACACATAGATTATGAATTGAATAAAAAAAGATGCAATAATTTAACGCATTCGAGTCGGGGAAAATTCCCCTTCACCTTAGCACAAGATCTAGCCTATCAAATTCATAGCAAGAATATTAAAAACAACAAGAGATTCCATAGATAGAGAAAAGATCATTAGATAATACCCTTGATCTATTAACTAGGAGTTTAGGAGTTTTATCTAGCTTCTAAGCTATCCTAGCACAAAGACCAGGAAAACCCTAGCTTTGGGATCCATTAAGATGCCTCCCTTGAACATCGCTGAAAATGACAAGACTAGGTTAGTAAAAATAGTTGAAATACAGAATAATATAAAATAATCAATTTTTTTTCAAAGCCTACTTGAGCAGTTAAGGTTTTCTAAATGCTAAAACAGTCAATTTCACAAATGTAATCATAATAACAAGTTCAAATATGAATTTAATTTATTTTAAATAAAACCTAATTGATTTTTACGTGAAAGAATCAAACACAATTAAATTCCATAAAAATATTATCAAACCTAATTGGGTCATAATAGCAGTTAAGCCATGCTATGCCATGTATTATCTGATTTGTGGAAAACTTGTCTTATGTGTAGCGCAGCTTGGAGATTGAGGTATGTTGTATGTGATTCCGTGACATGAGCATGACATTTATATGTATGATGTTTATGATGTATTATGTTATGACCCACTAGGACATGCATGTTAGGATAAATGGTAATATGAGTTGGGAACCATCATGGGAGTCTTGAAGTTTGTATGGTGGAATTAGGGTTTGTATGGTGGCATAAACGTTCGTATGGTGGTACTAATGATTGCATAGTGGTACTAATGGCTTATGGTGGTATTCGGGTTTGTATGATGGTATTTATGATTTTATGGAGGTATTAATGTTTGTATGGTGGTATTTATGATTTTATGGAGGTATTAATGTTGTATGGTGGTATTAGGGTTTGCATGGTGGTTGTGGTTTGTGTGGTGGTATTAATGTTGTAGGGTGGTACTAGGGTTTGCATGGTGGAGTATGGGGTTGAGAGTGAGAACTCACTTATATAAAAGATGAGCGGGGGTTTCTAAAGGAGAGAAGAGATTTTGGGGTGAAAGAGGGAGGTTACTTGTTGAAGAAGTAAAGTGCTAGGGTTTGGTGCGGCCAACTAGGGTTGGCGTGGTCAGATAGGGTTTTGAATGGCCAACTAGGGTTTTGTCGGTCACACGTGAACTTGGGAGATAAAGTAACACATTTGGGGAATTTCCTAATAAAAGAATGAGGTGTAAGATAGAGAATAAAGTAACGTTTGGGTAAGTAAGAAAGAGTTGGGCCACATAGGTCCGATTAGGGTCTCCGAGGAGGAACCTTAGAGGGATTAGGACATGCGGGGTCGACATCATATGTAATGGGATGGCCTATATTCTTGGAGATTGTGCCTTACTATATGCCACTATGCCTAAGTCTACGAGGGATGGATGTCGGGTGTGAGAAGAGTTACGAGTCTCAACATATGGGACGAGCCCTCTTGGAAGGGAAAGCAATGGAATGTAGTGGGCATGCATGTTAGGGTGTGATGTGATTTAATAAGACACCGATAAGACATTAATCACGTAAAGCGAAAGATGTCGAGCTGAGCTTGTGATCCGGTCCACCAGCTATAATAGTGGATTAGAGGCGTTTTACCCTGTGCGTTTATTTTCGGTCCACCGGCTATAATAGTGGATCAGAGGCGTTCTGCCCTGTGCGATATCTTTCGGTCCACTGGCTATAATAGTGGGGGATCTCGTTCTCGACAAACCAAACGTATAAGTTAATCCATGGGAAAGATACTAAGTACGTAAAGCGAAACACCATGTGAGTCGGGGCTGTGATCCGGTCCACCGGCTATAATAGTGGATCAGAGGCGTTTTGCCCTGTGCGTTTATTTTTCCGGTCCACCGGCTATAATAGTGGATCAGAGGCGTTCTGCCCTGTGCGATATCTTCCGGTCCACCAGCTATAATAGTGGGGATCCCGCGCTCACATGGATTAATGAAGAATGCTTTGAATGAAAATGAATGAAGTAATCCATGGAAAAATACTAAGTACTTACAGTGAAACACCATGTGAGTCGGGGTTGTGATCCGGTCCGCCGGCTATAATAGTGGATTAGAGGCGTTTTGCCCTGTGCGTTTATTTTCTAGTCCACCGGCTATAATAGTGGATCAGAGGCGTTCTGCCCTGTGCGTATATCTTCCGGTCCACCGGCTATAATAGTGGGGCTCCCGCGCTCACATGGGTTATTGAAGAAATGTGTGGAAATGGACTTATTATCATCAATGAGAATAAAGAATAAGTCACCAAAAAAGTGTTCAGACCTTATCTTCGCATGTTTTCTACATGATTGTGTTATACGTGCTATGTGGTATGACTGTATGCTTGGCCTTAGCGCACCAGCGCCCTTACTCAGTATTGGACCCGTACTGATACTACATTGATTGAATGGGTCCTGTGATGATCCACCAATGGTGGGGAGCAGACCTCCTATGCAGGTTTGATCGGTTACAAATTGTGGGGTGGAAGGCTTGGCTTAAGCGAGTAGGCGATCCGGATATTGGTCCCTTGGGATCTGTTTTATTGGCTATATTTTGTACTACGCTCCTTGCTTTGAAACCGTACTCTAAGTTGTATTCCTAAACGATATTTTAACTGTTGTTGACTCGTGGTTTTCGTGAATGGTCTATGTTAACTATGGACCTATGTTTTGATGACTCTTACTTAATGATTGTTTAGTTTAGCCTTAGCACTTAGTATCGGAACGGTAGGAGTGAACCGGTCTGGTATTAAGTGTGGCGGTAATACCCCCAAGTTTATGGTTTTAATTCTTTCACTTCCGCTAAAACCTTTGTCTTAAACGAAATTTTTCAGTAGTAAATTTGGGGGTGTTACAAATATGAAATGTTGGTTATTTTAAAGGGTAATTGGTAAAAATATGCTAAACCTATAATGTGGAATCTTTGAAGTGTTTATGAATAGTTGGAGTCCAAGAAAATAAGAAAATAGCTTATATTAGGAATAATAACCCTAAAGGTAGGGCCATCATTACATGTGTGAAATATTAGAGTTATACCTTAATTTCCTGATAAGTTTTTATTATTGGCATTTTAGGAATGTGTATTAAATTTTATGGCTATATGTTTCCAATGAGAAATGTTATGTTGAATTTGTGAAATTAGGGTTTTGTAGGGAATTATGAATAGTAACCCCAAATTTAGTCTATTATCACATGTATAAGATATTCTAGTTAGACATTTATTTTTAAACATGTTGATAATAATATTATAACGATGATTATTGAATTTTGTGATAAAATGAGTATAAGTGAAAAAGTTATGCTTAACTTAAGAAATTAGGATTTCTTAGAGGGAATATGACATTTTTCCATAGGAAATATATCAATATCCTCACGAATTATATGAATTTCATACCTTACTATGTGTCTACATGATGACCTTGAGATACAATACCATGAATAAGACACTAAGTACTTAAAGTGAAAGATTTTCGTTTTATTTGAAAGAGTTAGCGGAAGCAAATTATAAAAGCATGAATGCTGGGGATATTACCACTACACTTAGTACGAGACTGATTCACTCCTACCGTTTCAGTACTAAGTGCTAAGGCTAAAAGTTTAAAACACAATTTACAATCCATTTTCAAATCAGAGTAGCGCATCAAATCATTTACAAGAATAAAATCCACCAATGATGGTTACTTTAACAACATTAACATTAAAACCAGGAATTTAAAAAGGAAAGAGAAAAACCCTAACGGTACCGGATAATTCCTTACTCTCTTTCCCGTTGCCCACTTGAGTAGCACCTGAAAAGACCTGCAAGGGGCACTGCCCATTGAATAGGCAGGGGCCCCACGAAGGGAATCCCTTCAGTACTATGGTACTGAGTAACCCTTTAATACCACACTTAAAAACAAGCCCGCAGTGCAACACAATGCACGCTATATACATATGAATAAGAGGTGCATACATAACAATCACATATATAACAAGTTATAAGTCACGATCGATACTTTTGGGCCTTAAGCCATTAGTCCATCATTATTCAATCATCTCTTTGGTTATATCCAAGTGAGTGCGGGAACCCCACTATTATAGCCGGTGGACCGGAATACATACAGGGCAGAACGCTCCTGACCACTATTATTACCGATGGATCGGTCTCCAGGGCAGAACGCTCCTGGCCACTATTATTCGCCGGTGGACCGGTCTAGCCCCGACTCACAAGGTGTTCCACTATAATTGCTTAATATCTTTCCATAATTTATTCACATCCAATACTTGTTTTATTGAGCTCGAGACCCCCACTATTTTAGCTGGTGGATCAGTACTCATAATCACTTGCTAGGGCAACACGCTCCTGTGCCACTATTATATCCGGTGGATCGGTACTCATAATCACTTGCTAGGGAAACACACTCCTAGGCCACTATTATATCCAGTGGATCGGTACTCATAATCACTTGCCAGGGCAACACGCTCCTGGGCCACTATTATAACCGGTGGATCGCTACTCAATATGATAAGTCATCTAGGCCCGGCTTATTAATATTTCACTTTCATTATTAGTATTTTTCCTTTCCTTGATCAGCACAACAATTCTATTTATTTGCCTCGGATGAGAGATCAAGAACCTGGGACACAAAGGTACACCGGTCGTACTGGTGCATACAAGCTACTCAGTACTCTTCAACCACGAACCCAGGGACGCAAAGGTACCCTGGTCGTACTGGTGCATAAAGCTACCTAGTACCCTACCAACAAGGACACCTAATCCATAAGTATGCATAGCTCCTAAATAGGTCCGTAGAGCTAGATAGAGTAAGATATAGGGCTTGGCTGGGGCACAAAGGCACACCAACAAATACTAGAATAATCGTGGGCTAAACCACGTCATTAGGGTAACGACTCCTAAAGAGCCACCATTCCCGATCTCGAGGTCTTTCACTTTAAGTATTAATGTCTTAATTAAGGTGATCACAAAAAGCACAATAAGCAGATACTTATTTGCTTTCAATCGTTCTGATATCATTTGTCATTTCTTATTCAGACGGTTATCCAAGATATCACAGAAAAACCATTAAAGCCATCATAATCTCATCTGATTCCGAATTAGGATTCGTTCTCGTAATTATACGATTACTAACTAGCATTACTTGAATCATATTATGAAATTCCACAATCACAATGACATGTTAGATGCAGATTACTTATTTACCCCTTACTTATACGATTACCAAGTCATCCCTTCCTTACTTGACAAATTACCATATTACCCTTCAGGTTGTATAATTACCAAATTACCCCTTATCCGATTTAGGTTACCAAGTTATCTCCTACGCTTTTTAGATCACCATTCACCCCTCATAATTGCTACACTTAACATGTCTCCCATTTGGTTGGTTAGATTACCAATTTGCCCTTTTCTTTTATTACAATCAACAACTTGCCCTTTAGTTGGATAAATTACCAAATTACCCATCTTTGCTATCATGATTACCAATTTGTCCCTTTAGTAGGTTAAATAATTACTAACTCACCCTTTAGTCGATTAAATTACCGAATTGCCCTTTTCCATCATCATAATTACCGAATTGCCCCTTAGTTGGTTAAATTACCAAATTACCCTTTTCCATTGTCATAATTACCATTCTACCCTTCTCAATTATTATAATTACCATTTTACCCTTTTCAATTAACATAAATCCCAAATTACCCTTCTTCATAATTACAATTATTAATTTACCCTTCTTCATAATTATAATTACCAATTTACCCTTCTCCATATTTATAATTATTAATTTACCCTTCTCCATTTTTATAATTATTATATTACCCTTCTCCATTATTAAAATTACCATAATGCCCTTTAATTGGTTAATTTACTAAATTACCCTTCTCTAGTATCATAATTATCCAATTGCCCTTCTATAATCATAATTTAATTACCAAATTATCTTTCGTCATTATCATAATTACCAAGTTACCCCTTACTCCCAAGTTTACCATAATATCCTTTTATTTACAAAATTACTCCTCTACCCCTTACTTCCAAATTACCATAATATCCTTTTATTTATAAAAGTTATCCTTCTATCCCTTACTTCCAAATTACCATAATATCCTTTATTTATAAAAATTACCATTTTACCCCTTACATCCAATTTTACCATATTACCCCTTTTGCTTGCAAATTACCATAATACCCTCCTTCATCCAAAATTACTATTTTACCCCTTACTTCCAAAATTACCATTCTTACCACTTATAAATTACTATATTGCCCTTTGACTCCAAAATTACCACTTTACCCCTTTTCGCCAAAAATTACCATAATACCCCTTTACTTACTTTGCCATTTAATCATAAAATTACCATATTGCCCTTTTGCCTCAAAAATTACCATAATATCCCTTTTCTTACAACTTACAATTTTATCTTTTTACTTATAAAATTATCATTTCACCCTTTTCTTTCGAAATTACCAAAATACCCTTTGACTTACAAAATTACCATTTTACCCTTTTCTTTCAAAATTACCAAAATACCCTTTGACTTACAAAATTACCATTTTACCCTTTTTTTTAAATTACCAAAATACACTTTTGACTTACAAAATTACCACTTAACCCCTTTATTACACCACTTTTATGAATTTATCACCACTACATAAAATACTAATATTAGCACTTCATTCTTATCATTTAACTCCACCAACTTGTCATTATTCAACATAATACTCATTAGCAACTACATATATTAGATCACATACTTACATAGGCATATTACTAAAATACCCTTAGACAATAATATTATTCATGCATTAGCAACATAATAAATCATAGACAAACATTTAACATTTCCATCAAATATCAAACTTAGTCCTTAAGTATCATCTCTACACATGGCACAAAAGCTATCATAATTTTCTTTTCTTTTCTTTTCTTTTTATCAATCAATATAAGCAACCATATATATATCATACTAGGCAACACAAAACATGCATAAAATCATACTAAAATCCCTAATGTGCTGGCATATGTTTTTCCATGCATTTAAGTGAGGTTTAACGATTACCTTAATCCCGCAAAAATTGAACCTTACCGGTATCCCGATTAACGATTCAAAGCTTAATTAGCAACTCAACACCTAAAAATAATATCAATAATTATTATATTAGAATTAGAAAATAAAAATGAATAAAACTTTATAAAAATTATTTAATAATAATACACTTTAATTAACTATTAATATACCTCAAAATTTAGCCAAATAAATTCCAAAACAAAGGGGGGGAGCTCACGCCGCATGAACAACGTGAGTCACAAGCAGATTAAGGGGGAGAAAGGGATCGAAGGTGGTGAGGTAGAAGGGAGGGGGAGATGGTTCGGTTTGGGGTCTTTAGGCTAGACAAGGAGGTAGATGGGGGAGGATTGGAGGCAAGGTAAGGGTGCAGGAGTGAAGAGGGAGTGTAGGTGGAGGTTAAGGATGGGTTGTTGGCGGCCAAAGGTGGCAGAGACAGCGGCGGCAAAGATGGTTGCTGAGGTGGGTCGAGGTGGAGAGGTTGAGAAGGAAGGAAAAGAGGAGGGAAAAATGAAGGGGTTCAAGGAATTCTTTTGGCCAACCAATGTATGGGGATTGTAGAGGAGGTTGCAGAGTGTCAAATGGTGGCGGCTGGACGGCAGCGGAAGGAGTGGTTGCAAGTGGCCTGCCGATAAGGGAGAAAAGTGGGGAGGAAAAGAAGAGGGGGAGAAGGGAGGAAGTGCAGGATCTCGAGGGGGGTGGCATGATGGTGCAGCGCAGTAGGAGGTGGTGGCAAAGGGTGGCGTAGGGGCTTGGTGCAGTGGTTGGAGCGGCGGCTGGCGGCGGCGAGCAAAAACCGGGGGAAAAATGGGAGGAGGAGAAAATGAGAGAAGGAGCTCGGGGAAGGAGAAGAGGGCTCGAAATTATGGGGAATGAAGGGTTGGTGAGGGTAAGAAAAGAAGAGGGAGAGGCAGGGGGAGTAAGTGGGCGGTCGGGGCAGGTTGTAGGGTGGCAGATGGTGGTTGGGTGATAGGGAGGTGAAGAGAAGAAGAGGGAAAGGAAACGGGGCACATGAGTTGTGGTCCAGGAGTTGGTTTGTTCGAAATAGGAAAGAAAATGACGGGGAAGGGAGAGGGAGTAGCAGGGAGGTAGGTGGTGGCCGGGTATGGCAGTTGCAGGCGGCCGGCGTGCTCGATCATGGCAGACAATGGTGGTCGAGTGTGGAAGAAGGGAGAAAGGAAGGGGGAGGAAGTGCGAAGCAGGAAAGAAGGGGAGGCCGGCAGGTCCAGTCTGGAAAAAAGAAGAAGGAATGTTTGGGCTGCGTCACACGGGAGAGGGAGGAAGGAAGGGGGGAGAGATGGCCCGAGGCCCAGTCGCGCGGGGGAGAGGGGAAAGCCTGGCAGCCCAAGCCAGGAAAAGAAAGAAAGGAAAAAGAAAGGAAGTAGGAAAAGGAGAAAAGGAGAAGGAAAAGAAAAGGAAAGAGAGGGAAAAGGGAAAATAGGAGAAAATAATTTAATTTAATTTAGAAAATAATGAGATATATATTTTTGATAAATTATTTAATTTAAAATTTTAATTCAATATAAATTAATATATTGGTTCAAAAGGCTAATTTTAGTAAAATATTAGTTTGAAAAATTATTTAAATAAAAATAATATGATAAAATAACAAAATATTTATTTTTAATTTATTAAAAACTCCTATCCACATTTATATACTCGAAAATCCATATAATAATTAAACTAAATAATTTTAAAAGCTAATTTATTTCAAATAAAACTATTTATTAAATTATAAGTTTTCTAAAATTTGGGGGGATTACACTTAAAGTCAATGATTTTTAAGTCAGGACCTAAGTGTTATGTTAGGTCCACTAGACGATAATATTAGATTTGGACCGTTTTTCTCTAGGAAGTGATTTAGACCAATCCACAAGTTTAAAAATGTTTGTTAAGAGTGTGTTACCATGATACATGTTAGGTCTATTCCACCGAAGAATTATTATGGATCAAAAGCCTTTTTTCGTGAGAGGTGCTTCAAGCTGTTCCACCAAATTAAGAATAGTGAATTCCCTGAACTTAGCATATATAATAATATTATTTATGATTGTATCTAATAATGGGCTATCATCTTCCATCACATTATTCTACTTGCTTAATTTTTTTATTTATCCTTATATATTCTTTGTAGCCTTGTTATGATTGTATTATCACTTTACTCACTATATAGTTTACTAATTATCATTTGCTTAAGTTACTCATTCCCACGAGCAAAGGACCTAGTTGAGTTTATATAGGTCATTAATGACACTTTGGATGACTTTGTTACGTATGATGCTCCACTTGGGGAGGGGTGTGTGAAACCTTATAATTTCATAACCTTCATTTTTAGATGTCTAACGTTTTATTCAAAACCTAACCCTTATAGCTTGGAATAGTTATTTTATTGTTATCCTTTAACCCATAACCCACATAAATTTTTTAATAATCTCCCTAATTATTTTTGCTACTTTTCTTTTTATTAAATCTATCCTAAACCAATTTCTTTTTCCAGATGGGGTACTCTAACCTAACCAAACTAAATATAAAAAAAATAATGTTTTTCTACTCCTAGCCTACTTTTCCCTACCATCTCCCTCTCTTATTTAAACTCCCTTTGGCATGCCACTTTTTACTCCCCTAAACATACCCTTATCTCCTTTAACTTCTCATGTTTCACACCTCACATTTCTATTCAAACCATTTTCACTCAACCTTCTGCATGTATACATATATACTATAATCTTCCCTCTCTATTATGTTCATTTGGGTTCACAGCAAAAAAAAAACTTAACTCCCTTCACTTCTTCTTCCTCTTCTTCTTTCTTCACCGTCTACCCTTCACTAATTCCTCTACATGGTCTTGCTCTTTAATGCATGATGTCATCACCTTCCCTTGTTGTCACCTCACCATCCCTAACCCAAGCCACACTTATTACCCCCTCCTCGAGATACCCTATTCATTTTTTTATGATGTCCATGGTCATGCACCAAATTATGCACAATTGTGCATGCCTCATATAATCAGGACCTTCTCATACTCCCTACCTATGCCCCTCTCACACAAAAATGCACGACATCACCCTAACCAATGGACCTTCTCAACCTAATAGTGTGCCAATCCATGTATCCTTTTCCTCTACACTATAGCCATGAGTCCAACCACCATTCCAAGACTTCCTTCCTTACAGCATTGTTTATTACCCTCTCCATTCACCATGATCACTCCAACAAACACCATCACCCTCACCTCACACCAATAACTCCATTTCTCCCACATCCTCACCTTCTTTGTTTTGACCTTCCCCTACCTATGGCTTCTTTTCCCTAGCCACCACCATCCTCCTTATATCTCATGTCATCGTCATAACAATAACCCCAAGCTAACTACCACCACAACCCTCTCCTCTCTAATGTCAAATACCTCCATTATAGCCCCCTCGATCGACAACCTCCACCACTACCCCTATAACACACCAAAATATATATTTCAAATTTTTTGTTTATTATGGAGAACTATACACTAAAAGTGGGGGTGTTACCATCATGATCGGTACAAGATTAACCCCATTCTCATACTAACCACAAGGGTCAAGGTATAAAAATTATTAACACAAATGATCAATAAAAAACCATAATAGTTCAATAATCATTAATAAAACCAGAGTATGCAAATTTTAGGGTTAATAATGAACTAAAATAAGGTATAAAAAAACTCTTGCTACAGAAAAATAAAAAAGGTAGAAATAATAAGAAAAAAAAAGTCCAAAGAACACCCTCTCAGACCCCACACCAGGTACATCAAATCAACAAAGACATCATCTCTTACCTGCATAGACTCAAGAGAGGACACTACTTATGGGAATGAATAGCACCCATGAAAGGGATGATCAATACGCAATGTACTAAATAGGGTAACCACATAGCTAATACAGGACATATCATATACAAGGCGGATAATATTAGTAGTAAGTTAATTAGATTAAATATCATTAATAGAATTTTAGCCATTAGTTCCGTCTTTGCACATCTCTTAAATTATATCGAGGTGAGAATAGGACCCCACTATTATGGCCAACGGAACAGAAATTACTATACTAGAGTAAAATACACCTAGACACTCTTTTAGCGATGGAACAGTGTCTAGTGCAAAATGAGTTGGGCCACTATTATAGCTGATGGATTGAAATAATCCTTACCTTGCACCGACCCATGTGTTGTTACACTATAAGTAATTAGTGTCTTTTCCATGATTTATTATCATCCAAGGTTTGGTTTATCAAGCTCATAACCCCCACTATTATAGCCGATGGAATAGAAATACTACTCTAGGGCAGAATGTACATGGCCACTACTATAGTTGGTGAATCGGTATCTAGGGAAATAATTCTCCAGATACTATTATAGTCAGTAGAAAAAAAATCATCTTAACCTACGCCTAGCTCAATACTCTTTCACTTTAAGTAATTAGTATTTTATTCATGTCTTATTCTACAAATAAATTCCAACTCGACATGCATGCCCCTAAGGGACATCCCCTACTCATTATCACTCTTCCACCTAAGACTTCCTAAATGACCCTATCCCATAGCTTAGGACCTCTACACTCCCTAAGACTCTAGGACCTCTTCTCTCCTTCCACCCTACTCATCGTAAATCCAAAAGCCCCAACACATATGGGTTAAGGCCCACTTTCCCATTTCTCCACTAAGGTTAACCATCGCCATCTATGATTTTTTCCGTAAAACCCTAATTTGGCCTATGTGGACCTATCCTCTCCTTTTCCTATAACACTCCATACTCCCCCTTAACTCCAACACCATCATCCCACGCAATCCACCCCAAATATCACAATCCTACTCTCTAACTTCCACATATGATAAAGAACCTTTATTGGTCATCTCAAAACCCTAATACGCCACTTTTCTTTTACACCTTCCCTTCATACACAAACTCCACCCTCCTTTCCACTTGACTCACACCCTTTATGTGACACCCTCCTAATCATAACCAAAAATCCAACAGACTTCTTTAAACCCTCTCATAATACCCCTATACTTAAGGTTTCCCCAAAAAAACCCTAATTAGGCTCCAATCCGTACTTCCACCAACCCACTTACTATCTCTTACCCAAGCACTCTAGTCACCCAAAATACTCTTTCCTCCCCATGTTTAACCCTTAAACAAACTTTTCCCATGTATGATTTTCCTCCATGTAAAGACTAAACACCTCATGCAAGCCTCACAATCCCCATACAAGATTTTACCCGAACCCTTTGTTTTATTACTCTCTTCCTTTATTTTATCGCCCATATATATGTCACAATAAACTTATGGTCTTTCTACACTTCTTCTTACTCACTCCACCCTCCTTATTTCTTTTAGATCCCCAAAACCACTAAAATCCACCTAAGGATTCTAACCATGCATGTCATACCATAACAAATATTCATAAGAGCATGTCATACATAACAAGTCATATCACCTATATTACATAGAATAAAAATCACACACAACATACCTTAGCTCTGTGCATGCCAAGCTACACTACTCACATATTTAGTTCATATTCATATCTAAGCACACAACACATACCATCACACCCATAAGTACATAAACCATAACAAACCCAAGCCTTAACCATAACCTTACCTAATAGGAAATCGAGCTTAGAGCATGAATCCTATGCCTCCTCGCAATAAGGTTTTTTCTCAAAACCTATAAAAAAATGGAATACTAGTCATTTAACCTTTTTCCTACTCCTTTTTTCCTTTTCCTTTTCCTTTTCCTTTATTTCCCTAACTAAATATTAGTAGTAGTAGTAGTAGTAGTAATGTTAATAATAATAAAATATTTAAAATAAAATATACTAAGTAAGTAAAAGGGATCCAGGGCACAACTAGAATGGAGAGTAGGCAAGGGGAGACGGCGGTGTCACACTACAATAGTTGTGGTGGTTAGGGCTATAAATGAGCTAAGCTAGTTTGGTATTCGGCTTGGTTCAGCTAGTTAAAAGGTCAGTTTGGCTCATTCATTTAGTTAAATGAGTCAATCACTAGCCTTACTTTCTGGCTCTTTTATTAAACTAGCTGAGCCCGAACTCAAAAAAGTGAGTCTCGGTTCATTTTTTGGCTTTGATTCGTGAGTTTGATTAGGATTGGATCATTAAAAGCTCAGTTTGACTTGTTGGTTTAGCTAAACGAGCCGAGCCCAAACCTTATTTTAGGCTTGTTTAGTTAAATGAGCCAAGCTCAAGTCTAGGGGTATTCGGCTCAACTCGGCTCGTTTACAACCCTAGTGGTGGTGATTTAAAAGGAAGGGTTTTGGGGTTGGAAAAGAGGAGAGGAGTTAGTGTTTCTTAGGTAGAGAGGTTTCTGGATTAAAAGAGGTTGTGGTTGTAACACCCCCATTTTCAAAACCAAAAACTCATTAAAAAGTATGCGCGGAAGCTAAAACAATGAGGGCATCACCGCCACATCTAGTGTAAATTAGCACCCTAATGCCATTCACAATAGATGCTAAGGCTGTGTAAAATAAGAAAACACACGAAACATATTTATTAATTCAAACTAACCGAACCGAAATTGTTACTACAAAAGAAACCATGAAAAGTATCTACTAAAATTAATATAATAAATAAAACTCTGAAAGTCACCACCACTCTCAATATTTCCCGTCATGCATGCCATCAACACCTTGAGTAGGTTCGTACCCAACCTGCACTAGATCATCTGCTCACCATGTACATCATGGATCATCACAGCCCCGTTTAAAACATGTAACAAGTTAGCTAGGGGAACAGCTAAGTAACACTTAAATACGAAGGAATAATATTATATATATTCACATTTATAAAAGCGTATAATTTATAGACATACACTCGAATCACATAAGAAAACCACCCAATTATTAATCTTTATTTAGGTGACCGTAACATCTAATTTATTTATTTACTTATATTTTTTTTTAGTGGGGAAAACCAACCAGGGGGTCACCTGGCAAATCAAAAGTCCGAAGACCTACCACCAACCACAGGAGGAATACAAATCACACTTGGGCCATCCCAATGGACATAGTCCAAAGGAGATAACAAAAGTCTAAAGACCTACCACCTCGGTCATCCTGTCCTTAAGTGTGCACACCCCCTAATAGGGTCCGGAGAAGCCTATAGAGTAGACAAGGAGCCTTTACCAGACACAACTGGCAAATAGATAAATATCCACAATAGAAAAGGAAAGGCTATTGCCGATCCCCAACTTCAAGAGGCCAAACCTGAAGGACCCAAAGCCCACTTTATGTTTCACTTTAAGTTATGGTATATTAATTAAATAAAGTCACACAATCCACCATATAAACTTCACTTTATACACTTTTTATATTAGGTAACTTTATCAAATTACATAGAAATATACCACTTAGAGTCACCACTCAATTAACCAGTTGGAATAGAACCGAATAAAATAATTATCCAACCAGCACTTCAAATAAATAAATAAATAATAGTCAAAGTTTCTTAGGGTCCAATTATACGCTAACATAAATATAAAAAATTTATTTAGTCATATAAGCTATGAGCCTTGTGATATGTACATAATAAAGGAACGCTTGTATAAAATCAACTCTTTATAACCAGATAAGACCATTATATTAACGAGTGCATAATTAAAATATACATGAACGCACATACACATATATATCTACATATAAAAGGTTGAAAATAATGTTACCTGAATTGCGATCTGATCACAATGCTCACTAGTCGCTAAACCTATAGTTTACACCAATAATATTAACTCTAAACGAAATATATTAGGTAAAAATATTATAAACGACTTAGATCTAACTTATCACAATTCTTACATTT
Organism: Tamarix austromongolica; assembly: GCA_039764185.1. NCBI lineage: Eukaryota > Viridiplantae > Streptophyta > Magnoliopsida > Caryophyllales > Tamaricaceae > Tamarix > Tamarix austromongolica. Next base: position 33,029,355 of record CM077813.1, on the reverse strand, counting down.
GCCAATATTTTAATTTACCGCATAATATTTATATATAAACCCCAACTCCTACAATAATTATGTAACTATAAGATTACTCAAAAATATATATATGTGTGTGTGTGTGTGTGTGTGTGTGGAAAAATACTTACAATTGGTTCGATTAAATAAATTAATAGAATAACCCTAAGTTGAAATTAATCTACTAGTAATATTAATCAGAAGTCGTACATATTTCCTACCGATAAAATTTAATTTAGTGCTCAAAGTTTATTAACTAATAAATATATTCGGCCCCTAAAATAGTTATAAGTATTTATGCTAGAGTATGAATATGTAATTAACTAAATTATAGTTAAACCACGTAAAAGTCACGTAAATATATGTATACATTTAAACCCAAGTCACGTAGCAAGCTGCCCACCCAACAATCGCGTAGAATTTTCCAGTCACCTCCTGTCTTATATTCTAAAAGTTATCATACCAAGTTTTATATATTAGATGGTCATACTTACGTAGGTTTCCCAACTAAAAGAAATTTCTTCCGCAAAAGGCACCCGCCTTTGACTGGTATTCTATATATATATATATATATATATATATATATATATATATATATACACATAATGAGGATAGTGTTGCGGACTCGTGCAAACAGTCTCCGACAACCACATATCACACACACCGAAGCATGAAGGCTTCAAAAAAATTAATAGGTTGTACCATGCAATAGTATAAAGTAAATTTGGAAGTGATGTTTACTGACACTGATACAAGAACTACAAATTTGTATTACCTGAGTACGCGAAACAAAAGAAATCGGCTTGGTACTTATTAGCGATATCAACCCTGTGGAAGTGGCCAGCGGCTATAGCTTTTGTTTTCTCCCAATCGCATGACTTGTTTTACCAAGCAACAAGCTTTTATATACTAGTAGAGATTATTAGGGTTCCAGAGTTAATTACCTTTTTACCCCAAGTTACGAAAAAAAAAAATTTTATTAAAAATAATTATTATACCTTACAAATAGTTAGTTACTAAAATTTACCAGCAGTAACATTTTATTAAATAAATTAAATTTTAATGGGTAAACCTACAACAACCTTATATTGGTCAAATCCCACTGCCTATTATTATCAAATAAATTATTATTATTATTATTATTATTATTATTATTATTATTATTATTATTATTATTATTATTATTATTATTATTATATCAAAATTACCGGGTATTACATTCTCCCCCACTTAAGAATGAACTTCGTCCCTGAAGTTTGAGCCTAATTGCATAAGTAGGTACATCAACACATAAGCATGACATCAACTTACTTATATAACACCACATATTAGAATATATCAATCATAGAAGAAAAACCATGATAAATAAGAAATGAGGTAATATAATCTCGAACCCCATGGTATACCTATTCGAATAATTGAGGGTATTGACACTTCATGGCCTCCTTTGTCTCCCAAGTGGCCTCCTCTACCTTGTGGTTCGACCAAAAGACCTTCACCATAGGAATTGACCTCGACCTAGTCTCTCGAGTCTTAGAATCTAAAATTTTCACTGGCCGCTCTTCATAAGACAAAGTCGCATCTAACTCTAAATTCTCTGGCTGAATTACATGAGAAGGATCATGGACATATCGACGAAGTTGTGAAATGTGGAACACATTATGCACGCGTGCTAACTCCATGGGTAAGGCAAGACGATAGGCCACCTCCCCGATCCTCTCCAATATCTCTTACGGACCAATAAACCTCGGGCTCAACTTTCCCTTTCTTCCAAACCTTATCACACCTTTGGTAGGTGAGACCCGTAAAAGGACCTTCTCACCCGCCTTAAACTCATCTAATCTTCGTCTTTGATCTGCATAACTCTTCTGCCTAACTTGAGCAACTTTCATCTTCTCTTGGATCACTTTCACCTGCTGCATTGTATCCTCAATTAGCTGTGGCCCTAATACCACAACCTCACTAAGATCATTCCAACACAAAGGGCTTCTACACTTCCTCCCATAAAGTGCCTCAAATGGAGCCATTCCAATACTAGCATGATGGCTGTTGTTGTAAGAGAACTCAATCAAATCTAGCTTGTCGTCCCAATTCCCTTGAAACTCCAGCACACATGCCCGCAACATATCCTCTAATGTCTGGATGGTCCTCTCCGTCTGACCATCAGTGGCTGGATGAAACGACGTGCTCATTTTCAACCTGGTACCAAATGCCTCTTGCAACTTTCCCCAAAAATGGGACAGGAAACGAGAATCTCTATCTGACACAATATCTCGGGGGACTCCGTGTAGCTTCACCACATATTTTACATATGCTCTAGCTAACTAATCCATAGACCACGTCGACTTCATCGGAATAAAGACTGTCGATTTAGTCAGCCTGTCTACAATAACCCAAATCATATCCATACCAGTCCTAGTCCTAGGAAGACCCACAATGAAGTCCATAGATATAGAATCCCATTTCCAAGCTAGTATCTCTAATGGTTGTGTCAACCCGTTTGGCCTCTTATGTTCAATTTTGACTTTCTGACAAGTCAAGCATTTATCCACAAATTCACCCACCTCCCTCTTCATTCTTGGCCACCAAAACATCTTCTTTAGATCCTTATATAGTTTATCACCACCTGGGTGCACCGAATAAGGAGTATAGTGCCCCTCTTCCATGATCCTCTTCTTTAGGTTCCCACAACTCTGAGGGACACACCACCTCCCTCTGAATCTGATGCTTCCACCCTCATGAATCTGGAAACCTTCAGCTCTACCTTCTTGCATCTTCTGTCGAATTCTCTCTAACTTTAAATCTCCTGACTGACTAGCCCTAATCTCATCAAAAATAGTGAGAGTGATGGTTAGAGAATTCAATCTTGTCTTTAGACTCCCACTCGTGATCAGCTCAATCTCCATCTCCTGCATCTCCTCATACAATCTATCTGCTATCACCAGGGCATTTAGCGAATGTGATGACTTTCTACTAAGCGCGTCCGCCACCACATTAGCCTTACCCTCGTGGTAGGTAAGCTCCATATCATAATCTTTCACCAACTCCAACCACCTCCTCTGCCTCATATTAAGCTCCTTCTGTGTGAATATGTACTTGAGGCTCTTGTGGTCTGTATAAAACTTGCACCGCACCCCATATAGGTAATGTCCCCAAATCTTCAATGCGAACACAATTGCTGCCAACTCTAAGTCATGAGTGGGATAGTTCTCCTCATAGGGCTTTAATTGACGCGATGCATAAGCTACCACCTTTTTATTTTGCATCAGCACACAACCAAGTCCCTTCTTTGAGGCATCACTGTAGACTTCAAATCCTTCGGTTCCTGATGGGAGAGTTAAAACTAGAGCAGTAGTTAATTTCTGCTTTAGCTCTTGGAAAGCTGCCTCACACTTGTCATCCCATTGGAATCGTGTGGTTTTCCTTAACAAATTTGTCAATGGCCTTGCAATCTTTGAGAAGTTCTGTACAAATCGTCTATAATATCCTGCCAACCCAAGAAAGCTTCGTACTTCTGTAACATTAGTAAGGGCTGGCCACTTCGAAACTGCTTGGGTCTTAGCTGGGTCTACAGACACTCCTTCCTTGGAAATCACATGCCCTAGAAAAGCTACCTTCTCTAGCCAGAATTCACACTTGGAGAGTTTAGCGTAAAGCTTATGCCCCCACAAAAGTGCAAGTACCATTCTCAAATGCTGAGCATGTTGGTCCCGATCCTTTGAATACACCAATATATCATCAATGAAGACCACTACAAACTGATCAAGGTAGGGCCGAAAAATTCTATTCATAAAGTCCATAAAAACGGTCGGGGCATTAGTAAGACCGAATGGCATCACCGTGAATTCATAGTGGCCATATCTGGTCCGAAACGCTGTCTTGTAGATATCCTTCTTTGCCACCTTCAGCTGGTGGTACCCCGATCGCAGATCAATCTTTGAGAATATTCCTGCACCTTTTAGTTGGTCAAATAAATCATCAATCCGCGGTAAAGGATACTTGTTCTTGATGGTCACTTGGTTCAACCCTCGGTAGTCAATACACAACCTTAAGCTGCCATCCTTTTTCTTCACGAATAATACAGGTGCTCCCCATGGAGATATACTGGGCCTAATGTACCCCTTCTCCAACAACTCTTCTAGCTGGGCTTTCAACTCCTTCATCTCAACTGGAGCCATTCTATATGGTGCTTTAGACACTGGTTCAGTCCCTGGTGCCAAATCAATTGTGAACTCCACCTCTCTATCTGGCGGTAAACCAGGAATCTCTTCTGGAAACATATCCGGATAATCTCTCACAACTGAAACACCCTCTAGCTCTGCCACGTCAGCATTCAAATCATGAGCACTACACAAATATAATGGGTGCCCCTTCTTTACTAAAGACCCCAACCTCATGGCTGAGATAAGGCGTGTTGTGGGCTTCGGCTTGCAAGCCCGATAGGATACTCGAACTCCCTTTGGCCCTCTCAAAACCACCTTCTGTTGTGCACAATCTAATTGTGCTTTATATTGCCCCATCCAATCCATCCCAAGGATGATATCAAACTCTCGTAAATCTATCTCAATAAGATCTATAGCAAGCTCAACACCACAGACAACAAGAGACGCTCTACGATACAACTTAGTACAATGCATCGAATCCCCAGAAGGTAACATAATGGTAGTGGATATAATATCAGGATGAACTAAGCTAATCTTTTCCACACAAGATGTAGCAATGAATGAATGCGAAGCTCCAGAGTTAAATAATGCATATACGGGAGTAGAGAGGATAGTAAATGTACCAGTCATTACATCCCCTTGACGCTCAGCTTCTGCTTGACTTATAACATTCAATCGACCTCCACTTTGACCACCAGACCTTTGCTGCTGAAAGTTAGGGCGGTGTTGCTCGATCCTACCCTTAGAATCATGACTCCCAGTACTGCCCGGTGTCCTTTGTACAATCTAAGTATTCTGTTGTTGCTGAGATTGTTGATGTTGTTGTCTTTGTCCTCCATTGAATTGTTGAGCCTGAATCCTCTGAGCAACACTATCTCCACCACCAGATCGGCACTCAAAAGATCTATGTCCCATCTTGCCGCAAGTGTGGCATTCCACTAAGTTACCCCCACAATCCTTCCCAGGATGATTCTTACCACAACGCTTGCAATGGTAATGCCTCTCCTGAACCCGTCCCCCACCGCGACGGACTCCTGACTCTCCTCCATTAGAACCCACATATCCTCCACTCGTCTGGGAACTTCCTCCCTGACTCTTACCTCCATTATGTCCCCTTTTTCCTCCTCCAAATCTTTGTTCGCTCTCCAGCTTCCTCTTCTTAGCCATTTGTACCTTCGCAATACCACAAGCTCTTTGATACACAGTCATCATATCTGTGAAAATAGCTCCTCCAAATAGCTCTTGGATATGAAGGTTAAGCCCCTACTCAAACCTATGAGCCATCATTTCCTCTGTGGCTACCACTTCTGGTGTAAAGCGAGCCAATTCCACGAACTTCTTGTAATAATCCTCCACCGACATCGACCCTTGCTGTAGTAACAAAAACTCATCATACTTCGCACGCTTAAATTGCAAAGGGTAAAACTTAGCCCTCACCACCGCTTGAAACTGCTCCCAAGAAGCTACTGGGCCCTCATATAACTGGCGAGCTTGCCACCAATCATCTGCTACCTCCCTCAAAAGGAACACTGCAATATCGACCATACGTTCTGGAGGGCAACCAACCGCAGCAAAAATCTTGTTAAGGTTTTTGAACCAACTCTCCAATATAACTGGGTCTTCTTGACCTTCAAAGGTTGGTGGATGATGTTGCGTAACCCGCCTCAACCAGTCCTCCTCATGAACATGGCCATGAGCCTGAGCTTGAGCTTGAGCCTATTGTGCTTGCATTTGCTGCTGAGTTTGTGCCATGTTAAACACGATTTGCTCTAGCTGTGTCATCTGCGTGTTACGAGTCATTGTGCTACGAAACAGAAGTAATGTTAGGTTAAAACTTAAGGGTTATCATACTACAGTACCTAATACACGTGAGAAAACTTCTAACTTAGATGCCCGTATGATAAAAAAACACATAAAAGATAATCCTAGGGCACATTTTCTCTAAAATATTACTACTTAACGTCACATGTTGCTAATAATATACACGACAAAATCATGCACATATACACCCCAACCCTTCTTCCTCACTTGGTGACGTTCCAGGTTTTAAAATAAATATTCTTGGTGATGAAAAAAAATGAATACCATTCTTTAAAGATCATTTTGAAACCAACTTTTTGAAAACCTCGCTTTGATACCACTTTGTAACACCCCCATTTTCAAAACCAAAAACTCATTAAAAAGTATGTGCGGAAGCTAAAACAATGAGGGCATCACCGCCACATCTAGTGTAAATTAGCACCCTAATGCCATTCACAATAGATGCTAAGGCTGTGTAAAATAAGAAAACACACGAAACATATTTATTAATTCAAACTAACCGAACCGAAATTGTTACTACAAAAGAAACCATGAAAAGTATCTACTAAAATTAATATAATAAATAAAACTCTGAAAGTCACCACCACTCTCAATATTTCCCGTCATGCATGCCATCAACACCTTGAGTAGGTTCGTACCCAACCTGCACTAGATCATCTACTCACCATGTACATCATGGATCATCACAGCCCCGTTTAAAACATGTAACAAGTTAGCCAGGGGAACAGCTAAGTAACACTTAAATACGAAGGAATAATATTATATATATTCACATTTATATAAGCATATAATTTATAGACATACACTCGAATCACATAAGAAAACCACCCAATTATTAATCTTTATTTAGGTGACCGTAACATCTAATTTATTTATTTACTTATATTTTTTTTTAGTGGGGAAAACCAACCAGGGGGTCACCTGGCAAATCAAAAGTCCGAAGACCTACCACCAACCACAGGAGGAATACAAATCACACCTGGGCCATCCCAATGGACATAGTCCAAAGGAGATAACAAAAGTCTAAAGACCTACCACCTCGGTCATCCTGTCCTTAAGTGTGCACACCCCCTAATAGGGTCCGGAGAAGCCTATAGAGTAGACAAGGAGCCTTTACCAGACACAACTGGCAAATAGATAAATATCCACAATAGAAAAGGAAAGGCTATTGTCGATCCCCAACTTCAGGAGGCCAAACCTGAAGGACCCAAAGCCCACTTTATGTTTCACTTTAAGTTATGGTATATTAATTAAATAAAGTCACACAATCCACCATATAAACTTCACTTTATACACTTTTTATATTAGGTAACTTTATCAAATTACATAGAAATATACCACTTAGAGTCACCACTCAATTAACCAGTTGGAATAGAACCGAATAAAATAATTATCCAACCAGCACTTCAAATAAATAAATAAATAATAGTCAAAGTTTCTTAGGGTCCAATTATACGCTAACATAAATATAAAAAATTTATTTAGTCATATAAGCTATGAGCCTTGTGATATGTACATAATAAAGGAACGCTTGTATAAAATCAACTCTTTATAACCAGATAAGACCATTATATTAACGAGTGCATCATTAAAATATACATGAACGCACATACACATATATATCTACATATAAAAGGTTGAAAATAATGTTACCTGAATTGCGATCTGATCACAATGCTCACTAGTCGCTAAACCTATAGTTTACACCAATAATATTAACTCTAAACGAAATATATTAGGTAAAAATATTATAAACGACTTAGATCTAACTTATCACAATTCTTACATTTGCCAATATTTTAATTTACCGCATAATATTTATATATAAACCCCAACTCCTACAATAATTATGTAACTATAAGATTACTCAAAAATATATATATGTGTGTGTGTGTGTGTGTGTGTGTGGAAAAATACTTACAATTGGTTCGATTAAATAAATTAATAGAATAACCCTAAGTTGAAATTAATCTACTAGTAATATTAATCAGAATTCGTACATATTTCCTACCGATGAAATTTAATTTAGTGCTCAAAGTTTATTAACTAATAAATATATTCGGCCCCTAAAATAGTTATAAGTATTTATGATAGAGTATGAATATGTAATTAACTAAATTATAGTTAAACCACGTAAAAGTCACGTAAATATATGTATACATTTAAACCCAAGTCACGTAGCAAGCTGCCCACCCAACAATTGCGTAGAATTTTCCAGTCACCTCCTGTCTTATATTCTAAAAGTTATCATACCAAGTTTTATATATTAGATGGTCATACTTACGTAGGTTTCCCAACTAAAAGAAATTTCTTCCGCAAAAGGCACCCGCCTTTGACTGGTATTCTATATATATATACACATAATGAGGATAGTGTTGCGGACTCGTGCAAATAGTCTCCGACAACCACATATCACAAACACCGAAGCATGAAGGCTTCAAAAAAATTAATAGGTTGTACCATGCAATAGTATAAAGTAAATTTGGAAGTGATGTTTACTGACAATGATACAAGAACTACAAATTTGTATTACCTGAGTACGCGAAACAAAAGAAATCGGCTTGGTACTTATTAGCGATATCAACCCTGTGGAAGTGGCCAGCGGCTATAGCTTTTGTTTTCTCCCAATCGCATGACTTGTTTTATCGAGCAACAGGCTTTTATATACTAGTAGAGATTATTAGGGTTCCAGAGTTAATTACCTTTTTACCCCAAGTTTCGAAAAAAAAAAATTTATTAAAAATAATTATTATACCTTACAAATAGTTAGTTACTAAAATTTACCAGCAGTAACATTTTATTAAATAAATTTAATTTTAATGGGTAAACCTACAACAACCTTATATTGGTCAAATCCCACTGCCTATTATTATCAAATAAATTATTATTATTATTATTATTATTATTATTATTATTATTATTATTATTATTATTATTATTATTATTATTATTATTATTATATCAAAATTACCGGGTATTATTATTATATCAAATCCCACTGCCTACTAAATTTTTGATACCAACTTGTTACACCCCTAAAATTTACAGCTAAAAATGTTTGTTTGTTATGGAAAACCATGCACTAAAAATTAGGGGGTGCTATAGTCGTGAAGGATAAGAGAATTAACCCTAGCCAATCTCATACTAACCACAAGTGTAAAGCTATAAATATAATTAACACGAATGATTAATAAAAACTATAATAGTTTAGCATTCATTAATAAAATTAGAGTACGCAAATGTCACAGTTAAAATAGAACTGAAATAAGATGCAAAACAACTCCTGCTAGAGGGAAGTAAAAAGGGAAATAATAATAGAAAAAAATAAGTCTAAAGAACACCCTCTCACACCCCCACAACAGGTACATTATATCATCACTCTACCCCATTCAAGGCATCATACGCATCAAAATCAACAAGGACATCATCCCCTATCTACATAGACTCAAGAAGGGACACTACTAAGTAAGGTAACCATATAGTTAATACAGGGCATATCATATAGAAGGTAAATAATGCCAGCAGCAAGTTAATTAGATTAATCACCATTAATAGAATTTTAGCCATTAATTCCGTATTTACACATCTCTCAAGTTATATCTAGATGAGTGTGGAAATCCCACTATTATGGCCAGTGCAATGGAAATAACTACTCCAAACATAACACACCTGGACACTATTTTAGCCAATGGAATAATCTCAAGTTAAAAAATGATTCTGGCCACTATTATAGCTAGTGGATCGGAAATCATCCTAATCTTACCCAACCCATAGGGGTTTACACTATAAGTAATTAGTGTTGTTTCTATTATTTATTATCATCCAAGGTTTTTTTAAACAAGCTTAGAAACCCCACTATTATTGCCAATGGAATGGAAATACTACTCCAGGATAGAATATACCTCGACACTATTATAGCTGGTGAACCGGTCTCTAGGGAAATAATGCTCCGGCTACTATTATAGTGAGTAGAAATAAAATCATCTTAACCTAGGCCTAGATCAATACTCTTTCACTTTAAGTAATTAGTGTTTTATTCGTGTCTTATTCTACAAATAACCCCCAGCTAGACATGCATGCCCCTAAGGGACATCCCCGACTCATTATCACTCTTCCACCCAAGACTTCCTAAATGACCCTATCCCATAGCTTTAGACCTCTACAACCCCTAAGACTCTAGGACCCCTTTTTCCCCTTCCACCCTACCCATCATGAATCCAAAATCCCCCACCCATATAGGTGAAGGCCAACTTTCCCATTTCTTCAACTAGGCTCACCATCGCTAACAAGGGTTTTCCCTTAAAACTCTAATCTGGCCTATATGGTCCTAGTGTCTCCTTTACCTATATAACCTATACTCCTTCTTGATTCCAACACCATCACACCACTCAACCCACTCCAAACATCACAGCCCCACTCTCCAACTTCCACATATGATAAAGAACCCTAGTTGGACATCACGAAAACCTTAAGACAATACTTTTCTTTTACTCCTTTCTATATACTCAAGCTCCACCCCCTTTCCACTTGACTCACACCCTTTATGTGATACCATCCTAATCATAACCCAAAATCCAACTAAACTCTTTAAAACTTCTCATAATACCCCTATACTTAGGGTTTTGCCCCAAAAACCCTAGTTATGCTCTTATGCATACTATTATCTCTTCCCCAAGCACTCCAATCACTGAAAATACTCTTTCCTCTCCATTTTTAACCCTCAAAAAAAAAATTCCCGCATAATTTTTTCCCCCATGCAAAGACTAAACAACCCATTCAAGCTTCCCACTCCCCATGGGAGATTTTATGCGAACCCTTCATTTTATTTCTTTCTTCCCTTATTTTACCACTAATATGTCATAATAAACTTATGCTTTTTCCCCACTTCTTCTTACTCACTCCACCCTCCTTATTTATTTTAGTTCCCCACAACCACTCAAATCCATCTAAGGCCTATAATCATGAATTTTATACCATAACAACCATACATAAGAGCACCTCATACATAACAAGTCATATCACCCATATTGCACATAATATAAATCACACACAACATACCTTAGCTGCTTGCAAGTCAAGCTGCACTACATAGATATTTAGCTCACATTCACATATAAATACACAACACATACCAGCACACCCATATGCATATAAATCATAACAAATCCAAGCCTTGATCATATCCTTACCCAATAGGATACCAGTCTTAGAGCACGAATGCTCCTCACAAAAAATGTTTTGCTCACAACCTATAAAAAGTGGAATACTAGTCATTTAACCTTCTTCCTACTCCTATCTTCTTTTCCTTTATTTACCGAACTAAATATTAGTAGTAGTAGTAGTAGTAGTAGTAGTAGTAGTAGTAGTAGTAGTAGTAGTAGTAGTAGTAGTAGTAGTAGTAATGTTAATAATAATAAAATATACTAAGTAAGTAAAAGGGATAAGGGCACAATGTAATACCCCGTTTTAAAAAAAACCTTAATTATAAATTAATAATTGTATGATTATTTATAACTATTATTTTACGTGGTTTAATATTAAAAGTGTTATTATTATTCGTATTATTATGATAGTTTAGATATAAATTTAATCAGGTTAAAATTTGATACAAATTAAGTTATTTAATTTGATCCTAGTTTTTACCCATAAATATTATCCTAAATTATTTTATTAAAAATCTTTTGATTCATAACCCAAAAATAATTTCTTAAAATTTATTCCTGATTATTTTACTCTTTCCAACCCTTTTTAAACCTATCCAAATCTATATAATTTTTTCTGAATTATTTTTCTACCTGGAACCCTAATCTACCAGAACTAAATCTAAAATAAAAATATATAATATATTTTCCTACCCTCTCTCTCTCCCTCGCAATTCTATGCCATTTGTAGTCCCTTCCCCTAAACACTTTCCTTATCTCCCTCAATTCCTTACCTCACTCAACCCAGCTTTCAACATTTATATATATATATACACGCTACATACACTCACGCATGCATACACCCTCACAGCCCTCCCCCACTATTACTTTTCCACACCATTCATCAAGCCTCCAACCAAACAAACCCCTTGCATTATACATATACACATGCACATCACACCATAAACACACATACTCACTACCTTCACTAATAGCCCTTATCCATCTAACCCTCCTTTTCCTTTATTTTCGTCTACCAATAGCATCCCCAGATCACCACAACCAACCTTCACCATCACCAATCTCCCAACCCCTTCTATTTCTCTCTGTTTCATTCGACCTTCACCAACCCTACAGCACCACCCCATCGCATACCCACAACTTCCCAAACCATCGCCTAGCCCCCTACTCCCTCTCTCCTTTCGGCTTCTTTTAGTTTTCCTAGCCATTTAGCCATAGCTCCAACCACTGCCAAATGGCAGTACCACCTATCTCAGCTCTCATCCACCATAGCCCCTATAGCACCAGCCACACCACCCACCATCCTATACATCACCACAACTCCCTGCTGCCTTCTCCCATGCACGTTTCTCCTTATCCCTTCACAAAACCCTACCTTTATCCCCTGACCCAGCCACCATCTAACACCCCACAACCTCCTCTTCTCCCCTTTCACATCACCACCGAGTAGTCTAGTGCAATCAACCCTCAACCACTGACTGCCAACCCCCAACCGAGCCACCACGACAATAGCCAGCACCACCCAATCACAACCAACCACCATCGTCACCTAGCCCAACCATCGCCACTAACTGCCACCCTACACCTATTTCCCTACCTTACCCTCGCAACCCTCCCCTATTTTTTCCTAAGGCTCATGCTACATGCACAGCGTGATAAATGTTTGAGTTTATAAAATATTGGTACCTATTTTAAATGTAAGGGTATTTTGATAATTTTCAAAAAATAAATATTTTATTATTATAATTATTATTTTACATGGTGGATATTGATTCATTAATTTTGGTATTATTTTTAGGTGCGAAGGGTTGATTAGTGGGATCCGATAAATTTAGTGGGATACTACTATTTTCGTATTTTGGTTGGAATTCAAGTAATCATTATATTCTATTAAAATAATAAATATTGTGTGATTACATATTAAGGTTTCTATACATGAAATGTGTTGAGCATGATTCGTTATGATATAATTATGTATTATTAATTGTTGTCATAAAAATTAGAAAAATAAGCATTTTATCTGATATAAAATATATCGTGTACGAATGTGTGATCAAAATGATTATTATGTATGAAAAATATTTTGTATAATAGGTATGTATAAAAAAAATAAGTTGAGCATGCTTGAACATAATTCTAGAATAATTAATATGGATAAGTGCCCTAGGGGTAAATTGGTCATTTTGAGTATGTTATAATTTTTATCCAGAAAAATATGTTTAATGTGTATTAGCTGTTATCGAGTATGTGAGCATGTATTTTGGGTGGATTAAAGGTGCGAAAAAAGGATTTTATGTGCAAAATTATGTATAAGGGAAAAATGGTTATTTGGCATATCTGATAATTTAAATCACATAATAAATAATTTTATTTATGGTTTTTTAGCCTTTTTATGAAAAAATAATAAATAAAATAGAATTAGTATTTAGATAGATGATAATTTGGAAATTTTGGTCTCAAGGGTATTTTGGTCTTTTTTGGCTTAAAGTGTCTAGATGTGAATAATTGAACCTAGGATGACCATAATATATTTTAATGTTAGCCATGATGTTGACCTTGATTATGGTTGTCTCGAATGATTGGAAATAAGCAAAAATGGTTAAGTATGGGAAATGGAATTTATCTGTATTGTATACGATTTCGTGGTCAACTTAATAAAATGATAATACTTAAAGTGAAAGACCTTAAGATTAAGAATGGTCGCTCCTCAAGGGTCATGACCCTAAGGACGTGGTTTAGCCTACGGTTGATATTATGGATTTTTGCTGGTGTGCCTTAGTGCCCCAGTCAGGCCCTACATCTTACTCTATTATGTTCTACAGACTAATAGGAGGTATGCATACTTATGGATTAGGTGTCCTTATTGTTAGGGTATTGTTTTACCTTCGTGTACCAGTGCGACCGGGGTACCTTTGCGTCCTTGAGTTGATAGTCGGCCAGATATTGTGTTGCCTTTTACACTAGTATAACTAGAATACCTTTTTATCTTCAGGTTGATTGATCTCCCCTCGAGAAAGTAAATAAAAATAGAAATGATATGATTTGATTGAAATAATGATTGTTAAATTATTAGATTGCTTGGTAGGAGCCTTTATACCTACCTATGGTTTCAATAGCAGCCTTTGTGCCTATATATGGTTTCGGTAGCAGCCATTATGCCTACCTATGGTTTTAGTAGCAGCCGTTGTGCCTACCTGCAGCCTATGGTTTTGGTAGCAGCTTTCATGCCTATCTATGGTTTCTATAGTAGCCTTCATGCCTATCTGTGATTTTGGTATTAGCCTTTGTGCCTACCCGTGGTTTTGATAGCAAACTTTGTGCATACCTATGGTTTCTTGTGGTTTCGGTGGCAGTCTTTGTGCCTGCCTATGTTGGTATCATGTTTGTGAGCATACCTATGATGTCATGGATTTTATTATGCTGTGCTTGTAAGTATATTTGTGATGTTATGGATTTTATTATGATGTTCCTGTAAGTATACCTATGATGTATGTAATTGGTTGGGATTGATGTTGGGACATGAACTATGTTGTGAAGGTTAAAATTATAGTGTAGAGTTGATTTTTTAATTATTACTTTAGAGAGTATCTCTATGATGTTCATTAACAAATTCAGTTGTTTCAAATGAATGAATGTGAGTAGTATGTGACCTTGATGGAATTTGATTATCTAAATGATTATTGTATCTCAATCCTCGTATGTGTATGTATAGGTCTTATATCATGTTAGTTGTATGCCTTGAATGTTTTCCATGTTTTTTTATCATATTAGTTTGGTATAAAGGGTTGCTCAATACTATAGTACTGAAGGGTTCATTTTCGTGGGCCCCTACCTATTCAATGGGTAGTGAACTTTGCAAGTCAGCCTTTGAGTTCAGTCAAATGCTAGTAGTTTAGATTTAAGAGTGTAAGACTATCTAGTGTCTCTTTTGCTATCTTATTTCTTATTGTATTTGGACCTTTATGTCCTCTTATAATTCCTCTCTTGAGTTTTGTAAACTATTGATGTTGTTTTTAATTAGCATGGCATTTATCTAACATTCTCTCTATTCTGATTTCTGTAATCATATTATCAATATACGCGGAGTAATGATTTCAGCCTTAGCACTTGGTATGAGAATGGTAGAGGAAACCGAACTTGTATCAAGTGTGGCAGTAACACCCTTTGTTTTTATTGTTTTTGCTTCCGCACTTAACACTGCAAACAAAATTTATCAGTAGTAAATTTTGAGGTGTTACAAGTTAGTATTAGGGATTGATTGTTGAGAATTGGGTTTTGGTTAGACATTTGATCCCCTCGATCCTAAATGTTTTAACCGAAAAATGTATTTATCTTCTCTTAGTGATTTTAAACCCGAATTAGTCTTGTGAGTATTCAAGTGTGGGTAGACTAAGTGGTCTTTGAATTGTGCTTATGTGTTATGTGCTAGTAAGATAGGACCTTACTTAACGGGTTTACTATTCTGCAACTAGTTCACCATGGCCTTGAATGGACATGTCGGCCATTTGGAAAGAGCATTTGAGGCTTTCATGGAATTCACTTAGCATCTTCCTCCATCTCAGCCTTAGCCTCCATTGCCTCCGTATTACCCACAAGAGGGTATTAGAGAGGATTTGCTTCAAAGAGTTTCGAATCATCATCCGCCGACATATGCCGGAGAAGAAGACCCTGTCATCCTAGAAGGATGGATTTACAATTTTGATAGGTCTTTTCAGGCAGCCAATTATCTAGAAGAGTGAAAGGTGAGCATAGCTGCGTATTTCTCTAAGGACCCACAGATGCCTGGTAGGTAGGTTTTCGTGTTCGAGGAGCACTGCCGATGTCCTGGGAAGACTCTAAGATAACACTTCATACGTGTTTCTACATAAAATTTTAAAAAAGAACAAGCTCAAGAAGTTTATGCGGTTGAATTTGGGAAGCCTGACAGTTCCAGAGTACCACGCATGGTTTACAGAGTTGCTAATGTTTGCTCTAGGCATAGCCACTAGTGAGGCTACTATTATCCTTTAGTTCAAGCAAGGAATCCATTTCAGCATCCAAAAGATGATGGGTACATTGTATGAGTGGGCATATGTCACTGCCACTTTGGTTTAGGAGCATACTTTGATTTTGGGTAAGAGGAAACCCGATGTGTAGGATTCTAGACAAAAGAGTCAGCACCATAGTACAAGACTTTCCAGCATTCAGCATTAGGCTTCTAGTTGATGCCAAAAACGTTAGAATGGATCCCATAACAGAAGTAGTTAGAGACCGACGCACACTACCACTATAATGAAATCATCCAAGCAAGGATTATATAGGGAATTTGATTTAGTGTCATGACTGCGGTCAACTTGGGAACAGGAGCTTCATGTGCTAGAACACGCCCCATGATAGAGTTTAGTAAGATGATAAGTGTGACTTTTACATCTTATTCCTAAGGTTTATAGGAGTTTTTACCTTTAATTTCAGTCGGAATTCTCCCTTTTTGTTCTTGTTACTACCTTTGTGTTGTGAAAATTTGCAAGGTCTCAAGCAACAAAAAAATCATGAAGGATAACCTTAAAGGGAGAAGAAAGGAGAAGAAAGGAGCAAAAAGGAGCAAAAGTTAAAGTGGAAAGAGATTTAGAGCTAAAATGTAAATTCTCGAATAAAATGAAAGAAAGAATGCATATTTAAAGTATATGGGCCTGAAAGAAGTGAAATTTAGACCAATAAAAGGTATGAATTTGGACACTCTTTCAACATCCAAGTTTTATATCTTTTTAATATCTTTCCAAAGCATCAAAAATCAGCTTAATCGGAGTTATGATGAGAAAGTTATGGTCACAATACGCATCATTGTCAAAGCTGACACGAGAAGCCCATCTTTACCGAAACCCTAGCGATCCACGAGGTGGTAATATAAAAACTCTCATTCTAATATCTCGGGGCAGCCTCCACTCCCTCTCTTTTCTCTCTTCTCTATCCTCTTCTCTAATTCATCAAGATCTCTCTTGTAAATTAGAGACGGAGGTTCAAGAAGTTAAATTTTTGCAAGAATTTGTGAACATCAAGGGTATTATCTAATGATATTTTCTTTATCTATGGAATCTCTTATTGTTTTTAATATTCTTGTTATGAATTTGATGGGCTAGATCTTGTGCTAAGGTGAAGGGGAATTTTCCTCGATCCTAATGTGTTGAATTATTGCATCCCTTTTTTATTCAATTCATAATGTATGTGTTGTGTTATTAATTGATTGACGGATTTTTGAACCACGGCCGGGTTCTGATTTTCGGTGTGGGAAATACTGGTGAGATCGAGAGATAATCCAGTATTAGACCCAATAGAACAACGGGAGATTAAATTGTAGTTCGAAAGATGATCGATTTGACCTCTTCAACAATAAAGGAGGAAAATTTATAGACTTTAATGCATTACATTCTATTAGACTCTAAGCTAGAGATAGTTAGGGCCATAGATATGTAATAGGGTGGTTGTGGCTTGAGAAAGCACAACACTTTCTATCCTTGTTGGCATGATTGATTATGATTGTTGAATTATTTTGTGATGTGATCTTCGATTACATGTGAGGATCGGGGTGGATAAACCAGAACCTTAGCTCTACTATTTATTTGAGTGACTTGAGTGCTATTTTCCTTTATTTTTAGCTTATTTAGTTACTTTAGCTTACAATTTATTATTTCATATCATCTCATAGTCTAGACATAGTTAAGTTCTATCATTGTCCTAGTGGTCATTCACCAATCCTTGTGGGATCGACCTTGACTACTACTCTGACCCCGTGCACTTGTGGGTAGGAACGTGTCAAGTTTTTGGCGCCGTTGCCGGGGATTAGCAGCGAGTGACATTAGGACTCAAGGAATTTATTGTGATCTAGATATTTATTTTTTTTTCTTTTTACATTCTTTTTGTTGTGGTTGACTAATCTTGGGTGTAGGAGTTCTTGATTTAGTACAGGTGCATTAGTGCATGACCCGCGCTAGTGGGGGTGATCTAGTGCCACTTGATCTCGAGATTGAGAGGACCATCTCACATTTACGTAGGTCACACACCACAAACATTGAAATGGAAACCAATACTCCACCCCATGATGGACAAATCCCACCACAAGGGCACATCTTACTCCAAGAACAAGCTCCTATCCAAGAGCAAGCTCCCATTCCTAGGTCACTTCAGGACTATGCTACACCAAGCCTTGATGGCTCAACCTCAAGCATACGAAGACCGGTCGTACAAGCTAATAATTTTGAGATCAAGCCTGCCATTATCCAAATGCTACAAACATCAGTTCAATTTGGAGGTAACCTTAATGAAGATCCCCACTCCCATATGGCTAACTTTATAGAAATCTGTGACACTTTTAAGCTAAATGGTGTTTCTAATGATGCAATTAAGCTTAGATTGTTCCCTTTTTCTTTACGTGATAAGGCTAAGAGTTGGTTACACTCATTAGCCCTAGGGTCTATAACTACTTGGGACGATTTGATGAAGCCTTTCCTTTCTAGATATTTTCCACCATCAAAAATTACAAAATTACGGAATAACATCACTACCTTTATGCAAAATGACCTTGAATCACTTTATGATGCATGGGAATGGTTTAAGGATTTGCTTAAGAAGTGTCCACATCATGGCCTGCCTATGTGGCTTTAGATGTAAACTTTTTATAATGGTATCTCTGCTACTAACCGTTCTATGATAGATGCAGCTACAGGAGGTACCATTATGAACAAGACTCTAGAGTAGGTTTATGAGTTCATTGAGGAGCTAGCTTCGAATTCCCACCAATGGCACTCTGAACGTGCCCCGATACAAAGGACTCCAGGAATTCACTCTTTATATTCCATCACGGCATTAGAGGCTAAGATTGATTTGCTTGCTAAAAAATTTGACAAAATTGGTAGTACTTCTTGTATGCAGGTACAAGCTAATGCACCTATGTGAGAGTTATGTGCTGGATCACACTTAAGTACAGAATGTCAAGTTGGGAATCCCTTCCAACAATTTTATGATCAAGTGAACTACATGGGAAATAGTTATAGGAGACCGAACAATCCCTACTCCAATGTGTACAATCCTGGATGGAAAAACCATCCAAACTTTAGTTGGAGAAATGAAGTTCCTACAAAGCCTCCGGGATTCACACAACAACAACCAACACCTCCAGCTCCTTTACCGCCCCAACAACCTCAATCTTCTTCCCTTGAAGAGATGATGTCCAAGTTCATCACTCGCACCGAGAGCACCCTTCAAAAACATGATGCTCAAATTCAAGCTCATCTTCAGAAACAAGAAGCCCGCCTCTAAAATCAGGATGCATCCATCAAGAACCTAGAGGCACAGATTGGACAACTTGCTAATGCCATTTCAGCGAGAGCACCTAACACTTTGCCTAGTGATACAATCATCAACCCCAACGAGAAAATTAATGCAATAGCCTTGAGGAGTGGGAAACCACTACCTGAACCATACCCTCAAGAACCCAAGGAAGATAAAGAAAAATCTCCTGAAGAGAAAGTGCCTGAATCACAACCTGAGACAATCCACACTTCACCTCAAGAGGTAAATGCATATGTTCCTCCTCCTCCGTTTCCAGGTAGGATTGTACAACGCAAGTTAGATGCTCAATTTGTAAAATTTCTTGATATGCTTAAGAAAGTGCACATTAACTTGCCGTTGCTTGACATTGTGAGACAAATGCCTAGTTATGGGAAGTTTCTAAAGGACATAATCTCTCACAAGAGGAAACTGGATGATTTTGAAACAGTAAGTTTGAATGAGGAATGCTCTGCAATCTTGCAGAACAAACTTCCTCCTAAGCTTAAGGATCCAGAAAGTTTCACTATCCCATGTGTAATTGGGGATTTAAAATTCGAGAAGGTATTATGTGATCTTGGTGCTAGCATTAATTTGATGCCCTTCTCTGTTTTCAAGCGTCTAGGTCTAGGGGAACCAAAACCCACCAATATGTCCCTTCAGTTGGTTGATCGATCTATCAAATATCCTAGGGGCATTATTGAAGATGTTTTAGTTAAAGTGGACAAATTTATCTTCCCTGTTGACTTTGTTGTGCTAGATATAGAGGAAGACCACAAAGTCCCCCTAATTATTGGTAGGCCTTTCTTAGCAACAGGACGTACTCTTATAGATGTCCAAGAGGGTAAGCTCATTCTTCGTTTCCAAGGCGAAGAAGTCACTTTTAATGTATTTAAGAGCATGAAATACCCCTTAGATGATAACACTTGCTATTGTATTGATATCTTAGATAATGTAATTGATGATTGTTTTCAAGCAAGTGTTGTGCAGGATCCCCTGGAAAGGTGTTTGGTTCAACAAAGAGAGTGGGAGAATGAAGAGAAAGAAGAAGAGGTTGTCCGGTACTTGAATGCACATCCACCATATGGTCGTCACACTATGGTCCCGTTACAAGGGCTAGAGAGGGCCCAGATTCCAAAATTGAAGTCATCTATTGAGGAACCTCCCACACTAGAGCTTAAGCCACTACCTCAGCATTTGAAATATGCATTTCTTGGTCATAATGATACACTTCCCATCATTATTTCTTCATCTTTGACTAATTTGCAGGAAGAAAAATTGATGAGAGTGCTTAAGGAACGACAGAAGGCTTTCGGATGGACCATTGCTGATATTAGAGGGATTAGCCCTTCCATGTGCATGCACAAAATTCTCATGGAAGACAACCACAAGAAAGTGATCCAACCTCAAAGGCGATTGAACCCAACAATGCAAGAGGTGGTGAAGAAGGAGGTAATTAAGCTATTAGATGCAGGTATGATCTATCCAATCTCTGATAGCTCTTGGGTTAGTCCTGTCCAAGTGGTTCCCAAGAAAGGGGGAATCACGGTAGTCAAGAATGATAATAACGAATTGGTGCCTACTAGAACTGTTACAGGTTGGCGTATCTGCATTGATTTTAGAAAGTTCAATGATGCCACTAGAAAAGACCACTTCCCCCTTCCCTTCATTGACCAAATGCTTGAACACTTGGCGGGGCATGACTATTATTGCTTTCTTGATGGGTATTCTGGTTATATGCAAATACCTATTTCCCCTGAGGACCAAGAGAAGACAACCTTTACTTGTCCTTATGGCACCTTCGCATATAGACGGATGCCATTTGGTCTTTGTAATGCCCCCGCCACTTTTCAAAGATGTATGATGGCTTTATTTCATGATATGATTGAAAAATTTATGGAAATTTTTATGGATGATTTTTCGGTTTTTGGGTCGTCATTTGATGCATGCTTAAATAATCTTGAACTTGTTCTTAAGCGTTGTGAGGATACAAATTTGGTTTTAAATTGGGAAAAGTGTCATTTAATGGTCCAAGAAGGAATAGTTTTAGGGCATAAGATTTCATGCAAAGGGATAGAGGTAGACAAAGCTAAAATTGAAGTCATTGAGAAATTGCCACCCCCCACATGTGTTAAAGATATACGTAGTTTCCTTGGTCATGCAGGTTTCTATAGACGCTTCATTAAAGATTTTTCAAAAATTTCAAAGCCTCTTTGTGATCTGTTGGCTAAAGATGTGCCCTTTCACTTTTCTGATGCATGTCTGGCTGCCTTTAACACTTTAAAGGCAAAACTGGTAGATGCTCCGATTATTGTTACTCCTGACTGGAATTTACCTTTCGAGATTATGTGTGATGCTAGTGATGTTGCTATAGGAGCAGTCTTGGGGCAGCGTAAGGAATTTTTTTTTCATATTATCTATTATGCTAGCAAGACTTTGAATTTTGCACAAATGAATTATGCAACAACTGAAAAAGAATTGCTAGCTGTGGTTTTCTCCTTTGACAAGTTCCGTTCTTATCTATTGCTTAACAAGGTCATTGTCTATACTGACCATGCGGCCTTGAAGTATCTTTTTAGTAAGCACGATGCAAAGCCCAGAATCATTCGGTGGATTTTATTGTTGCAAGAGTTTGACTTGGAAATCAGGGATAGGAAGGGAAGTGAGAATCAATTAGCTGATCATCTTTCTCGTTTACCCTCTACCTACGAGATTAATTAGGAAGCTACACCTATTCAAGACGCATTTCCCGATGAGACACTCTACGCTGTTACAAATCATCCTTGGTATGCTGATATTGCAAACTATCTTGTAAGTGGAATCTTACCCAATGATCTTTCCTTTCATCAAAGGAAGAAGTTCTTACATGATCTGAGGTATTACTTTGGGATGATCCCTACCTCTATAGGATTTGTGCTGATCATGTCATTAGAAGATGCATCCCTGAGCATGAAATGCATTTTATACTATCTCATTGTCATAGTAAAGAGTGTGGTGGCCATTTTGGCCCCACCAAAACTGCTGCAAAAGTCTTGCAATGTGGATTCTATTGGCCTACCTTATTTCATGATGCATACTCCTTTGCTAAGACTTGTGATAGGTGTCAAAGAATAGGAAATATTTCTAGAAAACAAGAGATGCCCCTCACAAACATTCTTGTAGTGGAGTTATTTGATGTTTGGGGAATCAATTTTATGGGACAATTTCCTAAGTCTATGGTGAATGAATATATTCTTGTGGCAGTTGATTCTGTATCTAAGTGGGTAGAGGCTATAGCCACTCCCACAAATGATGCAAAAGTCATCACCAAAATTTTTTAAAAAGAATATCTTTTCAAGGTTTGAGATACCTAAGACTATCATTAGTGATGGGGGTTCTCATTTTTGCAATGGAGCATTTAATGCTTTTTTGAGTAAGTATGGAGTTAACCATAAGGTTTCTACCCCATACCATCCTCAAACTAGCGGCCAAGTGGAGGTGTCAAACCTTGAGCTTAAGATAATTCTTGAGAAAATGGTTAGCTCTTCTAGAACGGATTGGTCCTTAAAACTTGACGATGCTCTGTCGGCTTACCGAACAGCTTTTAAAACTCCTATTGGAATGTCCCCTTATAATCTAGTTTTTTGAAAATATTTTCATCTCCCTGTAGAACTTGAGCATAAATCATTTTGGGCTACCCGTCTCCTTAACTTTGATATGCAAGCTGCAGGTGAGAAGAGGCTCCTTCAATTGAATGAACTCGATGAATTCCGGCTTAAGGCATATGAGAGTGCTAGGCTATACAAAGAGAGCACGAAAAGGATTCATGATCAACGCATCACCAAATGAGCATTTGAAGTGGGGCAACAAGTGCTTCTATTTAATTCTCGTTTGCGATTGTTCCCTGGAAAGCTTAGATCCCGATTGTCAGGACCAGTCACAATCAGATAAGTTTTTCCATCCGGAGCAGTCGAAATCTCTAGCCTCGATAAAGAACCATTCAAAGTGAATGGGCAAAGGTTGAAGGTGTATGAAGATGGTGAGGTTGCATCCCTCAAAACCACCATTCTTCTGGATGATACTAAGTGAAGTGAGAAAGTCAAGCTAATGACTATAAATAAGCGCTTCTTGGGAGGCAACCCAATTTTTTTTTATTCTATTTAATTAATTTATTTTTCTTATTTTGGTTTGCTTGGTTTGTTTGCTCTTTGTTTCCTTATGGATTTTTTTTCCTCTTTTCTTTTGTGCTTCTTATTTCACATTGAGGACAATGTGATACATAAGCATGGGGGAGAAGATGGCCTATCCTTGTCATTTGGTTAGTATTCTATTCTTCCCTATTTTATTTTAATGAGTGTTGCTATCTTTTTCCTTGGTAATTTCTTTTGGATTTTTATCTAAAAATAAAAAAATAAAACAAATAAAGAAAAGAAAAGGAAATGGTCGTTCATTTATGATATTAAAGAGTGTGTTTTGTCTTGCAATGGCATGAGTGTTTAGTTTGGTGTGATAAGACCCTTTAAATCATCTTTTGAAAATGGATTTCTATGTGCTTAAATGTTTTGGTTGCATTGTTATGAGACAAGTGTAATTTTGTTTGAGAACTTTAGGGTTAGATATGCCTTAGCATTCTTGTGGTATTGTAGTTTGACTTATGTTGATTTACTCTTTGCCAAAAGGAGTTAGAATTAGAGAATTTTGGACCTAGTGAGACTTTGAGCCTTTAGACTGATACATCACTACAGTCTCTTATTTTTTCTTTTATGTGTACCTCCCACCATGACTTGGGAAACTAGAACTTGTAATGGTTTTCTTCAAAGCCACATATGACTTAGACGTGCATTAAAATGATAGAGGCACTTGTTTTTTTTGTCATAACCTACATTAGCCAAATAGCCTGACCTTCACGTTTTATCCTTTGCTAACCCCGTTGTGCTTATGGCCACTTTTCTTGATCTAAACACACATGTAACCCAATTTCCTTTATCCCTCCCTAATTCTAGAGTCAATGGTTGTTGCGCAATTTAAAAAAAAAAAAGAAAGAAAGTTGGGAGTATAATGTAATCTAAGCATGGGGAGGTGTGAAAGAGTAAATGGTTGTGTATGATGAAGAGCAAATTGATATATCTCTCAAAAAAAAGAAGAAGAAGAAGAAGAAGAATCAATAAGAAGTTTGGGGTGCTAGTGTTTCGTGATGAAAAGTTGGGATGGTAAAATATATGTTATTAAAAAAAACAAACATATCTCATTGGTACTAGACTTTTAAATCCACTTCCAAAAACAAATTCCGTCCTAACCTTTTAACCCATGGCCCCATTACAACCCTAATAAGACCTCTTGATTGTTGTGTGTTCTAAGTCTTTCTAGTGGTGGAGAATCGAAAAGCATTCCAAGCATATGGATGATCTTGATCATGAGTGAGAGGACTAGAGCGGAACCTTCAAATAAAATAAAACACATGAGAGGGGTGTCCACAAGACCTAAAGTGAGAATTCTAATTCGAAACTTTGAAGGAAGAGTGAGTTGGTATATGGATGCCTACTGTCCACTGTTGGATGTCTTTTGTTGCATGGCATGTCCCTAGAGCTCGATAGCACGGTTACATTTCTCACATGTGGGGGAAACCTAAATATCTTTTGAAAAAGGATTTTAAGCTTTTAATTGTTATATTTTTGGGTCTTATTGCTCCTTACTTGACTCTTGTGCTATTAAAGGGCTAAACACACTTTTCTGAGAAAGGGATCCTACTACTTTTCTTTTTCTTCATGGTGGGTTTCTTGTATTACTTTACTTGGGGAAAAGCAAATGTTTAAGCATGGGGGAGTTGATAACTGTGACTTTGACATCTTATTCCTAAGGTTTATAGGAGTTTTTACCTTTAATTTCACTCAGAATTCTCCCTTTTTGTTCTTGTTACTGCCTTTGTGTTGTGAAAATTTGCAGGGTCTCAAGCAACAAAAACATCGTGAAGGATAACCTTAAAGGGAGAAGAAAGGAGAAGAAAGGAGCAAAGAGGAGCAAAAGTTAAAGTGGAAAGAGATTTAGAGCTAAAATGTAAATTCTGGAATAAAATGAAAGAAAGAATGCATATTTAAAGTATATAGGCCTGAAAGAAGTGAATTTAGACCACGAAAAGGTATGAATTTGGAGAAGCTTTCAACATCCAAGTTTTATATCTTTTTAATAGCTTTCCAACGCATCCAAAATCAGCTTAATCGGAGTTATGATGAGAACGTTATGGCTAAAATACGCATCATTGTCAAAGCTGACATGGGAAGCCCATCTTTACCGAAACCCTAGCGATCCACGAGGCGGTAAAATAAAAACTCTCATTCTAATATCTCGAGGCAGCCTCCACTCCCTCTCTTTTCTCTCTTCTCTATCCTCTTCTCCAATTCATCAAGATCTCTCTTGTAAATTAGAGACGGAGATTCAAGAAGTTAAATTTTTGCAAGAATTTGTGAACATCAAGGGTATTATCTAATGATATTTTCTTTATCTATGGAATCTCTTATTGTTTTTAATATTCTTGCTATGAATTTGATGGGCTAGATCTTGTGCTAAGGTGAAGGGGAATTTTCCCCGATCCTAATGTGTTGAATTATTGCATCCCTTTTTTATTCAATTCATAATGTATGTGTTGTGTTATTGATTGATTGACGGATTTTTGAACCACGGCCGGGTTCTGATTTTCGGTGTGGGAAATACCGGTGAGATCGAGAGATAATCCAGTATTAGACCCAACAGCACAACGGGAGATTAAATTGTAGGTCGAAAGATGATCAATTTGACCTCTTCAACAATAAAGGAGGAAACTTTATAGACTTTAATGCATTACATTCTATTATACTCTAAGCTAGAGATAGTTAGGGCCATAGATATGTAATAGGGTGGTTGTGGCTTGAGAAAGCACAACACTTTCTATCCTTGTTGGCATGATTGATTATGATTGTTGAATTATTTTGTGATGTGATCTTCGATTACATGTGAGGATCGGGGCTGATAAACTAGAACCTTAGCTCTTCTATTTATTTGAGTGACTTGAGTGCTATTTTCCTTTCTTTTTAGCTTATTTAGTTATTTTAGCTTACAATTTATTATTTCAAATCATCTCGTAGTCTAGACATAGTTAAGTTCTATCATTGTCCTAGTGGTCATTCACCAATCCTTGTGGGATCGACCTTGACTACTACTCTGACCTCGTGCACTTGTGGGTAGGAACGTGTCATAAGACCCAATGTTTGGAGTTATCTGGTTGGCTAACCCAGTCGAAGCATATCAACTGGTGCTTGATCCCAATGTTTCTCCTTCTAGTATGCCATCTCCTCTTCCTTGGATTATTTGAGTCGTTGGTTTCATGCTTTGTATGTTTTCATGGTATTCTCTTGTTAGTAGGGTTTTCTTTTTTTTTATGGGGGCAGTTGCTCCCCTAGGTACCTTATGTATCCTAGCGTGTTTTTGGAGTAGTTCAGCGTAGATTTTAGGGACGAAGTCTATTTTTAAGGGGTTAGTAATGTAGTAACCTATTTTTTTTTGAGAAAAAAAACTTAATTAAAAATATTAAGGGGTGTCAGCGGGAGAAAACAGCGGTGCTGGTGGTGGTGATTGGAAAGGAAGGGTTTTGGGGTTGGAAAAGTGGAGAGGAGTTAGGGTTTCTTAGATGGTAGTGTTTTTGGGTCATCATGGTTTGTGGTTGTGGTGGTGGTGTCTTATAGCAGTGGCACAAGTGGCGGCTATGGTGGTGACCCATAAGAAAGGTGAGAAAAGGAGGAGGAAGGAAAGAGGAAGTGGTGGTGTGGTAAGGTAGGAGAGAGTTTTTCTAGGCTGGAAGGGAGGCAGTGAGGGTGATGGTTGTTGCAGTAGTGGCAATGCAGAGCAGCGCAGGTGGTGGAGATAGGTGTACAAAGGGCAACTCGAGTTGCCTACTTTACATGAGTGGGGAGAGAAGATGAAGGTGAGTTAGGGGCAAGTTAGTGTCTCATTGGGTGGAGGGTGATGCAAGGAGGAGGAAGGGAGGTTGTGGGGATAGTAGGGCAGTGCAACTACAGTAGTGGCAGTGGATAAATGGTCTATGTAAGGTTGGGGGTTTTTAATGGTATAAAAAGAGTGAATTGAGGGTGTAGAACATGTATTTATAGGAGAAGATGGCTAAGGAAGTGGACAAATGAGGGAAGAAGACAAGGGGAGAGGTGGTTGGTTGCCAGTGGCAAGCAGGCCAGCATAGTTGCACAAGAAGAGGAGAGGGAAGGGAGGTTACAAGGGTTGTAGGGGGTTGGATGGGGTGCTAGGGTCACAGGAGGGAGAGGACTAGTGGAGGGTAGTGCCAACTGCATGCCCTGTAGGTACAGACAAAGAGAGGGGAGGGGAGAGCGAGGGATGAAGCTGCTAAGCAGCCATGGTTGTAGCTCTAATCTATGGGAAGTTGAAGACTAGGGAAGAAAGAGAAGAAGAGAAATAAAGAAGGGAAAATGGGGGAAAGATGGGGAGAATGGGCATGGGCACCCTTGCTAGGCAATGCTGAGGAAGAGAGAAAAAAAAGAAGAAGAAGAGAGTTGGCCAAAAGAGGGAATGAAAAGAAGAGGAGGGGGAAAGGACAGATTGGACCTATGCTAAGTGTGGCCCACTCGAGCAAGGAAGGGGTAAGGAAGAAAAAAAAAGAAAAGGAGTAAAAGGAGAAAGAAAAGGAAAATAAGGGCAACAAAAAGGAAAAGGAAAAGGAAAAATATGGTTGGTAGGGTGGTTTGGGATTTTTTTGAATTTTAGGAATAATAAAAGTTAGTGGTAATAATAAAATAATTTTTTTATTAATTTAGAAATTATTATTATTATTATTTACTTAAGATTTATTTTAGTTTAGTAAATAACTCTAGCCTCCAATAATTAGATCCCTACATTATTTTTCTCCTTTTATCGCCATAATAATGATTATTATTATTTTATTAGAAATTGTATATCCCTCCTTCGTTGCCATTTTCTAGCATTCTTGTAGCCCAACACTCCCAACCAACCAACCTCCTCCAACCATTACATCCCCTTCCCTTGTATATAGGCTCACACTACCCATTCTATGACCGTTTCATTTTTTTCATTTTTACAAACTAAGGTTATTTTGGTACTTTTTTCTTAATAAATATTTCAATATAAATGATTATTTTATAGATTAAATATTAATATGGTTAGTGTGGTATTATTTTTCAGTAAAAAAATTGATTATTAGAGGTTAGAATTTTATTAGATTGCTTATAATTTATGCCTTTTCCTAGAGTTCAAGTAGTTCTTATACTCTACTAAAATTTCATACACTTCATGATAGGACATTAGGTTCTTGATGTGCAAACCATGTTAAGTATATTTGCTATATGGTAACTCTTATAATTTACTAAAATGTCCGACATTGTATGATAACACATTAAGATTTTGATGTATAAATTGTATTAAGCATGTTTATTGAATTATAATTATCTACATCATAATGTTAGGATGAAATTTGGCAAAATCGAGTGTGTTGAATTGTATAAAGTATTATAGGTATAAATTATTGGTTTAATAACAAGAAATAAATTATGTATGTCTAAAATGATAGGTTGTGCATGTTTAGGTTTATTTTGGTATGATTAATTTTTATATGTTCCCTAACTGAAATTTGGTATTTTTAAGTGTACCAGGAGATTTATTCAATAAGCATGCCTAATCCATATTATTGTTAGGTGTGGGAATATGTGAATTTGTATTTAAGTAGATAGACATTTTAGGGTTTTACATGTTATATCATATGTAAGAGTAAAATGGTCATTTCATGTGTCTAATAATTTATTATATGCCTAGTAATTTAATTATTATGTTTTAGTCTTTTCATGATAAACTAATAAATAAAATGAAAATTAGTATTAAAATAGATGGAAATCTAGTAACTATGGCTTACAGAGGCATTTTAGCCATTTGCAACCTAATGCACCCAAATATGAATAATTGAACCTAGGATGGCCTTAGTAGATTTCTACTGTTGACCTTGGTGTTGTCTTTTATTATGATTATATAAAATTAATTGGAAAGTGAGGAAAGTGGTTGAATATGGAGTTTAATTCATCTAGTATTATGTGATATATGTGATCTCCTTAATAAAATATTAATATTTAAAGTGAACTATCTTGAGATTGGAAATGGTGGCACTTTAGTGGTGTTTACCCTAAAGATGTGGTTTAACCCACCTTAGTGCATCAGTTAGGCCATATATCTTACTTTATTAAGCATTACGGACTTATAAAGTGCATATATATTTATGGATTAGTCCTTCTCAATTGGGTATTATGTTACCTTCATGTAACATTATGACTAGGGTACCTTCCTGTCCTTAGGTTGGTAGTCTGTAAGATATTGTATTCATATAATTAAATAGTGGTGACACTATTGTGTATCGGTCGTTATTTAGCTAGTTTTAGGTCAATTACAACACAAAATGAATGAAACGTTGTG
Organism: Tamarix austromongolica; assembly: GCA_039764185.1. Lineage (NCBI taxonomy): Eukaryota > Viridiplantae > Streptophyta > Magnoliopsida > Caryophyllales > Tamaricaceae > Tamarix > Tamarix austromongolica. Next base: position 32,999,456 of record CM077813.1, on the reverse strand, counting down.
ATTTTAAAATTATAAAACTTTACTAACCAATAAATCATCAATAAATTACCAATAAATGAAAAAATTATTGGTTATAAATGAAGATAAATTGCCAATAAATTAGAGATTTATTAAAAAAATCTTAAATATATTGAAAGAAACTTGTATGAAAATTTCTTCTCATTCATTTACTATATATATATATGGGAATAAGTTAATATTAAATTATAATAAAGTATTGTTATTGATTACCTTCTTATATACCACTAAATAACATATATATTTCCATTCTAAGGCAAATTTAAGGTTCTTAGGACAATTTGACATATAATGACTCACTTAAATACTTATAATATAATATAAAACATTAGCTTATTAAATATGTATATTCAAATGATTAATAAATAATAATTAGAGTATATGGTGAAATAAAAATATAAATTCAAGCTAGGATGATCACGATACATAATTTATCATTTGTGACACTCCGACACTGTAAAATTGTGACCCCAACCTCAAAAGCAACTGTGATTGTGATTTTATTTTCAAATTGTGTTACCTTGGTGCACTAATATTATTAAACTACCTTAGTGTCTCTAGGCTGATATGATCTCCTCTTAAGTAAATAAAAATAGAAATGAGTATTAATAGATCAAAATAATTATTAAATTTGCTTGACAATAGCTATTGTACCTACCTATGAATCCATAGTAGCTTTTTAACCTATAGTTTGGCAGTAGCCTTTGTACCTACTTGTGGTTTAGAGCTATACTTTGTGCCTACTTGTGGATTGGTACTAGCCTTTATATCTACCTATGGTTTGGTAGTAGCTTTTGTATCTACTTATATTTAGTTTTTCTACATTTTGAGACTTTTATATGATATATGAATTTCTATTCGTATTGTGCCTTTCAGCCCTACTTGTGATATTATTAATTTCTATTAGTATTATACCTTTGAGCCTTAATTTTTATATTATGAATATTTTTGGCTTCAATATTGAGATAGGATATATGTGGTGAAGGATATGGTTATTATCTTAAGATTGGTTTTTCATTACTTAAGGGAGCATTTCATGGATGTTTGATTGGTAAGTTTCATTATGTCCTAAATGAATGGATATCGGTAGTATGTGGCATGGTGATATTAATTTTTCTGATCTAATTATCATATTTTGATCATCTCATGTATATTTCAATAGTTTATATTATGTATGTGTTCTTTGAAAGCTTTATATATTAGTCATGTATATTAGGTTACTCAATAATATTGTACAGAAGGGTTTCATTTGGTAGGCCCCTTCTTATTTAGTGGACAATGAACTTTGCAAGTTATCTTGCGAGATGAGACAAAGGTAGTAGTTTAGGTTGAGTGTTAGGACTATCTAGTATCTTTGATTCAGTTATTCTTAGACACATATATTCCTTTGTATTTTCTCTCTTATGATTTTGTAACCATTCATGTTTCTTTTTACTCAAAATGATTATTAGCTTTTTTTTTTCTCTCTTTTCTAATTCTTATAATTATGCTATTAATTTTAGTGAAGTAATGATTTTATCCTTATCACTTCGTAAGAGAATGGTAGAGCAAATCAGAATTACACCAAGTGTGATGGTAACACTCAATGTTTTTATTGTTTTGGCTTCTCCAATTAATTCATTAAAAAATCATTATTAAAAATGAGGTTGCTACAAAGTGACCATGTTATCTTTAGGGCTTGGATTGTAGATTCATGTTATCCAAATCTTAGCTTGATACGAAAAAATTTTGGGACTCTTCATCTAATATATCCCTTTTATCTATTTTGAATATTGTATTCAGGTTCAACCTCCAAACTCTTGTCTATACTTATGGATTTCTCTTATTCTGTGTTTCATCATGTCTCTAGTGTTTAACTATTTTGCCACATATTAGGTGTATAGATGGTATGGTAAGCCAAACTTATGTTGAGTATGGTAATAACATCTACTATTTTTTTATTACTCTTATTATTAAATAGTTTGTTTTTAATAATAAATTTTGGGGTATTGCATATACATATCAACACATAAGATCCTATTCTCTAGGAGTTTCGAATGCTTATAAAATGCCCAAAACATTCTAATTTTAAAAATTATAGTTAAATAAGATTTTATTGGAAAAATTAATTAAATAAATTATTTTCATTAAAATAAAAAGGAATTAGTTAGGGCAAATTAAGAAGAAATTTTATAAGTATTTTAATTAGGAGAAATTTGGGTATTTTAGCTAATTAAGGATTTTATTTTGAAAATTAATTAAATAAATTATTTTATTTAAAATAAGGAGGATAAAATAATTCCAAATTAATAGTAATTTTATAAATAATTTAATTGGAAAAAATTAGAGTGATTTGTTAATTAAAATGGAGTTTATGAAAAATCCTTTAAAATCCTAAATTAGACTAAAAAGGGATTTAAATATTATTTTATTTAAATATTATTATTTTTAAATATCCCAAATATCCTAATTAATTTAATTAACCCAACCTACTATTTTTCTTTTTCTCTTTTTCCTTTTTCCTTTTCTTTCTTTCTTTTCCTTCCTTTTTCTTTTCTTTTCTTTCTTTTTCTTCTTTTTTTCTACTTTCTTCCCGATTGGGCCTGCCTACCCGTGACCCAATCCTTCTCTTCCTTTTCCTTCCTCTTTCAGTGACCCAAAACGCGGTGTTTTGTTTAAAAAAAATATAACGAGCATCGTCGGCCGGTTCTTTCCCCTATTTCCTTTCTTTCTTTTTCTTCTGGACCGCCGGTCCACCCCTTCCCCCATCTTCTTCTTCCTTCTTCCTTTGTTGACTCCGACCTGCACCTGCACCACCACCATCGCCCTAGTTTTTTGCAGCCGATCTCGCCCGATTTGACCGGTCGTTTTTCTCCCTTTCTCTTCCCCCTAATTCAGCGACCACATGGACCAATCTAACTCCCCCTCTCCTCACACGTTTCTCCCTCTCCTAGCCAGCCAAACTTGCCATATTGGACCTAAACTTTGCTAGCTAGACGCCGCCAGTGAACCCTAACCCTACTTGCTTACCCCCTAGCCGAACCACAGAACCCTAACCTCCCTTCTAAAATTTATAAATACCCCCGGATTGAGCTTTGTATCAAGCTTTGGTTGTTTTCCCCAGAAAACCTACCTTGCCACCATCACCCCTTTAGACGCCTCGTCCACCTCCATCGGCCAACTTTACCGCCCTCTTTGCCCACCTAACTCATCCTTGCTCTGCCCTATCACTACCTTAACCTCACTCATCCCTCGATCATTCCTACATAAGCAACCTCGGCTGTGCAAAGTTTTCTCCTCAACCAACCCATTATTCCACCTCCACCACCCTTCGCACCACCTTTAACCACCAATCCCGCCACTACCACTGCCTCCTACACCTCCCAATATGTACTACAGACCACCCTCTACCTTCCCCTACCTTTCTTTTCCTTTCCCTCCCTCTCCTCCTCTATTTTTTTTCTTCTTCCCCATTCGGCCACCATCGTCACCGCCGTGAGCCGCCACCACCCTTATTATGTTCCTCTCCTTCTAGGCAACTCTAAACACCCCAACTCCCAGCTTCATTCTCCATCTCCTTTTCCTAGCATTCAAATTTTCCCCCTTTTTCTTCACTTTTTCCAGCCACCACCACCATCGTCGTGAACCACCGCCAGCGCTGCCTGTCACCACCAACCCAAGGTTGAACCCTAGACCCTCTCAAACCTTTTTCCATATTTTTACAAGCTTTAATTTATTTTATTTCATTTATTTGAAATATATTACTACTACTACTACTACTATTATTATTATTATTATTATTATTATTATTATTATTATTATTATTATTATTATTATTATTATTATTATTATTATTATTATTATTATTAATTTTGCTATTTTTAATAATATTATTATTTTTTTATTATTATTTCTATTGAGGGCCGAAGCCCTATTATATTTTTATTTCAATTTTATTATTATTATTCTTATTATTGTAATTATTTTATTATTAATATTAATATGTTATTATTATTATTATTATTATTATTATCATTATTACTATTACCATTATGATTATTATTGTTGTTGTTGTTGTTATTGTTGTTGTTTTTATTATTATTATTATTGTTATTATTGTTATGCGATTATTATTATTATTATTATTATTATTATTATTATTATTATTATTATTATTATCATTGTTGGTATTATTATTCTATATAGGGCTGAAACTCTATTATGCCTATTTTGAATTGTAGTAGTGGTATTATAAATATCAATTCATATTATTATTAATATTATCATTATTTTTATCATTAGAATTTATCATTATTAATTTTATTATTATTATTATTATTATTATTATTATTATTATTTAATAAGTTTATTATTATTTAATGTGGGGTAGAAACCCTACTTAATTTTATCTTCAAATATTATCCTTACTATTATGATTATTATCATTTTTGCAATATTATTATGGTTTTTATCATTATTATTATTTCTATTTCATTATTATTATTATTATTATTACTAAATTTTGTTATTTATTTTACTAATGTTATTATTAGTATTATTTTGGTAAAGGGGTTGAAGCCCTTATTTCACTTTGTTTTTGAGTAATGCTTTTTTTATTATTATTGTTACTATTATTATTCTTATTCTTATTAATATTATCATTCGTATTATTTTTTTTAATATCATTATTATTATTATTAGGGTAAAGTCTTCAACATTATATTATCAACTTTTATAATATTTCTATTATTTCCTATATCTTTAGCAAGATAGTAATTAGTTAATGTCATTTTTATTATTAATATTTTATTATTTTATCAAAAGCCTAGTCTTATAATATGTTAGTAATTAATAGTATTTTTGTAGGAGGGAATCTAATTTCAGTTCTTCCCTCATATAGGTGAGACCAGTCAAAGCCCTAAGAAGGCGTAGGAGCATACTCCAAGACTGGTGTCGTTTTAGGTAAGGGTGTTACTAAGACCTATTATGTGTTGATGTGCATTATATGCATCCTATGGTTATCATTATAATTATTTTGTATGTGGTATGAAGTGGAGTTGAAGTATGTTTTTGTATGGCATGTGTATCATGTATATGTGATGAAATATTGTCAAATGTGGTGTTATGTGTTGTGACCCTATAAGACATGCATGTGAGGATGTTAATATGGTTTGTGTGGGGGAAAGGATGAAAAAGGAGAATGAGGAATTAAGTTGACTAAGGGACGTGAGTTGATCTAAGTATTTTAATGATCCCTGAGTGGAAGAATAAAATGGGGATTTTAAATAAAATAAAAGAGTGGGAGAATCTATGGTTGTGCATGGAAGAATCTAATTTATGGTTTTGCATGGTTTTGTGTGAGAGAATTTAATCTATGGTATTATATGGGAGAGTCTAATTTGTGGGTTTGTATGGGAGAATCTAATTTATGGTTTTATATATGAGAATCTAATTTATGCTTTTGTATAGGAGAATCTAATTTATGGTTTGTATGGGAGAATCTAATTTATGGTTTTATATGGGAGTATATAATTTTTTGTTTTATATGGGAGAATTTAATCTATGGTGTGACATGGGATAATCTAATCTATGGTGTAATATAGGAGAATCTAATCTATGGTTTGTATGGATTGAATTTAGGGTTTTATATGGAGAAACCTTATTTTTTGTATGGATTGAATTTAGGGTTTTATATGGAGAAACCTTATTTTTTGTGTGGATTGAATTTAGGGTTTTGTATGAATAAATCTTGGGTTTTTGCATGGAGGAATCTAGGGCTTTGTATGGATGAATCTAGGGTTTGCATGGGTGATTCTAGGGTTTTTACGTGGGAGTTTTAGGGTTTGCATGAAAAGTTCGCAAGGTTTCATGGATGTGTAAAGTCTATATGGGCATGAAATTTACGTATGGAACGTTGGTTTGGGATGTGAGGAAGGTAATGTAAGTGTTGTTTGGGTGTTTGAACACTTTGGATGAAAAATAGTATATGGAGTAATATAAGGGTATGTAGGAGACCGAGCTAGGGTTAGTATGGATAATTAGGGTTTGTTGTGGCTGCTTAGAGTTTTTGTGGTATCATGTGTATTTGGTGATTAAAGTGTAATTATAAGGGTGGAATTTATGATTTGTGATTTGTGAAGTGTAAAGGGAATGATTCATGCATGTCCAGGGTGAAAGCTTCTGAATAAGATACTTAAGACACTAATCATTTAAAGTAAAAGATTATTGAGCCGGGTTCAAACCGATCCACCGGTCAGAATTAGTGGTGTGGACTATTGTTCTGCAAGTGACCGATCCACCGGTAAAAAATAGTGGTATGGACTATTGTCCCGCAAGTAACCGGCCCACCGGTAATAATAGTGGGTTGACCTTGAGCTCAATAAATACAGACCATAGTTTGCTAAGACACTTAAAAGATATTAATTACTTACAGTGGAACACCATGTGAGTAGGAATGAGACAGATCCACCGGTCAGAAATAGTGGTGTGGACTATTGTCCCGCAAGTGAACGATCCACCGACGAAAAATAGTGGTGTGGACTATTGTCCTGCAAGTGACCGGCCCACCGGCTAAAATAGTGTGGTGTTCCTATACTTACATGGATTTGATAAAAAGCATGGTGTGAAAATAAATTCGATAAAGGATTGATGAAGTATTTAATATGAACTGTATTTGAATCTTGGTATTTCACCTGAGCATTTATTTATCTTGTGCTTTTAGGATTAGACTTTATGCTCCTTTATTATTATATATTGTTTTTGTGAATTTTGTATGCTAGCCTTAGTACACAGTTACCTTACTCAGTACGTAGCGTACTGATCACCATTTTCATAGGTGTTGCTCATTCCCACGAGTAGTTGGCCTTTCTAACTTTGTGCAGGTGGGCAAAACATCAGGTGGAGCTGTGTATTGAGCATTTTTGGCTCCAAGTTTGAGAGTAGTATGGCCGGATTCACTCTTCTTGTTATTTTGTCTTCTTCTGCTATTTCTTTTGTATCAGTTTTGCCCTCTTGTGATTTATTACTTGTATTGAGTATTTTAAATGAGCATTTTATCGGTTATAAGCTTAATTCTCTTTTGGATATGAATTATAATTATGTGCGCGTACTCTGATTTTTGATGTATGATCTTTCTAGTTCTTTTATGAACTGTTGGTTTGAGTTTAATGTCAATATTTTCTTAACCTTAGCACTTGGTACTAGAACGGTCGGAGAGAACCGATCTGGTACTAAGTGTGGTGGTAACATCCCCAGAATTTACGGGTTTTAAATTTTAAATTCTTTCACTTTAAAAAAAAGTAGTGAATTTTGAGGTGTTACATATTACCTATCTTCTAAGTTGTCCTAGCATAAGAATAAGGAAAATCCTAGCTTTGGAAACCACTAACACACCTCTCTTGATTACCTTTGAAAATCATAGGACTAAGTTAGGAAAAATTAATCCAAATATAGAATAATAGAAAATAAGTAAATTTATCAAAACGTACTTGAAAATTTATAGTTTACAACCCAAAATCTTAAAGCAATCAATTTCAGAGAATTGATCTAAAAAATAAGTTAGAAACTCAAATTAATTGATTTAAAATCAAAACCAATTGATTAGTATTTAAAAGAATCAACACAATTAAATTCTATAAAACTAATCCTAAAAATTAGGGTTTTAAAGCCCAAAATGCAAATTTAGAAAACTCAAACTAATTAATTAAAATTGCAGGTGTTAGAATGCAATTGAAGTCATTTCAAATAATTCTATAATATCAATTTTAGAAGAAACAACTGTACACCAATTTCATACTTTATTTCAATGTTAAGGTTTTAAGCCAAAAAATACAATTTAGTTAAATTTTATTAATTTCTTTAAATTTAATCTCCATAAATGCGATTAGATCTATTTTATAAGATATTGTATAATTAATTGATCAAAAGCAATAAAAGAAAGATCTAACTTCACATAATTACTGATTTTTTGCCCGAAATACAAATCTAATTATATATTGCCAAAATATTTAAATTAACAATTTTTTAACTGAAATTAAACATATTTTAATGTAAATTATATAATCAATTTAATAAAACGACTCGTAGAACATTTTTCTTTTAAATCCAAAAGATTTTTGAACTAAATATCCAATTTCGATTAATTTCACACAATTTTTTTTTAAATTAACACTTCTGACATAAAATTAATCATATTTCAAAGCATATTGTATAATCAATATATCTAAAGTGTTTTAATTGGATAAATACAAAAAATCTTGACACAACTACATCAAAAATCTAATTTTCTAAAATTCAAACCATATACCATATAATCAACCAATCCAAATTATTCATACATTACATACATGTATACATAATTAAACATTTACTTTTGCTTAATTAAACACAATATATACAAAATCAGTTGAATTCAAAAGTTATGGTTTGGATGATTTATAGTACTCAAAATGTAACGAAGAGTAATTGAGGATTGGTAAAACTTTGTCGTAGGTGAAAGAACACTTGTCGGTGGTCAGCAGGGCTCGTAGTGGCTGTTGGTTGCTGTTATTGATTGGCCACTACTGCTCGCTATTGTCACTGCCGCTGGAATTCATTAACCAATGGCTTAGTGGCAGTTTGTTGCGATGAAGACGAGATAATGATGAAGAGAAGGGTGGAGTTATGGTGTGTTACGGTGGTGGTTGGCTATGGTCGAAACACGGGCGGAATGGGGTACAGGTTTCTTGTGTAGAAATAAAAAAAAAAATGGGAAAGGAAGAGAAAGAGGAAGGTGGGTAGGTCATCTGGCTACATTTTTTTTTCTACATCCCAAAATATCTAAAATATGATAAAGAGAATTTTATCTAAAATTCATTTAATAAAAAGCTATTAGGTAAAAATTCTGGGAAAATCAATTTTCTTTTATAAAAGTTTAAGTGAATAATAATAATTTAACACATTCAAAGATGACCTTCATACACCAAATTTGGTAAAAACAATTATTTTCAAAACTTAAATCATAAATAATTTGAAAAACCCTAAGTATAAAATTTCATGAAAATAATAACGACTATATAAAAAACACTTTTAATAAAAAAAAATATTTTCTAGGGATAAAATTTATTAAAATAATTTTAATACTTTAAAAGGCATCTATAATTTAGTTTCATTAACAAAACATAACCATAAAATAGAATCAAAATCATAAAACAAATTTATACTTGAAAAAAATTTAAAATAATAAAATCAAAACAAGTGAAAGAATTAGAAATATATTTTAATTGAAAATCGAAACATGTAAAATTAATAATATCATAGTCATAAAAAAAATATTTAGAATAGTCTATAATGACAAGTGATTAAATAAATTTAAACATAAATTTGAAACCATCAATAAAACCATATAATGAATACAAGCATTAGCAAAAAATTCAAATAAAATAACCCAATTAAAATAAAATTTAATATTTGAGCTCAAAAAACAATAATGATATTTATAAAAAAAGTTTATATTCTTGGGAAGTGGGGTGTTAAATTTCTACCACCTTAAATGTAGCTTCATCTCGAAGTTCAACAAAAACGAAAGAAGAAAACAAAGTTAATCAAAACATAAGAAATCGAGGTTAAATTGAAAGGATTCAAGCAAAAAAAAAAACTCAACATGGTAAAATACAATAAACAATTGGTGAAGCGTTTGTTAGAAGAAAAGAAAATAAAGGACTAACTAAAACAAAACACAAAAGAGGTCACATATTCATAAAAGGATCCGCATCTACAAACTATGCTTTGTACACTTAATCATAGAGAAGGCATTTGCAACACGACCCTACATTGAAGGTCATCCTGAGGCTAATCAAAGTCCACGACCTATAACACAATTCTCATTATTCACTCATTTTACTTATCACTTGAATTATTCATACTTTATATCCATGACCACATATTCCATCATACATAGCCAATCATTATTGTTCTTAGCAAAATTAAACATGATTAATAATAGATAATTCAACCACTTGCATTCCCATTAACAATATGATAATCAACTCACATCGCATAATAACTTGTAAACTTTACGTAGCATTATAACTTATAAAATACAACTATGAAGAATTATGATTAATATGTGTGAAGACATACAAGATACCACAACACAAGACTGGTACAAAATAAAAATGTAAGGATATCTATGCAGACAAGGCACATAAATTACATAACTTATTAAAAAATCCCTTAACATAACAAAAGTATAGAATAATACACATTAACACATAAGATTCTATAAACTAAAAGTTTAGGAGGTTTACCAAGCTTCCAAGCAATCCTAGAATGAGAAGAAGGAAAACCCTAGCTCCAGCATCAACACACCTCCCTTGATCACCTTTGAAAATCATATAACTAAGTTAGAAAAAACTAATCAAAATATAGAATAATAGAAAAAAGTATTTTTTAAAATCAATTAAGTTTAACAATGCAGCGAGTCAAAATAATCAATTTTACAAAATTTATCCAAAAAAATAAGCTAGAGACTCGATTACTTGATTTTAAATCGAAACTAGTTGATTAATATGTGAAAGAATAAAACACAATTAAATTCCACAAAACCAATCACAAAAAAGAGGGTTTTAAACTCTAAAATACAAATTTGGATAATTAAAACCAATTGATCCAAATTAAAGGTATTATGTTGAAATTAAACAATTTAATTTAACATAATTAGGTTTTTTCAACTCACAATGCAAATCGGATCAAATCTTGCCAAAAAAAAATTAAATTGATAGTTTAAAATTGAAGTTAAACGAATTTTAATGCAAATTGTATAATTAATTTAAAACATATCTCTTAGTTCTCTCTAATTTAGATCTGGAATATTTTTGACTCAAAAATCTAATTACAATTGATTTCACGTAATTTTCCAAAATTAACATTTCCGACATGAAAGTAAATATATTTTAGAGCATATTATACATTCAATCCATCCAAAATAGATTAATTGTGTAAATTTAAATAATCTAAACTTAATCAAGACAAAAATCTAATTTTCTATATTTTAAATATGTAAAATACAACTAACCTATCTAAATCAATCATACAATACATAAATACATAAATAAACAACTAATTTAGCTTAATTAATCCCAATATGTGCAAAATAAATTGAATTTTGAAGTTAAGTTTGGAATAATATATTTCTCATGAAACACAATAAATTAGAGTGATTGAGGATCAATGGAAATTCGTCAGAGGTTGAGGACCACTCACTAATGGTCATTTGGGCTCGTAGTGGCCACTACTTTTCATTGCTTGTGCACTGTTGCTCTTGCTATTGTCATTGACTACTAGCATTCGTCGTATAGTGTGAAATGCCCCAAAATTATTTATTTTAAGAGATATAATTAAATAAGAATTTATTGGAGAATTAATTTAATTATTTATTTTATTTGGAATAGGAAGGATTTATTTAGGGCAAATTAATAATAATTTATAAATATTTTTATAATGAAAAAATTTGGCTTATTTTTAATTAAAAAGGAATTTAGGAAAAGTCTTTAAAAACCCTAAATTAGCCTAAAAAGGAAATTTAATATTATTTTAATTAAATATTTTATTCTAAATACCCAAAATACTCTAATTAATTTATTTAACCCCAATCCACTTAAATTTTCCTTTCTTCTTTTTCTTTTTCTTTTTCTTCCCTTCATTTTCTTTCTTTTCTTTCTTTTTCTTTCTTTTTCTTTTCCTCTTGTTCTTATTGGGCCTGCGACACGACCCAATTCTTCTTCTTTTCCTTCCTTCTCCCATGGCCTAGCATCGTTCTTCTTTCCTGCGGCAGCCAAACGCTGTGTTTTGTGCTTTATTTCCCTGGAACGCCCCGCCTCATTTATGCACATAATAACCAGCGCCGACCGGCTCAGTTCTTCTCTTTTTCTGTCGTTCTCCCGGACGCCGGTTCACCCCTTCCTTCTTCCTCCTTTAGCACCCGTCGTCGACCTGCATCGGTAAGCTCCGAAAATGGCGCCGCCGGCCACGTAGGTTTTGACTGGCTATTTCTCCCCTCATTATCTTTCCCTTGACTCACAGATCAACTTGGTATATTCGGTTTTTCTCATCTCTCGCTCATTTTCTCCCTTTTCCTTCGTGAAAGTTCGACCCGACCAAAACTTTTGCTAGCCGATTACCGTCGCCAGCTACATCAAACCCTACATAAAATACCCTCCTACCGACCCCAAAACCTTACTATTCCCTCTAAACTCTATAAATAGCCTTGGTTTGTGTAATTTCAAGATTTCTTCTTCTTGAAACCCTAAGATCTAACCGTGCACCACCGTGACTTCAAACGAGTCGTCCGCCGCCATTAGCCAACTTCACTGCCACCTCTACCCACTAAAATCTTCCCTGCACTGCCCTCTAGCTAACTCAGCCAAACATCTCCCTCAATTCTTCTTGCACGAGCCACCATAACCGTGTGAAGTCCCCTGCCCATAAAACTAGAATTTTTATCCCTGCAGCCTTCGAGCCACCGCCCAACACCACATCCGCCACTTCTATTACCTTCTACACCACCCAAAAGTTGCAGCTAATTCTCCTCCACCTAGCCATAACCTTATTTTCTCTTTTCCCCTTCTCCTCCCCTCTTTTACTTCATCTTTTTCCCTTTTAGCCCTCTTTTCCAGCCACCGTCGCCGCCGCCGTGCACCACCGCTGGTGCCACCCATCTCCGCTGACTCAAGGTGAAACCTTAGACCCTATCAGCCCTTCCTTTCTATTTATTGAAATTTATTATGTTTTTATTCTAATTTCCAATATTTATTCAATTATTATTATTATTATTATTATTATTATTATTATTATTATTATTATTATTATTATTATTATTATTATTATTGTTATTAGATGTTATATTATCGATAAATTTTGCTGGCAGGGTTGAGATTATTCTTGAGTTAATTAGATTGTTAGTTTCAAATTTTAGGAATTTATTTGAATTATTATAAGTTTATTATCATCATTATTATTATTATTATTATTATTATTATTATTATTATTATTATTATTATTATTATTATTATTATTATTAGTAGTAGTAGTAGTAGTAGTAGTAGTAGAAGTAGTAGTAGTAGTATAATTATTTTATTATTTTAGTAATAATTTAAGGAGAGCCGAGACCTAGATTTTTAATTAGGTTTCACACCCTTGTATTTTTATAACTATTTTTACTATTATTATTTTTTTTATTGTTATTATCTTTATTTTTTTTAATATTATAAGTAATATATATGTTAATATTATTATTACTATTATTGAATAGTACTTTCATTATTTGGAGGTAGGGTCGAAAACCCCACCTTGTAATTTTAAGCTTATATTATTATTATTATTATTATTATTATTATTATTATTATTATTATTATTATTATTATTATTATTATTATTATTATGATTACTAATATTTTTTTATTATTAAAATTATTATTATTATTATTATCATTAGTAGTATTATTTTGGTGAAGGGTAGAAACCCTTATATCATTATTCGTTTTAAATTACATTAGTATTATTATTAGTATTTTTTTTAGTAGTATTTTGTATGGTAATTTTAGTATAGTATTATTTTAATTAAAAATCAAGTCTTAGGATAAGTTAGTAATTAATAGTTTTTTTAGGAGGGAACCGAATTCTAGTATTTTTTCCATAATAGGTGAGCCCAGTCAAAGCCCTCAAGTGGTATAGGAGCGTGCTCCAAGATCGGTAACATTTTCAGGTAAGGAGTGCTAAGGCCATTTGTGTAATATGGGATTTATATGCCATGCATGCTATGTGATATGATTTATTGTGTATCTTATATGTATATTGTATAATTATTATGAATGCAGCATGATATGGAGTTGAGGTATGTTTGGTGTAAATAATTGTGGCATGAGAATTATGTGGATGAGTGTGTTATTATTATGGTATTATATGGCCCTAAGACATGCATGATAGGGTTGTAAAATGATGAAGAGGAGTGTAACAATATAGTGTTAGGGTTTTGCATGGTGGTATGAATGTTGCATGGTGTTAGGGTTCGCATAGGGGTATTAGGACTTGCATGGAATTCATGTTCGCATGATGGAGTTAGGGTTTGCATGGAAGTGGGGTTTACGTGGAGCTAGGGTTTGTATGGGATCTAGGGTTTGCATAGGGTTAGGTTTGCATGGGTGTTATGGTTACCATGGGTTGGTGTGGTTAATTAGGGTTGGAGGATGATAATAGTAGGAGTTAGTCATGCATGTCGGGGCGAAAGTTTTGAATAAATTACTTAAGACATTAATCACTTAAAGTGAAATATTATTGAGCTAGGTCCAGCCGATCCACCGGTTAGGAATAGTGGTGTGGACTATTGTCCCGCAAGTGACCGATCCACCGGCGAAAAATAGTGGTGTGGACTTTGTCCCGCAAGTGACCGGCCCACCATCAATAATAGTGGGGTGACTCGAGCTCAATAATCACAAACTAAATTTGCTATGGCATTTAAAAGATATTAATTACTTACAGTGGAACACCATGTGAGCTGGACCCAGCCGATCCACTACTAAGGAATAGTGGTGTGGACTATTGTCCTATAAGTGACCGATCCATCGGCGAAAAATAGTGGTGTGGACTATTGTCCCGCAAGTGATCGGCCCACTGGCAATAATAGTGGGGTGTTCTTGTACTTACATGGATTTGATAAAAGGCATGGTGTGTATCGACTTCTAATAAAAAGATTAATTAAATAATTAATCTGGACTATTTGGGCCTTTATGTGTAAGCTTGATCATCCATAAGCTGTTTACTTTTTTGTATGACCTTATGCATTATATATGTGGGCTTGAAAGTGTAAGTTGAATATCATCGTGCATGATTTTATGTGATTATGTGTTGGCCTTAGTGCTCGATTACCTTACTCAGTACGTAGCGTACTGATCACCCCTTTTATGGGTGTTGCTCATTCCCACAAGTAGAAGGCCTATCTGACTTGCTGCAGGTAGGAGATGTTTATTTTGATGCTATCGATGTCTATGGGACATCAGGTGGGGCCGAGTGATGATTGGGTTGGATCGGTTCCCAGAGTGACGTGGCTGACTTTCCATTTGAGATTATTATTTCTATTTTCATTATTTATGATTAACACTTCAGAAACAATTTTATTATTGTAGTTATCTCTTTTCCCTGAAAAACTAATTCTTGCATTTTGGATTGTGTAAAGACTTATGCGTACTCTGATTTCTGTATTTATGAATTTGGCTTATTAATGATGTTATATGTAGTGTTTTCTTAGCCTTAGTACTTGGTATTGGAATGGTAGGAATGAACCGGTCTGGTACTAAGTGTAGCAGTAACATCCCCAGAATTTACGGTTTTAATTTATAAGTATTGTTTTAAAAAAAATGTGTAAATTTTGGGGGTGTTACATAGTGGCTCAACTATAGTTTTCTACAACAAAGACAAGAGAATGAGAAAGCGAAGGGTGGAGAATGGTTGTTGAGCTATGGTGTGGTAAAGTGGTGGATTATTGTGTAAAAATAGTGGTGCATAGGGTTTGAGTGTTTGGGTTTCTAGCACAAAAGAAAAAAATATATGGGAAAGGAAGAGGAAAAAGAGAAAAAGAAAGTTGAGGACCATCCCTATATGTATTTTTCAAATATAGATATTAAGTTTCTTAATTACTTTTGGAAGAGATTATAACATATGTTAATAACTAAGTTGTTAGTTAGTACTTCACATTTTCCACAATTCAATGAATGAATTAAAGTTACAAATCTGACTCTTGGCACTTTGTTAAGAGTATTAGTAATTAAAAATACTAAAAATTAGGATAATACGTTAGCTCATGCAGAGTTTTCTTATAATTTAATTCCTTCAACTACTACTCACTCATGTTCATTCATGATTATGTATGGGGTGAATTCATATATGCCAGTTCATATGGTACTCTTGAAAAAAGGTGAGTTTAAAAATTATGAAGCCAAGGAACGATTTTAATTCTTTTAAAAGATTCATCAACATGTGAAGGGAAACATTGAACAAGCTAGTGAAAGGTATCAAAAATAAGCTAATAAACATCGCACTCTATAAGTATTTTCTCCTAGTGATTTAGTTTTGTTACATTTTCATAAGAAAAGATTTCCTAATATAATAAAACATAAATTAATTCCAAGAGAAAATGGATCATATAAAATACTTAGAAAATTTAGGTAAAGTGCATATGGTGAACTTGAACTTCCAAAATCATATGGTAGTGTTTCAGGGACATTTAATATTGGCGATTTTTCTCCTTATTATAATGATGTTAATTTGAGGAAATATTTTTCTCATATTGGGGAGAATGATGCAGGAGCATCTATGGATTCTAATGATGAATCTAAGGATTCTTATGATAATGAAGATTTGGCATTTTTAATAATGAAGCCTATTATAATATATGTCTTTGATGATATAAATTTGACTGACCATAATTGACACAAATCTTCTAAAGGTATTAAAGTTCATGTGATTGTAAAATAACAGAGGATCGATGTCTACTTAAGGGAGAAGAAGGAATGAAGATATTTAAGTAAGAATTGATAAAGAACTTAACAAGAATTCAACCTTTGAATTTCACCATATCTAAGACTACTCCAAGTATTCTCAGGTAGGATTATTCAATCATAAAGAGAAAAATAACTATGTGATTTACTTGTATTAGATTTCAATATACTCAACCATATGTTCCAATGTTGTCAACACCATACTTATATACAAGTCATAAATTGCTCGCTGACACACTAATTTAACCATATGACACATATATGGCTAACTAGCACATAAACTAGTATTAATAATGTAATTATATCCTATATAATACATGAATAAAGAAACACTATTACAAAAAAAGTAACCTAATTAGTACATAAAAACAACTAACAAGAATCCTAATCAAAATAATGATGTTAACATTAAATGTTAACTAAGCCTCTTAACTTGTAAAGTTGAATTTCATGTATAATAGCTCCATTTGTTATAGCTCGTAACATATAAAATATTTTGTATCTTGACTTCTTAAATTGCTTGATCTTCTTCCTCCAAATATGTTACATACCTGTAAGAATGAATTAAAGTAATATCATTAAGGTTAGTCATATCATTATTATCAAATACATATAATTTGATCGGTTCCATAATCAAGTATGCCAAAATCATCATCTTTTTGAATATCTATAGATTCTCCTACATCAATAATAAGTATATGTTAAGTGATTGTTGTAAGTGTGTAACATCTTTTCAACGAGAAGATTCAAGAAGTGAACACACTTGAGATTGTGTGTTATGTTATAAGTTATTACAAAACAAAGGAAATATTATGCATGGAAATCAAACTTTCAAGCTAAAGAAGATCTAGTTATCATTTTTATGTAAATTATGATTTTTTGTTAGTTATTTCCATGTAATAATTAGCTACATTTGTTTGTAATAATTTGTATTTTGTTTCATGTATTATAAAGGTCAGTAATATATTACTATTTGAGGTTAGTGTGCTAGTTAGCCATATGTGTATTAATGTGGCTCTCTTAGTGTGACACTTAGAAAACTTTCCACGGCCTATTTAAGGCATAACTCAACACATGAGAAGAAGGAGCCAAAATTATTGAATGAAAATCACAACTTTAATACTTGGTTATCTTTCTCTCTTTTGAGAGAATTTCTTCCTAACACTACTTGGAGTAATTTTAGCTATATCCTTTAAATGTCTTCTTGGAGGAGCATTAAAAGATACATTCTTGTTGATTTATTTTTGAATTGTTTTTGAAGATTCATATTTTTCTTTAATTCTTAGTTGAATCTTTCATAACAATTCACATTCTTCTCCTTAATCTTTAACTTGTCGAGCCCACCCTTAAATATAACCTTCAAATTCTCTCTTTCCCTTTAAAGATTCACATCATTTTTGGTATGAGATATAGGTTGTATACTTCCTCCTTTTGAATACCCAACTTCATCTTCATCTTCCCTACATGAAAATAGTATATCTTCAAGTCATCTTTTTATCTTCAACCTTCAAAGTAGAATCTTATATATCTTTCGTGTGCTCTTCTTCAATTTGTGGAAATGTCATTTAGATATTCAAGGCATATTCATCCTATTTTCATGACTCTTGATTTTGAGGACTCAAATTAATTGATTCTTCATTCTTTCTCCCAAAATGTATTCAAATAATAGAGGTTATCAGTGAGAGTCTTTTTTTACAATTGAGTTTCTTTATTCAAGAGGGAGGAATCTTCAATTCTTCTAAAACTATTCAAAAATTATTTGAGTGTTCTTTATCCTATTATTTTCTTCACTTTCGCTCACTCATTAGTATAAAACTTGAACAATTCTTTAGGTTCCATTTGACATCTTCAATTTCATTCCTTAATTCTTGTTTGTGCTCATTCGATTATCTTCTCCATAAAGTACTTCTTTTTGTGCATCAAGAATTGGCGGTAATCCTCTCAAAAAATTTCTTCCATTCCTACCCTTTAACAATTTGCAACAATTGTAAATGCTACTAAAACATGGCTACAATAACTCCATTCCATTCAAATCCAATTTCAAAGACTAGAGATGAGGGTAGTGGACCAAGAGACCTTCAACATATGGACAACACCATAGAAGTCATCCATGATTGAGTTTAGGGCATTATGAGAAAATTCATCTAAGCACGAGGAGGCTACATCAACAACTAAATGGAATATTAAGAAATGATGTATGAGAATAGATCCAATGATTTCAGCCACAATATAAAATCCCATGAAAATTATTAACAAAGATATAAATATATTAAAGATAAAAATATTAAGCTTGACCTCTTTGACTTTTATGGTGAATTGGATGTTGTATTAATTATTGAATGGTTGCATGAAATAGAAGCTATATTTGAATTTAGAGAGTATGATGATGAGTATAGATGTGAGTTATCAACTCTCAAATTTAAATTTTTGCTAGGGTTTGGTATGACTGCAATACCCCAAATAGAGGGGAGTGTTATAAGGATTGATTTGGCTACTTATATTAACATAGTATACCATCCTTTTGGTGATTCCATTCTAAGAAATCCACAGTTAAGCGTGCTGGTCGTGGAGCAATTTTAGGATGGGTGACCTTCTGGGAAGTTTTAGAAATTTTTTGAAAATTTCTCGGGAAGTGCGTGAGTGAGGACAAAGCGTACTGAAAGGACTCGTGTTGATCTGTGGGGCCAGCCGATCAATCCGAAAGCATTCCAAGGTAGCTCCCGTGTGGTCATATTGACTCGGGGTGTTACAATGACAATCTTAAGGGAACTCATGAATGGCAAGAAAACACTAAAATATAGTCATAGGATAAATTAAAAAAAATAAACTAAGGAAGAAATTTGTTCCTAAAGAGTACGAATAAGAAATGTATATTAAATTAACTACTCTTCAGTAAGGATTACTTAGTGTAGAGGAATACACTAGGGAATTTGAAATGCTATCACTCTTTTGTGACAAGTAAGAAAGAAAAGAACACAAAGGTGCTAGATACTTAGGTGGTTTTAATAACTTGATAATAGAAAAGGTTGAAATTTTTACCTATAATTCTTTTCATGATTTAACTAAATTATCTTTAAAATGTGAAATACAAACTAAGTCTACCAAGGCTAATGGTTCAATTTCTACTTAAACCAAAAGCTATTCAAATGCATCTACTTCAGAATATAAGACACATGTATCTTCAACTAATGATAAGAAACTCAACTTTAACTAAGATGAAAAAGCTAAAAACAAGTTAAATGAAATTTCCAATAAATAATGTTTCAAATGAAAGGTATATGTTAATTTGGCTAGGTAATGTCCTAACCAAATAGTTTTAACCTTAAATGAAATAAATACTATAGAACCATATGATGATCATGATGACCTAAATACTACAACTAATGATGAAACTTTGAGTACGTATGAAAAAGATGGTAATACAAACTTTGCACTTCAAAGGATATCATAAATCAAAACTAATAATCCACCTACACAAAGCGATAAAATTTTTAAAACAGTATGTGGAATTGGTTATAAGGTTTGAAGAGTCATCATAGATAGTGTTTTATGTACTAATGTTGCTAGTGAAATTATGGTTAAAAAAATAGTTTTAGTGATTTATAATCTTCCTAAACCATATTCATTACAATGGCTTAATAAAGAAAAAGGTGCTAAAGTAGATATGCAATTACTAATTACTTTTCATATTAGTGACTATCATAATGAAATATTATGTGATGTAATACCTATGGCTAATTATGGTATTTTGCTAGGAATACCATGGCAATATGATAGAAAAGTAATTCATGATGGTGGTAAAAATAAATATATATTAAAACCATCGCAATGTTATTGTATGCAACTTTTTGAGACTAAGAATAGTTTGTTCTTATATGAAAAAGATATGATAAATTGCATTGAGGATGAAGGTATTTGCTATGCTTTAGTAGTAAGATAATATCAGTTTAGGGGAAAAGTTCTAAAAATTCAAACCTTATGAGATTACTTGATCAATATAATGTACTTCGTAATGAACTACCTCCTAGATCGCCGCCTATTAGAGGCATAGAACATTATATAGATTTAATTCCTAAAATGCCTTTGCCTAATAAACCTGCTTATAGATGTAATCCAGAAGAAGTTAAGGAATTAGAAAGGGAAACTAGTAGATAAAGTTTATGTGAAAGAAAGTATGAGACCTTATTGTGTACATGCTTTGCAAGTTCCTAAAAAAGATGGTATATGGTGCATGTCTAGAGTTGTAAATAATATAACTATCAAGTATAGATTTTCTATTCCTATACTTGTTGACAAGTGTGATGAACTTTGTGGTGTACTTGCGTATTCCAAACTTAACCTAAGAAGTGGATACCCACAAATGATAATTAGGGAAGGGGATGAGTGGAAAATAACCTTTAAAACAACTAAAGTCTTTATGAATGGATTGTTATGCCTTTTAGGTTATGTAATGCATGTAGTTATTTCATAAGACTAATAAATGAAATTCTTCATCCTTTCCTAGGTAACTTTATTGTGGTTTATTTGGATGAAATACTTGTATATAGTAAGAATGAGCATGATAATCTTGTGCATATAAGGAAACTATTTGATAACCTAACGAAAACAAAACTATATGAAAAATTAGAAAAATGTGAATTTAGTCTTCCAAGTATAGTTTTTATTTGTTATATTATAAGTGGAAATACAAGCTATTAAAGAGTAGCCTATTCCTCAGGATTCTTACCAAGTAAGAATTTTTCATGGGTAAGCTAGTTTTTATACGAGATTAATTAGATATTTCTCTACTATAATATCACCTATAACTCAACTCATGAAAAAAGAGGAAATTTTAATTAGGGAAATGAAGCCATTAAAGCTTTTGAAACTCTTAAGGATAAATTATGCAATGCTCCTATGTTAGCTATTCCTAATTTTGGCCTAATTTTGTAGGTAACTTGTGATGCTATTGAGGTAGGTATAGGAGTAGTTCTTTTGCAAAAAGAATAACTATATCATACTTTAGTAAAAATTTTAATGTTGCTAAATTAAATTATTTGGCATATGACAATGAATTCTTTTCTATCATATGTAGTTTAGTGACATGGAATAATTATTTGAGGCCTAAACCCTTTGTATTACATTATAATTATGAGAGTTTGAAATATTTACATGGTTAAAAGAAAATTAGTCCAAGACATGCAAAGTACATAAACTTCTTATAATCTTTTGTGTTCTCTGTCAAACTTTTAGGTGGGAAAGAAAATGTAGTAACCGATACTCTTTCTTGAAGCTTTACATTACTTGTTATATTAGATACTAAATTGATAGGTTTTTAAATGTTAATAAAATTATACCCCAAATACAAATATTTTAGTGATGAATATAAAGAATGAAAAGATATTGGATCTTATGGAAATTATTCATTATAAGATGGATTTTTATTTAAACTTAATAGACTTTGTGCACTGGGATCAAATATTAGATATTTACTTATCAAATAACTACATGAAGGATCTATAATAGTACAATTTGGTACTCAAAATACATTATAACTATTATAAGAGAATTTCCTTTAGCCAAGCATAATAAAGGGTGTACAACTTATAGTAAACCAATGTGTTACATGCAAAAAAGAACAAAAGTTTATTTCAAAAAGGTTTATATACACCATTACCTATGCCTAATCAACCATGGGAATGAGTTAGTATGGAATTTATCTTAGGGTTATATAGAATACAATGAGGTAAAGATTCTATTATGTTTGTGGTATATAGATATTCTATAATGGCTTATTTTGTTTAATGCGATAAACTAATAATGTTACATATGTCGATTTTTATTTTAAATAAATTCTAAACCTACATGACATCCCTTAAAGTATTGTGTTGGATAGAGATATTAAGTTTCTTAGTTACTTTTGGAAGAAATTATGGCAGATGTTAGGAACAAAGTTGTTATTTAGTACTTCACATCATCTACAAACCGATGGATAAATAGAAGTTACAAATCATACTCTTGGCACTTTTTTAAGAGGATTGGTAAGTAAAAGTACTAAAGATTGGGATATTAAATTAGCTCATACAGAGTTACTTACAATTAAATTCTTTTAAGTACCACTATCTCAAGTCTATTCGAGATTGTGTATAAGGTGAATCAATACAAGCCAGTTTACATGGTACCCTTAAAAAAGCATTGTTTAAAAATGATGATGTCAAGGAACAGTTTAATTATTTCAAAAGCTTCATCAACAAATCAAGGAAAACATTGAACGAGCTAATGAAAGGTATCAAAAACTATCTAATAAGCATCACACTCCACATGTATTTTATCCTGATGATTTAGTTTGGTTACATTTGTGTAAAGAAAGATTTCCTAATCTAAGAAAACATAAAATAATGCCAAGGGCAAATGGACCATTTAAAATTCATGTAAAGTTTGGGGAAAGTTCTTAGGAACTTGAACTTCCAAAATCATATGATAGTGTTTCAAGGACATTAAATATTTATTATTTATCTCTATATTACAGTGATGTTAATTTGAGGAAAAATTATTTTCATGTTATGGAGAATGATGCAGAAGCATCTAAGGATTCTCATGACAATATGATTTGGCATTCTTAATAATATAGCCTATTAAAATATGTGTATTTGATGATATAACTTTAACTAACCATAATAAGTATATTTTTATTGATTCTTAACAAATATACAAGGAGAGCATTCAAGAAGTGAACACACTTGAGATTACTTCTTATGTTACAAGTTAATATTTCAAGTCAAAGAAAACCTAGTAATAGTTCTTATGTAAATTATGGATTTTTTTTAGTTATTTCATTGTAATAAATAGCTATTCTTGTTTGTAATAATTTGTAGATCGATTCATATATTGTATAGGTTAGTAATATGTTTCAATTAGATGTTAGTGTGTTAGTTAGCCATGTGTGCATTAATGTGGATGCCTTAGTGTGCTATTTAGTAAAATTTTAACCACCTATAGAAGGCATGACTCAACACATAAGAGGAAGGAGTCGAAATTCTTGAATGAAAATTGCAAGTTTAATAATTGTTTATCTTTCTCTCTTTCTAATAAATTTCTTCCTAAGAATACTTGAATTAATCTTAGCTGGAGCCTTTAAATGTATTCTTGGAGAAACATTCAATGATACATTCTTGTTGAATTATTGATGAATTGTATTTCAAGATTTATAGTATTCTTTAAGTCTTGGTTGAATATTTCTTTAAAATTCACATTCCTCTCCTTAATCTTAAACCTATCAAGCCCACCCATCAATATAACCTTCGGATTCTCTCTTTCCCTTTGAAGATTCATATTAGCAAAAGGGGTTACTACCTCCTTAGAAAAATGGGTCACAATTAGGTAACACACTAATGGAATAAATCAGGACATTTCACTTGAATCTCCTTTTCAGTCACCCATGTTGCCTCCTCGGCACCATGCCATAACCAAAGGATATTCACTAACGGAAGAGTCTATGTACGTTTCTCTCTAGCCTTTGTGTCTGAAATGCTCATTGGTCATTCCTTATGTACCAGTAACTCATCAATGTAACACCCCTAATTTTTTAACTTTATAATTTCATTTTTTAAGATAATACTAAAGTGTTTGAAAAACATAATCTACCATGATAGAGGTGTGATCATCACCACACTCATGCCCAATGCAAAGAAAAACACAACAATGAACAAAAAGAAGCATGCTCATATTATTAATATGACATAAAAGATAATAAGGGTGAGAAGCATACTATAGATTACATGAGTATGATATTTTACAAAACTAAGTACAGGTAATCAAGCTAAGAGTTTCAATAACTGAAAATACATAAGCTTGCCAAATTAGTGGGAAAAAAACTTCTAATCTGTTAGCCTAACTCTTAAGCATAGACATAAACCTCCAAACCCAAGCAGTAGCCCATTGGTGACCCACGTTATCACCCTCGGTATACTCTAATTACAAATCGTTACCCTATAAATTGTCCTCTGCTTCCTAGAGTTGAAGTCAAATCATCACAGTAACCACACAAGTGTAGTATCAACAAGGTGAACTACTAGCAAAACATATTACCTAAAACATGATAAGCCTATTGCAGCACATTAAAGTCACATAATAGTGTGGTGATGTCACATCGGATAGCTCAACATTTAATCTCAACTTATAGTGCTACAAAACATGCTTGCATGGAAATCACGGAAGTATAAAAATATAGTAAATACATTACAAAACATAAAATATAAACCGTATTAGAATTCCTCCCTTAGTGATCACACAATTTCAAGTTAATAAGATGGTTATTTCGGCTATGCTAGCTCTCCACCATGAAAAAAAATAATGGTAGAATAAATAATTACAATGGGATACCACACCCACCACACAAGGTCAGGATACATCAAAGGGGGTTTTATTCATGGATACTACACCAACCACACATCGAGTGCACTTGCACGAATTAGGATACCACACACACCATACGTGGTTGAAGTACACCAAAGGTGCTTGTATTAGGATACCGCACCCATCACACCTTGAATGTCTCCTCTACGTGGGTGAAAAAGTTAGTATACCACATCTGCCTAAGAAATGGACAATACGAAATACAAGGGGGCTTGTACTAGGATGCCTCACCCACACGAACTAGACACCAATTCCATATCGGCCTACCATAGTATAATCCTATACATCAAAGATATGTGCATACCCCTTACCAACCACAACCCAATAGAGAATGAAATAGGTATTGAGTGGAAATATAACTATAGGCTTACCCGCCCACTAACTCCTAGCAGCTACCCCAAGAGCTAGACGAAAAATCTCGAATGACCATTAATAGATGTATTTTCAAGTGATATCACAAATAAAAATAAAATCCACACATAACCAAATGGTTGTTTCCAAGTGACAAAAAAAAGCATAATTAAATTCTCTTATCAACCAAATTACATGTTTCTAAATAATAATACAAAACATGCCAAAAGACATAGAAACCACCATTTGTATGTTTAGAGATGACACCAAACTTAACTAAATTCCATTCCAAAATACAATCATGATGATTATTATTAAATCAATCCAATCATAGTTAAAATCATGATTGAAATGTTGTAAACACATGGATATTTCAACACAAAAGGCCCAAGTGAATAAAAATAATTTATAACAAACCAAGCGACATTCAGCAAGACTAGTCGATTAGTTCCTAGGAGATGTCAATTGGTCTAGTTGTACCAGATCTGAACCAAGACAACACCAGCACACTAGTCGATTGGTTAGCCTCACTGATTGAATGTTCATGAGAACCAATTGAATGGTGTAATACCCCATACTTTTTATTTTAGGATTAAAGAATAAAATAAGGAATTATTGAATAACATTTAATTATATGTACTATTTTTATAATAATAGTAGTAGTAGTAGTAGTAGCAATGGCAATGAAAAAAATGATACAAGGAGATAATTATTGGAAACTAATTTGATTAACTATCCTAAAATAATTTATAATAATTTTTAAATTAATAAAAACTATTATTATTATTATTACTATTATTATTATTATTATTTATTGTCCTCAAAACTCCCAAAACCCCAAAATACCCTATTGCCCCATCTTTCCTCTTTTTCTTCCTCTTCTTCCTTTCTCTTTTTTTCTTCTTCTCAATTCCCCCTTCCCCTTTCCATCTCTTCTTTCCTTTGTTCTCCTATCCCCTATCCTTTATTTTTTTTCCTCTCCCCCAGGTGGTAACCCAACCCGTATGACCCCCTCACTTTTCCCTTTCTCTCCATCTCTTTTTTATTCCTTTCCTTTTCTGCCCTCATCTCTTACCTTCCGTTTGGAGACGCTGCAACTTTGCATCCTCTCCCTACCCTCTCCCCCTCATTTCCTTTTTCAACCTTGCATAGCATAAAGCCAACACGTCCCCAACACAACCCCCTCCCCTCTGAGCCCCCTCTCCCTCACCTACTCCTCTACCCCCAACAAACCTGCCCCTTTCATTGTCCCCCCTACGTAGCTATATTGGCCTGGCCACCGGCCGGCAGCCAAGAACCCCTTTACCTTCTTCCTTTTCTTGTCCACTTCCTCCTTCCCCTATGCATATAAAAACCCTCTATTACCTTCTTCCCTCTCCTTTTATTCTATCTAATACACCCTTTGCACCCCTTACTCCAGTCTCCCAAACAAATATTATCGTAGTTGCCACCAGGTCGTGCTGCCATCTCCACTCCCTCTTATCATCTTCCTTACATCACTTTACATCCACTAAGCCCCTCCTATTTCCTTCCTTCCCCTTACTCTCCTTTCCCCACTCGTGTAAAGTGGGTAGCTCAAGTTACCCTTTTGTGCCCCTTGCCACCATCGCCAGTCTCACTACCCTCCCCACCTCCCTTCCAACATAGAAAGATCCGCTGCCACACCACCACCACCACTAGCCTTATAGCTAGAAAGATCCACCACCCAAGAAACCATACCTTCCCTCCACTTTCTAACCCTAAAAACCTCTTCTTTACATCACCGCCACCGCCACTGCCACTTTGTTGCCACCCTCACCTACCTAGTCCTTTCTAGTTACACCCTTTTCCCTCTTGCTTATTTAGTGTATTTTATTTTAATAACTTATTATTATTATTTTTATCATCATCATCAACAGCAACATCATCATCATCATCATCATCATCATCATCATCATCATCATTATTATTATTATTATTATGATAATAAGGGTAAAAAGTAGGAAGAAAGTGAAATGAACTAGTTGATGCTCTGATTATAGTCATTGAACAAACATTTCCCAATGAGGAGATGTAGGATTATTGCTTCAAGTTTAGAGCCAAACTAGATAAGGATATAGTTATTATTTAGGTTGTTTTATGAGTCTTATGTGTGCAATAGGTGTATTTATGTGTTATGTGTAAATATATGTGTATATGAACAAAGTATGTGTGATGCAGCTTGGCTTACAAGGAGCTAAGGTATGGTAAGTAGGATTTTCATTGTTTGTTGTATGTATAGCTAAAACTTACTATAGGTGGACATATTCTTGTGTATAGTTAAAATATTAATATATGTATGTCTAGATGCCTTAGGTGGGACTTGAGTGGATAAGGGAAAACTTTGAAAATAAAGAGGGTGGAGTGAGTAAAGTGTTATGTGTAAAATGTCCTAGTTATCTCATGAAAAATGGTGGAGTAAATAAAAAGAGATATGATAATATGAGGGGTTAGGGTAAAAACTTATATGGGGAGTGTGAGCCTTACATGGAAGATGTTTACTTTGCATAGGGGAAATAATTATGTGGGGAAGTCTTTTTTGAGGTTAAACATAAGAAGGAAATTGTTTTTTGGGTGGTTAGTGTACTTAGGGAGTTTTTACTACATGGGTTAATAGGAAGGTGCATGGAGACATCAACTAGGGTTTTGGGAGAATTAACCCTAATGATAAGGTGTGTTGTGGGGAAAGGATAAGGAAGTTGGTTGAACATCGGTGTTGTGATGAGGGGTGTACCACATGGAGGGTGTGGAATAAACCAATTAGAGGGTAGAGTGGTGTAAGAGAAGGGGATATAAAAGAAAATGGGGGAATACTAGGGTTTTCAAGGGTGAGCAGCTAGGATATCATTATCACATGTATAAGTTGAGGAGTTTGGCAGTTAGGTTTGGAGTTGGGTTAAGTATGGTGATGATGCTTGAATCAGGAGAGATGCGGGATAATTAAAGAGAGAATAGGTAAGGGGCGCATAGGCCAGATTAGGGTTTCAAAGGGAAACCCTAGTGGGTGATGGTGAGCATGGGTGGAGAAAAAGGAAAGAAGACCTTGACCTATGAATATAAGGTTTCTAAGGTTGCTATTAGGTTGGTGGAAATTTTTGGGGTCACTGGAGTCTTTGGAGGGTGTGAATGTTCTAGGTCAAGGGATTAGGGTTTTTCATGAAGTCTGGGATGGTTGAGTGGTAGTAAGTAGGGAGTGTCCCTTGGTTTGGGCATGGATGGATGTGTGTTCTTGACAAATAAGATACGAGAAAAATACTAATCACTTAAAGTGGAAGATCATTGATATGGGACTGGATGAAAAATGATTATCGGTCCACTGGGTGTGTTTTGCCCTAGGATTGTATATGTTTAACTGTCCACTAGTTATAATAGTGGTCGGGTGCATTTTGCTCTAGGGTAGTATTTTTTGGTCCACCAATTATAATAGTGGGGGTCCCAAGCTCAATAAGTAAAAACCTTGGACGATAATAATCTATAGAAAAGACACTAATCACTTACAGTGGAACACCATGTGGGTTGAAATCGGATGTATAATATCTATTAATCCACTAGTTATAATAGTGGCCTAGTGCATTTTACCCTAGGGTTGTATATGTTTACTAGTTCACAAATTATAATAGTGGCTATGCGCGTTCTATCTTAGGGTAGTTATTTCTAATACATTGGTTATAATAGTGGGGTCCTCGTACCTACGTGGATATAATTTGAGAGATGCAAATAAGGTACAATTGGCCTAAACTCCAATAGGGATAAATTATTTAATAAAACTAAATACATGCATGATATCTTTATGAAATGCCTCAAAAATCTTAAAATTAAGAATTTATTATGAAAATTAATCAAATAAATAATTTTCATTAAAATAAAAAGGAATTAATTAGGGTAGATCAAGAATAAATTTAGAAATATTTTAATTAGGAATAAATTTGGGTATTTTAACTAATTAAAGATTTTATTTTGGAAATAAATTAAATAAATTATTTTATTTAAAATAAGAAAGAGAAAGTAGCTCCAAATTAATAGGAATTTTATAAATAATTTAATAAGAGAAAATTAGAGTGATTTGCTAATTAAAATGGAATTTATGAAAAATCTTTCAAAAACCCTAAATTGACCTAAAAAGGAAATTAAATATTATTTTATTTAAATATTATTATTTTTAAATATCCAAATTAATTTAAATACCCAACCTGCCTATTTTTCTCTTTTCCTTTTTCCCTTTTTCCTTTTTCTTTCTTTTTCTTTCTTCTTCTTTTCTATTTCTTACCTTTCCCCAAAACAGGCCTGGCGTTCCTACGGCCCAGACCATCTTTCCTTCTTTTCTCCTTTGGCAGCCCCCTCCACTGCATTTTGCTATGTTTTTTTCCCTTTACCGGACAGTTTTCTTTTCTTTTCTTTCTTTTCCCCCAACTGGCCAGTCCGTGCACGCACCCCAACATCACCCTCTTTTTCCTTCCTCAACCGACTGCACCTGCCATTTTCGTCGACCTGCAACTGTCCGAGAACCACGCCGCCGGCCACACCTATTTGATTAGCCATTTTCCCCTCTCTTTCCCGTTGATTCGTCGACAAATTCTCCCCTATTCTTGCATGATCTCCTCTCTATTTCCTGTGCACAACCTCTGCCACATTTGAATTTGTCGCCAGCCAACCATTACTGGCCGGTGCGCCTCACCCACCTGCTCTATCCTCCTGTCTTCACTTCGACCTTATCCCCTTCCTTAGCCTATAAATATCCCCAAACTAACCTGAGCTCAAGCTTTTTTTCCCTGAAACCCAAAAATCATTCCTTTTCGCCATCGCCCTTTCAAACGCCAACGCTAACGCCTTTAGCCAACCACACCACCCACTCCACCCACCTAAGTCTTCCCTACATCGTCCTCTACCAAACTATACCTTCCCCCTCCCTCTATTCTCCTTGCACGAGCCACCTCGGCGATGCAAAG
The DNA here is from genome assembly GCA_039764185.1 of Tamarix austromongolica. Classification (NCBI taxonomy): domain Eukaryota; kingdom Viridiplantae; phylum Streptophyta; class Magnoliopsida; order Caryophyllales; family Tamaricaceae; genus Tamarix; species Tamarix austromongolica. Next base: position 32,969,221 of record CM077813.1, on the reverse strand, counting down.
TTACCTCCTCGAGCAGCCCTTTCTCTGCCCCTACCACCCTTCACGCCTCCATCAACCAGCACTTCAACTACTGTCGCCGCTCCTTTCACCTCCCAAACTATACTGTAGACTCTCCTCTATCTCCCCCTAATCTTATTTTCCTCTTTCTCTCCCTCCTCTCTTTCTCTTCATCTTCCACTTTCAGCCACCACCGCCGCCACCTTTGGCTATGCCACCATCCGTATTATGTTCCTTTCCTTCTAGGCAACCATAATCACCCCTACTTACACCCTCCTTCTTCCTCTCTTATTCCTATCCTTCAACATTTTCCCTTTCTTTCTCTTTTTTCGGCCACCGCCACTGCCGCCATGCACCACCACCTGCGCCACCTATCACCACCAACCTAAGGTTGAACCCTAAACCCTCTCAACCCTTTTACCCTATTTTTTACAAGCTTTATTTATTTTATTTTATTTTATTTCCATTATTTCGAGTATAATACTATTATTATTATTATTATTATTATTATTATTATTATTATTATTATTATTATTATTATTGTTATTGTTATTGTTATTATTATTAGTATTATTTCTATTTTCATTATTATTATTAATGGAATTAATTCTTCAACCCTTATATTACCAACTTTTACAATATTACTATTATTTCTTATATGGTTAGCAAAATTAGTAATTAATAAATGATTATTATTATTATTATTATTATTATTATTATTTTATTATTATTTTATGAAAAACCTGGTCTTTGAATAAATTAGTAAATAAGAGTATTTTTGGAAGGAGGAAATCTAATCTTTAGTTTTTTTCTCATATAGGTGAGACTAGTTAAAGTTCTAAGGAGGCGTAGGAGCGTGCTCCAAGACCGGTGTCATTTTAGGTAAGGGTGTAACTAAGGTCTTATGTGTGTTGTGTGTATTATATGCCTTTGATGCCTTGTATAATGTTGTGATGAGTATCATGTGATATTAGTGGACTATTTTATGTTGACTATTTTATGTATGGAGCAGCTTGGAGTCATAGTATGCTTATATGCCTTCTCATGGTGTATGTTGATGCGTATATGTGGTGAAATGATTTGGAATGTGATGTAATGTGTTGTGACCCTTTAAGACATGCATGTGAGGATGTTTAATGTGGTATTGTATGGGGGAAAAGGATGAAAAAGGAGAATGGGAAAAGAAGTTGACCAAGGGAGGTAAGTTGATCAAAAGGGAAAGAGGTTGACCAAGGGGAATAAGATGACAAAAGAGGAATAAGTTGGCCAATGTGAGTAAGTTGACCAAAGGGGAATAAGTTGACCAAGGGATGTGAGTTGTCCTAAATATTTTAATGATACATGAATGGATGAATAAAAAGGAGGTTTTAAATAAAATAAAAGAGTGGGAGAATCTATGATTCTACAAGGGAGAATCTAATATATGGTGGTTCATGGGAGAATCTAATCTATAGTTTTGTATGGGGGAATTGAATCTAAGGTTTTGTATGGATTGAATCTAGGGTTTGGTATGGATAAATCTTGGGTTTTGCATGAAGAAATCTAGGGTTTTGCATGGAGAAATCTAGAGTTTTGCGTGGAGGAATCTAGGGTTTGCATGGAGGAATCTAGGGTTTTGCATGGAGGAATATATGGTTTTTTATGGATGGATCTAGGGTTTGCATAGGTGAATCTAGGGTTTCATGTGTGAGTTTTAGGTTTTGCATGAAAAAGTTTGAAGGTTTGCCTTGGGTGGTTAGCGTCTGCATGGGAGTAAAGTTTACGTATGAAAAGTTGATTTGGGATGTAAAGAAGGTAATGGATGAGTTGTTTGGGTGTTTGGAGCCTTTGGATGAAAAATAGTACGTAGGACAATATAAGGGTACATAGGAGGCTGAGCTAGGGTCTGGGGGAAAACCACTACAAAATAATTGACTTTTGCCAACAGAAACTTAGGCACAGATACTTTTTACGTTGGTAAAAGTAACTAATACCGACAGATAATTTTCTGTGGGCAATAATGTAGTTTTTCCCACAGAAATTTTTTATCTGTTGGTATTAATATGTTATGCCAATAGATCTTTTACCATCACTTATATCTGTGGTTATTAGTAGCATTATACCAACAGAACTAATACCCACTTTTACATCTGTTGGTATTATAGTTTATGAAATTCAAAAATAATATTTATTTTTATATAATTTTAATAATGATTAATTATATTCTTTTTAATATAATATAATATAATAATAATAATAATAATAATAATTAAGTCATTAGTCATTATTAGAAATAATAGTTTACATATATTATTATTAATTATTATTTTATTTCTAATTTCTTATATTAATATTGTTCATAATGGTGTCTTTTAACAATTATAATGAAATAATATATATTATATCTACTACCATTTACTATTAAATTAATGTATTATTAAATACTACCAATTATCATTCAAATATATATTATCTTAACAATAATAAATATTATCAATAATCATTCACATTATTAATAATATATTAGTAATTATTAGATACTATTATTAATTTATTTAAAATAATGATTCATATTATTCTTATTAATATAATTCTTTATTAATTATTACTAAGAATAATTATTTTAGGACATTATTATTATTATTATTATTTTAATAAAAAAATATTATTACTAATTGTTGGAAATTATGATTAATATTTATATTATTCATATTTGTATTTATTTCCCATTATTAATTATTTTTAATAATAATTATTATTTTATTATAAATTATGATTAATATTATCTTAATAATACATTATAAAATATTAATTTCGATTAAATTTAATCTATTTAAAATTATATTTTTTACATAAATTCTTTTAAATATTTGAAAAAGGAAAAAAAAGGGTCGGTCAACCTAACACACGCACGCAGCTACCCCCCGCCCCTTATTCCCTTTACTGTTTGAGTCTTCACAGTCGCCATATTTCTTCTGAGTCTCGACGCCTCCGCCTCCCTCCCTTGGTTCCTGTGGTTTGCTGCCTGCAGGTAAGGATCGAGCCACCGTCACACACCGCCTTGCTGCCGCTCGACCGTGCCGCCACAGCTCCGTGTCGTCTCACATGGCAGCATCAGGGGAGCAGCAGCAGTGGAAGGGCAGCAGCGGCACAGCAGCAAGGCAAGAAGGCAGCAGTGGCGCACCACTGCCGGATAGGTCCAGCGTCGATCGGCCACCGGCGACTGCTCCTCTCCCACCGACAAAGCTCCGCCGCCCTTTACCTGCATTGATTTGGCTGATTTCGTTTGGTATAATTTCCCAAAACCCTAATTTTTTGTTTTGATTAATTATGAAAGAATGGGCTTTAATTAAGTTAAATTAGTTATTTAATTAAGTATATATGTATTGTATGATTGAATTGGATATGCTAATTATGTGATATATGTTGATTTCTGGAATTTGTGATTATTGACTCGGTTATGTCCGGATATGTTGGATTTGGTCGATTAAGCTATTTGGGATAATTTGATTATGCATTATACTTTAAAATATACTTAATTTCATACTGGAATTGTCAATTTAAGAAAATTGTGCGAAATTATTCGGATTTTGATTTTTAGGTCAAATCCTTGCGGATTTAAATTGAATTGTATAATTGAGTTATTTTATTAAATTGATTATACATTTTGTAATAGAATATGTTTAATTTCATTTCCGAACCGTCAATTTAAATATTTCGGCAAGATTTGACCGAATTTATAGTTAGGGCTCAAAAACGCTAATTATGTTAAATTGGATATTTTTTTAATCAATTGAGTATATAATATGTTATCAAATAGGTCTTATTACATTTCAAAACATTTAATTTAAATAAATTAATAAAATTTGACCGAGTTGTATTTTTTGTCCTAAAACCCTAACTTTCAAATAAAATTATGTAAATTATCATTTGTATAGTTCATTCTAAAATTGATTTTATAGAATTATTTAAAATGACCTTAATTGTATTTTAACACGTTCAATTTGGATTAATTGGTTTGAATGATCCGGATTTGTATTTTGGGCTTTAAAACCCTAAGTTTTGGGAATAGATTCTGAAATCAATTAGATTGAGTTAAAATCAGCTAGCTTTGATTTAAAATCAATTAAATGAAGTTTTTAACTTATCGTTTGGATCAATTCTATGAAATTGATTGATTTGATATTTTGGGGTTGTAAGCCCTAATGGTGGAAGTGATTTTTATTAAAATTTACTCACTTTCTATTCTTTTATGTTTGAAATAGTTTTTCTAATTTAGTGTTTACGTTTTCTATCGGTTATCTAGGAAGACGCTGTAATGGATCCGAAAAGCCCAATATGTATACTAGTTAATTTATAGTTTTTTGGTTTCTCTTTGGTCATTTTGCTTAAGGTTTTGATTTGGTGATAGGTTGCTTGTATGATTTGTGGGTTTATGGGTCTTTTCTAGGGCTTTTGAGCTACAAGTGCTCAAAGCTAATGCTTTATAGCCCAATGTACTTGGTTTTTCCCTTTTATGCCTATAATGGCCTAACATTCTTTTGGTTATCTCTAAGATTTTGTGTTAATGTAGCTATATTATCTTTTTTTATTGGTTCATAATATGCAACATAATATTTTTTTTATAAACGATTATTCTTTTACAATAAAATTTTATATGTGCATAATGGTACTCTTTTATATTTGTTTTTGATATATAGTTGTTGTACACTTGTCTAATTGGAGTTTGATTATTATCCGAATTTATTGATTGAAGTTCTTTACTAAAAGTTAATTGGGCTTTTAAGACATAGTTCTAGATATCTATCAATTGGAGTTTTTGATATTTAGTGGTTGTTATCATTTTTTGACCTTCTTGTTACTTGTATGATGTTGTCTCATTTTGTTACTTTGTTTAATCATGGTTCAATATAGTGGAGTTACTTTGTTACTTTGTATAATTCTATTTCTCCTTTCATTTTTTTTATCCCCTTTAGCCATAACATTGAAATTTATCCATGCTAATTAGGATTTTTCGTGAGATGGTTATCTTGCCACATCAAATTTTATCTTAGATAATTCGTATATTATATACTCATAATGCAAATTACACACACTTTTTTTTATATCATAGGATAAAATATATATGTTTTTATATAACAATAATTTTTCCTGTAAGTTAGGCATCAAGATTTTATTACATGGAAAATAATAAATCAAATGAAAACAAAAAAGCAATTGTAGTAGAAATAATTAGAGTGAGTAAGTTACGTTGTGTTCACTATAAATAATTAACATTATGAGGAAGAAATTTTTTTTGTGTTTAATGGCAAATTTTTTATCGTTAATGTCAATAAAAAATTTTAAAAAAAATTATTGGTTCCCTAAAGAGTACAAACTCTCATCATCTAGCTTTTTGATATAAATTTAGATTAATATGATTAAGTTAATTGTATTTATATTTTTAGGGAAAACATGTTGACGATTATTATCAAATGGAGGATGAAAAGAATGAAAAGGATGACACTGAAGAGGAGAATGAAGAAGATGATGTTTGATGCATTTTTATAAAAGCGCTTTTGTGAGTTGGCTTATGAAGACAGTTGATGCTTTTGTTTGTTAGCTTACGAATATGATCGATATTTTTTTATATCAAATTATGAAGATGCCCGGTGTTTTTGTATATATGTTAGCTAACGAATTAAGATGCTCGGTGGTTTTGCTCGTAAGCTTACGAAGATGCTCGATGATTTTGTATATCAGCATATGAAGATGTTTTTGTATAATAGCCAATGATTTTGTATATCAATGTATGAAGATGTTTTTGTATAATAGCTTATGCTATAAGTCGTTTATATAGTATTGTACTTAAAGGACTGTTATGCCTTTGGGAGCTAAGCAACTAATTATTTTGTACTACATAATGATAATTATATATAGTGTAGTTAATTATATATATATATAAGCATAAATTGTTACTACAGGTGGATATTGGATATTTGATATTTTGTACGTTTTGGTCGGTACAGGTTTTACCAATATATATACACACACACACACACACACACACACACACACATACAGGGTTAATATGTATATCCAACAATATATATATGTTGGCAATAAGTTTTAGTAACAGATATAATATTGTGTTTAATACTTTTACACACAGATATGATTGTGTGGTTAATTCTTTTTATCACAGATATAATTTTGTGCCTAATACTGCTAGTCACAAATATTATTTTGTGGGTAATAGTTTTAGTTACAGATATTGTTTTGTGGGTAATACTTTTAGTCACAGATATTATTTTGTGGTTAATACTTTTACTTACAGATATAAGTGTGGGCATAAGTTTTACTAACAGATAAATATCTGTGGGCATTATCAATTATTCCCAACAGATGATACATATCTGTGGGTAAAACTTTTAAGCACAGAGTTTTTACCCACAGTTTTGTCACAAAAAAAAATATATGTTGGTAAAAGCTTTTGCCAACAGAAAAATAGCTTTTGCCAACAGATAAGGCCCTGTTGTCACAAATCATTTATTTTGTAGTGAACCTTAATTTGAGGAGGTGGTAAAAAGAGAGAAATAAATGACAATGAGTGGAGTACAAGAGGATGAAAAAAATGATCAATTAAGGATGAGCATGAATTGTATGGAAAAATAATAAGTGGAATGTGTGAAATGGAAGGGTGATATGTGGACACGAGGAAGATAGGGTTTGTTATTTCTAGTTAGGCTTTTTTGTGGTTACCTATGGTTTTGTGACCACACGTGTGCTTGAGGAGTAAGGCGTAATGATGAGAGTTGAATCTAAAGGGTGTGATGTATGAAGTGTAAAATGATTTAGGTTGCGTAAGGTGGAGTAGGATGTGCCACATAGGCCTAAATTAGGGTTTCATGATAAAACACTAGAGTGAGATGTGGAGTGGACTTGGAAGTGTAAGGTAGTGGGCCTTGACCCATATACTTAAGAGTTGGACTTCTAGTGTGATATAGGATATGGATGAAAGGATGTTGGGGCAAGTTTAAGAGGTACAGGGTTCTCATGATATGGTCTGGGTCATTTGGAGGATAAGCATAGAGGGAGTTAATCATGCATGTCTAGGGTGAAAATTTCAGAATAAGACACTTAAGACATTAATCATGTAAAGTGGAAGATTATAGAGTCGGGTCCCACCAATCCACCGATTAGAAATAGTGGTTACGACGCTTCATCCTATGCGTATCTGATCCACCGGCTATAATAGTGGTTAGGGTATGTTACCCTATTCATGTCCAATCCACTAGCTATAATAGTGGTAGATTCTGAGCTCAATAAACCAAACACTAAAGTTTGTTAAGATACATAAAAGACATTAAGTATTTACAGTGGAACACCACGCGAGCCGGGACCAATTGATCCACTGGTAAGAAATAGTGGTTAGGGTATGTTACCTTATACGTGATTGATCCACCGGCTAATAATAGTGGGCAAGTGCATTGTGCCATGTTTGTCTCCACTCCACCAGCTATAATAGTGGGGGCTTCCGTACTCGCATGGACTTGATAAAGAGCATGGTGTGGAATGAGTATCCATAAGAGATTAATTAAGTAATTAATTCGGACTAGAATTGGGCCTTTATGTAATTACCCGAATAATTGTAGGATATTATGATATCATAATGGAATATATGTTCTTTTTATTTTTCTACATGGTTTATGTGATTTTATGTGTTGGTCTTGGTGCATCGGTTAACTTACTTAGTACGTAGCATACTGATCACCCAAACTTGCGATACACACACCAAAATTTACAATACTTTACCATATTAATCCTAGCATGCTTCTATGTAGTAACACAAAAAAAAAATACAAGTTGCACACATTGAATCACATGGATACATGGTAATGTACATATTGAAACAAATAATTATCAAATGGCCTACTTATGCTTAAAATCAAAGAAATCTAGCAATGTTAAATTAGGAAGAATTATACCACATGCTTAGATCATAAAATACAAATTATATTATGCTCACACATACACCAAATACATGGAACCCCAATGCACAAAAGAACCCCATTTTTATTAAAGATAAGAATTTCTTACCTTGAAGTAATTCTTCTTGTATAAAAACTTCAATTTGATAGCTATCTATTAGAACCTCGATTCCTAAGAGAATAAAATTTAAAACCATTAAAATCATCTTTCAAAATTTCATTAAAATCAAGGAAAATTAAAAGAATAAAAACACAAAACACCGCTTTTTTATCAAAAATAGGGTGTAAAAAAAGAGCTTAAACCTTTAACCTTTCTCAACCTTAATTATTCCTTACTTAAGGAAAGAAACTGAGAAATAAAACAAATATTAGATGAAGAGAAAGGAATAAAATTCTCACACAAAGAAGGGAGAAAATAAGAGCATGTCTCTATTTTTTTCTCAATAGAGCGGAGAAAAGCAAAAATGAAGGGATATTCAACACTAGGAATATTTTTCATTAAGAAAAGGGGGAAAAGAGCAAGAACAATATGGGAGAAATGAAAATGGATCAAAAATAAAAGGTATACAGGCAATGATGGGTTGAAATTCACAGGAGAGAGGGAGATGAGACTAGTAAGGTTGAGAGTGGGAAACCAAGAAGTGAGAGCTGACTTGATGGGGTGATGGAGGGTTGAGTGTAGTCAAGAATGAGCATGGCAGTGGGTTAGTGAGTCAAGAGATGGTGCAAAAAGTTAATTTTGCACCCCAGCTACTAGAAGAGAGAGTGATAGGTGAGGAAGAAGAGAGAAGATAACAGTCTCCTTAAAAGTTCTTTTTGGAAAAAAAAAGTAGCTAATTAAAATTAGATAATGATCCAAATAATTTGAAAATAATCCTAGAATAATAAAACATACTTATTATCATAGTTGGACTCTAATCAAAAGTTATCATAAACATTCGAGAGAAATTCAAATCAAAATAAAAAATGAATCTAAAATTATAGGATAACCAATCAAGGAATTTGGGTAAACTAGTCAAATGGTTTGTAAAGAACAAAAATGTCAATTACTCAACGCACCAGTCAATCAATTATGGAAACTAGTTAATTGGTATGCATGAAATTCACATTTTTATTAGAATTTCAAGCACATTCTAAAACCAAAACTAATTTATTTTTTATCAACATAATTTTAAACATAATTTGAAGGATTTTGGGATAAGGTATTACAATCAAGCTCTAAAATCTCTAATTGGATAACATGTAAAAGGATCTACCATGTATTTCCTCAACTAAGAAACATGAAAGATGTTTTGCACACATGACAACCTAATTTGTAGGGCTAACCGATAACCAACCTCCCCAACCTATTTTATGAACTTATAAGGTCCAATGTACCTTAGATTGAGCTTACCCTCCTAACCTAACCTCATTACTCCCTTACCCTCAAAAATACTCTATCGACACCCCATAACCATTATTTTTAGGTCTCTATAGCTCTTATGCCAGTCCTAGAATACTCTCATATGGTCTTGAATCTTTATTATTTTCCTCGTCATCTTCTTGACAATGTACAATCCCAATATAATAGTCTCACTAATATCACTTCAAATAAGGACTGTGACACTTCCTCCCTTAAAAGTCCTCAAAAGATGTCATTCTGATACTTGCATGGTAACTATTATTGTCAGTGAACTTGATCAAGTCTAAACAATACTTCCAAATTCCTCCAAATTCTAACATACAAGCTTGAAGCATGTCTTCTAAGGTCTAAATGGTCTTCTTTATTTGACTATCCATAATTGGGTTAAAAGCATTACTCATCTTCCAATAAGTCCCTATATTGGATGTAATTTCTGTAAAAAGTGCTAACAGAACTTAGAGTCTCGATCTAAAATGATATCTTTTGGGACTCTATACAACCTCACAATGTGTTTCCAATAAGCACTTTCTAACTATTCCATACTCCATGTCATCTTCATCGAAGTAAACACTATCGACTTAGTCAAACAATCCATAATAAGCCAAATGGAATCAAAGCCACCATGGAACTTTTGAAGACCAACCACAAAATCTATAAATGTACTATCCCATTTCCACCCAAGAATTTCAATTGGTTATTCTAGCCAAACTGATCTATTATGCTCAATCTTAACCTTTTGACAAGTCAAACATTAAGTGATAAATTCTACAATATCCTACTTCATATGAGGCCAATAATACACCTTTTTCAAATCCATATACAACCTATTCCTTCCTATATTAACAAAATAGGGAGTATATCCTTTCTCTAGGATTTTCTTTTTGAGTTCAATACATCCCTATGGTACGCACTACCTACCACATTATCTCACACCACAATGTTTTTGGATTTGGTACCCCTTAAATCTACCTTTTGTAACACCACTGTTGATTTTCTCAAGCTTCACATCACCAAGTTTACAAGCTTAAATATCATCAAAGATATAAAAAAAAAGTGTGATGGTGAGTGAACTCATCCTTAGAAAATACCAGTGATGATCAACTTGATCTCCATCTCTCTAATCTCCTGACACAATTGATTAGATAACACCATCATGTTCATGGAATCTGATATCTTCCAAATAAAATTATTTGCCACTACATTAGCCTTACCCTCATGCTAGTTCAACTCTAGTTCATAATCCTTAACCAATTCCAACCATTAGAAGTATTTCAAATGTAACTCCCATTATTTGAAATTGTACTTGAGGCCCTTGTAATCAGTGTAGTACTTACACTAAACACCATAAATATAATTTCTCCAAATCTTCAATTGTCGAGAACCATAAGAAAACACAATTGTGGCAACCTCTAAAACATGTGTTGGATAGTTTTTTTCATGCAACTTCAATTTTCTAGAACCATAAGCCAAAACTCTATCAAGATGCATCAAACACATCCTATCCCATGCTTAGAAGCTTAAGTATGTACTTCAAAACAAAATAATCAAATGGGTAATATGAGCATTGGGCCAAAGTCAAACATCTCTTCAATTCTTCAAAGCTCTCACTACACTTCTCATCCAACTACAAACTACTAACCTTCTTTAGCAAATAGGTCAATGGGCGAGCCATCTTGAAGTAGTCAGCAATAAATCTATGGTAATAACTAGCCAATCCAAGAAAACTATGCACCTCTTTGATGGATGTTGATGTTGGTGTAGCACCTCTAATTTTTGAACCAAAAAAAATTATTTTGAAGATATTGTGGAAATATTTGAAAAGGGAAACTAGGAAATATTACCACCACATCAACCATGAGAGAGGTATGATCATCACCTAACCTATGCTAGATGTAAGGAAAAATAGAACAATGAACGAAAAAGATGTATGCTCGTAATAATATTACAGTAGTACTAATGATAACAAACATGAGAAAAATTTTATAGATAAGAGAGGTATGAAATTTTGCAAAATCTAGATATAGGATATCAAAGCCAAGAGTTTAAATAACTGGAAGAACAAAAACTTCCCAACGCAATGGACGAAACCACCTCTAGCTAGTTAGCATAAATCTCACAAAATATAAATCTCCAACCCCAAGTAATGGAAAGCCATTGGTCCACATCATCATCTTCAACAAGCTCTAACTGAGAATGATACCCCTCAAATCATCTTCTACTCTCTGGATCATCACAGTGATGATACAAGTTTAGTATCAATACGGTATAATACTGGTAAAACTGACTATATAAAATATGGTAAGGCACATGCAGCATATTAAAGTCATATAGCAGCATGGTATAAGCATACCAATATAAATTAACAATTAAGCTCATGGTAGCAATATAACAAGGTATACTTCCATCGTAATCATGGAAGAATAGTAATACGGTAAATGCATCACAACCACACAATGTAAACCATATTATAAATCTTCCTTAAGTGATCACATAACTTCCAGTTATTAAGATAATTCGTATGACCGCTCCTAGTTCTCCACTAAGAATAAAAGGTATGGTAGTAACACAAGGATAAGCAGGTCCTTATCATGGGCATAACCTCCAAAGCTGAGCATTTATCCCAGTATGGGTGTTTAAGTAATGACATAAAATGAAAACATGGGCATACCTTCCAATACTGGAGAACTAATCCTAATATGGGTGTTTATGAGATGACACCAAATGCAAACATGGAAATACCCTCTAAAGCAAAACACTTATCCCAATATGGGTGTTTAGGGGAAGACACCAAACACATGGGAGGGAATCTAAACCTCTAATTTGGTGTTTAGGCGACGACACCAAATGTAGATGTGGCAATCCAAACCTCCTAGTTGGGTGTTTAGGTAATGATACCAAATGCATATGAAGCAATCCAAACTTCATGCGTGTTTAGGCGATGACACCAAATACAAGAGATAAACCCACCCATCATAGTGTAACCTCTATATGAGCACCAACACCAAGATGGTCGGCCACATTATTATTCCTACTCCCACATACACGCCACAACTTAATAGGGCATGTATTAAGGGAAAGGAGATAAAACTCCACCAATCATGGCATACCCTCTATATGAGCACCAATGTTATGACATTCTACCATAGTATTATTCCTACTTCCACATACAAGCCACAACCTAATAGGACAAGAAAGGTATTGAGTGAAAGAAGATGAAACTTCACCAATCATGGTGTAACCTCTATATGAGCACTAACATCATGGCGGTCTGCCATAATATTATTTATACTCCCACATATAGGCCACAACCTCATAGTACAGGAAAGGTATTGAGTGAAAGGAAATCAAATATCACCAGACATAACAGCTACCGATTAGGTTGTTAGAGAAGACACCAAAGTTAACAAATTTGAATACCAAATGTTATCATTATGATTATTATTAATTTGAGGGTCAATATGTTTGTAATAATAATTTAAATGTTGAAATTGCATGGAGGTATCAATATAAAAATACCCTAAAGAAGAAGAACTATTAGCATTAATCATGGAGGAATATATATAAACCATCCAATTGGTCTCTAAGACCAGTCGATTAGTCTAGTTATACTAGACCCAAACAAAACTAACACTAGTAGACAAGTCAATTGGTCGGTCTCACCAATTGACTACTCATAAGAAAGTAGACAATAGACTGGTCTAACTAGTCTATGGGTTTAAGGAGAGACTAAACCACTTTAGCCACATATTCACTAGTTTATGGGTTTGATAAATAGATCAAATTTTCATAGGGACTAGTAGACTGGTTCATAGAACCAATTAAACCAATCAATCAAAATTTCCAAATCGTTGCGGGTAAAACAACACCTAAACTTGTGATAGACACACCAAAATTAACTAAACTTTAATATATTTCTCCTAGCATGATGCTATGTCATAAAACACATAAAGAGACATGCTACACACATATAATCACATAAATACATGATAATGTAAGCACTTAACAAAATCAAATTTAAGCTGACCAATTATACATAAAATCATAGAAACCAACAATACTTAAATTACAAGAAGAACCTCTACTGCATGGTCTAATTCTAGAATATAATTAGCCTATGCCAAAAAAAAAACAAGAACAAGGAACCACAATAAGAAACAAAAACCTCATTCATATTATAGCATAAACTCCTAACTTGATGGCTATCTAGTAAGACTACAATTCCTATGAGAATTAAAATTAAAACCATAACTATATTAAACTAGAGGGAGGAGGAGGAGGGGGAGGAGGAGGAAAAGGAGGAGGAGGAAGAAGAAGAAGTAGAAGAAGAAGAAGAAGAAGAAGAAGAAGAAGAAGAAGAAGAAGAAGAAGAAGAAGAAGAAGAAGAAGAAGAAGAAGAAGAAGAAGAAGAAGAAGAAGAAGAAGAAGAAGAAGAAGAAGAAGAAGAAGAAGAAGAAGAAGAAGAAGAAGAAGAAGAAGAAGAAGAAGAAGAAGAAGAAGAAGAAGAAGAAGAAGAAGAAGAAGAAGAAGAAGAAGAAGAAGACAATAACATAACTCAACCATTTCTCATAAAAAAAATCCAAAGAGAATGAAGCTAGAATCTTCAACCTTTCTCCAACTTTAATCCTTCCTTACTTATGAGAAACAAGAGAAAACTAAAGCCAAGATTAAAAGAAGAAAAGAGAGTTAATAACTCAACCATTTAGTGAAGAAAATAAGAGAAACCTATTTTTTTCTTGATATAGAGGAAAAAGGAAGAAAAATAGAGAATACTTAATACTTACCATATTTCTCCAATGTAAAGGAACAATAGAACAAGAATAATAGGTAAAAAATAAAAAATGAGTGTGGTTAAGTGTGGGAAACCAAGGTGTCAAAGAAGACATGATGATGTGAGGGAGGTTGAGTGTAGCCAATAGAAAATATTTTCATAAGGTTTCTAAGTCAAGAAAGATGTGCAAGAAATCAAACACGTAGCTCAACTACTAGAAGAGATAAAGAGGGAAGTAAGGGAGAAGAGAAAAGGTGAGGTATGCCTCGAAAAGTGCTTTTTGGGGAAATTTAAATAAATGATATCATATAATAATCTAAATAATGTAAAAATAATCCCAAAGTACTAAAGTATGATAATTAGCATAAATATATTATATTCAGAAGTTTTTATAAACATTAGAAAGATATTCTAATTAAAATCAAAAAAAGGATTTGAAATTGTAGGATAACCAATCGATTGTTTTGAACAGACCAATTGACTAGTTCATCGGGAATAAAATTGTCAATCTTTGAGAGTATCAGTAGATCTGTAACACCCCAAAATTTACAACTGAAAAATTTTGTTCATAGAGTTAAGTGTGGAAGATAAAACAATAAAAACAAAGGGTGTTACCGCCACACTTGGTACAAGTCTGGTTTCCTCTACCATTCTCATACCAAGTGCTAAAGATAGAGAGAACATTAGATAAATACTGCTAATTAAAAACGACAGTAATAGTTTACGAAACTCGAGAGAGAAATTATAGGAGGACACAAGGGTCCAAATACAACCGGAAGTAAGACAACAAAAGAAACACCGGATAGTCCTATGCTCCCAAATCCGAACTATCAGCATTTGACTAAGCTTAGAGGCTAACCTGCAAAGTCCACTACCCATTGAATAGGCAAGGGCCCACGAAAATGAACCCTTCAGTACTACGCTACTGAGCAACCCTTTATACCAAACTAATACGATAAATCAGCATGGAACACATGCAAGGCATACAATTAACATAGTGTAAGATATATACATATAAATACGATGATTGAGATACAATAATCACTCAGATGATCAATTTCCATCAAGGCCACATACTACTCATTTTCATTCATTTGAAACAGTCGAACTTATTATTGAACATCCTAGAAATACTGTCTGAGTAATAATTAAAACCCAACTTCAGCATAATTCATGTCTCAGCATAAATCCCAAACAATCCCATACATCGCATGCATGTTCACAGGTATAACTTACTAAGATTCATATCATCCCAGGCATACTTACAGGTACAACATAATAAATCCATAATGTCACAGGTAAACTTACAGATACAACATAATAAGATCCATAATATCACAGGTATGCTCACAGACATAAAACCAACACAGGCAGGCACGAAGGCCGCTACCAAATCCATAGGTAGGCACAAAGGCTGCTACCGAAACCATAGAAAACCCCAGGTAGGCAGGAAGACTATTAACAAAACCACAGAAAACCTCAGGGTAGCGAACCCTAGGAGCCACCATTCCTGATCTCGAGGTCTTTTACTTTAACTATTAGTATTTTATTAAGGTGACCACAAAATCGAATATAATACAGATAAATTCAATTCTCATACTTAACCGTTCTTACTTATTTCCAATCATCCGAGACAACAATAATCAAGGTCAAGTCTGAAGCCAACATTAAAATATACTAAGGCCATCCTAGGCTCAATTATTCACATCTGGATACTTTAAGCCGAAAAGACCAAAATACCACTCAGACTAAAAATTTCCAGATTATCATCTTAATAAAATAATAATTCCATTTTATTTATTCATTTGCCATGAAAAGGCTAAAACACCATAAATAAATTATTAATTACACAATTTAAATTATCAAATATGTCAAATGACCATTTTGCCCTTATACATAATTTTACACATAAAATCCTTTTCCACACCTTTAATCCATCCAAAACCCATACTCACATACTCAACAATAGCTAATACATATTATACATGATTTTCAAGACAAATACCATGACACACAAAAATGATTAAATTGCCTCTAGGGCACACATCCATAATAATTATTCTATAATTATTTCTAAGCATGCTCAATATATTATTTTATACATAACTATCATACAAATTATTTTTCCATCAATAGCATCATTTTAATCATACTTTCATACCCAACATAATGTACAGTAGATAATATGCTCGTTTTATCGGTTTTTATAATAATAATAATTAACACATAATTATATCAAAATAAATCATGCTTAACATATTTCATCAACCAAAAACCCTAATGTGCTATCACACAATATTTATAATTTTAGTAAGGTATAACAGTTACCTGAATTCCAGCAAAAACAAAAAAATAGCGGTATCCTACTAAATTTATCGGATCCCGCTAATCAACCTTTCGTACCTAAAAATAATACCGAAATTATTGAATTAATATCTATCAAGTAAAATAACAATTATAATATAAAAATATTTATTTTTCAAAAAATACTAAAATACCCTTACACTTAAAATGGGTACCAATATTATATATATACTTGTTTTTAATATACACAACTCACGCTGCATGCGGAGTGTGAGCCATGCACGCGTGAAAAGGAAATGAAGGCAACGGGGGTTGGCCGAGTGAGAGTTGGCTGGTCAAGGCAGGGAAGGAAAAACGGTGGCAGAGGTGGTGGTTGGCCGGCAGTTGCTAGTGGCTGGCTGGCGGTTATTGGGGTGGCTGATTGGCTGCGAGAATGATGGATGGAAGTGGTAGGGGGCACTCGATGACACAACACAGAGGGAGGAGGCTGGCTCGACGGGGGTGCTGGGAGGCTGCACTAGAGGTCGAAGAGGTTGGGTTTTGGGTGGCGTAGAGGGCTGGGGTTGCGGGGAAGGTAGGACGGCAGCTGGTCGAGGATGGAGTTGTTGCACTAGGGTGTTGTGCGGTGAGGGAGCTGGGAGTAGGGGCTGCGATGGGCTGCTGTTGGGAGGCAGGGTGGAAGCAGTGTGTGCATGTAGAGAGAGGGTTGCGATGGGTTGTGGTGGTGTTACGGGATGAGAGGGAGGTGGAGGCCTGCAAGATTATGCGATGGGCATGCAGAGAGGGGTGTTGTGCGGGCGGACGAAAATGGAGGGGAGATGGGATGATGGAATGGTGGTTGGTGCTGCTGCGATGGATGAGTGTGCTGGATGGGAGCCTGGAGCAGGGAGAAGGAGAAAGAAGATGAGGGAGGAACTGGGGCTACGGTGGTTGAAAGACGCAGGAGGAGAGGGAAGGGTTGTGAACGGTAGTTGTTGTGCTACTCAGAATGGGGAAGTGGTTTGTTGTACAAGGCAGGAAGGGTACATGGGGAGCTGCTGGGGTGAGGGTGATGGGCTTGCATGGGAGAAGGGTGTTTGGGGTGATAGTAATCGAACAAAAAGAGAGGGGAGGAGGGGTGTTGTTGTGAGGTGTTGTGCCATGTGCGTGTGTATATGTGTATAATGTGCAGAGTCTGTAAGTGTGTATAAATGACAGATAGGTGACGATGGACTGTATATGTGTGTATAAATGTACGAAGGAGACAGAAAAAAAAATCTTTGGGAGAATGTCCGGATAAGGCAGAGGGTAGGGTAGAGTTTATTTATTTAGTTTTAGATTTAATTTAGGTAGATTAAAATATTGAATATAAAAATAGTTTGGGAAAAATTATCCGAATCATGATAGATTTTAAAAATAATTGGAAAGAGTAAAATAATCGAAAATAATTCTTAGAAAATTATTTTTAGATTACAATTCAAAAGATTATTAATAAAATAATTTAAAATAAGATTTATGGGTAAAATTAGGATTAATTTAAATAATCTAATCTCTATCAAAATTTTAACCTAATTAAATTTATACTTAAACCGTTGAAATAATACGAAAAATAATAACACTTTTAAGATTAAGCCCTCTAGAATAATAATTATAATTAATTATACGACTATAAATTTATAATTACGGTTTTGAAAAATGGGGTATTACAAGATCAGTTAGGCAAAATAGTCTATCGGTATACATAAAATACAAATTTTTGTTAGAATCTCAAGCATTTTTGAAAACCAAAACTAATTTATCTTATATCAACATAATGTTAAACACGTTTTGAAGGATCATAGGATGGGGTATTATAGCACTACACCCTTAAAAGAGACTTTATCCCCAAAGTCCACAAAAGAAACCTTGTTTTAAGATTAAAACATGAAAAAACCCTAAGCCATCGACTAAAATAAAACAACTAAGGGTTAGTACATAGGAGAAGGGTGTTACCCCCATAAAAGAGATGGTGTCAGCAACTCAATGCACCTACACAACAATTCATCTTCATATCCTTTTCAGAATCCCAATTTGCTTGCTCCTCTCTATGGCGTGACCACAAGACCTTCACTAGCTTAAGAACGTTCAAATGTATCTCTCGGGTCTTGGTTTCCAAGATCCTCGATGGTCGCTCCTCTTAAGATAATGGCTCGTTAAGCTCAATCATTTATAAATGAATGATAAGTGATGGATGTACCATATACCTCCTAACCTAAGAGATGTGGAACACGTTATGTAAATATGAAAGCTCAATAGGTAAGAAAAATATGTAAGAAACCTCTCCTACCTAATCCAAAATCTCATATGGCCCAATATACCTGAAGCTAAGTTCTCCCTCCTAACAATAATGCTATAATCCATTGGTAGGAGAAGCCTTCAAAAGAACTTGGTCACCCACCTCAAACCCATCTCCTCCTTCACAAATCAACATAACCTTCTTTCTATCCTAGGTAACCTTCATCTGATCTCAAATCAGCTTGATATGCCTAGTAATTCATCTACCATCTCTAGTCCCAACACAACTATCTTGCTCGAGTCACTTGAGCACAAGGGACTATAGCACTTTGGTCTATAGAGTGTCTTAAAAGGTTTAATTCCTATGCTCATATAATGACTACTATCATAGAAGAGTTCTACTAAGTTTAGATAATCATGCGAACTACCTTAAAACTCAAGTATGCATGCAAAAGGTATATCCTCCAATGTTTGAATAGTGCGCTGAGTTTAACCACATGTAGCCGGATGGAAAGTAGTACCCATCTTAATTTGTGCCTCAAAATTTGCTTACAACTTCTACCAAAAGTATGATAAGAACCTAGAACATTGGTCTGAAGCAATATCTTTGGGTACCCCATGGTCCCATATCATAAGCTTCTTGTATGTACTAGCTATCTTCCCCATACTCCAAGTTGACTTCATCTATATAAATACCGACAACATAGTTAACTGGTCATCTACCACCCAAATCTCATTCAAACCACCATAGGTCTTTAGTAATCCAACCAAAAAATCCATTGACACACTATCTCATTTTCACTCAGGGTCCTCTAACAGGTGAACAAACCCTCTTAGATGCTTATGCTCAACCTAACCTTCTAACACGTTGAGCACCTTGCTATAAAGTCTACAACCTCCTATTTCATATGAGGCCACCAATATATCTGCTTCAAATCATTGTACAACTTATTCCTCTAGGATAAACAGAATAAGGTGCACAATGACCTCCCTCCAGAATCTTCCTCTTAAGCTTCCCACAACTCTTCCCTAGAAATAGATACTACCATCCTCAAAAACCTAAAACACAACTACTCTACCCCCTGATATAGCCTACTTGATCCGCTTGAGTTAACATCACATGGTTGAGTAGCTCGAATATCATTGAAGATGGTTGTTGTGATTGATAGAGTGCTTATCCTTGTCTTAAGATCCTTTAACCTAATTAACTCTATGCTCAACTCTTGGGGATCTTGCCAAATCTTATCCAAAACAATAGGCAAACCCAAGGAGTGTGAAGTCTTCTTAATAATAACATCCACTATGACATTATACTTACACTCGTAGGTCAATTCCAAATCATAGTCCTTAACCAATTCTAGCCACCTTTATTCTATCATGTTTAGCTCACACTGAGTGAAGATATACTTGAGGCTCTTATGGTCCCTATAGAACTTACACTACACTCCATATAAGTAATGTCTCCAGATCTTCAAAACAAAAACCATCATAGCTAGCTCAAGGTCATGAGTAGGATAGTTATTCGTATCTTCCTTAAACTGGTAAGAAGCATATGCCACTATTCTCTCATGCTACATTAACACTCACCCAAGACCATACATAGATGCATCTCTATAATCCACAAATCCCTTCATGCTTAAAGGGAAGGTAAAAGCTCGAGTTGAAGTCAAACTCCTCTTAGGCTCTTACAATCCTTGACACGCTTCTCATTCTGATGAAAGCACAATATCTTATTAAAAGGAAGTCGATAGATGAGACATTTTAGAAGTTTTATGGACAAAACTTTTGTAGTAGCATACTATTCTTAAAAACTACGTATCTCTTAGAGATTTATCAATTTTTACCACTCTAATATGGATCAAATCATCAAATGATCCACTAAAATACCCTAATTTGAGATAACAAGACCAAGTAAAGCTACCCAGTATAGCCATAACTCACACTTTAAGAGCTTAGTGAACAACTGATGTGTCCTCAACAAGGCTAAAGTCTTCCTCCAATGATGCAAGTGCTCCTCACTATTCCTTAAATAAATCAAGATATTTTTATGAAGACCGCAACGAACTAATTAAGGTGTTACTGGAATATTTAGTTCATGAGATCCATGAAAATTGTTGGCTTCTTTGTGAGTCCAAAAGAACATCACAGTGAACTCATAATGGCCATACCTTGTCTTGAAAGTTTTCTTCAGTATTCCCCCTCAAAAATCCTCAATTGATGATACCCTAATATGATATCTATCTTCAAAAACACTTTAGCCCCATGCAATTGATTAAAAAGGTCATTGATATAAGGTAAAGAATAATGGTTCTTCATTGCAACCTTGTTCAATCCACAATAATCAATTAAGTTTCTCAACCCACCATCCTTTTTCCTCACAAAAAGGATTATTAATCCTTAAGATAATACACTCGGTTGAATGTGCCCTTTCTCTAATAACTCCTCCAATTGAGTGTCCAACTCTGCCATCTCAGTTCCTAATATAAGGTTTGTCATAAATTATATCTCATGTACTAGTAGCCTACCTGAGAACTCATCGGGAAATATGTTTACAAAATCCCTTACCACTAGGATACCCTTAATCAATGGTTCCTCAATGCCCAAATCCTAAACTTGGTATAAGTAATGGGTACCTTTTTTGTACTAACATACTAAGCACAACCAGAGATGCCATCCTTATCAAGGCCTAGGCATGCATCTCTAGTAAGATACCCTAGCATAAATAGATTCTAACTAGAAATTTTCATAAATATTAGAAAAATATTTGAATCAAAATTAAAAGAGGATCTAAAATTATAGGATAACTAGACAATCGGTTTGAGCAAACTAGTTGATTGGTTCAATAAGAATAAAATTTTTAATCTCTTAGCATAAGAGTGGATCAGTTAGGTAAACCAGTCTATTAGAATGCTTAAAATTCACATTTTCTTTAGAATTTCAATACCTTTTCAAAACAAAAACTAATGAATCTTATTTCAATATAGTGTTAAATACAATTTGAAGGATTTTAGGATAGGGTATTATACTTGGCCATTCAAAAACTGCCTGAATCTTGAAAGGATTTACTAAAACACCATCCTTCAAAATTATATGCCTAATGAAAGCTAATTAATCTGGCCAAAACTCACACTTTGAAATCCTGGCATATATTTGGTGTGTTTTCAATAATATCCATGTTTACCTTAGATGTTGTTCATGCCCCTTATGACTATTAGAATGTTGTTGAAGATTACCACAATGAACTAATCCAAAAACTATCAAAAAATTTGTTATTAAGAAACATGAATGTTTTTGGCACATTAGTGACTCCAAATGGCATCATTGTGAACTCATAATGGTGGTATATAGATCAAAAAGTTCTCTTCAGAATGTCTTACTCTGTGATCCTCATCTGATGGTATCCTAAACAAAGATTAATCTTAGAGAACACTATGGATAATCTACACTTCTCAAATATATCATCAATTCAAGGAAACGGATAATGGTTATTTAATGTAACCTAATTCAATCCTCAAAAATCCATGCATAACATTAAGATTTCATCCATCTTCTTTACGAACAAAACTAGTGTTCCCCAAAGTAATACACGTGGTTGAATATATCCCTTCTACAATAACTCTTTTAGCTAATCCTGAAGGTCCTTCATCTCTGTAGGTATCATATGGTGCTTTGTATACCAATAGTACCTAGAAACAAATTGATTATGAATTCAACATCTTAAACTGGTGTCTTCCCCAACTCTCATTAGGAAACACTTCAGTGTACTCTCAGATCACTAGTATTCGCTCTAGCTAAGTCTCATTATCCTCAATATCGTAAACACTACACAAGAAGAGTGGATACCCTTTATAAACAAAGGTACTCATCACTATAGCCAACACGATCATCATAGAGGGGTTAGGCTCACACTTCCTATAGAAGACCCGAACACCCCTTGGTCCTTAAAGAGCTACATGCTCTTATACATAATCTATCAACTCTTAATAATTCCCTAACACGTCTATGTCAATGACCAAACCAAAATCATGCAACTTAAATTCCATTTGGTCTAAGAAGAATTGACTCCCTAAATTATCAAGGAACCCCTTTATAAATCCTAGAGGATTCTATCCTATCCCTTAAAGGAAAATTAATAGAATTGGAAATACTATAATAAGGAGATAAAGCCAGCTACAAATGTGGATGATATAAAAGTATATGATGCACTAGAGTTAAAAAACACACATGATGAAGAGGTAGACACAATAAGCATACACGTCACCACAATGGCCTAGTGCACGAACTTTGGCTAGCTAATCACGTTTAGGTGTCCGCCTGAAGGAACTCTTGTAATACTACTTGACCCTTAACCTTACTAGAAAATGTGGGGCTAATGACCCCTTAGCTAATTATTATGGTTAACAACACTAACAAGTGGTGGAACTCTCATAGTTTATGGTTGTTCTTGAATCAATTTGGTGCCTTGAGCATGAGGCTGACTCCTCTAAATGCTTCCATATCCAATACAAGACTTATAAGCCCTATGTCATGTCTACTACAACTATTGCAAGTCACCTTGTTGCTCTCATAATCCACCCTAGTTGATCTACTCAGCAACTAGTGCAATGGTAGTGTGTCTCCTCAAAACTTCCCCCCACTAAAAAAATATATGACTTGTGCCTAAAAAAATTTAGTAATAGATTTTTTTTTGTTGAAAAAAGTGACTAATACCAAAGCATATATTTATTTGGAAAATGAAGAAAGTTTTCCTTACGGCAATTTTTAATCTATTGGTAATAGTATGTTATGCAAATAGATCTTTTATCTACTTTTATATATGAGGGAATTAAAAGTATTATACCAACAAAACTAATACCCACTAATATATATGTTGGTATTAACATAATAGTCATTATTAATATTATTATAATATAACTATGATAATTAAAATAATAATATATATTTAAAAATAAAAAAAATTATAATAAAAGTAATAATCAATCAAGTCATGATTCAAATGACCTATATGATGGTGTCTCACTGCTTGATCGGCCCAATATTGGGGAATAGTATCCCTTATTGTTAGATATATTGTAGCAAAATATTATTATAGTTATTTATATAATTATTGTAAATCCTTGTATTTTAAAAATTCAATTTTCTTAAACTTAATGATTTTATTAATGGAATTTGATGAAAACATTAAATTATTTTTGCTACAAAATAATTGACATGTGCAATAGAAATTTAGGCACAAATTTGTTTTAGCTGGTAAAAGTTGTTTATACCAATAGATATTTTTTTGTGGGTGATAAGCAAAGTTTTTCATATAGGTACTCTGCCAACGTTTATATATATGGATATTTGTGGCATTATACCAATATAAACAAATACACACTCATATATTTGTTGGTATTGGTAACTGAAGAAGGCAATGATTTTAGTTAGTGTTATATCCTCATAATTGCCTATTTTTATAATAAATACTAATAATATTAATATATAAATTTATTTATAATAAATCATATGAATATATATCTTAATATTATTATAATATAACTATGAAAATTAATATAATTTTATAGCAATAATAATAAATAACTATTATTATTATACGAATTATTTTAATAAATATCATAACAAAAATAATAAATAGTTAAGTAAGATTTTTAATAACCTAGGATGGAGATTTTGCTAGCCAAGGGTCCAGGGACAGCGCCCCTAGCTGGGGCATCTGAGGGCAGCATAGTGTAACACCTTACTTCTTAAACGCATAGTTTTCATAAATATTAGTCTTGATTTAAGAGTTTTAATATTTAATTTTTTTAATTGGGTTATTTAATTTAAATCATATTTATATTTTAATAAGTATTCTGATTTATTTTAAATAAATCTTTTATCAGATAAATATTTTGTTTATTCACGAAAAGTTGTGTACAAAATCATTTAGTTAAAAAAATTGTTGGTTACATAGTACTAACAACCCCCACCGCCTCCTTATTTTTGCTCCTTTCTCTTTCTGTTATTCTGATTTTTTTTCTATCTAAGAAACCCAAACCCCTAACCTCTGTGGGTCCCTTCGTCCTCTACTTTATTGAACACAAAACCACCACCACACCACCTCGCCGCCGCTCAACCACACCACCACAAGCTCCACTCCATCCATTTGTCATCATTGACGACAGCATGCAAGCATCAGTGGAGCAGCACTAACAGTACACCACCCTAGCCGCCTCCATCTTCACACGGCTACCGATGAGTGGTCCTTATGCACCAACGAAGCTCCACCACCCTTTGCCTACTTTTTTATTTTTTGCTAAATTCATTTGGTATATTTTTCCTAAACCCTAACTTTTGTTTTGATTAATTTTGAATGAATTACCTTTAATGAGGCTAAATTATTTTTTTAAGTGAGTATATATATATATATTGTATGATTGATTTGGATGGACTAATTGTGTGGCATATGTTTATTTTTGGAATTTGGGATTTTTGACCTGGTTATATCTGGATTCATTAAATTAAGCAATTTTGAATAATTTGATTGTGCAGTATACTTTGAAATATACTTAGGTTCATATTGAAATTGCTAATTTAAGAAGTTTGTGCGAAATTAATCAAAATTTGAATTTTTAGGTTAATATTATTGTGAATTTGAATTAGATTGTGTAATTGATTATACAATTTGAAATAGAATATGTTTAATTTCATATTTGAACTATCAATTTAAATATTTTGGCAAGATTTTACTACATTTGTAGTCCAAGCTCAAAACCCCTAATTAAATTAAATTAGACATTTTATTTATTATTTTTAATCAACTAAGTATACAATATGTTATAAAATATGTCTAATTTCATTTCTCAACATTTCATTTAAATAAATTAATAAAATTTGAGCCAGTTATATTTTTGGGCCAAAAACCTTAACGTTCAAATAAAATTATGGAAATTGTTATTTATATAGTGATTTCTTTTAAAATTAATTTTATAGAATTACTTGAACCAAAATTAATTGTATTTTAACACCTTCATTTTGGATTAATTGGTTTGAATTTTTCATATTTGTATTTTAGGCTTTAAAACCATACTTTTTGGGAATAGTTTATGAAATCAATAATATATAGTTAAAATCAAATAGCTTTGATTTAAAATCAATTAAATTGAGTTTTTAACTTATCGTTTGGATCAATTCTCTAAAACTGCTTGATTTGACATTTTGGGGTTGATATTTGATAAAATTTACTTACTTTTTATTAGTCTATTATTCAAATAGTTTTTCTAATCTAGTCTTTAAGTTTTTTATGGGTGATCTAGGAAGGTGCTCTAGTGGATCCTGAAAGCCTAATGTATATACTAATTTATAGTTTGGTTTTATTTTATTGGGTCATCCAAGGTGGTAATTTTTTACACCAAAACAAAACACTAGATGCGATTCCCACTCTTCTATTGCTGCAATTAGGTTTAGATATGTTTTTGGCTAACCTTTATTTCCCATTTTACTCATTTCCATTATCATCTTCAACCTTTCTTCACATTTGATCATTCTTCTCATTTCCTTTCTTGTCTTCTTGTTTTCCATTTTCGGCCTCATCTCTTTATTATTGACTACCCTTCACTTCCTTTTCCTAGCTTCAGTGATAGCAAGTCAAGCTCAAAAATAGAAGGTGAGAAGCAGCACTACAAATCCTCAACTAAGTTAAGTAGCAACAACAAAAGGCTCAATTTTCTCCAATCTTTTTAAGTCAAGAACTTATTAGATTAGTATATATAGTTGATGCTTAAATATTGATGAATTTTTATTTTTTTGGTTGATATCTTACTCAAAGTAGATTTTCCTTCATTTTTCCCCTTTATTTTTGAATTAGTATCTACCGACATAAAGGGTTGCTAAGTCTAGGTAGAGTAGCAACAACACTAGATTTGATTTTCTTCACTCTTTTTAAATTAGAAACTGAATTACATTACTATACAAAGTTGATACTTGAATCTTGATAATTTTGTTATTTTTTGGTTCATATATTTCTACAAGTGAGTGTTGTTGATTTTCTTTTAATTTTTCCTTTTTTGAATCATTTATTTTCATCATCGAATAAGGTGCTACTTGTTTTAAATCTATAACATTTTTAGATGCACTTTTAAATTAGCTATATTTTCCTTATTCTCAACATAAAAGCTGTGTGGGCCTTATCTCTAAATTTAGTGTACTGTAATTTGATGATAACTTGTAAACTCCTCTAATAGTGAAGACCATGTAAAGCATTTAAGGCTTGTTTTTTAGACCCTTGAGAACAAAAAGTTGTAGAGAAAGTTAGAGAAGTGTGACTTTTACGTACCAAAAGTCACCTTCCTAGGGTTTTTTGTATCTAAGGATGGTATTTCAATGGATTATTTAAAGGTGTAGGTAATAAGGTTGTTGTCGACACCCACATCTATTACCCACGTTCAATATTTTTATGGACTTGCCTCAATTTATCGGAGGTTTATAAAAGGAGTTAGCACTCTTTTGGCCCCTTTCATAGAGTGTTTTAAGAAGGAAGAACTTAAGTGGAGATCTAGAGCCCAAGAAGCATTTGATGTGATCAAGGGCAAGCTAAGTGAGGCCCCCATCTTAAGGGGATTAGAATTTTAAGCTTCCTCATGCTGAATTCACATACAATAGACCCCCTTATATGCCACCAACCATTCACATTCATAGATTGTGTATGGTGCCAACCCTATCACTCCCATCAAAATCATCTCACTTCTTATCAAGGCCTTTACAAATTTAGAAGCCAAAGACAAAATTCAAGCCTTTAAGAAATTACTTGTGCAAGTTTGAGCAAGAATCGAGAAGATAAATGAAATAAATGAAAGGAAGGCCAACCAACATCGGAGGGAACAAGGTTTAGAATTAGGAGATCTCATGTGGCCACATATTAAAAAGGAAAGATTTCCCTCTAGAAGAAAAAACAAGCTTATGCCAAGAAGTGATGGACTATTTAAAGTTCTTGAGAAGATTGGAAGTAATGCTTACCATCTTGAGATACCACTGGACATGGGAAATATATAACACACATTTAATGTGGGTGATCTACTCCCTCACCTTCATGATGAACCCTATGCCGATGAGGCGGAGCCCTCCCTAGATGGGGAGGATGATGTAGGAGCATCTCATAATAATATTTCACTAATTAATTTTTTAAGTTATAGGCTCACAAAATAATCTTAACTTGGATGAAATTAATTAGATAAATATAAGAAAATAAGTGGACATACTAGCCCAAGCACAATCAGTTATAGTAGCATGTCTATCCCAAGCTCAAACAACTATCGTGGCACAGGGAGCCAAAGGCCAACCAGCTATTTTATTATTATTTCCAAGTATTATGCCACCTGAGAAGCTAAATTAGCCCAAGTTTAAGGCATAGTTTTGAAAAATGAAATAAAGAAAGAGAAAAATAAAAAGGAAGATAAGTAGATGGTAGAGTAGGTGAGGAAAGTCATCCAAGTTAACAAATCAAATTATTTTAATTGGATAAGCATGGGAGATTATTTATTAGGTATGGGGAATGATTGAGTGATTTGTACTTTGATTTATTACCTACCATTTTAGCATATAAGGCACTCCATGCTGTGGTACAGCTGTCAAAATACCACACATGGGCTGACCTCATTTTAGTTCTCATCCAACTAGTTGTTAGCTTGAATTATATAACTAGATAGCAAAGAATGGTTGGAATGTAACTAGGTATATAAGGGGGAAGGGTATAATAGACTTTTTATAGCCATGGCTGCCACTATAAATATGGGTAGCCTCAACAAAATGCAACACACTACCCCTTTGAATGATAAATCTAATTTTTGAAGGTCCTCCATTCCCTCTTTTGAAAGTTAAGTGAAAACCTTTTTTTTTAGTATAAAATCTCATAATTTTTATCTCAAGTATTGAAACCTTGATGTGAGTATTTGATCTTTAGCTCAACCTTAGATCAAATATTATCTTACTTCTCATCTCCACTTTATTTTTAACTTTCAATGGTTAATTATCCCATAAGCCACCATCTTTTGTTAAGCATATGTCAACTGATCTAGCATATGCATCAATTAGTTTATTTAATTGGAGTATCAAAGGTATTCTAAATTGATTAGTTCTCAAATGGTCTTATTTCTAACAAGTGTATAGATGACCTTTTTTTATTGACTATAATGAATTTTTTCTTGGTTGAAGCAATATATGCATCCCCTCCTTTGTGCCCATTCCACACCTCTTAATCCTATCCAACCAAAAAAATTTTCACCGAATTTTTCTAATTGTCCTAATTTATCTACAGTTAATTACATTTATACCTCTATTAATATTAATCATTACTAAAATAGCGATCGAGTTGAAAGTTCAGCCTTAAATTTCTAATCTATTATTTATGAATTTTCTATAATTATAATTGAGAAGATATATATATATATTATTAACATAATAACTAAGAATAGATTTTATGATGTAATCAAACTTTTCATATGACTTGTAAAGGTATCAAGACATGAATAGCTACTAAATGTTCCATTTGTATCAAGCATTCACACATATTTTAGATTATTTCACTTATGAATATAGTATGTGGCTCTCTAAAATATTGATTTCACATTCTATATCTCCAGCTATATAAAATATAATTTTTGAGGTAATATAATAATTTTTAGAAAGCTTTAAAATACTCTCATTGTATAGCTTCTTGATATGAATTTAGATTAATTTAAATGCATTTATATTTTTAGAGAAAACATGTTTGTTATTATTACCAAATGGAGGATGAAAAGAATGAAAAGGATAATGCTGAAGATGATGTTTTATTCATTTATAAAGATACTTTTGTGATTTAGCTTATAAAGATGCTAGGTGCTTTTACTAGTCAGCTTACGAAGATGCTCGATACTTTTGTGTATAAGGGTATGAATATGTTTTGTATAATATCTTATATTAAAATTTATACATATAGAATTATATTGACATGATTGTTTTTGCTTTGGGAGCTCAACAACTAACTATTTTATACTACACAATAATACTTATATATGGTTTAGTTAAATTTATATATGGATAAATTACTACTATATGTGAACAAATTGTTACCACAGATGAATATTGTGGTAACATGTATTATCAATAAATATTGTATGTTTCGGTAATGGTTTTACCAATAGATATAAATGTATATATATATATATATATATAAGGTAAAATATGTATAACCAACAATATATATGTTGGCAATAGTTTTTAGTAACAAATATAATATTATGTTTAATACTTTTAGTCATAAATATGATTGTGTAGTCAATTCCTTTTATAACATATATGATTAAGATGCTACCTCCAAAATAATCCTTTCTTATATAGTTAAGATGATGGCAACTCTCAAACTTCCTTTAACCTCTCTACTAGGAATTTCGGCCTAGATGACTCATGAAGCCTCCAAGGCTTGCTCATACATCCCCACCATGTCTGCAGAGCAACTTTAACCAACAACTCCTAATATATGTTCCTCAAGCAAATCTTGAATTGGTGGACCTTCATTGTCTCACTAGCTTTCACCTCAAGAGCAAACTCAACCAAGTTCATAAATATGTATAATACTCCTCTACCGGCATGCTCCCCTAGTGAAGTGCCATAAAATCGTCATACTTCTTCATGTAGAGATGAGTGAGATAAAATCTTACATAAAGCACCTTAAGGAAAGGTCCTCAAGAAGTTGGCTCTCCATCTCTACACTTGAAGCTCCTCCACCATATGTCAGCCCAACCCCTTAGGTAATACACAGCTATATCGACACTATTTCCAAGTAAATAACCACACGCAGTGAAGGTATTCTCCATATCTTTAACCCGTATTTTAATGATTTCAAGATCCTCCTTATCATTGAAGATTGGTAGGTAATGATGTCTAGTTCTCTTAAGCCAATCCTCCAAAACCTATGTGGGTACCGACACTAGTGCCAAATATGGCCTTCTATGTACACATCAATAGACTCCATAAATGTCTTGATGCGCTCATAATAGCAATTGCTAACCATTGACTTTTAAAGACTAGGGCTACATAGAAACAACCAATTTACCATGAACTATGACTCTCACAACAATTCAACACATAAGCGATCAATAGCACATTCCCAACCCACTCTCACTCATAGACATTCCAGGTTTGGAACACTTGAACTTTTAGTTAAATTCTTAAGGTATTTGGGAAATCTTTAAGAAATCCTATGGTATCGACTCAACGTTTAAAAGTATTTGAGTAAAATTATATGAAACTTTGATATCGACCTGTGTCATCAGCTGAAAAAAATATTTTAAATGGAGTAATATTGAAAATAAAGCTTTGATACCAACCCATAACACCCTCATTTTTTTCATCACCACAATATTTCATTTAAAAACATTGCAGAAGTGAAAAACACCAAACACATCTAGGAAAAATGGATTATTTCTGTCGCACCTAAAATAGGAAAGACATCCATTTCCCTTCCTATGTTAGGTATAAGGCCAAGAAAACCATCCAAACTAAATACAAGATAGTGTATGTAAGATATATATATATAACATAGATACTGCAAAAAAAAATTACAAAATAAGAAAAAATGGGTCCCTAAAATATTCAAATGCATAGGAGAGAGTAAACCAAAAGAATTGAAATATAATATAGATAAAATAATAGTAGGGAAAACCTCCAAAACTCTTGTCCATTAAAGACCTACAAAATATCTCTAGATATCCACACTCTTAAGCCCCAAATCCCAACAAAGTGTAGGCCAACTACCGCCCATCCTCAAAAAAATACACATGATCTTTTTCTTGTGGAATTTAGAAGGTAACCAAACAAACACAAACATCAATAGGATACATACTAAGTAGTTCAAGCTACCTCCTTAAAGAGAGTCACAAGCATGCAAGGCCTAAGGCAACAATAGAGATCATACTAAAAAAATTATCATACTTACACGATACTTTTAGATATATACATATTATCATGATCATATAGTGCATTAGAATTTCTTGCCATGCAAAGACTTAAATAATTCATAACTCATCATGTTTATCAACACAGTATAGATATGATGGATCACAATTTATAATAAATAACAAGTTATTCCACATCTTACATGGCTATTATAGTATTCACTTATTGAAGTATATAATTAGATCCATTCCCACATTTTGTATAATCCATCAGATCCATTATTTACAAGCCATTATTCCTTTTTCAAGCGAATGATTGATTACCCTCTAGTCTCACATAACATGGAAGCCTATAAAAAAATGGGACATAAATTCAAGTTGATGCTAAGTATCCACTAATGGAAATCAAGCCCTGGTTGAAACTAAAATAACCTAAAATGGACATCATGTTCTGGCTGAAGCCAAATAAACCACCTAGGAAATCAGACCCTTTAGTATTGATACCCTTTATTACATCATCATTATCTAGAATAGGTAAGGCACTGGGATCTACTAAGATCTCACCCTATTGTAAAGCCCAAAGGCACCAATAAATTCCTAAAGGAAGAATAACCACTAGTAGCTAATCAAGGATTAGGTAATCTAGACCCATGCATTTCTCAATAATCTTCCACTTTAAATGATTAGTGTGTTATTCTTCAAGGTTAGAATATCACATAAAGCTCATATAACAACTAATATAATACATTCCACATAATCATTCCATCTTAACCATTGTTACCCACTAA
Source organism: Tamarix austromongolica (assembly GCA_039764185.1). NCBI lineage: Eukaryota > Viridiplantae > Streptophyta > Magnoliopsida > Caryophyllales > Tamaricaceae > Tamarix > Tamarix austromongolica. The sequence continues at coordinate 32,936,849 of CM077813.1, read as the reverse complement.
AACATAAGGTGAGATTTTCATTAGTTTTTAAGTAAGTTTAATCCATATATTAAGTTATTCCATTTACTCTAAGAATCTAGATTACATCACCCATTAGTAGCATCATTGCATATACAACCAATATTTCACATTACAACCTTCTAGAGGCACTTATTAAAGATGCCATGATTTATGAATCAATTAATGCATCTAATAGGTTAGTTAATTCATGCTTAGATATATTTTTTCATCATTAAGGAATCATATTATAGCATGATATCAAATCTTAAAGCATATTAAGATTTAAAGAAATAAAACAACACTCTTAAGTCAGACGAGTCAATCATTTTAGATTAAAAAATCGATTGGTTTGGCTCAATCAAGTCATGATTGAAAATAAAACCAGTTGACAAGTTTGATAGACCAATATACTATTCTAAAACTAGTCAATTGATGTGGTTAGACTAGCCGGTGAGTTTCAAGACAGAGAAATAAGTGTTACTTTAGATAACTCAATAGATTGGTATAAGTCAACTAGAAACATTTTCTAAGAATTAGTCGATCGATTTGGCTTTTAACCAATAGATTAGTGTGCTCCCAAATGACACATAACAAATATTCTAAATGTGATTGAGGCACTAAAAAAACCACATCACATCGTAACATCACCATTTACAGAGAACAAAGGTTACACATTCTCATATATTAACCATGTTGTATCCACATATAATCAACCATAATTTATCATGAAATCATACTTTTCTCATAAATCATAAATCTTCTATCATGTGAAACCATATTACTCATAATATCATTTATGCACATAAGGCCAAAAATTTACAAGTATATTATTTCACATGCTTAGTCATGCCACATTTTAAATGCAAGAATGACTTACTAGAAATCTTAGTACAATTCCACACCTATAAAGCAAAACATTTAGCTGAAAGATCCTAACTTCCAAAACCTTAAAACAAGATGTTAAAAATAGGGGCCCTCTAAATGATTATAATAAACCAAATAATTTTAGTAAGAGAAAGGAAATAGAATCTACCACCACCAAGGAGATTCCAAGAATATCAATTGAAAAAGAAACTCAACTTTTTCCTGGATCGAACTATTTTTTACTAAAGGATAAATAATGAATCAATGAAGGAATGAGTGAGAGAGTGCAAAAAATCGAAAAACCTATTTTTTCCATTTAAATTTGGGTTTAATGGGTAAATTTATCAAGAATATGTTGAATTCCCTCCTAGAGCTCAAATGGAAATTTTCTAGAGAAGGTGGGTTAAGATTATGTGGAGAATGGTCGAACATAAGAAAGGAAATGGCTAGATAGTCATGGGGAGTAAATATCCCAATCATACATGGATAGCATAGAATAGATCATCTGTTTGATACTTGTATAGATGAAAGAGGAAGAAGAAGACAAAGGGTGAGGTCATCCTCCCCTTATCTACCAAAATTAGACCTTTGAATCCACTTGTGGAAAAAAAAATAAGATAGGTAAATGGTCTAAAGGGTTAAGGAATACTCAAGAACTACTCAAATTTCGATTATTAGGATTATATTTAATGAAAGCATTCTTTAGAAGAAAACAAATCAAACTTAAAAAAATACTTAGCTCAACAAACTAGTCAATTAGTTTGGTTAAACTAGTTGACCGTTCCACAGACTAGTCAATTGGTTCCCCAAACTAGTTGATCAATTCTGTCAAACCAAACTCAAGCTAAAAATGATTGACCAATCAATCTTTTCAAAGAATGAACCAATTGACGGGTATGCTAAGAAACTCATTTTACTCAATTTTCCCAAACTTTTCCAATTCCTTTTTAAATCAAACACAAACTATTGTTCTAAATCAAGATCAAACATCATCCAAATTCCAGTCGATGCAAGAATTTCACAATTTATAACTTCCGCAATTATGAGGTATTACACTAATATTCCTATCAGATTACATCCAAAAATACAACTTATGGTATAAGCCACGTAGACAAACATCATTACCATAATCATTCCTCAAACTTCTCTAAAATTCCAAAGGTATGTGACTTTTTCTACCTAAACAATTCAACATCTCTCGCATCAAGCACCAACTAGTGAAGATTCACTCCAAAAGTATTCCAATAAATGGAAAATATGCAATCTAAAGGTAATCTAATAAGATAATTACCCCCTTGAAAAGAAGTAACATAGGGAAGCTAACAACACATTCATATAAGATATAAATTAAAACAAGTTAAGCATAATGCAAGTAGTTAATACACAACAAGAACAAAACTTAGATACAACAACTAATATAAAATCACTTACACTACCTAAGCACACTCCTCAAAAAGCTAGTGTGGGTTTCCAAAACAAACATTCAAACTAAAACCATTGAAAATTATACTACAAAACCACTTTAAAACATAAAATATTTGGTGTAGTAGGCCTAAATTCAGAGGACTATTGTAAGGATTAATATGGTTACTTATATCAACATGGTATACCATCATTTTGGCAATTCTATCCTATAAACTCAACAGTTAAGCATATTAGTTATGGAGTAATTTTTACGATGGGTGACCGTCCTAGGAAGTTTCATAAATTTTCTAACAATATCTCGAGAAGCACGTGGGTGAGGACAAAGCTCACTAAAAGGACCCGTGTTGATCTATGGGACAGCCGATCAATTCAAAAGTGCTTCAAAGTATCCCCTAAGTGGTTATATCAACTCGGGGTGTTAAAAATAGTATCAGAGCAAAACTATAACCATGATATAAACATGGATAAGATAATCAGCCACCTAATAGGATTATTGTTGGGATATATTGAATTAAGATAATTAGTGGTTGAGGCATAACTAAAACATTACATTATTTGACTAGGGTTGAACGTAACACCCCTAAATTTAGGGTAGTGTTATAAGGATTGATATAGCTACTCATATCAGTATGGTACACAATCCTTTTAGTGATTCTGTCCTAAGAACTCCATAGTTAAGCGTGTTGGCCCTAGAGCAATTTTTAAGATCGGTGACCTTATTTGAAAATTTTAGAAAATTTCTAAAAATATCTCGAGAAGCACATGAGTGAGGAAAAAGCTCGCTGAAGGACTCATGTTGATCTATGGGGCCATTCAATCAATTCGAAAGCGCTCTAGGGTATCCCCCACTTAGTCGTATCCACTCGGAGTATTACATTTGGGATGCAAACATACAAATTTGTAACACCCCCATTTTCACTCCTAAAAAATCATTTAAAAACGAATATAATGCAGAAGTAAACACAAGAAATTGGGAGTATTAGCACTACACCTACCATAAGATAAATGTCCATCATCTATCCCTTGATAGGTGTAAGGCTAAAAACACATCTATTGAATCTTAAAATAGATATTAAATAAAAAATCCTCACTAACAAAGTTAGCGAATAGATCTGTAAAATCAATACTGATATATCAGCAAAAAATCTATAATATGAATTTGGGTTTTCAAAATCTGAACCAAGCATCAAAATATAAATGATTGTTTACAACACAAAATTAACTTTACAATACAATAACTTAACTTCCAAAGCATTTACAAATAGTCACAATATTCCTCGAGGGATAAAGATTTGGGTTGCTCTAACTCTTAGCCCAAATGAAAATCATATTTGAGCCTAAGCTAAAGTACCTAGATATAGAGATCTAAACGAGCATAGTATTAATGCGATGAAATATTAAGTAAATAACCCAAATCACAACAACAACAGACACACATAGAATAACATACTTGGTATAACTAATAAATCATGAAAGAGCTGCTCTCATAAGATCATGGAAAACATAAGAAAAGAATATGTTGACTGACGAGGGTAGTAGGAGAACATGACCCAAAATCCATGCATATCCTATAGAAAAACATGTAGTCTTAATTAAGCATGAATTCAAAATAGAACATGTTGTTGTAGTAGAATTATAACATTAACGGAAGAATATATTGTTGTAGTAAAATTATGGCATCATAAAAGAATGTCATTTTCACTTGCACACCACTATTTAGTTTTTAAATTTAATTACATCATTCAATAATTTCCATATAAACATTCTAATTTGATTCATATAACCACTTATTTATCAATTCTACTCAAAGATATTCCATCACACATTCTAATTTATAGTATTACTCATTTTCTTGTATATGATATCACAATCCACTTTTTCATGTATTCATTATATTTCACATGATATGGCAGTTTACTTAGATAATCAATTCCACTAAACCATATATACATATAATACCATATTGTTTTATTCACAAAAATCCCAAGCATAGAGGCTTTGGGTCACCTAAAAAATAATCATCCAGAGCATAGAACCTATAGGATATGCATGAATATGCTACTGCACAAAGACTGATATCACCGTACAAAATAATTATCAAGAGCAAAAAGACTCAAAAACATCCACAAAAACCACTTGGTACCTTAATTATTTTAGTGTGCATACCACCTATAGGGCTTGTAAGTCACCTAAAAATAAAAATAAGAGCCTCACAAAAGGCACAACAACTAATAACAAACACAAAATATGCTACCTCACTAAGATGGATAACACCATATAAAATCCTAGGGAAGGCATTTATTGCACGACCCTACCTCAAAGGCCATCCTAATTCTATTCAAGGTGGAGTATATATATGTAACACCCCTAAAATTTACTACTGAAAAATTTTGTTTTATTTGAAAAAAATAGCAGAAGCAAAAGGCAAAAACTGTGAATTTCGGGGATGTTACCGCCACACTTAGTACCAAACTAGTTTACTCCTACCATTATAGTACTAAGTGCTAAGGCTAGAAAAGGAACCAAAATACCATTCACACAAATTCACTTTTACTTAAATCAAAGTGATGTGGTAAAGACATTACAAAAGGGTAAAACCCCACTATTAGTGGTTACAAGAGTAAAATAATTTTAAGCAAGGAAGAAGGAGCTGGAGAGTGAAACCCTAAAAATTTTCCGAATAATCCTTAGGCTCGTACCCGATGCCCACTTGAATAACACCTATAATAGACCTACAAGGGACACTACCTATTTAATAGGTAGGGGCCCACGAATAAAACCCTTCAGTACTATGGTACTGAGTAACTCTTTATACCAAACCGAAAGGCAAGGCCCGCATGCAACACATCATACATAAACAGTATAATAAAATAACATACGGACTAATACACAAGGCAACAGCACATACAATAAGAAATGCATAACACAACATCTATGGACTTAACAATTCCATCATATGCGAAGAGAGACAGGCACCAAAGCTGAACTTATATTAAAATAATAGGTCATGAGGATGAAAGTAACTCTTTTGGTCTTAAGCCATTAATTAATCATTATTCTATCATCGTCTTTTAATTATACCCATGTGAGTGTGGGAACCTCGCTATTATATCCGGTGGATTAGAAACATATAAGACAACACGCATCTGACCACTATTATTCACCGGTGGGTCAGTCTCTAGGGCTCCCTGCACCTGGCCACTATTATTTGCCGATGGACTGGTATGGTGTTCTACTGTAAGTGATTAGTGTCTTCTTATAATTTATTAATACCCCACGTTATGTTCATTGAGCTTGGGATCCCCCACTATTATAGAAAATGGGCAACGAGCATCTGACCAATATTATTTGCCAGTAGATCAGTATCTAGGGCATCTTGCACCTGGCCACTATTATGTCGACGGATCAGTCTGGGTCGGGCTCAATAATCTTTCAATTTACGTAATTAGTACTTTATTCATATATTATTCAACAGGTCCATTTATATAATTTGAGGGAAGGAAAAAGGTCACAAATCTAGAGAAACAAAGATATACTAGCCATAGAATCAAGCATTCCATACACAAAACCCTAACATATACTTCAAACATATCTAGATCACATTTTCATGCATACTTACAAACCAAGCACGTCTTGCATAATTATGAGATAAACACTATATCACACCCTTAATTATCGATCCAACCCTAAGTTATGCTCTTCTCTTATGAGACTCACTATCTTACCGAATACCCTTACCTTATTATTCACTATTACTTATGTTAGATTATGAAACTCATTTAATCCATTAACATATTAAATACAAGTTATTGATTTACCCCTATCAACTTTATAAAATTACCAAAATACCCCTAATTTGTAAAATTACCAAGTCCTCACTTTTTATTTCCCACACACCATATTACCTTCATGTTTGCATAATTACTAAATTACCCCTTGTATTTATTTAGATTACCAAATTATCCTCCATACTTATTCAATCACCTACTTTACCCCTCATACTTGTTAAGTTACCAATTTACCCTTCAGTTGGTTAAATTACCATATTACCCTTTATAGTTATTTTAATTACTAAATTGCCTCTTAGGCATATTAAGTTACCAAATCACCCTTTATACTTGTTACATTTACTAGATTGCCCATTTGGTTAGTTAAATTACCAAATTGTCATTCTTATTTATTAAAATTACCAAATTGTCTATTTAGTTGGTTAAATTACCAAATTGCCCCTTTGATTGGTTAAATTACCAAACTCTCCTCTTACTTATTAAAATTACCAAATTACCCTTTTAGTGGGTTAAATTACTAAATTGCCCTTCATAATTATTATAATTACCATTTTGCCCCTTTTACTTACATAATTACCTTTCCTTTATGCTAAATTACCAAAATATCATTCTCCTTTATTAAATCACCATTTTTACCCCTTTACTTCACAAAATTACCAAAATGTCCTTCCTTTATACCAGATTACTAAAATATTCTTCCTTTATACCAAATCACTAAAATATCCTTCTATTTTATTAAATCACCATTTTACCCTTTTACTTTTACAAAATTACCAAAATATCCTTCCTTTATGCCAAATTACTAAAATGCCCTTCTTTTTTATTAAATCACCATTTTACCCCTTTACTTTTACAAAATTACCAAAATGCCCTTCCTTTATGCCAAATTATTAAAATGCCCTTCTATTTTATTAAATCACCATTTTACCCTTTTACTTTTACAAAATTACCAAAATATCCTTCCTTTATGCCAAATTACTAAAATGCCCTTCTTTTTTATTAAATCACCATTTTACCCCTTTAATTTTACAAAATTATCAAAATGCCCTTCATTTATGCCAAATTACTAAAAGACCCTTCTCCTTTATTAAATCACAATTTCACCCCTTTACTTTACAAAATTACCAATATATCCTTTCATTATGCCAAATTACTAAAATACCCTTTTTCTCTATCAAATTACCATTTTACCCCTTTACTTTACAGATTTACCAAGTTATCCCTTTTCCATGTAAAATTGCTAAAATACCCTCCTTACTTATCCATTTACCATTTTACCCTCTTTACTCTTATAAAATACCATTTTTCCCTCAATATCCACATTTTACTAAAATACCCTCACTACGTAAAATATTGGTATACATGCTTCATACACATCATCCAACACCACCAACTATTATTATTTATCATTAATACACATTAGCACCTACACTTATTTAGGCCACACCTTTATACAAGAAATATTACTAAAATGCCCCTAGGGCTTATATTAACATTATTTATGCAACAAATGGCCACATTAGCTATAATACCCCAAAAATATGCTTAGCCTAATCCCACATCATTAGTTCCCTAAATTAATTCCAATATCAATAAATCTTATGTTAGCATTAACCTAACTTCTTAATCCCGAAACCTTAACCAATTTTGACACCTTAACTTTGTTAAACTGTAATTCATAAACCGAAGTCAAAACTTGCTAAAATTTTCACTAATCCTAATTACCTTTAGCTAATCTAAAATAAACCTAAACTAATCCCCTAACCCTCTTCTTTTATTTTTATTTCTCTTTTTTTTCTTTCTCCTTTTCTTTTCCTTCTTCTCTTCCTCCCGCCAAACTTAAGCTGCAACTTCTGAATCTATGCAACTTACACTTGTAACTTGCACCATCACCTTTCTACATCTATCACCCATCACCTTACCTCCTTTCTTCTTTTTCTCCTTCTCCTTCTAAACCCTTATCCCTGCCTGACTGCACAACCATCACACACTCCACACACACCCATCTTCTCATGCTATTTTTCCTTTTTATGCAACATTTACATCAACCATCACCACCCTCAATTGCAGCTACTACTCTACCCTAACTATCCTCTACAACCATCACCATCATCATCCACTTGCAGCTACACCATCACCATCATCCCCATCGCACACCTCCTTGTTCTCCTTCTTCTTTCTTGACTCACACCACACACGCACACATATACATATATATATATATATATATATATATACACCTCACACTCTCCTTATTTCTCTTTGGCTTTACCTTACTCTGCTCATATTAGTGTAAAAGAGCCATTATCAAGATCCCTTTTCCTTCTCATTTCCTCCTTCTCCCTTTTCTTCTTCTTCTTCTTCTCTTTCCTCTCCCTATTTTTGGCTTTTACCCCCACCATCTCCCCCACTGTACACCACCTCGGCCATCACTCATCGCCTTTTGGTTGGGGAACCAACCACCAAGGTCACCCCAACCTTCCCCCTCGTCGTTTTCGGCCATCATCACTGATCACCACCTCTTTTCCCTTCTTCTTCCTCTCGTGTGTTGTAGCGTCACAGAGTGCACGGCTAGTGCACCAGCTGTTACACAGTCGTGCACCACTTAGATCCCCTACTGCACAGTTGTGTAACCCCTACACCATCTCACTGTGCATAATTTTTCCTCTCAACCTGTTTTTGCACAACTGTGCAAATTTAGCACCGTCTGGCCGTGCACCTTATTTTCTCTAGACCAGAAGCTCCACCGCTAGCTACACAGCTGTGCATCCCTCTTTTTACCCCCAAACCTCAATGAAACACCACCTAAATTTAACAATAGCTCTATCATATATTCCTCTACACATATACACATTTCAAGCTCCCATTTGACAATGGTTATATCTATTTTTACCCTCTTCACCTTAATTTTTCCATCGATTTAACTCCTCAAGCCTAACTATAAATTTTATTATTTTTGTAGGTGGTATTCCAGTAGCTTCGGAGGAGGAAGTCTAGGATTTGCATGCTTAGAGCCCGGTGTCCTAGTTGGTAAAGATATTATTTGATGTTTAGGATTTTTGATGTTATTTGCTTGTATGGTTATATGTTTTTTTTATGATATTGTTTATACATGATGTAACATGTGTTGATATTGATATTTTATGATGATATGAATGTTATGTCAAAATAAAGTAAGAATTGGTAAGAGATATCATTATGCTATGATCTATGACGATAATGTCATATTTCTGAAAATATATCTTATCGTACCAAATATGGGTTGAATGATGATAATATCATATTTGTGAAATTATATCTTATGGTATAGAATATGGGTTGAATGATGATAATGTCATATTTGTGAAAATACATCTTATGGTATAAAATATGGGTTGAATGATGAAAATATCACATTTGTGGAAATATATCTTATAGTATGAAATATGGGTTGAATGAGTTGTGGTAAATGGACTTAAGGATTCTCATGATGTATGATGATAAATGGGGATTTAGAAAAATAATATGTGTGGAAGGTATAAGATTTTATAAAATAAATATTTTAATTATGCTTAAAGGGTAACTTAGTCATTATGGGATAATAAGAAGTTTATGCATTAGGAGGTTTAAATTATGACAATAATAACTTCAGTAATTCATGGGAGGATTATCTTTATTTGGGGTTCTTAAAGTTTTTAATAGTAAATTTGGGGCAAGCTATCTTGTAATGTTAATATCATTATACTATATTCAAGGTTTAGAGGTTATCTATTGGAATTAGTAATCATGAAAATTTCATGGGAAGTGTTATGACAATTCTATGAAATTTGAGTCTTGGATATTTCTATGATTAACATATTGGGATGAGATTATTAAAGCAAACTTATGGGAATTAGTATGTGCATTTTGGGTATGATACTAATGATGGGATTTGGTAGATGATATAATATAAGTTTTGTAGAACAATCAACATAGGAGAATGAATACTAAAGGGAGTGTAATTAGGGTTTGAAAGGACTTAAGGACTTGCACCTATGCTATATGTATATCTGTTTGATTGTGTCCTATACCTGAGAATCAATCTTTATTAAGATACTAACCACTTAAAGTGAAAGAGCACATGAGTAGGGCCATGGTGATTATGTTTCTATATTTATATCTATATATATATATATATATATATATATATATATATATATATATATATATATCCCATTCCACCTAGGAGAATAGTAGCTTAGGAGCATTCTATAATGAGAGGATGTTTTTAATCTCCATTCCACCAGAAAGAATAGTGGCTCAGGTGTGTTATCACCAAGAGTTTTAGACTGTTCCACCAGTTTAAGAATAGTGGGTCCCTACTCATTGTAAAATGAAACATATCTTCATATCCTATGGAAAATATAATAATGATTCATAGTGGAAGAATAAGTGAGTCAGGACCAGAGTGATATATTTTCTATATGTATATGTATTCTCGTTCTATCGGTTAGAATAGTAGCTTGGGAGCGTTCTACCCCAATGACTTGTTTTTAACCTCCATTCCACCGAAAAGAATAGTGGTTCGGGTGTGTTGTCCCTAAGAGTTTCAAACTGTTCCACAAGTTTAAGGATTTTGGGGTTCTTGCACTCAACATATATAAAAGAATGAAAATGGACTATAGTTAATAAAAGGATCTGGATCTTAATATGCCTTATGAGATATTTCATTTACTTGGTTATATTCCTTTATTATCTAATGGGGAAGCATGTGCTAGTTGTTTTCCTATTTTGATAGTATTGTTCCCTTTCTTAGTACGTGGCATACTAACCACCCGTTTTATGGGTGTTGCTCATTCCCATGAGTAGAAAGCCCTGGATCTTATGTGTAGGTCTCAAAGGATTAGATAGATGACTTTGCGGCCTATGACGCCTTATATAGGGATGAGTGACTCCATCTATATTGGGGTTAGCTGAAGAGTATATATTATTCGGATTATGTCTTTAACTGGATACCCTTTTTAGACTCTTGATCCATAGTATCCTCCTTTTGTATTTTGTATTGTAAAACTCGGAGTTAAACTCCAAACTTTGTATTGTACTATAAATGTGCTTTTATTTTCTAATTTCCTAGTATTACCTTAAATATTTTAGCCTTGTGATTGATGTAAGGATGGTTGCATAAACCAAAATTATGTCGATCACTGCCATAACCCCCACTATTTTACTTAGTTACTTTTGCTACAAAATAAAATTTTTCAGTGATAAAAATTGGGGTGTTACATTAGCATATCATATCATACATATGCATTTAACATTATCATTAATAACAAGGCTCCTTCCCTTAAGAATTATTTCTACACATGGCACGTAAATTATCATGCTTTTCTTTTCATCAACCAACATATTCCACTAAATACATTATACTTAGCAACATATATGATGCATATAAACATATTAAAAATCTTAATGTACTAGCATACGTATATCTACGCATTTTAGTAGGGTATAATAGTTACCTTATTTCCATAAAAAATTAAACCTTACTGGTACCCCGGTTAAAGGTTTGAGCTTTGATTAGTAAAAATTAATACCTAAAAACAATATCAAAAATTAGCAAAATAGAAGTAGAAATTCAAAAGAATAATATTTATCAAAATCTTAATTAAATATATACTAATATTCACCATTATTATACCTTAAACTTATTAGCCAAGATTATTAAAGGGAGGTAGCAAACTCACACTGCATAAGCAGCATGAGCTACATGCATTACACGAAGCCACAGGGGTTGAAGAAGGGGTAGATGGAAGGAAGAGGGGGCTAGTTTAGGTGAGGGCTTGTGGGGGAGTTAGGATGGTGCGTGGGTGTAGGGAGGGAGTAGGGGTGTAGGTGGTGGTCGAGGGTCAGTGATCAGTGGCTAAGGGAGGTGGAGGCAGCGGCTGTAAGACTAAAAAATTGGATGCAAGGGTGGTAGAGGAGAAGAAGGAGGGGAAAAGAAGAAGATAAAGGATACCTACAGGGGGAGATTTCGGTAAAGGGTAGGAAGGGTGGTAGTAAGGGAGATTCCAGAGAGTAGATTGGTGGTTGTGGAGGCCGAATAGCAACGGACGGTGGTGGTACAAGGTGGAGGCCGAGAAGGAGAGAAAGAAAAGAGAGGGAGAGAAGGAGGTTGCAGGGGCATGTGAGGGTGATGGGGTGTTAGAGAGGTGGTCGGGATGGTTGTTTGGACGGCAGTAGTGGCAGTTAGAGGCAACAAAGTAAAAATAGGGGAGGGGGAGAAGAGGGAAAGATGGGAGAATGGGAGATCGGTAGAGGGAGAAGGAGGGCTCAACAGGGTAGAAATGAAGCAGCGGAGAAGAAGAAAATGAGAGGGAGAGGAGGGGAGGTAAGGCGCCGGCTAGGTAGCTGTGGTTACAAGCAGTAGGGTGGTGGGTTGCAGGGAGAACAAAGGGTAGAAAAGGGAATTAAGGGCAAATGAGGGCTATGGTGCAATGGCTTATATGGCCTAAAAATGAAAGGAAAGGGATATGGGAGAGAGAAGGCTGCAGGGGGAGGTAGGTGGTGACATGCAACTGTAAGAGGCATGGCGGAGTTGTGGGTAGACGTGTGGTGGTCGAAGAAGAACAATGAGGGAAGAAGAAGCATGAAAGAAAGAAGAGGTAGGTCGGTCGGGTGGGGGAGAAATAAAAGGATGGGCCAGCCTACATGTAAAGGAGAGGGGAGAGAAAAAAAAAGTAGTTGGGCTAGCCCAACCGAGGGGAGAAAGGAAAAAAAGAGGGGGGAACAGGTTGGGCGACTGCATGGGGAGGAGGGAGGGGAGGAAGGAAGTGGGTCGGTGACCCGCACAAGTGGGGAGGTAGGGAAGCAGGTCGAGCAGCCTGAAGGAAAAAAGAAAAGAAAAGGAAAAGGAGGAAAAGGAGAAGAAAAAGGAAAAGGGGAAAAAGGGAAAAAGGGAAAGGGGGAAAAATAAAATAAAATATTTTTTGAAATAATGGCATTTCATATTTTTGATACATAAATTAATTTAATTATTTAATTTATTAGAATTTAATATATTGGTTTAGAAAGGGTAATTTTTTGTAAACTATTGGTTTGAAAATTTATTTAAATAAAAAGAGTATGATAAAATAACAAAATATTTATTTTAATTTATTAAATATTCATATTCATTTTATATACTCAAAAATCCACAAAATAATTAAATTAAATTAAACTAAATTTTAAATTATCCTAAATGAGGGTTATTTATTAAATTGTTGATTTTTAATTTTTTGGGTATTACAATATAACAACCATGTATGAACACTAATGTGGGCCATAGAAAATTTTTCATAATTCACTCATTTCGCATATCACTTGAATTATTAATACTTTATGCCCTTAACCCTATATTCCATCATACATAACCCATCAGTAATGTTCTTAGAAAAATTAAACATGATTAACAATTAAGAATTCAACCACTTGCATTCGCATTAACAACATGATAATCAACTCGCATAGCATAATAATTTATATAGTTTACATAGAAAAATAACTTATCAACTACGAAGAATGGTGATTCATATATATATATATAACAACAAGATACCACACCACAAGATTGGTAGAACATAAGAATTTCAGGATAGACATATGGCTAAGATAAACACGTTATATGTCTTATTAACAAACCCTAGCATGCTATTAGCATAACCAAAATAAATAATAATACTCACCAACACATGAGATTCTATTAACTAGGAGTTTAAGAGGTATACTTGTAATACCCCCACATTCTTAAGATTTATAAGATAGAAACATTTTTGTGTTTATTGAATTTTAAATGAGATTAGATCTTAATTTGGAACCATAGTTTGGGTTTAATTTAATATGACATTAGAAATGTTTGGAAATTTTGAGTAACATGAGTTTTCTTGGAGTACTAGTCAACTAGTTCTATAAACCAATCAATATGTCCATAGTTTCACCTAGGGTTTTCATTTGATAGCACCAAATGACTAGTTTGTGAAAACTAGTTGAAAGGTTTATAGAACATTTTATTGGTCAGACTAAACTAATTAACTTGTTTGTCAGGTGAAGTGATTTTTTAAGCTTTATTTTTTTTGGAAAAATTATTACATTAAAATGGATCTTTGATAATCCAACTCTAAGTTATACCTGGGTAATCATTACCCCTTTTGATTATATATCCATCTTTAAATTTTCCTTGATCCAATTCATAGATTTTATGTCTATAAAAGATGGGCATGATGACCTCACCCTTTGTCATCTTCTTCCTCTCTCTCTCTCTCTCTCTCTCTCTACAACTCTAACACATATGATTCATTCCAAACTATCACTTCATAGCTAGGATATTTACTTACCATGCTAATATCCCATTTTCCTTCTTATGTTTGATCTTTTCTAGATGAACTTGACCTACTTCCTCTAGAAAATCACCATTTGAGCTTTAAAATAAAAGTCAACCTAGTCTTGATCAATTCTCCATTCAGCTCAAATTTTAATGGTAAAATTAGGTTTCTTGATCTATTGCATATCCTCACTCATTCCTTTACTGATTCGTTGGTCATAAATAACACTAATCATCTCTTTTCCTTAATTTTCTTGAAGCCACTAAAATACCCTGACCTTTTGAACACCTGTGCTAGTTCTTCTCCAATTTGAACTTTCATTATAATTTGAGTCATTCTACCAATACTTTGTAATACCTCATATTTTTGTAAGATTTAGTGAATAAAAAATTATAGTATTTAAAAAAATTGATAATGTTTATTCTTGTTTTGGAACCATAATAGGGTTTGAGGAAAATATACGTATAAATAAACTTTAGGAAAGTCGATAAAATAAGTTTTCAAATGGATTGATCAAATGTTCATCATTTAAGCCAATTTTTTTTGTTTGACCAAACCGATCAACTAGTATGAAGAATCGATCAATAGGTCAGTAGAATAGTCAAATGGTAGGTCAAACTTATTGACTATTTTTGGCTTTGGCCACACTATATGTCCATTAGTGTTTACATAGATTTTCTTAAACTTTATGTCCATTGTGGTTACTTAAATTAAGACAAATTTGGTGTCCCATGGTTTGGATATATTTCCATGGTATGTGAGAACATGGGATGGTGCATAGTCCATTATTCAATAAGAATCAAAATAAGGATGTAGGTAAAGATAAAAATAAAAATAAAAAGGAAGAATAGGAAAAGAAAAATAAATAACCTAATAAACTTTATAAGATGGAAAATAGATATAATATAAAACATTGTGAATGAATGGTGAAATCCTATTAAGTTACTCCAATAACTTGCTTACTTAGCTGTCTATTATTATCCATGATGTTTATGTTAGGTGGATAAGAAAGATGAGTCCTAAATTGTTTGATTCTTGTATGGTATGAATTTATGATGCATTATATCACCATGATAGAGCATGTATATATAATTATATGGCATAAGCATAATATATGTTAGTATAATCTCTACATTGTGCGAGGACCTTGTATGCTTGTGAATTTCATTGAGAAGGTAACTTGGCTTACTCAATGTAAAGCATACTCATGTGCCCATTTGTTCATTCACCTACACATTCCCATGAGTAGAGGACCATGTGAAGGTTTTTGGAGATGGAAGGTAGTATCCTACCTCATTCTGTGATTGGGGTTTAAGAGCCTCGACATCTAGAGAATGTTGTTCGATCCCTACTAGACCAGGGTTTTGGCCTTTACCCTATTATTAATTTATCTCTTTTATATTTCAGTATTTCTAACTTTTCATGTTCTAATGTATTCCAAATTTGTTGGTATCCAATGTGTCCCGTTGGTAAACACCTAAGTTTGGTACTTCTTTCATTTTAAGGTTGCACCCTCTATTTATTGTAATTAGTTTGACTCTACTTAAATTTTTCTTAGATTGGTTTCTCATCCTTCTATCTAACATAAGATGGGTGACTTATACCTATCCTATTTTAGGTGTGGTAATAGAACCCCATTTTTCCTAGGTGTATCTAATATTTTCCTCTTTCATAAATTTTTAAAAAATAAATTTTTTTAGTGGTGAAAATTGGGGGTATTACAAGTTGTTATCAAAGCATCTTTAAAAAACAATTCTCCAATTTTAAATTATTTAATATTATACCAAATGTTGTTTTAAACATTTTCCTAACTATTTGAGCATTTAACTAATAAAATTCAAGTATTTAAAACCTAGAATGTCGGTGAGTGAGAGTGGAATGGGAATGAGTTGTAGATCTTGATTTGTTTTATGAGTATTAGTACTCATTAAATTAGTTATTTTAATTCATCCTAGTATTTAGGAGTCGATGGCTTCCAATCACCATTATGAGTGCATCAAGGCATTCTTGGAGACTGTTGGTTCTTATATGGAAGGCTAGATTAAAGCACCTTAGCCTCCGCTACTCGTGCCAACACCCGCACCAGTACTAGAGTATTAGCTCAATAATGCCAGACATCATCACCTAGTAATCTTCAAGGGTCAGGAGGGGCCTAGCATTATGGAGAGATAGTTCAAGGACATGGAGAAGAGCTTCGCTGCTTGTAATTTCCTATTGGATAAGAGGGTTGATGTGATTGTGTACTACCTAAGGGGATTTGTGGACACTTGTTGGAGAAGTGTCCATCATAGAGGCAGTAAGTATACTACTTGGGGACTTTCCTTAAGGAACTTTAAGCTAGATTTTACCCCACTCATCTCCACATAAGAAAGTAAGATGAGTTCATAGCCTTTTGGTAGGGAGGCATGCTAGTCGAGGAATATTACATGAGGTTGATGGACTTGGCCTAGTTTCCTCCTAAGGTGGAGGCCAGCAAAGCAATGCAAGTCCACCATTTAAATATTGTGTTGGGGATCAAGTATTAGGAGTTGTTGGTGGGAGTTACCCCGTTAGGCATGGTCAAAATGTACGAGCAAGCCTTGGAGGCTTCTTGAGTCATCCAGTCCCAGAGTGTCCAAATGCAGAGCAAGAGAAAGTTTGAGGGTCTTTAGCAGCTTGGTGGAAGGAAGAAGGTGTATTTTAGAGGAAGTATACTGCCTAAGCATGGTGGGAGTATGGGGCCAGCACCCCAATTAGTAGGTCAATTCGGGGAACACCTTGAGGAGAGAAATTACCACTACAAGTGTTGCAGAGCAGAACACCTAGGGTAGATTACTTTTTTAATAAGTTAACCTATAATGGATGTGGTATGAAAAGGCATAGTTCTTATGAGTGATGAATTGGAGGTGGTAGTGTTTAGAGGAGTCACTCTAGAGCTCACAGTACCGAATCAATTCAATAGCCACACCTACAGACTCAGAGGGCTCCTCCATCACCAGCTAGTATTGCTAATAGAGATATTTATCCTAAAGGTCAAAATCCCAACACCTTTCTTCCGGGTTAGGGATCAACTAGTGTTGCAAGAGTTCATTTGAGTGCTTAAACATGATTATCCAATCTATGGTCAAGCCACAAGTTAGTGTGGTGACCGATATGCTTATTATTTCTTTTTTATCAACATGCCTACTATTTAACTCTAATGCATCTCCTTATTTTGTGTCATCCACATTTGTAGCTATAGTTGTTTTTTCTAATGCCTATAGTATTCCTACTTCTATTGTGTTATAGGGGATAGGATTGCATGATCTAAATTTTAAAAAGGGGTAGCCTTAGTAGTTAGAAGAGTGAAATTCCCCTTAGATCTCTTAAATCTTGAGTTTATCAATTTCAATGTCATTGTTGGTATATATATATTGGGGAAGTACTGAGCAATGATAGATTATGTGTAGGAACTAGTCTCGTATTGGAAGTATGAGCCTAACCCCTCTATGAAGGTTATATCAACAATCGTGATGAGTAAATTTGTTCATAAAGGATATCTATTATTCTTATGTAGTGTTAAAGATATCGAAGCTAGTGAGACACCACAAAAGTAAATCCTAGTTTTTAAAGAGTATTTAGATGTATTCAATGACATTTAGGATATGGTGCCTATTCAAGATGTTCAGTATACCATGGACAAATTACTCGGGACGAAACTTATATCTAAATCCTTATACCCCATGCCACATGAAGAGATGAAAGATCTTAAAGCTCAATTAGAAGAGTTATTGGAGAAGGGTTATAATCGACTAAGTATATCACCTTAGGGAGTGCCAGTTTTATTATTTAAGAAGAAGGATAGGAGCTTGAGACTATGCATTGACTATCAAGGGTTGAATTAGGTCACTATGAAGAACCATTATCTATTACTAAGGATTTACATTCTTTCAACCACATCAAAGGAGCCATAGTATTCTCCAAGATTGATCTTTAGTTAGGTTACCATCAACTAAGGACAGTAAAGCAAGATACTCTAAAGATGGCATTTTAAAAAGATATGGCCATTACAAGTTTAGAGTAATGCCTTTCAGACTCACTAATGCACCAGCATCATTCATGTCTCTCATGAACCATATTTTTTTACCATTTTTTTAGTAGTTTTCTTAAATATTCATTGACAACATCCTCATATACTCCAGTGATTCAGAGAAGCATGAACGGAATTCAAGATAAATCTCAGCATTATTAAGGACACGCTAGTTGTATGGTAAGCCTTCAAAGTGTGAGTTTTGGTTGGATTAAGTAGCTTTTCTCAAGCATGTGATTTTGAGGGAAGGTGTGGCAATAGATCCTTTCAAGGTTCGAGTAGTTTCTGATTGGTCAACACCAACTTCTACCAAGGGGTGTATAATTTTTTGGGATTACCTAGTTACTCCACAAGTTTATCACAGACTTATCTAAGATATCTTGTCAGTTGAATAATTTACTATAGAATGCTATTCATTTTCAATGAGATGAGAAGTGTGTTGAGGCCTTTGAGGAGTTGAAGAGGCATTTGACTTTATCTCCAATGCTCACGTTACCAAGTGGATTAGATGGTTTTGAGGTGCATATCGATGCTTCTAAGCATGGATTAGGTTGCATTCTAATATAAACTATGAGAGTATTGGCTTATGCTTCTCGACAATTGAAGCAGCATGAATTGAACTACCTGACACATGATTTAAAGCTTGTTGTAGTGGTGTTTTCCATTAAGATATGGAGGCATTACCTCTATGGCGTTCAATATCAATTCTACCCAAATCATAAGAGCCTAAATCACATATTAACATAGTGGAAGTTGAATTTAAAATAATGTCAATGGTTGAAATTGGACAAGGAGTATAACCTCGATTTTACCTACCATGACCTTAAGGCCAACGTGGTAGCTAATGCTCTTATCTGGAAGATGTTGCATTCCTTGAACATAATTGTGTTTTTGGATCATTTGTGTCAAGAGCTCAGGGAGATGGAGATTAAATTGATCATCGTTGGTAGTTTGAAAGAAAGGATAAGTGCCCTCACTCTTACAGCTTTTATCTTTGAGGAGATCTGAGCTAGTCAATTGGGCAACATCAAGCTTAAAAGGATTAGACATAGTATACCAAAAGGTAGAGTGTAGGGATTTCAGTTTCACAAGGACTCTATTGTTAGACAACATGGTAAGGGCTATGTACCACAAGGATGTGTTGAGATTAAGAGGAATATACTTGGATAAGGACATTATACTCCTTATTCTGATCATCCAAGAGGGGATAAGTGTAATACCCTAAAATTGTAAAATCTAGAATTTAATGAATAATCCTTATTTAGAATAATTTAATTTTAAATTATTAATTTAATTATTTTGCGGACTTTTGATTTATAAAAATGGATATGATTGGTTAATAAATTAAAATAAATATTTTATTATTTTATCATACTCTTTTTATTTAAAATTTTTTAAACCATAAGTTTACAAAAATTATCCTCTTAAATTAATACCATAAGTTTTAAATAAATTAAGTTATTAAAATAATTTCTCCATCTAAATAATTTCTAACCATAATTTCAAAAACTATTTTATTTTTCCTTTCTCCTTTTTCGTTATCCTTTTTCCTTGTTCTTTCTCTTTTTCTTTTCCTTCCTTTTTCCTTCTCATTCTTTTCTTTCCTTCCTTGGGGTGCCTAGCCCTCTTCTTTCTTTGTCCTTCCATTGTTGGGTCACTGGCCTTCTTTCCTCTCCTTACCCATCAGCACCCCCTCCTTCTTTCTTTTCTTCTTTCTTTCCCCCAGTTAGGTCAACCCAACCTTCTTCTTTTTTTTTCTCCATCTCCCTCATGTGCAGGCCGACTTGCCTCTTCTTTCTCCCCTACCCAACCGAAATTCCTCCCTCCTCTAATTCTTCGTCTTTCTTCATCCCTAAACCAAATAAAATAACCCCCTTCTACCCCCATGCCTATCACTCTCCCCCTGCACATATTATTGTAGCCCTACACCTGGCCTTCTCTCCCATACCTTTCCCTTCCATTTTTATCCCCACACTCCTCCTCCATAGCCTCTCACATGCCTTACCCTTTCCCTTTTTTTCTCCCTCTCCCTACTACCCTGCACGACCGAACATCTACACTCCCTACGCCCCCCACCTAACCCAACCCTGACTACCCTCATTTCACTCTTCTTTTTCTTCTCCTTCTTTTCTCCACATTTTCTCCCCTCCTTAAGCTTCCATCTCCCCCTAAAAGCCCTCTTTTCTCCCTTCTTTCCTTCTTCTTCTCCTGCCCTATTTTTTCTTTACCACCTCCAACCACCATCTCTACCGCCCAACTAACCACCACACCGAATCCCTAGCCTCCCCTACTTCCTCCTTACACCACCTAATAGCCACCACTAACCCCTACAACCCACTCCTTCCTTTTCTTTTCATCTCCTTCCTGACCCCCAGCCTGCACCACCACCTTGTGTTGTCATCTCCCATCTCCCTACACCACTGAAGACACCCCTCAAGCACCTGACACCACCCCTACACCCTCTACCTCAACCTACCCGAGATCTCCCCTACAACCCCTCCTTTCTCCTCTTCTTTTTCATTACATCTTCTTCTCCCCTCTTCCTTGCGCTTACTGTATAGCCCTTGCCACCGCTGTCTCCGCCACCTTGAGCCACCACTCTCCAATCTCCAGCCACTACTTATAACCTAGCACTCTCCCTACACCCAACCACTACCCCAATTCCCCTCCACCACTCCCTCAAATTCCTTACCCAAAACCTTACCCCCTTTCATACAAACACCTTCCTTTCTACTATTTCCCCCCTTTCTTTATGCGCATACAGCTCACGCTACCTATGCGGCATGAGTATTGTTGCACATTACAAGTTTAATTAAGAAAATTTTTAAGTTATGATGTAGTTAGTATTAATATGTATTTAATAAAATTTTTGATCAAATGTATCCTTTTAATTTTTACCACTAATGTGCTAATTTTGATATTATTCCTATGTATGAATTTTTACTAATCAAGCTTAAGCTTTTAATTGAGGTACTGATTAAAGTTTATTTATTACTAGAAATAAGGTAACCATTTTACTCTGCTAAAATGTGTGGATATACGTATGCTAGCACATAAGGGTTTTGGAATATATTTGTGTGCATATTATGTGATGTTATGCATATCATGAATTGTAATGTATGTTAGAAGTTGGAATGAAAAGCATGCTATATTATGAAACGTGTTGTCTATAGAAATGTTGGTTAAGGAAGGAGCCTTCTTGTTAATAACGATATTAGATATATGTATATGTCATGATAAGTAAATATGATCATTTGTAGTAGAGATAATGCTAATATGAGTCCTAGGGGCATTTTAGTAATTTTACTTATACAAAGGGTGTGGCCTAAATAAGTGTGCATGGTAGGTGATAGTGGGTATTAATAATGAATAATAATGGTTGGTGGTGTTAGATGATGCATATGGACTATGGGTGTTAATATTTTATGTAAGGGTATTTTAGTAATTGTGCATGAAAAAGGGGTAACTTGATAATTTTATGAGTAAAAAGGGTAATTTGGTAAATTAATAAGTATGAATGGTATTTTAGTAAATACGCATGAGAAAGAGATAAATTGGTAAATTCATAAGTAAGAAGGGTAGTTTGGTAATTTTTCATGAGAAAAGGGTATTATGGTAATTTCATATAGATGAATGGTATTTCAGTAATTTAACAACAAAAAGGGTATTATGGTAACTATACAACTAAAAAGGGTATTTTGGTAATTATACAAGTATGAAGGGTATTTTGGTAATTATATAAGTATGAAGGGTATTTTGTTAATAGCACAAATATGAAGGGTACTTTGGTAATTTAACAACTAATAAGGGTAATTTGGTAATTCTTCAACTAAGAGGAGTATTATAGTAATTTTTGTAAGCAAGAAGAGTAAGTGGTAATTTCTCAACTAAGAAGGGCATTTTGGTAATTTGGAAAGTAAAAAAGGGTATCTTGGTAATTTTACAATTAAGAGGGGTATTTTAGTAATTTTGTAAGTAAGAAGGCGTAAATCGTTAAATTGCATAGAATATGGTAATTGATCTAATAAACCTCCATAGTAAGTCGTAAGGGATATTAAATAATAGAATAAAGGTCTATGGCCTTAGTATCACTTGTTTAAGTATACACATGTATGTTATACATATGAGGGTATTTAGGTAAATAGGTGTGTATCAAAAAAAATGTATGGTTTAGGGTTGAATGGATAATTAAGGGTGTGTTATGATGTTAATTTCATAATCATGCAAGAGGTGTCTTAGGTTTTAATTATGCATGGAAACATGTGTTAGATGTACTAGAAGTACATGTTAGGGGGTGTGTGTTCAATGATCATTTGGTGTGTAGAGTACTTGATTCCATGGACAATAGTCTAGCTATGATACAACAACCTATTATGGCATGTGGTTAAATAAAAATGAAGTATGTGATGAAAGTAGATGATAAGAAAGGCATTTTGGTCATTTTAACTTAAGGCGCCTAAGAATAAGAATTACAACTTAGGATGGCCTTAGTGGACTATTAAAGTTTACCTTGATAGTAATACTAATAACAATTACTTAAGACTAATGGAAACAAATAAAAGCGAATATGTAATATTTGTGCTTCTCATGGTCAACTTAATTAAGACACTAATAATTAAAGTGGAAGACCTCGAGATCGAGAATAGTATCTCTTTAGGGATTGCTACCCTAAAGACGTGGTTTAGTCCACAATTCTACTGGATTTTGTTGGTGTGCCTTAGTGTCCCAGCCAAGCCCTACATCTTACTTTATTTAGCTCTACGAACCTACTTAGGGGGTATGCATACTTATGGATTAAGTATCCTGGTCGGTAGAATATTATGTGTCCTCATGCACCAGTGCGACCAAGGTACATTTGCATTATTGGGTTGATAGTTGGAGGGTATTGTACTACTTGTATGTGCTAGTATAAACGGTATACCTTTGTGTCTCCAAGTTCATGATCTCCTCCTTGAGTTATATAAATGGAATTGATGTGCTAAATAAATGGAAAGATACTAAACATTTAAAGTGGAAGATTATTGAGTCGGACTCAGTTCAATCCACTAGTGAGAATAGTGGCTAGGATCATTTTACCTTGGAAATCAATCCACCAACAAATAATAGTGGCCAATTGCGTTTTGCCCTGGATTGGTATTTCCAATCCACTCTCTATAATAGTGGGGGATCTCAAGCTCAATAACCAAACCTTGGATGATAATAAATCATAGGAAAGATACTAATCATTTATAGTAGAACACCACATGAGTTGGGGCCAAACCGATCCACCAGCAATAATATTAGCCAGGAGCATTCTGCCCTAGAGACTGATCCATAGACAAATAATATTAGCTGGGTGCATTCTTCCCTGGAGTGCATTTCCAATCCGCCAACTATAATAGTTGGGTTCCTATACTCACATAGATATAATTTAAGAGATAATATTGAATAATATTTAATTAATGGCTTAAGTCTAGATAATGGTTATATCACCATTATGATCTATGGTTGGATTGATTATGGCTTTGGTGCATGTCATGGATTGAGTGGTAGTAAGTGTTGAAGGTGTGTGGTTGGACACTTATAACTATACTATAAAGGGCTTCACTTTGATGCTCTCATAGTGAGTGATGGAAATGCTAAGTAAATGGGCTTTATGATAAATGATTCTTGTGGTACGAGTCCATCCTATGTTGTTGTGTTTATTTCTATACATTATGTATGATATTGTTCTTACATTTGAATGATGTGTTGCATGTGGATCCTACCTTTTAGTTTTGTATAAAGGGTTACACAATAATATAGTATTGAAGGGTTTCTTTCATGGACCCCTTCCTATTCAATGGGTAGTGTCCTTTACAGGTTATCTCGTTGGTGTTACTCGAGTCTCCTTTTGGGTTAAGAGCATAAGGATTATCAGGGAAGCTTTTAGGGTTTCCCTTTTAACCTTTGTTTAATGAGTTTATTCTTATAACCATTAATAGTGGGTTTTATCCTTTTGTAATGTCTTTAACACACTAATCTGATTTAAATGTAATTTTAGATTTGTGTAAATTGTGTTTTATCATTTTAATCCTTAGCACTTTGTACTAGAATGGTGGAAGGAAACCAGTTTGGTACTAAGTGTGATAATAGCGTCCCCAAAACTTACTATATTTTCTTTCACTAAACTTTTAATAAAATAAAATTTTTCAGTAGTAGATTTTTGGAGTACTACAATAAGTTGTATAAAGACTTGAATAAGGTATATCGGCGCCCGCATATGAAGTGGGAGGTTGTAGAGTTTGCTTCCCAATTTTTGACATGTTAGAAGGTCTAGATTAAGAACAAGAGACCATTAGGGTTTATACAACCACTAGAAGTTCTAGAGGGAAAGTAGGATAGTATATGTATGGACTTCGTGGGCAACAAAGTCCTTTTCTGGTCATGCTCAGATGAAGGACTTATAATAGATTAGGCCTCTCCCACCAAGGTATTAATGTGGTTCAGTAGGAAGGGAAAGCTTAACCTAAGGTATATTAAACCATATGAGATCATAAATCAAGTAGGCAAGGTTGCTTATCATTTATCCCTACCAATGGAATTATCACGTATGCATAATATCTTCCACATATCTTGATTTAGCAATTATATAGCAAATCCTTCGCATGTTATCCAGCTAGAGTTGTTAGACCCTGATGAGTCTCTAACTTTTGAAGAAATGATAGTAAGCATTCTAGACACAAATACCCGAGTGATGCACACAAAGGATGTCCCGCTATTAAAGGCCATTTGGTCACATTATAGTGCCAAGGCGGCCACTTGAGAGGTTGAGGAGTAGATTTGAGCGAAGTGCACAAATTTGTTCTCCTAGTGTGACAACTGTAGCTATGAATTTTTATTTTAAGGGGATACTAACCCCTTTTTCCTTGTTAAATGTAATTTGTTGATTACAGTGTGTAATATAATGTGTGTATATCTTGATTACAATGCTTCAAGGATGCAGCCTCTTTAAAGGGGCAGTGTTGTAATACCTCATTTTTTTGTAAGATTTATTAAATGGAAAAGTGTAATGTTTAATAAAATTTGATAATTTTTTATATTGGTTTGGAACTATAATAGGGTTTGAGGAAATTTTTATAAAATGAATAAAATAAGGTTTCGGGCAAAGCAATTTACTAGTTTTATGAACCAATTGACTGATTTTTTGTTTTAGCCAAGGTGTTTTTTTCAACCAAACTGATCAACTGGTTGATAGAACGGCCAACTTGTAGCCAAACAAATCAACTAGTTGGTCTGGTTGAGTATTTTTATTTTTATTTTTAAGCTCAATTTTCCTAGGAAATTTCTTATATCAAAATGGAACCTTGATTATCTAACTCTAAACTATTATTGAGTGATTATTAACCCTTTTTATCATTTATTCAGCCTAGTCACTGCCTCAAATAGATTTGAGGGCTTGATTTTGACAATTGAGGGAGTGAATTGATTAATATTGGTTAAGAACTAATGAAAATTCCACCACATGGTTGGAGGGTAAAAAAATGGTTATGATGGAATGAGTATGTAGATGTGCTACTTAGATGTCATATGGGCCTTGTGTGATCACATAACCATGTAAAAGAGCACATTAATCACTTAAAGTGGAAGATGATCGAGCTATGAATGGGTTTCGGTTACGTGATCCTCAATTAACTACCAGGGTCTACCTTTAGGCATTTATTGGTGCACTTGGCGAAATCTTGGTATATCCCTATGCCTTACCTAGTCTAGAAAATGATGATATACTATGGGTATCATTACTAAAGGGTCTAGTCACCTAGGTGGTTTTGGAATCGATTGGACTATATGTCCTTTGGTTTGTATAGATTTACATGGTGTGTGATACCATAGGGTAGTGCACAGTCCATCGCTTGATAAGAATTAGAATATGGATATGGATAAAGAGAAAAATAGGAGAAGAGTAATAAAAACTTTTAAATAAATGACCTAATTAACTATGTAAGTTAGAAAATATATCTAATGGAAAACCTTGTGAATGGATGGTAAAATCCCTATTAAGTTATTCTAATAGCCTACTTACATAGTTTTTCTATCAATGATGTTAATGTTAGATAGATAAGCATGATGACTCTTGAATTATCTAAGTCTTGTATGGTATGAAGTTTTGATTCAGTATATAACCATGATAGAGCATGTATATCTAATTATATAGCACAAGCATAATATATGTTATTATGATATCCACATTATTCTAGGATATTGTATGCTCGTGACTTTCGTTGAAGAGGTAACTTAACTTACTCAGTACAAAGGTATACTAATGTGCCCATTTGTGATCACCTGCTCATTCTCATGATTAAAGGACCATGTGCTAGTTTTTGGAGATGGTCAGTAGTGTCCTACCTAATTTCAAGCTTAGGCTTGAGAGCGTGGACTTCTTGCAAATTTTTTTTGATCCCTATTGGACCAGAGCTTGGGGTTTTCCCATATTGTTGTTTTATCTTAGTTATATTTCATTATTTCCAACTAGTCATGTTCTAATATATTCTAAACATTTTGGGATCCTATGTGGCCCATTTGTAAACAATTAATTTTGATATTTCTTTAATTTTAAGGTTGTGCACTCTATTTATTGTAAATGGTTTGATTGTACTTTATTTTTATTTGGTTTAGTTTTTCAGTCTTGTATCTAATATGGAACATGTGGTCTATCTTTTGTTAGGAGAGTCAGTAGCACCCCATTTTGTCTAAGTATGTTTATTAGTTTTTTGCTTCTGCAATGCGTTAAAAACGACAACAAAAAAATTAATAGTGAAAAATGGACGTGATACATGCTTTCTCTATCTCCCTCTTATTTTACTCATACGTAAGAAAGAGTTAGGTTTAGGAAAATTTTGAGTTTACACTGACCAAATTCTTTGCTTGTTCTCTCTTTAATGTAGCAACTTCATTTTCTTTTCTAATTCAATTTTCTTTATTTGTAAAGATTATTTGAAGATTTTTATTTTTAACCTCTTAATTTTAAGGTTTTGGAAGTTGAAATCTTTCAACTTAAGGTTTTTGCCTCTTTGGTGAAAGTTTTGCTAAGCTTCAAGTAAGTTATTCTTACCTTTGAAATATGGTATGAATAAGCATATGAATTAGTGTACTATGTGGAATTCTAATATTTATATGCATGTATGAGATTTTTGTATTTTAATGATGCATGTTAAAGTGCTTAATATTTCTAAGAAAAAAATGCTTATTTCATGAGAAATAGTATTGATTTCTTGCAAATGAAGCATGATCCTGTAAATGAGCATGTTTGATCTTGGTTCTATGTTATGAGAATATTATGGTTTGGTCATGGTAGGATTTTACAACTTTAATCGCATTTAAAATGTTTGTTATGTTTTGTTTGTGGGTTGTCCTAAACCGATCAACTAGGTTGTTTGTGGTAACCTTGTTTGTTCTCTACTTAAACCCATCAACTAATTTGTTAAAACCGTTCAACTAGTCCTAGAATAGTTTATTGGTTTGACAATACTCATCGACTAGTTTGGAGGAATTCTAGGGTTTGGCTAGAGCATGCTATTTTTGTCTATTTTTAACTCAATATGATTTGATACTTTATATTATGCTATAATATGATTCTTTAATGATGAGAACACAAATCTTAGCATGAATGAACTAATCTATTAGATGGATTAAATGGTTCACAATTCATGGTATTAAAAATAAGTTCCTTTGGAATGATTTAATGGAAAACTAGAATGTGTATGCTATGATGCTACAAAGGAATAATGTAATCCAAATTCTCAGCTTAAATGGGTTATCTTAATTGGTTAACTTAAAATTAGATAAAAATTAATGAAAATCCCACAACATGGTTTGGAGGGTAATAATAGTTATGCCGAATGATTTGGTGGATTTGTTTCTTAGTTGTCATATGGGAGTTATATGATAGCATAACTTTGAATAATAAAACACTAACCACTTAAAGAAAAATCAAGTTGTGCATATCTAGATTAATTTATCTTTGATTAGCTAGTGGTGGTTAGTCTACCATTGAATATTTATTTATGCCTTCCAATGGGATTCTAGTAGATCTTGTTACCTTACCTACACTAGACACATATGATGTACTAGGGGTTATCAATACTAAAGGATCTAGACACCTAGGTGGTTTATTAGCTTTGGTTGGACTTTATGTCTATTGGTGGTTTTTGGATTTTACCAAACTTTATATCCATTAGGTGGTTACTTAGCTTCAACTGGACTTTATGTCCTCTAGTTTAGATAGGTTTACATTGTATGTAAGACCATGGGGTAGTAATCAGTCCATTTCTCGACAATAAAAAAGGAAAAAGGAATAATTATTTGTAAATAATTAATCTAAAGGATCATGTATACTTGGAAAATGGATATATGGGAATACTCTTATAAGTATGTTATTGATCATATGTTTTTATCCATGATATTTATGTTTTATTGGTAAGCATGATGAGTTATGAGCTATTTAATTTGTTGAATGGCAGGAAATTCTAATACATCATATAAGAACGATGGCACATCTATATCTAAGTGTATCATGTGAGCATGGTACGGTGTTTTAGTATGACCTCAATTGTTGTCTTGGACTTTCGTGTTGTTGACTTCCTTTGAGAAGGTACCTTGGCTTATTCAATACATAGTGTATCATTATGCTCATGGGTTTGATCCCCATCTTAATCCCACAAGCAAAAGACCATGTGCAAGTCTTTTAGAATGGTTGGTAGTGGCCTACCTTGTGTTGGGCTTGGAGTTCTAAGAGATTCAACATCTAGAGACCATTTTTTAGTCCTTAAGGACCATAGTTTTATGGCTTTGCTCTATTATCATTTTACCTCTATTGTAATTCTATATTTTTTTATTTGCTCTATCCTATACATTTGAACATCTTAGGGACCCATTGAGGTCTTATTTGTAAATGTTTTATTGTAATATCTATATAGCTTACTTTTGTGCACTTTATTATTATATTTGGATTGATTGGTTTCATTAGCCTTATATTTGAGATGGGGTGGGTAGCAGATGCCTATCCTATACTAGATGTGGTATTAATATCCCATTTTTTTCTAGGTATTTTGTATTCTTCTACTTCCATAATGTTTTAAAACAAAAAAAAAATTAGTATTAAAAATTAAGGGTGTTACATTACCAAGCTTCCAAGCTATCCTAAAATAATAAGAAGGAAACCCCTAGCTTCAGGATACACTAACACACCTCCCTTAAATAACTTTGAAAATCATTGGAATGAGTTAGAAAAAACTAATTGAAATATAGATTAATAGAAAACTATATTTATCAAAATATACTTGAACAATTATGGTTTATAACAAAAAAAATTTAATAAAATTATCCAAATGATAAGTTAGAAACTCCATTTAATTGATTTTAAATCAAAGCTAATTGCTTAATATGCGAAACAATCAAACAGAATTAAAATCCATAAAACTATATAGAAAGAATAGAGTTTTAAAGCCCAAAATAAAATTTTGGATGATTCAAACCAATTAATCCAAATTAAAGGTGTTAGAATGCAATTAAGGTCATTTCAAATAATTTTATAAAATTAATTTTGGAAGAAATAAGTATACAAATGATTAATGTCATAATTTCATTTTAAAGTTAGATTTCTAGGCCAAAAATTACATTGTGGTCTAATTTTATTAATGTATATAAATTGAAGGTTTATAAATTCATTTAGACCTATTTTATAACATGTTGTGTATATCAATCTATCACAAGCAGTAAAAGAAAGATATAAATTAACATAACTAGGGATTTTCAACCTTGAATGCAAATTCAATAAAATCTTACTAAAAAGTTTAAATTGATAGTTTTAAATTGAAATTAAATGTATTTTAATGTAAATTATATAATCAATTTAATAAAATAACTCATAGATCATTCTAATTTAAATTAAAAATAGTTTTAACCTAAAAATCCATTTTTGATTGATTTCAAATAATTTTTCCGAATTGACACTTCTAACATGAAATTAAATATATTTCATGTATAATAAATTTATCCAAAATATCTTAATGGGATAATCAGATATAAATGGGTAAGAATTCTAATTCTCCATAACTCAAGCATAGACCATACAACTAACCTAACCAAATACATACATAATTAAACAACTAATTTAGTTAATTAAACCTAGTAAATACAAAATCAATTTAATTTAGAAGTTAGGTTTTGGACAATTTATACCACATGAAATGAAATGAAACGAAGTGATTAAGGATAGGTGGAACTTCATCAGAGTTAGAGGACCAATTATTAATGGTCAGTTAGGCTCACGATGGCCACTCATTGCTAGTGGTTGTGTGCCACTACTACTCATTGGTATCGATGGCTACTGACATACATTATTTGGTGTCTTGGCAGCGATTTGCTATGATAGAGGCATGAGAATAATAAAGAGGAGGGAGGATCATAGTGGTGGAGCTATTATGTGGTGCGATGGTGGTTGGTTATGGTCAAAGTAGGGGGCATGGGGTTTCGTGGTTAAGGTTTATAGTGTAGAAAGAAAAAGAAATGGGAAAGGAAGAAAGAGAGGGAAAAAATAAAGGTGGAGGTCAAAGGTATAGACCCACAATTTTTCTTTAAATACCAAAAGATTTAAATTATAATAAAGAGAGTTTTTATCTAAAATTCATTTAATAAAAACTAATGGGTAAAAGATTCAATAAAAAAAATTATTATTTTTATAAAATTTATGCCACTAATAAAATTTAAATACATTGCAGCAACAGAAATGGGTTCATGTTATAGGGAACATTACAACTATGGGGAAGCATCTTTGGAATATCAGTCAAAAGAAAGATTCTCTTTAGATTAAATGGGTTCATGCTTATTATATCAAACAGCAGGCTTTTGATATTTACCATTTGCCTAGCACTTCTTCCTAGATTATTCAGAGAATTTTTTCCCTAAGATCTACTATCCTACCATGGATTCGTTTGCAACAGGATGGTTATCAATTCAGACTTGCTGATTTATATGAGTTTGTACAGTTCAAGGCTCTAAGAGTTTCTTGGTGGAGAACAATTTCGTGCAGTCCTGCAGCACTGAGACATAAGATTATTTTTTGGCTTGTTGCTCATTCTCGTTTGCCCACTAAGGATAATTTGTCTAAGTTTACTTCTTCTCTTAATGTGCAATGCTGCTTCTATGATCAAGTAGAGAGCATATTTCACTTAACTATCCAATGCCCTATTATGAGCCATGTTTGGAATTTTATCAAGAAGAATATAGGTGGTAGAAGGTTTGGTAACAATTGGTGTGGAATTCTAAAATATTTGTCCCGTCCACGAAGAATAGGTGGTGTAAAACTCTAAATTACTCATGCTCTTTATGCAATTGGCTTTTATGAGATATGAAAATCCAAAAATGTTTATCTATTTTCAAGTGTTGAGTGGAATTGTCAAAGCATTATTACAAACATTTACCTACTTCATCCTCTATTTGTAATAATCCACATAGGATAGCTAATTTTAGTGGGTATGTAAGGTATATAGATCAATTCTATAGAATTGGTTATAATATATCTTTATGATTATAAAATTTCTCTTCTTTTAAAACAATTATTTAAATACATTTCAAAAAAATTTCAACTATAAACCATAATGGAAAAAATGGAAGAAATTATTTTCGAGAGGAAAATCATAAATAAGTTGCAAAAACATTGTATATAAAAGTTTTTGAATATATTAATGACCTCATATAAAAAAATAATATCAAAGATAGAAATATTTTCTAAGTGTGAGTTTTGACTAGATATTTAAGTACATCATTACATTGTGTAGGTTCATGTAGGTATTAGAGAAGTTTAGTGTAATATGAATGTTTGTTGAGAAACAAGGAGGTCCTGTGTTAATAAACATGGATTGTGTTTCTTAGTAGAATATTTTACGTATTTTGGATAAAAGGTGAAATTAAGGAAATAAACATGGGGGTCTCATTTTTCCTAAATGCATATCATGTTTTCTTTATTTTCGAAACAATTTGTTTTACCCTATAGATTTTTTTTCTTCTATAAAAGGGTACATATTGAAACCATAGCGATTGAGAGTCTTGTGTCCCAACATCTTCTTCTTCTTCATAGAATTATCCATTCAAAGAGAATTATTAATTTGTGTAATTGATTTATTGATTGGTTTAATCATCTTGTAATTACACAAGAGAAAAAATAAGTATCTCTATGTTTTCCTCAATTATTCTTTTTTGTGATTGAATTCTCAATTATGCATAATCTTGTTATTTTTTATTTGATTTGGATCTCTCTAAATCCACACTAATGCTACAATAATTTGGTATCAAAGTTGCGTTACTAAAGAGATCTGATTATCGGGATGGGTATAAGATTCGATATTGAGAAATTTAATCAATTTGTCAATTTAGAATCATGAAGATTAAAAAATTAGGTAATTCTAATTCAAATTGAATTGGCAAATGCTTTATCCGGTCATTCAAAGAAGCCAGAGTTGATGAAAATGGGACATTTGAAGAATTAGATCTAAAGGCCCTCTCTACCATACAGTTGTGTTTGTCGAACAAGGTATAGTGAGAAGTGGCAAAAGAATCAACAATGTCTACCTAGTGGTTGAAGCTGGAGTCATTGTATATGATAAAATTGGTAGCAAATTGGCTTCTATTGAAGAGTCAGCTTCATGACTTGAAATTAGGTGAGGATAAACTTTAAAATTTTAATTAGATGAATTTGACTCTATAGTTATGGATTGTGTAATATAGATGTTAAATTACATGATGACGATTTGGCTATTATGTTGTTATGCTCTTTGCCTACTTGCTTTAAGCATTTTTGTATGACTATTTTGTATGGGAATGATGACTTAGTCCTTGAGGATATAAATCTACTCTACTACAATGGGAGTTGATTGAGAGTTAGATGACTCACAATGATACTTTTGGTGACTCATATAGTAAGGGATTGATAACTAGGGGAGGACACGTGAGTGGGGTTTTGGTGATAAGAAGATGTCAAGATCTAAGTCAAAGAGTTGGTAGAAGAATATGACATGCTATGGTTGTCACATGAAAGGCCATATCAGGAGATATTGATCTAATAGGAAATCAACAGATATTGCTAATGGTGTATCTAATGAGTGTGATGCTTCTATTGCTAAGGATAATGGTGATGGTGAAGTATTGACTGCCACAGATGGATAGAATAGATTAGTTGATTGATAGATTCTAGATTCTAGGTGGTCCTACCATGTATATCCTAATAAAAGTTGGTTCCAAACATATGACATTACGAAAGGTGAAGTTGTTGTTTTAGGAAATATGTTTCATGTAGGGTTGCTGGGATTGAAACTATGAGGGTGAGGATGCATGATGGTGTGATTAGGACACTATCTAGTGTTGATCATAATCCTTACATGACCAAGTGCTTGATCTTGTTGTGCTCCATGGACAGCAAAGGCTATAGATGTGTCATTGAGAATGGCACATTGAAGGTTGCTAAAGGGGGTGTAGTAGAAATTGTTGGCAACTAGGTTAGGACTTTGTATGAGCTTGCTAGAACAAATATTGAGGTGAATTTGAGGCAACATTGAGAGAGTGTGACTCAAATGTTGCTAGACATGGTTTGATGCTACTAAAACATGGAAGTGTCATTGGCACAATTGGTGGGTCCTTTTTGAGTGACTCAATTACATCTACTTTTTTTACCTTTTGTGAGTCAAAATTCCCTCTTTAGTAGGAGAGTCTATTGGGTGCTTCATGTAAGGTGGAGGTTGTTATTGATCTAGATGATATAAATTCACCTAGTGAGGAGGAATTTGGGTAGTAAGTGGAGAAAGTGTTCATTGCTTTAGGCAGATCTGGTTATACACTATATATTGTGAGTAGTTTTGGTGTGCAGGAGCCAGTGTTAGACTCAGAGGTTATTTTGGGTGTTAATTCCACCTTGTGGTATTATACTAGTGTTGCGGAAGATATGTGGTATATTTGACAGACTCAAACATTGGTATGTGATGTTTTAATGATTATTCCATTGTTGTGCATTTATTTTTTGCTTGTCATAGCAAAAGAAATGTTTGAGGAGAACAATCTAAAGAGTTTGGATGTGCCAAATCCAAAGAGGTTTTAGTGGCTTACTTAGTCACCGGTTCATACTCTACAATTGTGAAATACTTGATATACTATGTGATTAGTACTAACAGTTGTATTTCTTGTGTGGTTAACAAGTGTGTGGTGAGTCTCTTGAAAACACCTTGGTTAGTTGTGCTACAGGTTCTAAGGTACTTGGTGCATATAGTATCAACTTGTATTGAGTATGTGTTGTCAATTATTCTGTTGACGAGTGACTTTGATCTTAGTTGTGGTACTAATGATCAAAGGTACACTAGTTTGCTAGTCTTCAAACTTAGAGGTTCTAAGGTTGTGTTTTTAGCTCTGACAGAGGCTTTTCAAGAAGTCTTATAGCTTGGTGGTTTAGTATGAGAGTTGGGGTTTGGTCATGGTGATCCAATTGTTTATGATGATAGCCAGAGTGTTATCTGTTTAGCAAAGAATCAAAATTCTTTACATCGTCGAACAAAGCACATTAACATCAGGTATTACTTTATCTAGGGTACTATTGTTATAGGAAAAGTTGTTTTGAAGAAAATAGCTAGTTTGGATAATACAGCTGATATGATAATAAAGCCACCAACTATGAGTAAGTTTGAGTGTTCCTTGGATTTAATTGGTATTTATAGGCTATGAGGTCCTTTTGTTAGGCCAAGGTTTTTTGTAGAGGTCTTTACATGTCATGCATCACAAATATTATGTCAAGGTAGAGAATTGTAAGTTTTGAGTGTATATTTGAGCATAGAATAACATGATGTTGGTTCGTACAGGAGTTGGAGAAGCTTAGTGCAGTATGGAGGTTTGTGTGAGAAACACAAGGGTCCCTTGTTAACAAACACGGACCGTATTTCTCTGTGGAATCTTTTATGTATTTTTGGGAAAAAAGTTAGAAGTAAGGAAATAAATACGAGGGTCTTATATTTTCTAAATATGGACTGTGTTTTTCCTTATTTCCAAAACACGTTGTTTTACCTCATAAGATTTTTTTTCTTCTATAAAAGGATACATGTTGAAACCCTAGCCATCGAGAATCGTGTGTCCCAACATCTTCTTCTTATCCAAAGAATTCTCCATTCAAATAGAATTTTAGATTTGTGCAATTGATTGATTGGTTGGTTTAATCATCATGTAATAACACAATAGAATGAATAAATATCTCTATTTTTCCTCAATTGTTATTTTTTGTTATTGAATTCTCAATTGTGCATAATTTTGTTATTATCGATTTTGTTTGAATCTCTCTAAATTCACGCAAATTCCACAACACTATGGATAAATTTTGTTAAAATGATTTTACCACTATAAAAGTGATTTTAAATTTAAATACAAATTATTTTAGTTAATAAAATATAACCCTAACATAGAATCATAATTACATAAAAAAGTTATACTCTAAAAGGAATTTAAAATATTAAAATTAAAAGTGATAAAAACATAAATATATTTTTTTTTAAATTAAATCATGTGAATTTAATAAAATCAAAACCATTAACGAATTTATTTAGAATAATCTGTAACAACAAATAATTTAAGAAAGTTTGTCATAAATTTAAAATTGTTAATTAAACCATAAAATGAATCAAAATTTTAACAAATATTGACAAGAAACATGATTTAAATAAAATAACTCAATCAAAATAAAATGTAAGGTTTTATCTCATAAATCAACATTGATATTTATAAAAATGAAGTTTTTGATAAGCCAGTTTTTACAAATATATCCTAATCTTTAAATATCGATACCCTCTATAGGCCTCATTGGTTATCTATAGAGTAGAGAGAGGGGCCTCATTATCACAATGCAAGTACAACCTATACAAAATCACTTTGAAGGCGTCTACTACACGACGTTACCTTAGAGGCCATTCCAAGGCTGCTTAAGGTAGAATACATAGAACCGCTATTTTTTTATCAAACACAACCCATCACTAATGTTTTCAGGAAAAATGAGACATGATTAACAATAATGAGTTCTAACACTTTGTGTTCACATTAACAAACATGATGCCAAGAAGAATAGATCGTATTCTAATTAAGCATACACTTTCTTGTTTATATACCATAAATTTTCCAAGGTGTAGATATAACTTATAAAATATGATTATGAAAAATCATGATTCACATCAATAAAGAACTACACAATATCACACCACAAAGTTAGTACACCATAAGGATGTCAAAATAGCCAAATGGTCGAGACACACAAGCATGGTTATACTTGCTCAATTGATATACAACTTTATATAATATCATATGGGTTTGAAACATTTAAAATACACAATAGAAATTCCATCATGCTTAATATGAAATGCTCATGTAAACCTTAGCATACTCATAACACAAAACACATGTTTCCTTAACAAACCCTAATAAGATCCTAGCAAAACTTAAATATAAAACAACACACATCAACACATAAGGGCCTATTGTCTATGAGTTTAGGAGGTTCACCTAGCTTTCAAGAAACCTAGTACATGAAGAAGAAAACATTAGATTTATAGAATCTACTGAAACACTTCCTAGATCAACTTCAAAAATCATAGAAATAACCTAAGGAAAAATAACCAAAATATATAATAATAGAAAATAATTTTTATTAAAACTGCTAATATATTTAGGGTTTAGAACCCAAAATGTTAATCCTATCAATTTTAGAGATTTGATCCAAAAAAACAAGTTAGAAGCATTTTTTTATTTGTTTTAAATCAAAAAAAATAATCAACAAGTAAAAGAATTAAGCACAACTCAATTTCAAAAACTATGTCTAATATTTAGGGTTTTGACGTCCAAATTATAAAACTAGAGAATTAAAATCAATTAACCCAAATTTAAGGTGTAAAAAAGTAGCTAAGGTCATTTAAAAAAATTCTATATAATTAATTTTAGAAGCAACTACTATACAAATACCAATTACATAATTTTATTTTGAAAGTTAATGTTTTAGGATCAAAATATAATTCATTAAAAATTTCTTATTATATTTAAATTAAAATTTATTATTATTATATTTAAATTGATGTAGCTTAATTAGGGCTAAATCATTCAAAATTATTCAAAACAAAATTTAGAGTTTAGGGTAACTTATACCTAAGAAAAATAGAGTAGGTGAGAAGTAATGGAGCTTCATTGGAGGTTAAGCATTACTCGTTGGTGACCAGGTTAGCTCGTGGCAACTAAATTATTGTGCTAGAGTATATCGAGTCTTGTAATTGGTGTCGTACATTGTTGTTATCACTACTACATTACCTAGAAGTTGTTAGTGTCAATAACGAGGCGGACAGTAATGGAGGGAGTGGTGGTGTGGCACAACAGTGATATGGTGTTGTAGGGAATAAGAAATCTTTGAGGAGAAGGATAGGGGGAGTCAGGATTAGGTGGAATGAGAGAGAAGAGGAGGAGGAGGAGGAAGAAGGAAGATAAGAGAAAAAGGAAAAGGTGGGGGTTATTGGTGCTAACATGGTTGTTTTTTAAAAAATTACTTATATCTAGATATGTTAAAGGGTGATTTTATCTTAAATTCTATTAATAAAAACCGTTGGGTTAAGATGTATGAAAAATAATTCTACAAAAGTCCTCCATAACCCATAATCTGAGATAATGGAAGAAAATTAATTTTAGAAATAAAATCATAAATAAGTTGTGGACACCTTTGATTTAAAAAAAAATTAAAGAACTTATCGACCTCATAAACCAAATAAATGTAAAGATAGAAATATTTTCTATGGATAAAAAGCATTAAAAATATTTTACTAGTTCAAAGTAATTTTATAATTTATAATAGTTTATTTTTGTTAATAAAGTATAACCCTAAAAAAAGTTATAATCACATGACGAATTTATAATTAAAAAATAGATTAAAATGTTAAAATCAAAACAATTGACAGAAATAGAAAGACATGAATTTTTCAATGTTTGAATTAAGGTTTGAATTTCACTAATCACTTATTCCACATTTTACCATTTTGAAGCTAATTTGGTCATTTTATGTCAAAACAATATTAATCATACTTAAATGATACGTATTTTATTAAGGGGTTATTAAGACATGATTAGTGATTAAAAATTCAAAGGTCTCAAGAATGTATATACCACCATGAGCATCTTTAATGAATAGTGAATAATAAGTTCAATATGTCCACATGTTCATATTCTATTAAACTTCACCAAAATTCTAACAATCATAACATAGTCTATACTAACCTAAATGACAATATATTATATATGAATTTTATCATTAAAATACCAATAAAAAATTTAAAATTCCTGAAACACAAGAAAAATAATTCAAACATACAAAAACAAACCCAAATAGTGGTTATGTGTCTCAAGTAAGTAAAAATATTTGTCAACTTTTGGGAAAATTATCATAACTTCTTCTAGAAGTCGTACCTCTACAAATATTCATCTGCTCCCCGAACCAAAAGCTGGATTATCACAATGACCACACAAGTATAATATCAGTACAGTGAAGTACTGATAAAATATACTACCTAAAATATGGTAAGGCTCATGCATCATATTAAAGTCACATAATCGCATGGTGATAAGTAGACCAATACAATTTAACACTTAATCTCATTGTTGTAATATGAAAATACATGCTTACAAGAAAATCACTAAAGGATAACAATATAGTGATTACATCACAATCCATACAATATAAACTATATTAGAATTCTCCCTTTGGTGACCACACAATTTCCAGTTAATAAGATAGTCTGTTCGACCCCACCTAGTTCTCCACCATAAACAAAAGTCATTGCAGCAGAAATAATAATAGTGGAATACCATATCTACCACATGGGGTTAGGATACATCGAAAAGGCTTTTCTTCAAGGATACCACAACCACCATATATCGATTTCACCTGCTATGAGGGCTAAAAAGTGGGATACCACACCCACCACACATCAACTACACCTATTGCGAGGGCTAAAACCAATTAGGATGCCACACCCACAACACATAGTAGAAGTACACCAAAGGAGATTATACTAGGATACCTCACCCTCCACACCTTGAATGCCTCTACCACAAGGGCTAAAAAGTTGGGATACCACACCCGCCTAAGAAATGGACACTACAAAGTGCTAGGGTGAAATTATTAGGATACCTCACCCACCCATACTAGACACCAATGCCATGTTGGCCTATCATAGTATAACCCTATACCTCAAAAATATATGCATACTCCCTACTGACCGCAACCCGATAGAGAAGGAAAGAGGTACTGAGTAAAAAATATAGCCACAGGGCAACCTGCCCACTAAATCCTGATCAATTATTAGTGAGTCGGAGAAAAAGGCTTGAAGAAAATCATATTCCATTATTATACATTTTCAAGTGATATCAAAAATCATAGATCAAATCCATGATTAACCAAATGGGTGTTTCCAAGTTATAATACCAAACACAATTAAATTTTATTATTAACTAAATTGGGTGGTTCCAAGTGATAACACCAAACACAACAAAATGTATAATAACCACCAATTGGGTGCTTAGAGATGACACCAAAATTTCCTAACTTCAAGTCTCAAATACCATCATTATAATTCTTCTTAAATTTAGGGTAATCATAGTTAAAAGCATAATTTAAATGTTGTAATTACATGGAGGCATTAACATTAAATGCCAAGAGAATAAAAAAAATTATAAACGAACTAAGTGGCATTCAGCCGAACCAATCAACTGGTCCCTAGGACTAGTGAACTGGTCTGATCATACCAGAGCTAGACCAAAACAACACTAGAGGACCATTCAATTGGTTAGTCTCACTGATTAAATCTTCACAAGAACCATTCGATGGGTTTGGTCTAAGCAAGCATTGGGTCTAAGAACTGACCAAATAATTTGGGTTGTAGAGTCACTAGTCGACGGGTTTGACAAACCAGTTGATTGGTCATAGAAACTAATTGATGGTTTTAGTCTAATCAATCAATGAGTCTAAAAAGAGACCAAACCATTGTAGTTTCAGGGTCACCTGTCA
Organism: Tamarix austromongolica; assembly: GCA_039764185.1. Taxonomy (NCBI): domain Eukaryota; kingdom Viridiplantae; phylum Streptophyta; class Magnoliopsida; order Caryophyllales; family Tamaricaceae; genus Tamarix; species Tamarix austromongolica. The sequence goes on along the minus strand of CM077813.1, from coordinate 32,896,334 downwards.
ATGGATTTTACAAACCAATTGATTGATCCTATAACCAATCGATCCAAATTTCTAAACCATGTGATTTCTCTCACAACTAGTCGATGGGTTCGATGAACCGATCGACTAGTTTGGGTAAAACATTACCCGGACTTGCGATACACACACTCAAATTTTACCAAACTTTACCATATTAATCCTAGCATGCTTCTATATCATAAAACACATAAAAATATATGTTGCATACATAGAATCACATGATACATGGTAATGTAAATATAACTTATGTATAAAATCAAAGAAACTCAATAATGCCCACATTAGGAAGAAATTCTACCATATGCTTAAATTCTAGAATATAAATTATATCATGCTCACATAAACACACCAAACACATGGAACCTCAATAAGTAATAGAACCCTATTTATGTTAAAGATATTAATGTTTTACCTTGAAGCAATTCCTCTATTTTAGAAGCTCCTAATTGATGTCTATCTATTATAGCCTCTATTTCTAATAGAATCAAGGTCAAAACCATAAAAAATCACCTTTCAAAACTTCATTATAAGAAGAAGAAGAAGAACTAAAATCTTCAACCTTTCTCATACCTTAACTCTTCCTTGCTTAAGGAAAATAAGAGAGAACCAAAGCGAAGATTAGAAGAAGAAAATGGATATTAGGAATGAAGGGTATGGAGTTGAGTCTTGGTCAACATTTATAGGAGAGAGGGAGATGAAACTAGTAAGCTTGAGGGTGGGCAATAAAAAAGTGATTGTTGACTTAATAGGGTTATGGGGGCTAAATTTAGTCAAGAAGGAACATAGCAGTGGTTTCATGAGTTGGGAGATGAACGAAGTCAACCATGCACCACAGTTGCCAAAAGAGAGAGGGATAGATAAGGGAGAAGAAAGAAGGTGAGGCTTGCTTTAAAAGTGTTTTTTAGGGAAAATATGGCTTATGAAAATCATAAAATGATCTAAATAATGTAAAAATAATCCAAGAAGACCAAAATATGGTTATTAGTGCAATCGGATTCTAACTAGAAGTATTCATAAACATTATAAAGAGATTCAAATAAAAATTAGAAATGGATCTGAAATCATAGGATAACTAGTTGATGGGTTTGGGAAAACCAGTCAACTGGTTTTTCAAAAACAAAACTGACAATTTTCTAGTACACCAGCCGATTGGTTAACCAAACCAATCGATTAGTACACCTAAAATTCACATTTTTGTTAGAATTTTAAGCCCATTCCAAAACCAAAACTAATTTATTTTATATCAGCATAATTGTAAAAATAATTTGAAGGATTTTGGGAGGGAGTATTACACTCCTAGTGTAAATGACCATTTATATTTCTATTTTTTAGTTTAAGGTTTTGAAATCCAAAATTTTCTTTGATTTATCAATAATGGTTTTATAAGATGTTTTTGTAGCTTTTAACCAGCAATGAATTAGTTCAATGACTTGATATTGTAAATATTTTTGGGTTCTTTAGACTAGTTGTAAGCCTTGCACCTATCCTAAGATAGATGAAGGGAATATTTCATATCTTAGGTGTGTGCTAAAACTCCCTAATTCTCGCTTTGGCTTCCACTCATTTGAATGAAATTTTATAGGAGTAAAAATTAGAGTGTTATAGTTTTTCTAATATGGCACATTTTATACCATGCCACAAGATAGATGATGCTACTCATATTTTAGTTCTCTACTTTTGAGAAGTGGTGAAGGTATATGGAGTTCCAAGAAACATCATGATTGATTGAGACGTAAAGCTCCTAAGCTACATTAAGAAGACTCTATGGCAATTGTTAGGAACTAATTTGTTATTTAGTATCTCTCATCCCCCATAAACCAATGGTTGAATAGAGGTAACTAATAAGATAATTAGTACCTTACTAAGAGGGTTGGTGAGTAAGAGCACAAAGGATTGGAATGTGAATCCAGCACTAATGGAGTTTTCTCACAATCAAAGCTCTTCACAATCTACTAAGTTTAAGTCCTTTCGAGATTGCCCATGGTACTAATTCCTACATGCTAACTTAGTAGCATTGAAGGAGGGATATTTGAAGAGCTATGAATCCTATGAGATAGTGGAATTTTTCAAGCACCTACATGAGAAAATTAGAGCAAAAAATAAAGAATACTAACATTACTTATCAAGAAAGAGCTACCAATCATAGAAGTTAGCATGTGTGTGTTCCGAGAGATTTAGCGTGGTTACACCTTAAGAAGTGACATTTTCTTCACTTAAGGAATAATAAAATCATGTAAATAGTAGATGGTCCTTTCAAGGTTTTCAAAAGTTCAAGGAAAGTGCTTACGAGATCAAGTTGTCATATTCTTCTGTAGGCATTTCAAGGATGTTCAACACGAGTGATCTTTCTCTGTACTATGATGATGCAAATTTGAGGAAAACTTTTTACCAAAAATAGGAAAATGAATTGGGAGAATGTGATATAAATTATACAAGCCATGGGCTAGCTTATTTCATATCATATCCCATTAGTTTAGCTTTGTATGAAGATTTGCGCCAAACTAGCAATATTAGGCCTAATAAGGGCCTTACTTGTTTAATTATGGATCAAAGAGGGAATTAATTGTCAATATTGAAATTTTTAATGAATATACATGTTGGGAACATGACATGTATAGAACAAGAAGAGGGAGGAAATCTATATTATTAGATATTAGAGCTAATTGATTAGATACCATTAGAATCGTAATCTTGTTAGTTCAAAGTTTTATCTTTTACTCATTCATGTGTGTCAATTTTTGCGCAGATTAAGAGAGAATTTATCTTTTAGATTGTTAGATTATATTTAATTGAGGATTCATATTTGATTAGGTTAGAATTTACACATAAAATCATGGGGATTGTAATGATGAGAATGATAGTTGATTACAAGTTAAAAGTTTGATTCATTTATTGGTTCTCTTTGTGAGTTATTTTCTAAAGTTTAATTTTGTGTAATTCAAATTAAAGTTTTCTATTTTCAATTTTTGTGTGAATAGATAAAGTCTTTTTGTGGTTAAGTTAAGCATATTTATATCCCACAATTCATCCATCGTCATTCACCAATTCATTCCCAAATTCATTATCTTCATATTCCAAAACCCTAACTCTAACCTTTTTAATACCCAATGATATCTCCCTAGAATTAATACCATTTTAGTTGAATTTTAAGCTTCCATTAATGCACCATAATTATTCATTAATCACAAAATTAAAAACATATCCAATCACATCTTTAAAGATTAACCCCAACATCAGCCCTAATTAACAAATTCTACCCCAAAATTCTTTTTTTATTGTTTAACTCTTTTGTGGCATGTTTTAATGATATTGTGTTTGGCATTGTGTGATTCCAATACACATCATACTAATCAGGTTTATAAGTAACAAAATAAATTTTTTATTTTCTACCTAAATCTAAGTATATAGATACATAGGTATTATTATTGTTAATTAGGTTTATAAGATAATAAATATAAATACAACCCTAAGTTCATAATATATTTAATTATGCTAATTAATCAACATGGTTAGTACTATTTTTTGGATAAAAAAAAGTAAAATTTTGATATAAATATTTCAAATTAACTCTTGTATTAATTTCTAAATATATTGAATCTGTACATATTTAGCCTTAGAACTTAGCTCATTTGTCTGATTTTGTTGCCCTAAAAAAATATGACTTTAGATTAAATACATTGTAATGTGTTTCTTATTCATTCATTAGTCAAAAATAGTATTTCAAAGTGACTTTTTTATGAAGTGGATGAGTGAAATGTCTTTTATTACTGATTTCTAGTCATGCACTTACTATGTGAAATTAACATACAATAAATGCTAATAATGACCTTCAATTTTTTCCTATTATTAAAATATATATAGGAATACATATAAATTGCACTTTTTGGTAGGAAAACTATTATGCTCCAATGCCTACAGTATTATCACCATTATTATTATATAAGGATATCCACATACTCTTCTCATGCTGGTGCCTTAGTAGCAATTTAGCACATAACATCATGTTATTTATTATAGGTACTAGATTCATGGCCCTTTTTCGGGGTTCTGAACACAATGATCATAAAAGAGTATCATGTAGGTACTAAATTCATGGCCCTTTTTCAGTGTTCTGAACACAATGATCATAAAAAATATCATATGGGATAAACTCAAGATAATTTCCTACATAACAAATTATCACCAATCCGTAAGTGTTCATATCTTCTACAACTACAACCAAGTAGATTTGGAGATCAATCTAAAGACAAGCTGGAAGGCCATAATCTATCAAAATATAATCTGGGAGTAGCAAAGCTAACCTATATAACATGTCCCTTGAGTAGAAAACTCTAAGATTACTCTAGGATAACATAATCTTTTGGTTTATGTTGAATATCTTATTTCAAGATTCACGCATCCACATACTACCAAAGGTGAAGAACTTATTCAAACTCAATCTATATTTAACATTTTCCTAGGTTAATTATTCAATGCACTCGTATATAAGATGGAATCTGTCCATTTGAGTTTCAAAAAAGTATAATCCTTTGCCATATAATGGCTCCAACCACCTTTTATATATTATGTATTCATTTGAGTAATTATCATCAGTAGTGTGTTAGCTCCGCCAAGTTTAACCCTCTCACAAGTCATTTTATATTATTTGTGGCCTTATAAGGCTATTCTTGTTTTATTTTCATTTTTTCATATTGTTATTGGGGCTTCTATAAGGTATAAGCCCTACCACTATGGGGTATAATCATATTTTAATAATCAATCTATATTCAACTTTTCTCAATTTTCCAATCATTTTTATGTACAATGTTCCTATTTCAAAATTAGGATAATAAATAATAATAGTTTGGAATGAAAAAATTATGTATTACAAATAAAAGTAATATGTATGTACAAGCATAATAGTCAACTGTACGATTGGCCAAGACAAAGTTACATATTTGATGGATAATCAATGAACTCTATTTCATAAGCTAAGAGTTATTTAATAAAAAACAAATATAGGGAAACAGTAAAATAATATGGTAATATAGTTAACTCTCAACTATTTTAATAGAACTAATACATTCAAGATTTGACAACTTACAACAATTTATTCATAACTTGATCAATAAGACAAAATAAAATATCATAAATTTTGTGTAAAACCAAACTTCTTAAGATTTATTTGGACATAAATCTTAGGCCAAAGCTCCAGGTATAAATTTATAGTAACTTCCTAAACATGCAGCTTTGATTGGGCATTTTGATCATAATTGTTTCGCCTTAACACCATTTTATAAGAAACCAACTTTGGGATCGTTTAGCACAAGTGAAGAAATTTCTTTAGTAAGTTGTACTTTCATTGAATTAATTGTTGAAAAATAATTTCTTGGAAGTAATAAAATTTTATGTTTGATATGTATATTTTTGTTATAAAAAAATTAATAATATTTTAGGTTTTGTTTACTATTATATTTTTAAGAAAGCGGTATATAAATTACAATAGCAATCCTTAATAATAAATACATTTATTTTCTATTGATAAAAGTGAGTCTAAAAAAATACTCAAAGAGTATAACTTACTTGGATATACTAGAGTAAGTTATTTCCTAAAAAGCCCATAAAAAACAAGGTCAAATAAAAGAGTACTCACCTTTAAATTCTAATTCCCACTAATCAAGAAACCCAACTTTTATTATTTTCTGAGAAGTACACTTTCTTTCTCTACTTCCAACCAAATAACACGTTTGAAGCTCAATAAGCATTCATTTGCAACAAGTGTCGCATTTAATTTGTAAAGACAATTTATGTTAAATTTCCAAATTGAACAAAAACACATCCAAATCTTGCTCCGCGTCTATTTAGACAGTTTTAGTTTAAAAAATCAAGACATGGTGTGCACAATTCTGATCATGGATTACATAATTTACATTAATTTCTGAAACATAATTGAAATTTTCTGATACCATATTTTTATCCAAAATAACACATGCATATACATTTATACGCAGCCTCAAAATTATGTAAAGCAAAGATAATCACACTTAGAAATAGTTATTAAATTTAGGGAAGAATCTTTTAAAAATGACGCCTAAAGAAATAATATTAAAAGAGAGAACCCTACAACTCCAAGCGCAGGAAAGGATCCTAACGAAGAGCCGCTTTCTTTTTCATTTTATCTTCAGCTTCAGCAAGACCTTTGTTAATATGAGGTAGTTAGGGATAGAATGGAAGTAATGGGATTTTTACCGGGCTTGAATCATGCAAAAGGAAAGATTGGCAAAAAGGAGAGCTACTAACTTCGTCAAAATGGTACGCGTTTCCGTAGGCCTTTAGGGTACCTATAATGAAATCTGAACATCTAAGGGACCAACCTCGCCTGGGGTTCGGTTCAGAATACTACCCTCCCAATAAACCAAACGTCAAAAGAATCAGTTCCCACTTCCCAGGTGCCCTTATTCTTCGTAAGATGACTGAGGCTTGGGACAAGTAATACATAACAAGCATAAATCACAATAGACCAGCTGTGGCGAGAATAGAGTCATATGCAGTCTCGGATATGGTGGAAAGCCAATTAAGCGGGATACCAAGGTCAATACATGAACTCTGCAGACAGCATTATAGATAACGCTGTCTCCATCACATAATGGAGGAAATGGCCAGGATAATATAAGCCACTAACTGAATATGTTCATTAAATTAACAGTGGCACAAACACTGAATAAATAAATACTATTCGACTGGGTTCCCAGTCACGCCATACAAGGATCTAGTTTCAACAATGTACATACACATGCAGGATCATAAATGCAGCAGTCAAGGCTTATAGGGACATGAGAAATTTGAGGATCAGGCGAGCTGCACCCATTTGGAAATTTCACTATACAATAAAGTGTCCACATGCATCCCTTGAACAATTTAACCGCCATGATTCTCAAAGAATAGCGGTCTTCAACCTCAAATAGCGATATTGGTCCTATAATGGCCAAAATGAAGCAGGGATTCCATGCTTCTGAAACCATTCAGGCATATGGAACTTCTCATAGAGCACAGGTCTTACATCCTTCTGCTGGTCAAGGTGCTTGAGCAGAGGAAGCAGGACGTCAAGAAGCTGAAAAAACAGCAATCAAGTAGTAAGATGGTGACAATGCAACAAAATGCAGACAATCAGAATTCCGTGAATGGATTATATAAACCTGTTCATCATGTGGCTGCCCAGCAGAAAATGGAAGACAAGGGATCCCATTCAATGGCTGCAATAAGAAACTGAAAGGATTGTTGTCAACAATAACAATGCGACACGGATCCTTTGATAGGCTGCTTAGATCCTTGACATGATCCCGGTATTCCCTAATGAAATGTGAGAGAATTTAGAGGCCAGAAACATAAACAGGCATGTGAAACAGCTAAACTAATAGAAATTTCATCTACGAGGGCAGAGCATAACCACATAGAGGATAATACAACATATTCCACAAATTATCGCGAAGGTGAGCAACAAAGACAAAAGGACTACTACCACAATAGTGGAAGGGTAAGTATCAGACATTTATTGTATAGCATGATTAGAACATGTTAAGGGCAAGCACAAAGGTACAAATGTAGGAAATAACTGTTGGATTCAGATTATCAAATGTACCATGAGCTCTCCATGTCAACCGCTGTATTATGGCCGGGGCTGAATGCCTTGGTGAGCAAGGTTGAAATCAAGCCCATCATACATTTATTAGATATTAAGCAAGACAGTATTTTGGCCGAATGCCTTGGTAAATTATTATTCTTAAGTGAAATAGTATTATGCTATCAAATCAAATTTAATAAAATATTAGTCAAATATCAGAAGAGAGAATGTCCTTTTCGGCTCAAACTAGAAATATAATAAGATATTATTATTATGTTATAGAATAAGAATGATACTTAGTTAACATTTAAGGCTATATGTATGCTTCTGGTAGCCCTGTAATTCCCCAGATAAAGGAACCCCTATTCCAGTAACACAAGTTGGGGAATCAACAAAGAGTTAATTCTTAGTTATCAAGCAACACTGCTCCTCTCTCATCCTACTTGTCACTCTCTCTTCCCCCATCAATCTCACTTCAATTTATTCAACCACTCCTATTCCTATTCATCCTCACCATGAGTTAGAAACGAAGAAACAGAAGGGGACGCAAAATTAACAAAGTCCCCTAGAACCCTAAATCCGGACCTGTCCAGCCCACAACATGCAGACAGCTTGTGTTCAATTATAAAACTAAGGACTTTTTTGGTACCAGGAAAGAGAACATAGGGATACCATACGTAACAGTCCAACATCAAGATAATATATTTTATGAAAAAAAAAATCAATTTGTATTTTTAACAGAAAAAAATGAATATTGACCAGCCGCCACCACCGCTAGATCCTATCTTCTCTGTTCCAGCAAGACCAACAAGCCCAGAAGGCCCCAAAGCCACATCCTCTCTCTCTTGAGAGCCCTCATCTCTTACTCCTGTCCCCACAAACCTTCAAAGGACCCAACAAGCCTTCAATGTTACTACATCTGGTCTTTATCAACAAGCACCGATGGGATAGATGGTGGTTGAGAGAACACGCCCCATGGAAGTTGAATACGATTTTTTATTAGAATAGAAGGAAAAATATTAACAAAATCACCACCTTCCAACCCCGCCATAACTAGATCCCATCTTTCCCTACTCCAACAGGACTACAAAGGGACAACAGTTCTTATGGGTCAGGTTTATGTCAGAATCCGTCAAGTTAAAGTTAAGTTTGTTATGCAATCGGGTTGGAGTTGGGGCCGTTTTGAGTTTGTGTGTATTTTAAGATGTAATGATCTGATTTGGGACAAATGTCGGGTTGAACTCAAGCATACAATAAAATATCAATCTGATATTGCGTATCAGCTAATATTTTGTGGATTATGGTCAGCTGACATGCAACACAACTAAAATACAACGATTTTATAAATATATATATAAGAATTATTGCCATTACCCGATATAATTTAATTTATATTAAATTTGTATAAAAGGAATATAATAATAATTTATTATCAATAACTTTAATTAATATTATAGAAAACTAGATTATTGAAGTTTTTTATATGATCAATAAATAAAAATTAGAAACAAATTGTGAGAAAATAAAAATTCAAGCCGCAACAATTACGTCACATTATGTATCGTCTGCAAGGCTCTAATACTACGACAATCCAATAGCGGTCGTATTCACGACCATGAATTTTTCACATGGGCTCGATTCTAGCCTAAGAACTCCAAATCAAATCGGGTTTGGTAGTTCAAAGTTTATATTAACGTTGACTATTAATCATTTATTATATCAAATAAAATTGAATTTTATGATTATTTATTATTGTTATACTTATAATAATTATTATTATCATAATCATTATATATGTAATAATAACATATTATAATTATAATATAAATATAATTATAATTTTATTATAAATATAAGTATAATTATTGTTATGATTGTTTTAATAACTATAATTTTCATAATAAATATTGTTATTATTATCACTTTTGTAAAAATATAAATTTTATTATTATAACTATAATAATAATAATAATAATACATTATAATAATCATAATATTATTTATTATATTTACAATTAATAATAAAAATTATATTTGATTATAACTTCATGGTTATAATAATATTAATTATTATTTATAATTATAATTATAATTATAATCAGTATTGATGCAAGTGCATATTTGTTCATACATCAAAACTTGTTTCTTTGACATGTTTAAGATGTTTCTCGAGGGTCTAGAAAGTGTTCTCCAAGTTGAAAACTCTTTGTTAAAGATTTGGTTCAAATATGAGGAATCTTGCAAATAGGCGATTTTTGTACAACCAAATAAAGCCTTGTTGAGTAGGACAATGGGTTGGCCAGTCAGAAGTGACAAAATAATAGCTACAATAAGTCAACTACAGCCATGTCATGTGTATAATGACAGCTAGGAAGTCAGTTGTAATTAACTAGAGTTTTGGTTGTTGGTAATGATTTTATGTAACAACTTTTGTAACTAAACCCTACTTTCCACGAGTATTAGAGGGATGGTTGGTGTGGGTTATAGCCTATAAATATGGATTAATTTCGTGGGTTGTATGAGGTGGGAAGTTGAGTTGAATTTTAAAATTCTCTGTGAGTTTGTTTGTTTGATCATTGGAAAATTACTGTGTTGTTTCTTTTGATTGTCTTTAGTGAGTGATTCTTTGTGAGTTCTCATTAAAATTCTTTTGATTACTATCTTTGTGGAGTATCAAAGTTCTATCTTGTGTGTGTTGGTGTGTTACACGAATGCTAAAGAAGATAAATTCGGTTGTCTTGAGTTCTTTCAACCCACATCCACACCAGGTATGATCGAATCTAATCAGATCTGCTATTCAAAATACAGTGGGGAGAACAAAGACTTACTATTTTAGTTTTATCCGTTGTACAGGCAGAGTATCATATTATTTTACACCATTTTGCTAATAAGAAAATTTATTGATGTCTAGGAAGTGTTACATTTGTGAATTAAAGTTATATTAGTTTGGATGAACTTCAAGTTTATATTTGAATATGGATTAGATTTGGGTTAAGCTCTTTTCAAGTTTTCAAATTGGGTAAGTCTTGAGACAAATTAATTAACTTTGGGTCAATTTTCATATCGATTAGATTGTTTTGGGTCAAAATTGGGTTCAGCTTATTCAGATTGGGTTATCGCGGTTGGATCAATTTTGTCAAGTCTAAACAAGCCTACCAAGCCCTACAATACCACACCACCACCTCCCTCCCCTCTCTTCCCTCTCTATCTCACTCGCAAGCCCTCATCTCATTTTCCTCTCCCCACAAACCTACAAGACCCAACAAGCCTCTTCCTATTTCTTCCACATTCAATGTGGCTAGATTTGATCTTTATCAACAAGCAGCGTTTGGAAAGGCCTGAGGCGCACCAAGGATATACAGATCCTAGAACTTAGGCACAAGGCAAGTGAGATCCCAAAATTCCATAGTTTGATACTACTTTTATCTTCCTAAAAATATGTGCGCTTTTCTTTCCTTCTCTACAGTAAATATTTTCTTTTCCTTTTCCACTAAAATTATATCTATTAGTCCTTCCATGACCTTTTTTCCGTCTCTTTTTCCTAGCAAGCGTGAGATATAGTTGCTGCATTTATGAAGATAGACCTAAATATAGCTAATCAATAAATACCTTTCTTTCCTTTTCATGTCAAAATTTGATCTTCCTATGACCCTTTTCCCTCTTCCCTTTCTAAACATGAGATTCGATTACCATATTGATTGTAAATTATTATTTTTTTGAAAGAAACTACAATCTAAAAATAGCAAACTTTTAGTAAAGAATGAGCTTAGAACCTTACTTACCCCAATGCCTTAGTACTCCTTAATAATGCCATCCCAATGTTACCTCACCTAGGATAAATAAGAGAAAAAAAGGCATCAAAAGCGCTAGCACAAGCATACCTTTCTAAACATTGTCAACAAAGCCTCTATGGTGGCTAAGGGGAAGAAATGACAATACTTAGACCCGTTTATAGTAACTAAACTCAAACTTGACCTAGACCCACCAAGCTTGACGAGTTTATAAACAGGTCATGAATAGGCCCAACTATTTCTGTTTTAAAAAATTATCTAAATATTGATATATTTTTGCTTTTATGAAATCTTTTATTATAACAATTCCTCCAAAGGACATATTGACCCCTCTAAACTCAAAGTATAAAATTGGTTAGTTTATTATTGAAAAGACCTTATAAACTACTTATATGTATAAAGTAAATAGAAAGAAATAAAATTGAACAAATGAACTAAAATCTGGAAGAAGATGACCATAAAGATAAGAAACAATAAACTAAAATTAAAAAATAATACAATTAGTCGGTGCATATATATAGCCAAGAGGGTTTGCATGTTAGGTCTAGATCTAAAATTATTTAACCCAGACTAATTTAGATATATATGAACCTAAATCTAACATGTTAGATCCAAAAAAACTCAAACCCTAGGTTAGGTCCCAAATCCATTTTCACCCCTATTAGGTGTGCCTTGAGATGTAAACATGATTTGTGTTTAAAATAGATGTAGGGGGGAAAAATGCGACCAATCACCCATATAATGAAATATCAGTACCGCAATTGTTTATCGGCCGCAATTTCATGGTTTTTGGTTCAAACGCAACGCAAAATTCCTAAACAGCTTCAGAAAATCACTTATTCATCATCACAATATTGGCAAAATTTCATATATCGACCAATATTTACTAATATTGGCCAATATTTGCCAATATTTGTTGTGAAAAAGAATTAAAAATATCACGCTGCAACAACCACAATATAAAAAATATCGTTTGCAACACCACCACTGCAACCGTAATCACGACTGCAGTTTTATTACTTGCAATCACCATTCAGCTACCAACCAAGCAATAAAATTATGGTTGTAATTGCAATTGAGGTCACAATGTCATAGTATCGGGTTATTGTGAACAACATTTTATACGTCACAATTGTTTTAGCATGATTTTGTTTTCTTTTCACAATAAATATCGACAAATATAGGCAAATATCAACAATTTATTAAAATATTGACTGATATCATATATTATGCCAATACGTCGACAATAAGTTTATGATTTTTTGAAATGGTTGTGTTTCAGACAATTTCCATATCGGGTGATCTAGAATCCACAAAATATTAGCCAATACAGAATCACGGAACCGATATTTTATTGTATGCCACCAATCTACTAGATCCTACCTTCCCTTTTCCCAACACAACGAATGTGCATTGCAAGCCCCCGTTGTCACACCCCTCTCGACACACAAGCCCTTGCTTATTTCTCCTCTCCCCACAAACTTATAAGTCACCTACAGGCTTTCCTCTTAGAAGCATTATGTGTCTAGATCTCGTCATACCACATAGAAGGTGAAAACACCCCCACCAGTAAAAGGGAAGGAAAAAATAAAGACATTTTTCCCTTGTTCAATTGATCCTAACGTGTCTTGGGGAATAACCCTTGGACTTTCTAGATCCCATCTTTCTCAATCAACAAAAGTCCAAAATAGAAAGCAGATCCATTACTTTAGCCCTAATCTTGCACCCAATGAGAAAAAAATGCATTTTAGCCCTAGTCTTGCAACTTCAAAAGAAAATTTCAAAAAGGTGAACTAGCAAATAATTATAACTAGTTTCTCTTGATAAGAACGGAGACTTCAAATCTCAATTGCAAGTAAACTTCAAAAAGCTAAAAATTTTCATTTCAAATATGTTATGAGGGCTTATATCTATGAAACCTCCTTCAATTACTTCTTATCTATAATTCCTTGGGAACATACCTTCTCTCATCTTCTAAGTCCGAAAAAACCTATCTTCTTTGTGTAAACCAAAAAATACACCTTATATGGTTATATCTCTAATTATCAAACTGAGTACTCAATCTTCTTATAATAATAATGTAAACTCATGATAATGCACAAGCTATCTTCCGATAATAATTCTTGGAAAAAATTCACGTTTTTAAAGTGGTTACATTTCATTATAGAACATTTTAGCACAATATTGATATAGCTATGGAGTTGTACACACAGAAATGTTATTTTAATCGATGTTCCCCAACATTTTAATTTCTAATTTTTCCAAGAATTAGCATTCTGTGTTTCTCTCTGTATTTGTTTAACATTTTCCATCCCTATTTATATTGTAACCCATAAAGGGATGATAAATGTTCGATTTAGTAGTCTACACATTCAATAGCTTCCTAGGTCATCTTTTACATTAGTCTTACCGCCACACAGAAAGTATGCACAAGTATTGCAAATGCATGTTTCTTCTACCCCCTTGCTTAGGCCACTATTGCGGGGTATAGAACCACACTCTAAAAGCTAAGCGGAGAGGATGTAGTGCCCTCAAACTTGGCATAATTATTTTCTATCTTTCAATTGTGTTTCATCCAATTTTTGTTTGACATTTTATTTGATTTATTGTGTTTTTGGATGTGTTTATCTCCCTCATTCATGTTTACTGCTTCTTTGTGAATTGTAGGTAATGTTCAAAGCTAAGCATGGATTTGGAACAAAGACAAAGCTAAGAAGCATAAAAAGAGGAGAACCCGCCCCTAGTATTTAGGAGCTTATGCACATTGTAGTTGAAAAATGGAGAAACGAAGCTAAATATAACTGAGCCACTTTGCTCAACACAGCTGTATTCAAAATAAGGGTCACATTTTTGCATGCAACATGGTTTTGTTGGTATCAGCAGTTGAGTTTTTCACATGATTTAAAGGCCATAAGCGTGGTTACATCGAAACAAAATTCATTAGACATATTTAGGCTATTTTTCTCTACATCTTTCCAATCCTTTTCTCCACTCCCTACTCTTCCATTTTTTCCATGTATCAAACTCTTAGATAAGGATTCCTTAGGATTTGTAATCATCCAACCTCGCAAACATTGAAATTCAATACTAACTTCTGATCTATCTCTTTTTCCACCATGATTATGCTTTCTCATATGATTATCATCCCTATTACCTTTACTATGTGTGAGCAGTCATTTACTCTATGATTTAATTACGTTTGATTTCAGTGTCAAATTGATGGATTGATTTAGTTGCCTTCACTAACTGCTCAATTTTCATTTTTCAATTGTTGCTACTTATTTAAATGCTTAGGGTTAATTTAATTGATCATTGAATTAATCCACATAGGTCATCAATTAGGACCAAAAGGTTGCAGTTGACACCGAATATTAACAATTGAGCAAGAAACATCAAATCACAAAAGTAGAACAATATTTCTTGGCACCCTAATGAATTGCCTTGAGCTTGATGTGTTTAATTTAGTCTAGCACCAGCTTAAAGGATTGAATTAAGCAAGGCTTTTTGTAATACCCTGTTCGTAATAACCCTAGTTATAAACTGGATTAATTATGTGTACTTACTTATAAGGAGTATTGTTGGGTAGTTTATTTAGAATGTGTTAATACTATGTTTATTAATAAGGGGGAATAGATTATAAATTAATTACAATAAATATGCTAGAATAGAGTTTTCTTTTTGGACATTCAGTCAACATGCTAGGGCCTTTGGTTGATCGGTTGTTCATCTAGTCACAGGGTTTGTCCAGGGAGTCTTTCAGTCGACCAAGGGTGGCGTTCATCGACCAATGCTGTGCAATTCTTCGTGTTTTGTGAGGTTTAATTTGTTATGGCTTGTGTGTTGTTCCTAGGCCAAATATTTTAGCATATTTGGATTTCTACCATCATTTGAAACCTTCCCATAAATTTTTGTGATTTTTGGGATTTGTTTGGTATTTTTCGCCTATTTATTTATCCCTATTGGATTAAAAATAATCTAAAAATGGGGAAAACTACTGTTTAGGCCACAAAAAGTTCCTTTCGACTCCCTTGATCAAATTATGACTTGTAACATGATCATTGTACCCTATTGAGAACTTCCTACCTATGCTCGTTTATCTCTTTTAGGTCTTACTAGCACTCCAACCTCTTTTCTCTCTCTTCCCCTCACCTTACCTCTACCAAGCAAACCTCCCCCGCCCTTGCCAAGTTTTTCAACACCCACACTCCTTTCTTGTTTGGTTTGTCATATTTCAATCAACCACTATGCACTCCACCCTCCACTTGATTGCTTTACATTCAAGTGTGTCACAAGGCAAACCCCCTCTTGATTAGCTAATGGTTGAAACCCAACCCCCTCCTTATACCTCTTTATTGTTAAGGTTGCTAGGATTTCATTAGTTTGCAACACTTTAGCCTTTTCTTTATTTTTCTCCCTCCTCTCTCCTCTTCTTCTGTGAGTTGAAAATGTTTTTCACTCCCAAAAACACCTCTTGTGGCAGCCCATTTTTTACTCCTTCCCCTTCCTTCTCTCTTTGCTCCTTTGATTTTTCTCTTCTACAATTATCTTATCTAGTATCTACTTACTTTTAAATAAAGGAGGTTAAATTTGTGGTTATTTTTTACCTCTGTTGATCTCTTGCTTCCCTCTCTTTTTTGCGAGGTGCTAATCTTCCCTTCGCTTTGATTTTCGATTTTGTTATTTAAATTATAATTGTTGGTTATTGTTGTTCTTATTTTGTTATTTCTAGTATTTTTTTAAGTCGGTCCCAATATTGCTTGAGGTGCCTTGGAGAAGGCTTATGGGTTGTGCATTTTTATATAGCTTAGAAGTAAATCCAACTACTCCGTAGTTAGGGCTGTAAATGAGTCAAGCTAGGGTGGACTTAGGCTCAATTCATTTAATAAATGAGCCAAAAAGATGAGGCTCAAGCTCAACTCATTTATAAACAAGTCAAGTGCGGGAACTTTTGCCCCGTAAACTAGCTCAAGCCCAAATTTTTCATGCTCAAGTTCAGCTCATTTATTAAAAGAGCCTAAAAATAAAGCTCAAACTCAACTTGTTTAACTAAATAAAATAGTCGAGCCCAAAAAACTCGCGAGTCGACTCTGTTTATTTACAGCTATATCCGTAGGTGAGAGAGTTTGGTCCTAAGCATGTTAGGTTGTTTTAGAGTAAATCAAGCTAAGCTTATGTATGGTGATTTTGGTGTTCTTGTGTTAGAAAGTGAAAGCATGCGATATTATATTTTTATGAGAAATGTTATGTATGTTAGTATGGTGGAGTGTAATTATCAAGCATGCTTTTACTATGTTTAAAATATGATGATATATGTGTGTAAAGTAGTAAATTAGAGAGCATACTTTAAATTTCAATCCTATGATTGATTTGATATGTAAGCATGAATAAGTGTTGAGCATGTTAGAATTTAAGTGAAGCTGTTACAATGTGTTTTTCCAAGGGTCTTATGGTTTGAAATTTTGAATTTCATATGTGTTGTTTTTGGGAATTGAGTTTCAGAAGACTTCGATTGACTAATAGGCCATGTCAATCGTTGTGTTCATGTGTACCATCAACCAATGTGTGTTCTCAATTGTTTGAATTGATACTTGGCTTCTGTTGGTCAACTGATTGTTCATATTTGCAAGTTTGTGTTTGGATGTTTAGTCAACTATTAAGACATAGCAGTTGATGTGTCCTTGTGTACCATCAACCGATACTTGTTCTTGATTGACTAATGAGTACTTGGCTTATGTAACTTTGGTCGACTAATTGTTCATACTTATTCAGCAAGTGTGGTGGATATTTAGTAGACTGCCACAGTCTATTAGTCGACTAGCTGAGGTTAAAAACTAGTCGACTGATATGTTATAACGATGGACAGAATGCTTTCATTTTCTTATATATTTTACTCCTAGAACTTTTTAAATTCTTGGTTTATAGGGTTAACCCACTTTCCTTTGGGCCTTGTTTGGACATGTTATCAATATGAATGTACAACTTGTTTGCTTTAGTTGACCTAGCCATGGAATAATTTGGAATAAATGGTTAATAAGGATTGAAGTGGAATGAGTTGAATGGATCATTCGAGCTACAGCGTGAAGCCTAACCCTAGCCCATGATGGAATTGATTGTGGCGGCCCATGTGGTCTTTAGTTGATTTGAGTGTTGTGATGGATCTCATTTTCCTTTTAGGAATAAAAATCTTGACTTGAATAAGATACTAATTACTTAAAGTAAAAGACTTAAGGATTTGGAAAAGGATATTATGCATGGTTAAGACACTGAGTGCATAGTTAGACCTCCGGGTCAAAGGACCCATTCCTAATCACAAACCCTATACAGAATATGCATAATTAAGGACTTGTGTGCCAAGGTTGTGCACACACGACTTAGTTCGTGTGACTTATGTGACATAATGTCAAGAAGTTAGTTATTATACATAACTTGATGTCATGTGACCCTCTGATGTGATGTCTAGAGGTTAGTGATTTAATTTGTTGAATTATTGTTATCCCTAGCAATCATTGCTTTGGATTATGGAATCATATTCCTCTCAAGAAATAATAAAATTAGGGTTTCATTTCAGAAATGGTTGTATTGTGATTGTTGATTGCTTATTTGATGACCATTACGTGCGGAAATTATGGAAGCACGTTTACCTTATTAATTGTAATTGCATGTGGATACTATTGTTAAAGCATGTTTGTTTTGGTGTGCTATGTACAATGTGAGCATACTACCTATTCAAAGGCATTATTATTTTACTCGGTACAAGAAAGTCGTACTAATACTATCACTTTTCAGATAAGTAAGTAATCAATATGTAATGATTGAAGGATTTTCAAGAGCATTATCTTAAGGATCAGGATGATCGGGAGACTAAGGGTACTTGTTGTTGTGATCTTTATAGGTTATATTATGGCTTGTAATAGGGTTCCGTGTAAAGACAAACCGATGTCGCACTGTTGTATGCTCTTTTGTAGTCAATTTTCCCTTAAAACTCTTTTTTCCCTATTGTATTCTAGTTTAGGGAGGTTGTATAAACAACAAACCTTTATTTTTCTTTTTTTCGTTGCTTCATTTTTGGTCACGACTTGTTTAGCCTTAGCACCTGGTATAAAAAAGGTAAGGAAAACGAGTTCATGCTAAGTATGGCAGTATTTTTGTAAATTAAGCTTCCACAAACCAAAATTTTTAAGTAGGAAAAATAAAGGTGTTACACTTTATGAACTTGAAAGAAGCTAATAGTTATCATAAGCAAATCATTCCTAATGAATTGAGCAATTCATTAAACAATTGATTAATCTATTTATTCATACCAGGGTTGTAATTGAAGTCTAATCCTACTCTTTTTAGAAATTGAATTCGTTATTAGCATTATCTATCATATTCGTTATTCTCTACCATAATCATAAAACCATGTTATTTGATTGGTTTAGACAGTTGAAAACAATGAAAATCGATAAGAAGTTCCTGCAGATACGAACCTGTATCACTTCAAAGGGTTCTCATCCATTTGAGGTCATGTATGGTGTTCACTTACGTATTGATTTAGTCCCTAGTGCTAAGAACTTGATGAGTTTTAACACTTAAGAGAGAGTTGAGATGTTTCAAAAGATGCATGACCAGATCCAAGCTGATAAAAAGTAATGCATGCTACAAGGAGAAGTCCAACAAGGATCAAACACAACATGATTTCAAGCTAGGAGTTCTTGTATGGCTGCATTAGAGGAAGAAAAGCTTCCCGACAAATGCAAGAACAAGCTAATGCCAAGAGAATATAGACCATTCAAAGTTTTAGAGAAGTAGATAAGTATAGAGATGGTGCTTACATGTTTGATATTCCTGATGACTATGGGGGAGTGAGTACTACATTCCATGTGGAACATCTTTCATCATACCTATTTGATGAAGATTTGAGAACAAATGTTTTTCAAGGAAGGATGACTGGCCGATGAAGATTTGAGAACAAATGTTTTTCGAGGGAGGATGATGCAGGAGAGTATGGGTCAATTTTACTTGTTAGTCCAATTCTGTTAAGAGGGCAAAATAATAGTCCTTTAAGAAATGGGCCTATTAAGTTTAAACTCTGGACATAGATTTTCTTGAAATAAAAGCAATTACGAGTGACAAGAACTATGAATGCTCTGATAATCTAGATTTTGATTTTCTCTCTTTTTTATTTCTTTAAGCATAAACATACTCAGCCAATTCTCACCTAGGGATGGCAATTTTCCCCGCGGATTCGGGGGCCCGTCGAGAATTCCCCGTTCGGGTTTGGGTTCGGGGATTTTTTTCGGGGACGGGTTTGGGGTCCCCATCCCCAAACCTGCCCCAAAATTTTTTTTATATATATTTTTATATAATTATATATATATAATATATATAATTTTTTTTATAGAATATAAATTAAAAATATAATATAAAAAAAATAGTCTTGAGGATCGGGGATGGGATCGGGTTTCGGGGATCGGGTCGGGTTTTAAGAACAGGGAATAAATCGGAAATGGAAAATAGATCGGGGATCGGATCAGGTATGGGGATTTGATCCCTGCGGGGATCGGGTCGGGGAATCCCCGATAAAAAAATATTGGGGATCGGGTAAGGTTTGAGGATTATTTTCCTTATCGGGTTCAAGGATGGGGATGGGGTCCCCGTCCCCGACCCGGCCCCACCCCGTTACCATCCTTATTCTCACCTTATTTCCGAAATGTAAATTGCAGGTGGTTTGGATTTCCATGCAATGGTGCTAGGAAGCCAAGGACATTTAACTTACTTTCCAAGTGGAGAGATATACTATAAGTGCAGTGAAACTTCAAGTAGCAGCAATATGTTTTCCATCATACCTATGACATCCCAATGTATAACTAACTTATATGTTCTGGTAAAAACCAAGCCTCATTGGATAATGTCATTCGCAAACACAAAGGCATAGGTAAAGCTGAAAAGGATACATACAGTTCACTAAGAAAACGAATTATCACTACCGCCTGTTGGAATTGATGGTTGCTCAAGGATCGGATCTTACTAAAAGAAATTAAATGTGTAATTATAATTATTTCATTAATGCTAGCATCATAATTAATATTTTTTTTATTACTACTATTACTATTATTATCATTACAATTATTATAATTATCATCATTATTTTAATATTCCTTTTATTATTGTCAAAAGACTAAACCTTCTGTATCAATAAAAAGATAGATATGACAAAAGTGTTGTTTGAAAAAGTTCCGATAACAACTAAGATGGATATTTTCTTAACTCAACTACCAGGCCCTTAGACACCGGCCCAAAGGACAAGATTAGCTCCAAAAAGACCCTAAACTGGTCCAAGATGTGCCCCAACTAATCTTACCTGGCCTTGGACCGACTTCAAGCTGCTAGCACATAAAGTTTCATTTCTCAGCTAGCAAACCTTGCTACACTCAGGATAACATTCCTACTCCTCTATATATATGAGGTCATATAGTTAATTTTGGACATAAGAAATCATTATACATCTTTCTTATTTTTTTCTCTCCCCTCTCCTCCTTATTTTCCCCTCAACACCTTGCTAGTGTTACTCTCTATTTTAATATTTAAGAACAGCTCGATTATTAAACTCATACAACAATAGGCATTGTTGTGGGATCGCTTACAAAAAGATATGTCTCCCACACTTCTCACCAACTCGATCCAAACACTAGTAATCTCCAAAGGGAAGACCATTTAGTCAACATTGCTCAACTCCAGGCTCCTAACGTTGAGCTTCACACTTCTATTCAAGAGATGATGTAGGATATGTTGGCCCCTCTTAATCACAACTTCGGACAATTACCTCACCTCATAGACCAACATCAGCACATCCAAGGCTCATGACCCTCCTGAAAAAGAACCCACAACTAGACTCCGCAATGCTAACTTGAAAGAAGATGATGCAAACTCTACAAAAGATGTGTAAGGTAAGAGAATCAAAAGTAACAGGTCACAAGAGTCCTTTTGCCCTCCGAGACAAAGCAAACATGGAAAGGATTAGAGTTCGAGTCTTAGGGGTGATAGACCGACACAAGAAACAAAGATCAAGAATAATACTAGGTTCAGTGGGTTCAGACATCTTTCACCAAGGACATCTTTGAGGCACCAACACAAAAGTTATGAAAGCCAGCTTTTGAAGCATTTGATGGCTCAACCTATTCAGAAGACTATTTGAGCACCTTCAAGAACTTCATATTGTTAGCTAGGGCCAAAGAA
The DNA here is from genome assembly GCA_039764185.1 of Tamarix austromongolica. Classification (NCBI taxonomy): domain Eukaryota; kingdom Viridiplantae; phylum Streptophyta; class Magnoliopsida; order Caryophyllales; family Tamaricaceae; genus Tamarix; species Tamarix austromongolica. The sequence goes on along the minus strand of CM077813.1, from coordinate 32,874,707 downwards.
AAAACATTATGGAAAGTATTTCTAAGCACTTTGAAGGGAGCAGCATTGAAGTGGTTTGGAAAGTTAAAGGGTGAATCAATGGATTCATTCTCCCAGCTTGCGACAACTCTTGTTGAACAATTTGACTCATGTAGATGTCCCCAAGAGGATTGATGGGATTTACCTAAGGGTCGTCAGAGTCAATTCAGTCATTCTTGAATAGATTTGACAAAGAGGTCCGACAAATTAATGAATTAGATAATGCCATTTCTAGATCATCCCTCCTTAGATATCGACTGATAAAGAGCTAGTGGAGACTCTATACTTGGCGAAACATAAATCTTATACTTCTCTTAGAAGCGATGTACAAGAGAGGATTGATGCCAAGCAAATGAGTAAAGCCATGTGCCCAATGGGAAGAAAGGTAGAGATACCATCAATCCTAAAGCTAAGACTCGATAAAGAAATGTATAGACAAGAAAGAGATCAAGAAGGTCATAGACTAGCAGCAAACCCAGTCGTCCAATGGGGCTCATTGGACAGATATGATAAATACACTCTATTGATTGCCAAAGAATGGCATTTCCAACATACATTCCCCTACAAACCGACTCAAACTATAGAAATTCCAACAGGTGGTATGCATATCATGAAGATATCGGACACAAAACAAGGGAGTGTTAGGCATTAAGGGATATTGTAGAAGAGTTGGTACGTAAGAGCCAAGGCGATACACACATGCAGCCCCGGCCAGAAAAGGAACAAGCCAACATCCCCTCAGGGCAAGGAATAATAATAATAATAAATAAATTATTCATATGATTGCTGGGGATTCCTTGGTCAAGGCCAAAAAATCAGCCCTAAAGGCATGTGTAAGAAAAGCTAAATTCCATGAAATGAATAAAAGACCACAGAGGAGCAAATGAGAATTCAGTTTCACAAATTAAGACAAAAGGCAAAGTACACTAGAACATCATGATGACCGTGTAGTTATTGAAGTCAAGATTGCCAATTAGAGGATGAAGAGGATCCTTATAAATACGAGATGTTATTTTCGAGGAAGCTTATACGCAATTAGAATTGTTGAAGAAGTGTTTGATAAATAAGGTTTTACATCTAGTTAGATTCACTGATAACACTATAAGATCGAAGGAAACAGTCAACCTTCTTTTGACAATCCGTCTGCTAAGGGCTCTAAAGAGCATTAAGATAGATTTCGTGGTTGTTGATTGCCCATTGGCATGTAATATGATATTGGGACAGCCATCCCTCAACAAGCTTCAAGCAAACATTTATATGGTTGGGTTACTAATGAAGTTCCTAGTAAGTGGCAATTGGAGAAAAGTCATGGCAACAGAAGAATGACACTGCAATGTTATACTATAGAAGTAAGAGGAGCCCCAAGCCTATCCAATGCTAAGAAGGCACGAGAAACTATAGTCCTATGAGATCTAAATACATCTAGGGAGGGAATACATGACGCCATTGAAACAAAATAAAAACAATGGGAGATCAGGAACACACTAATAATAGGAAAAGATCTAAGTAAGGTTGATAAGTAGGAATTGCTAAAATTTCTACCAAAAAAAAAGGACGTTTTTTGTCTGGACAACAGCAGACCTAGAGGGAATCCCTTCTGAAATTATCGAACACTACTTGGACATAGTGGAAAGATATAAGCCCATTAAACAAAATAATAGGATATCCGACGCTAAAAAGTATAAGGCCATTCAAGAAAAGGTGTAGAAATTGCTCAATTCGGAGTCTATTAAGGACATGAAATATGCGAATTAGATTAGCAATCCAATCCTGGTAAAGAGACCCAATGGCAAATGGAGGATTTGTGCGGACTTCACAGACCTAAATAAGGCATATCCTAAAGACAGCTATCCACTATCTTAGATTAAACGGCTAATTAACTCAATAGCGGGACATGAAATGCTAAGTTTTATTTATGCGTTTTTAGGTTAGCATCAAATAAAAATAGCTAAGGCTAATAGGATAAAACTACATTCATTAGGAACGTAAAGGTAATGTCATTCGGCATTAGAATGCTGGGGCAACCTTTCAAGGGTTAGTTAACACAATATTCCAAGGACAGATTGGTGATCGAATAGAGACTTATGTGGACGATATGATAGTTAAAAGTAAGTAAAAGGAAGCCCACATACAAGAACTCTAGATTGTTGTTGATACTCTCAAAATATATAAATGAAGCTGAATCCCACTAAGTGCGTTTTCGGAGTTAATGCAGGCAAGTTTGTGGGCTTCATGGTTTTAAAAGAGGCATACATGTAAATCCTGAAAAGGTGGCAGCCATTTTGAGCATACAAGCTCCCCTAGGGAAAAAATGGCCACATTACATAGGTTATTATTTAGGGAGGTTACACGAGCTTGCCTTTTTTCTAGACTCTTACAGGCAAAAGATAATCATCAATGTGCGGGGATTGCTACGAGGCATTTGATGATTTAAAAAGTCACCTATCAAATGGAAGGCAAGATACTATTCTTATATTTGGCAGCATCGACGTCAGATATTTCTTCCATTCTAGTTCAAGAAGACACAGAAACTAAAACACAAAAGCTTATTTACCACCCCAGCAAAATGCTAAATGACATCAAGTAACAATACACAAACATGGAAAAGATGACCTATGCCTCACTCATTGCTTCCAAAAAACAAAAGCCTTATTTTGATTCTCATTCAATCGTGGTAATGTTTCCCTCAGCCCAATCTTGCATAAGCTTGAGAATTTGAGGCAGATGATGGTATGAGTCCCTACATTAAGCAGATATGACATTCAATACCGCCCACAACCTACAATTAAGGGTCAAGCCTTAGCCAATTTTATTGTGTCTAATGCTCATTTGAAGCTAAGCTGAATCACTTACTAATTCCTATGGTACAGAGAGAATAGACTTCATATATTGATGAGGTTTGTGACAGCTTGGGCTTTGAAGCTAGAGTGGTTTTGATTAACTCTTATGACATAACAATGGAATATGCACTTCAATAAGGATTTGCTACAACCAATAATGAAGCTGGATAGGAAGCTGCATTGATTGGTCTCAGAATAGCTTAAGGCTTGAAGGCAGAAAAGATAAAAATATATAGTGTAACGGCATTGGTTTTGGGTCAGTACAATGAATAGGATGAAGAGGGAGCCTAATATATAGAAATATTTAGGGAAGCAGATTGAAACAACAAATCATTTATCCTTAGCTGAAATTGCATAAGTACCACGATCAGCTAATTCGATGACCAAAACTTTAGCAAAGTTGGCATCATCAACACTTCTTCCTCATCCCGAACAATCAAAGTTGAGTACACGACAAGGCGCTCGACCCATCTGAATGAAATTGGGGCTGAGTTACGTCAATGGTTAGCGATGGATGAGTGGATGAAAGAATTTATGGATTATTTAGCTAAGACTTAGCCAACTGACAAAAATAAGACAATTGAGCTAAGAAGGGAAACAAAATTCTTCATGACTAAGGGCAATTACATAGATGCTCATAGACCATGCCTATGCTAATACTGTGTGCCTTGGGTAGTAGGGAAAGAGATTTTAAATGAAGTTCATGCAGAGATATGTGAACTACACCAAGACGCTAGATCTCTCTCGGCAAAACCCTTACACCGGGGTTATTACTAGAAAATTGTGTACCAAGATATCGAGGCAATAGTGCCCTAATGCTAAGGATGTAAATAATTTCCCCAGCACAGAAAGCCCTAAAACTGCAACCTATTGTAAGCCCGTGGCCATTTGCCATGCGGATGGTGGATATTTTTAGACTTCTTAGTCCCGGTAATTATAACAATTTAAAGTTTATCACCCATTATTTAAAGTTTAATGTAACGGCATACTTGTGTTATCCCTCAAGCTAGCACATTAGGTGCAGGTGTCCGTCTAAAGAGATTTGTGATAGTAGCAATTAATTTAGCACTCATCATTGAAAACCAAATAACAGAATTTTATTCTTCGTTTGAAAATATAAAACGAAGAGTGATTGTTGATAAAATGTGGGATTACAATCCAACATCCTCCAAATAGAACTAACCAGAAGCATGGATGTTTGAAGTCCCTTAGGCAATAATAACCAATAATAGCCGACAATTCGACAACAATAAATATAAGCAATTCTATGAAAATTGAAGAATTGATTGGAGGTTCACCTTAGTAGCTCATCCATAGGTAAGTTGAATTGAGCACTTTTTCGTTAGAACATTTTGTACTTTGAGAACGAATTCCTCACTAGTTCTTATGTAGTGTAACAACCAGGCCATGAAAACAAAGAAATACTAGGAGTGTTGAGGCGCCGGTTGAACAAGGCTGGACAAGGTTGGGCGGATGAGTTACCATGAATACTGTGCACCGCCAAGACGATTGTAAAAAAACCCAATGGATGAGACACCCTTCAGCGTAACTTTCGGTTTAAGGCAAGTATACCCATAGAAATCAAAACAAGTTCATATAGAACCAGCCATTATGATCCTAGAGTCAACAAGAAGGCCCTCAAAATTGAGAAAGATCTAGTGAAAAAACTAATAGATGTAGTACAAATGTAGCTTGCTAAGTACACACAACAAGTAACTAAGTACTACAACAAAAGAGTAAGACCTATGCAATTAAAGATAGGAGATAGGGAATTAAGGAAGGTTAAGTTTCTAAGCAGTGGGGGTCGAGGCTAATTAGTTGCTAAATGGGAAGGTCCATATCAAATTATAAAATAAGTTGGGCTAGCCACATTCATATTAGCGAATGAAAAGAGAACATATTCAACAAACGGCTAGAATGCAAAACACATGAAAAAATACTATTTGTAATTTAACTTTTTTCAGACTTATATGAATGCAAATTCTAGTTACATATAGATGTTGGTAAAGGAATGGATTTTTTTTTTGGCAATAAATGCTAGCATATTCACTAGGATATATCTTTGTTGCAAACATTCTTGCCTCAAATTGATGCATTGAGGCCATTGAACCTAGAAAAAAGATGGGCACACCTGGTGAGCCAAAAGACTGACATGCTTTCAGCCACTAAGCCCAAGCTCCCAAGGTGTGCCCTCAGACAGATGCGTTGAGGCCATTGACCATAGAAGAAAAAAGATAGGCACATCTAGCGAGCTAAAAGACCAATGCAATTTCATCCACTAAGCCTAGGTTCCCAAGGTGCACACTCGCACTGATGCGCCAAGGCCACTAAGCTCTAAATCAAACCCTACTTTGGTTTATGGACACCTTCAATAAGAGGTTGACAAAACTTTCCCCTTTCTTTGAATTTCCTTTTGAAGCGACTCAGAAGGATCGTCTTTCTTTTCATAAGTCGTTAGGTGACGAGATTCTAGGAGGAAATTTTAGAGCTGCATTAGTTGGATACTTGGCAATAGATAAAGTTGAGTTTGCTAGAAAAAAGGTGGAAAAGGACTTAAATAATATGAAGAAAGGGGGAATCACATATTACAAGAGTGATAAATTCAAAATCTAAGGCTATGTTTGTGGTTTGGGCCTGCCAAAACTGGAAATCCAATCAAAAGTGGAGAATTTATCATAATATACATGAAGTCCCTCCCAGCCAAGTAGATGAGAGCTTTAGTAAGTTTGCCCCTGGCTAGGCTACGACGGTAGCCAAAAGGCTTAACAACAATAGGGCGAATGAAAAAGTCAGGGTTGGTACCACAAACCTTATTCGGTCTTGCTTTCTTCTTTTTAGGACCGATTTTAGCAATGCCCTTTGCTTCCTGAGCAAATAATGATATAAAGGTCACTTCAGCTATGTTTACAGATGGGGCACTATAGTAGGGGGGTTTTGAAAGATAGATGGAAAAACATACTTCACATTTGGATGCTTTAACCGTGGTAACCGAGGCATCCAGGGTAGAGGCCCGAGGGAACAGATTGTGGGCCTTCTAATTCCCCAAAAAGGTAGGGAAGGGGGAACAGCCTATTGTTAAACTTTCCACTCATCGCATTCTACAATAAAAAAATGAATCTCAATTAGTGGATGAAAATTAACAAATAAACAAAAGTGATGGGGCTAGAGGAAATTACTTACTAGCATTAGATACCAGCCCAATCTTTTAAAGGCTGACCAAGTCACTCACGGCCTCGCTATTATTAATTATGCAACCATCCTATACGAGCTCCTCAAACCTATTAATGTTGGCTTCCAAGTCCAACGAGAAGAATGGTTCCATCCTAATGTCAAAATTAAGTTAGCTCCATTTGGACAAATCCCACTCTGCATATCCTTGAATAAAAAAGTATTGAGGTGAAACATTTAGACAGATCCCACTCTACATCTCCTTGAACAGAAGAGTATCGAAGCTTTCGCCTCTTTATAAAGGATAGGGTTTTTTTATGAATATATGATCGCCCCTTGTTCGAATGGAATAGGAGTCCAGTGTAGAACGGTGACTTACAAATTTGAAGAAGTGTCTTGAATAGCTCTATAGTCGGTCAGACGTAACACCCATATAAGAACTTGACCACTATCCAATAGGCATTGAGGACAAATTGGGCAAGAATTAGATAACAAACATGAAGAAATTCTATAATAAATAAGTGCATAGGTAGACGCACCCTAATGAATAGAGCCTCAACATATAGGGTCATATATCTATCCGAGGGACTAATAGATCAAAGAAGGCTAGATCAGAGTAGGAAGTGGAATTGAATGTGATATTGGTTAAGCTACCGGTCAATAATATTGCTCTGAGGAAGAATGTCCAAGTCTTGGGATTGAAAATTGGCCATATGATGAGGAATGAGGAAAATTTAAAGAGGACAAAGTGGCCGACAGGCTCGTGCAAAGTAAGGATGAGGAGTTCACAGTTGAAAGTACAGTCGAGGTGTTTGAAGAGGAATAAGGGGAACAAGCAAGATGCTCAAGATAGAAAACTTTCAAACAAGTAAAGGATTTACCAGGTTTCTCAAGAGAACTATTGTTTGGCACGACAACAACATTAACTTTACAAGTTTGGATGTCATCAAGAAGCTTGTTCCTTTGCACTCCTCCACTCACAGCAACGCTTGGAGGGGTTTCACAAAAATCGTGGCAAAAGTAGTGTAAATGGCACCCTAACCATAAAGAATAATCAAAAAGTGGGAGATTTAGTTAAAAGAAAGCAAAATTGGAGTTCACAGATTTTTAGCTTGAAATTGAAGCAAAAGAATTGAGATTTCTACTAGAAAAGAAAGCACAAAAGTAGAAGAATTCAGAAAGTAAGAAACTCAGATAGGGAGAAGAGGACAATCGCAAGGGTATATATAGTCGTAAAAGACAATCAAAACTACCAAGATTTCAATTCAAAAGACAAAAAGTTTTCTTGGATGGGTGTAATCATTAATGAGGGTGTGCTCCCAAGATTATAAAATAATAAGTCGGCTGGTGTATTTTCTTGAGAAGACGGAACATCAAATCATAACCTTAATCATGACCTTTCTTATACAATATTGCGGAAACAAGGATTATGTAGGCTTTATGGCCAAAGAATATGTTCCCCGTTAACACGTGGCAATAGAAGAGCTAAATCTTGCTCGCCAAACCACTTTTTACATTACCTTAGTATTATTCAAATTCAAATTTTAAAATTTGATTAAACTCCTACAACTTGGTTATCTTCGTGCAGGATTGATCAACTCCACACATATCCTAGTACACTTCTATAGATTTGTTAATTGCCACTCCAACGCATTTCATGTTTCGCTTTGGGACTTTTCATGTACAAGTTTTGGCCATTAGTCCTAATGCATAACTTTTAGCCGCTGCCCTTAATGAATAATTTTGACCATCAGCCCTAATGCATAAGTTTCAGATGTCGTCCTTAATATATAATTTTGGCCAACGTCCCAAAGTATAATTTTAATCGTTATCACCAATGTATAGGTTTTGATTATCGTCCTTTAAATATAGTATAGTCTTGGTCATTGCCCATAAGATTGTTGTACAACTTATCTACCTACAGAAAGCTGCTAACGTGGTGGATTGAACTTTGAATGGAGTAATGATATGGGTATTTTCTTAACTAAGTTGTCAGGCCCTAAAGCACCGGCCCAAAGAAGAAGACTAGCCCCAAAGAACCCTAAACCGGTCGTGAATGTGCCCTTGGGCAACCTCAAGCTACTAGCCCATAAAACTTCACTTCTAGGCTGCCAAACCTTGCGACACTCATAACATTTCTACTCCTTATTGCATCATATTTCTCCCTTCCCTCATTTCAACTCTACACAGAGTCTTACAGCCATTTTGGGCATAAGAAATTATCATATCTATTTTCTATTTTTGCTTTCTCCTCCTTGTTTACCCCTTAACACCTTGTTAGTGTTGCTCTCTACTTTAATCCTCAAGAAAATCTCGGTTTACAAAACTCATACAACAACAATTAATAAAAGATATGTTCACTTTCAACAAATAAAATAAATCAACGACATGCAATAAATGTGTAAATTATTTTGAATCACCTGAACACCTTGTTAGTGTTGCTCTCTATTTTAATCCTCAAGAACATCTCAGTTTACAAAACTCATACAACAACAATTAATAAAAAGATATGTTAACTTTCAACATATAAAATAAATCAACAATATGTAATAAATGTGAATATTTATTTTGAATAAAAATAAATAATGGGAAAATATTGAAATGTTACAAATAAAAACATATTATTCTATAATTTTAACTAAATCATTATCAATTTCCATTTTCCATTCAAAGAAAAGTAATTAGTCTCATTTATTAAATTAGTATTCTTAATAATTTAAAATTATCACATTAATATCATCAATCAATAACTCTTTTATACAACAAACTATTTTATAAAATAATATATTTTTAGTAAATAATAATTTAACAATGAAAGATTTAATTTGTGCATAATTACTACTTAAATATTACTCACTTCAAAAATTAATATTGCTCTATATAGTATAAACTATTATCTAAATAATATTTATAAAATAATCAACACCCATTTTTCATAAAACAATTCCACTCCATTTAATACATGTTTTTTTAAGCAATATAATAACTACTAAATAATTATAATCCTTCTTTACCTTCCATACTTATTATATTTGATAAATTACTATTTTTTAACTAATTAACAGTTATTTTTTTTTAAAAAAAAATTGATACTATATTTCTGAAACTATCACATTTACTTAGATTATTAGAGTTGGCCAATCTTATTTCTTCGATAAGATAGCATTTATGATTAAACAATAAGTTTTAATATAAAATAAAAATTTATTTTATACATTGTAGAAATGGAAAAATAATACTATTACTTTAATACTAAAGCAAGTACATGGCTGAAATTTTCTTCAATAAAAAAGGGATCTTTTAAGAATATGAACCAAATTCATGCGAAGCTTATGGACTAAGCTCATTTTTCTGTTTTGAAAAAGCTCTTTTATAGATCATAAAAATGATGATGATGATGATGATGATGATAATAATAATAATAATAATAATAATAATAATAATAATAATAAAAGGTTGCTTAACTGGTTACAGCTTTTAAGAAATTAGTTTTTCCTACCAATAGCTTCTTTAATGGTAGAGAAGATATAAAAACATTAGGGCCAAACATACAATAGAAGTGAGAAAAACTGCAAAAGTTGTATATGCCATGAAACAGTTCCATAAAAATCCATGGCATACCCAAAAATGGAAACTATTCAAATAACTTTAGAATTTGATAGTCTCATGGACATAAACTTAAAAAACAAATTGGGACAAATGTTTAACACCCTCCATCCCACAAAAGTGGTTCGGTATTCCTTTTTTGATCATCCCAAATTATAGTTCAATTACCTTACTCAAACTAAAATCAATATATTTGTTTACAAATATGCTCTTATTTAATGTGCCCTTTTATCTTAGAATCATTAACAAATAAATCTAAGTACACTAAATAAATAAGGGCATAGTAGGAAAAGTGACTATAAACCTTCACTTCCTAATAATAATAATTGATTTTTTTAATCTTTGTGAAAAGGAATGGTGGAGTATCTTTGTAGGACAGAGGGAGTATCTTTGTTAAAACCAGCCGGATATTTATGGTTCTTGGCTTACCGATTTTGACCAATTGATGTGCAGAGGACAGCTCAAAACTCAGGCTGGACCAAAAATGCACCAGTTCACCAGTCCAATGCAAATTACAAACAAAATAATCCAATGTCCAAGAACAACTAGAGTAATTGGAATAGCACAAATCCCAGAGATGATAGAAACTAATGATCTGGCACTTACGTGCTGATAGTCGAAGGTCGATATAGTCGATAACTAAATTGGTTCTCCGCATCAATTCTGTCAACTAGAGGCCTAGCATACCCTATCAGAATCAAGAAAATAGAAATACCTGTGAAATGATTCATGGGATACAAGTCAAACAGTATTATAACGAGACAAAGAAGGGTGTAGAAATTTACATACCTTCAAGACCAGCAGTAAAAAGCACAAGATCAGCAAACCTACTTAACTGTTTCAAGAATTCACGCAGACCCGGACGCTCAAAAACCGTAACGTAGCTAATTTTAGAATTCCCATCAGATTCCTTCATTTTAAAAGGGTAAAGTCACATCTCTTTCAGATAAGTAGGACTGTTGTACAAAAGTTGAAAAAGAGATGAGGTTAACCTTGTCTGAAGAAATACATTTGAGATCAAACCAAGATAAGCCGGCTTCTGTGGCCTGTGTGAGAACAATAGCAGGCAAACTAGATGTCTCATAAGAACACACAAGGGTTTCATCCAAATCAAGAACCACCTGTGACAGAATGCTCGGGCCATTTTAGTTTGATCTATATGCTCACAGAAAGACTCAAACATGGGAATGGAAGAGTAAGAGCGATATCCGAGATACCAACAGCATTAATTGGAGATTTACTCAACATACTTTTCAAGTAACTGAAAAGATCCAGCCAAAGAAACAGCAGCCATATGTAGAAAGTTTAGAAGACATTTTTCCTATTCACAAGCATTAGTTTTTTCACTTAACCAATGCAATAGCCTAAGGTAGAGGGAATACTTTGCCAAGAAAATGTACTCAACATATGCTGACAAAGGCAAGGTAATAAGAAATATTCCTCAAAGGAGATGCATGCCTCAAAGAATAAGTTCATGTCATCCAACAGTTATCAAGTAAGAGTAGCGGAACATGCCACTTGCCTTTTATTTTAAGGCATGCACCTGTAAACAGAAAAGTCTATGGCAAACATTGTTTTTCCTTGGTGATTAGATCACCATACAAAAGAGCATATCAGTTTATAAAGCAAATGCAGCGAGATTTAAACCCAAAAATATGATCAGTTGGCTATTAGCGGTTATGTTAAAAGAAGCATGATCAAGGAATTTTCAACTGTCAAGAGTTCCATCTAATAAGAGGATTAAACCATCAACACATGATCATGCCAAGCTAACTTCAGCTTCTTGCTTAACTTATTTGTCATCCCTATTAGATTCTTTCACAATGCTACCTGTATAGAGCCTAATTCTAGATTCTGATTGATAACAGAAAATTCCAAGTCTTAAGAGACAATCTTCTCTCAAGAAAGAAGCACTAAATCACCAGAAATCAAGTGAATATCAATTTATGAAAGAAAAATGTCACGTCATTAAGAGCTAAACCAGTAGTCATACACAATTTAGGAATGTTCATAACATGGTCTCAACCAAGTTAGGCAAATCTGTAATTTTAGGGTTTGGTTTGGGTAACATGTAAAACAATTATGAATTATGGTTTGGTTAGAAAATTTAAAACTGATTTGGACAAGGTTAAAGAAACAAAATTATGGTTAATTAACAGTTAAACCTTGAACCAAACTTAATTCTTACTTAATAATATATATATATATATATATATATATATATATATATTGTAATAAATCAGCCCATCACTTTCCTTATTCTCTCATCACTCACTCACTCCTCACTTGCCAGCATGTCACTTTATGAACCATGCTGTAATGTTTTTTTCACTTCTATGTTTTTCTGTTATTCATGAATGTTCTAAAATATAAACCTACGTGAACCTTTTAATGTTAATTTCATCAAAACGGCTTGTAGCCTTGTAGCTTGCAATTTCTTGAACAACAATTTTAAAAAAGAAAAATCAAATGGAGTATAAAATGGATAATAGAACCGAACCAAACAAAACAACAAAATTATGATCTAGTTTAATTAACTTACTGATGTGGTGCATCCTTGTTTTTGCATCTAAACATATTTATTGAACATGTTTGGAATGGTTCTTGGCAATCTTGAAGGTGTTTTGAAGTCCTACAACACTTTCTTGAAGATTAAGCCATAAGTGAAGAGTTTGTCTAAGATAATGTTCCAAACACAACCTCAAATGTCATGCAAGGAGTTGGATCATGTCAAGATAAAAATTTGATGGGTTTGGACTTGGAAAGTCAGCCATACAATGTGGATACCAAGTCAACTAGGATTTGATAATTATTTCCTAGTTAGTTACGATTTGTTTTTAACTAATTCCCCCTATCCCAACATGTATTACAGTGCTAATGGGCTCGTCATTTTCATGGGTGTATGCCTATACATATGGCATTCATTCGACACTTGTATGTGTGCAATATTGAGTAAATAAGTAAAGTCTATTTGTGAGCAATTAAATCTTTCAATTAATTTGCAGAGTTGAGAGTGGTCTTGAGAGGATTCTTTGAGTGGTCTTGAGAGGATTCTTTGTGTGCTCTTCTCTAGGTTTTATTCAAAGGGTTTTCTATGTAAGTTCTTTTTTAAGATCCTTGTAGGGGCTATCTTTGTGAGGTTCCTAGAAGTTATAATTCAACATTTATCACCATCCATCTTCCATTTCATTCGATACAATGCCATTAATACAATCATCATTCGATTACTTTGAGTGGCTATTTGAGAGTGGATTATGATGATCACATTTGTGGGTGTTTGAGTAGAAGATCCACATCATTTTGGTATTAGAGCCTCGTGATTTATCCTTATTAAAGGTAATCACTTTTCTAAGCCTTTTGTTCCACTCATTTTGCTAATTTTTCTTTCAATTTTCTACACAAAATCTACACCGTTTTTCTCTTCATTTCGTCTTATTGTTTTTCTTGAATTCCACCAAGAAACCATTCATTAGCATATATTCATCTTTCTAGTACATCTCCAATTAAGAAACTCATCAAGATCTTGATTTCGTTATCCTTTCTTTCTCGTTCAAGAATTCAGCAATATTGTATGATCTCATGCATTAGTTGATTTTCAATCTTTTTTATGCATATTCCATCAAGATCTTCATCAAGATATTGATAAATCTCATCAAGATCCATTCTTTCTTCAATTTTCTCCCATTCTTCTCTATTCGAACCATTTTTCTTTGAGTATACCCCATTCAATATTCATCATGGCTAGTGAAGAGTTTATGAAGTCCCTTCTTGAGACCATAAACTTTCAATTCCAACATCTTGAGACAAAGATGGAGAATATGTTGGAGGCTCAAAACGACAAAGTTGATGGAATGGTAAGGCTTATCATACAAATGAAAAGAGGTCGAATGAATGATAAACTTGAGTACATTGAAGATCATACAAGTACTTCAAGTGGCAGCACACGACGAAGAGAAAAGAGGCAAGATCATGATGAAGAAAGGAGATTCAACATTGGTTTTCCAAAATTTTTTGGAGAGCTTGATGCCGAGGATTTTATTGAGTGGTTGCAAACAATGGAGGCTAATTTTAACTTCAAGGAGTATGATGATGCCATGAGATGTAAGCTTGCCATTCTCAAATTTAGAAAGTTTGCAAGAACTTGGTTTGACAATCTCAAAAGATCAAGAGAAAGAGAAGGCAAACCTAAGATCAAGTCTTGGGAAAAATTTAAAAACCATATGAAGAGGAAGTTCATCCCAAAAGAATTTGAGCAAGACAGCTTCATTAAGATGATCTCCTTGAGGCAAGGGAATTCGAGTGTTGAGGAGTACACAAGTGACTTTGAAAAACTTTCCCTGATTTTTTATATTCAAAAAAGAAAGGAACAAACTTGTACAAGGTACCGTGGTGGCTTGAATTTCAACATTTGTGACAAAGTAGAAGTTTCTTTATATGATACACTTGACGACATGATAAAGCTAGCAATCAAGTTTGAACACCAACTCAAGAAGCCAAGTGTATTCTCCAAGCCATCTTCTTCAAGTTCGAGTGATCACCCTCCTATTTCAACTTCAAAGGTGGAAGAAGAAGTTATTTTGCCTCTAATTGAAAAAGAGAAGTTGAATGAAGATACTAAGAGGCAATGCTACAAATGTAGAGGGTATGGTCATATTGCTAGGGAATACCCTAACAAGAGAGTCCTGACTCAAAAATTGAAGAGATAAAGAATTGTGAAAAGGAGAAGAGATTGAAGACAAAAAGAATGGAGGCCATATGTTTGATCCAAGTGAGTATGAAAGTGAAGATGGAGAAGAAGAAAGAGAACCTTGCTTTGTGATGTGAAAGATTTAAGTACTTAAGGATAATGTGCAATATAATCCTAGGGTTTCTTTGAGTTTATATGGTTCTAATTTGATGATTCAGCCATTGTATGATTCAAAGTTTCATGGTCATTATTCTAGGAGCTCCATTGATGATTTGAAGCTTGGAAAACAAAGTTGGTGTGGTTCGATATCAATACGTAAAGAATGCACAGAGTTGAAGGTTGATTCGAAGCCATATGCAGCGTTTGATGATCATGTATTCGGTGCCTTACTTGGATTACTTTTTTTTTTTTAATGATCCCATGGTGTTCTTAAGAAGATATTAGAAGACATTCAAGAACAAGCATCACCTTTAAGAGTATATTTAGATTTTTTACTATTTATTCTCCAATGCTTGAGTTTGAGGTCAAATTCTTCAAGAGGGGGAGAATGATGTGGTGTATCCTTGTTTTTGCATCTAAACATATTTCTTGAATATGTTTGGAATGGTTATTGGCAATCTTGAAGGTGCTTCGAAGTCCTAAAACACTTTCTTGAAGATTAAGCCATAAATTAAGAGTTTGTGTAAGATAATGTTCCAAACACAACCTCAAATGTCATGCAAGGAGTTGGACCATGTCAAGATAAAAATTTGAAGGGTTTGGATGTGGAAAGTCAGCCATGCAATGTGGAGACCAAGTCAACTAGGATTTGATAATTATTAACTAGGGCTTCCTAGTTAGTTACAATTTTTTTTTAACCAACTACCCCTATCCCAACGTGTATTATAGGGCTAATGGGCTGGTTATTTCATGGGTGTATGCCTATATATATGGCATTCATTCGACACTTGTATGTGTGCAATATTGAGTAAAGAAGTAAAGTCTCTTTATGAGCAATTAAATCTTTCAATTATTTTGCAGAGTTGAGAGTGGTCTTGAGAGGATTCTTTGTGTGTTCTTTTCTAGATTTTATTCAAAGGGTTTTCTGTGTAAGTTCTTTTTTAAGATCCTTGTAGGGGCTATCATTCTGAGGTTCTAGAAGTTATAATTCAGCATTTATCACCATCCATCTTCCATTTCATTACATTCAACATTAATCCCATCTTCATTCGACTACTTAGAGTGGCTATTTGATAGTTGATTATGATGATCGCGTTTATGGGTGTTTGAGCAGAAGATCTACATCACTTGCTTACAAGTTATAGTTCGTTTTGGTTAATAACGAAAAACCAAAAGCAAAAGTATAGTTTAGTTTGGTTTGGTTAAGGTCCCAAAGTCATGTCAGGACCACCACTCAGATAAGAGCAATCAACAATCAATCTAAATTAACAACGGCAAACCAAATCAAAAATATTCAGCTCCGAACTAAAGTTTTCACCGATAACAAACGATAATGTTTCAGAATTTAACGCTACACTAAAAAATGACATACGGTAAGCTTCTTCAATTGACCGCCACTATTACCCGCCTCTGCTTCCACATCCGAAATTATACCCCCGCCTATATCGACGGCAGCACTAGTGAGCTCCTGCTGGTGCTGCTGCAAGGGGATTTCGACAACCGGAAGCGGCTTAAACGCCGGTGACGGAGGTGAGAGCAACGATCCCTGACTGAAACCAACGTCAGAGAAGACCTGAGCAAACGACGGGGTGCCTCTAACGACCTGCACAAAGATCTGAACAAGGAAAGCTAACCAATTTAACACGGTCTTCCATAGATACAACGACTTAGGCGCATAGACTTCCGTTTGCGCCATGGAGAAAGAAAGAAAGAATATAAGACTAGGAATCGTGAAGGGGGAGCAATAGCATGGGAGAGGACATGTTACAATTGAAGCCGATTCAGTAAGATGGGTTGTGATTGGAAAATAGTGATTGACGTTTTCTCGTCATAAGAGGTCGCTTTGCCTAATTCTTTCCCTAATCGCTGCTCGTATAAGTTTTGTAGCTTTAGAAGGGACGACTCATGATCTGGCGTCTCGGTTCCCAACCCCATCTATTTCCTCTTTTTCTTTCTTCTCCTTTCTGGTGTCTGTTTCGATTTCTCTGCATTTTTACATTTTTTTCCATCGACGATGGAGATGAAGTGGTCACTAGTCAGTAACGAAGTCCAAGGATAGATCGAGACATAAGAAGTGAAAAGGGGGAGAGATCTGCCGATGACAGCCTAGATGTAGTTGGATCTACATTCCCAAATAAGCCTAGTCGCTTCATTTTGGATGACGACGATGATGATTCTTGTTATCATTATTATTATTATTGTCAATAATTTATTAATATAATAATTGATAATCTTTATTGTTATTTATTATAATAATTATTAATGTTCTATTTCACTATAAAAAACCTGTAATTTTTTAGGACCTAACTATAATACTTTAAAATTTATTATCGAAAATTTTCATTTTTTAGCAAAAGTATAATACTAAAATAGTTTGGTATTACCACTATAATTGACATAAGTCTAGTTTACCATATCATTCTTACATCAATCACAAAATAAAATAATTAAAATGTAGAATATGATAAATAAAAAATGATATGAGTTTCATAAACATAAATACGCATTGGAGATTAATTTTGAGATAATATCCAAAATATATAAAGAAATATCATGGAGTTAAGAGTCTAAAAAGGCATCCGTATAAATCTAACATATAAATAACATAACTATACGTCCAAAATCTCAATGCATAAAGTCATTCATCCACACATAAGGTATTATATGTAGCAAAGTTATCCAACATGTCCTATCGATCTACACATGAATATTCTGATCGTGTGCTCATAGGAATAAACAATACTTATAAAAAGATGATCAATATACTATGTACTGAGTAAGGTAACAATATACACGTAACACCCTCTATTTTTCACTACCAAAAAAGTTCATTTTAAAACGGTGCAGAAATGGAAAATACTAAACATACTTAAAAAAAAATGAGTGTTACCGCCGTACCTAATAGAAGAGAGATGCCAATCGCTAGTCCCTTATTAGATACAAGGCTAAAAACCAAACCAACCAATTAAAGTAGGGTGCACAAGATCAAGTTACATAAATTTTTATAAGAAACATTGACAACATAGGACATTGACGACCCCTAACATAAGCAAATACAGGGAGAATGATTAACTAAGAATATAAGACTATTATAGTAGAAAACAAGTTAGGGCATAATACCAAGACCATGGTAATTTATAGACTGCACAAAAACCTCCAGATATCCACACTCTCAAGCACTAAACCCACGATGAGGTATGTCCATTACTAGTCATCTCCAAATACTTGTCCATGGCTATCTACTTATGGGAATGAGTAGGTGACCGAATAAACAGACACATCAGTACGCTATACTGAGTAAGTCAAGTTACCTCCTCAATAGAAGTTACAAGTATATAAGGTTCTATCATATCATGGAAATCATACTTAACATGCATCATACCAAAGCCATATAATTAAGTATACCTACTCTATTATGATCATGTAATGCATCAGGATTTACTATCAGGCATAACTCAAGCAACTTAAAATATGTTATGCTCATTTTTATAGTACAATATTATAGGTAGTCACACACTCATACTAAGTAGGTTATCCCAATTAACACTGGGTTTTATTTTCTAACTTGCTCATTCAATTAGGTTATTCCCTTATTGTTCATTATACCTCTTTTCCGATCCTTTTCTTTAA
Organism: Tamarix austromongolica; assembly: GCA_039764185.1. Lineage (NCBI taxonomy): Eukaryota > Viridiplantae > Streptophyta > Magnoliopsida > Caryophyllales > Tamaricaceae > Tamarix > Tamarix austromongolica. The sequence continues at coordinate 32,856,599 of CM077813.1, read as the reverse complement.
CTTCTAATTCTACCACATCCCTATTTTATTCTCATTCTAGTTGCTTATTCCATTTCTTATCCACATTCTTATCCAGTTTATCATCCAGTCATTCCTTCTAATCAATATCCAATTATTCATTCAAATCATTATCCAAGTATTCATTCCAACTTTTATCATTATTATCATCATCCAGCCATTCATTCAAATCATTATATAAGTATTCATTCCAAAATTCATTATCATCGTTTAGCCTTTCATTCCAATCATTATCTAATTATTCATCATTGAGCAATGGACTATGCACCACCCTATAGTCTCACATACCATGGAAGTCTATCCAAACTAAGGGGCATAAAGTCTATGCTGAAGACAACAAAAATGGACATAAGTCTAAGCAGAAGCCAAGCAATATAGACATAAGTCTAAGCTGAAGCCAACCACCTAGGTAAGCAAACCTTTTAGTACTGATACCCCTTAGTATATCATCCAATATCTAGAGTAGGTAAGGTATTGGTATCTATTAGGATTCTGCTTGAAGGCAGACTAACCCTTGGTAGCTAATCAAGGATTGGGTAACCCAAACCTATACACAACTAAATTGTCTTCCGGTTTACATGATTTTTATGTTATTCATGAAGTCACATGATCATACAAGACCTATACAAAGAATAAGCAAGATATTCACATATTTCTTCCATATTTATCTTTTCCATCCCCAACCATGTGTGGGATTCCCATTTATACTGGTTCAACATTAACCATATCCATTATATTAGTCAAACACATTTCATATTTCATCACCCTATTTTCCAAGAACCGTCACATTTCATATGTGGTTCACCCGTAAGGCCTTTACATCACCCATTGAGTATCTCATGAATCATGGTCCATTTAATCCATTCATTAGGTCATTGATTCATGGTAATATATGTATTTTATCCATTAAATAGTTACATAAAAATCCCATGCAAAATTTTAAAGCATATCCAAACCGAGAAGAACAAAATTACACAAACCAGTTGAACCAATCAATCGATTCAGGTTGAGCAATTGATCTATTTAGCTTAACCAGACCAAACTTTCCTCAAACTGGTCGATCAGTTTGGGAAAACCAATCGATTGCTCATAGAATAGTTGATCGATTCGATCCAACTAATCGATGGGTTTAAGCAGAGAGGAAGACCAAGGTCCTTGCAAGCCTACCAATTAATTGTTATAGGAACCAGTTAATTTGTTTGACTTAACCAATCTATTGATTTTCCTTCAAACAACACCAAATAGTCATTTTCATGCATATCATGCTTATAATTCTTTATCATACCACATTAAAACATGTTCTAACCTCATATAACACATTTATAGCCTATAATAGTTGCCTGTTTCACCATTAATCATCACACCCTAATCTTTCCTCAAGATTCATGCTTTTCTTTAAAAACCATTCAATTCCATTTATGTAAAGCTATATATGCATACCAACATATAACATCAATCGTTAAGAGTTTCATAACATGTAAGCTTAATCATAACACATTTTAGCAGTAAGAATGAGTTCCTTGTAAAACTTCCTCAAACAAGAAAACTCAACTTGTGAAATCCTCAACTTTTAAAGCCTTAAAAAAAATAAGTTAAATTTTATAAATCCGATCTTGAAATAGTAAGGGAAAAATGAACATACTACAACTAAAGGAAAATAGAGGATAATTTTGCTGAATCACTCAACATTTTTCCTAAATCTAACTATTTCTTACTTAACAATTAAAATAAGAGGGATCTAAAGAAAGAATCAGAATAACAAAAGGAATTCAAATGCTAGGCTCAAAGTGAAGAGGGAGAAGTTGAGTGCAAGAGAGTTAGAGTATTTCAGTGGCTGAAAGAAAGATGAACAGAAAGGGCGAGTAAGGTTATTTATAGCTAACAAATCAACACAAAACATAAGTGTGGTCAGGAACACATTGAAAACCCTAATTCTTACCATTTGAATTAGAGTTAAAAGGACATATTTCATCCAAGATATTTCAAAAAAGACCTTAAGTACCCCAACTACCTCATTTTTCTTTTTTCCCCTTTTCTTCCTTTTTCTCCTTCTTTCTTATCTTTCTTCTCTTCTTTCCCTAATTGAGCCTCATCGTGCGACCCAACTCCTCTCCCCCTCTCTTCCCTTCCATGTGCGGAGCCCACCCTACTTCCCCTTCTTTTATTTTTTTTCCTTGCTTGCCCGATTCTCCCTTTCTTTTCTTTCTTTTCTTTCTTTTCTTTCTTTTCTTTCTTTTCTTTTTCTCCCACCTGCTGGCCTAACCCCTTCTTCTTCCTAATCCCCTATCCTTCCCTCACGCCGTAGGTTGAGCCTGCAAAACTGCCACCGATCGTCCTTCCCTACCACCGTACCACCCCGACCTGCTCCTTTCTCTCTCCCCCGTCCCTTTCCTTTTCGATTTGAGCCCAACCTGCCTTGTACCTGCCTCCCCCGCATGCCTATTCCCTTCATTTTCCCCATCTATATCCCTACACCATCGCAGGCTCCTACCAGCCTACCACAGTTGGCTAGCAAGCTTCTGCCTCTCCTACCCCCTTGTCATCTTCCCCCTTTGTCCTCTTCTCCCTCCCTCAACCTATAAATACCCCATCAATGCCCTCATTCTCCTCTTTTGCTCTGCCTAGAAAATTTTGACCCTTTTTGCCATCGTGCCTTTAAACGTCGCCCTAGCCGTCGCCGTGCAATGCTACCGTTCGAAACACCGCCCAATCCCTTCCCTATATCACCCTCCACCAAACCAAGCCACTTACTACCCTTAACTCCCTTTACATAGCTCACCCCAATCGTGCAAAGTGGGCAGCTTGAGTTGCTTTTTACACCCCATCATTACCCCTTTTGCCACCGTGTGCAGCCTCCTTCGCCACAATCACCACCTCCACTACCTCCCTCTCAACCCAAAAAAACCTCCTTTACCTTCCCTTGCCCTTCCTTCTACCTTTCTCCCTCTCCTTCCCCCTCCCTCCTTCTCCACCACTCTTAGCCACCACAACCTGCACCGCCACCCTATTGTGCCACCACCACCACTGCAACCCTCCTAGTCTAATGAGTCCACCACTCACAACTACCACCTCCCCCTCTATCTTCCAGCCCCAAAAGACCAACCTTTCCCAAAACAACCAACACTTCCACCACTGTTGCCACCGCCTGCCACCCGAGCTACCACCTTCACTTAGGTTGTACCCTAACCCTTGCTAGCACTTAAGTATAAATTATTTTGGTATAATTATTATTTTAGCCTTATTAGTATTACTACTACTACTACTATTAGTACTATTACTATTATTATTATTCTACCATTATCATCATCATCATTATTATCACAACTAATAGCCCTATTTTGGTTAATACTACCACTAATATATTTATTAACCACTTTAATAATAATAACCTTATTAATATTACTAAAACTATTATTATCATCATCATCATCATCATCATCATCACTAATACTAGTTGTTACTAAAGGTAAATTAAGGTATAATGAAAGTAATAAGAGGGAAATTAACCCTAGTGTTTCCCTCTTATAGGTGAATCAAGTCCAACCCCTAAGGAGGCTTAGGAACGTGCTCCAATCTTGGTGTTGTTTTAATTAAGAATATGATTAAGGCCTAATATGTGCATTATGTGTTTCTGTGTGTTGATTATATGTATGTATCTTATGTGTTTATGGATTATGCACTTTTAGTGTAGCTTTCTAAGCAGGGAGCTAAGGTGAGTTGTATGTGTTTCTATGGCATGTGTAATATCGTGTTGTGATTGTACTTGTGTTTTGCTTATGTAATATGACCCTATATGACATGCAGCTATGAGGCTTTAAGTAGTATAATGTGGTTGTAAGAAGATTATAGGAGTAAAGAAAGTGAGTTGACTAGAGGGAAGTAAGAATGGCCTAAGTATCTCATGACTCATGGGTGGACAAATAAAGGGATACTGTGAACAAATCAAGAGGATGGACTAAATCTTACATGGGGAGTATAAGGCTTGCATGGGATGGTTTGTCTTTACATGGGGATGATTCTTACATGGAAAAAGTTAACTTGGGGGATGAGTAAGGTGAGGGAAGAGTAGTTGGGGTGATTGGAGTCTATATATGAAAAATAGTGCATAGGATGGTTTAAAGGTGCATGGGGGACTTAATTAGGGTTTGGGAGGAAACCCTAAGTGGGAAAATTATGTATAGGAGAAATAATGGAAGAGGTTGGAGTGGGGGTGTCTCATGGGGGAATAAATGTGTGTCATATGAAAAGGAAAATGGTGAGGGAGGATGATGAAGAGACAACATATGAGAAAGGAGAAGGTGTTAGGGTTTGGTGTGGCCAACTAGGGTTTCGTGGTCACACGTGTAGAATGGGATGTAAAGTTAGGATGTTGGGTGTGGATAGAGTGGGGTGATGAGTTGGGAACAAAGGTGGCATGAGCCATGTATAATAGGGAGAGGTTAGGCCATATAGGCCAGATTAGGGTTTCTAAGGGAAAACCCTATAGGGCGATATTGAGTTAAACCAGAGATATGGTTGAGTAGGCCTTGACCGACATACATAGGAGTTGGGCTTTCATGGTAAGTAAATAAAGGGGGAAGGATGTTTGGGTATTCTAGGAGGCATAAAAGTCTTAAGATATGGGACGGGGCTTTTCGGGAGAGTAGGTGTGAATGGGGTGTGAGCAGAAAGTCCAATGGACATGCATTTCTAATATGAAAGTATCTATTGAATAAGATATGAATAAGACACTAACCATTTAAAGAGAAAGATTATTGAGCAAGGCCTAGACCGATCCATCAGTAAGAATAGTGGCTAGATGTGTTCTACCCTATATGTTTTCGGTCCACTAGCTATAATAGTGGGGGATCCCGAGCTTAATAAACCAAACCTAATGATAATAAGCCATGGGAAAAAATACTAATTACTTATAGTGAATCACCATGATAATCGAGGCTAGACCGGTCCACTAGCGATAATAGTGGCCAAGTGTCTTGTGCCCTAGAGACCGTTCCACTAGCGAATAATAGTGGTAAGGTACGTTCTGCCCTAGGTGTTTTCTGGTCCACTAGCTATAAAAGTGAGTTTCCATACTCGCATAGACTTAAAATGAGAATGGTGTAAAATGGGAATAATGACCAAAGGACTAATGCTTATGTTTAACCGGACTGATTCACTACTTGTATTATCCATATTTCATGTATGGCCTTATCTGCTTGGTTACCTATGTGTATTATCTATCTTTTATGTATAATCTTAGCCGCATGGTTACTTTACTCAATATGTAGTGTACTGATCACCCGTTTCATAGGTGTTTCTCATTCCCACAAGCAGAGGTCCCTTCTGAGTTGGTGTAGGTAGGAGATGTTGTGTTTGACACATTTGATGTGTTGGGCAAGGCTAAGTGATGACTTGCTGGACTTAGCATAGGGCTCAAGAGTGAGTATTTTTTGGACTCATATTTTCCTATCGTACTCTATTTTGTTGTTCGTACTGTTTTCCCCTATAGGGCTTTAACTCTGTATCATATTTTGGTTTCTATAATAACTCTTTAATTGTGCACTTTGATTTCTCTTTCAGATATGAATTATTCAAATCATTATGATTTTATGTCCTAATCAATTTTATGACTTGTGAAATTTCTAGCCTTATGGTGGTGCGAGACTGGCCGAGGGCCAGGCTTGTGTTGATCGCGGTAGTAGCACCCCCATCTTGGTGTATAGTTTTGATTAAATGAAAATTTTCAACTGTAATTTTGGGGGTATTACAGTCAACGTGGAAGGAATCTCCCAGCTAAGTAGAATTGAGTCTAAAATTGAAGTAAGGATCCTATAAATGTGTAGAGGAGAGAGTTGAAAGAAGACAAAGATGATATCCTCTCCCTCCCCAATTATCTCAATTGACACCTTAAATCAATCTAAGGTACTATTTTTTGGCCAAATGCTTCATGAAAAAGGTTAAGAATATTTTAGGAATAATTTGGAATGGGTTATCAAGGTTCCATTTTAGTATAAGAAATTTTCTTAAAAAATTGAGTTTCAAGAATATACTCACATTGACAAACCAGTCAATTGATTTGGCCTACCAGTTAATTATTCTTCAGACCATTCAATCAATTCCTCAACCAATCGATTGATTTGGTCAAGTAAAAACCATTTTGCTGAAACGATGAACCAGTTGATCGGTTCATGAAACCAATCAATCGATCTATCTGAAAACTTACTTAATTTAGTTTTCCAACCTCATTTTAAATCCAACTTTACCTCAAATCTAATCATAGTTTCAAATCAAAGTCAAACACCAAAAAATGGCATAATTTTGCATTCAACACATTTAGAAAAAGATGGGGTATTGCAATACCTAAGTAAGGGATGGAAAGAATTACATGAGTTCACATTAAAGAATAAATGGATATGCATGATACATAAAACAATGTAAGGTAATTACTGATTTAATATCTTATTATTAAATATAACATATTATATTATTTTATTTATGTTGAGTTTAATAATTCCACTATTCTTAATCCGATGGAACGGACTAAAACACCTCTCAGGGAAGAACAAATCTAAGCTACTATTATCATCTAGAGGAATGGATACAACCCCTCGGTCATAACTCATGTAATCTTTCACTTTAAAAAATTAATGTCTTATCCATTAGTTACTTATCTCAAATCATATTCTCATTTACGTTGAATTTAGGTGGAACACACTAATACACCTCTCAGGTAAACACACCTGAGCCACTGTTATTGTCTAATAGAATGGACCCATAAAACACCTCGGGCCAACTCACACGATATTCCACTTTAAGTGATTAATATATTATTCATAATTGATTTGATATGTAAAATTCATAATTGAGACATATAAAGTACAACCACATAGTTATCAAGGCTATTCTCAAGGAATAGGTCCATAATCTTCCTAAGAAACCCTAATTTCACATTATAAGTATAACTTCTTTCATATTGATCATTTATCTACTAAATTTAGTGCATCTTCTTCAATTATTATTATTATTAACAACATACCCAAAAATCAAGGTCTAACTCCAACGTCTCGTACATATGATAATATGTGATACTCTAAATTTTGCTTAGTCTAATACTATATCATTAACACCCTAATTTGATTATAATTTTGAGAAAATTTTATTTTAGCCTTAACCCAATTTCTTTATTCCGAAACTTTAACCGGACCCAGATAAGTTGTATTTTGTATCCCAAGCTTAAACCTAATAAAATTACCACTAATTCTATTTATTTTAACTAATTCAAAATCACCTAAAATAATCCCCAACATTTTTCTATTTTCTCCTTTCTCTCATCAACTTAAGCTGTAATATTTAATTTTGTTGCAACTTGCATCCCTCCCCACTTGCACCATCTCCCATCATCTTCTCTACAGCCATCCATCCTCCACCACTCTTCTTCTTTTCTTACCTTTATTGCTTGACCTGCACACAACCACACCACCTACTCCCCGCCTTCTTCCTTTTTCTTCCTCATCTTTATGCAACATATACACTCACCATCACCATCACCTACATTTTCACCATAACACACAACCATTATCTCCACTACCACCCCTCGTAACCTACACCACCCCCTGCACCCTTGCTCGCACTCCTCCCTCTCTGTTTCATTTCCCCATTCGCACCACACACACACACACATGTGTGTGTGTGTGTGTGTGTGTGTGTGTGTGTGTGTATGTATATATATATATATATATGTATATATATATACATGTACCACACTCTCCTTTTTCCACTTTGTTTTGTCTCCACTCTGCCATTTGTATGTTAAAGAGCCACTATTTGAGCCCCTCTCCTTTTTTTCTCTTCTTCTTTCTCTTTTCTTCCTCTTCTTCCACCTGTTTCGTGCCCTATTTGTAATACCCCAAAAATTGATTATTTCATAAATATGTCATTAAACAAGAATTTATTGGGGAATTAAATTAATTCATTAATTTATGTAGGTTAAGAGGGATTATGTAGGGAAATTTAATAGGAAATTATAAATATTTTATAAGGGAGAGAATTTGGGCCTTGTGTGGTTAAAAAGGAATTTAGGAAAAATATATTTTTAAAGGGGCCTAAAACTATCCTAAAGAGGAGGTTTAATATTTTAATTAAAATATTTAAATATTTTTATTCTAAACACCCAATAAAAATACTCAAAATAATTATGTGGACCCAAAACATTTAAATCCTTATTTAATCCTTTTTCATTTTCTTTTCTTACTTTTTTTCCTTCCTCCCTCCGCCAATTGGCCTTTCCCGCGGCCCAACCTCCTCCCCCTTCTTTTTCTCCTTCCCTGCGGCCCAACGCCGTTCGCTGGCCGTCACCTAGGTGCGATGCAGCGTTTTATCCTTTAATCCGCCGAAGTGTCGCGTCGCGTTAAATGAACCTTATGACCATTGCCCATCCAGCGACGCGATGCCGCGTTTTGTCCCTCTAACCACTGAAACGCCGCGTTTGGTTTATGAACTTTATAACCGTTGCCAAACCGGCCGGCTCTCCCTCTTTTCCTTTTTCTTGGACTGCCAATCCACCCCCACGCCGTCGTCTTCCTCCTCGCGTCAGGCCTACAACTCGCAGTCTGCCACCACCAACAGCCGCCTTTCGTCCCGCCGTCCTTCCCTGCCATTTCCATCCCTTTCTTTCCCCATTTTGACCCAACATGTCCGTCCTACCCCTCACACGTCCTGCCCTCTTTCCTTTTTTCCGCACCAAGCCAAACACACCCTACAAACCTACAGGGCATGCGTCGGCTGCCACCACCGGACGACGACCTGTCGCACCTGCCCCGCGTGTCCTCTCCCTCCTTCGTCGTTTTGCTACCCCCAATTGCCTATAAATACCCCCCATTAGCAGCCATAGCCAGCTCCCCTTTTTGATTTTGCCCCGAAACCCTGCCTCTCCGCCGCCTCAAAAAGTTAAGCTTTCCGCCGCCACCGGTGACCGCCGCCGCCATCGCAGCCCACCGGAACCTTCCCTGCACCTCCCTTGACAAAACCAAGCCGCCACCACCCTCCTCCTTGCCTTGCACGTGCCGCCCTAGCCGTGCAAAGTTTCCATCCCGAACCACCACCTTCAGCCCTTCGCCGACCCTCGTGCCGCCTCCTACCGCCACCCTCGCCGCAACCAGCCCTCCTACCACCCACCAATATAACTAGCAGACTCTCCCCTACCTTCCCATACCCTCATCGTCCCTTACCTTCTTCTCCTCCTACCTCCACCATCTTCCACCACCCTCCACCACCTTCGGCCGCCGCGTCAGCCACCGCGCGCCGCCACCCCTTGCCACGCCACCACCCTCATTCCCCTCCTATTCACCTGCTGCTTCTTCCCCCACCTCAAACTTCTCTTTTCCTCCTCCCATCCAACCTCCACCTTGATTCTTTCCTTTCTCTTCCTCCTCCGCCAGCGCCGTCGCCGCCACGCGTCGCCGCCAGACCACCACCGACCCTAGGTGGTTTCCCACTTACCCAAACCCTAATATCTCTTTTATGTAACTATTATTAGTTTTAACTACTATTAATGATATTATACTTATTATTATTACTTTTATTATTATTATTATTATTATTATTATTATTACTATTATTATCTGTATCCTTAATATTATTATTTTCTTACTAGTATTAACTTGACCATTACCACTGTTAGTGTAAATATTGGGACTCTTATATTACTTTTCGATTGTTATCTTCTAATATACTTAACATTATTACGATTATTGTTATTATTATCATTATTATTATTATTATTATTATTATTATTATTATTATTATTATTATTATTATTATTATTATTATTATTATTATCATTATTATTATTATTACTACTTGACCTAACCTTATTTGATTATTATTACTATTATTTTTATTATTATTATTATTATTATACTTAACATCTTTATCATTATTGTTATTATTACCACTACTTTTATTATTATCAATGTTATTTAACTCAAAGTTGGTGTGTTATCATTTTGTTGTTAAATAAGAAGAATACTTAAATCTTAGTACCTTACCATTTAATATTATCCCTAACGCCTTTAACACTAACATCATTACTATGGTATCATTATCAACTATTACTATTATTACTATTATCACTATTTTCCTATAGTTAGCATGAACACTATTACCATAAGAGTAGAGCTAACGGGTCTAATAATATAAGGTTAACAATAAGTATCAAAAATAAATACTTTTTGACTAGTAATATTTAGTATACTAAATTTAAGATAAAAACCCTAGTTTTTGTATAATACCCTCTTTAGTAATAAGAACCCTAATCTTAAACTAGAATAAGGGATGATGGTACTTTCGAGGGAAACTAATACTTAGTATTTTTCCCTTTTTATAGGTAATCCTAACCAAAGCCCTAAGGAGTTAGAGGAGCGTGCTCCAAGCCCGGCGTCATCTTAGGTAAGGACGAAGCTATGGCCTTGTGCTATGTGTGACATGGATGTGTTGAATGTTGTGAATGCCATGCTATGCCCTGTATTATATGATTTGTGGATAACTTGTCTTATGTGTAGCGCAACTTGGAGATCGAGGTATGTTGTATGTGCTTTCTATGACATGAGCATGACATGTATACGTATGATGTTTTGGATGTGTTATGATACGGCCCTCTAGGACATGCATGTTAGGGTAATTGGTAATATGAATTGGGAATAAAAGGATAACAAGAAAGGAATGGGAAGTGAGTTCACTAAGGGGGATATGAGGTTGACCTGAGTACCTCATGATCCATGAGAGAAGATTTAAGTGGGAGGAATGTCCAAAATAAACGAGAGTTGGGAACCATGCATGGGAGTCTTAGAATCTGCATGGTGACTTGGGGTGTTTGCATGGGATGGCTAAATCTTGCATGGGGGTGAATCTTACGTGAGAAAAGTTGAATTAGGGTGTAAATAAGAGAATGGGAGAGTTGTGGAGCGATTGGAGACTTAGGATGAAAAATAGTACGTAGATTGGTGCAAGGGTGGATAAGGGACCCGATTAGGGTTTGGAAGAAAGTGGATATTTGGGGAGTACAAAAGTAAGAATGATTAAGGGTGGAGTATGGGTTGAGAGTGATAATTCACTTATATAAAAGATGAGTATGGGTTTCTATGTGAAAGAAGAGACTTTGGGATGAAAAGAGAGAGATTACTTGTGGAAGAAGTAAGGTGCTAGGGTTTGATGTGGCCAACTAGGGTTATGCCGATCACATGTAAGATCGAGGAATAAAGTGACATGCCTTGGGGTTTGACCTAATAAGGGTGAGATGTGGGGTGAGGAACAAGTGATGGTAAGGTAAGTGAGAAGAAGTTGGGCCACATAGGTCCAACTAGGGTTTCCAAGGGGGAAAACCCTAGAGGTCGAGAATGGGCAAGATCGATGTCATCGGGCGTTGGGCTTAACCTACACTCTCAGGGGTTGGTCTTTCATTAGGTGTGACCATAGGGAAGAGAATGTCGGGGTGTGATAAGAGGTGCAGGAATCTCAAAATATGGGACGGGCCCTCTTGAAAGAAAAGCGGTAGAACATTGATGACATGCATGTCAAGGGTGGAATGTTATTTAATAAGACATGGATAAGACACTAATCATGTAAAGTGAAAGATTGTTGAGTCGAGCCCAGTCCGGTCCACCGACAAATAATAGTGGTCAGGTGCGTTCTGCCCTGTGTGTTTACCTTCTGGTCCACCGGCAATAATAGTGGTTAGAGGCGTTCTGCCCTGTGTGTTTACCTTCTGGTCCACCAGCAATAATAGTGGTCAGAGGCGTTCTGCCCTGTGTGTTTACCTTCCGGTCCACCGGCAATAATAGTGGTAAGAGGCGTTCTGCCCTGTGTGTTTACCTTCCGGTCCACCGACTATAATAGTGGGGGATTTTTTGCTCGATAAACCAAAGTAAATAAGTTAATCCATGGGAAAAATACTAAATACTTACAGCGAAACACCATGTGAGTCGGGGCCAGTCCGGTTCACCGGCAAATAATAGTGGTCAGGTGCGTTCTGCCCTGTGTGTTTACTTCCGGTCCACCGGCTATAATAGTGGGGTTCTCGCACTCACATGGACTATTAAAGAATATGTGTGGAATGGACATATTATTAATGAGAATAAAGAATAAGTCACCGGGAAAGTAATCAGGCCTTATCATGTGTGCTATCGTATGTTGCCTATGTGCTTATCCTTGTATCATATGTTCTATGTGTTGGCCTTAGCTCGTCTGTTACTTTAATCAGTACGTAGCGTACTGATCACCCGTTTCATGGGTCCTGCTCATTCCCACGAGCAGAAGACCCCTTTGATCTTGTGTAGGTAGGAGACCATGTCTTCGATGCCTACGATACCTACGAGGCATCAGGTGGGGCAGAGTGTTGAGCCTAACCTGACTTGGGGACCGAGAGCGAGTTGGCCAGACTCCATTGCTATCATCGGATTTCGTATTTCCTTATTTAGCTATATTTCGTACTACGCTTCATGTTTTGGAAATCGTACTCTTAAGTTGTAATCCTAAACCGTATTCTAATTACTGTCTGACTTGTGTTTCGTTAATGATTTATGTCAAATGTCGACTCATGTTTTAATGTTTCGCACTTGATGTTGTTTGGTTTTAGCCTTAGCACTTAGTACTGGAACAGTAGAAGTGTACCGGTCCGGTACTAAGTGTGGCGGTAACGCCCCCGAGTTTACGGTTTTATCTTTCGCTTCCGCTAAACCTTTTGATTTAAACAAAATTTTTCAGTAGTAAATTTGGGGGTTTTACACTATTGTTCTACCACATACCTCCCATCACCATTGTGCACCACCACAACCACCACACACCATCCATCGACCGGTGGACCGACCACAAATGTCACCTTAACCTTCCTCAGCACCGTCGCTGGTCATTACCGCCAACCACCACCTCTTTTTCCTTCTTCTTTCTCTTACTCATCTCATTTTTGAGAAATTCATGGTCGTGCAACACTAAAATTTCCTATCGCATGCTCGTGCAACCCAACACAGCCTGTCATGCACCTTCACATGCCTGCACATGGTCTAGTCGCATGCTCGTGCACATTTGTTCCTCTTGCAACCTATTTGCCAGTGATCAAGCACAGTCATGCCACTTTACATTGCCTAGCTATTCTCGATCCTACCTCTCGACCTAGGTGTGCACCACCGTTACACACACATATAGGCTCCATTTTTGGTCGTACACTCCTATTTTCACCCCCAAATCTCATATAAATACCACTAAAATTTTACCATAGCTCCACCACACATTCCACTACACATCCACATATCTCAAGCTTCTATTTGACTACGGTTATTTCCATTTTTACCCACTTTGCCTTAATTTCTCCCTCGGTTATGCTTTTCGAGCCTAACCGAGTGTTTTATTGTTTTTCGTAGGTGGTGTTTCAGTAATCTTAGAGGAGGAAGTCTAGGATTTACTTGCTTAGAGCCAGTATTTTAGTTGGTAAGGATACTAATCAATTTTTAAATTTTTTGTGTTATTTGCTATTATGGCTATGTGTTTTTCATGATATCGTTGCTATATGATTTAATATATATTAGTCATGATATTTTGTGATGATGTGAATATTATGTTTGAAATAAAGAAAGAATAGGTAAGAGGTATAGTTATGATTTTTTTGTGATAATGATAAAATTGTAGGAATATATCTTATGGCATGAAATATGAACTAAATAAGATATGATAAATAGACATAAGCATTCTTAAGAGGTATGATGATGATTGGTGGATTTGGAAAAATAATGTGTGTGGAAGGTATAAGAATTTATAAAATAAAGTATATTGTTGTTCTTAAAGGTATTTTGGTCATTATGGAATAATGAGAAAATTGTGGTATTTTATGTGTTAGGTGGATTAAAATATGATAATGATATCATGTGAAATGTTTAGAGGTATTATTGTTTATTTGGGGTCCTTCAATGAAATAATGGTCTTATTAGGGCATAATAACTCAAAATGATAATGTTATCATTCCATGTGTAAAATCTAGAGGTTATTCGAATTTTGGATAGGTTGCTATTGAGTGACCTTATGAGGATGTTTATTGAACTAAGTACTTATAAGAGTCTCATGGGGTAAATTATGGCTAATATGTGAGAGTAAGGTTTTTGGATATTTCTGTGAGTAATACCATGGAATAAGATTTTTATTGTATGTGTATGACATGGTAGTTAGACCGCAAATTTTGGAAATAATAATAATGATGATATTTGAGATTGATATATTGTAAATTGTGGTTGAATATTTAATATGGGAGAATGAATGCTAAGAATTGTGCTATTGGGGTGCGAGTAGATTAAAGACTTTAACCTGCATGGTGTATTTATCTACTTTAATGTGTTAATTGCCTAAAAATTTAACTCGAATAAGATAATAATCACTTAAAGTAAAAGAGCACGTGAGTAGAGACAAGGTGATGTTTTTATTTATATATATCCCGTTCCATCGAGGAGAATAGTCGCTTATGAGTATTTTGCCCTGAGAACGTAATGTTTTTAATCTTTGTTCCACAAGAAAAAAGAGTAGCTCGGGAGCGTTTTGCTCCAAGAAGGTGTTTTAGTCCGTTTTACTAGATTAAGAATAGTGGGGGCCCTCCTCACCGTGAAATGAAAATATAACAGTATAACCTATGGAAAAGACACTAATGATTTAAAGTGGAAGAATATGCGAGTCAGAACCAAGGTGATATTTATATATATATTCTGTCCAATGGGAGAGAATAGTGGCTTGGGAACATTCTACCCTAAGAAGGTAATATTTTCATATCTATTCCACCAGATGATGATAGTAGCTCATGTGTATTGTCCCTAAGAAGGTGTTTCAGACCATTCCACTAGTTTAATAATAATGGTGTTCCTACACTCAATGTATATAGAAGAATGAAAATGGATTATATCTAATAAAGAGATTTGGATCATTGTTTGTCTTATGAGATGTTTCAACTAATTGCTTGTATACTTATAATCTATTATGAAAGCATATGTTAATTGTATCCCTATTTCTATAGTAATGTTCCCTTACTCGGTACGTAGCGCACTAACCACCTATTTTATAGGTGCTACTCATCCCCACAAATAGGAGACCCTAATTTTTATATGTAGGTCTCAGAAGATTCCCTAGATGATTATGTTGCCTATGATGCCTTATGTGAGGATGAGTGGCCTTCTCTGTATTAGGTATTTGGGTGTAGATTAATGTTATTTGGTAGTTATATTTACGTGGATACCTATTTGGACTCTTGATCCATGGTATCCCATCTTTTGTATTTTGTAGTGTAACTCAAAGTTAAACTCTAAACTCATTTTCTTATGTTATTTTAAATGTTTTAGCCTTATGATTGATGTAAGGATAGTTGAATAAACCAGACTTATGTTAATTACAGTGGTAACCCCTAATATTTTACTTATATACTTCCGTTGTAAAATAAAAATTTTTAGAAGTAAAAATCAGGGTGTTACACCATCACCCATACTCCACCCTTATAATCACAGATGACAACCCTACCCTTATCATCACCCATGCCCTACAATTATGGTTTTACCTTGAAAACATTGCCCCAATTGCCTCACCTATCACCTCCCCTCTCTACTGTGAGCATTTATGTGTATATATAGTTAAATAAATGCCCCAAACCACCTTCCTTCATCCCTCTATTTTCTGTCAAAATATAGCACCTAGACCAAAGCCTTCTTCCTTTCTTCCTCCTCATCCTTTATGCTTACCTCACCATCATCAAAAGCTCTATACCATCCCAACAACATCACTTAACATCACAGCTCACACCCTAGCAACAACCATCAACACTGCATCTCACCCCATACCATCGACCATCCCCATCGTTGCATTTCCCTTTGCTTCAGCAAGTTCCACCAAAGTCTCCTCCTCTTCTTCACCACCCACCACCTTTAGCAACCAGATTCGTTTTCTCCCCCCAAACATCAACCAAAATCACTGAAACACTTCCCTATCTTTGGAACAACCCATCGAAGCCCCCATCCCCCTTTGACAAAAACCACCAAACAACCCGTAACACCTTTAGCAAAAATTATCATTCCCCCTCCTCTTATTTATGCCAAAAAAACTAAAACCCCCATTTCCATTCAGCCTCCTCCACCATTGCACACTCCTACCTCCAACCCTCCTTATTATTTCCACCCCCTTGACTTCAACACTTGTTGATGCTCATCCCAATTTTCTAATGCAAAGTTTTGCCGATCACATCTTCAAGCCATATTTTGGTTTTGATCTAATCTTTTCACTATGTATACTAAATATTCCTTAATAATCATTAAGTTCTTATGGTGTTTTGTTATTGTTTTTTAGGTGATTTTCTGGCAATTTTGGAGGAGGCAGAATAGGAGATATGTGCTTCAAGACCCATGCCTTTTTCTGTAAGGATACTAGTCATAGTTAGGGGTTTGTTCTTATTATTATGTATGCATTGTGGATTATTATGTTATTGTGATTATTTTGTTAATTTCATCTTGATTAATATTATGATGTGGTAATATGGTATTATATAATGAAAAGTGAGAAGGTCGAGAAGCATGTAATATCATTATGATAATTTCTAAATTGAAAACCCTAAGATAATTGGTATGATATATGGTATTGTATGTGGGTTAAATAATTATGATAAGTGGGAAATGAGTGTTTAATATGTATAGTGATAAATGAAGGATTTGAAAATAATGACTCCAAACATATAAGATTTTCATGAAATAAGGAAATTTGGATATCTTTAATGGCATTTTGATCAATATGGGTCTAATATAGAAATTATGGTCCTTTAATGTGTTATATGGGCTCAAACATTCTAAGATTATTATGTGAAATGTTTAGAGTAATTATAAATGTCATAAGTTCCACAAAATGAGGAAATGTCTTAATTTGGGAATAATAACTCTAAAAGGGCAATGTTATTATTCCATGTGTAAAATGTAGATTCAGACCATGATTTTTGGATACATCGTTAATATTGGTATTTTTGAAAGACATATTGAATTTGTGTAATCATAGAAGTCTTATGGAAAAATTTGTGACGTACCTATGAAATTAGAGTTTTATAAGTATTATGAATAGTAACTATTGAGATAGGGTTGTTATTGCATCTATAAGTTGTTGGAGTTAGAAATTAATTTTTGGGTATGTTGATGATAAAATGTTTGAGGAAGAGGTACTAAATTTGGTGGATAAAAGAGCAATAGAGAATAAGTTATGCCTAAAATATGAAATTAGATTTTCTTATGAAATTTATGGACCTAATCCTTGAGAACGACTTTGATATCTATGTGGTTGTGATTTAATTTCTTCAATTGTGTGTTTTTCATATCAAACCAATCATGAATAAGATATTAATCACTTAAAGTGAGAGATCACATGAGTTGGGTTGAGGTATTTTATGGGTCCCTTCCACTAACGATAATAGTAGCTCAAGTGTAATTTTTCTTAAGAGGTGTATCAGTCTATTCCATTGAATTAAGAATACTAGGGCCCTAACATAAACATAAATGAGAATATGATTTGATATAAGTAACTAATGTATAAGGCGTTAATTATTTAAAGTAAAATATTATGTGATTTAAAACCAAGGGGTTGTTTCCATTCCATTAGACGATAATAGTGTCTCGGGTTACTGTTCCTTGTGAGGTTTTTTAGACCATTCCACTAGTTTGAAATAGTGGTTAGGAGTGTGTGTTTTGATATATATTTGGTTCATTCCATCAGACGATAATAATGACTCAGGTGTATTTTTCCCTAAAGGAGGCTTCAGCCAGTTCCATCGGGTTAATAGTAGTGGTGTCCCTAAACTCGACATAAATGAAAGAATGGAATTTGTTATATCTAATAGTGAGATGTGGAATTAGTAATTACTTTGCATTGATTTATTTATCATGCATGTATGCTTATTCTCCAATGTGAACTCATGTAATTCTCTTTTTCCCTTACTCGACCGTATTGTTACCTTACTCAATACATAGTATACCGATCATCCATTTCATAGGTGTTGCTCATTTCCATGAGAAGATGACCCTAATGCCTTTGTGCAGATTGATGATGTCCTAGTAGATATTTTACTACTTATGATACTCTATGTGTGGAGGAGTGATATTATGTATTGGGGTTTTGGATATAGATTCATGTTATCCGGATGTTATATTTACCCAAATACTTTTTAGACTCTTAGTTCCATGGTATCCCCTTTTATATTTTTGGATATTGTGCACGAATTTAATCTCCAATTTGATTTCTATTTATCATGTTTTATGTATAATCAATTTACCTTGTGGTTGACATAATGATGGTATGGTAAACTAGACTTAAGTCGATAATGATGATAAAACCCAACTATTTTAGTATTATACTTTCGTTAAAAATAAAATTTTCTAGCAGTAAATTTTAGGGTGTTATAAGTTGGTATTAGAGACTTGGTTATTGATTAAGGTGGTTTGTTTTCAAAAATTCAATTTTCTAATGATCCCTCATTTGATTTTATCGGTCTAGGTGGCCTTTTATTGTGCATATGCACAATGTTTGCTAGTAAGGTAGGGATGATTATCCTGATACATTTTCTATCTTATAGCTAATTAACTCACCATGACCTTTAATAGTCACATTAGTCATTTAGAGGAGGCTTTTGAGGCCTTCATCAAGTTTTTAAGGTCTCCACTACTGCCACCTCAGCCTCAACCACAACCCCCCCACATTCGCCATAGGAGGGTATCAAAGAGAATTGACTCTAGAGGGTCACAAGACATCAACTACTAATCTACGTTAGTAACGATGACCTTGTCATCCTAGAGGGATTGATTTGGGACATGGATAGGACTTATAAGGTGGTCGACTATCCACTTGCTTAGAAGGAGAGCATTGCAACCTTATTTCTTAGTGGAACTACAGACACCTGGTGGATAGGTCATCGTGCACAAGGAGGACCCTCAATGTCCTAGGAGGACTTTAAGATGGTGATTCATACTAAGTTTTACCCTAAGAGTCTTAAAAAGGATAAGATGTAGTTAAGGTCATAACAGTTAGGTAGTATCATATGTAGTTCACGGAGTTGCTGATGTTTGAGTTGTGTGTAGCAGCTAGCAATTCGACTATGGTATACCAACTTGTGTAGGGGCTCCATTTTAGAATATAAAGGATGATGGGTGTTGTGGCATTCTAAGACCTATCCACATTGTATGAATGAGCTTCGGTTACCGCTACGATGGTTTAAAAGCAAGCTTTCATTCTGGATAAAGGGACGCTAGAAATACAGGAATTTGGAGGCAAGATCCAATATTAAGGAGGTAGACTTCTAGGGTTCCAGCATCTAGGTTAGTTATAGACATAAGGTGGTCACTATTGACACTAGGGTCACACAGGTGGTTATAGAAGCTTTGTGGGAAAGCCGAGGGGCTTTATGTGCTATTTTTACAACTGAGATCATGAAAAGTGAGACTATTAGTGCACTCCTCTTCATCATAGGGCTTATAGATAGTTAGGTCACCAACCATTTGAGTGCTAGCATTAGCAAGGCCAATTTCAATAGTAAGGACCACTCGTACCTTAATAGTAAGCCTTTTAATAGCAACACTCTCAACCATAACAATAATAACATCAACATAAAAGGGCATGTTGTCACGACCCACTTTGAGCACTCTTGTTTTTTTTTACGGAATATTCTAGAATAATGTGGATATGTGTAGATATTTGTAGAAGATGTAGGAGGCTTCTATAGATGTTTTTACAGGGGGATGTCTCTAGAACCATCCTCTTTTGTACACAATTGTATGGAACCCTCTAGATTATATTAGTGTATTCCAATGGATCATTCTAAAGGGATCATAATCTAGCCCACTCTAGAATGTTCCTCGGGATGGAGGGAGGAGGAGGCCTCAACTATAAATAGGGGTGAGGGGTCTCATTTCCACCATCCATAAGTTGGAAGCTCTCAACAATTCTCTCAATAAAGCTTTTATTCTCTCAAACTCTCTTTTGTGTGTTTCCTTGTGAGTGCTTAAGGCTTTGTGCTAAGCAAAGTTCTCTTATTCAAGAGTGAGTTATCTTGAAGTGAAGGCTGACTTAGTCATCCAAGGAAGTGTAAAAAGGCTAAGTGTCACACATAGTTGGCTTAGGAAGAAGTCAGGGCATGGCAGGTGGTATCAGAGCTAGGTTACGTGAAGAGTAACCAAGAGGTGTTGCTATGGCACAAGTCCCTGCTAGCTCACAGGTCACTCAAGTTGCTGATGTTGAGAAAAAAAGGAAAGGCAAGGGCACCTCTAAGGGTCCTTCTACCAACTTAGAGGATATCATGGAGAGTATGGATAGATCCATCTAAGCCTGCCAAGATGATGTATCCACCTTGGAGGGAAGGGTGGATGGGTTGGAGAAGGAAGTGGAGGCTTTACCCAACCAAGAGGATGTACACGGGTTGGTGAATGCTTTTGCCACCAGACACCGTGAAGAAATGGTAGAGTCCGACAAGAGACTTATGGATGAGATGTTGGACCGAATCCATCAACTTTTAGCCGAGAACTTTGAACTAAAGGAAAGGCTCACAAGTGTTGAGGCGGATTGTGCTCGTTGTAAGGAGGCAATCTCGGTCGGTGCAGGAAGCTCAAGGGGGTCTATTCCTATGTTGGATACACCCTGGCCTCACAAATACAAGGGCTCGAGGGATGCAAAGGAAATTGATAATTTCCTTTACGGCATTGAAAGGTACTTTTTCGCCACTCATTTACTTAATGATAGTATACAAATTACCCAAGCCACTCTCTATCTTGAGGATGATGCCATGTTATGGTGGCGTGCCCACCACCGAGATATTGAGAGGGGTCTTGTGTTATAAACACATGGGAAGAGTTCCAGGCGGACCTCAAGAGGCACTTATACCCGACTAATGCCGAGTTAGATGCCATAAGGAGACTAAGGAATCTCAAGCACACAGGAGCTATCAAGGAGTACATCAAGGCATATAGCTCGTTGATGCTTGAGATATCCAACATGCTCGAAAAGGAAAGGTTGTTATACTTCATGGACGGGCTACAATCGTGGGTTGAGTAAGAGCTAAGGAGGAGAAATGTTCAAGACCTCCCCGCAGCTTATTGGGAAGTGGAGTCCTTGATCGAGTACAAGTTCGAGAGAAAAGACAAGGGCTGGAAGGATAGTTCAAACAAAGGTGGGGGAGGTAAGCCCCACAAGACCGGTCCTAAGCACCATGACTCCAAGGGCAAAGACAAGGAGAAGGAGCATAGAGGTAAGGATTTTTCTAAGTACAAATGTGAATTCTTTATGTGTGGTGGAAACCATTTCTTGCGAGATTGCCCGCAAAAGAAAGCCTTGAGTGCTATGGCTTCCACCGAGAGGGAGAAAGATGATAAGGGCGAGACTCACGTGGGGTCTCTAACCCTATTCAACTCCATCAACTCCAAGCTAAAGGAGTAGGCTAAGGGGCTGATGTATGCAGAGGTCCTGGTGAAGGGTGTCACAAGTAGGGCTTTAGTTGACATCGGAGCATCACAAAACTTCCTTAGTCCTAAGGAAGAACAAATGATGGATCTCAAGGTCACCAAGGAGCCAGGAAGAATGAAGGCAGTGAACTCAAATGCTAGGCCCATTCTCGGGGTAGCATATGGAGTTCCCATAACCCTCAGCTCATAGGAAGGAAGGGTGAACTTCACTGTGACCAAGATGGATGACTATGACATGGTGCTCGGGATGGAGTTCATAGATGTGGCAGCTCCACTTACATTCTCAAGGGATAGCACCATGCACATCATGGAAGGGAAGCAAAGCCATGTGGTGCCCCTAGCACGAGCTAAGGTAGAGTTCCGCTCTCTTTCTACTATGCAATTTTCTAAGGGATTCAAAAGGAGAGAAGTCTGCTACTTGGCTTCGGTGGTTGAGGAGGAGTCCCCAACACCCATGGAGGTGCCTAAAGAAGTACAACAGGTCCTTCATGAATTTAAGGACATGATGCCTGCTAAGCTACCCAAGAATCTTCCACCAAGGAGAGAGGTGGACCATGCTATTGAGTTGGAACCGGGAGCCAAGCCACCCTCAAGAAGTCCTTACCGAATGAGCCCGCCCGAGTTGGAGGAATTGAGGAAGCAGCTAAAGGATCTACTTGATGCTGGGTTCGTTTATCCCTCAAAAGCTCCCAATGGTCCCCCCGTGCTATTCCAGAAGAAGCAAGATGGCTCTCTTCGAATGTGTGTGGACTACCGGGCACTTAACAAGGAACAAGTATCCCCTGCCCTTGATAGACGACTTGTTTGATTGGCTTGGGAAGGTAAGGTACTTCACCAAAATGGACCTGCGATCTGGGTATTGGCAAGTGAGAATTGCCAAAGGAGACGAGACTAAGATTGCATGTGTAACAAGGTATGGCTCTTATGAACTCCTTGTTATGCCTTTCGATCTTACGAATGCCCTCGCAACTTTTTGCACTCTTATGAATAAGATTTTCCATTCCTACTTGGATACGTTTGTGGTGGTATATCTGGATGATATAGTGGTCTACAGTGAGACCTTGGAAGACCCTGTTGAGCACTTGAGGAAGGTCTTCCAACTTCTAATGGAGAAGTGCTCCTTCGTTCTCACTATGGTGAAGTTTCTGGGCCGCTATATCAAGGATGGAAAGATTGGGATGGATACGGCCAAGGTTCAGGCTGTCCAAGAATGGGAAGCCCCGAAGAATGTGTCTGAACTCTGAAGCTTCCTTGGCCTAGTAAACTACTATCAGAGGTTCATTCAAGGGTATTCGGGAAGGGCCACACCCCTCATAAACAGATTAAAGAAGAAGGTCCCATGGAGTTGGGACGAGGAGTGTGTGAAGGCTTTTGAAGATCTAAAGAAGGTCGTGATGGAAGAGCCAGTCTTGAGCCTCCCCGACTACTCTAAGGATTTTTAGGTACACACGGATGCCTCCGATTATGCTATTAGGGGAGTTCTTATGTAGGAAAGGCATCTGATCGCTTTTGAGAGCCGCAAGCTAAATGATACTGAAAGACGGTATCTGGTGCATGATAAAGAGATGACCACCATCATTCACTGCTTGCGAGTATGGAGGTATTACCTTCTTGGAAGTAGGTTCGTGATCAAAATGGATAATGTGGGAACAAGCTACTTCTAGAACCAAAAGAAGCCGTGTCCCAAGCAAGCCCGTTGGCGGGACTTCCTAGCGGAATTTGACTACAAGATGGAGTACAAATATGGAAGTGCTAACGTTGTGACTGATGCACTAAGTCGCAAGGTGATGCTTGCTAGTATGAGCGGTCCTACAGGAGACATCCTAGAACGAGTCAAGGAAGGAATGGTGCATGCCGCCTTTCCCAAGAGCTTAATGGAGATGGCAAAGGAAGGGAGGACTTGAATATTCTGGGAATAAAATGGAGTACTATACATCATGGGAAACCGTCTCTAGATACCCAGGTGGAGAAACTTGCGAAGGAACTTAATGAAGGAGTGCCACGATTCTAAATGGGCCAGACACCTAGGTATGAAATACACCCTCGCTCTTATTGAAGATGCTTACTATTAGCCACATATGCGGGATGATGTGGAAGGCTATGTGAGTACTTGCCTTGTTTGTCAACAAGATAAGAATGAGCAGAGATGTCCCGTAGGATTACTGGAGCCCTTACCCATTCCTGAAAGACCTTGGGAGAGTGTCTCGATGGAATTCATCTTGGCACTCCCAACATCTGAAGGATATGGATCGATAATGGTGGTGGTTTATAGGCTAAGCAAATATGGGACGTTCATCCCTACCCCAAGGGATTGCACAGCAGATTTGTGCACCCAGTTGTTCTTCAACAATGTGGTGAAGTATTGGGGGTTGCCTCAGTCCATCATCAACGATAGGGATCCCCGCTTCACTGCTAAGTTCTGGAGGGAGTTATTTAAGATGATGGGGTCCGAGCTTCACTTCTCTATGAGCTTTCACCTGTAGACAGATGGGCAAACTGAAAGGGTTAATCCCTTAGTGGAGATGTACCTAAGGCACTTTGTGAGTGCCAATCAAAGGGATTGGGACAAGTTGATTGATGTGGCTCAATTCTCTTACAACCTTCAAAGGAGTGAGTCCACTGGGCATAGTCCATTTGAGTTTGTTATGGGGCACCAACCCTTCACTCCGCACATGGTGGCTAAGAGCTACAAGGGGAGTAGTTCAGTGGCACACTCCTTTACGCATAGATGGCAGGAGCAGCTTGACCTAGCCAAGGCACACCTAGAGAAGGCTTTGAGGAAGATGAAAAATTGGGTAGACAAGGATCGAAGGCCTTTGGAGTTTAAGGAGGGAGACTTGGTGATGGTGAAGTTGTCACCACAGGTGTTCAAGGCATATCGCCAAGTCCACAAAGGCTTGATGAGGAGATATGAAAGGCCCTATCCTATCACAAAGAAGGTAGCAAAGGTGTCCCATCAGCTGGAGTTACCATCCAAGCTCAAGGCACACCCAGTCTTCGATGTGAGCTTACTTAAGCCTTATCATGAAGACACGGAAGATCCTTCGAGAAAGGAGTCCAAGCGCGCTCCTCCCACAAATGTGACTTCCTTTGATCGGGAGGTTGAGAAGATCCTAAACGATCAGATAGTCAAGAGGTGTGGCATGCCCAACTACAAAGAATATCTGGTTCGATGGAAGAGGCTACCCAAAAGTTAGGATAGCTGGGAAAAGGCAGAAGACTTGTGATAGTTCAAGGATGAAATTGAGCAATACTTGTCTTCTCTCATCATCGAGGACGATGATGGCTCAGGTGGGGGAGGTTTTCATGGCCCACTTTGAGTACTCTTATTTTTTTGAAGAATATTCTAGAACATTCTAGAATAATGTGGATATATGTAGAAGATGTAGGAGGCTTCTATAGATGTTTCTAGAGGGGGATGTCTCTAGAACCATCCTCTTTTGTACACACTTGTATGGAACCCTCTAGATTATCCTAGTGTATTCCAATGGAGCATTCTAGAGGGATCATAATCTAGTCCACTCTAGAATGTTCCTCGGGATGGAGGGTGGAGGAGGCCTCAACTATAAATAGGGGGTGAGGGGTCTCATTTCCACCATCCACAAGTTGGAAGCTCTCAAAAATTCTCTCAATAAAGCTCTTATTCTCTCACACTCTCTTTTGTGTGTTTCTTTGTGAGTGCTTAAGGCTTTGTGCTAAGCAAAGTTCTCTTATTCAAGAGTGATTTCTCTTGAAGTGAAGGCTGACTTAGTCATCCAGGGAAGTGGAAAAAGGCTAAGTGTCGCACGCAATTGGCTTAGGAAGAATTCAGGGCATGACAATGTGCCCTAGCTAGTGTATAGCCTATAGAGGCTAAGTGGAGACCACATAGGCATTTTCCTTTCTCTTATAAAGGATGACAAACTTAGGGAACTAGAGGGTATTGTGAAGGATATTAGGGTCGAGCGTCAAATGGGTATCTGAATGTTATCAGTTAGGCAGAGGTTGAGTGTTAGCTAAATGTGGTTAGTGGTACATTTTTCATCCTTTTGTTATTAGTATATGTGTTGTTTGATTCGGGAGCATCTTTTTCGTTTGCATCTACTTTATTTATTGCGAGAGCTGCATTTTCTCTATCCGCTAGTGTGTGTATATCTATGATGTTTCCTTTTGGGATAGATTGTATTGCATTAGGATATACTCAGATGCAGTCTTAATGATAGGTGGGTAGACTTCTTAGTACTGTTGGTTGAGTTGGAAATACTAGAATTCAACATTATCCTAGGGATGGATATGTTAGGGATATATGAAGCAGTGATAGACTAAGCATGGGAGCGAATTGTCTTATGGGGACCTTAGGGTGCTAGGGTTTCCTATAAGATATGTAAACATAGGTCTACGATGAATGTCATAACTTCCCATACATTTTATTCTTTAGTGCTTGTTTGGTTAGGGGGTAATAGGAGCGTAAAAATTACCCCTATATTTTATATATCTTGTATAATATAATTAAAGTTAAATATTTTTGTTCTAATGAATACACATTTTAGATCTTAATTTGATCTAAAATGAGTATTTTATTAAAATATATTTATTATTATTAAATACTTAATATAAAAGACATAAAATAGAGGGAAATTTTTTCCACCCCTATTACTCCCATACCAAACAAGCCCTTAGTGTAGATAGGTTACCCCATGTATTTGTTTGGAGTTTAATAGCTGAACAAGAATGTGTCGGCATTGGAAAATATTCTAGTTAACTAGATGTTTCCTAAAGTGTTCCTCAAGGATATACCAGGCATGCCACAGATATGTGAGATAGACTTCACCATTGAGTTAGTACCAGAGAGTGGAGCTAGTTTTGAAGGCACCTTACCAGATGATATTGGTAGAGTTGTGGGAATTGAAGAATTAATTGGAGGATTTAGTGGTATATTGGTACATTTACTCGAGTATGTCTCCATGGAGAGCACCAATTTTGTTTGTAAAGAAGAGGGATGGAATCATTTATCTATGTATTGATTATTAGGGTCTAAACTAGTTGATTATGAAGAACACTATCCCCTTATAAGGATTAATGACTTGTTTGATCAACTTTGGGGTGTTTTGATCTTCTCAATGATTGACTTGAGGTCGGGTTATCATGAGCTACGCATCATCGAGGCAGATATTATGAAGATACCATTCAAGATTAGGCATGGGCATTATGAGTTCAATGTGATACCTTTTGGGCCCACTAATGTATTTGAAGTGTTTATAGATTTGATAGAGAGGATTTTTTGGCCATTCATCGATTAGTTTTTGGTAGTTTTAATAGAAGATATTTTGATATACTCTCAAATTGGAGAAGACCACGAGCATCATCTTTGCACTATATTGTCACTATTTATAAAGCACTGGTTGTATGTTAAACTCTCTAAGTGTGAGTTTTGACTTTAGGAGGTTGTATTTTTGGTCATGTGCTATCAGCAAGAGGAGTTGTCGTAGATCTAGTGAAGAGTTTAGTAGCAACTGAGTGGAAGACACCCACTAGTGTCCCTAAGGTTCGTAGTTTCCTGTGTTTGGTTGGGTATTATAAATGCTTTTTAAGGACTTCTAGAAGGTAGCTTACCCCTTAATGAACCATCTAAAGAAGACAACCAGATTTTAGTGAGATAAGTGTAAGAGAGAGAGTTAAAAGTGGCATTTAAATACAACACTAAATTTGACTCTGCTATTGGGATCAGATGGGTTCGAGGTCTATAACGACGTATCGAAGCACAGACTGGGTTATATATTGATGCAACATGGTAAATTAGTGACTTATGCTTCTTTTTTGTTAAAGAAACTTGAGTATAACTACTCGACACATAACTTAGAGTTGGTATTAGTGGTCTTCGTGCTAAAGATAAGAGCCTCAGGTATATATTTACTTAGAAGGCCTTGAATATAAGGCAGAGAATATGGTTAGAGGTAGTGAATGACTATGATATCGAGTTGACCTACCACAAGGGTAAGGCCAACTTCGTTGCAGATGCCTCAAGTATGAAAACATCACACTTCTGAAGTGCTTTTGTGTTGTCTAATCAGTTACTTGAGAAGCTCACTGAGATGGGGGTTGAGTTGATCCAATATGGCAATATAGATGTCTAGATAAGAGATTGATGATTACACCGATGATTTTTTATGAGATTTGAGTAGGACATCTCAGGGATATTAAACTTGAGAGAATTCAACATCTATCAAGATGGTTAAGCTGAGGGTTTTTAGATTAACAAAGATGGTAGCATTTGCTATAGAGTTTGTTGGTGTGTACCTTATAGTTACATTAATCGGAAGCACTAAATATTAAGGGGAGTCACTATATTCTGTATTCCATCCACCTAGGAGGGGATAATTTGTATAAGGAATACAAGAGAATATACCTATGCCCCACATGAAGCAAGAAGTAAAGGATTTCGTGTCAAGATGTTTGACCTGTCAATAGGTCAAAATTGAGCACTAGAGACCTGCATGGTTAGTCTAGCCCTTAGACATTCCAAGGTGGAAGTAGATGTTGACTAATTATAAATAATGGTCTAATGTGATTTGCTAACCTCTTTCAAGGTCTAAGAACATATTTAACCAAATTAATTGAATACTTTCATGACTAACAAATTAAATTAAATCCATTAAGTTCCGCTGATTCAATAGTCATAAGAATCAAACGTCTACTTTTGTGATCATTTGAATTCATGTTCATATATTAATTTCTGACAATGATTGTAAAACCCCAAAAAATTATTTAGCCTTATCCTGTGTCATTAGTGCCCTAATTTGATTCTAATATTAATAAATCTTATGTTAGCCTTAACCTAATTCTTAATCCCAAAACTTTAACCAAAACTGAAACCTTGACTTGGATAAACCATAATTCATAAACTAAAATCAAAACCCGCTAAAATTTCCACTAATCCTAATTACTTATGGCTAATCTAAAATCATATAAATTAACCCCCCAACCCTTCTCTTTTTCCTTTTCTTTCTCCTTTTCTTTTCTTTTTTTCTTCTCCTCCTTCCGTCAACCTTAAGCTGCACACATCTGAAATTGTTGCAACTTGCACCCCCCACTTACACCATCACCCATCACCTTTTTGCACCCTCATCCATCATCCATCATCCATCACCCATCACCTTTCTCCTTCTTCTTCACCTTCTTCTATCTTTTCAGACCTACATACCCTGCACACTCCCCCTGCCATTTTACTTCTCTCACAACATATACATATAACCATCACCACCCTCACCTTGCAACTACTACCCTACTCCTCACCATTCTTTGCAACCATTATCATCATCGTCATCACCTTACAACTGCTCCATCACCATGATCATTGTAAGACCCCGTATTTTTTAAATCCAAATTTATTAAGTTTAATGATTTTATTAGCGTAATTTGATGTAAATAATTAATTATTTTAATTTTGATTCATTTTATGGATTTATCGACGATTTTGACTTCATATTTGAATTTAATTAATCATTGTCGTTGCGGACCATTCTAGATGAATCCGTTCACGACCATGATTTTATTATATTCATATGATTTTGATTTTTGGTTAAAAATATATATTCCCGTTCTTTCTCGTATTTTGATTTTTAATATTTTAGATTCGTTTTTTATTATAATTTCGTCGTGTGATTACGCCTTTATTTTGGAGTTATATTTCGTTAACGAAATATATTATTTAAATTATAGAATTTCTGTTTAAATAGTTAAATTTATTTTAATGATTTTATCCGCAGACAATATTTTTGACTTTGAATTTCTTCGTTTCTAAAATCGTTAATATTTTGGGAAGTTTTAAATTAAAAAGATTTTCGGAACTTCTTTATGAATTTCTTTCCAAAATTAATTTTCTTTAGTTTTACCCTTTTTGGTTTGCGGAAAACCGATTTCGGAAATTATTTAAATTAGTATTGGTTTATTAGAATTTGAGTTAAATATTTTCTTATATACTTTTAAATTAGTCTCAGATTCAGAATAGTGGGGCCCTATACTCAACGTGAATAAGAATATGATATGAATTAAGTAATGAATAAGACACTAATTATTTAAAGTGGAAGATTACGTGAGTCGGGACCAAGTGTAGGGTCCGTTCCACCGGACGATAATAGTGGCTCAGGTGTCTTGTCCCTGAGAGGTGATTCAAGCTGTTCCACTGGTTCAGAATAGTGGCTCAGGAGCGTTTTGCCCTGAGAGGTGTAGGATTCGTTCCACCGGATGATAATAGTGGCTCGGGTGTGTTGTCCCTGAGAGGTGCTTCAGTCCGTCCACCGGATTAAGAATAGTGGGGCCCTATACTCAACGTAAATAAGAATATGATATGAATTAAGTAATGAATAAGACACTAATTATTTAAAGTGGAAGATTACGTGAGTCGGGACCAAGTGTAGTGTCCGTTCCACCGGACGATAATAGTGGCTTAGGTGTCTTGTCCCTGAGAGGTGATTCAAGCCGTTCCACCGGTTCAAAATAGTGGCTTAGGAGCGTTTTGCCCTGAGAGGTGTAGGATCCATTCCACCGGATGATAATAGTGGCTTGGGTGTGTTGTCCCCGAGAGGTGCTTTAGACCGTTCCACCAGTTTAAGAATAGTGGGGTCCCTAAACTCATCGTAAATAAATAAAATCAGATGTAGTAATGATTATTGTTGGATCATTGGATTGGTGTTGCTTAGCATGCGATCGTGATTTCTTGTATGCTTGTATCTTATGTGCCGTCATGTCTAGTAATGTACCTGTAAGTATGAATCCGTGACCCTATGTTTATTTGTATGTAATAAATGTATAATTGAGCATGAGAATTGTAAGCTAGAGTCTTTCATATCTTATGTGTTTCATATTTCCTTCCATGAGTTGGGTGGTCTTGATTTACTCAGTACCGGACCCGTACTGATGCTACCTTGGTTGAATGGGTCCTGTGATGATCCACTGATGGTGGGGAGCAGACCTCTTGTGCAGGTTTAAGATCGGATACTGTTTTGGGGTGGAAGGCTTGACTTGAGAGAGAGTAGGCAATCCGTAATTTGATCTGTCGGGTTTTATCTTGTTTAACTGTATTCATCTTTAGAAGTTACAAGTGTTGTATTTAAAATTTCTAGGGTATTGTAATTAACTTTCAATTTCTCGTACTCTGATAAGCTTTTAAAATTCAGATTTATTTCACAAGTTCCACTGATTAATTCAGCGATGATTTTATTTAGTGAATTTATTCACTTGCCATCTGCCTATGGATATCTCCTTATGGGAGTTTATCCTCAGGACATATATGTTTGAAATTTTTTTTGACAGGTTTTAGCCTTGCATCTAGCATGAGATAGATGATGGACATTTATCTTGTGTTAGATGTGGCGGTAACATTTCCCAAATTCTATTCTGGCTTTCGCTTTATTCTTTAAAAAAATATATTTCAGGAGTGAATTTTGGGGGTGTTACAATCATCATTACATGTCTCCCCTACCTTTCTTCCTTTCTTCCTCCCCGATCCACTCCACACACACACACATGACCCTACACACACACACACACACTCTATACTCTCCTTCTCCCTCTTTGTTTGGACTACACTCTATCCTTTCTATGTCAAAAAGCCATTGCCTAAGCTCCCTCTTCCTTCTTCTTCTTCTTCTTCTTCTTCTTCTTCTTCTTCTTCTTCTTCTTCTTCTTCTTCTTCTTCCTTCCCTCCCTGTTTTTGGCCTACACAACACCCATTCCCCCACCATGCACCACCTAGGCCACCAATCGCCACCCATTAGCTGGTGGATCGATCACCAAGGTCACCCCAACCTTCCCTAACACCGTCGTCAGCCATCATCGCCAACCACTACCTCTTTTCCCTTCTTCTTTCCCTCCTCCGTCGCATTTTTGTAGAGTGCACGGCCTTTGCACCGCCTAATGCACAACCATAATACACTTAAAATCTCCTTCTGCATAACCGTGCAACCTTTGCACAGCCTGGTTGTGTATGATATTTTCTCTTGGCCTGGTGCTGTATAACCGTGCAACCTTTTGCACCGCTTAACCCTGCACTACATTTTCTGTCGACTAGGGCTGCACCGCATATTGCACAGCCATGGAACTTCCCATTTTTGGCCATGCACCCCTATTTTCACCCCCAAACCTTATCCAAACACCACCAAAATTTTACCATAGCTCCACCACACATTCCTCTATATATCCACAAATTTCAATCTCCCAATTAACTATGGTTATTTCTATTTTTACCCTATTTACCTTGATTTTTCCTTCAATTTAACTCTTTGAGCTTAACCATGAATTTTGTTATTTTTCATAGTTGGTAATCTAGTGGCTTCAGAGGAGGAAGTCTAGGATTTGTGTGCTTAGAGCATGGTGTCCTAGTTGGTAAGGATACTATATGATGTTTAGGGTTTTTGGTGTTATTTGTTTGTATAGTTATATGTGTTTTTTATGATATTGTTGATATATGATGTGACATGTGTTGATCATGATATTTTTTGATGATATGAATATTATGTTGAAAGATAGAAAGAATGGGAGAGAGGTACCGTTATGTTATGATTTTGTTATGATAATACCATATTTGTCAGGTAACAGGTAAACTGCATGATAAGAAACTGTACAAATACACTGGGCATACCTAGGTCAAAAATGAGCTAACCACTTTTTCAGGGTGGTAGCTAGGACCAACGTTTGGCGTAACAAAACTCTACTTCAAAGAAGCTTCAAAATACAAGGACTTATACACATAAATTTTAATTTGGAGACTTAGGCCTTGTACATCTAGATGCTTAGACTCAAAAATAGCAGCATTTTGAGCACGCCAGACAAAATAGATAGTGGCCGCCAGGGCACTTCGACAGTCTTTAGAAGCAAAAACATGATCTTTGCGCTGTCCTCTCAAGAATCTATTTGAACTCGTCAATGTTTGGCACCCTCTGGTAATCCCCAACCAAGATCTGATAGTTAACAAGAGTTGACAAACTTGGGGACATTTGAAGAATATGTGGTCGTGGTTTTCGTTTTCCAAGTCACAAAAGGGACACACCAAAGGCCCATATAGATAAGATAGTCAATCACGAGTGTTGAGCTTTTTCAGAAGAGTGAGCCACAGAAAGAAGGAATACCTCTCCGTTCAGCAACCCCTCTAAGCTATAGAGAAGTCCCTCCAAGGTTCAGCCCTAGGATGATGGAAATCATATGCTTTCTTAGTGGAAAAACTCCCGCTAGAGCCCCTAGAAGATATAAGACTCATAGCCTCATCATGAGTTCCCGATTTCTCCAAAACACAGTAGTAGACCTACCAAATCTTCTTCATAAAATGAGATGAATCATGGGGGGTCTAAAATGACTCCAACCCTGGGATTGAAGGTAATTGGCATGAATCCACTTAGTCTAGAGGGATTCCTTCTCATCCTAAAGGAACCAAATATACTTGCACAGAAAATCGTTATTCTAGGCTGAAAGATTTTTCAAACCAAGAACCCCTTCTCGTTTAGGGAGGAAAATCTTGGACCAAGCAACAGAAGGTTGTTTACCTTACCAAAGGAAACTTTGACAGAGATTAATAATCCGATTTAACACGAACTTTGGCAAAGGAAATATTCCAAACCAGAAACTCATAATCCCTTGAATAACCGAATTAAGTAATTCAAGCCTCCCTATAAAAGAAAATAATTGAGA
The DNA here is from genome assembly GCA_039764185.1 of Tamarix austromongolica. Taxonomy (NCBI): domain Eukaryota; kingdom Viridiplantae; phylum Streptophyta; class Magnoliopsida; order Caryophyllales; family Tamaricaceae; genus Tamarix; species Tamarix austromongolica. The sequence continues at coordinate 32,823,447 of CM077813.1, read as the reverse complement.
CTGCCATAACTTCAAGTGATCATAGACATCATTTATCAATACTTCATAGTCCACAGCTCTTAACTTACTCAGATTGAGAGGAACCCCCAGATAACGAAACAGAAATGAGCCCTGGGACATGTGAATTTGGGCTCTGGTGGTCGGGTCCACTCCAGCCAAGTAAATTTGAGATTTGAGAGGGTTTGCCACTAGCCCTGAGACAAAGCTAAACTCCGAAAGGGCATGCAAAAGTGTCTGCACAGAAGGAAGATCCCCTCTACTTAAGAGAACAAGATCATCAGCAAAAGTAAGATGAGAAATACCTAATTGTTTGTACTTTGGATGAAAAGAGAATCCCCTTTGTCCCACTGCTCTCAGGCGGAGAAGGCAGGAGAAGTATTCAATGCAAAGCACAAATAAATATGGGGAAACCGGGTCACCTTGCCTTAGCCCACAAGCACCATAGAAAAACCCATAAGCTGACCATTAATTTTCAGAGAGAACAAAGCCGTAGAAACACATTCCATCAATAGGTTCACAAACTGGTCTGGAAACTTCATACCCTGGAGAATAGCTTTCAGAAAAGACCAGGAGAGGGAATCATATGCTTTCTTAATGTCCACCATCAACAAACACCTAGGAGAGGTTCTTTTGCGAGAATAATACTTGAGCAGCTCCTGAACCAGCAGAATGTTCTCAGACATCAAGCGCCCATTCACAAAAGCGCCCTATTCAAGAATAATTATGCTACCCAGAACTCTGGACAATATCTGAGCAAGCAATTTAGAGATAACTTTATAAATGGTAGAATAAAAAGATATAGGTTGGAAATCAGAAACTCTTTCTGGATGGGAGCATTTAGGGATCATTGCCAGAGCCGTATGGTTAATGCGTTTGAGAAGCTTACCAGAGTGGAAGAATTCTAGGACATCATCATAGAAATCCTCGCCAACAATATCCCAAGCACACTTAAAGAAACGTGCAGAGTATCCATCCGGGACCGAGGCTTTATTATCCCCAAGAAAGAACACCATGGATTTGATTTCCTCCACCGTTATAGGCTTCAAAAATTCCTCCTGCAATTCAGTGGTCAACACATGGCCCTGTAAGAAAACCTAGTCATCAGGAGGAGCATACTCAGAAGCAGTTCCAAGTAGGTTCAAGTAGACTGAAAGAAATTCCCTCTCTAAGTCAGAATTCGTCTGGGTCCACGATCCATCACTTCTCTTCACCCAAAGAACAACTAACTTGGCCTGGCAAGCTTTCAACATATCATAGAAGAAGCGGGAATTCGAATCCCCCTGGAATAGGAACTTTTTCTTGTTTTTCTGTGCCACAGAACTTGAGGCTGCCTTATTTAGGAATGTAACCAATCGAAGAACATCCAAACACGAGGAACCAGAACCACCTGTACTCGATAAGATTGCCTCTTGCTCTTGCATAAGCTTGGCCTCAACCTCTTCAGATCTCGAGACAATATGGGAAAAGTGTAGCTTGTTCAACTGCTTGAGGCTTGGTTTTAAACCTGAAAGCTTCTAACAGAAGTTAAACTGCCGGGACCCACAAAAATTAAAGCGCCACACAGAGTATACCACACGAAGGAAATCAGGATGATCACTCCACATATTGAAGAAAAGAAACGGCCTCTGAGTGCATTTAGGGGCACCAAGGGAGATCAAACAGGGGCAATGATCTGATATAGAACCTGGAGGTAGAAACTGAGCCATAACAGAAAGGTTAGCGGTAAACCCTGCAGTATTCATAAGAACTCTATCCAACTTGCATTTAACGCTTTTTGCCAAAAAGGAGTAGAAACAACCAAAGAAAGGAACATCCGATAACTGAGTCAGTAAACAACATTCCTTGAAGTCTGTCACTGTTCGAATACCCACTCTGTCAATGGCGTTAAGGGGTGCATTAAAGTCCCCACAAACAATCCATGGGCAATCAATAATAGACGATAATGACCTCAAGTTATTCTAAAGAGGTTTTCTGTCTCCAACACTATACAACTCATAAACCACCGTGATGCAGAAGCCAGCATTACCAACCAAGCTAGTGACCATACTTGAAAGAGATTGTGGAGAAGCTTCAAGAATGGCCACATTCACCAAATAGGGGTTCCACAGAAGTAAGATACGCCCATTGGGGTGGAGAGCGAAACTATCAAGGTGCTTCCAACCAGTAAAATATAAGTCAACTATTTTTTTAACTTTACCATCGTCCATCTTGGTTTCCAAAAAACCAATATTAGAACAATGACAGTCCCTTTGAATCTTAGCAAGAGCTTTTTGTTTTAGGGGAGAGCTCCCTCCCATTATATTCCAAACAAGAATATTCATGCCAAAGAATCGGCTGGAGGCCGAGAAGATTTATGCTTCCCAATAATCCCCAAAGCTGACCTCTTCAATGAAATAGTTGGTCTCTTCTTTGGTGCACGACCCTTCTTTCTAATAGTGTGCCAACTCCCATTTTTCTCATCACCTTTGATCATCTTATAATCACCTTCCCTTGAAGATTGCTGTAATCGAGCGGGGGAATAACTCTCAAATGCCGTTGCTTGGACTGAATCATCCTAGGTGACCTTGAAAAAGGTGGGACACTAGGACCATCATCAAAAAGAAGAGCCTTCCCCTTGATAGGGTCACGAACCAAAACATTTGGTTGGTACATGACAGGAGCATTACCCGAAGAGGGAGCATAAGCGTCACAATCCTCAGACATGTTTTACTTATCACCCTAAACATCCACACGGCCTCGGCTAACAGGTCTCTGCTCCCGAGGCTTAGAGGCTGGTGGTTTAACTTTGTCCACTGGTTTCCAGATAGAAATATGATTCACCAATTTATCACTTCCCGGTGCATGTCTATGGTTGTCACAATCAGTCAAAACATACCCCAACATATTACATTTCCTGCAAAAGGAGGGTGAGTCTTCATATTCAATACCCTGCATAAAGCTACGAACATCACTTTTAACTTCAACCGAAGAGGGAAAATCAGTCCCTAAATCAACTTCAACCAAAACACGTGTATATTCAATCTTCATTTTTTGTGCGGTAAAATCATCAACTTGTATCAGCCAACCCACAAAGGAAGCAATGGTACTTATGGTCCCTGCATTCCATAATTCAAGAGGCAAATTTTTTAACCTTACCCACACAGGAATTTTCGTAACCTCTTTCAAGCCAAAGGAAAAGAACCTCGGGAATTCTTTCAAAAATAGAGCTTTGCTTTGCACGGAATAGGGTCCTCCAACTAGAGCTTTGTTCTTGTCATGCTCAGATTCAAACTTGAGGAAAACCCACCCTAAACAGTGTATCATGTACTTGAAAGGCTGTGCTATAACCGATTTTGCTGCATTGATCAAAAATTTGTCAACCTACACACTAACAAATCTACCAAGAACACAAGTGCCCCATGCAGCCTCAATTTTGTCGATATTTTTCGACTAAATGAAAACAGAATTTTTAGGAGGTGGCACATAATCGCATCTCATAGTAGGAGCAACATCAAATAATTTTGCATAAGTGATCCTAGCACTTAGAAATTTTTTCAACCAATGAATAGTAGGAATAATACCTTTTGAATTATCTACAGCAACAGGGACCTGTTGTGCATCCTCCATCGTAGGGCCTACAGGTGAATGTTGGCCTAGGGGACGAATCTGGCCGTTGCACATGGCCCGGGGCACGCTAGACCTGCTGCGCTGAATAGGAAGGGTCAACGCTGATAGCAGCAGGTCGTAGGACCTATTCTTCGACCAGTTCACATGGCTGGTTGGACAACCAGCTGGACTTAATTTCCTACACTAAATTAAACTCACCATTGGGGTATTTTTCAGGATCCATATCTGGAACAAGGGATGCAAGGTTCGAACGGTGCTCTTCACGCTACACAGCAGCAGATCTGGAATTTGCACCTTCACCCATCGAGCCTAGATCTGAAAAGGACGGGAAAAGCCGAGAACAATAAGCAGCTTTAGGAGAAGAAAAAGGAAAAAGAAGGAAGGGAGAAAAAGAAGAAAAAGGAGAAAGAAAATGGGAAAAAAGGGAAAACGGAAAATGGAAAATGGAGAGAAATAAGATAAAATAATTTATGGAATAATATAATGTAATATTTTTTATAGATAAATTAATTTAATAATTTAATTTAATATAATTTAATATATTGGTTTAAAAAGGATAATTTTAGTAAAATATTGGTTTGGAAAATTATTTAAATAAAATGAGTATGATAAAATAACAACATATTTATTTTAATTTATTAAATATTCATATCCAATTTTATATACTCAAAATCTATGAAATAATTAAATTAAATAAATTTAAAAGTTAATTTATCCCAAATAAAGTCTATTTATTAAATTATCGGTTTTTAACATTTTGGGGTATTACACTGCAGGTCTCGGAAGGTCAACTAGATGATCATGCTGCCTATGATGCCTTATGTGGGGATAAATGATTTCATCTATGTTAGATATTAGGTGGTGTGGATGTAGCCGGCATGCAATTTAAACCCTATTGTTGATAATTGTAGTATTGATAAATAAGGGTATCATTCTAAACTACGAATTGAAAATGCCCACCTCTATTTAACTAGCTTAAAAATAAATAAATAAAAAATAAACCTTAAATAACACAAAATAAATAAATAAGAAAAATACTAATGGGGGTTATAAAATTAGAAAAATAATAAAATGATAAAATAATAAATAAAATAAAATAATAATAGAAATAATGGAAAACCGTAGAGATGATAAATATGTTAGGAATATTAATTTCTAAGTCAATATTTAATCATAAGAAAGAGATCAACCAAGTTGTACACCAAAAACAGGTCCATACACCTTATATTACTTCTCTTCATGAATTAATACGATAAATGCCAATATTAAGCCTATTAAATACTAGTAGTATAGCAGCAACAAACGACTCCTATATTTAACTATATTTAATGCATTAAGTATAACTGGAAAGATGTCAATCTAAGTACCTAAACTAGTATATTAAGCATGTCTAGCTGTATTTCTTTTCTTTGACCCACATGTATCTAAACGTTTTACTACTTCGGTTAGAATCACAAAACTATTAGGTGAATTATTATCTAATATAGCTTCAATTTATACATATAAATTCTAGTATATTTAAATGGCCAGCTAACAGGTAAATAATCCTACATACTGCCACTTATGAGGAAATCAGAACATGGTATGCACCAAATAAATTATACATGAAAGAATTATATATATACACGATATCAATTAAAATAAAGTCCAAGAACAATCTCATGAAACAAATAAAAATAAAATCATAGCTCAAACCCTAATCTAAGGTTTTAATCTATTCCTTAACAATCAATAATCAACCAACCATAGTTATCAAATTAATTACACAAAAATATATGTCCAAAATATAAATTAAAAATAGAGAAAGAAATAATCTAAATTAATTATGGAAGAAAATCAAGAATTTGTTCAGATGAAAAATTAATTTCATCTAAAGTAAATTCTACCAGATAAATTTTATCTCTATTTCTTCTTCTCTTGGTAGTATTGATTTTTGTGAAATTAATTTTCTTTTATTTTCCTTTTTTTCTTTTGATGTAGGTTACTTTCTCCCTCCGCTCTTTTGGCCTCGATCTTCCGGCTGCTTACTGTTTCTTTAATTTACTTCTCATGCCGCTCGTTATTTGTATTTGCATGCAGCCTATAATGCCTCCTTTTGTTTTGTGTGCTTCTACCCTCTACTGTTTCTGTTCCTAATGGTAGAGCCTTTCCTACTTTTTTTCTTTTAATTATTGCGGCTCCCTGGAAGAATTTTTTTCTTCTTTGTTTGTGCCTCCCCTGATGACTATCTTTCTACGGCTTCTTCCACATCAACCCTGCTGACTTCTTCGCCCGTCTCTCCTATGCCTCGAATGAGCCTCATGCTCCTTTCCTTTATTTTCTTTGGTATCCTTCTATTTGCTCAGTCTTTGTTTCGTGACATTTGGGCCTTCAGCCCTTGGGTTATTAGTCCAAGGGTCTGATTCTTTTTTTAATTTTCTTTTATTTAAAAACAATACCTACAAAATAAAATTAATAAACAATATTATACTCTAAATTTATTTAATTATTATCATTTTAACTCAAATAATAACATTTATGCAATTATTACCACTTAAGTATAAAATTATAATTATTCACCTATATTACTTAAATAAAAGACTAAAAACTAAGATTATAAGGGTATAAAATATGTCAAAATATGAACTTATCATTGGGTGAAGAGTAACTATTTATAACACCCCCATATTTAGTACTTTAAAATTTCATTTTGTAGAAGAGTTAATTACCAAAGATAATGGATATTACCACCACACCTAACATAAGTCCGGTTCCCTTGTCTTTTTTATGCCAAGTGCTAAGGCTAAAACCAACCAAACAAAAAACCAAATCAGCGGAAATAAGAGAGATTACATAAATAAAGGTTACAGATAAGTATTTTCCATACAACAACGATAATCAAAATACAGCTAGTGACATAAGAGTCCAAAGGAAAATCGATATAATAAAAACTAGTACCCATAAGTACAGCACTAGTTTGCCCTAACTCTTATACCTAAATGCCCATTCTGAGAATGAAACCTCTTCTCAAGGGCTCCATTTATCCTGACCACTCTTATAAGCTTCATGCCACTCCATGGCCTTCACATTGTCATCTACAAATGTAGTGTCAGTATGACTTTCTTGTACTGAGTAAATCACAATACTTCATAAGAGGTAGCATACCCACGTTGCACATAATCACGCAATGATCCAAAATATGATCAAACACAAGCTCATACCATAATAATATATAATAAATCATAGATTAATACATACATATAATTATATACCATTAGAGTCTTATGATCAACAATCAACCATAATCAACACAATACTCGTACTTTAGAACCCAGGGACACAGCGGTACACCTGGTCATACCAGCACACATAGTTAATATAGTATCCTCCAACTTCAGTCACTTAATCTTTAAGTATCGATATCCACTATAGGGCCCGTAGGTCACCTATAGAGTAGATATGAGCCTTCTTGGGGCACAGAGGCACACCAGCAAACCAACTCAAATGAGGGCTAACACCTCATCTCTAGGGTTGCTAACCCTAGAGAGAAACCATTCCTAAACTTGAGATCTTTCACATTAAGTATTAGTATTTTATGAGGTGATCACAAACATTTCATACCGCACAATCATTTTCATTTCCATACTTAACCAATTTTCATTATTTCCAATTATTTGGACAAACCCTAAGGTCATTAGTCTATGTCAAAGTTAAAATCAATACTAAGGTCAACCTTTAAAAAGTCTAAGGTAGCCCTATGTCCAGTCATTCACATTAAGTGCATTAGGTCAAAAATGACAAAAATGCCTCCAAAACCCTAATTTTGTCATTTTTATCCAATTTCATGCCAAACGTTATTATTATGAGCAATTTATCATGAAAAGGTTAAAAGATAATTACTCACAATATTTTAGCACAAATGTACTTTTTATGATTTAGAGATTGACTATATTTTTCACTTTTCATGCATTTATTGAGTTGCACCCCTAAAAACCCTAATCATGCATTCTTCACGTGTCACATATTCCATACAGCGTGCACGTATATATTTTAAGCATAATATGACATTTAATAAGGTAATTTTCATCATAGTGCATGTAGAGAAAAATCTTTAATCCTAGAACATGCGAATAATAATTATCATATTTTAACCCTAATCGTGTGTATATGTTTTTATGCTTTTTATATAAACCCTAAATACCATGTAATGATTATCATGTAGTAATTATCATGGCATTTAAATCATTACTTTACAAGCATACAACCCAATTAAAATCCTAGGCATGCATAGGTAAACCACAAAATATGTTACTCATGCATATACTCTATTTTCGATAATCATGGTTATCATTTATGTAACATGTTATAATTTTATTATGCGTATCATAATACTTGAAGAATATAAAAAAAATAGCATGGTCATAGGTCTAAAAAATCCTAGCATGCTCACACATAAATTCTACTGCCTTATGAGTGATTGGATTTACCTAAATCCAAGCTTACACAAAAAACATCAAAAATCGTCTTCTCCGAGTTCCACAAATATTACCTAATCAATTAATATCCAATAATAAATATTAGTGTTTAATATAACATAAAATTAACTCAAAATTAATCAAACTAACTTAAGAACAATAACTGGCTAAAATAAGGTAGGAAGAAACTAATCAAAACTCATGAAACAAAGAAGGAGTAACCGGCAGAAGTTGCCATGAAGGAAAGGAGGGACAACGGTGGTGTTGTGTGTTGCTTGGGGATAGGAACAGTTGGAAATGTTGAAGCACGGGTAGGGGCTATAGAAAAGGAAGTTCTAGCAAGGGGGAAGGGTTGGCAAGTTTGGTTGAAGCTAAGGGAAAGGGATCGGCAAAAATGACTGAAAAGGGGGTGGGGGTGATGGTGATTTTGTGTGTAGCTTGGGGGGTTGTTTTGGATAATTTTGCTGCATATTGGAGGCAGGGAATGATAGTTATTGCTGAAGCAAAGGGGAGGGCTCCGATAAGGAAATATTCACTAAGGATAGGAGGTTTAGTGTGAGCTTTTGATGGGGTAAAAATGGTGGAAAACAAGAATGATGATGGAGTTTTTTTCTTGCTTATAGGAGCTCATGTAAAGAGAGAAACTGTGGGCCATTTTGGGGATTAATTTACGACACAAAAATGAAGGGGTCCACTGGTTAAAAAGAGCATGGCATGTAAGGAAAGGAGAAGCAAAACAAAGGGGAGGGAATCATGCATGGTAGGAGAGTAGCGTGATGGATGGTTGCATCGGGGAGGATGGGTAGGGTGAGTTTAGTAAATTTATTATAGGGTAAGGGTAAATTATTTAAGTTAATATTTATGGTAAAATATTCAAGCAAAAATTATTCAGTTACCAAAATAGGTTTATTTGATGAAAAAGATACTGGTTACAATCTAACCTAGGTTTAAATTTTAATACGCACCCTCTAGCATATTTTAGCCTAATTAAATTCTATAACCAATAAGTTTTAATAATATTATATATATCAATAATATATTTAATATCAAATATCCTTAAATAATTATTACATCTAATACCCTTTTTGGACTCTTGATCCATGGTATCCCTTCTTTTGTATTTTGTATTCTTAAACTTGGAGTTAGGCTCCAAACTCATTATTATACTATAAATGATCTTTTGTTTCTAATTTCCTTATGTTGCTTTAAGTGTTTTAGCCTTGTGATTGATGTAAGGCTTGTTGCATAAGCCAGAATTATGTCGATCACATAAGTAACATCTAATATTTTACTTAATTACTTATATTGCAAAACAAAATTTTTGGCTTTAATTATCATATTTTGGTTTTCAAAATTTGGTTTTCAACAATCCCTCATATGATTTTTAATGATCTATTTCACATTTAAGAAAACCCATATTATTTTGATTACCATGTTTTGGTTTTCAAAATTTTATTTTCAACGATCCCTCGTTTGTTAGAAAACTAGTTTTTCTTTTCGAAAACTTGGATTAACTTGTGAGGATTCGAGGACGGGGTAGCCTAAGTGGCCTTGAAATGTGAATTATGTGCATTATGTGTTAGTTATCTAGGAAGGTTAGGCCCTAACACATTTTTTATCTTCCAGCTAGTTAGTCATCATGGCACTTAAAGTCGTGTTGTCTTCATATTGTTCTATATCTTTATCTATCATGTCGCCTTTTGGGGATAGATTGGACTAAAGTAAGCTCTACTCAGATGTAGCTTTAGAGATAGGTGGGGTAGACTTCCTAGTAGACTTGGTTGAGATGAACCTTTATGATTTCGACGCTATCCTTGGGATGGATATGTTATGGAGGTATAAAGTAGTGATAGATTGTTCATAGCAGAGAATCGTGTTGTGGAGACCTCAAGGTGCTAGGGTCTCTTACCGAAAATGCAGGGCTCGGCCTACGACAAAGGTCGTATATGCCTATATGTTATATTCTTTGGTGTAGAGAGGTTACCCTATGTTTTTGTACAGAGTTTAGAGGCTTAACAAGGATATGACAGCATTGGAGGGCATTCCAGTTATCCAAGAGTTTCTAGACATGTTTCTTGAAGAGATTATAGGTATGTCGCCAATATAGGAGATAAATTTCACCATTGAGTTGGTGCTAGGGGCTAAACCTATTTCTAAGGCACCATATCAGATGGCATTGGTGGAATTGAGAGAGTTGAAGACTCAGTTGCAGGACTTGTTGGCTCATGGGTATATCTGGTCGAGTATGTCTCTATAGGGAGCACCTGTGTTGTTTATGAAGAAGAAGGATGGGAGCCTTCGCTTGTGTGTAGATTACTAAGGGTTAAATCAGTTGAAGGGAAGAACCACTATCAGCTTCTAAGGATCGACGACTTCTTTGATTAGCTTTGGGGTGCTTCGACCTTCTCGAAGGTTGAATTGAGGTCGAGTTATCATTAGTTGCGTATAGTTGAGGTAGACATCATGAAGACAACCTTTAGAACACGGTACAGACACTACAAGTTTATGGTGATGCCTTTTGGGCTCACTAATGTGCCTGGCGTTTTTATGAACTTTATGATGATGATTTTTCGGCCATTCCTCAATCAATTTGTTATGTTTTTCATTAACGATGTTTTAGTTTATTCTTGAAGTAGAAAGGAGCATGAGCAGCATCTACGGACGATTTTCTCACTTCTAAGAGAGCATAAGTTGTATGCTAAACTCTTTAAGTGTAAGTTATGGCTTTAGGAGGTTGCATTTTTGAGACACGTGGTATTAGTAGGAGTCGTCATCGTGGTGAATTGAGTTTGCAAACATAATTCCATGGGGATTAGATAGTTAAGTATTTGATGCTTTACCTTTTCCTCAAAATTAACTTTGTTGTTGTCGTAAAGATTCACCTTCATTTTCTATTGTACTTTCCTTTATGAGCTTTTTAGATGCCATTATGGTGCAAAACATGCAAATTAGAGACTAATTTACCAAATGTTAAGGATCATGCAATATAAATTAGAAAAAATTCTAAATCTATTACTATACTACACACTGATGAAATACAATTTAAATTAAGAAATTAGAGGAAAATTGGAAATCAAACCAAAATATATGGCCTGTGCGTGAGCTTGTTCAGCTGTGGCTATGCTATGCTGCTACTACTAGGAATGCCAGGGGCTGTGATGCTATTGTTGTGAATGCATGGGGTAGTGCTAGAGAGAATATAGTGCAAAGGAAAGGAAATGAAGCGTGGAAACCGGTGGTGAGAAGGGAGGGAGGGGTGTAGATTTGTAGGGTTTGAAGGTCGAGGAAGGTGACATGGATTTTATAGAATTTGAAGAGCACAGGGTAATAAAGTGAAAATTTTCCATATTTTTACCTCTCTTTTCCTTAGCTTTTTTAGAAGGCTATTTTCCCCCATTTTGGAGTTCTGAGGGCTGTGATCAGTGATGGAGGATCCCACTTTACCAACAAGATCTTAAGCTAGCTCTTGAGGAAATATAGTGTAGCTCACAAAATGGCCACTCCATATCATCCTCAAACAAGTGGTCAAGTGGAGATTACTAACAGAGAAATAAAAGGGATCCTAGAAAAGACCGTATCTAGGTTAAGGAAAGATTAGTCCTCCTGGCTATATGACGTTCTTTGGGCCTACCGGACAACCTATAAGACCCCTATCGACACCACGCCATTCCTTTTGGTATACGGAAAATCATGTCATCTATCTGTTGAGGTTGAATACAAGGCATATTGGGCCATAAAAACTATTCACCTAGGTTTGAAGGAAGCAGGCTAGCGGAGAATGCTTCAACTCAACAAGTTTGATGAGTTGCATTCGATGCGTATGAAAATGCCAAAATATATAAGGAAAGAACGAAGAGGTGGCATAACCGATGTATTCTCCAAAAAGAGTTCAAGGAGGGAGATCTGGTACTCTTGTTCAACTCCTGTCTGAATCTTTTTCCAGGAAAACTTTGATCAAGGTGGTCGGGTCCATTCCAAGTGCTTAAAGTATATCCTTATAGGGTAGTGGAAGTTTGGAGTGAACCTACAGGAAGGTTCAAAGTTAATGGGCAACGTTTAAAATATTATATTGCTAGGTATCTAGTAGAGAAGGTAGGCTCCATCGCCATTCTTAAGTTATCATCCATCTGAAGAGCATAGAGGTCAAGCTAATGACCCTACACAAGCACTTTATGGGAGGCAACCCATGTTTCATGTTTTCCTTTGTTATGTTTCTTTTATATCGCGTGTTTCTTTTGTTTTGTGTTCTTCCTTTTCTTTTGTTTCTTGTTTTCTTTGTTTTTCTTTCTGTGTTGTCACTTTTTTCCAGGAAAGATGGCTTATCAAAGCTCTCCAATGGATAATAGGAGGATATAATGTATTACATGACAAAAACGAGTAAGAGAAATTGAGGATACAGGGTTGCATGACCTAAGCATAGCCACTGCACGACCGTGCATGACCCTATCACTAAAAAAATGGAGAAAACCCAAGAGCAAAAATTTTACACGGCTAGGCCGTGCTAAACCTATATGGCCATGCCAATCCATAATCTATCAGACTGCGAGGAAAATGTTTGCATCATCTTCTCGTGCCAGACCTGCACACCTGTGCACAACCACTTCCTTCTCAGCACAACCTACCTCTGCAAATGGCGCAGGCCATGCAACCCCGTCTGTCCTTATATACGCACACCTATGACCCCTTCTTTTTCTCTCTCTCATTGTCGCCTCCCATCCCTTTCAAACCCTAACCCTCTCCAACCTCTTCTTCGTCCTCTTTCCTCCTAGATCTGCCTAATCAACACCATCCACCACCTCTTCCACCACATTAACCTCCTCATAACCATTCCACCCCTGCAAAACTAGGCAGTGCACATATTGCACACTCTTTTTTCCACCCTTTTCCTCAACCGTGCAGAACCAACCACCTCATCTCTGCACACCACCCTTTGCAACACCTATTTCACCTACACAAACACCACTTTCACCACGACTTCCACCACCATTTACCATTTAATCAACATTTTTCCACCATCTTTGCACACCCTATTTGTACAAGTCTTATTTTGCACCACCTACCTATGCACCACCACACACCACTCATCCTGCTCATTGTTTCTACACTGGTTGTGCACACATGCCTTTTTCTCGGTTTGATTTTTCATTTCCTGGTTCCATTCTTTATGCTTTTAGTTCTTCTATTATTCTGGCTCAATTTCTACTTTATATTTCTCCAACTTAATTATGATGTGTGTTCTGCATGAACTATTTTCTAACGCTTTGATTTTGTATATAAAAGTAACAATGGCCCCCAAGTGTTCAAAATCCACCCAAGAGGAAGGTGAGTCCTCTCGACCGCAGCCACACTAATCAAAAGGGTGAGGTAAGGCTGCAAATACACAACCGTTGAATCCTTACGGGATTACCTTTGCCTACCCTAATGACAAGGATGTCTAAAAAGGACTAGTGAACTTGAACATTACCCTAACTCTATTTGTTGATTGGGATTGTCTTAAGGCACTAGGGATAAAGGAAGAGGTTGTGTATTTGCTTTCTCGTATTGGTCTTTACCGTTTCTTTTCCAACACATAGAGGCTCACACTTGAGTTCCAAAGTTCCTTTATTTTTGATCGTTCTAAAAAGTCCATCATGTTTCAGCTATTTAATAAATCTCATCAAATGTTGTTCTCTAGGTTCTCATCATTGCTTCACCTGCCCTCTTATGGTCGGCGACTTTTCGAGGGTTCCAAAATGTGGGATCCTTAAGATTTTGGATGAGGAATTGCCTTACCTAAGAAAGGATGGCCCCCTAAGCAATATAGTGGACACCATGCAAAGGCCACCCTAATTTATAATTTGGCTTTATTTTATGTCCAACAGCTTTTGGCCGGTTCAATTTTCGATCGAGGGGAGAGCTAGGGAAGTGTACGAAAATTAGAGCTCTTCATTTTTCGTTGTATGCTCCAGGATAGTGCTCTTGACGCCGAATATTATCTTGCTGAACATCTTAGCACGATGAACGCCAATCTCACCGGTGATATCATCATAGGTGGTATCACCATATACATGCCACTAGGCTCGGTTATACCTAGATGACATCCATGAGGACTTCCCACCAACCTACCTTAGGCTGATAGCCTGCACAAATATAAAGTTAATTGTGTAGGATAGGCATTGATATAGATTGTATTATAACTAGGAGGTGTGGTAACCGCTTCCCAAACCCATCTTTACCACTCTTATCAGGACCGGGTGCACCAACTGGTTACCCTCTCCTCATACACCACGCCCATGTCAGGCTACGCCATCTCCCTCGAATGAAAACCCTAACATCTTGGAAGAAGGCCTTCATTTACCATTGCTTAATCTTCCAGCGCCTCCTTCATTTGGTGCCAATTTTGGTTTTTATTCCTCAGGCACTTCTTAGGATGCCCACTTCCAGTACATCGATGACTGATTCGATATGTTGAATGCCCAAGTTGCTCCGGGAGGTTGTCGCTCCTATAGACCAAATGAACTCCATGATACAATAAATGTATCAATGGCATTTTGAGCATGGATACCCACCTCCACCACCGCCCTAGTAATTGAGTTTTCCCTCCCCTCGTTCCTTACTTCCATATTGTGGACAATGTGGTATTCAAGCATGGGGGAGTCATTTTTCTTTCTACCTTAGCTGTTGCCTATTTTCTATTGTTTCTTGTTTTCTTGTTTTCCTTTTCTATTCTATTTTCCGTTTTTTTTCTATTACATGTATTGTTTTACGAAATGAATGCCTATGATGACTAAATGATAGAACCTTCTATATAACCTGATAATGCACTATAAGACTCATGAATTGCGAGCTATTACAACTATTATTTTTTGAAAATTGCTTATAGCGTAGACCCCCAAAGTGATAGACTCTCAAACCAATTATAGACTTACCCATCTCAACTAAGATTTAGAAGATAAGGCTCATGGCAAGGAACCAGTGAGACTTTGAGCCTTAGAGACTGTCCACCTTTATGAAGTCTTACTTCTTCTAATTGTGTGTTCTCTCCTCTAATATAAGAAACTAGAACTTGTAGACACTCTCTTCGAAACTACATACGACTTATGCATACATTAGCGTGATAGAGGCATGTATTTTCTTTGTTAGCTACTTTAGCCATAAGCCACCAAATAACACTTGTTTTCCTTTTGTTCAACCACTTTGAGCCTACGCCTTTCCTCCATTTACCTACATACTAGTTTTTTTTCCAAGAAACTACTCTACCTTAGTCCAAAAACTAAGGAGCGGTAGCTAATGGATTTTATTATGGTAGATAGGATTAAAAGACAAGCATGGGGGTATCTTCTTCATTTCAAAAAAAAAGAAGAGAAAAAGAAAAATTGAAAAGTTGCATTATTTCCATTTGTATCATCTAATTCTTCTTCTTTTTATCTAAAAAGAAAGGGAGCCTTGGTGTGTAATTAACTGTGATTAGAAAGTTCCCAATTCTTATTTGGATTAGTAGATATTGCTCTTCTAGTTTTAGGCCCATAGCTACATTCCTAGATCTGCACTACCTTTTCACCCTAGCCCCTTTACAACCCTATAAAGACCTCTTGATTTTTGTAATGCATAATGTCTTTTAGCGGTGAAGAAGAAGAGTTTCTGCAAGCATATGGTCAATCATCATTAGATAGGAGAGTATTAAGTGACATTATTATCCTTGCAAACACACATGAGCGTATAATGTCTACACTTAACTAAAGAGAGTAAGTTTGCATCCTTGTTTGACCTATGTTTTGTAGGGATGGCATTTACATGACCCTAAACCGCCTTAGAGTGTCATAATAATTATGATTTGTGTGTTCACGCTGAAGGGTTGTCTCACTTTATTTTCTGTACTAGTATTTCCGCTCGCAATATGGGTCAAACTAGACTTTATATGCCATGTTTATGTTGTTGGTCCTATCATCTAAGGCTTTGTTATCATTTTGCTTGTTATATTTCTGTGTTTCTGTGTTTGCATGAGGAAAATCAAAATATAAGCATAGGGGAGTTGATAAAGTGAATTTTTCCCATATTTTTACCTCTCTTTTCCTTAGCTTTGGGACTTCATTTAATCTCTTTTACATATTTTGCTATGGTCTTCGCCTATTATTTGCACTACCATTTTCTTGAGCCTTGTGTTGCAGGATTTCCTGCAAAAACACTAAGACTAAGAAAGAATTGCTTATTTTTGGAGCTAATGACCTAACAAGGAAAGCTTGGGAAGAGAGTACATCAATCCAACATGCTTATAGAGGTGCATTGAAGCTATGAGAGCCAAAAGATATGCCAAGATATCTCCAAGAAGACTAAAAAGGGGAGTGCACGGTCGGCCACATACCCAACTACACAAGCGTGCAACACTCCCGTGTATTTATAGAAGAAAAAATAATCTCACGGCTAGCCCATGCTAGACCTACATGGTCATGCGAAATTATGAACTGAAAAGTCAAGGCTAAAAATATTGCAGGCTAAGCCGTGCAATGTCAGAATTTCCAAATTGCTGAGAGCTAAGAAATTACACGGCCAGGTCGTGCAAGGGTCTCATGGCCGTGCAACAGCGGTTCTCCCCACAATCTACGTGCGTGACATGTCCGACGTGATGGGCAATTTTGTGGCACGCTTTGGGGACTTGTTAAGGAGATAGAGAGGATGTTTTAGAGAGTCGGAGACCCCTCATTACCGATCATAGATTCATGTAATAGCTTGTTTCTTTAGTTTTAATCTTTTAGGAGATTCAATTGTGTAATTTGTGACGGTCAGTTCAAGTCAACATTGCACTCTTCTGGATTACGGTTATTTCAATCTAATTCTTCTTCTTCAACTATGCAGCTAGGTGTGTGGCCAACCGTGCACTCCAGTTTTGAGTCTTCTTGGAGATATCTTGGTATATCTTTTGGCTCTCATAGCTTCAATTCACCTCCATAAGCATGTTGGGTTGATGCACTCTCCTCCCAAGCTTTCCTTGCTAGGTCCTTAGCTCTAAAAATAAGTAATTCTTTCTTGGTCTTAGTGTTTTTACAGGAAATCCCACAAAATAAGGCTTAAGAAAACGGTAGTGCAAATAATAGACCAAAACCATAGCAAAATATGTAAAAGTGATTAAATGAAGTCCCAAAGGTAAGGAAAAGAGAGGAAAAAATATTGGAAAAATTCACTTTATATACACTTTTTTTTTACTATTTTAACTATCTACATCTACAAAAAGTAGAGGTATGCGTTTGGATGAAAAGAATAATTACGAAAATCATTCTAACTTGAAGATACCAAACAATAGGAATGAAACCTAGGATCGAACTTCGCTCTTCGGATTAATAATCAATAATGAAACAATACTTATATCGCAGATTAATTCACTAACTATGGACAATTGGTCAAATGTATTCTTTAGCCTCTTTCAAGGTCTAATAATGTATTTAATCTAATTTTCTGACTACTTTCATGACTCACAAATTAATTTAAACCCATTAAGCGCCACCAATTATAGATTCCCTAATAATTAAACATCTACCTTCGTGATTGCTTAAATTCCTATATATATGCTAATTTATGATAACAATCTCTGCCTTTCAGTTGTAGATTACATCTATGGAGGTTAGATTTCATCAAATCCACTTTACAACAATTAAATCTAGCATGTATAACAATATCAATGAATCAATCATACGACATAACACTTTATTTCATCATATCGATTACTAAAACGGTACCTAAGTCCAATCCTAGAAAAGAGACTACTCACTCATACTTGCAAATAAAATGAAAAAAATAAATAGCATGATGAGTATAATAACAATGAAATAGATAAAAGGAAGAAGAATTAAATTGAAATAACCATAATTTGGAAGAGTGCAATGTTGATTCGAACCGACCGTCACAAATTACATAATTGAATCTCCTGAAAGATTAAAACTAAAGAAACAAGATATTACATGAAGCTATGATCGGTAATGAGGGGTCTCCGACTCTCTAAAATATTCTCTCTCTCTCTATCCTTAAGAAGTCCCCAAGGCGTGCCACAAAATCCCCATCACGCCGACCATGTCGCACACGTAGTTCGTGGGGAGAATTGCTGCTACACGGTCGTGCGGCCCTTGCATAGACTGGTTGTGCAATTTCTAAACTCTTAGCAATTTATAAATTCCAACATTGAACAACCGTGAAATATATTTAGCCTTGACTTTCCAATTTATAATTTCACACGACCAGCCCATGAATTCATGAGCATGCAACATTTATATTTAGTGAGGTGCATGGTCGTGCAAGCATTATATGGATTGATTGTGCACAAATTTGAATCTTGAAAAAGATAAGTGTGGAGGCATAGGTGTGTGGAATAGGCATGGTTCGACCATGTATAGGGCTCAATATCATGTAAATCAGCATAGGTGTGCACAAGTGTGCTGATTTGGCATACCCTGACTGTGCACAAGATCGAGTTTTGTGAAAATAAGCACAGGGATGCAAGGTTGTGCAAGAGGCTATGCTAAGGTCGTTGACTCTTCTTTTTAGCACGTTTCTGGTGCTTTTTGCCATGATTTTGATTCCCCATCCCCAATTGGTTCCTCCTCATCTTGTATTATAGTAAGATCTGCCAATTCATTGTACATAAAATTGAAGATAAGAACAAAATGCTAAAAGAAAATAAGTAGCAATCAAAAATCACATAAGAGCATGGGTTGCCTCTCATGGAGTGCTTATTTAGGGTCCTTAGCTTTTAGCTTGACCACACTATTTCAATTCAATGGCAGATCAGGAAAAGCAAGCGTGCTAATCTTTTCTACAGGAGAAATGGTAATGTAATGCTTTAAATTCTGGCCATTAACTTTAAAAATTCCATACACTCGCTCCAAATTTCATTGGCATCAGAAGGATATACATTTTAGATTTAAAAGGGACCCAACCAATGCGATCTCATATTACCCAGAAATAATTTCAATCTAGAGTCAAAGAGGAGTACTTCTTTGCCATCATGAAACTCCCTTGGAGTTAGGTTCTTATTGTGTCATTGCTTCATTCTTTTCTTGTAAATCTGAATATTCTCATAAGAATCTAGGTTGATCTCATCAAGCTCATTGAGTTAAAGTAGCCTTCTCTCCCCAGTAGTTTTAAGGTCAAAGTTGAGCAACTTGATTTCCCAATGTGCTTTGTGCTCAATCTCCACAGGTAAATGACAATGCTTCCTATAAATCAAACGAAAGGGTGTGGTCCCAATTGGTATTTTGAATGTGGTCGGGTATGCCTATAATGCATCATTAAGCTTCAATGACCAATATTTTCTCAAGAGATTTATAGTCTTTTCAAGGATAGACTTGATTTCTTGGTTGGTTATCTCTACTTGACCACTTGTTTGAGTATGATATGGAGTAGCAATTTTATAAGTCACTCCATATCTCCTCAAAAGACTTTCAAATTGTTGCTCCGTGAAATGCATTCCTCCATCACTAATGACTAATCTAGGAACATTGAATCTTGGAAAGATAACATTCTTGACCAACCTCATAACCACCCATGAATCATTTGCAGGGGATGATAATGCTTCAGCCTACTTGGAGACATAACCTACCTTAACCAATATATATGTGTTACCATATGACAAGGGAAAAGGTCCCATGTAATCAATTCCCCATAGATCAATCACTTTAACCTCAAGGATGTAGTACTGAGGCATCTTTTGCTTTTGTAAAATAATTCCTATTCTTTTGCATGGGTCACAAGATAACATAAATTGTCAAACATCTCTAAATATTGTTGGCCAATGAAACCAGGCATGAAGGATCTTGGTTATGGTCTTGTTAGAGCTAGCATGACCACAACAAAGCAGTGAATAACAATGAAAAATGATGTTGTTGACCTCTTCTTCCGGAAAACATCTTCTGTAGATATCATTAGGGAAAAGATTATAAAGTTATGGATCATCCCAATAGTATGATTACAATTCGAATGGAATTTCTTCCTTTGATGGTAGGATAACTCTGGAGGTATAACCTTAGTACTTTATAATTGACAAAATTAGTGAAACGTGGAACCCTAAGAGTTGTAGTGATTGCAAACAAATGATCATTGGGAATGAGTCATCTAGTATTTCCTCTTCCTCTTCTTTGAACTCCAATCTGATATGAGAAAGATGATCTGCTATAGTATTATCGATTCCCTTCTTGTCTTTGATATCTAGATAGAATTCTTGAAGTAGTAGCACTTATCGAATCAACCTTGGTTTTGAATCCTTCTTGCTCAATAGATACTTGATGGCTACATGATTGGTATAGATAATCACTTTCAAACCAACTAGGTATTGCTGAAACTTATCGAGGAAAAACACCTAAGCTAACAACTCCTTGTCTATTATGGCATAGTGCACTAGAGCACTTCCTAATGTGAGACTTGCATAGTATATGGCATATGATTTACCATCCTCCTTTTGGCCAAGAAATACCTCATCTACATAGTCTCTTGCATCAGTCATAATCTCAAATGGAAGATTCCAATCAAGCTGTTGAATCACTAGAGTAGATGACAATGATTTCTTTAAGCTGCAAAAGGCATCAAGACAAGTATCATCAAACATAAAAGGCACATATTTAATAAGAAGATTGGTGAGAGCTTTAGCACTTTTAGAGAAGTATTTATTGAAATGTTGGTAGAAACTAGTGTTCCCTAAGAAGCTCCTCACTTCCTTTACCGACTCGAGAGGAGAAAGTTTGTCAATGATTTTGATTTTAGCTCGATAAATCTCAATGCCTTGGTTTGAGATTAGATGACCAAGCGTAATATCTTCTTGTACCATTAAATGGCACTTCTCCTAATTAAGCACGAGGTTTATCCCCTCACATCTCTTCAATACCCTATCCAATTTAGCTAAATAAGACTTGAAAGAGGTGCCATAAATAGAAAAAAATCCCCGAACACTACCATTATATCCTCAATGAATTTAGAGAAAATACCCATCATGCATCTCTAAAAAGTGCCAAGAGCATTACATAAACCAAAAGGCATTCTATGGTATTCAAATGTGCCATAAAGGGCATGTGAATGTTGTTTTCTCTTGGTCACTAGGTTGAGTAGGGATTTAGAAAAATCCTGAATATCCATCTGAATGATAGAAATGTGAATGCTTGAAAAGTATTTCCAACATTTGATTAATGAATGGAAGCGAAAAGTGGTCTTTTGTGAGTGGCTTTATTTAACTTCCTATAGTCAATATACATTCTCCACCTCGTTACCGTCCTAGTTGGAATAAGTTCATTATTGTCATTCCTTACAAGATTCATCCATCCCTTCTTTGGTACCTCTTAAATGGGGCTTACCCATTCACTATCCGATATCGGATATATTACTCCTACATTCAACAACTTAATGACTTCTTTCTTAACAACCTCTTCATGTTAGGGTTCAATTGTTTTTAATGCTCTATGGAAGGTTTATATCCCTCCTCTAGTAAAATGTGATGCATGCCTAAAGAGGGCTTAGACCCTTTATGTCATTAATGGTGTAGCGAATGGACTTCTTATGCAACCTAACAACTCTAAACAATTTCTCAGTTTCATTTTTCCTTAGGTTAGAATTAACAATGACTGGGTAGTTAGAATTAGAATTGAGAAATTCATACCTTAGAGAGGGAGAAAGTGGTTTAAGTTCTACCTTTGGTGTTTTATCCTTCTCCTCTTGGATGGGTTTTGAGTCTATTTTTAGCACTTCCATTACATCTTTTGCTTTAGGTAGGAGAGGGGCCACTTCAATGCCTTTTTTATTTCCAAACATCATCTTCATTGCTCCCATCAAGGTCTCCATGTACTAGGCATTTCTTGAGTGGATCTTTAGAGAACTGCCTAGGTATTTCTCCTCGTACATCCTACTCAATTATGCCAATTTTGTAGCATTCATCATCAAAGTTAGAAGATTTCATAGTTTTAGATAAATCAAACTCAACCTTTTCTTCTCCGACATTCAAGGATAACCTTCCATTTTTCACATCAATGATAGCTCCTGTAGTTGCTAGGAATGATCTTTCTAAGATGATGGGGATTTGAGAATCCTCTTCCATCTCCAATCTAACAAAATGAATAGGAATGAAAACATTACTAACCTTTATGGGAACATTCTCAAGAAAACCTACTGAATACTTCACCGATCATTTTGCCAACAAAAGAGATGTTGTAGTGGTTGTCAATTCACATGTTTCAAGTTTCTTACATATGGATAAAGGAATTAGGCTTACACTTGCACCTAAGTCACATAAATCATGATTAATGACCACATTTCCAATATAATAAGGTATAGAGAATAAACCAAGATCCTTAAGTTTAGGTGGCAATTTGTGTAATACCCCATTTTTAGAAAACCCTAACAATTATAATCGGTAATTATATGTATTAGTTATAATAATTATTATAGGGTGTTTGTACTAAAAATATTATTAATATGTGTAATATCATTAGGAATTATTAGTTACAAAATTTAATTAGGCTAAAATATGCTATAGGGTGCGTATTAAAATTTAAATCTAGGTTTAGGTTGTTATCGGTATCTATTTCGTCAAATAAAGCTATTCTGGTAACTGGATAATTCTTACTCGGATACTTTACTCAGTTTTATGCATAAATAAATTACCCCTACCCTATTCTATTTTTTTACCTCACCCTACTCTCCCTCTTCTTGGCACACCATACCCCTTGTGCCACCCTCATACCATACCCCTAACCCATCAATTCCCAGCTCCTACAATTGTGGGTTGGGGTTTGAAAATTTTGCCCGATTGTAGCCCCCTCCTCTTCCTCTCTCTATGTGTATATATATATATATATAAATATTAAAAAAAACTAGCTCCTTATCCCTCTAATTTTTTGTCAAAAAAACAACCCTCCTTACCATCGCCAAAACTGCCCAAAAAGACCCCCAAGAACTCACCTTCGGCAACCATTGCCGCACCTCATCCACCACCACCAAAAAAACCTTCCATTCCTTCACCTCTATCTGTAGCAAAAATCACCATTCCAACCCCTAGCTACAACAAAACTCTCCAAAACCTCCCCTACCCTTTGGCAAAATCCACCAAAACACCCACTACCTACGGTAATATCAGCCACACCATTTTATTTCTTTTATTCCCCACCTTTTTCTGCAGCAAGAGCTACTGTTCCTACCCCTAGCTATAGAAATATTTTTTGTAACCCCTCCCCAACATGCAGAAATATCCACCAAAGCCCAACACACCCACATTCGGCCATAACAACCAAAGCTCGCCTGTGTGTTGCACCATTTTCCACCGTTGCTCACCCCCTCCCTTTGGCAAATTCCACCAATCCTACCCCCTCCTTTTATAATCCCTTGATGTTGCAATATCCCTAGCAACGACAGGTTGTTCCCTTGCTAGACTCCCATGCTCAACAAACCCTAACTGATCCCTCCATTGTTACATAATTTTTGGCCGACACCTTCTTCGAACCTAGTTTGGTTTTTCCCATTATTTTTCCTTTCAATTACCTTAAGCCTTCATTAATTATATTATTAATTCTAATTATATTTTGTTAATTATTATTAGGTAACATTCCCGAAGTTTTGGAAGAAGTGGATTAGGATAAGTGTGCTTAGAGACCGGAGCCTTTATTTGTAAGGATACTAGTCAGTGTTTCGGATTTTGTGTTAAATGTTTATATAATTATGTGTTTTATCATTTTATTTTTATTACACTATTACAATGCATCTTTTTGATGATATGATATATTAATATGAATTATATGATAGAAGGAAGTGAGAATAAATATGTTGATACGATGATATTATGCTACGATATATTTTTATGGATAAGTATAAATTGTGGGAGAGAATTATGGGCCTAATAAATTATTATAAGTGGAAAATAATTATATTTAAGATGTATGTTGATAAAAGGAGGATTTGGAAATAATGATATTAAGGATATGAGATTTTCGTAAAATAAGGGTTATCAGCTACTTTTAAGGGCCTTTTTGTCAATATGGGTTAATATGAGAATTTTGGTATTTTAATGTGTTATATGGATTAAAATATGCTAATAATATCACATGAAGTTTTTGGGAGTGATTATGAAGGTCATAAGTTCTTCAGATGAGAAAATAGCCAAATTTGGCAATAATTTCCTTAAAATGGTAATGTTATTATCACATGTGTAAAATGTTAGAGTTAGGCCAAGAATTTAGGATATGTTTTTAATATTGGTATTTTAGGGTTGTATATTAAATTTGGTAATTATATGAGTCTTCTGGGAAAATTTATGACTTAACTGTGAAATTAGGGTTTTAGGAGCCTTATAAATAGTAACTTCTAAGATAGGGCTATTATCGCATGTGTAAAACATTATATTTAGGCCATGAATTTCACATATGTTGTTAATATGGGTATTTTGAGGATTTATATTTAATTTGGTAATTACATGAGCCTTATGGGAGAAGTTATGGCTTACTTGTAAAATTAGGGTTTTGGGAGCCTTATGAATAGTAACTTTTGAGACGGGTCTATTATCACATGTGTAAGAGATGGGAGTTAGAATTTTAAATTTGGGTATTTTAATTTTACTAATATTTTAGGAATACATACTAAATTTGGTGGATAAATGATGAATATGGGGGATGTTATGCTTAAATTGTGAATTTAGGGTTTTTGGGGAAAATAAGTATGTTAATATTTGAGAACGGTCTTTTTATCTGTATGTTGATGTCTTTGCTTGCCTTAATCATGTCTTGTACTTATAAACCAATCATGAATAAGACACTAAGCATTTATAGTGAAAGATCATGAGTCAAGATCGATTGTATATGTCTGTTCCACCGGATGGGAATATTAACCGGGTGTGTTTTGCCCCGAGATTGTATATTATTAACCGTTCCACCGGTAAGAATAGTGGCTAGGAGCATTTTTCCCTAGGGTGGGATAACCGTTCCACTGGTTGAGAATAGTGGGTCCCTAAACTCAATTTAAAATAAATCCCGAGAATGATTATAATCATCTATAAGATACTAATAGCGTAAAGTGGAATACTACGTGAGTTTGACCAGTTGTATATGTCCATTCTATCGGATGAGAACATTATCTAGGAGCATTCTTCTTTGAGAATGTATATTATTAAGCATTCAACGGGTAAGAATAGTGGCCAGATGTATTTTCCTGAGATTGTATATTATTAATTGTTCCATTGGTAAGAATAGTTGCCAAGAGTATTTTGCCCTGGGGTGGGATAACTGTTCCACCGGTTGAGAATAGTGGGGTCACTGAACTCAATGTAAATAAAAGAATGGATCTCGATATATTCTAATAATATGAATCCGAACCAATAATTACCTTGTGTTGATTCTTGTATCTCGCATGTGTACTACTTACCACTGTGAATGTGCGTAATGATATATTTTCTTGATTCTGACTATATTGTTACCTTACTCAGTACGTAGCGTACTGATCATCCTTTTCATGGGTGCTGCTCAATCCAATGAGCAAATATACCCTATTTTGCAAGTGATTGATGATTATTAGCTTGATGTGCTCACCTTGGGTGAGTGCTAAATGAATTAATAATGGGTATGGTTATCTGGATATCTCTATCTCTATTTGGACTCTTAGTCCTCTTTTTTCACTACTTATTCCCTTCTATCTATTTTATATCCTATATCGCGGTGAAATCAAGTGCCTTCCCACACCTGATTCCTAGGTATAAGGTTACTTTTGCCTTACACCCACATAGACTGGGCATAGAGAGTGCCTCTTATATGTTGGATGCGGAGTGATACCCCTACGTTTTGTGTTTTGGCTTCCACTATTAACTCTTTAAAGCAAAAACTTTCAGTCTCAAAATTTGGGGATGTTACAATTTGTTTTGAATTAGAGTGTTGCACTCTTCTGTTAAGGCTGTGGCTTCATACTCTTCTAACTTGCACTTGTAGGATAAAATCTCTTTGAGGAATTTGGCATATGTTAGCATTTGGGCCACAACTTCAATAAATGGGATATTCATGTGAAGTTTCTTCAACATGTCCAAGAATTTCCCAAATTGTTTTTCCAACTTAGCTTTCACTAACCTTTGAGGGTAAGGGATATGAGGCTTGTATGGTGGTAGGGCATCATACTTCTCAACTTCATAATCCTTTCCTAGGGTGATCTCTTTCTCAGTTCTCATAAGTTCATCATCCCCTTTTGTAACATCCTCAACCTTTTCATCTAAATCCTCAATTTCCTTTCTGAAAACAAGGTCTTCTAGTTCCTTCCCACTTCTAAGGGTTGTGGCATTGACATATCCCTTAGGATTAGTTTTTGGTTGCCTCAGAAGCATTCTAAGGGCATAGAAGAAGATCTAAATTGTTGGGCCACCTAAATGATTTGGTATTCTAGCATCTTATTTAGGTGGCTATGGATTCAACCTTAGAATTTAAGTTCTTAAGTGAGTTCCTCAATCCTTAGCTTACTTGTTTTGAGAGGCCATAAAGTTCTCCAAAATTAACTCAATATTGTACTTTAGGGGGGTTAGGCAATGGTAGTCTAGGGTTTTGAAACCCTAAAAGCCTAAAGTTTGATTGAGGAATGGGGATAAGTGGCAGGTTCCTGTAGGAGATATTTGGATGATTTCACCATCCTATATTATAGGTAGAAGCAAACGAGTCTCCCTTTTGGTTGAAGTTGTCACAAAATTCACATGGTTAGTACGGGTTGCTTTAGGAGGTGGAGGAGCAACAAATTGACATTCAAATGATGAGTGTACTACAATACCATAATTCTCACAAGCAATAGATGTAGATGTCAATGAATTCACACTTACTTTGTCAAATTTCTAAAATACTGCATCAACTATAGAATAAAGATGATCAAGAGCATCAATGTCATACTTACTTCTCTTCTTAGTAGA
Organism: Tamarix austromongolica; assembly: GCA_039764185.1. NCBI lineage: Eukaryota > Viridiplantae > Streptophyta > Magnoliopsida > Caryophyllales > Tamaricaceae > Tamarix > Tamarix austromongolica. The sequence continues at coordinate 32,796,519 of CM077813.1, read as the reverse complement.
AGAGCGCTCACTCAACCATTGGTAGTATTTTGAGCCATGCCCTTGATCAATTTCTTGGCTTCGGGTATGCTTTTGTTCATAAGAATGCCTCTTGCTGCTACATCTATGGTCAACCTTGTGTTATAAAGGAGACTATTGTAAAATGTGTGAACTAATAATCATTTTTCCAACCCATGATGTGAACACATTCACAACATGTCCTTATAAAGTTCCCATGAGTCATATAGATATTTACCATCCTTCTGACCGATTCTTGTAATTATATTTCTCAATTGAACCATCTTAAATGGGGCAAATTACTTTTTAAAGAAAGCCCATGAGAATTGTTCCCAGTTGGTGAAAAAACCCAAAGGAAGAGATTGCAACCAAACTCTTGCCTTGTCCCTTAATGAAAACAAAAATAACCATAGCTTGATTGCATCATTCATAACCCCATTCATTTTTAAAGTATCGCAATACTTAAGGAAAATAGAGTTGTGCAAATTTGGATCTTCCATTGGGCTTCCACCAAATTGATTTTGCTGCACCATATTAAGGGGTGTAACCTTTACCTCAAAATTATTGGTGGTGACATTTGGCTTTCTAATACTGGATTGCGTTCCATATGCATTAAGAGATGCAATCTCCCTAAGAGAGTGGCTTTTCTCTTCTCCTCCATCTATTTTAGCATAATTTCGAATCTTGTGCTTAATTTTGTCTCACATACCCAAGTTCTCAATTCACTCAAAGTTCTTTTGATTTCAGGATTCAATGCAATTAGAGGTCCTAAACGGAGAGATCGTTTCATATAAGGTGCCTGAAGGTAGAAAATGACAAACTATCAAGGAGGAAAGGAAAAACACAAAAGCAAATAAAAATAAGAAAATAATCGTCTAGTCTAGATTAATAAAAAAGAATCAATATCAATTGGTTGAAGTTCCTGGCAATGGTACCAAAAACTTGATGAGTGCTAATCTGCAAGCACATAGCTTAATTGTAGAACGTCGAGGTCGTATCTCATAGGGACTTCACAATTGATTATCGATTTTCATCATTTTAGCTATCTAGATCACTATGGAATGAGAATATAGGAGTAGATAATGAACACGAATGCAATGGCTAACTAATAATAGATTATGAAATGATAGATATAAAGCCTAGGATTGAACTTCAGTCTTATTCTTGGTATTCAATAATGAATTAACAATATGTTGTAGTATAGACCAAATGGTAGTGAACAATTGGTTTAATGTGATTTCCTAGCCTATTTTAACGTTTAAGAACATATTTAACCTAATTTATTAACTAATTTAGTGACTAACAAATTAAATTAAATCCATTAAGTACCACCTATTCAATATTCCCTGAATATCAAACATATACTTTTGTGATCATTTGAATTTTTGTTTGTATATTAATTTCCAACATTTATCTCAACCTTTTATTTACAGTCAATGTCTATATAAGTTAAATTCTATTAAACCCGACTCATAACAATGATTCCTACCATATGAAATAACATATATATACCATACATACAACATATACTTTAACTCATCATATTCATACCAAATCAAGCCAAATTCAATCCTAGAAAAAGGAATTAATCACTCACAATGATGAAGAAATGTGGAGAGTAAAAATAAACAACACACATATTGTAGATACAATAAATAACAAAAGAGAGAGTAGATAGATCAAGCTATGAATTGAAGATAAAATAAGTTGACTGCAAAATTGTGATATACAACGTTCTACTTCTTAACTTGGAAAAATAAAATTGTATGAACTAAAATAGATTACACGGAGTTCTTTACTAAGGAGAAATGGAGAAAAGAAAACAAAATATGCCCTTTTCCCATCCTAATTATCAAAGGAAAATATCTTTTAGCTGACATCTTCCCATCAATGGAAAAAGAGGTAGAAAAAGATGTGGGAAAAGAAGAATGTGGGTAGTGTTAACTGCATATTGCACGGTCATGCAAGGGTGCATAAAATGGATGTGCAACATTTATACTTTCGGTACTTTCAACTTCCACATGGTTGTTTAGGGAGGGTGCGCTGAGGCTGTGCAAAACATTTACACGCAACTTTTGGGTAATTGTTTGCATGGTTGTGCAGCAGGTTATGTTCCAACCATGCAACACAATTGTTCGTGTGTTAGTGGTCTAAAGGTTACACAGTTGTGCAGCTACTTGTGCTATAGTTTTGCAACACCTTTTCCTTGCTCCTCTTGATTTCTTTCCTCCTCTTTTCGGCTCCTTAACGTTCTTGACTTTTGCAAAATCATATAGGGTTGATTATCTTCCTTTAATACCTTTCATAGTTGATTTTTCCCCCAATTCCTTTGATTTGTATGTTTATGTGTATTTTTTTTGAAAAATTATTATCAAGTGAGTAGTAACAAAAATAAGAGACTTGAACTATGATAATTGTTATAGTTTATGTCAAACAAAGTTACAAAAATGAAGGCAAAGTAAGGTAAAAAAATGAAAAATATTCAGTTTATCATATGGGCAAAAAGTTGAGGATGAGTACTGCCTTTCACCTAACTATAGGCGCATATACGAAGAGGATGATTCAAACACTTATGGATATTCTATGGGCTAATGTTTTAAATTTCTGAGGTAGTTAGGAGGATCATCTACATTTGATTGAGTTCTCATACAATAACAATTATCATGCTAGCGTAGGGAAGGTACCCTTTGAGGCATTATATGGATGCAAGTGCTGGACTCCTTTATACTGGAGTGACATCAATGGGACTATTGTACATGGACATGAGATGATTGAAGAGAAGACTCGGTAGTAGGGATAGCAATAGGTTAATTCTAGGCTGGGTCCAACAAAACCCAAACCCAGATTTGTTTATTTTAAGAGATCTAGACTAAGTCCAGACCCTCCAGGTCTCAAAATTTTGGACCCGGACCCAGACCCAAACCAAGACCCATCGGGTTCGTCAGGTAATCAGGTCCTTAATGGGTACACAACGAATCCAGCTATTTTATGTCCAAAAAACCTATTAATTCATTTTGTAAAAAATATCTCTACTATACCGCTGCTAAAATCTAATATTTAAATAAAAAACTTGTATTTAAACATCATAATATGCTATAACCACAAAATTAAAAGCTAAAATTAAACATAACCACTTGTTATGACTTTGCTATAACATCCATTCAAATCCATCTTGAGCTAATTTTAACAACCACTAACAAATTAGTGATAATAAGTCACTACTTTCAAACACAAACAGTACAAAGACAAAAATACAATTATATAAAGAATAACAAAATAAAAATTAGTTCCTTAATCAACATAATAGTAGGGCATATCCTTGGCCATTAATTCATTGGCATTAATAATCCTCTTTATCATTATCTATATCCTAAGAGTTTATAAGATTAAAAAAAATTAGTTTTACTCTATAAAATTTTATATGTTATAGACTTTTCTATCACAAATATCACAAATTTTATATGGTACTACTTCTTTATATCAATTAATAAAAAATATAATTATTTAATTTTACTTTAATATTATTATTTTAAAACTATAATAGGGTAATTTTATGTACCATATCATAAATATTTTAAAACCACAGTAGGGTAAAAAAATTGAGGTAGGGTAATTTCTTCTAGAGAAAACTACAGTAGTCTTGTAAAAAAGTTCTAACTTCTCGCATAAAACATGGGCCAACTGCCAATTATCATCACTATGAACTACACAATTAAGTCTACCATATAAATGTTTCAACATTTTAAAGATATCTTTATAGGGAAAATAATCTAGAGCATCAAATAAGTAAAATTCCATCTAGTTTTAGAATCAAGAAATAACCTTTTAGAAGTATTGACCTTAAAAAATTTACATGAATTCTTAAATTTTTCAATCCTCTTAGGAGTTAACATCCAAAACGAGACAAAATCCTGAATATTTTCAATCCTAATCTTGATCACAACCATAAGGTTAAGAATGAGACCACTAAAACTCATATGAAAGATTACTCCACCAAGTATAAGAGAGTTTTTCTCAAAATTTCTCAACAAAATTCCCATCATTACATCATTAGTTTTACAATTGTCAACCATCATAGAAGAAAATTTTCTTTAAAGGCCAAATTAAGACACAAAATCCAATAAAACCTTAGGGATAATTCCTTTTGTATAAAGATATAGGATCTACAAAAACCTTAAAAGATAACAATGAAATAATCATCACAAAAGTACACTTAATCAAGCTATAAATATAATAAAATATAATGATAATAATTAACTAGTTACCTCAAAGTTCCACTTCACAAATTCCAATCTTCATCAATTAAGTGTGATGTTATGACCATATATCCCTTTTTTGGTTGGATGAAGTCCACATGTCAGTGGTGATTGCAATACAACTTTGATTATGATCCAACAAATCCTTTAGTTTATGTCTCTCACTTTGAAACAACTTCATCACATCATTATTCAAAGTATTCCTTAAAATTATCTTGAAGGAAGAATTGAGGCTTTTTACAATTCTCCTAAATCCAATATGGTCAACAATTGACAACGAATACTCGTGCATCACTGCCATGTTCACCAATTCCTTCCTTGAAATCTCTTGATCAAACGACATATTATTATTTTGCTTTATATCCAACTTGATGAGTTGTCTGATTGATTCTTTATACTCAATTTTTGTTGCTTGACCCCTTTTTGACCCATGCCTCAAATCTAAGGCAAATATTCCCTATATGCTTTTTAAGATGTGAGGTTACACCACTAGTTGCAAAAATTAGAATAGCCTTACAATAATGACATTTTGCCTTGGCCACACTGTTAACTTCAAATTTATCAAAGAAATCCCATACCGTTGAAGTGGAGTTCCTAGTTTTTTGCTTACAAATAGTAGAATCAAGTTCTTGATCTACTTCTTTATCACTTAAGTGCCCCTCATTGTTCTAATTTGGAATCTTCTTCATATATTTCATGCTATAATATGCATCCTCACAAATATGATATTATCGTCACAAATCATAACATAATGGTATCTCTTATAACTCTCAATTTCTTTTAACATAACATTCATGACATCACAAATTATCAATATCAATATATGTTACATATTATAGCAGCAATATCATGAAAAACATATTTAGTCAGGTAAGCAATTATCATCAAAAACCCTATGCATCGAATGGTATCTTTAGCAACTAGGACACCAGACTCTAAACACCCAAATCCTAGACTTCCTCCTCCGAAGCTACTGGAAAACCACCTACAAAAATAATAAAATTATGGTTAGTTTCAAAGAGTTAAACCAAAGGGGAAAATCAAGGTAAAGAGGGTAAAAGTAGGTATAACTGTAGTCAAATGGGAGCTTGAGATGTGTGGATGTGTAGAGGAATGTGTGGTGGAGCTATGGTTAAATTTTGGTGGTGTTTGGTTGAGGTTTGGAGGTGAAAATAGGGATGCACATCCAAAGAAATGACGTTGCACGACTGTGCAGCTTCTGGCAGAGAAAACAAGATGCATGACCAGGCAGTGCGAAATTTGCGCGGTCGTGCAGAATTAGGCCAAGAGAATTTTTTTGCATGATCAGGCGATGTAGGGATTGCATGGTTATGCAGCAGAGGATTTAAGCATTGCACGATCGTGCACACTGCGACACTACAACACACGAGAGGAAGAAGGAGGGAAAAGAGGCGTCAGTCAGCGGCGATGGCCGGCAACGGCAAGGGGGATGTTGGGACGACCATATAGTCGTATCAATTTGGGATGTTATAACTTACAAATGGTATTATAATGAAACCGTCACTGCGAGCTGAACTTGGATGAGCCAGATAGCTACGTAGCGGGATAATTTTTAGGATAAATTATGTTAAGAAAATTAGTAGTTCAGACGTAATGAGGACATTGCGTTTTTTGAGTGAGAGTGAATGTAATACTTTCAAATTGACGGAAATGTTATAAAGATTGATATGATTATTTATATAAACATGATATATTATTTTTGTGGTAATTCTATTATAAAAACTTTATAATTAAGTGTATTAGTCTTAAAATAATTTTTAGGATGGATAATTCTTCTAAAAAGTTTTGAAGATTTTTAAAAAATATTTTAGAAAGTGAATAAGTGAGAAAAAAAGAAGAAAAAACATGCCAAAATGAGCCACATGTTGATTTGCAGCGTGGCGTCGCCGTCTGTCGGACGATGCACGGCCGTCTACGTTCCTTCTCCCTATCGAATGCTGAAGTAACAATCCGATCACTGTTTCCCACCTCCTTAGCCTCTGCCTCCGGCGTATCCTAGCGTCATCCCCTTATCCCCACTTCTTCCGGACAAATTCCTATCAGTTAACCCGATTCTCAGCACCACTCCCTTTTCCCTCTCTTTTCCATGGGCAACAACGCGGGTGATGGTCCCCTTCGCCACCGCTTCTCGCCGTCCTCCACCGGTGGTGGAAGTGGAGGCGGCCACCGAGAAGACTGCTGGAGTGAAGGAGCAACGGCGGTGCTAATTGAAGCTTGGGGAGAACGTCACCTCCGCTGTAATCGCGGTAATCTTCGGCAAAATGACTGGATGGAAGTTGCTGACGCCGTTAACTCCCGTGAGAATGGATTGAAGACGAGGAAAACTGACGTTCAGTGTAAAAATCGGATTGATACCTTGAAGAAGAAGTACAAGATCGAGAAATCGAAGCCATCGCCGTCTAGTTGGCCCTTTTTTGGTCGTATGGATTTCCTTGTTGGCCCGTATTCTGGCAATAAGAAGGTTATTCCTGTTACTCCGGTGGCTAATTTTATGCGTAAGGGAGAGCCGAGCAAATTTTGGTCGAATTCTGTGAGCGGTAGCCCTAATTGGAATCCAGACCCTATTTCTAACCCTAAGACAAATTCGATGATTATTTATTCGGGCGGTTCGTCCTCCAGGTTGAATTCTGGGGGATCGAGTGAAAGCTCACTTGGCGGAGGTGGGAATGAGGTAAATGATGATGTGCTGGAGGTACGACGTCGAGGTGGTGGGAGAAAGCATCGTCTGGAAAGTGTAGATACGTCGGAGGAAGGCGCATTTAGGGAGTTGGCGAGGTCAATTTTGAAGTTTGGGGAGGTTTATGAGAAGATTGAGAGTTCGAAGCAGCAGCAGTTAATGGAACTTGAGAGACAGAGGATGGAGTTCATTAAGGAACTCGAGTTTCAAAAGATGAATATGCTTATGGAGGCTCAACTTGAGATTGAGAAGTTGAAGCGGCCTAAGGTGTCATTGCAGGTGAAAGTTTCTATCTTCCTTGTGGGTTCTCTCTGTACAACTTTGTGGCTTTATGGGGTGGGCTCCACTTCTTCATGATCTGACTTGTTACTGAATTTTCGATTGTATTTCATGTTGATTCGTTATTAGCAGCTTCTTGTTAGGCAGATTTTGTTTCTGAAATCTCACGGCAAAGTAGGTGTTGGTTCCCCAAAAAGAAAGGTTCCCCTATATTGCATTGATTTTGTAGGATGGGATGGAATTCAGCTTGTTATTTGTGAGGTACCATCGTTTGGTTTAATTATCCAAGAGTTATTTTTTATTTTGGATTCCATTTGGTGAATGCCAAAACTGCAGGTTGATGGTGCAGAGAATTCCATACATGAATTCCTCACCAATCTTGGACATTCCATGTTGATTAGGTCATGGGTCTCCATAAAGACTGTTCTCTCCATTTGTTTCAAGCTAGTGTTAGGTTTTGTAGGAACATTTCCCTCGGCCTTATGGCCCCTAGCCTTCCTACTCTAGCACAAATGTTAAGAGAGGGGTTTTGAGGGTGGGTTACTTTGTAGGGAGAGAGTAAAAAGCGTTCCATCATTAGTTGTTGAAAAAGGTTGGTTGGATAAGAGAAAGTACATAAAGAGAAAGGGGAAGAGGTTTGGGACGTACAGTTGGAGTGGGCTTGGACCTAACTGGTAAATGTTATAGCAAATGCCCTTTGACGCTGGTATTTTAGTTTGGGGTGACCTCCTTAGGCCCTTGACTAGACCTTCACCTTGTAGGAGTCTAGGGCCTAAAGTGCGGTGTTTTGAAGCCGGGGTGCCTTTGGGAAGGCATTGAGACTGGTTGATGGATGCCCTATGTTGTTTAGCTTATTATTGGGATAAGCTCGTGAGTCTTGACGCGTTAAGCGGGATGACATCCTATAGGATGGCTTCATTATCGATTACACGAGGCGAGGCCATCCTTTTGGGAAGTGGGCTGAACAAGTGTGAGCCTTTTTCTTGAATCATGGGCCTCTTTGAAGGGATTGTTAAGTGCCTTTTGCTCTTCCCCAATCTAGGAGATTGTCCATTTGAAGGGTATTAATTTGGATTGGTGATTTGATAAGTGTCTCATTGATTAGTGTGATGGTTAAGGAAAAGGGAAGTTTTTGCAGCCAATTTTGCAATTATTTTTTAGTTTTTTATGTCAATTACGTCAGTCAACCCTTGAACGACGTGTTGGCCACCAGCTCTTTAGGTATGAATTTGAACAGTCATTTTGTGGTGTATAAATAGTTTGTCCCTTTGAGTTACTTCTCTCTATGAATTTTTCTAATTATATCCTTTAGAAATCCTTCTCCTTCTCCCTTTGATGCCTTTGCTTCTCCCAAAACAGTAGTGATCTCGGTTGAAGATTTTGGTGGCGCTGATTCCTTCGTTTTTTGCTAGCTTTTGTTAGACGGTTCTTTGAGTTGCTTGGTTTGTGTTGCTCTCTATTTGACCGGCGCCACTAGTGGAGCTGGTAAGTCTCAAATCAATCAATTCTTGCTAAGTTTTTGTTTGAATTACCCTCAAACCCTCAAACTCTATCACTAGGGGTGAAAGTTGGCGGCTTTGTGCAGAATTCTTCCTTCATTCTTGATTCCTTTATCTTGGTCCCGTTGTTAACCTATCCTTTGTTAGAGGCGCTAAGTGCTTTTTTTGCCCTAATGGGTTACTATTGTGAAGCCTTAGGAGTCCAATCAAATTCCTCATCCTTTTGAGGGCTGCCTTACCCTTTTCCTTGATTGTTTTCTTGCAGGCATGAGGCTATCCATTGAAGGTTTCATTAGGGATTTGGCCAACCTTTACCAAGTGGTTTGTCAATTTGCTTCGAACACATGATTGGACCATACCGCCCTCATCATGTATGTTTCTAGGAAACTAGGTTTTGAATCATCTATAAATGTGTTATTTCATCTCTTCTAGATAGGGAAAGTTGAATGCTTCCATGGCTTGGGTGAGGTCGTTGTTATCTAATGTTGAGAGGAAGGTGTTGGAGAAATTTGAGGCTCGGATATACAATGTGAAGGATATGTGGTTTAGCCTTCATCCTTCACTAAGCTAGCTTGTTGAGCCAAGATAGTAACTCTTCCCTCCCCTGTCCCCCCTCTCATCTCCTTCTCTAAAAGATACTTGTTTCTGTATGAGCAAAGTGGGAATTGTGGGAGTCTCATGATGAAAGCGAGGAACCCATGCTTAACGATGCTACATTCAAGGCATACAATTAAATGGTAGTGCCACTGCAGTGTAGCAACTGCAATTTAACGGATTATTGTCATCTGTGACGTGCAATTGATGATATACTATGGTTTAAAAAATTTCATACTTTTAACACCGTTGATAAATCGGTATGGTCAATAAATTAGAAAATGATAAATCAAGAAATATTGTAGTAAATCGGCAATTTATTAAAAATTCCTAAATCTATAGAAGAAAGTATGCATGATAATTCTTCTTATTCTTTTACTAAATATATTTTGGATCAAGTAACTATTGACAAAGTATTGCTATTTATTACCTTCATATCTACCACTAAATAATTTGCCTTTTTTTTCCCCATTTTATCTCTCTTTTCATTTCAAGGTAAATGTAGGGATATTAAGACACTTTAATATATAATGACTCATTTAAATTCTTTTAATCTAATATAGATACTACTTTATTGAATACTTATATTTAAATGATTAATAAATAATAATTAGTGCATATGGTGGAATGAAAATAAAAATTCATACCGTGATGACTGCAACATATAATTTATCATTTGTGACTCTTTGATATCGTGACTGTGATTTTATTGTTTGATACAAGGTCCCCTGGATAATGAATTTCAAGTCTCTAAGGTAAAAAGCAACCCTTAAGTCATAGTTGAAGCTAAATGATAGGTGTTCTTTGATCCTTTATGTAGGAGGATGATATTATGAAAGAATTAACCTGCAAGTCCTAGGCGGCAAAGGGCATTGAGAGGTCTAATGTAACGGATGCCAAGGTTGGTGAGAGGATGAGAAAGAGGAGGTTGAGGAAGAAGAGAGTGATGGTATCCCTTTGCATCTTAATCACAAAAGGAGGGTGCATAACAATGGGGATGAGGGGGTTGAGTCTCATGAGTCGGCGGTTCATGCTGCCGATGCTCTGACTATGATATTTCCTCTTCGGGTGAGGATGTTTTGTTGGCATCTAATTAGGGCTCAGGTTTGAAACAAGGTAAATCTAGGGGGAACTTAGGGAAGCCAGTTCATCTTGTATTGGGGGTTAGAGGAAAGGTTGGAGAAGGTGGGATGCGAGGTGTGACATATGCTTTTGCTGTGGACATTCCTTGCTTAGAACAATTAGAGCAACACTTGGGTCATAGTTGATCTTGTAACCTGTTGGCTCTAAGTGAGGTGTAGTGGACAAAATCTACTATGGATTGAAGAAAGGAGCTTGCATTGTCATCGTGGTCAAGGAATGATGGTGTGGGCAACTCAATTGTGTTGTCGATAATGATGTGGGTGTCCGTATTGTTGAGGTGCTCAAGATGTAGGGAAGGGAATGAAGAACAGGGAGTTGTTCTGTTATGTTATCAACCTTCACCCTTATTCAAGTAACTAAGTCTGAACTTGTGGCTTTTGCCTTTAACTTTGTAGGAAATTACCATGAAGTTGGAGTTGCACTGTTAATGAGGGCCAAGCAAGGCATAAAGACTAAGTGTTTGACTTAAAAAGGTGCTCGATGAAAGGGATGCTCTCCATGTTGAGAAGATGGCTTTGAAGAGGGAAAAGCATACTTTATTCATTCAAAGGGATAATCTTCAAATGTAGGTTTGTAAATAGAGGGGAACCTTGGATCATTTGGTCGAGGAATATACCAAGTGGATCAAGGGCAAAGAAGATCAACAAGCAATTGGAAGCTTAAAATAAGGACCTAGAGAACCTAGTTCAGTCTCTGGTTAAGGAGCATGATGAGGTTGACTCTAGGTATATGCATTTGGATAATAATTGACAAAGTACCAAGGAAGAGGCATAGATCCAAGTGCCCAAGGCTCATTAGCTAAACAAAGGCTTGGTGTAACACCCCCAAATTTACTGTTTAAAAATTTTGTTTTGCGGAAGTATTAATTATAAAATAATGGGTGTTACAGTCACTTACAACATAAGTCTGGCTCCCTTACCTTCCTTTGCTTAGTGTTAATGATGTGTGTGGGAATAAGGAATTATCAATTATGTAAATCTAATGATCAATTATATTGTAAATAGGAAGAAGATGATTCAAAAGTGGTGAATTAATGATGTCGATATTCGAACAAGGTAGGATGGTGATTCGATGATGGTGTTGATGATTCGAATTTGATGGGTGAATGATGAATATGATTCGACAATGATGAGATGATGATGGTGATGATTCAATAATTAGGGCTTAATGATAAAATGTGTCGTGGGTTAGGGTTAGGGTTTAGTTTCGAAAATTAGGGTTAGGGTTTCGAATGATAAATTAGGGTTAGGCTTTTTCAAATTAGGGCTTCGATTTTGGGATGTGTTTAGATGATGAATATGGCTAATAATGGCGTGGGTTATGGAGTTTAGAAAGATAGTACTTAATCCCTCATTCACACAGACGAAGAGATTAAGGGTTTTAAGATTAATCGTTTACACAGATTTGATTAAACTTGAGATGAACTCTCACAGAATTCAATACTTGCAATTTGCATTCAACTTCAATTTTTCAATCATCTATCTCCAATCTTGGGTTCTATGGCTTTATATAGCTAAGCTACCGATTACAAGATATTAGCTAAAAGGTATAATTCTTCAAAAGATACCTAGGTAAAAGATATTAGAATATAGAATATGCTAAAATATACTAGAATATAGAATGTTTTTAAAAAAGATAGATTTATGCTACTTTATTCTCTAGCTAATCTGTAACTCTACTACTTAGTTAATTAATTAATTAAATCAACTAATATGCACGTCCAAGCTGCATTCTATTCCTCCTAGCACGTAGCCATGCACTCCATGCATGCCATGCACATGCACGTATACGCCTAGTAGCTTGTATGCTACATTTCATCTATTACTAGTAACGTAACCATCCATTTGTCTGCAATTTTGTAGGAGATTCTTTTTAAACGAAGAACAATTTGTTTCATAATTATGAATGCCAATTCTTGAGTGTTTGCTCCTACATCATTCTTTCTTTGTTGATTTGAATTTGCCCTCAAATTTACATCGCCATAATAAGGGCTAATGTCTCCAACATTGAATGTCCTTGATACCCCACCATATGAATCTAATATATATAGCTCATAAGCACTTTTCCCAAACTTTCGAAGTACTTTGAGAGGACTATCCGCCCTTGGCATAAACTTATGTTTTTTTAGATTAGGAAATCTCTCCTTTCTCAAGTGCAACCATACAAAATTTCTCGGTTGAAAAACATGTTGACTCTTATGCTTGTTTGCTCTTGTCTTGTATACTTCATTCACCTTTTCAACATTGTGCCTGATTTGTTGATGAAGTTTTTGAAAGAATTCCACTCTCTCTTGTGCATTATAACTCTTCACTTCACCTTTCTTCAATGGTACCATATCAATTGGTATATATGGATTAATACCAAATACTATATCGAATGGACTAGAGCTTGTTGTAGTAGACCTCGTCATTAGGGTAGCTATCTTTAAGGAGTCACCAATCCTAAAGTCGAGGTCTTTCACTTTACATATTAATATTTTATGAGGTGTTTTCAAATATTGCCGAATAATTCCAATTTTAAACTTAACAATTTTTCCTTTATTTTCAATTTTTAAAGTTAACTATATGGTCATTGGTCCAATTTAAATTCAAAGTCAAAGTTAAAGTTAATACTGAGGTCAGCTTATTCATATATATAGGATATCCTATGTTCAATTATCCACATTAGGCACATGAGGTCAATAATGACCCAAATTCCCTTAAAATCCTAATTATACCATTTTATCCAATTTTTGATACTAAGCTTTATTAAAATGATAAATTGTCATAAAAAAGCTACAACAAAATAATTTACAACACTTTAGCATGTAGGTAATTTCTAAAGTTTAGAGATTGGTTAATTTTCCATTAGACATGTATTTCACAACTTACGTGTACAAATCCTAAGCATGAATTCTAAAATGTGATATATTCCATGCAACATATGCATACATATTTATAGCATGATTTGACATTTAAGATAATAAATTAATATTTTGGTGTGTGCAATCATGCATTACTAACCCTAGAGGATGCGAAAAACAATTTTCACAAAATAACCATAATCATGATTGTGTGCTATCATGCTATATTTATACCAACCCTAGTCACAACATGTAACGATAATCATGGAATACATTAACCGTTTTACATATTTCACACACACACATATATCTCATATTTAGTAATAAGTTAAACTTATGCTAATTATTTAAGATCACGCTCTCATTTTATCATACTTTTTTGTAACACTTGCATAAAATAAAACTTGATTATGGTTTTCATCTATCATGCTCACACACAAATTCTACCATCTTATGAGTGCTTGAATTTATCTAAATTCAAGATACACAAAAGCTCAAAAGTTTATCATCTCTGCGACACCACTTAAGTAAGCACACCCAACAATATATATGAGCATTTGATACGATACAACAATAACAAAATTAGCTAAAATAAAAATGGGAAAATGGACAGAAAATAACCTAGGCAAAGGATAGCTATGCGAGGCAACAACACAACAAGGGTGCAACAATGGGTAAAGTTCATGCTGCAAGGCTTTTGTTAGCGTGAGGTCTTCATGCCACAAGGGCTCACCAATGTGACTAACACATGTAGAAGAGGGGGAGGCAGCGTGCATGTCTCACGCAAGAAGGAAGGGTGAAAGACGAGGATGTCATGCAACCAAGAGGAGGGAAGCATTTTAGGTTCATGCAACAAAGGTAATGGTGCAACAATTGGGTGATTTCCATGAGTTTTTGGATGCAACAAAGGGCTGCCTGCATGAGTTGCTTATGTTGCTAATGGGTGTGCAATGTGAGTTGCTCACGTAAGGGAGAAGGAGCAGGGCGAGGTTGTAGAGTTTTGACACATGGCTTCAATGAAAATGGAAAAATAGCAATGGAAGAGGTTGGGTATTTTGCTAATGGAAGCTTGGGAGGAAGGGGATGGGTACATAGACCAAAGGCCTTGATTTTTGGTGGATTAAAACACAAAAATGAGGGAGGAAGGAGGGCTTATATGGGTGGGTGTGGTGTGCGAATGACTGAGGTAAGGATGAGTAGAACACGGGAGTTAGATCACATGGGTCAAGGTAGGGAGTGAATGAGGGAGAGTTGGCGTGGATGAGGGAAATATGCTGAGGGATGGGGTGTGAAAGAATACTAAATTATAATAGGGTTAAGGGTTCTAGTTAAAGTAATCAAATTTTGGAAAAAAAAACATCTGATTAGCAGAGCTCAGGTTCCACAATAAAATAGATACAGGTTAATGTTTAAACTGGGGTTAGAATTAATGATACGAATTCTTAAATTTTTTAACCTAATTAGATTTATATCTAATTCGTCATAATAGTATGTAAAATAATGTTACATTTAATACCAAACATCCTAAAATAATTATCATAATTAATTACATATGATTAATACTTTTATAATTAGGATTTTTAAATTATGGTTTCTACAAACATGGCAATACTTTACCCTTGTTTGAGAGGGCTCTAATGCTCAATAGCTGGCATTGAGGGAAGAGTTGTGACAAAATCAAACCTGTGCCAATGAAGTCATGAAGGTTGTTGCCGAAGTGTAAAAGGCCCCCTAACGGAAATTTTATAAAAAAGGTTCTTAAATAGGAGGCCATGAATGAGTGTCTTAGGAGGGATTTGTTTGCTGACCAAGTTCGCCGAGAGCACAAGGATTATTATGCACCTAGCTACGCTGTTGCTCTAATTCATTTTAGGAAGCTAGTTGAGCTTGACTAGCTTAGGACGTCTGAAGGTTGCTTATGCAAAGTGATCTTAATGAGATGGAAATTCCTCCCCAAAACTTTGATGGAGAAGACTCCTCTAATGGAGTTGAAGGTGATTGGGACGAGGACACCGAGGTTAGCAAAGGTGACACCTACTAAAGGGCTGGTAAGAAGGAGATGGAGGAGGCTAGGGACGATTTTATACAAGTTTAGTTTGTTTGTTGGTGCTTTTTATTTCCTCCTTTATTGGGGACATTCTTCTTGTGCCTCTAGTTGTGGCTGGGTGTGTTATTCTAGGAATTGAAGGACCATGCTCAGATTGTGGTGGGTGCTAATATGTTTGATACCATTTCCTAGAGTGAGGCCTTGAGCTTAGGATTATTGGCTTTGAGTTGGGTAGTGGTAACTAGTTGTCCTTCATCAAGGGTGTTCGCCCAAGGGGGTTTGTTGATGCTTTTAATGGTTTGGGGGTGGCATTATTGTTTTTGTGTCCCACAGACGGCACTTGATGTTGTATTGTAGCATAATTGTTAACAACAGGGTTTTGGGGGTGGGTTACTTTCTAGAGTGTCTAGAAAGTGTTATATCATTAGTTGCCAAAAAAGGATGGTCGGATCCCTAGGAGAAAGTACAAAATGGGATTGAGGAATGGGTTCGGGTCGTGCATTGGAAGTAGGCTTGGGCTGAGTTAGTAAATGTTAATAGCAAAGGCCCTATCGCCTTCGATTGCCGAGTTTTAAATGCAAAATGTTGTCAAATCTCATGATTATTTTGCTTGATTAGTTGAGAGTTTCAATGAAAGTGTGTTTCATTTTTTGTGAATGTTTGGTTTTGGCATTTTCAGAGACCCTTTATGGTGCTTGATAAAAGGAACTTGTAATTTATTTCATAACTAAACTGTGCCTGGCAATGAAGATGATTAGAATGTGCTGGTATTTGGCCACCAGCCTTTCTAAGTGTCTTGTTGATAGGTGGTCACAGGAAGGCATTGGTCAAAAGGGTGTAATGCTGGGTTCCATCGGTCAGTGAATGATGGGTTTGAATTGGGTACTTGCTTCTTCTGTGGCTTCCCTTTCCCCTTCCTCACCCTACTGTCCTATCTCTTTTCCTAAGTAGTGGCCCACTTCTAAAAAAGCTTGATTGTTGCATGATCCAAGCTTCTCGGCCCAAGGAATGTCAAGAGGATGCAATATTGTTATATGAAGTGCTTATGTCTTAATGATATTTATGGCTGGACTGTGACAGAACTTCAACTCATGGGCTACATTGGCCATTTTGTTCATTGAATGTACACATGGAGCTTCTCCATAGAGCCTCATTCTAACCCTGGACATTCTTTGGGGCTATCTACTAGTTTCTTTGGTAATTGAGGGTTTGTTACCAAAGAGCCCCAAAAAGGGGGGATACATCTTGGATTAGTGGTCTAGCTGTTGTTTGTTTGCATTTTCAAGCTCCACCACACTACCAACTGGAATGATAGAAAAAATAAATTTAATGACTTACCCTCCCATCAAAGTGAGTTGTCACAGAAACAAGGCTCTGATTGCTACATGGCTGTCCTGATCTCTCTGATCCGTTCAAGCTGCTTCTTTCTTCCAACTGCTGCACCAAATTTCTTTAGCGACTGAGCTGAAGAAGTGCTGGATGCCACCCTGTCCTCACGGCAGAGTGCATCACGTGTTTTCTGAATATGGGAGCCATTTGTAATGTTGAGTGATGACTTTATGTTCTTTTCTCCTTTTTTTAGAAGTTCAGGGTGCTTACGTTGGTATACTTTGAATCTGCTGCCTTGATAGTTTATCACACACTGAGATGTTTCTTGATGTATATTATGAGGTTGTGGAGTCCCGTGTGGTACTTAGTCACAACTCTTGTGCGAGGCTAAATCAAGTTAGCGTAACAAGACTTAATGGCATGATAAGAGTATAAATAGTATGGAATGCAATAGAACTGTGAAGAAGTAAGCTTTGTATTATAAGATAATGTGTTTAAATGTAGAGCGCTTACTACACTTTTGAGTTCTTGGATGATGAGAGCTAGTGGGTTGCACCTTTATTTATAGTTGAGCTTCCCTTAGTCTCTTCCTGTGGAAGAGAAGGTTGTAGAATTTTTGCATAATAAGGTATTTTTCTTCTGTACTATTCTAGTATCTTCTTAAACTTATAAATTTAGAACCTTTCCTTGAAATATTCCCCTGTATAAGAGTGATCTTGATTATTTCATACAAATCTAAAAGCTTCTAGAACTTTCTTGGATACGCTAGAAAATCCTAGAGTGTATAAGCCCTCTCTAGTACTTTCCTACCAAATTGAGCATCTAGATGCATCTAGCTCGGTCTTGATCTATCTCGTGAGGCCTAAAGTTTTCATTCTGTGATATAATGCTGAAATTAACCTAAGCTGTTAATATTATTCTTCAGGACTATTTTTATATGTATATTTTTTACCCTAATAATTGATCTAATTCTATTGAGGTACAATGTATTTAATTATTCCATAGAAGTATCATGACTTATTTAGTTTATTTTTCGTTTAGTACTATCTTTTTAATATTGTCCTCCTTAGATTATGAAGATGTTAATTTTTTACTATCATATATGGTTTATGAGCTAGCTTGGTTTAATTATTTAGATATTTTTTAAAAACCATTTTTGGGAATTTTCCCAAAAGTATAGTAAAATATTAAAATAATAGAAATACTACCATGGTAGCTCAAAAGATTTATTATTTTAGTAATCTAAGATTAAAAAATGTCACTAAGGCACTAAAATAACGGTAAACTAAAAACATTGTGGCACCTCTTTGGATTTATTCGATACATATGCTACCTCCATGAACTTTGGCAAATGTCGTCGTACCTTAATTATATTTATGCTATCCCCCCCTCCCCGACAACACACACGAGAAAATCTCAGATTTGGAAATTTCATCACTTGAGTAGTCCTGAATGTATCAGCATCCATCATATTGCAAAAAGGATGGATGTGGGGTAATTGAATATTGAACTACATTATTTTCTGACATATGGCTTTGTTTGTGCTGCAATTTTGCTTTCGCAATTAGTTTGTGATGTTACACCATAGCTTATACGAAATTACCATTATTATTATTATTATTATTTATTATTGTTATTATTACTATTTTGCTTGCCTAGTAGCTGTTGATCTGGCAGTTTTTTTGATATTTGACTGGTGTGGTCTGTACATGAAAGAATGTGTTTTTCGAGTTATTTCCTTAATGTTGACTTGGAAAACCTCAAACTAACACTAGAAAATTGGCTGTAGTGTTTTCTGCCACTGGAATCCAGCTGTCAGTTTGGTTTATTGGAATACTAGGTGGATAAGGTATTGGTCCAACACCATTACGTAACTGTACGGTCTGAATTTAACCTTAAGCAGACCAAACTGATTTTTTAAATACCTCAAATCCAACCAAACCACAATATTTAATGTGCAGTTAGGCATATTTTATATTTTATGTATCCCAAGTCTTAATGCTTTTTAGATACATTTACAGATGATTAGGTTTGCATGTTCGTACAATGTACAAGCAATCCTAAGTCCAAATTATTACATATTAACGACAAGGTTTATGGACTTTGCTGAGTAGCGAGCAGAGAAGACTTAATTAATTGTTTTTTTTTGGTGACAGATCTATTTAGGCTTTCTGTTTCAGAATGTTGACCAGTCTGTCATGATTAGTACTTTGGGTCCGATGTATCAATTAATCGTTTCACCAACCACGGTTTCTCTTGTTTATGTTGGTAATCCATTTTTTGCTTGGGTTTTACTGATAAGTCGGTTATGTTGCTGATACATGTGCTACTTGCATGACAGGCAGGAAATCACGGCTGAGAAAGGTTATTGCATGTGCATTTCGTCGACAGCATGGAATTTATGGATTCATTCTATGAGAGGTCTGATGATGTCTTTAGAGGCTGCTTTTGGCAAGGTTAAATCCCCGTCTCTTATAAACATGGAATTTTGGCAAAGCTGCTTTTGCTGACAGCATGGTTATCAGTGTAGGACGACGGATCGCATTCTGAGCTGTATCCTTGTGCAAATGCCTTTCTGTGCCCCCCCGTAGTAATTTATAGTACTAGCGATTTTGAGTAGTGTTATTTTGTTTCCAGATGGGAAAATTGATCGGTCGCCAGGAACTGTCGTAATTGATATTGATGGTTGAACCTGTGGGGAACTTGGACCAATTTTTTTTTTAATAGTAAATTTGTTGAACCCAGTTTGCAATTCTGAGATATTGAAATATTTGGGTACAATGGGAAAATTGATCGGTCGCCAGGAACTGTCGTAATCCTCTGTGAAGCTGCTGGGAAGCTTGCATGGAAAGATAAGATGGGATGTGACAGCATTATGAAGTGCGAAGGCCTGAACTTTTGCACAATGATCAGAAGTGTTCGTTTCCTATCATAGATTTACCTTATCTCCTGTTTTAAGCAGCCGATTTGATGTATAGAATAAAAATTTAGGACCACCTTCCAAATTATATCCCTCTACCCTAAGCTCTATACAATTGTGTTCTCTTATCTCCTACCCGACTGCTCCTTCCCAAATGATACAACCCTATTTCACTCTACCTAAATCAATTCTATGCACATGTCTGTAAATGGGTCCGAGGCTAATGACTCTATTGTTTTGGTTCCGTCTCCTTCGGTCATCAAAATCAACGCTGATTGGGCAACCTCTAATGAATTTGGGATACGAATGGGTATTATCGCCGAGAATCATAGTGGTTGATGTAATTTGATGTTGTGTTGAAAATGAATATATGATTTCCATTCTCCTTTGTAAGCCAACGCTTCTGCATCGCCGTGAAGCTAGCTACCGGTCACGGATATTTACAAGCAACTGGGATAATTTTCACTTCGTATGTAGAAGTAAGCCATTTTAAAATATTTGACACTTTCTTTTAGAAATGGATGAGATTAATAACTTCTAGCTATGTTGTTTGCCTTTTTTTTATTTTTTAGTAGAGAGAGAAAAGATATAGAGGTAAATATAAAATTAATGCCTTGATTTGTTTAAAATGATAATTTTTTATATAAAAAAAATGCGTAAAATAACAATACAAAGGAAGTATTTATTTATAATATTTTATATAGCATTTCTAATGGATGCTCATGGTGTAATACTCCATACTTTTGAAACCCTAATCATTAGAAATACTCTTATTTTATGTGTATTCATCATTATTTAAATTAATCCAAACTGATTGTTTGAAAGGTTTTAAATATGTATTACCTTCATGAGGCTCAAAACCCTTGTTTTACAAGTTAACCTTTTATTAATAATATTTGATTTATACCTTAAAGGTAGATCTATAATTTACTTTGTATACTCTAAAGGAGGTTATTTAGATTTAGGTGTTGATGATTAAGATTTATGTTAAAGGTGATATTCTAATACCCAAAAATTTACAAAAAATAATAATAGTTCATTTAATTAAAAACTTATGAAAGCTTAAACATTGAACTGATAGCATCACTGCAACATCTAACATAGTGAGAGGTGTGATTGGTATCTCATTCAGGCCATATGCAAGTCTAAAATGGTTCCAAACCATTTGAAACTTTGAAGGACAATAAAAAGAGAGAATATCAAAGGTATAATAAAACTATAACACCTCCATTTGTACCAATAGATTTTTTTTATTTGGAAAATAATCTAAGGAAGCTTAAATGAAAATGGGGATGAAACCACTGTAGCTAACATGAAGAAGGTATAATCATTACCTAATCTTTGTCGAGTTCAAGAATATTATCATACCCCAAGGAATCATATTTGACCAACACCTAACCCTAAACTGGTATGAGGCTTACTAATGAAGAATCAATATACAAGAGAACTATTTAAAGCACAAAGATTGGTTAATTAAACAAAAGTTGTAATCTCCCAGCATAAAGTAGAAGAAAATTTCCCGTATCCAGTATTTTTTTATTTGATAATGACTTTGTAGAAGTTTAATTACCTAATTTTTGTTGGGTGCAAGACTAAAGTACCATCGTACCTTAAGGAATTAGATTTGTTTGACACCTAATCCTACAATAGTATGAGACTTACTAATGAAGAATCAAAGTAAAATAAAATTCTGAAAAGCATAAAGATTGGTTGATTAAACAAAATCAGTAATCTCCCATAAAGAGTTAGAAAATATTACAATGCTAATAAAGTATTAGATTGTACGAGAGCATTAAACTAATGAGAATGTATAATAAAGAGGCACTAGTTATCTTAGCTCTAAGATTAGATTACTCCCCAACAAACATGCTTCTATTAGTCTTTCAAAACCCTGCACACACACTTCATCATATGCCCATTGAATAAGCAAGTGGCTATGTAACAAGCATGTTAGTATGAAAGTACTAGTAGAATTAAACTACTACACAAAAAAATTGATAACATGAAACATAATATAGGCCTCACATAACAATCAAGTTGTTTCGAAATATATACAACATGCATAGAGAATAAGTTTATGACATGTTGAGCATTATAGTTTCTAAATACCAGTGTTTCAAAACAAAACCATGAGATGTACTCACCCGCCAATTAAGGTATTAACTAAGGCAACCAAAATATCAAAAACACTTGAATAATACTTAGAGGTTGTTTCACCTTATTCAAAATGTTATGAAAGATCTTAAGAGAATGCTCATTGTAATATCCCATCCTAAAATCCTTCCAATTGTATTTAACATTTTATTGATATAAAGTAAATGAGTTTTGGTTTTGGAAAGGACTTAAAATTCGAATAAAAATGTGAGTTTTAGGTACACTGATCGATTGGTTCCCCTAATTGATAGATAAGTAAGTGAAGGAATTGCCAATTTTATTTCTTGATAAACCAGTTGACTGGTTTGCTCAAACTAATCGACTAGTTATGTATTACCCCATTTTTCATTTCTGAAAAAATTCATTCAAAACATATTGTGGAATTAGAATACACTTTGAAAAACGGAGTGCTACTACCATACTTGACACAAGTTAGACTTTTGCCGCCTATCCTATATCAGATACAAGGCTAAACCAACAAAACGCTAAAATAACATAATCCACAATTACTAATTTAATTAAAACAATTCAAAAATATTTACAACAAATGACCTTAAAAGGTTCTGTTCAAATTGTTACATAATACACATTAAAGTATGAAATTATAAAACATGGATTAGAGCACGAGGCCTAAAATAAATGCCGTGGTTTGCCATGGACTCGATCAAACCTTTCAGATGTCCTTGCTCACAATCATGACTTAAAAGAGGTAGGCCCTTTACTGACCATCCCCAAGAACCTGCACAAGATCTTCTGATAGTGAGAATGAGTAGGTGACTGAGTAAACAGGTACATTAGCAAGCTACGTACTAAGTAAGCTAAGTTTCTCCCTTAATGTATATATGTATAATAGTTTATCACATACAATATAGATTACAGTACACGTCATGATAAGACCATATATATACATAAAGATAAAATTACATGAAGTTATACTATCATGCATAACTCTAACAAGTAGAATATCTCATGTATATACTCACCACCTTTCCATGTGAGCATATACACACTTAATGGTAAGGAGAAACAAACAACCTCTAGTGTTGATCCCAATTAACCAAATCCTTAGGTTACACCATTAGTTTATTCATGTAAGAGATAAGTGAGTCAACCTGATGGAAACCGGTTAGGGTTTCGCAAAGGATCGAAGATTTAATCGAGCGCAACGTTCGATTTTTGCCGGCACAGCCTAAGGAAAACTTTCCAAAGGAAGAACCAAAGTTCCAAAAGCACAATTGATTCAATTGCAACTGAAATTAGAAGGTGAATGATCAAGATCGATCAAGATGAGAACGAGACAGAACCAGAGAAGAAGCGAAAGAGAGAATCACCAAGAGAGAGAAGAAGTCGAGAGAGATCAAGAAAAATATCGACTGACTTTATTTCTATCCAAAACGTCCGTATTACATAGTATCCAGCCTATTTATATGTACACAGAAACCGTATATGATACAACAATACATACGAACGACACAGCCTGTTATGGACGCCGATACAGATCTGTTTGGGCCAAAATAATAAGGTGTCGAACAACCCAAAACCAAACAACACCAAAACGTGGAGTGTCGACCAACCCCAAATACAACCATCATAAAAATGACCCAATAATACAATTAAGCTTAAGGCTTAATTTCCCATCAGCTAAAACAACTATAGCTAATCATGGTCATTAAGGATTGATTAATCCACAATCCAGCTAGTCCAATTTTAAGGACCAGGTGGCGGATTATACAACCGTCCTAATTCCCATTAGCCCATTCCGACCGGCGAATGCATCATATGGGATTACAAAATATTTAATAAAAATTTACATAATCTGTACACTCCAAACATATTCTGAACTGCCCAGCAAATATGTCCAAGTCCACAGAATCCATATGCTGCAATATTCTCCTATTAATTCAACAAATAAGACAAACAATTGTAAGTAATTAATTCACAACAAATTTCAAAATTACTTAAATATAAATTCATAGGATTCAAATCACAACCCCTTAATATTCCATTTCATAATCAAGTAGTCAGGTTAACCATTAGCTAAGTGTAGTAACCAGCTTTACCCATTTTCGACCAATCATTCCATTACTTCCATTCTTACCAATCATTAGCCATTCTCTTAGCCATCATATATATTTGATCAATTACTTACTTAATAACCATATTTTATTATCATTGAGTGATGGACCGTGGACCGCCCCATAGTCTCACATACCATGGAAGCTGATATATGGGATTTATATGTTATTTTTCTAAGTAAAAATGTCATTTATTCCTCATTATTTTTATAAGGTTTAATCTTTTCTCAATTTTTTCTCTTTTGGATAGATTTTGCAAGAAAAGATAAAAATGAAGAAATTCAAAGGAGAAATCGATGGAAAGAGGAAATAAAGCAAAGAACACATCAAGAAATATGGAATAAATGGAAGAAAAGACCAGAAATGAAGAATACATATCAAAGGGAAGCTTGTGTTGAAATTTCATAAAGAAATAATGAAGGAATAAGAAACATAGCACCCCCGTGTTTCATAAACATGACCCGTGTTTTTCTATCAGCACACAAAATTTCAGCTTTTAAAATTTAGCATTTGACAGAGAATTCAAGAAAAAACACGGAGGTCCCATATTTCCCAATACGAATCGTGTTTTTCTTAAATTCTGTAGCCGTTCGCGCAAAATTTTCCTCAATATATTTCTATAGTTCTGAACGTTTGAGGGTCGGTTCTAGGGAGTTCGAGAGTTAGATTCTCTCTTTCTCTCTATATTCTCTAGATACCACATGTAATTCATAATTCCAATTCTCTTTCTCTCCATTGTATTCAATTGAACAATTAATACTCTACAATTCAAGTTGATAAGTTCTTCTCCATTCCTCTCTTAATTGCAAGTTTTGATTTTTTGATTGAATGCAAATAAATTCCCTTTATTGCATTATTATTTTTCTTACTTTTAGTGTTTCATTATTTATTTATTCCTAATCATTGATGTTAATTATAGATTACTACATTCAATTGTATTTTATTGTAATTATGTAGATAGTATAGGGTAGGAGGATTTGATGACGGAATTAGGGTTTTGGATATGACAACATAATTTGAATTTATGATTCTAAATAAAATTTAATTGAATTAATAGACATAACTGAATGATCTCGCATCATATGTTAATAATTTAAACTAATTATATTGATCACCTATTTAGTTTAGATCTTAATCAACGCTAGGATAACGAAATTAATACGTAATTGTTAATTAACATTTCCAAAGTAGCAAAAGGTTAATTATTAATCTTGTATATTAATTCGTATGATTGCATGATCCGAGCTTATGTAATTATAGTCATAGTTGACTGCTTTCCATTCGTAATGCTGCCATTAATTGAATCTACCGTTCTTAACCTAGGTTATTAATTGGTTAGGGATAAATTGAGAGCTTATTCAATTTATTAGAATTAAGAGAAAGCAAAGAGATGAATTATTATGAGTTTCTAAAGGTCAACATTAAATCATTTAGAATCATTCTTTTCTTCTTGATTATTTGATATCCTAATACCATACTCAATACCTTCCTATCGTTATTCATTAATTAGTGAGTAAAATGTTTTATTATTTATCTATAGTATAGAACTTAGTGATAGAAATATATGTTATTCTATAATCGGGGTTTTAACATTGATTATAGAAATATTGATTATATACCATTCCTTGTGGGTTCGAATCCTTCTTGCCATCTACTACGTATTTGGAAATTAGGAATTATATATTAAATTTGTTGTGCACATGACAGTGCATCAGAAGCCTATCTAGAAAGAAAGGGACATAAATTCTAGGCCAAGCCAATCACCACAATGGACATAAGTCTTATGCTGAAGCCAACAATCTAGGTGACCAAACCCTTTAGTATTAATGCCCTCTAGTACATCATTAGTGTCTAGAGTAGGTAAGGCATCGGGACCTCTTATGATCTCACCTAAAGGCACCAAAAAGGCCTGAAGGTAAACTAATCTTTGGCAGCTAATTAAGGACCGGATAACCCAGACGCATACTCAAGTTAACTTTCTGATGAAGCCTGGATAGGTTTCAAGAGTTTTCTCCGGATCATAAATCAAGCGCGGGGTTCGATTCGCACAAGAAAATCAGCCTAAGGATTTTTAATCCAAAGGAAGACTAGAAAAAACTCAAAGTGCAGTTGAATTAACGACTACTAGAGTTTGTTTAACAGAAGAAGATCGAGAAGCAGATCAAGGAAGAAGAAGAAGATGTGAATGAGACAGTCTGCGAGAGAGAGAGAGAAATCGAGAGAATTCCAAAAAAAAAGAATCGTCCAAGAATGTATTCAACCAAAGATACTACATATAGTCCGGTATATGCCTTTTATATGGGCGTATACAATACACACAATACGGCCCGTATACGGATGACGGGCTCACATATAATTACAACATACCAGCCGAGAATTACAAAAACAGGTCGTGGAGTTGGTGCAAAAAGAAGCAGCCAACTTCAAAGAAAAAAAATTACAAATGTACACTAATCCAAAATAATGGATTTACAAATTAATCCCCATCAGCTAAATTTTGTTATCTAATCATGGTTATCAAGGGTTGCGTAATCCACAATCCTACCAACCCAGTAAATATGGGTCGGGTGGCAGATTACACAGCCAACTTAATTCCCATTAGCCAAAGTATGCTAGCGAATGCATCATATGGGATAATCAGCAAATTAATACAACAAATTTCTGTAACCACTAGCAACCAGTAGTAGCTACACACAACAAATCATCTTGATCCATCTCCCATATCCTGATTTAATTTCCTAATTAACCACACAATAAGAAAAGTAATTATATGTGCAATATAATTTATAACAATTAATAGAATTATTTAAGTACAAATTATGGAGACATATATCACTTTCTTCCAATTTAAGTAATTAGTATTTTATTTACAAGGATGGGTGATCATACAAGGTCCATAAAAGGAAGCAAGGTAAATCCCCATACTAAACTATATTGATCCTCTTTATTTCCATTTCCCTAACCATGTGGGTTTACCATTTATCCTTAGCTAGTGGGACTCATAGGCATCATAGGGTTTAATCCAATAATTATTGATTTACATTTCTCTTATTTCCATTTTATCACTAAGTACAAGTAAATAACACCTTTATACTTTACATTACTCATAAGGTATGCCAAAAGTTATGATCCAGTTAATCCCTTAATTAGGCCAATAATTCAAGTTAAAATCTGTATGTTACCCAATTAATAATCATGATATATTCCCAAATATAACCCTTAAAAATAACTGAACTACAAAGCAACAAATTATGCTAACCAGCCAAACCAGTCTATTGGTTTAGCCCAACTAGTCGATTGGTTGCGTTAACTAGTCGATTGGTTTGGGTCAACTAGTCGATTAGTTCAACTTCAACTAGACCATTCTTCCTTTAAATTGGTTGATTGGTTTGGAAAAACCAGTCAATCAATTTTGCCAAACTAGTCGATGGGTTTAAATAAAGAGCAAGACCAAGATCTCTACAAGCAAATTGATCGATAGGTTGGGTCAACCAATTGACTGTTCTAGGAACCACTCAATCAATTTGACCTAATTGGTCAGTCGATTTACCCTAACTCAACATAAATTCATAATTTCCATCATATTCTTGTATAAAATCATTTCTACTCACATTAGAACATGCACCAACATCAACCTATATATTCCTAACCAGATTATCATGCATTTCTTACTACAACATCATCATAGCCTATTATTCTCCATTTTCATGCTCTTTTCTCTATTTATGTCATTTAAATATATAAATCATGCATACAAATATATTTATTCTTATCAATATGTATAATCCAATAAAAGACATCATATTTCATGCGAGAACATATATTGAAATTTTAAGAGTAAGAATTATTTACTTGATGCAAGCTAAATCCCCTAAAAAAAATAGGATTTTCAAATTTGTGAAAACTTCAACTCTTAAAACCTTAAAAACTAAAATCTTAACTAAGGCATTATACCAAACATTCATAAAACTTTGGATAAGAAACTAAAAGGGAAAAGGACATACGTTTAGGAAAAAATAGGGAAAAGCTCAACTAGGCCACTCAATCTTTTCTATAGATCTAACTCAGCCTTGCTTAACCATTAAAACAAGATGGAGCTATATGTAGGATCAAGAGAGTGTGCAAATAAATTGGCAAGTGCTCAAAGTGTGGAAGAAAAGAAGAGAATGTAGAACTTAGAGAAGTTTTGACAGCTGAAAGAAATTGAAATACATGGAGGATTGGGGCTATTTATAGCCAATAAATTAAAGAAAAACACAAAGGGTTAAGAAGAAAACACAAAACCCTACTTATGATCATTCGAATTTGATTAGAATGGGAGGATTTTCTTAGGATTTGCTGACCTAGTCTCCCGAGCTCAATTTAGGACTTTAGGGAGCTAAGGTCAAACATGCAAGAATTAACATATATGCAAGAAGGAATGGGAGGTTATTATGAAAGGAATCTTCCAATTGCTCAGAAGCATACCTAAGGTCAAAGTAATTGATCTCAAAATCAGGTAAAGGAGAGAGGAGGAAGAAGATAATTGGTTAAGGTCATCTCTCTTCCTCATGTGTCTCAATTGATCTCCAGAATAAATTGAGACAATATTTTGGGTTAAATTCATCATGAAAATGGTTAGTAATATCTTAGGGATAATCTGTATGAGTTAGTAAGGTTCCATTTTAGTGTAAGATTTTTTTTTTAGAAAATCAAACTTAAAAAAAATATGACTAGATTGATGAACTAGTCAATCAATTTGGGTATACCAATTGATTGTTCATCTACCAGCCGATCGGTTTTCCCAACCTAGTCAATCAAGTTAGTTGAGGAACTCAATTGTGCTACACGAAAACTAGTCGATCAATTCACAGAACCAGTAGATGGGTTTGCATGTAAAACTAATTGATCCTCAATTTTCCAACATGATTTCAAATTAATTTCTATTCCAAATCAAATTAAAACATTGAATTAAATCAAAGGCCCAAAATTTGTCAAAATTTCTAATCCATTCAATACACAAAAGTGTTGGGTATTATAAGTTATCTTGTGATTTTAGATCCTTTTTTATTTTTATTTGAATCTCTTTTCAACGTTTATGAAAACTTATAATTAGAATATGTTTAAGCTAATAATAATATTTTGGTGCTTTGGGATTATTTTTATACTATTTAGAACATTTTATGATTTTATTTAGCTAAATTTCTCCAATAATGTTTTGAGGAATTTCTCACTTTCTTTCTCTTCTCCTTCACTTTCCCTTCTCTTTTGTAGCCATGGCTACGTGTTTTACTTTCTACACCTCTTCCCTAACTTAAAACCCTTCATAATGCCTCTCCTTGGTCATACTCTACCTCCCTCACCTCATCATGTGTTTCCCTTATACTTCGGTGGCCCACACTCAACCCAAGTTAGAATTCTCTGTCTCCCACATGTGGATATAGATAAACATTGTAATACCCCAATTTTAACAATCCTGATCATACATAAGTAATTATGTGCTAATTTCACCTTATAATCATGTATTTCAATGGATGTAGTATGCCTTTTTATGTTTTCTATGACATAGGAGCATGTTAGGATTAATATGGTAAAGTTGAGTAAAATTCTATTAAGTGGATCACAGGTTTGGGTGATGTTTTTTCCAGACTAGTTGCTTAGTTTATAATTTTTCATTGACTAGTTGTGAGAATAGTTGATTGGTTTGATGAACTAGTTGACTGGTTTCTATAAGTAGTTTACTAAACCTATGGACTAGTTTCCTTGTGACAAGAGTAGTCTAATTTATACTTAGACCCATTAACTAGATTAGTCAAACTCATTGGCTACTTTCTTTTAAACCATTAATTGGTTGGACCAACTAATTAACTGGTTTGTTGGATGTATTTTCTTCTCATATCTAGTACGACTAGATTAGTCGGCTATTGCTAAGGACTGATTGATTGGTTTTTTTTTGTCCATGTTGACTGGTTGACTGGTTTGCTTAAACTGATAGAAAGGCTGCCTTGAGATTTTAAATCATTTTTTGATTTTTATTCAAATATCTTTTCAATAATTATGAAAACTTCTAATTGGGATCTATTTATGCTAATAAGCATATTTTTTTCTTTAGGATTACTTTTAAATTATTTAGATCATTTTTTATAATTTTATTTAACTAAATTTCTCTAAAAATACTTTGAAGGCATTTCTCACCTTATCTCTCTTCTCATTGACTTTCCTCTCTCTTCTAGATACTATGGTTGCATGCATGACTTTCTACACCTCTTCCTTTACCTAGCAACCCTCTACCATACATCTCCCTAGTCATACTCTACCTCCCTCACCTCATCAAGTGTTCCCTTTATACTTTGGTTACCAACACTTAACTAAATAAGACTTCTCTCTCTTTCCCAATTCACCTCTACCTGATTTAATTCACTCCCTATCATCTACACTCTCTCACTCTTTCATTTCCTAAGTGTTGGGTATTTTCCACTTTTCTTCCTTTTTCCTTCTCTATAGAGAAAAAAAGAGTCTTGCCCCTTATTCCTCACCTTTTGGTTAAATTCATCTCTCTTCTCTCTTATCCTAATCTTATCTTTAACTCTTCATTGTTTCCCTTATGAAAGGAAGGATTAATATATCTTATTATAAGTTTTATGACAAAGAAGCATTCTAGGATTAATATATTAAAGTTGAGTAAAATTTTGTTAAGTGGATTGCAGGCATGGGTGTTGTTTTTACCTAAACTAGTTAATCCATTTATTTGACCAATCATTTAGTTGTGTGAAAAGTTTCTAAATTTAAAATTTTGATTAGCTATTTGTGAATAAATTTGATTATTTTGATGAACTAATCAGTTGGTTCCTATGAGTATTCGATCGGTTTGCCAAACCCCTCGACTTGTTGCTTTATGAATAGGGTGGTCTAGTCTTCACTTAGACCCATAAACAAGTTTGGTCCAACACATCAATTGGTTTTCTATAAATAATATATTGGTGGGACTAATTAGTCAACTAGTTTGCTGGTTTTATTTTCTTCTCAGATCTAGTGCATCCAAAGTAGTTGACTAGTTCTAAGGAACAATCAACTAATTTGTCTATTTCTTCGATCATTGTTGATACTTAATGTTCTTTCTTTGGGCCTTCTACATTAATGTTCCTATGTAATTGCAAAATTGTAACAATGATTTCAACCATGCTTATCCTAAATTTAATATGGATCAAAATGATGATATTATGGGCCTTGAGTGGTTAAGTTTGGTGTCACCTCTAAACACACAAATACTGGCTTATATGCATTGTGATGTGTTTGGTATTATCACTTGGAAACACCCAATTAGTTATTAATGGAATGGAATTGTGATTTATGATATCATGTGTTAATTAAGAATAATGGATTAAGATTTCATTTGAGCCCTTTTTTCTGACTCTCGAGGTAGTTATATGAAAGTTGGTGG
This sequence comes from Tamarix austromongolica, assembly GCA_039764185.1. Classification (NCBI taxonomy): domain Eukaryota; kingdom Viridiplantae; phylum Streptophyta; class Magnoliopsida; order Caryophyllales; family Tamaricaceae; genus Tamarix; species Tamarix austromongolica. Next base: position 32,765,266 of record CM077813.1, on the reverse strand, counting down.
GAGGTCGCCTTTTATTTTCTATGTTTTCACTCAGTACCTATTTTCTTCTCTACCGGATTTCTATTGGTATGGAGTATATGTATATCTTTGAGGTATAGGATTATATTATTACAAGCTAATATGATATTAGGGTATAGTTTGGGTGGGTGAGGTATCCCAATACAAGCCCCTTAACACTTTATATTATCCACTACTTATGCTAGTGTGGTATCCCAAATTTTGTATACCTCACAATAGAGGTATTCATGGTATGGTGGGTGAGGTATCCCAGTGCAAGTCCCATTTATTTACTCTAACCATATGTGATGGGCGTAGTATCCTATTGTGTGCTAGCCCTCATGGTAGATGCATTCAATATGTGGTGGGTGTGGTATCCCATTGTGTGTGTTCGTTATGATAACTTTTTTTCATGGTGGAGAACTGGGTGTGGTTAAATTGATTATCTTAATAATTAAAAAATATGTGGTCACTAAAGGAAGATTTGTAATATTATTTTCGCTATGTGATTCTGTTACATGATTTGTGTTATTATTCCTCTATGATTCCCTTGCAAGTATTCCTTTTACATTTCTATCTCAAATATGAGAGACATTTTGTGTAGTTTATTTTACTAGTACTTCATTGTATTGATACTACATTTATATTGTCACTGTGATGATCCAACTTTTAGTTTGGTGAGTAGAGGATGATTTACAAGTCTACAATTATTAGCTAGAGTATGTCGAGGATGATGTCTTGGATCAGTAGCTGGCCATTTCTTAGGGTTGACAGTTACATTACTATTTAGTTAAGGGTTAGGCTAGCTGGTTAGATGTATTTTTTTCTGTTGTGATGCATTTAGCTCTTTCCACTTATTTAAACTCTTGAATTTGATCCTTGTATTTGTATTTTGTAAACTCTCTCTTCGATCTATATTACTATTCTCATCATTGTTATCATAGAATTTCTGCATTATTAGTAGATAATGCATTCTTCCATTATTGTTCTATTTTGTATTACATCAGGCATGGCTAGGTGATCACACATTTCTCATGGTTGATGTGCCAGTAACATCCTCCAGATTTTTCTTATATAAATGCTTCCACATTATCTTTTAATTGAAAATTTCTAGTTAAAAAATTTGGGTGTGTTACATTTAGCCCCGAATAATTCTATATGGATATTTAGGCCCAACCCATGCCATGTACGATTACATGGTTGCAAAAGATATTTAGTTTTTAAGTGTATACGACCCTTTTATGGTTAATGTAGAGTAGAAAAGATACTAGATCATTTTAATAACTTCATTGTTTTTTTTGATTTACCTAACAATGTGGTCCCTGACTCTTTGATTTTTAATGATTTCCCCTAGAATATTGTTCATAGATTAATGCTTTAATGCACTTACATTCTAACTATTGTAAGTGTTTTATATGAGCATACATAATAATATAAAATGTTAAAATTGATCTGTGTTCCTAAATATAACACAAACTACATAAGGTGTAAGGTGAGAAAAATTTTATATGAAAATGAATTGATTTAACTCTTACAATAATTATTTTAATCCCAAAAAACCACTTAGGGGGTAATTGAGTGAAAACAACACCTATATTTGAGTATGAAATTATTTAACAAGATCGTATGCCTGTTTTAGAAAAAAATCCTATTTAGGGTCAACTTTCAACAATCAAAGTCAAAGTCATGGTTAATAGTCTCAGTTTGACCATCGCTATTCATTTATTCAACATCTTACCATTTTAAAATTAATTTGGTAATTTTATGTCTAATCATGGTTAAACCTTTAATTAAATCTAAAAATCATGATTAATTCACATTAACCCTCCTTATAATGATTCGAGGGTGATTAATGAATAACAATTTGAATATGATGAAGAGTATAAAGATCATTTCACTAAGCATATTGAAACTTTATACACTTATAAATTAGGTTATATCAATCTAAATATTTTCATATCCTTTTTAAATACTTGTACCTAAAAAATCCAATGAATAACAAGTAATCATTAAATCACTCAAAAATCAACTCTAGCATCAAAATTTAGCATAGACCCGAGGTTAATAAGTTGGTCACATGTTTTGATATCTCTGTACATTTGTGGGAAATTGATCATAATTTCTCCGATACTTATTATTTTTAATATGCAAAAGATGAATTGAAAATTAGGCATCTTAAGTTTTAATTTTATACCTAATAAGCCTTCAAAATCTTAGCAAATTGAGAGCTGTTTATCACAAAACTTAACATATATTTGGTAGATCTCAAACCACCACATTTTAAGCTTCTTCCACATAAAACAATAATCAAAACACCAGCTCTCATACCATGAGCATGCTTTATAACATCATTAAATCATTTTGTTATCACACGAGCTTATTAGATTGTACAACAGGAAATAATGTCTCCAAGATGCATGATGAAACTTGATTTACAAAAAGCCTATGACTCGCTCAACTGGGAATTTTTAGAAAATGTTTTAATGGGCCTCATGTTTCCCCCTTATTTTGTCAAAATTCTCATAGTCTATGTTACTCAGGTGAATTACACCATCTATATTATTGGTGAGCATCTCCCATATTTTAAACCACACTTGGGATTAAGGTAGGGTGACCCACTTTCTCCCTACTTTTTTATAATTATCCTTGAATGTTTATCAAGAATACTAAAAAAATCTATAGGAGATAGATGGGTTAGATGAAATCCTAAATGTAAAGAGCTAAAAACCATTAACCTTCCATTTGCGAATGATCTACTCTTATTCTTTGGGGGGGATATATCTTATGTCACCCTCTCAAAAGGTTATGAGACACCACCTGCCAATCTACGCTAGAGATGAGGACCCAATCATCCTAGAGGAATGGATTTGGGAAATGGATAAGACATTTGAGGCTATTTATTGGAAACCTACCCGAAAGGTAAGTATTGTAGCCTTTTTCTTGTGAGGAATTATCGACACCTAGTGGGTAGGTTTTCATGCACAAGACTGGCCACATATATCTTTGGAGGACTTCAAGTTAGAAATTCGTGCTAAGTTCTACCTTGAGAGTCTTAAAAGGGATAAGCTGAAGGAGTTCATGTAGTTGCCTCAAGGGAGCATGATAGTGAGGCAGTACCATGCTCGATTTACAGAACTACTAATATTTGCACTAGGAATCTCAGTTAGCGAGTCGATTGTGGTTTACCAATTTGAGTAGGGACTCCTTCTTAGCATTCTACGGATGATGGGTGTTGTGGATTTTTAAGACTTTACCACATTATATAAGAGGGCATGTATTGCAGCTATGTTGGTTAAGGAGCAGGCTACCATTCTTGGTAAGAGGAAGCTTGAGTCGTAGGGTTCTAGAAGCAAGATCTAGTACTGAGGAGGAGGAACTCCAGGGTTTTAGTAGAAAGGTCAAAACTAATCTTAAGGAGGTTAGTATTGACATTAGTGTTAGTCAGGAGTTCAGCATCCAAGGTAGACTTGCCAGGGTGGCCTAATTTGGTGTGAGACATGTTGTTAGCTAGGGCACCGATTTTTGAAGTGTCAGCGATAGTAGGGTCAGTATCAGTATCAACCATCACTGATACCATAGCAACAAGCTTTTTAGCAGCAAACCTACCAACAACCTTGGTAGCAGCTTCAGTAGAGAGCACCAGCCCCACCTAATAGACAACCTAGAAAGAGTTAAGGGAGAAAACAAGGTCCTCACTCTTTCCCTCAAAAGGGGAGAGGTCAATCTCAAGGTTCTAGAGGGTATCATGGAGGATACCAGGGAGGACAGTTAGGCAGACACCTGAATTTCATCAGCTAGGCAGAGGCAAACAAGAAGTTGGATGTTGTCACTAGTACATTCTCAATCCTATCATTACCAATTTATGTGTTGTTTGATTAGGGAGCATCTTTGTCGTTTGGGTATTATTCATTTGTTGTTAAAGCTGTGTTGACTTCATCTTCTTCTATATTTATATCTATGACGTTGCCTTCTAGTTATAAATTGGATTATACTAGGCTCTACTCAAATGTGGCCTTAGAGATAGGCGAGGTAGACTTCCTAGTAGACTTGGTTGAGATGGACCTTTAGAACTTCAATATTATCCTTGGAATGGATATGTTAAGGAGGTATAAGGTAGTGATAGATTATTCGTAGGAGCAAGTCGTGCTTCAGGGACCTCAGGGTGCTGAGGTCTCTTATTGGAGATGCAAGGTTAGTTCTACAACGAAGGTCGTATCTGCCCATACGTTATATTCCTTGATGCAGAGAGGTTACCCTATGTTCTTGCACGACATTTAAGAGTTGAATACGGATGTGTCAGTATTGGAGGGCATTCAAGTTTTTCATGAGTTTCTAGATGTGTTTCCTGAGGATATTCTAGGTATGCCATCTATACAGGAGATAGATTTCACCATTGAGTTGGCATCGGTGGAGTTGAGAGAGTTGAAGACTCAATTGGAGGACTTGTTGGCTCATGGGTATATCCAGCTAAGTGTGCCTCCATGATGAGAACCTGTGTTGTTTGTAAAGAAGAAGGACGGGAGCCTTCACTTCTATATAGATTATCAAGGGTTGAATTAGTTGACGGTGAAGGATCACTACCCGTTTCCTAGGATAGACGACTTGGTTGATCAGCTTCAGGGAGCTTCGACCTTCTCAAAGGTTGACTTGAGGTTGGGTTATCATCAGTTGCATACCACTGAGGTAGACATCATAAAGATGGCCTTAGGACATGGTACAGACACTATGAGTTTACGATGATGCCTTTTGGGCTCACTAATGCTCTTACTATTTTTATGGACTTGATGACAAGGATTTTCTGGCCATTTTTCAATTATTTTGTTGTGGTTTTCATTGATGATATTTTGGATTACTATTGGAGTAGAGAGGAGCATGAGTAGTATCTACGGATGATTTTATCACTTCTAAGAGAGCATAAGTTGTATGCTAAACTCTCTAAGTGTGAGTTTTACGTTCAAAAGGTTGCATTTTTGGGACATGTAGTGTTAGTAGGAGGTGTCATCATGGATTCGTTAAAGATTGTACTAGTGACTGAGTGGAAGGCACCAACTAGCGTCTCTAAGGTATGTAGTTTCCTAGGTTTTGCTGGGTACTACAAACGCTTTGTTCAGGATTTCTCGAAGATATCTCAACCTTTGATGAACCTTCTAAAGAAGACGACTAAATTTTAGTGGGATGACGCTTTTGAGAGAGTATTTCAAGGGTTGAAGTAGTAACTGACTACAACACTGATTTTGATCTTATCTTTACGTACTGATGGATTTGAGGTCTACAATAATGCATCGAAGTATGGACTTGGTTGTGTCGTGATGTAGCATGGTAAGGTTATGGCCTATGCTTCTTGATAGTTGAAGCAACATGAGTAGAATTATCCAAAGCATGATTTAGAAATGGCTGTAGTTGTTTTTATGATGAAGATTTGGAGGCATTATTTGTATGGGATGAAGTGCAAATTCTACGTCGACTAGAAGAGCCTCAGGTATATATTCATTCAGAAGGAGTTGAATATAAGGTAGAGGATATTTCTAGGGTTGGTAAAATACTATGACATTGAGTTGACCTACCATGAGGGGAAGGACAACGCCTTTGCAGATGCCTTGAGTAGGAAAACATCACATTCTTTGGGTTCTACTATGGTTTCTAGTCGTTTGCTGGAGGAGTTTGGTGGGGTGGGGATATAAATGATCTAGCAGGGTGATTTGGAGACTTAGATGAGATTACACCGGTGATTTTTGATGAGATTCGAGTAGAATAACAATTTGGGTTATCATCGTAGACTGACTAAGCTCGCAATATTTGTTCCAATGAAGTAGACTGAGAATATGGATTAGCTAGTAGATGCATATTTGAGGTTTGTGGTGAGTAGGCATGGTAACATTATTGACATGGTCTCTGATTGGAATTCAAGATTTTTTTCGCACTTTTGGGGGAAGTTGCAGGAGGTTATGGGCATGAGATTGAGGATAAGTACTGCCTTTCATCCAATTATGGATGAACATACTGAGAGGAAAATTCAGACATTAGAGGATATGCTTGGTGCTTGCATTTTGGATTTTCGAGGCAGTTGGGAAGATTGTTTGCATTTGGTTGAGTTCTCATACAATAATAGTTATCATGCCAGTATAAGGATGGCACCCTTTGAGGCATTGTATGAATGTAAGTGTAGAATGCCCTTGTGTTGGAGTGGCATAAGTGAGACTGTTGTACTTGGACCAGAGTTGATTGAGGAGACAATTCAACAAGCTCGATTGATCCATAATAGGATAAGAGTAGCTTAGAGTCATTAAAAGAGCTACATAGATTAAGCTAGGGGATAAAGTTCTATTGAGGGTTTTACTTACTAAGGGAGTGCAGGGATTTGGTCAGAAAGGTAAGCTAAGCTTAAGGTATATTAGACCATATGAGATTCATGATAGGATTGAGGAGGTTACTTACTTGATAAGTCCATATTTTTACATATTTTATTCCCTTATAATCATAGTTTTTAGTATTTTAATTAAGTAATATAGGTGAATAATTATGGTTTTATGCTTAAGAGGTAATGATTGCATAAATATTATTATTTAAGCTAAAATAATATAAATTAAGTAAATTTAGAATATAATATTATTTATTAATTTTTATTAATTTTTTTGCAGGTTTTGTTTTTAAATAGAAGAAAAAAAAATAAATTGGACCTTTGGACCAACGGCTTAAGGGTTGAAGGCTAAAGGCTTGGGAGCAAGCCAAATGAAGCCAAACCAGCCGATGAGCGCACAGGTCGAAGAAGGAAGTCGGCAAAGGGCAGATGTGGGATGTGCAAGAGGATCCAAAGAAAATTCAAAGAAGAAAAAAGAAAAAGGAGGGTTGGAGGCTCGAGAAGCAGAGGGCCGCGAGATGAAAGAAAGAGTCAGCAGAGCTGATGTGGCGTGAGGCACAAAAAATAAAAGAAGAATGCTGCGAGCATGGATCTAGAAGAATAAAAGGGGAGGTACGACATGAAAAATAGAAGAGAGAGGGCGGCAGAGCCGTAGAAAAAAAAATAAAAAAGAGCCACAGGAGCGAGGAGGAGCCGTCAGAGGCTAGATTAGGCAAGAGACTCTGATGCAGAAGGGTAAGCACAGAGGACGAGCGACACACGGAAGGCCAGGCATCAGTGCCCCATCTTCCGTCAGCCGAAAAGAAAGAAAAAGAAAAAGAAATGATTGCACAGAATTCAGCGCCGGAAAGGAAGAGAAATAGGAAAGAAATTTACCTGGTAGAATTTATTTTAGATAAAATTTTTATTTGAATAAATTCTTGATCTTTTATCTATAATTAATTTTGGTTATTTCTTTCTCTATTTTTAGTTTATATTTTAGATATATATTTTTGTGTAATTAAATAAATAATTATGGCTGGCTAAAAATTTATCACTAGGGAATAAATTGAAACCCTAGAATAGGGTTTGAAATATAATTTTATTTTCTTTGTTTTGTGAGATTGTTCCATTACTTTATTTTAATTGCTATCATTTATATATATAATTCTGTCAAGTATAATTTATTTGGTGCATGCCTTGTTCTGGTTTCCTCATAAGTGACAGTATGTAGGATTATTTACCTGCTAGGTGGCCATCTAAATATACTAAACTTTATATGTATAAATTGCAGCTAGGTTAGATAACAATTCACCTAATAGTTTTGTGATTCAAACTGAAGTATTAAAACGTTTAGATATTTGTGTGTCAAGGAAAGGAAATACAGCTAGACATGCTTTGTGTACTAGTTTGGGTAATTAGATTGACAGCCTTCCAATTATACTTAATGCATTAAACCTAGTTAAATATAGAAGCCGCTTGTTGCTGCTATACTACTAGTATTCAATAGGGTTAAAATTGGTACTTTGTCGTATTAATTAATTAAGGGAAGTAATATAAGGTGTATGGACCTACTTTTGGTGTACAACTTGGTCGATCTCTTTCTTAGGATTAAAATATTAACTTAGAAATTAATATTATATTTTGACCTAATCTAGTGGTGGATTTCGATTTCCCTAACATATTTATCATATTTGCCATTTCCCATTGTTTTTTATTATTATTTTATTTTATTTTATTTATTCCTTTTATTATTTTTATTTTTATAACCCCCATTAGTATTTTTCTTATTTATTTATTTTGTGTTATTATTTTTATTGTTATTCTTAAGCTAGTTAAATAGAGGTGAGCCCTATCAATCCCTGGCCTAGAACGATACCCTTATTTACCAGTACTACAATTGACAACAAGAGGGTTTAAATTGCGTGCTAGCTATGGCCACACTAATTTTTTGCGCCGTTGCTGGGGATTGGTAACTTCACCTTTATTTTGTTAGTATTTTTAGTGTGCTTTTATTTTTAGTGTGTTGTGTTTTTTGTATCATCCTTTTATTTAGATGTAAGAGTGCTTGTGGGCACTCAAGTCTCTAAATTAATAGGAGTTTTAGTAGTTACTGTGTTTCATTTTTAGTGTTTATCTTTTAGGTTTATTTAGGATTTTTAGTGTGTTGTGTTTTGCTTTTAACCGTTTCCATTGGAAGTGTTAGTGTTTTTTTTCCAGGTGGCTATGAGAGGATCCTTGGACTATGGAAAACTTTGTATGAATCTTAATGCAATAGTAAATGAGGTAATTTCAAGTACTCTTGATGATAGACTTAACCAACTCACTACTCTTATTTCGTAGGTAGCTACAGCTATTGGAGTTATTAATACAAGCGGAGTGTGTCATACCCAAGGAAATCCATATGGCTACCATTCACAAGCTATGAGAGGAGGAGGATGGACACAACCCAATGTTCAACCTTTCAATGGTTTTCAAGGACAAAATCCCTATACAAGCACATACTATTCTGGAATGAGGCATCAACCCAACATTGGATGGGACATGAATGATCATTATTCAGTGCCATATCAAGACCCTTACATACGCAAATATGAAATTTCAAAATATTATGAATATCCTCAACAAGAATCTTCTCCAGTTTCATAACCCTCAAGTTTAGAAAAAATGGAGAAGCTTTTTGAAGCACTGACAAATGGTTAAAATTGGTTGGTAGATGGGAAAAATCAACTAATGTAAAGCCAAATTATACAAAATGAAAGGATGCTAGTGTTGGAGGATCAAATGGGTTATGTGGTCGACATGATCAATCAATTACAAGCACAAAAAGAGATCTCTAGTACTTCAATTCCAAATTCAAGTGAGAGTTATGAGTATGATGATGCCATGTCTAAAAGTAAGGATGAGCTAGTTGAGGAGGTTCCCATGGAGAACATTGAAAAGCAAGATCATGTGGAAGAAGAGCTTATAAAAGTAGATGAAGAATCTCATCAAAATGAGGATCAAGTGAACAAAGAGAATTATATGGATGGCAAGTCTATCACTTTCATCTACCATAGACCATCTTTGAACATTTATTCCCCAATTTTGCTTGGAGATAACCATGAAACACAAGGCAAGCCTTTGAACCACTTTGATTTTATTTATGCTAACCACACTCCTTGTTTTCCCTCTTTTAGTAGGTTGTATGGATCCAAGATTGAAGAGAGTAATCAAATCATCTTGGATACATTTAATAAGAAGCGTAATGCTACAAAGGAGAGGTTATGTTGGAAGGATGTGTTTAAAGATTTTGAGATGGGAAAATATGTTCCTTCGATAGAGAGATCACGATACATGGACAGGAGACAAAACATTATCTCTTTACACACCTACTTAAATCCCATGATAGGTAAGTTACGTTCTTGTTGGATCAAATCTTTCATTAAAAGTAATATTTTGTCTTTTCCTTCCTTACAGGATAACGATGATCATCACGAGGAAGGATTTGGTGAAGCAGCTCTCAAGTGGACATATCCATCTTGAACGAGAAAAACCGAGATCATGTCAGGCTGAAGACATAAAAACAAGCACTACTTGGGAGGCAACCCAATGTCATAAGGGAGTTTTCTATCCTCTAGTTATTTATTTATTTAGCTTTTATCGCCATACTTTAAATTACATGTTTCCTTAGTTGTTTGCACACTAAGGATAATGTGTGATTTAAGTTTGGGGGGGGTGTGTTTTATGTTTTCGCAATAAGAAAAAGAGAATTTTTTTTTAGAGTTTTTAGAGTGTTTAGTATTTTTAGAGTCGTAGGAACCCTTAATTAGTCAATGAGGAATATGTCTTTGAAATCTAACAAAAAGTTGATCATGAAATCGAGATAAAGCAAGTGGAGATTTTTTGTGTTAATTTTGATATAGGGAACACATATCTATGTGTCTACATATGAATGGAGAAAGAACATGTATGATTTTCTAACCACCGACATGGCATGTTGTGATTCATCACATTCCTTAGTGAGCTTTTGAACCATATGTACCTTCTTTTTTTGAGCAAATTTACACAAAATCATCTACTTTTCTTGGCTTCAAAGTTTCTTTGTAAACCTCATATATGTTTAATTGCTTTGTTCAAATTACTTGATATAGATCATATAATGGACTATAGAGATTACTAGAACTTACTCTTGTGCTAGTCGAAGCTTATAGTCAAAACATGCTTTGATTGAGAAAATGATATAGGCAGCTTCGAAAATTTTCCATCACATGACCAAGTAGCTTAACCTAATTTGTGTATACATGATATATATCCCATAGAAATCCTTTGAGCCTATAAATTAAATATATATATATATATATATATATATATATATATATATATATATATTTTTCTTCATTACCCACATTAACCTTCGGGCTTTAATGTCCTTACCTTTGCTTAAAGCTATTGGAAGGAAATCAAATCGTTACGGATATAAAGAGTGGTTGTGTATGTGTGTATCTAAAAGAGATATATGTATTTATGCTAAGAAAGGGGATTGGTTATATTTGGTGGAGAAAAAAATGTGAAAATAATAAAAAATTACTAAAAAAAAATTTAAAAAGAAATTGGAAAAAAATGAAAAAAATATATAAAAAAAGAAAAAAAGAAAAAAATGTTAGGATATAAGGAAGAGAGGGAGTTATGGAGATGATGTTGAGAAAGTTCTATTCATGTTCTATTTTGGTGTGAAGATGGAGAGATGTATCATTGATGTGGAGTTAAGCTTATATTTCATCTACTTATTAGATTACACTAGCTCTTGATCTTTTTAGCACCACACTCATAAAATACTCCCTACCTTTCTTTACCTTAAATCCTATTACAACCAATAAGTAAGTCCTATTTGATTCTCAAGATGAGCAGCATTTGATTTGCTGGAGATTAGTCACAAGGGTTAAGCATATGGTTCGGTCCATTTGACAAGTATTTGGTATCCTTCATGAGGTTTTATCCACAAGAACATGAGCCTTCTTTGTTTATATATATGAGTTATTTGTTATCTTTATCATCTTATCTCACATACATGAGTGTTTCTATACATTTGTAGCCATAAATCTAAGAGAAAAATAGAGGGTATTCACAGTGAGGATGGATCTTGATGTGACTAAGGCGTAGTAGATCTTCATTCATAATATTGATCTGTTCATACTTGTCATGTTTATGTGTGAACCATATGTTGAAATTAATTCTTTAAATCTCCCAATGTTGAATTTTGGTTGATTGCTAATCTTGACGTTTGAAAGTAAAAGATTCTAAGAAAAAAAAATGGTTAAGGGTGTTAAGTGTGTTTCGTGTGTTTTTATATTTATATATATATATATATATATATATATATATATATATATATATATATATATATATATATATATATATATATTTTTTTTGTTTTGTGTGTGCGATTTTGTGAGTATATCATCTGCGAAATCCTCACAAGACCTTACTCGTCCTCAATGGGTGACCTAGGGGTTTAAAGGGCTTGTTGCACATGCTAAGTGTAATCGTGAGAAAGTGGCTAGTTAATTTAATTTTATTTGTTTAGAGTAATAACTTGCTTGAAAAATAGTATGTGGATTGGTGTAAGAATGCATGGGAGACTTGAAAAGAGTTTTGGGAGGAGACCCTAAGTGAGAGAAATATGCAAGGAAGGGAAAACTAATGGGAATGGTCAAAATGGGTGTTGTGCTATTTCAACAAGTGCATGGATTCATTATAGCATTTCAAGATTGTATCCCATAGAGACTTCGTAATTGATTATACTTCTTTATTATTTTAACTATCTAAATCTACAAAAAGTGGAGGTATGCGCTCAGATGAAAAGAATAATTATGAAAATCTTTCTAACTTGCAGATACTAAAAATATGAATGAAACCTAGGATTGAACTTCGGTCTTCGGATTAATAATCAATAATAAAACAATACTTATGCCGTAGATTAATTCACTAACTGTGGACAATTGGTCAAATCATATTCATTAGCCTCTTTTAAGGTCTAAGAACGTATTTAATCTAATTTACGAACTACATTGGTGACTCAGAAATTAAACTAAACCCATCAAGCATCACCAATTATAGAGTCCCTAAGAATTAAACATCTACTTTCGTGATTACTTAAATTCCCGTATATATGTTATTTTTCGATAATAATCTCAGCCTTTCAGTTGTAGATTACATCTATGGAGGTCAGATTTCATCAAATCCACTTTACAACAATTACATCTAGCACATATAACAGTATTAATGAATCAATCATACGACACAATAATTTATTTCATCATATAGATTACTAAAATGGTACTTAAGTTCAATCCTATAAAGGAGACTACTCACTCATACTTGCAACTAAAATAAATGAAATAAATAGCATGATGAGCATAATAACAATGTAATAGATAAAAAGAAGAAGAATTAGATTGAAATAACCATAATCTAGAAGAGTGCAATGTTGATTCGAGCCGACCATCACAAATTACATAATTGAATCTCCTGAAATATTAAAACTAAAGGAACAAAGTATTACATGAAGCTATGCTCGGTAATGAGGGGTCTCTGACTCCTCTAAAACTCTCTCTCTCTCTCTCTCTCGTCTTAAGAAGTCCCCGAGGTGTGCTATGAAATTCCCCATCGCACTGGCCATGTCGTGCATGTAGATCATGGGGAAGACAGCTACTGCACAGCCTTGCGACTCTTGAATGGCCTAGCCTTGCAATTTCTTAGCTCTCGGCAATTTGGAAATTCTGACTTTACATAGCCGTATAGGCCTTGCATGGCCTGGCTTTGTAATATTTTTAGCCTCGACTTTTCAGTTTAGAATTTCACACGACCATGTAGGTCTGGCATGCCCTGGCTTTGTGATTTTGTTTTCTTCTATAATCACAAGAGAATGCTGCAAGGCTATGCAGCCGGGTGTGCAACCGACCGTGCACTCTCATTTTGAGTCTTTTTAGGGATATCTTGGCATATCGTTTTGCTCTCATAGCTTCAATGCACCTTCATAAGCATGTTGGTTTGATGCACTCTCCTCCCAAGCCTTCCTTTCTATGTCCTTAGCTCCAAAAATAAGCAATTCTTTCTCGGTCTTGGTGTTTTTGTAGGAAAATCCTACAACACAAGGCTCAAGAAAACAATAGTGCAAGTAATAGACCAAAACCATAGCAAAATATGTAAAAGAGATTAAATGAAGACCCAAAGCTAAGGGAAAGAGAGGGAAAAATATAGGGAAAAATTCACTTTATCAACTCCCCCATGCTTATACTTTGCTTGTCCCCAAGCATACATAGAAAAACAGAACAACATAATGAGAGAAATAATAACAAAGCCTCAGATGATAGGACCAACAACATAAACATGGCATACAAAGTATAGTTCAACCCATATTTTAAGCTGAAATAGTAGTATAGAAAAATAAAGTGAGATAACCCTTCAGCGTGGACACACAAATCAGAATTATTATGACATTCTAAGGTAGTTTAGGGTCATGTAAATGTCGTCCCAATAACACATAGGTCAAACAAGGCCACAGACTTACTCTCTTTATTTAAGTGTAGAAAATATGCACTCATGTGTGTTTGTAGGGAAAATAATGTCACTCAATACTCTCCTATCTAATGATGAGCAATCATATGCTTGCAGAAACTCTTCTTCTTCACTGCTTAAAGACAATATGCATTACAAAAATCAAGAGGTCTTAACAAGGTTATAATGGGGCCAGGGTGAAAAGGTAGGATAGATCTAGGAATGTAGCTATGGACCTAAAACTAGAAGAGCGATAACTATAAATCCAAATCAGAATTGGAAACTTTCGAATCACACTTAATTGCACACCAAGGATCCCTCCTTTTTTTTTAAAAAAAAGAAAGAAAGAAGAAGAATTAGATGATACAAATGGAAATAAATGCAACTTTTTTATTTATTTTTCTTTTGTTTTTTTAGATAAAAAGAAGAAGATACCCTCATGCTTGTCTTTTTACCCTGTCTACAATAATAATATCCATTAGTTATCGCTTCCTAGTTTTTGGACCAAAGTTAGGTAGTTTCTTGTAAAAAAAAAACTAGTATGTAGGTAAACGAAGGGAAAGGCCTAGGCTCAAAGGTATTGAACAAAAGGAAAACAAGTGTTATTTGGTGGATTATGGCAAAAGTAACTAACAAAGAACACACATGCCTCTATCACACTAATGCACGCATAAGTCATATGCAGTTTCGGAGAGAGCGTTTGCAAGTTCTAGTTTCTCATATAAGAGGAGAGAACACAATTAGAAGAAGTAAGATTACATAAAAGGTGGACAGTCTCCAAAGCTCAAAGTCTCACCGGTTCTTTGCTACGAGCCTTATCTTCTAAATCTTAGTCGGGATGGGTAAGTCTACGAATATAAACCATTACAGTGTTATAATAATAAGTGGTTTGAGAGTCTGTCACTTGGAGGGGTCAGCGCTATAAGCAATTTAAAAAAAAATATCAGTTGTAATAGCTCGCAATTCATGAGTTTTCCTAGTGCATGGTTAGGTTATGTAGAAGGTTCTTTAATTTTTTCATCTTAGGAATTCATTTCGCAAAACAACATCACAAGTAATAGAAAAAAAACGAAAAACATAATAGAAAAGGAAAATAATAACACAAGAAACAATAGGAAAAAGGAAATAGCTAAGGTAGAAAGAAAAATGACTCCCCCATGCTTGAATACCACGTTATCCACAATGTGGAAGTGAGGAACGAGGGGAGGGAAAACTCAATAACTGGGGCAGTGGTGGAGGTAGGTAGCCGTGCTCCAAATGCCATTGATACATTTGATGTATCATGGAGTTCATTTTGTCTATGGGAGCAACAACCTCCCTAAGACTTTGGGCATCCAACATATTGAATCTGTCATCAATGTGTTGGAAGCGAGCATCCCAAGAAGTGTCTGAGGAAGAAGGGCCAAAATCAGCGCCAAATGAAGGAGGTGTTGGAAGAGTAAGAAATAGTAAATGAAGGCCTTCTTCCAGGATTTCAGGGTTTTCATTCGAGGGAGGTGGCATTGCCTAACCTAAGTGTGGCATATGAGGAGAGGGTAACCAGTTGGTGTGCCCAATCCCAATGAGAGTGGTGAATACGGGATTGGGAAGCGAGTACCACACCTCCTAGCTATAATACAATTTGTATTGATGCCTATCTTGTATAATTAATTTTATATTTGTGTAGGTTGTCAGCCCGAGGTATTTTGGTAGGAAATCCTCATGGATGTCATCTAGGATATAATTAAGCCTAGTGGCAATGTACATGATGATACCGTCTACGACGATATCACCGGTGAGATTGGTGCTCACTATACTCAGATGGTCAGTAAGATAATATGTAGCATTGAGGGCACTATCCTAGAGCATACAATACAGAGTAAAGAGCTCTAATTTTTGTACATTTCCTTGGCTCTCCCCTCAGCCAAAAATTGAGCTAGCCAAAAGCCATTAGACATAATGCAAAGCCAAATTGTAAATTAGGGTGGCCTTTGCGTGGTGTCCACTATACGGCTGAGGGGGACAACCTTTCTTAGGTAAGGCAATTTCTCGCCAAAAATCTTGAGGATCCCATATTTTAGAACCCTCATAAAGTCATCGACCATAAGAGGTAGGTGAAGAAATGATGAGAACCAAGACAAAGACATTCGATGAGGTTTATTAAATAGCTGACACATGATGGATTAGTCAGAATGATAAAAAACAAAGGAACTAAGGAACTCAAGTGTGAGCCTCTTACTTGTAGGAAATGCGTAGTAAAAGAAATGGTAAAGACCACTACAAGAAAACAAATACACAACATCCTCCTTTAGCCCTAGTGCTTTGAGACAATCCAAATTGAGTTAGGGTAATGTTCTGATTCACTAGTCCCTCATAGATATCCTTGTCATCAAGGTCGGCAAAGGTAATAATGTAAGGATTCAAAGGTTGTGTATTTGCAGCCTTATCTCACCCTTTCGATTGGCATGGCTACGGTTGAGAGGACTCACCTTCCTCCTAGGTTGATTTCAATCGTATTATGGGAGCCACTATTACTCTTATTTGCAAACTTAAAGCGTTAGAAAATAGTTTGAGCAAAACACACACCGTAATTGAGATGGGAAAATATAAAGTGGAAATTAAGCAAGAATAATAGAAGAACCAAAATTATAAAGGATGGAATTAGGAAATGAAAAACCAAACCAAGAAAAGTGCCTGTGTGCATAACCGGTGCAGAAACAGTGAACAAGATGAATGGTGTGTGGTGCTGCACCGGTAGGAGCTGCAAAATAAGGTCTGCACAAGTAGGGTGTGTAGGGAATTGTGGTAAAAATTTGATTAAGTGGTAAATGGTGGTGCAAGTGGTGGTGAAAGTGGTCTGTATGCAGGTGAAATAGCTGCTGCAAAGGGTGGTTGGTCCTGCACGACTGAGGAAAAAGGGTGGAAAATAGGGTGTGCATGATATGCATTGCCTATTTATGCATAGATGGAATCAGGTTGTTAATGGTGTTCGTTGGGCAAATCTAGGAGGAAAGAGGAGGAGGAAGATATTGGAGAGGGTTAGGGTTTGAAAGGGAGGGGATGTGACGGTGAGAGAGATGAAAAAGAAGGGGTCACAGGCATGTGTATTTATGGACAAATGGGTTTGCACAGCCGTGCACCCTTGGCATGAGCAGGCCATGCCGAGAAGGAAATGGGTGTCCATGGGCGTGTAGGTTGTGCATGGGCAGACAACGCAAAAATTTTCCTCCTTGCTTGATAGTTTATGGATTGGCACAGTTATGTAGGTCTGGCATGACCAGGTTGTGCAAAAATTTTTCTCTTAGGTTTTCTCCATTTTCAATGATAGGGTTATGCATGGCCGTGCGGTAGAGAGTGCTTAAGCCGTGCAACCCTATATTCTTTATTTCTCTTACTCATTTTTGTCATGTAATGCACTGTATCCTCCTAATAGCCATTAGATAGCTTTGATAAGCAATCTTTCCTGCCTAAAAGCTACAACACAAAAAGAAAAACAAAGGAAACAAAGGAAACAAAAGAAAAGGAAGCACACAAAAAAAAAGAAACACAAGAAAAAAAAGAAATATAACAAAGGAAAATATCACTACTACGAAAACGGGAAATAATAACGGGACATTAATAACGGAAGTTCGAAAACCATTTTCAAACGCGTGAAAATTAATCGACGGGAAGTTTTGATAACGGTTCTAGTTAAAAACCGTTATTAAAAGAGGATTTAATAACGGTTCATATTAGAACCATTGTCAAAAGTCAGAAGCTTTTAATAACGGTTCCTGGAAGAACCGTTATTAAAAGATGTTTTAATAACGGTTCTCTCAGGAATCGTTATTAAATCCTCTTTTAATAACGGTTCTCTCAGGAACCGTTATTAAAACCCAAAAATCAAACTTTTATTTCGCTCGGTTCTGTTTCGTGCCAAAGTTTTCAGTCTGCACTTTCGTTCTCTTGCTCTCCTTCTCCTTGCAAACCCTCGCACCACCACACCGTGCACCACCAAGTCGCACCACCACACCAGCTCTTCTCAAGTAAAGGAAACCCTCGCACCGCCAACTCTCCACCACGCCTTCATCCTCCGTCGTGTTTGAAGCCCTTGCCTCTCTCAACATTCTCACCGTCGTGTTTGTAGCTAGCTCACTTTATGTATGTGTTTGTTCTTCCTCTCGTAACTTTTTATCTACTTATATATGTATATATATATATATATATTCATGCATGTTGCTACAAATTTTCATTTGTTTGTTATTGAAAGATTGTGGTTTGTCGTTCAAAAATGTGTTGTTGAATGTGTTGGCTGAAAATTTTGCTGTTTGTTGTTGAATTTGTTGCATTATTGTTATATATTAACAAGTTCATGTGTTGGCCGAGACCTTTACATATTATTGTTGTATTTGTTTGTACGGAGAATATAGATTCAACATTATTTAGAGCTACAACCATAATAAACAAAAGAGAAGACATTATTGAGGTTATTTAGAGCTAGATTCAACTGTAAACTTTGGAGGGTCATAACTTTTTCATGAGACCTCGGATTTAGGTGATCTAGGAGGCTATTTTGGGTATTTTTTTTGAGATCTACAACCTGGCAAACGGCGTAGCCGGTTTGGGAAATCTCGGAGTCCAAAAAAGGCCATTTTGGCCTCTAAATTGAGGTTTTTTTTGTTACATACAACCTTGAGGTATATTTTTAGGGTTTTTCACATTCTAGGGTATGAGGGTGTTATATAAACTCTTGATTAAAGTGGTATTACATATTGCCTACCTTTGTATTTTTTATATAGAATTTATTCTACAAACAACCATTATATATACCCCTTGTATTATTTTGTATATAGGGTAATACATGTTTTCAGTTATTTTAGTTTTTACTTTTATCATAATTGTTTTTCCTCTATTGTTTATCTCTTTATCCAGCCATCCATCTATTTAGCCTCATTGGGTATCTTACCATGTCTTAGCTGGCGAGGGTTGTAATAGTATTTCTAATGGGGCTATTACTTTCTTTTGTTTTCATGGTTACTAAGATATTCAAATTTAAAGACTTCTTAGTTCTCAAATGTTAAAGACTTCTTTAGGTACCTCCAAAGAGCTAGTGGAACTAAATCTTTGAGAAAAAGGAACTTAGATGATGATGATGATGAAATTGAAGTTTTTAAGGGTTCAAGTGAAGAAGACGAGCAATGGATCTTATAGTCCATAATAGATTGGTCAACATAGATCCAAGCCATGTATGTTTTCTTTTCCATATTTTTCTATTAATGAATCATGACATATATATATATATATATTACCTAATGGCTAACTGTATATTAATTGAAACATGGGTGTTGTAGTTTTTCACCGATAACTATGCACGAGGCCAGCAATATAATGTTGATGAAATTGATGAAGTTAGAGACCAATGGGCCAAGCACGTGCACTCATTCATTCAGTATTAGGTAGCGATCTATATATTCTACATGCATTTTTAGGTTTGTATTTCATCTACATATATCTTTCGGTCTTCTAGCCTAGATGCGTGAACTCTTTACTTTGGGGTGTAGAGCTACCAAGTTGTGGTATGCCCACTAATTTTTATTCCTAAGTATAGTTGGTGTATTGAGACATGCATAACAATTATAGATTGATTGAAATTATGGTGTGATTGCAGATTTGGTATGAACTGATGTTGTTTTACATTGCAGATTTGGTATTTGTTTGAACATACAACTGTGTATGTGGGCAGGAACAAAACTGCAAAAACTAAAAAAAAACTAAAAAAAAACTGGAGTTTTAATAACGGTTCTTATAAAAACCGTTATTAAAACTCTAGATTTTAACAACGGTTTTCATAAGAACCCTTATTAAAACCTACGTTTTAATAACGGTTTTCATCAGAACCGTTATTAAAAACTGGAGTTTTAACAAAAACCGTTATTAAATATGAATTTTACGCACATATTCGCGGGTTTTTGTGTATTTTTCATGACGGTTATGAACCGTTATTAAAGATTTAATAACGGGCGATTCAATAACGGTTAAAAACCGTTATTAAAACTATAAAATAACCGTTATTAAAACCCCTTTCCGTGGTAGTGTATGAAACATGGGTTGCCTCCAATAATGCGATTGTTTAGTGTCATTAGTTTGACCTCTATGTTCTTCAAACGGATGGTACCTCAAGAAGGGTGATGGAGCCCAACTTCTCAATTGGAGACCTGCCAACATAATGTTTTAAACATTTCCCATTGACTTTGAACCTTCCTATAGGTTCACTCCAAACTTCCACTACCCTATAAGGATATACTTTAAGCACTTGGAATGGACCTGACAACCTTAATCATAGTTTTCTAGGAAAAAGCTTCAGAGGGGAGCTAACTGGAGTACCAACTCTCCCTCCTTGAATTCTTTTCGGAGAATACATTGGTCATGCCATGTCATTATTCTTTCCTTATATATTTTGACATTTTCATATGCATCTAACCGTAACTCATCGAGTTCATTGAGTTGAAGTATTATCCATTCTCTTGCTTCCTTTAAACCTTGGTGAATAGTCTTTATGGGCTAATATGCCTTGTATTCGACCTTAATAGGGAGACGACATGATTTTTCGTATACCAAACGGAATGGTGTGGTGCCGATAGGGGTCTTATAAGCTATTTGGTAGGCCTAAAGAACATCGTCTAGTCGGGAAGATAAGTCATTCCTTGACTTGGATACAGTCTTTTTTAGGATCCCTTTTATTTCTCTGTTAGTAATCTCCGCTTGACCACTTATTTGAGGATGATATGGAGTGGCCATTTTGTGAGCTTATATTCCACCGATGAGTATCCTCTAATGCCACAAATCTCACAAATAGAAGGGGGTTGTTAATACATTAACATTTATTTTATCAATTTTCTAAAATAATGCATCAACTCGTGAAGAAAGATGATCCAGAGTATCAATGTCACACCTGCCACTCTTCTTGGCTATAGAGCGCTTATATGAACATTGGTAATGATTTTGAGCCATATCTTGAATTAGTTGCTTGGCTTCTTGCTCATGAGAGTGACTCCTTTTGCTGCATCTAATATCATCCTGGTGTTGTAACGTAAGCCATTATAAAATGTATGGACCAGTAACCATTCTTCTAACCCATGATGTGGGCGCATTCACAACATGTCTTTGTGGCACTCCCATGCATCATAGAGTGATTCACCATCATTTCGGAAGAAGATGGTAATCAGGTTTCTCAAGTGAAATGTTTTAGATGGTGGAAAGTATTTGTTGAGGAAGGCTCAATAAAGTTGATGCCAAGTGGTAATGGACCTAGGAGAAAGTGATTGCAACTAGGCCCTTGCTTTGTCCCACAACGAGAACATAAATAACCGAATCTTGGTCGCGTCATCTGACACTCCGTTCATCTTCAAGGTGTCACAATACTCGAGAAAAATAGAATGTGTAAGCTAGGGTCCTCCATTGGGCGACCACTTAGTTGATTCTGCTAAACTATATTGAGCTATGCAGGTTTGAGCTCAAAATTTTTTGTAGCTACATTTGGCTTCTGGATGCTCGATTACGTCTCATATGCATTTGGAGATACAAAATCATTAAGAGAGCAATGCTACTTCTTATCTCCGTTAGTGTCATCCATGGTCTTTGCACTAATGCTTCCTTTTGTCTTAATTATCCACTTCCGCAACCCAGTCAACGTTGGTTTGATCTCAGAGCCTAGCTCTCCTAGGGACCCAAGTCGAAAGGATCATTGCATACAAGGTTCCTGAAAGTGAATTCAACAAAAAATCAACTAGCGAAGATAAAGAATAGAAGGGAATTAAAGGATTTAGTCTAGCCAAAATAACATAGTATAGAATATCAATTAGCCGAAGTCCCTAGCAACGACACAAAAAACTCGTGGTGCTATTTCCGCAAGCCCACAGATTTGTTATAGCATCTCAAGGTCATATCCCATAGAGACTTCTTAATTGATTATACTTCTTTACTATTTTAACTATCTAAATCTATAAAAAGTGGAGGTATGCGTTCCGATGAAAAAAATAATTACAAAAATCTTTCTAACTTGCGGATGCTAAATAATAAGAATGAGACCTAGGATAGAATTTCATTCTTTGGATTAATAATCAATAATGAAACAATGCTTATGCTGTAGATTAATTCACTAACTATGGATAATTGGTCAAAATGTATTCATTAGCCTCTTTCAAGGTCTAAGAACGTATTTAATCTAATTTTTTGACTACTTTTGTGACTTACAAATTAAACTAACCCCATTAAGCATCATCAATTATAAAGTCCCTAAGAATTAAACATCTACTTTCATGATTGCTTAAATTCCTGTATATATGTTATTTTCTGATAATAATATTAGCCTGTTAGTTGTATATAAGATCTATGGAGGTCGGATTTCATCAAATCCATTTTACACCAATTAAATCTAGCATATATAATAGTATCAATGAATCAATCATAAGACATAATACTTTATTTCATCACATCGATTACTAAAACCGTACCTAAGTCCAATCCTAGGAAGGAGACTACTCACTCATACTTGCAAATAAATAAACAAAATAAATAGTATGATGAGCATAATAATAATGTAATAGATAAAAAGAAGAAGAATTAGATTGAAATAACCGTAATCCAAAAGATTGCAATGTTGATTCGAGCCGACCATCACAAATTACATAATTCAATCTCCTGAATGATTAAAACTAAAGGAACAAAGTATTACATGAAGCTATGCTCAGTAATGAGGGGTCTCTGAATCCTCTAAAACTTCCTCTCTATTTCTATCCTTAAGAAGTCCCTGAGGTGTGCCACAAAATTCCTTATCAAACCAGCCATATCGCGCATGTAGATCGTGGTGAAGACCATTGTTGCACAGCCATGTGGCCCTTGCACTGACTGGCCGTGCAATTTCTCACCTCTCGGCAATTTAGAAATTATGACATTGCATGGCTGTGTAGGCCTTGCATGGGTTGGCCATGCAATATTTTTATCCTCTACCTTTTAGTTTAGAATTTCACACGGCCATGCAGGTCTATCACGACCTAGCCGTGCGATTCTATTTTCTTCTATAAACACAAGGGAGTGTTGCAATACTGTGCAGCTAGGTGTGTGGCCAACCTTGCACTCCCTTTTTGAGTCTTTTTAGGGATATCTTGGCATATATTTTGTCTCTCATAGCTTCATTGCACCTCCATAAACATATTGGGTCGATGCACTCTTCTTCCAAGCTTTCCTTGCTAGGTCCTTAGCTCAAAAAATAAGCAATTCTTTCTCAGTCTTGGTGTTTTTTGCTAGAAAATCACAACACAAGGCTCAAGAAAATGGTAGTGTAAATAATAGTCCAAAACTATAGCAAAAAATGTAAAAGAGATTAAATGAATTCCAAGAGCTAATGGAAAGAGAGGTAAAAATATAGGGCAAAATTCACTTTATTAATGGGGAATAAAAGATGGGAGGGTTGTTGCATAGAGAAAAAGTGAGCCAAGTGAGGAAAGGTATTTGGGTGTTGAGGGGGTGAGATAAAAGAAAGGACAATTACTAGGGTTTTTGGGAGTGAGCTAAGGTTTTTGTAATCATGTGTGAAAGTTGGATAGTGAGGTTGTGATGTCGGATGTGGTTCGAGGAAAGTGATGCTTTTGGTAACAAATAATAGTTTTGGGTTCTCATAGTGAGTGGGAAGTCTTGGGGATATAGGTTGTGATGGATATGTGTCATGTGGAAGAGGGGATGGTAAGTAAGAGAGATGAAAGGATAACATTATATGAGGAAATAGAGGTGCTAGGGTTTTGGGATAGGCAACTAGGGTTTCATGGCCACATGTTTAAAATGGGAAGTAAAGTGGGGTGCTTGGGGATGAATCAAGTGAGGTGATGAATTGGGGGAAAAGGAGCATGAGTTGTCTAGGATAGAGGAAGGTTGGTTTATATAAGCTAAATTAGGTTTTCTTAGAGGAAAACCCTAGAGAGTGATATTAAGTTGAATCAAAGATACGGAAAGTGGGCCTCGAAGTTGAATATTCATGGTAAAGGTGAAAAAGTGCTAAGGAATGTCTTGATGTAATAGAGAATGTAGAATTCCCAAGATATGGGATAGGGTTTTGGGAAGCTGAGAATAAAAGGGTGAGCATGGGAAGTCTAGTGGGTCATGCATGTTTAGTTAGGTTGTGGAATAAGATATAATAAAATACTAAACACTTAAAGTGAAAGATTATCAAGCCAGGGCTCGGTGAGAATATATTTCTCCATTCCATCAGTCAGGTGCATTTTTCCCTGTGGAGTGATATTTGGCCCACCTACTATAATAGTAGTCAGGTATGTTTTACCATGTAGAGTGATTTTCCAATCCACTAGCTATAATAGTGCTTAGGTGCGTTCTACCCTATGGAGTGTGTTCAGTCCACCGGTTATAATAGTGGGGGATTCTGGGCTCGATAAATCAAACTTTGCATAGTGGCAAGACATAGAAAGATACTTACTACTTAAAATGGAATAACCACGTACATTGGGGTCGTGAGGTTGATTTTTTTTCGTCCACTAGCTATAATAGTGGTCAGGTGTATTATGATCTGTGGAGTGTTTCCGGTTCACAGGCTATAATAATAGGGTTCATGTACTCACGCATAATTAATATGAGAAATGTGTGAAACAGAAATATAAGATATGTAAAGACACTAATTATTTATAGTTTAACACTATGTGAGTCAAGGCCAGTGAGGGTGATTTTTCGGTCTACCGGCTATAATAGTAGCTTGGTGCATTTTTCCCTGTGGAATGATTCTAGTCCACTGACTGTAATAATGGTCAGGTGCGTTCTACCCTATGGAGTGTTTTTGGTCCACCGACTATAATAGTTAGGTTCATGTACTCACTTGGAATTAATATAAGAAATGTGTCAGAAAAAATATTAGTCTAAGTTTAACCTGATGATATGAACCTCAATTATGCTTTATATACCTTACGTGTTTATTTTCTTGTTAGCCTTACCCATATTGTTACCTTACTTAGTATGTAGCATATTAACCACCCATTTTATAGGTGTTGCTCATTCCTACGAGTAGATGACCCTTCTGAATTTGTGTAGGTCGGAGGTACTGTGTTTGATGCCTATGATGTACTAGATGCGTCAGGCAGGGATGTGTGTTGACCGTTAGACTTGCTCGGGGCCAAGAGTGGATGTTAGATGGATTCTCTTTTAACTCTATTTACTTATATTATGCTTCATTTTGATATTGATTTATCGTATTGTACCTATTATCCCTTTTGGGAACTTAACTATGTAACTCGTTTTTTGTTGTAATAACTTTTCATCATGCACTATGATTCCCTCGTTATAAATATTTTAGTTTCCTATGGATCTCTATTTTAAGTTGTTTAATGTTCTTATAAAAATTTTCCTTAGCCTTATGGTTTGTATGAGACTTGCTGGGGGTCAGGTTTGTACTGATCACGGTAGTAGCACCCCCGTGCTTGTAGTTGTTTTAATGAAATGAAAATTTTCAATTATAATTTTTAGGGGTGTTACACAACTAATATATCTTCTTCTAAACCTCATACAACTTTTTTCCTCAAGGATGAATAGAATAAGGAGTAAAATGTTTGTCCTAAAAAATCCTCCTCTTAAGCTCAACACACCCCTAAGGTACACACCATCTACTAAAGTATCGGATACTACCATCCTCATAGATTCGAAACCCTTTATCTCTATCTTTTACAATACCATCCTTGATTCTCTTAAGCTGAACATCATGAACTTGGTTAGCTTAAATGTCATCAAAGATTAAAGGTGTAATGGTGAGTGTTCTCATTCTTACCTCTATACTCCTAACCGTGATTAATTCGATTTCAAAATTCTTGATATCTCAATATAAGTGATCTGCCAAAATGATCATACCTAAGGGATACGATGTCTTACAACTAAGTAAATCTACCACCACATTGGCCTTACCATCATGATAGGTAAATTTAGATTGTAATCCTTGACTAAATCAAACCTTTACCGATGTCTCTAGTTCAACTCTTGCTAAGTGAAAATATACTTAAGACTTGGTCAGTGCTAAAATTACACTAAACTCCATACAGATAATACCTTCATAAGTTAAGGGAGAATACTGCCACAACAAGTTCTAAGTCACGCGTTAGGTATTTTTTTTCATGTGGGTTTAGTGTTTATGAAGCATAAGCCACTACCTTTCTATGTTGCATCTTCACACAACATAGACCATGTTTGGAAGAATCAATGCACTCTTCAAAGCCATCAGGCCCACTTAGAAATGTGAGTACTATGGCTGCAGTCAATTGCTTCGTCAAATCCTTGAAGGCTTCACCACACTTCTCATTCTACTAGAAATGTGTATTCTTTGTCAATAGTTGATTCAATGGTCATGCAATCCTAGAAAAGCCTTCCACAAACGAATTGTAGTAATCGACTAACCTTAGAAAATGGTGCATCTCTTTGACAAAAGTGGGCACTGGCCACTCAAAAATTGCTTGAATCTTGGAAGTATCCATACCACTCAATTCTTAGTGATCATATGCCCAAGCAAGGCCACTTGATCTAACCAGAGCTCACACATAGATAAACACAACAAAAAAATGATCCAAGAAGGGATAAAAGAGATGGTTCATAAAGGACATAAAAACTACTCAAGCATTAGTGAGTCCGAAGGCATTACTATGACCTCATAATGGAAATTCCTTATTTAGAAAGAATTCTTAAGATTTTCTTGTTTTACTATCCTCATTTGATGATAGCCTAACAACTTGACTCTCTTGAGTTGATCGAACAAGTCATCAATCCTTGACAATAAATAATGGTTCTCCACCATCGCCTAGTTCAAACAACATTAATAGATGCACAAAATAAAGCTCCCTTCTTTCTTCCTTAGGAACAAAACTATCACTCCTCACAATGATATACTTGGTTGGATGTAACCTTTCTCCAAAATATCCTCCAATTGAGACATGTGTTCTTTTATGTCTACATGTGCTATATAGTATGAAGCCTTAGATACTGGC
The DNA here is from genome assembly GCA_039764185.1 of Tamarix austromongolica. Taxonomy (NCBI): domain Eukaryota; kingdom Viridiplantae; phylum Streptophyta; class Magnoliopsida; order Caryophyllales; family Tamaricaceae; genus Tamarix; species Tamarix austromongolica. The sequence goes on along the minus strand of CM077813.1, from coordinate 32,738,410 downwards.
TCTATTCCTGGAAATACATCCATGGTAAACTAAAATTCTCAAATTAGTGTCATTCCTAGGATGTCCTCGGGGAATACTTTAAGAAACTAATGAATCATGCCTATCTCCTCAAATGGAGTCTCAGCTACATCGGTGTCTCTAACGCTACATAAAAAGAGAGGATATCCCTTATGTACAAGGTTACTAAATGTGATCACTAACACTATCCTTATAGAGGAGGTAGGTTCACACTTCTTGTATAAAACCGTAATACCCTTTAGTTATTATTGTACCACACATTCTTGTGCACAATCAATTAGTGCTCCATACTTCACTAGTATATCCATCCCAACAATCAAATCAAAATCACGTAACTTAACCATTATAAGCTCCAAAAAAATGCAATTCCTCCCACTACCAATATAACTCTATGATACAACCTAGAGCATGTAATCCTATCCCCAAAGGCAAAATAATAGAAGTAGGGATACTATTAAAAGGAGATGAGGAAAATCTAGCTACAAATGAAGATGCCATGAATGAGTGAGATGCATTAGTGTCTAACAACATGCAAGTAGAATAAGTAGAGATAATAAGAATACCTGATACCACATTAGCCTAATATTCTCCCTCTTCTTAACTCATCATATTCAAGAGTTCTACTGATGGAACTCCTACGATACTAGTTTATCCTTTCCCTACTGGAATGGGCAAGGCTTCAAACCACTAGGCTGACTAGCTAGACTAGCGGTACTAGCTGGTGATGGAGGAACTCTTTGAATCTGAGGTTGTGGCTACTAGATAGATCTTTTCCTTTGAGCTCTAGTCTAGCTTCTCTGGAAGCTACCATTACCAACTCGACACTGATATACTCTATGCCCCATCAGACCACATCTATGACACATCACCTTATTGCCTTTACAATTGACACTTAGGTGATCTCTTCCGCATCTCTTATAATGGAAGTAACTCTCCTTAGCATGACCCTTAGACAACCTTCCAACATGGGGCATTGACCTCATGCTCCGACCAAATCTATGCAATAAGTTACCTCACAAAAAAGTAGTTCTTTTGGTCCCCCAAATGCTAGTAACCTTCAAATTTCATCTTGCATCCCAATGAGGCTCTTTAGGCCTAAATGACTTAGGATTCCTCCAAGGTCTGCTCGTATATCTCTACCATGTTTGGTAGAGTGACTCCCACTAAAATTTCTTGATATCGTATCCCCAGTTTGATATTGAAACATTGAACTTGCATGAACTCATTGGCCTCTACTTCCAATGAGAACTAGATTAAGTCCATCAATCAAGTATTTTACTAATCATGGACATGCCCCCTACTAAAGTGCCATAAATTCATTGTACTTATTTATGCAAAAGTGAGTTGGGTAGAAACAGGCTTGAAATGCCTTAAAGAATGGTCTCCATCCTATAGGTTCTCCACCCCTGTGTTGGAAACTCCTCCACCATACATATGCCTTTCCTCTTAGATAGTAGAGAACCATATCTACACTCCTATCTCTAGGGTAACTATAGGTGGTAAATTTCATCTCCATATCATGGATCTATCATTCCATGCTATTAGGGTCATCCTAGCCCTCAAATATTGGTGGGTGATTATGGCTAACCCTCTTGAACCAATCCTTCGGAGTTAGTGTAGCTATTAGCAATAGTGGAGGATAATGTGCTTAGATATGGCCCTCCATATAACCTCCAATGGTCTCCATGAAAGCTTTTATGCTCTCATATCGGCGTTTAGTGGCCATCACATCCCATAGAATAAAAGATGTTATGGACAGAATTTGGTTTACTGATTTTAATCTTCCATCCAACAACACTTCATGAGCTCCCTCTCACTTCTTCTTCTTCTTCTTCTTCTTCTTCTTCTTCTTCTTCTTCTTCTTCTTCTTCTTCTTCTCTAGCCCTAAATATAACCTCCAATGGTCTCCATGAAAGCTTTGATGCTCTCGTATTGGCATTTAGAGGTCATCACATCCCATAGACTAAAAAATGTTAGGGACATAATTTGGTTTACGGATTTTAATCTTCCATACAACAACACTTCTTGAGCTCCCTCTCCCTTCTTCTTCTTCTTCTTCTTCTTCTTCTTTTTCTTCTTCTTCTTCTTCTGCTCCACCACCAACCACTGCTTCTTTTCCTTCTTCCTCTCCTTGCCTATCGCATTTTTAAGGAACACATAACCTCAAGCACATCTATGTAATGCTCAATTTTCGTATTGTAGGCCTGTGCAACTCTACATAGCCTGCACTTGCACCCTCCCACGCAATCACATGACCTATATGCATGCTTGTATACCCTTGTTTGACTTATGCCCTATTTATCTATGATCCAGCATGGATGTGCCCCTTTGCATTTTTTTACTATGTGTGATATTTCATCTCTATCTAAGTGTGCACCACTTGCAGCACAGCGATGTAGCCACCCTATTTCGGCCATGCACCTGTATTTTTACTCCCAAATCTTTTCCAAAAACTACCAAAATTTTACCATAGTTTTACCATACATTCCACTATACTTTCTCTCAACTGAAACGTGCCAATTACTTTAGAGTTTGAAGAAAATGAGTGGAGACTAACTAGGTGAATCTTGCTTATTTATTTTTCTTAGATAAGAGAAAAACTATACATTTCTACTAGGATGTGAGATCATGTGGTAACACATAACAATTTTTTTTGTGCTTAGGTATGATTTATTCCTCATTTTTTGAGGAATATATGTATGCATTAAAAAATGCAAGTGTTATGGTTAGGTGTGAATATAAATGGCATAATACTAAATATTTAGCATGTTCTGACATATTATGTGATCGATAATATGCACATATGTGTTTTATTGAATAATTTACATATGCATACCTAGGGTTTGTTAAAGCTTGAAAACCTAGAACATTATAATGTGATTTACCATGATAAGTGTCCTACAATAATATTTATATAGTAACTAGAATTGAATTAAATAGTATAAAGCATGCATGTATAATTAGGGTTAGTATGTAGTAAATGTTAATCATATGTTCTAAAGTTGCAGTGTTTCCTTACCTACATCGTGATGTTAATTACCTTGTTAAATGACATAATATGCTACATAATTATATGTATGTGTTATATGGAATATATGTCAACCTAGAAATGTACAATTTAGGCTATAGATATAACTTACTAAATGCATGAAAGATGGACAGTATACTCAACCACTAATAAGTAAAGATTATTCATATGCTATAATATCATGATTAATTATCCTTTAGCATTTTCATGACACATGGCTCGTAATAAGGTTGTTTGATACAGAATTGAGTAAAATGGGAAAATGAGGTTTTGTGGATATTTTGGTCATTTCGACTTATTACACCTTTTGCGAATAACTAGATTTGACCTTAGCATTTAGCTTAATAATTAGAAATAAAGAAAAATGGCTAAGTATAAAAAGGAATTTTTTGTGAAGTATATTATGCTTGTGATTACCTTATAAAATACTAATAATTAAAGTGGAAGACCTCAAGTTTGGGAATAGTTGCTTTGTAGGGATAGCTACCCTAGAGATGAGGGAGGAGCCATCAGCTTATTTGGTTTCATTGGTGTGCCTGTCTTACCTATATAAGGCCCTAGTCTACGCTATAGGTGACCTATTGGCCCTATAGGGGATATCAATACTCAAGTATTTGTGACCTAAGTGTGGAGAGTACTATGTTGCCTTGTACACTAGTATGACTAGAGAGCTATTATGCCTTTGTGTTAGATGGTTGGAGGGTGCCGTGTTGCCTTATGCGCTAGTATGATTGGTTTACCACTGTTTATTATTATACCCCCCTTGAGTAACTAAAATTGAAAATAATTATTTTGTGAAGATTTTAATGGGTTGTCCTACATTTAATGTCTTTGGTAGCTTCCATTACACACTATATGTTTGATATAAGGTTTGGTAGTTGCCTTTGCACCCGACCTTGGTATCCAGAATTTATATGGATAGTCGTGTCAGTAGTTATCTTAGTGCCCTACCTTTGTATTTAGGTTTATTTGAATATTGGTTGTTTCTGCATGTTTCCTTAATATAATTATGCTATGTTCGTATTTTGAGCCTCATGTAGCCTTACATGTTGGTATTAGTCTAATGGTTTACTTAGTACCGTAGTACTAATATGTTTTTTTTCTCGGTCCCCTGCCTATTCAATGTATAGTGATGACCTTGTAGGAGTACTTTGAGGGTTCAGCTTGATGAATTCTAGTAGAGGGTTGAGAGTTAGGACTATCCAGTATTCACTTCGGCATCTTTTGATCCGGATATTTTAGGGACTCTTATATCCCTTGTTATTTCTCCTTTTGTTATATTGTAACTATTTTCCCTAATCTTTTTATATTTACTAGGATACCATTAATATGTAATCTTTATTTCTTTTTGACATTATAAATTTTTGTAAGTAAAGTAATATTTTAGACATAGCACTTAGTATAAGGATGATAGAGCATGCTAGGCTTATACTGAGTGTGGCGGTAACACCCATTATTTTTGTAATTTATGCTTCTGCAAAACAAAACTTTTAGTAGTAAATTTGGGGGTGTTACAACCCACTTCTACTCTATAGGTATTCCATACACATTATAGAAGGTATTTGTACTTAAGGACATAGGTGATGAGGTTTAGTATGGGTGATTGATATGTCGTATTGTTTGTGTAATTTGATTTGGTTTCGTGTCCTTAAGAATTGTTGGACTCAATGTGTGATTATTGATTGATATAATTTGATTAGAAACCCACCTTAATACATATGCAATAATTGGATTAGGACTAGTTGATAAAGGTTGGACCATTTGGTGATATGAAACAAACAACATTTTGTGTACGAAATAGGATTTGTTGATATATTGTAATTATTTTACAACTCAAAGCATGTATTTCTTATGCCCTTGCCAGGGATTTGCTATGATTAATGTCATTGATTGAAGTGTAGGATCATTTTATTTAGATGTTGTTATTGCATGTTTTTATATGCTTTTGCTTATAATTCTTATTATTTGTACGTTACAAGCAATGTGGGTATGATACCTCTTTGGAAGTGTTATAGTTTACTTAATACCAAGAAGTTGTATTGATACTATCACTTTTTTAGAGGAGTACGTACATTGCATGTAATAGCTAAAATATATTTAGGAGCATCATATAAACTTTTAGAAAGACTAAGGGAGTAAAGGTTCCTACTCCTATGACCCTTATTTTTAATATTTTTTGGAAAGGATTAGTGTAAGGGAAAATTGGTGTCACACAGTTGCGTGCGCTTTGTGATCAATTTTGCTTTTGACTCTTAAGTTCTTGATTTATTTTGGGATAAATCTATTGCACATAGAATGCAATAATTGTAAATATTTATTTATGTATTGCCTTTTCCTTTTGTATTTTTTTTATCTAACTTATTTTGAGCCCTAGCACATGACATAAAGAAGGTGAGAAAATAAAACTAATGTTAAAGGTGGAAATTACAACCATTATGTTATGATTATCATTTCTACAAAATAAAATTTTTAAGTACTAAAGTTTAGGGTGTTATAGTGGATTTTTTTTATTTAAGGTGATGGAATGAGGGCTATGAGGTGGGTGACCACATTTTGTTGAGAGTTTCACTAATAAAGGGCGTGATGCATTTTGGTTGGACGAGAAAGCTTAGCCAAAGATTCATTGGACACTATGAGATTATTAAAGGGATTGGAGAGGTTACCTATCACATTACATTTCCCATTGAGTTGTCTCGAATTCACGATATCTTCCATGTGTCGTATTTGAGGACTTATGTTGCTTACCTATCATATGTGCTACATCCTTAAGAGATTAAGATGGAAAAGTCTTTGAAGTATGTTGAGAGACTAGTTCAAATCATCAATTGGAAGACCAAACAAACATGGTCGAGGGAGGGCCCATTAGTGAAGGTATTTTGGATGTGCCAGGGAGCAAAGGATGCTACATGGGAGATAGAGGAAGAGATTAGATGCCAGTATCCTAAGCATATCAATTAGATGATTTTCCTTAGTAATTAGGTTCATTTTTAAAGGGGTAGTGCCCCATTGCACGCCTTGAAACATTTTTATATGTATGTTTTCTACATTTTTCCTAATTTTTTTAAATGAAGTCACTTTCAAGGGGATAGTGATGTAATACACAATTTTCAGTGTTATTTTTTGCATAAGCATATTTTCTTATATTATTTCTCTTTAGCATATTCTATATGTCTTACGTGATTTCATGCAATCTACTTTTAGTAGATTTAGTTTTATCCATATGCAAATCTTATTGATTGTATTCTTATTGCTATTTTTTTCCAAACTTTCCCATGGAAGCCTATGTCATAGAATACATCATTGATATACTAGAGTTTGCATGAGGGGTTGGGTTAGAGTAGGGGTGTCCAATATACATTTTCAGTGTTATTTTTGTCATCAAGATACAGATATTCTTCTCCCTTATTTTGATACCTCTCACTCTATATCTCTTTTAATTAGAGTTCTACACGTTTTTTGATCTCTGTGGGATTGACGTATATTCTTCTCCCATCCATCTATCTATCTATCTATCTATCTATCAATCATTCTATATATATATATCTTTCCCTTTTTGTGTTATAACTCTTTTTTTGGTTGTGTTTGAATGTTTTATATTTGCATTTTGTATACGAAAGGCAAGGAAGTCAAACATGTATGAAATGTGGCAGAAACATACATGCATGTAAGCTAGCTTCTGCATTCAAAATTGTTTATTTTAAAAAAAGTTGGGGATGCTCTAAATGGTGTGATACCCTATCTTAAATCCTTAAAAATGTATTTAAAATTATGTTGACATAAAATAAATGAATTTAGGTGTCAAATAAGGCTTGAAATTTGTATAAAGTTATGAATTTCAAGTGCATCGATCAATTGATTTGCTTAACTGATATATTAGTACACTTAAGAATTAGCAATTTTATTTCATGATAAACTAATCCATTGGTTAGCTCAAACTAACGGAGTACCTTTCATGAGATTTTTTTATCCTTTTCTCATATTGATTCAAATATCTTTCTAATATTTATAAAATTTTTAATTAGAATATATCTATGCCAATAAGAGTATTTTGGTGCTTTGAGATAATGTTAATATTATTTATGCCACCCTATAATTTTATTTAGCTAAAGTTTTCGAAAATCACTTTTTGAGTTATATCTCACTTTCTCTCTTCTCCCTCACTTTCATCTATGTTTTGGAAACCATGGCTGCGTGTTTGACTTTTACACCACTCCCTTAACCTATCAAACCTTTTCCATGTGTCTTCTTTGTCACACCTTACCTCCCTTACCTCAACATGTGATCTCCTTAAGTTATAGGTTACCCACAAACATCCTAAGTCAAAGTTCCCTCTCTCCAACTTGGCCATGTCAACCAACACTTCCATCTTATACACCTAATTTTTATTTCAATTTACTCGCTATTATCTATATTTTTTTAATTCTCTCCCTTTTCCTTTGTGGACATTTTCCAAGTGTTTGGCATTCTCCACTTTTCCTCTCTTTTCTTATCTACTAGGAAAATATAGTCTTACCTCTTGTTCCTTATCTATTGGTTGACATTTTTTTCTCTTCTTTCTTCTCCTTATGTTAGGTTTATATTAGCCTTACTTTTCCTAAGTAAAGAAGGTTTAATGTTTTGAGAAAGACCTTAGGTTTTGGTTTTTGAGCTTTAATTCTAAGAAAAGGTTGTGTTATGTGATTTTTCTTCTCCTTCATCTTCTACTTTCATTTTTATTATGTTTTGAAAAAGGAGTTTTAATTTTTTTTATTATTGATTCTCTTAAGAATCTAGCTTTAGGTAGAAAACCATCAAGTTAGGTAGTTATGCTAGAAGAATTGCTTAAAGGTAAGTCATTCTTATCTTTAGTATGAATAATGTCATTTATTATTGTGATTCCATGTTCTTAGTGTGTTTAATGGATAATCTTAAGTTAATTGTAATTTAGGATTCAAGCATGTAGTAGAGTTTTCTTGTTGAAACTTAAGCATGTTTTGGGTTCCCTAATATTATGCATTATTTCTGCGGTTTTGAGCATGACTTTGTTTAATGAAAATATTGGCATGTATCCATATGAATCTATGTATGTAACATGTATTTTTTATTTTATTTTGAGACATAGTGGCATGTAAGGATTAATATGGTAAAATTAGGTGAAATTTTTATATATCGATCGTAGGTTTGGGTGATGTTTTATCAAAAGTAGTTGATTGATTCGTTAGAACAATCAACCGGTTGTTCAAATAGTCACTCTGTTTGGGGATTTGACATGTCTATGTGATATTATTTGATTGGATCAATGAACCACTTGGATGTTCCCCGTGAGTTATCTATTGGTTTGCCTAACCTGTCGACTTGCTACCTTGTGACCAGAGTGGTCTAATATCTACTTATACCCATCAATCGATTTTGTCAAACTCATCAATTGGTTTTCCATGAACATTTGATTGATGGGACCAACATGTTGACTTGTTTGCTAGTTTTATTTAATGTTCAGGTCTGGTATGATTAGAGTAGTTGACTGGTCCTTGGGATCTATCGACTAGTCTACTTATATTTAACCACATATGTTTGTCAACTATTATTCTCTCTTTTAGATTATTTTAATGTTCCCATGTAATTACAACATTTAAATGATGATTTCAACTATGTTTACCATAAATTAATATGGATCAAAATGATGATATTTGGGCCTTCAATTAGTTAAGTTTGGTGTCATCTCTCAACACCCAATTGGTGCCTTATGTGATGTGTGATGTGTTCGGTATTATCACATGAAAACACCTAATTTAGATATTGATAGAATTAAATTGTGATTGTGATATCACTTTGTAATTAATAAATAATGAATTAAGATTTTATTTGAGACTTTTTTTCCAATTCTCTGGGTAGCTAGCAAGGATTCGGTTGGCGGGTCACCCTATATTTTATATTTCCACTTAGTACCTATTGTTTTCTCTAAAATTTTTTAGTTGATAAGGGTATGTGCATATCTTTGAGGTAGAGGATTATATTGTGTTAGGTGAGTATAGTAATGATGTCTAGTTTGGGTGGGTGATGTATCACAGTACAAGCCTCCTAGCACTTCTTATTGTCCATTACTTAGCAAGTTGTGGTATCCAAACTATTTTTCTCTCATGATAGAGGCATTCAAAGTGTTGTAGGTGAAGCATCCCAGTACAAGCTCCTTTGATATGGTTCAACCATATGTTATGGGTGTGATATCCTATGGTGTGTGAGCCCTTACTGTTGGTGCACTTGATGTACGGTAGGTATGGTATCTTTGTTCCTTCAATGTATCATAACCCTATGTAATGGGTTTGATATCCCATTTTGTATGTATGATATCATGATTTTTGTTCATGTTAGAGAACTAGGTGTGGTTGAATAGATTACCTCAATACATGAAATTATATGATCACTAAATGAAGATTTATAATAGGTTTACATTGTGTAGTTATGTTGCTTTAACAATAGTATTCTTTCATGATCTCCATGCAAGCATTCCTTGTTTTATTACTATCATGTGAGTGAGTGTTATTTTATGTTAGTGTGCTTATCACCATGCTACTATGTGACTTCATTCTACAGCATGAGCCCTTGCCATGTTTTTGGTAGTTTATTTTACCAATATTTTATTGTACCGACACTATATTTGTGTAGTTACTGTTATGATCTGGCTTCTGATCTCTTGAGTAGAAGAGGATTTGCAAAGATATGATTCTCAACTAGAGTATATTGAGGATGATACGGTGGGATAGTGGTTGACTATTGTTTGGGGACTCAAGAGTTAGTTTCTCGTTTACTTAAGTGTTAGGCTAACCGGTTAAAAGCACTTTTGTCAACCGTGTTGGAATATTTTTTGTTCTTACCTTTATTTAAACTATTGACTTTGATCTCTGTATTTTGATTTTGTAAACTTTCCCTTTTATATTTATTACCATTCTTGCCATTGCTATTATAGAATTGTAGTATTGCTAGTTGAGCATGCATTCTTTCACAATTGTTCCCTTTTGCCTTACATCAGGCATAGGGTAAGTAATGATTGCATATCTTTCATAGTTGGTGTGACAGTAACATTTTTCGGCTTTACTTTTACAAATATTATCGTATTGTCTTTAAAATTAAATATTTTAGTTTAAAATTTCAGGGTGCTATAGAAATAGAGAAACAAGTATGAGACTTTTTTTTTCCATAAAATCATATTCAAACGCATAAGCATTTATGATTTATTTCCAGAAAGGTATAAAAACATTTGAATTTTCCACAAATGTATATAGGTTAAGACTTTGATCCCATTATAACATAAATATTTTAAAATTAAAAAGAAAACTAAGGCATGAACATTTTGCTTTTGTTCTTACTAAGGTATATACGTTTAGAATTTATTTATATTAAAGCATCAAAGAAAATTATGTCTAAATAAATTAAAAGTATAAACATATATGATTTTATAAAAAATTCAAAAAAATTAACACCTATGTGAAAACGAACCATAACATTTATCTCTTTAAATGTAATTTCAGATTTTTTTCTATCTATTGCATTACTTTCTTATTTTATTATAATTTTTTTCACACTTTTAAAGTCAAATAGTGGCATCTAAAATATTTGGGGGACCTATAAAATTGCTCATTGAACGCAGCCCCTTCCATCGCCTTGAACGGCCCACTGTACATGAATTGCGCGCGAGTAACCTTACTAATGGACATACGTTAGCATTTTCCACAAATGAAGGAGTAAGGAGATAAATATAATACTTTTAGGAATTTACAACTTTTTCGATTATTTAATTAATTAAATTTTGGACTATGATAGTTGTTCCAAGCCGCATGAACGAGCCGACAAATATTGGGGAGACAACATATAACAAGACGGAAAATTAGGGCGGCCTAGATTTCACGCGTGCCCTGAGAGTTCCGCTTATCGTGATCACTTTCTCAATTTTAGGCACAAAGCAGACAACTATTGAGGGAAAAAAAAGAAAAAAGAAAAAAAAAAGGAAGTTCGTATGAATATACTTCTCGACTTTCAGTGAATTACATTACATTTTTCTGTACCTTCTTGCTCCAACGCTTATGTTTGTCGTTAACAAAACGACTGAAGTTCTCTTTCCACCATCTTATTTTTCATTGTTTTTTTAATTTTTAATTTTTTATAAAAATTTATTTTAACATTAAATTATAAAAGCAATTTCTTCTAATTTCCTTTTATTAATTTTTTTTACTTTTTAATTTACACCAATATAAATTAAGTAAAAAGAACTACAATATTGTTTCTTGGATCATTATTAAACTATAGAATGTGCATATTAAATTTAGCTCAAGACACCTACTCTATCAAAACCAACCCATACCCTAAACACTAGGTGCCTAGTATGGAAAAATAAACTGCAATAAAGCGAATTACTGCAATTATTTTTGCAAATCTAAACAAAAGATTTATGTATTTTCCTACCTTGGATTTAATTTTTTAAGGTTCCAAGTATTATACACTTATTTGGCGATGTTCTCTTCTAATGTTTACAACTAACATAACCCAATATCAAGTGATGATGACCCCCCCCCCCCACTTTTTGGCATGATTTAGGTAAGGTATAGTTCTTGGTTGTTGATTGTTGTATTTAACTTTTTGAACATATTTAGTAAACAAAACTATAAATTCTATATAAAATATCAACAAAAATTAAGTGGTTGAAATTAAGCTATCAGAGGATGTAACACACCTCTACATCATTTTTCTATTATTTTAAACACATTTTTTATATACTTGAAATTAAAATTTATCAAGCCGTACAACCTCATTTTCACACTTACATTTTTTTTTCCTAATTTTGATATGGTTTTCAGGATAGGTAAATAAAAAATGTGGAGTCATAGTGTGTTACTATCACATCTAGTAGAAAGAAGGTACAATCTATACCTAATCATACTAACACCGAATAATACATGATATATATGTTGACAATTAACCACACTAGCGATCTAAGGTAGAAGCATATATTATGTTACACCACAAGGGTTTCTTGACAAAACATAGTGTCATAAATGACTTTAAATATAGAGGAATCATGCAATGCATATAACATCTCTAGCATGACTTTCAAAAAATAATCCATATCATTTGACTCATGGTCATAAAAGTATTTTCTAATGTTTACATGAAACATATTTCATTGCTCAAATATGGACATTGTGTCCCATCACAAATAGACATTTAGGTCATAATCAGAATCAAAACTTATAACAACCAAAATTTTTACTACTAAAAATTTTCCTTTTAAAAACATTTGACCAAGAAAAAGTATGGAAATAATTCCAAGGAAAAATGAGGTGTTACCGCAACATATTTCATTGGATATACGTCATAGCATCTATCTTGTGTTGGATACAAATATAAGTATCCAACCACCAAAAGTACAATAAATAGAGTGCGTGTAAATAGTTAACATAACAAATCATAAATGTTATTATTTATAAAACACGATCATGTTAGGTCCAAATGGTTCAAAATACATAAATAAAAGAGGGGTGTGCTAGGAATAGGGTAATAATGAAAATCTAGGTCTATCATAGACCGATAAAAGAATGCCATCAGAAGTTCAAGCTTGGTTTATCCAAGCTCAAACACATATATAGGGTGACTACTAGTGATGGGGAAGATAATATAGCAATTATTCTCTCACAATGCAGGATCATTTTGTTTGAGAATTGGAGTAGAAATGGTTCTCAAATATGATATATTTCTCATTTAAGGAGATGGTCTTAAAAAAAGGTCCACGATTTGGGTTTGATCTTTACCAAGAACAACTCAATTTTAAAGAGAAATCACAATGTCTTCACTATAAAACAATACCTAAAATCTCATGTATACTCACTTGAAGTGGAAGGAAGAATTTCAAAAATTCTTAGTTTTGATCAAACATAATCAATATATTTTCATGTGCAATTCAACATATATGTGTATATATATATACACGACAACCTTAGTTTTTAATAACTAGCCATGCCCAAACAACTATCCTTTAACTAGTTAGATTAGCCTAGTTAAACAAATAATTAAACTAATTCGCTACATGCCTATACTACACATATAATGATCTAAAACTACATGTTAAAAGGCATTATATAATTTACATAAAATATCAAAGCTACAAAAACCTTAGTCATGCAACACATGTAATAGCTAAGTAATCTAGCATTATATCTTACAACCTTGTCTTCTATGCAACTTTATAATAGTTGTCTTGGTAATGTATTGTACACTAGATGTCTTCGGTGAATTATTCTTCTGACAAAAAAATATAATATATGCAAGAATCACTTAGCAAAATATTAGTAGCATTAGAGTTATAATGAAGGTGTTACAAATTTTAAAGGATAATTCATACCATATCTTTATATGATAACTCTTGACCTTCAATAGTAGAGGAGTGATACTAAGATGCTCTTGCAACATTATCCCCTTTCCCTAAAATTAGCATCACTATAATAAAGATATAAATACCTAATATTAAAATTCCTTGAAACTCCCCCATAAGATTAAGGTAATTCCAATTCATAAGTATTATTTTAAAATTTCCTTAAGATTTTAAAGGTCCATCAGCTCTTGGAATTAGTTTATTTTTTTAATGTTTGGAAATACTTATTTATTTAAGTGTAACCAAACCAATTCTCCTAGGGAAAACACTTATTTACTTTCATTTTTATTCACTTGAGTTTGGTATTTAGCATTAGATTTCTCAATGTTCTTAATTTTCACATAAAGTTTGTTAAATAATTCAACCCTTTTTTCAACATCATAGTTCTTAATATCACCTTTCTTTAATAACAACATATCAATAAGCAATAAGGATCAATTCCATTGACAACATCAAATGGAATTGAATGAGTTCAACTAGAAGGATTCTAATTATATGCAAATTTAGCATGCTCAAGTTTTATATCCCAATCATTTGTACTCTTGTTAACTAATCCTTATAGTAAAGTTTCCAAAGTTCTATTTGTCATACCCATAAAAATCACCATTGAAAAATTTATTTTTAAACATAAAAACATACAACATAAGAGGTGGTGTTGCTATCGTAATTGGTATAAGCTTGCCCCTAGGCCATCCTTATCCCAACTTCAAGGTAAAGTAGAATTAGATGCTACCATGATAACCATAGCAAGGAAAGCATTTTGTAACATAATAGAGGTTAAGTGTTTGTTACCAAGGAAATACCTAAATACATAAACATTGGTCCATAGTAATAAAACATTCAAACTGGTAATCAAGAATGATAACCATCGAATGTCACTCTCTTCGTGCCCCAACCCTTGATTACTATTGCATTATTTTGCCCCAATCATATAATCATAAGTGTCAAAGTCATCTAGAGCATTCTTAGTGTAATCCCCCAAAAATTTCGAAAACCTATATTTTAATAAATAACTTTATTTGAAATAAAATTAGCTTGTAAAATTATTTATTTTAATCATTTTATGGATTTTGGAGTATGTAAATTTGGATAAGAGTATTTAATAAATTAAAAATAAATATTTTGCTATTTATCATATTGTTTTATTTAAATAATTTTCCAAACTAATATTTTACCCACTTTATCCTTTTTAAATTAATATTTTAGATTATATTGAATTAAATTATTATATTAAATAATTTATCAAGAATATTACATTTTATGATTTTATAAATTAATTTACTTTCTTTTCCTATTTTTCCCCATTTCCCTTTTTACCCTTTTCCTTTTTTTTCCTTTCCTCCTCTTCTTTTACCCTCTTCTCCCTCCCTTGGGCCGCCCGGCCAGGCCAGCCTCCCCTGCGTACTTGGGCCAGACCTGTTCCTATCCCCCTTCTCTTCCTCGCACGCCCGTCCCTCCAGCCCAGCTGCCCTCCTTTATTTTCTTTTCCTGGACCGGCCGACTCTCCCTTTTTTCCTGCGCCGGTCCAGCCGCTCAGCTTCTTCTTCCCTTCTTCTTCTCCCACGCCGACCAGCGCCCTCTGCCATGGTCGAGCATGCCTGCAACCACCACCCTGCAGCTGCCACCACCTTCTCCCTTTCCCTCTCTCTCCTCCCCCGTCATTTTCTTTCTTTTTTGAGCCAAACCGGCCCTGGACCACAGCCCCGCATACCCCTCTCCCTTTCCTTCTTCTCCCCTCTCTTCCCCTGCCACCCGACCACCATCTGCCACCTGCAGCACGATCGCCGGCCAGCCCTGCCCCCTCTCTTCTCCCTCTTCTTTTTCTTCAGCTCCCACGTTCTTCATTCTCACATTTTTCGAGCCTAACCTCCCTCCCCAAGCTCCCTCTTATCTCTTTCCTTCTCCCTCCATTTTTCCCCGTTTTTCTTCTCACCGCCGCCCGCCACCGCTTGAACCACCAAGCTCAACCCCTGCGCCACCTCCTGCCACCGTCTACTACCACCTTGCACCACCACGCCGCCCCTCGAGCCCTACACTTCCTCCCTTCTCCTCCTCTTCCTTTTTCTTCCCAGCTTTTTCCCCTTACCACCGAGCCACCTGCAACAGCCGCTTCCGCCGCCGTCTGGCCACCTCTACCGCCACCCAACCCACCGTTCGACACCCTGCAACCCCCTCTACAACCGCCATGTCTTATTTGGCCGAAACCAACCCTTTCACCCCTCCATTTTTCCCTCCACTTTTCCTTCCTTCTCAACCCTTCCACCTCGACCCACTTCGGCAGCCACCTTCGCCGCCGTCTCCGCCGCCTTGAGCCGCCTCGAAACCACCCTTAGCCTCCACCTACACCCCCTCTTCACTTCTACACCATTCACTTGCCTTAGAACCTCCCCCAACCACCTTCTTTTCTAGCCTAAATACCCTAACCCGAAAATAATGTATTTTGCTCCCTTCACCCTCTTTGAGCCTTTTTCCCCCATGGGTTTTGCATGAAACTCACGCTGCCCATGCAGTGTGAGCTCCCCTTCAGTTTAAAAAATTTATTTGGCTAATTTTAAGGTATAATGGTATTTTATGTTAAGTGTTTTATTAATTAAAATTTATAAAGTTTTATACTTGGATTATTATTCTAACATAAATATGATGGATATTATTTTTAGGTGTTGAGTTGCTAATTATGCTTGGTAAGATTTGATATTTTGCGGGATTAAGGTAACCGTTAATCCTCCCTTAAATATATGAAAAAAATGCATGCTAGCACATTTAGGGTTTAGTATGATTTTATGCATGTTTTGTATGCTTAGCATGATATGTATATGGTTTCTTATATTGTTTGATAAAAAGAAAAAGCATGATAACTTTTGTGCCATATGTAGGTATGTTAAATAAAGAAGGAGTTTGAATATGGATAGAAATGTTAAATACTTGTTTATGATGTATCATGTTGTTAATGCATAAATGATGTTATTGTTTAAGGGTATTTTAGTAATTATGCTTGAGGTATATAAATCAATGTGTGTAGTTGCTAATGAGTATTATGTTGAAAAATGACAAGTTGGTGGACTTAGATGATAAAAATGAAGTATTAATATCATTATTTTATGTAGTGTTAGCAAATTCATAAAAATGGTGAATAAAGGGGTTGAGTGGAAATTTTATAAGTGAAAAGGGTATTTCGGTAATTTTTGAGATAAAAGAATAATATGGAAATTTTATGATTAAATGGTTAAATGATAATTTACAAGTAAAGGATAAAATTGTAAGTTGTGAGAAAGAAGGGTAAAATGGTAATTTTGGAAGTAGGGGTAAAATAGTAATTTTGGATGAATGAGGGCATTATGGTAATTTTGTAAGTAAAAGGGTTAATATGGTAATTTTGGAGGTAAAGGGGAAAAATCGTAATTTCATAAGTAAAGGGTAATATGGTAAATTTTATAAGTGAATGGCGAAGTGAAAATTTATAAGTAAAGGGGTAATATGGTAATTTGGAAAAGAAGGGAAAAATGGTAATTATGTAAGGAAAGATAAAGATGGTAATCTTGAATGTGAAAGGGTAAAATAGTGATTTGTAAAGTAAAAGATGTATGGTGGTAATTTTCATAAATAAAAGGATATTATGGTAAAATTGGATGTAAGGGGTAAAAGGGTAATTTTGTGAATAAGAGGATATTATGGTAAACTTGGGAGTAAGGGGTAACTTGGTAATTATGATAACGACCAAAGATAATTTATCAATTAAATTATGATTGTAGAAGGGCAATTGGATGAGTATGATGCTATAGAAGAGTAATTTGGTAAATTAACCAATTAAAGGGCATTATGGTAATTTTAATAATGGAGAATGGTAATATAGTAATTTTGAATATGAAAAAGGGTAAATTAATATTTGTAAGTATGAAGAAGGACAATTTGGTAATTTATCCAACTCAAGGGCAATTTAGTAATTATAACAAAGGAGAAGGGCGATTTGGAAATATAACCAACCAAAAGGGAAATATGATAAGCGTAGTAATTATGAGGGGTGAATGGTGATCTAAAAAGTGTAGGAGACAATTTGGTAATCTAAAGTGGACAAGGGGTAATTTGGTAATTATGCAACCTTAAGGGTAATATGGTAATTTATCAAGCAAGGAATGGATACTTAACAATTATATAAGTAAAGGGCAAATGAGTAATTTGTACCTAAAATGTCTTTGGAATTGTGGACCTTTATTATATGATTAAATAATGCTGATTAGCCAAGTAAGAGTATTTGATAATTAGGATGGCCTTAATGGTTTCTTTGTGATATTCTGGATAATCATCTGAATAAGAAACAATTAATGATATCAGAACGATTGAAAGTGAATAAGTATCGGATTATCGTGCTTTTCGTGATCACCTTAATTAAGACACTATTACTTAAAGTGAAAGACCTCGAGATCGGGAATGGTGACTCCTTAGGGGTCGCTACCCTAAGGACGTGGTTTAGTCCACGATTATTCTGGTATTTGCTGGTGTGCCTTTGTGCCTCAGCCAGGCCCTATATCTTACTCTTCCTAGCTCTACGGACCTAGTTAGGGGGTATGCATACTTATGGATTAGGTGTCCTTGTCGGTAGGGTACTGAGTTAGCTTTATGCACCAGTACGACCAGGGTACCTTTGCATCCTTGGGTTCATGGTTAAAGGGTACTGAGTAGCTGATATGCACCGGTATGACCGGTGTACCTTTGTGTCCCGGGTTATCGATCTCCTATTCGAGGCAAATAAATATGATTGATGTGCTGATTAAAGAAAGGAAAGATACTATTATTGAAAGTGAAATATTAATGAGCCGGACCCAGATGATTATGAGATTGAGTACCGGTCCAGCGGTTATAATAGTGGCCAGGAGCGTTGTGCCCTAGATGATGAGTTATATGTATCCTGGTCCACCGGTTATAATAGTGGCCAGGAGCGTTGTGCCCTGGATGATGATACTTTATATATCCCGGTCCACCGGTTATAATAGTGGCCAGGAGCGTTGTGCCCTGGATGATGAGTTATCTATATTCCGGTCCACTGGCAATAATAGTGGGGGTCTCGAGCTCAATAAAATCGGTTATGTATGTGAATAAGATTATGGAAAAATACTAATCACTTATAGTGGAACACCATGTGAGTCGGGGCCAGACCGGTCCACCGGCAAATAATAGTGGTCAGGTGCGTTCTGCCCTGTGTGTTTATCTTCCGGTCCACCGGCAATCATAGTGGTCAGAGGCGTTCTGCCCTGAGTGTATACCTTCCGGTCCACCGGCTATAATAGTGGGGTTCTCGTACTCACATGGATATAAAATATGATATTGATGGATTAATGACGGAATAATGGCTTAAGGCCCGAATGTATTGATCTCACACTATGACATGGCTTAAGGCCCAAAGTATCGACCGTGACTTATAAATTATTATGTATGTTATTGTTATGCATGCACCTCATATTATTTATGTGTGTATTTTGCATTATGTGTCGTATGCGGGCCTATCTTTAAGTGTGGTATTAAAGGGTTACTCAGTACCGTAGTACTGAAGGGATTCCCTTTATGGGGTCCCTGCCTATTCAATGGGCAGTGCCCTTGCAGGTATTTTCAGGTGCTACTCAAGTGGGTTACGGGAAGGAGAGTAAGGAATTTTCCGGTATCATGGCTTTTTCTCTTTCTCATCTAAATTCTTGGTTTTAAATGTTAACGTTGTTAAAGTAGCCACCATTGGTGGATTTTATTCCTGAAAACGATTTGATGCGCTACTCTGATTTAAATATGTTGAAGTTCTTGCAATTTACTCTGATTTATGCATGTTGAATGTCCTTCGAATTGTATTTCATTTTCTTAGCCTTAGCACTTGGTACTGGAACGGTATGAGTGAACCGGTCTGGTACTAAGTGTGGCGGTAATACTCCCAAAGTTCACATTTTATTTATCTGCTTCCGCTATTATCTTTTAATAAAACGAAATTTTTCAGTAGTGAATTTTGGGGGTGTTACACTTAGTCACCTGCATAGGCTTAAGGGGGGACACTACTTGTCGGAATGAGTAGCACATATAATAGTCATGATCAATAATCTATATACTAAGTAAGGAAACAACACAATCAAGAAGGATTAAAGTAGTTAATGATACCAAAACAAGATATAAAGGTGTATAAGCATGTTAGAGTGATTCGTTATTTTTTAGGATCTAGATATTAATGTTATAATTAGTCATATCATGAATTATATTCATGTAAGTTCAGGAAACCCACAGTTCTCACTGGTGGACTAGTAAATACAATGCACACCTAGGAAACCATGCTCCAGGCTATTATTCTTACTGGTGGACCGATAAATATAGTATAAACCCAAGGTAGTACGCTTTTTGCTGCTATTATCAACAATGGACCTATAAACACAATATAAACCTAGGTCAACACACTTTTGGCTACTATTCTTACTGATAGACCAATAAACACAATACAAACCCAGGGTAGCATGCTTCTGGGTACTATTCTCATTGGTGGACTAGTAAATAAGATATAACCAGCCCCGACCCTTGTGGTATTCTACTGTAAGTAATGTATGTCTTTCCATAGGTTATTATTATCCTAGAGCCTTATTAATTGAGTTTAGGAGCTCACTATTCTCATTAGTGGATTGGTAAATATAATACAAACCTAGGATAACATGATCCTGACCGCTATTCTAACTAGTGAACCGCTAAATATAATACAAACTAAGGGTAGCCTGCTCCTTGCCACTATTCTCACCCGTAGACTAGTAAATAAAGTATAATTAGCCCCATCTCAAGTGATCTTCCACTTTAAGTGATTAGTGTATTATCCATGTATTAGTTATTTGAAATACCACAACCATACACAACTTAAGAATGAATCCTACCCTATTAACACCCTGGGACTGCCCTATCTCATTAGAATCCCTAATCCCCTAGTACCTCCATACCCTTTATTGTTCCTATTATTTCCTAATCAATCAAGTAATCCAAACCTGTCATTATGAGCCCCCTTTATTCATGATTCATTTCCCATTCTCCCAGTCCTCACATATAACAACCATTGGCCTGTAGGATCACTCCTCAAAACCGTAGTTTCCTCCTAGTTAACCTAAACCCTTGTCTACTACTCATTGAGCCCTAAATTTCCATAACCAAGCATATATTACTATGATTATTCATATCCTAAAGTTATGTAGCATAACTCTTTCACTTTGCATATGTGATAACAACCCCCCGAATGGACTCCTCTCGAAACCTTAATTTCCATATAGTATTTGTATCTGCTCCCACTTATTCTTTAGCCATCAGAATTAGCACACAACCCCCACATAGCTTTTCTGACCTCATATTTAAGAGGTACAACCCAAATCCCCAATTTCCTACATGTTACAATGACCTACCCATAGGGTTTTTTACTACTAAATCCCTAGCTCCACCTACTTAGTTTTCTTCGATCCATTAGCATCCAAGAACTCCCCCATTTTTTCCAAGATACCTAAAAAAGTCATCATCTACCCTAAATCAATCATTAGAAACCATCCCTCACTTAGCCATCCCTAGACATAGCCTATATTTAGGTTAGACTCACTCTATACATAGTCAACCCTCTCCATGAAATATTTGACCTAATCCACTTTTATAAGTACCATAGTCGTTTTTTTAGCACCTTCCAAATGAATTTGGCTAAATTTCACCCTAGGGTTTCCCCATATGCTTATTTCTCACAATATTGAATAAAATTCCCTTTGGTCTCCAAAACCCTACTTGAGCCTCATGGCCTTAAATACAATAACTTTTCAACATTCCTAAAACATGTAGTACCACATAATAAAAATTTTCATGTAGGTATTCACTTAAAATATAATAAAGTCACATAAAACAAGGCCTTAGCTATAATTCTGTCCTTATTGAAACAACTCTAGTATTTAAGCAAGAATAACATATGCCTCCTCTCCATGTGTCAGCAAAATGGCACCTAAAAATGGAAATATCTAAACTTAGGCTATCTTATCCTTTTTATTCCTTTTATTTTTGTTTCTACAAATAAAATGATAATAATCATAATAATAAGAAATCTAATTAAAAGGAAATGAAAATGATGGAGTGGAAGTGGTGGTGACAATAATTAGTAAGAGAAGTGGAGTGGTGGCCCTGCGATGGTCAAAGTAGCATTAATAGGTGCAATGGTGGAGGTTATTTATTTTTTTGGGAAAGTTAATGGGAGTTAGCCTCTTAGGGGCCAAGGGTGGTGTTGTATTTAGGTAGGCTAGTTGGGAGAGAGGTAGGTTGTGGTAGTTGAGCTACTAGCCGGTGGTGGCACAACTTAGAGGAGGCAGGAGAAAAAGGAGGAAAAATGGAGAGTATAAGGAGGTGATTTAGGTGGACTACACAAGTTGGGCACATTTGGTGGGTGGGTGAGGTATGGTGGTGGTGTGGAGGTGAAGGGTGGGGGGTGGTGGTGTAGGGTGGCATGTAGAAGGCAAAACCTATACTCTATAGGATCAAGGAAGGAAAGGAAAGGGGGAAGGAGGAGGAATGGGGGGCTCACTAGGCACAGGGGGTTTAGGGAAGGAAAAGGGGAGTAGTCTAGGCACGACTTAGCTTGGATTGGCTGTGATGGTAGCTATGGTTAGAGGTTGGAACAAGGGAGGGTAAAGGTTGCAGGCCCAACAAGGGAGATGAGAGGGGACATGCAACATTTGGGGGGTATTTATAGGCTATTGAGGGGGGGGGGGAAGAATGAGGTTAAAAGGGGAAGGTGAAAGGGTGGCTAGTCATAGGATAGCATGGTGGTAAGGTAGGATAATGCAGGGGGTGTAGAGGGGTCATGTTAGTGTAGGGGAATTAGGTAGGGGACATGCAACAGGGAGTCATGTGTAGGTGCATAACTACATGCATGCAGTGCATGGCAGAGAAGGGAAAGATGGAGGGGATGGTTAGCTTGGTAACAAGCATTTAGGGGCCAAAATGGAAGAGAGGGAGGTTGTGCTAGGTGTAGGAGGGAGGTAGGAGACATGGAGAAATAGGGAAAAAGGAAAGAAAGGAGGGAGAAAAAATGAAAAGAAGAAATGAAGGAGGGGATATTAGGCCGTTTCTTAAAGAAAAAAGAAGAGTGAGGAGGGGATTGGGTTTGTCAAAGGTGAAGGGAAGAGAGGAAGAGAGAAGCGCTTCGGCCACCTATGGCACAACCTCAGTGAGGAGGAAGAAGGAAAAAATGAAGAAGAAGGAAGAAAAGGAAAAATGAGAAAAAGGAGAAAAGAAAAAGGAGAAAGAAAAAGGAAAGGAAAAAGAAGAAATTTGTGGAATTCTTAGGTTAGGTTTTTGAAAAATTTATTGGTAATCATACAAATAATGAAAATTTTTTATAATTTGTCTATAATTTAATTTAGATTAGATAATTAAAATAATTCTATGGATTTAGGCTAGATAATAATTTTTAAATATAAAAATAATATTATTTTTTTTACTATTATTGTTATATACACATATGATTTATTTTATTTATTATTTCATTACTTTATTATTTATTCCTATGAAAATATTTGGGGTATTACACTATTAGTCATCAAATGTTTTGACAAAAAACATAAAGGATTGTAAGAAACTAATCCCTTTTATATGCTTTGGATTAATTTTCTTTTGCCCATATAAATATTTTAAACTTTTATGATTAAAAAAAAAACGAAATGGTTTAGGTCTCAAATAATGGATCAATATTTGAAGGCTTCTAATGATGGGATATAATTATTTATCATTTGTGGAGCAATTCAATTTGGGCCCATTTAATTTTTTACTAAAGAAATCAATCACCCAATTTTCTTGTAATATTACATCCTTATCCCTACCCCACTAGCATCACATGTAACATCAAACAATTTATCAAAGTTAAGTAAGGATAATACCAATGAATTATATAGCTTCTCTTTCAAATTCTTAAAGTCTTTCATTGCATCCTCTCCCTGTTTGAATTTTCCATTCTCCATGAGATGCATAATTGGTGCGGCAGTTGTTGAGAAGTGTTTGATGAATCTTCTATAAAAACTTGCAAACCTATGGAGACTTTTCACCTCATTAATATAACTATTATAGGTCATTATTGAAAATCTTATATCTTCATGGCATCCACTTTTATACGTTTTCGAGTTATAATATAACAAAGGAAAATAATACTCGAAAGCATAAAGTCAAATTTTCTATTTTTTAATAGAGTTTATGTTCTCTTATTTTATCAAATAATTTCCTTAAATGAATTAAATGATCATGCTCATTTAGACTATATACAAGTATATCATCTATGTATAACATAATGAGTTTCTAAGGACGAATAAATTCATTCATTAGTCTCATGAATGAACTAGGTGCATTACATAAACCAAAAGGCATCACAATACATTCATAATGAACATACTTGGTTGTAAAGGCATTTTTCCATTCATCCCCTTCCCTTAACCTCATTTGATGATATCAACTTATTAAATCAATTTAAGAGAATACTTGTGCACCAAAAAGCTCATAAAACATGTGATCTAACATAGGTGTAGGGAATTCATATTTGATAGTTATGTTGCTGACAACTCTAGCATTAATACACATTCACCATGTACCATCATTTTTTGGAACAAGTAATATAGGTACACAATATGGACTCATAGTATCCTTCACACATCCTTTTCATATGAGCTCTTGTAATATATATATATTTTATGAAATTCCTTATCATCTTCTATATTACATCTATATGTAGATTGATTAGGTAAAGATACAATAGGCTTTAAGTTTATAGTGTATTCTTTTCATCTTTTATGTGGTAATCCCGAAGGCAAGTCATCAAGAAATATATCATAATACTCATCAATAAGCTCATTTAATTGTGGATTATTTTTATTTTTCTCCCGTTATATGGATTCTTTGATAATCAATTCATAGCAATTACCTTCTTCCTTTATACATTCCATCATAACCATTTCATGTAAAAATAAGCTCTCTTTATTCTTGAAAATGTTATCATTATCACATGTAGAAGGTATGAGTTTGTGCTTATTCTTATCTTTCTCAACAAGATGGTCATTAGTAATACCATTATGAATGACACCTCTATCATATTTCCATGTCTTAACTAATAAACTTCCACATGTATCCACATGCAAAATATCACTTAGCACATCATCATGATAATTACCAATTCAAAATGATATTAGGGTTTAATTGGTTACCTGAACTCCTTTTTTCTTATTAAGCCATTAAATATATTAAGGGTATAGATGTGTTATCATATCTAATCCCAGCTTCTTCATCATCCTCTAATTAACTATATTCGTACAGGATCTACAGTCAATGGTACCTCTACAAACCATATCTCCAACTCTTCCTTTAGTCTTGAATGTATTCTCTCATTGATTGGGTTTCTCATTATCTTGAACTTGAAGAAACATTTATAGAACATAAAAAGCCTTGAACTTTTCCTTAGATTGAATTGAAATTACTCTACTTGGCTCACACATAGCATCTTCATGACAAGCCTCTATAGCTTCATTCTCTTTTATGGACCTTGCTCTTTGGTTTGGACATTATCTATCAAAGTATCTATATCCTCAACAAATGAAACATTTCTTTGTAGAGATCTCATTGACCTTGGTCTTGCCTTTTTCTCCTCTCTGGTAGGACCTTGCGTCTTATCAGCATTTATATTACTTAAGCTACATAACCCATACCTATTAGCTTGACCATTTGATTAATACTTTATAGAATAAGTACTTTATTTAGCATGAGACTTGGTGGAATTAATTCAATTTTCAAATCTGAATGATATCATAAAGAGAATCACATAAACAAGTCTCAAATTTTTCTTGAATGATCATGTTAATACTGTCCAAAAGTCTAGCACATATTTGTTCTTCATTCTCATGAATGTTACATATAATTTCTAATCTCTCAAATTTCCAAACATATTCTTCAACGCTTTAAAGTAATTGAATTATCTTGCTCATAATCCTTAGGTACAAACTTCTTCTTCAAACACTTCCTAATCTCATTCCAATATATAGTTTTTAGTTACCATCTCTTTCTCTAGTTCTTTCAAGTTATCATACCATACCCCAGCAATGTCCTTAAATTTAAGAGTAATTAGTTTATAGTTTTCCTGATTATGGTAATATTGGAATTTAAATAAAGCCTCTACCAAATTATTCAATCAAGAAATAACTAAACAACAAGTTTACCATCAAAATCAAGAATACCAAGTTTTATACCTTTATCTTCTCAATGGTGATGTCTCTATTGATGGTCATAGAATGTTCAATTACTTCTATTTTCTTATGACTCCACTTTTTAGTCCACTCTTTATTTTAAATATCATCCTTTTTCTGTATTTGTTTGCTTTATTAATCTTCCCACTCAATCTCTCTAGAATTTTTTTTGTTCTTGCACATTTTGGACTAAATATTACCCAACAAATTAATACTCTATGCTTTGTTATTGAGTTTGTGTTATAGTAAGGTGGTTGAGGTGAGAATTGGTTACATATAGATTGTTTAAAAGGTTTAGGATAGCCTCAAAAATTTCTTTCAAATTTTCTTCACCTTCAATTATACTTTAATAAAAAAAAACTTCTACAAATTATCATAAATCTCTAGGGTTCAGTTAGGAAACTTGAATCAAACATTATCCCTCCTCAACCATTTTTTTTTATTGCATAAAATTTTGATTAAATGAATATAAAAAAGGATAAAAACAAAATATATGTCATAAAATAAATTTTTTTATCACTCCTTTGAAGTTTCTTGTTAAGTTCTTGATATAGAACTCAACAAAACAATTGTTAAGTCCTTTGATGCACTTAAAACACTCATCGATGTGTTCAAAGTTACATTTTGCAATATGTATACAACAAATTGAAACATTAATCTCCACACATAATCTATGAATTTTTTTTGAAAATAACATGTCAAAATTATGGTCTACACATATCCTATGGTTTAAGAAAATTAGAACACACGTAATCTTCACTAAACCTTAAATCAATTATGATTAGGGTTAATGAGTAACCTATCCTCATGTTTTTAATTCAATGTCTAAAGGCGAGCATTGAACATGTAAGATATTTCTAATTAGGTGAGATATCATGCAAATCAATTTCATCAAGAAATTTAACAAACAATGAATGCACATGCACAGTTTCCCTACTAAGCCATTCGAGTGTCCAACATGCATTTACCTATGTTTGTTGTTTCTTTTGGTATGCAAACATTTAAAATTTATTCCAGATTAACATGCTACATTACCTATCTCTACACCATTTATTTCAAGCTATAACCATGCATGCAGGATTCCAATAACGATTATCAAGATTCAAAGAATTTTAGCAAGAATGATCATGAAATCTAATTAAGGCCAGTGGTGGTTTGTTTTCTTGTTTTAATGTTGACTAAAGATTCTTGAAATACCCCAAAATTCTAATTATCAAAATTATGGCCAAATAAGGATTTATTAGGAAAATTAATTATATAAAATATTTTAGTAAAATTAAGAGATTTAATTAAGGTAAGTTAGGAGGAAAATAATAAAGAATTTAATTGGGAAAAAATTAGGGTATTTTTCTAATTAACATGGAAGTTAAGGAAATTTATCTAAAATAACCTAAATTAAGCTAAAAAGGAACTAATTATTATTTTCTAAATATTGTTATTCTAAATAACCCAAAAATATTCTAAATAATTTATGCAAAATCCAAAACCCAAAAAAAAAACCCCTTTTCCCTTTTTCTTCCTTTTCCTTTTCTTCCTTTTCTTTTTCCTTTCTTCTTACCCGCCGGTTGGGCCTCGCCCGGCCCAACTTTCCCTTTTCCCTCCCTTCTCCCTCCCCCGTGGCGCAGCGCGTCCAGCCCGCATCGCAGGGCGCGACATAGAGTTTTCCCCCGATATCCTCTGAAACTCCGCGTTTCAATTAGTAGGAGGTAACTATTGCCAACCGGCCGGTTCTCCCCCTCCTTTCTTTTTCCCTAGACTACCGGTCCACCCCTTTCCCTTTTCTTCTTCCTCCTGCGTGACCATACCCCGACCTGCAACAGCTGCACATGCCGGCAGCCGCCTGCAACGGCCGGCCACTCTGCCCTTCCCTCTCCTGTCGTTTTCTTACACCAATTCGACCCCAACCGGCCTTTTTCCCCTCTCCCGAGCGACCTGCCCCTTTCCCTTTTCCTCTTCCCTCGACCTTACCGCCCTGCCATGGCAGCACCGCCTCGACTGCCGCCACCGGCCGGCCTGCCTGGCATCTGCACACCCCTGTCTTCTTCCCCTTGGCCTTGCCCAGCCAATTGACCTATATTTATACCCCATAGCCTACCTTAATTCGAGATTTTGGACCTCGAAAACCCTAGAGTCAGCCACTTCACCACCGCCCCGTTAGACGAGCCGTCCGCCGCCGCCGCCGCCTATCGCCGACTGTCCAAACAACCCCAAAACCGACCCTTGCACCACCCTCTACCTAACCAGACCCTCCTCGCTCCTCGATTTTCCCTGCACGAGCCACCCTGGCTATGCAAAACCGCCAACCCATTTAACACACTTCCAGCCCTTACCGCCCTTCGCACCGCCTTCCGCCGCCACCAGTGCCACCTCTACCCTCCAAAACAACCAGGGGGGACTCCTCTACCAACCCACACCTCCCTTTCTTCCTCCTCCCTTCCTTATCCTCCTCCCTCCTTTCTTCATCTTCCACCACCTCAAACCTCCACAACCGCCGCCGCCGCCGTGCGCCGCCGCCGGATCCACCACTGCCTTAGGTGGTCCTCCAGCCTTCCTCAAACCTTAAACTCATTTTATACTAATGTTAATAATATTTATGGTATTAACTATGTTATTATTATTATTATTATTATTATTATTATTATTATTATTATTATTCTTATCCTTATTGTTACCATTATGATTATTATTATTATATTTATCATCTTGCTAAAATTGTTAATATTAGCTTTATATATTATCACTTTCATTATTAATATAGATACTTGGACCCTTATATTACTATTATCATTTTGATTACTATATTATGGTTATTATCATTATTATTACTATGCTTAACGTTATTACTATTATCATTATTATTTTTATTATTACTATTATTATTATCATTATTACTTTATTATTATTACTATTAATATTTTTATTATCATTATTATTATTGTGGTTATTGTTGTTGTTGGCGTTGTTAATAATATTACTATTATTCTTAGTATTATTAAGGTTATTGAAACCAAAGTTGGCATGTTTTCCCCCTTTGTTACTATAGAAAGAGAATACCCAACCTTAGTATTATTACTATTATTATTATTCAACTTTGCCAATATTGTTCCTAATGCCTTTGTTACTAGAATTATTACTATGGTATCATTATTAGTTATTACTAGTACTATTGTTAGTATTTTGTTAATATTATTATGACAAAACATTTGAACCCTTATATTATTATTATTATTCCAAATATAACTAATATCACTACCATCTTTAATAACATTAATACTTTGTTAGTAATACTAATGTTATATTATTATTTTATCCCTAAAACCATTATTAGCCTTAGCCTTAAAAATAATAGGGATTCTATTTCTAGGAGCATTGGTATTACTATTATTATTATTATTACTATCTTATTTTAACAAGTATTAGTACTATCATTAGAAGAAATAAAGCTATTAGGTTTGATGAGATAAATATAGTTATGAATAATAACATAAGTATATTTTGACCAGTAATAACTAGAGGGCTAACTAGATGGTAAAAACCCTAGTTTTCACTTATAAAACTCCGTGTAATAATAACAACCCTAATCTTAGACTAAAATAGGAAATAATAGTATTTTTGGGTAGAAAGGAAACTAACCATTAGTCTTATCCTCCTATAGGTGAATCGAGCCAAAGTCCCAAAGAGTTGTAGGAGCGTGCTCCAAGCCCGGTGTCACTTTAGGTAAGGATGTAGATAAGGCCCATGTGTGTTATGTGAATTATATGCCTTGGATGCCTTGTATTTCATGTTATATTATGTATCGTATGATTTTCCTTAACTTGTCTTATGTGTAGCGCAGCTTGGAGTTGAGGTATGTTTTGTATGTGTTTGTATGGCATGAGTATGATATGTATGGGTGGTGATTATGGTGTGATATGATATGGCTCTCTAAGACATGCATGTTAGGACAAAGGATATTATGATATGGGAAATGAAAGGACAATAAGAAACAAATGGGAAGTGAGATGCTAAGGGGGATATGAGGTTGACCAAAATGAACGAGAGATGGGAACCATGCATGAAAATCCTAGGGTTTGCATGGGATGGACAAAACTTGCATGGGGGTGATCCTTATGTGAGAAAAGCTGGTTTAGGGTGTAAATAAGCTAAGGGGAGAGTTGTGGAGTGATTGGAGACTTGGGATGAAAAATAGTACGTAGGTCGGTGCAAGGGTGTATAGGGGACCCGATTAGGGTTTTGGGAGGAAGTAATAACCTGGAAATTGTGGAAGTAAAAATGATTAAGGGAGATTGAACTACGGGTTAAGAATGGAAATTTATTATGTAAGGAGTGAGTATGGGTGTCATGGGAGAGAAGGAATATTGAGGGAGAAAAAGGGAGAGGTTACTTGTGGAAGAAGAAAGGTACTAGGGTTTGAGGTGGCTAACTAGGGTTTTTCCAGTCATCTGTGAAGTCGAGAGGTAAAGTGATATGTTTGGGGATTAAATCTAATTAAGGTGAGATGTGGGGAGATGGATGGAGCAATGGTTGTGTAAGTGAGAGGAAGTTAGGCCACATAGGTCTAATTAGGGTTTTCAAGGGAAGACCCTCGAGGGTGATGGTAGGTTGAGTTGATGTCGTGAGGTGTTGGGCCCTAACCCGCACCCTTAGGAGCTGGGCTTACATTAAAGAGTAAGTGTAAAGGGAAGTGGATGTCGGGGTGTGAGTTAGTGGGCACCGAGTCTCAAGATATGGGACGGGCCCTTGTTGGGGGATAATTATAGCTGGAGTTAGTCATGCATGTCTAGGACGGAATTTTGTTGAATAAGATACAATAAAATACTAATCATGTAAAGTGAAAGAGTACTGAGCCGGGGCCAGCCGATCCACCGGTAAGGAATAGTGGTGTGGACTATTGTCCCGCAAGTGACCGATCCACCGGCGAATATAGTGGTGTGGACTTCGTCCCGTAAGTGACCGGCCCACCGACAATAATAGTGGGGGATCACGAGCTCAGTAAACCAAACCCTAATTTGTTAATGCACGTAAAAGATACTAAGTACTTACAGTGGAACACCATGAGAATCGGGGCCAGTCCGATCCACCGGCATAAAATAGTGGTTAGGTGCGTTCTGCCCTATAAGTGACCGATCCACCGGCTATAATAGTGGTTAGGTGCGTTTTGCCCTATAAGTGACCGATCCACCGGCTATAATAGTGGGGTTCCCGTACTCACATGGATTAATAAAGATTATGATTTGAATCGATTATAATTACCAGAGATCTAAAAGAATAAGTCTATCCGGACCATAGCTAGCCCTTATCATCTGTTTTACTATATGCTGTTCATATGACTATGCCATGTATACTGTGTAGTGTGTTTTATATGTTGGCCTTAGCGCACCTACTACCTTACTCAGTATTGGACCCGTACTGATACTACCTTGGTTGAATGGGTCCTGTGATGATCCACCGATTGTGGGGAGCAGACCTCTTGTGCAGGTTTAAGATCAGATACTGTTTGGGGTGGAAGGCCTGACTTGAGTGAGTAGGCAATCCGGATATTGATCCTTCGGGATTTGTTTTGTTTAACTTTATTTATCTTGTGAAGTTACAAGTGTTGTATTTAAATTTCCAAGGGTTTGTAATTGACTTTTAATTTCTCGTACTCTGATAAGCTTTTAAAATTCGAATTTCATTATTGGACAGGTTTTAGCCTTGCATCTAACATGAGATAGATGGTTGACATTTATCTTGTGTTAGATATGGCGGTAACATTTCCCAAATTCTCTCCTAGCTTCCGTTTTATTCTTTCAAAAAAATTTTTTTAGGAGTGAAATTTGGGGGTGTTACAATTCTCCTCCAACGGTTGTTGATCCAAAACCTTGATTTAATACAAAACTTTATATGGAAGACAATACAGAAATTATTGCTTCATAATGTAGGATATTTTTTCTTGAACAATGGAGTAGAAATGCTGTGTGAAGATGAAGTAGTGGTCGGTTAAGGAGGTGGTTTTGAACAAATCTCCATGATTTGAGTTTGATCTTCACAAAGAACAACTCAATTCTAAAAAGAAATTAGAATGTTTTCTCTCAAGAATGATACCTAAATTCTCATGAATACTTACTTGAAAAGGCATGAAATATTTTAAAAGTTCTTACATTTTATTAAACTTGATATTTATGTTATCATATATAAGTCAACATATATGTGTGTATATATACACAATGGCATTAGTTTTTCTTTACTAACTAAGCTTAGTCAAACTGGCCATTAACATATTAGATTATCCTAGTTAAAAATAGAATTAAAATAATGCACTGCATACCTATATTACACATATAATGATATAGAATTACAAGTTTACATAAAATACGAAACCTAACCAAAAATCTACTCATACAATACATGTAATAATCATGCAATCAAGCTTCGATTATTGTAGCTTTATCTTCTATATAAGTTTATAACCCTTCTAGTTCCATGGTCTTATACAATAGATATCTTTGGAGAATTCTTCTTATTTCAAATATATATACTACCTATAAGAAATACTTAGAAAAATATTAGTAGCATTAGAGTTATCATGTAGGAATTAATGATTTTTAAGAATAATTGGTACGATCTCCAAGTATGCTAACTCTTGACCTTCGATAGTTGAAGAATGAGATTGAGATGCTCCTGCATAAACTATCCATCCTCACCTAGTCCTCTACTTTTGGGATCGAATTGGTGAGTAAACAAATGGGCATGTTAGAATAATACATATTGAATACGCCACCTTACATCTTTTTTGAGATTTTATGATTCATATATGGTCAACGAAGGAAATTTATAGGTCCTGCTAGAACACATGATCATGTTAATGTAGCAAAATATCCATTTATGTGCTCTATTAATATAGATTCTTAATCATAGTATACTATAAATGTACATGAAAGAAGATAGTATCATACTCAACGATAATAATGTACGTGAAAGAATATTGTATCATAATCAACCAAAAAATTAATAATATATTTTCCTTTCCTATTTGAACAATGGTCTTGATAATCCCCTATTGTATGTCAATATTCATGTAATTAATACCATAAAACAAAGGACATAAAGTCTGACGAAGCTATAAATTCACCAATGAACATAAAGTTTGGCTGAAGTTCAAAAACCCCTATAGTAACAAGTCACTTTTTCTTTGATACCCTCTAGTACACCATCATTTTTTAGAGTATATAAGACACCAGGATACACTTGGATCATACTAGAAGGAAAATATCATAAAGGCTCGATGAGAGACTAACCCCTGGTAGCTAATTGAGGATCGGATAATCTAGACCCATTTAGTATTCCATTATCTTCTATGTTTAGTGATTAGCATTTCGTTAGCCAAATAATATACAACACAAGTATTAGATAGAATACCAAGAAAACCATAACCACATAACCATCCAAATTATTCATCATAGCCCTACAAAGGTGTTTAATAATAACATTATCAACACTTATCCAATTTCATTCACTCAATTAATTAGTCAATCAATACCATATATCATAACATAATATCAAGTCTAAAATCATAACAAGGTTTAAAGGAAGCAAAATAAGAATTCTAGTCAAACTTCTTGATTGTTATACAAACTAGTAGATTGGTTTGGCGCTGCCAAATCCTAACAACACTAAAAATATAAGTCAATTAGTTCATCAAAATAGTTGATCATTTTGCGTAAACCAATCAATGGGTTTAAATAAATACCAAAAAATCACCACAGGAAAACTAATTAATTTGTTTGGGTAACCATTTAAATATTATGGAGACTTATTGATCAGTCTATTCAAACCATTTGATCGGTGTGTGCTATAATAACATACATATGCATTTCTTGGGACACTCCCAAATTTACTACTTACAAATTTTATTTTGTGAAACCCATTATATCAAGAAAGGTACTCAAAAGTATAGCATTTGTTTGTCTTAACTCTTAGACCCAAAATCCCATAAAAAAATGGGATCTTTTCCCAAAAACTCTCTTCCTTATCACTATAATATGTTGGGATCCACTCCATACCATTCATTTAATTATCTACAAAATTAGTATTAGTGCAACACCTTTATACAAAGTAAATCATAATACCTACATTGCACATATTCAGAAAAAAATCAACAAATCATATTAGATCACAAAGCATGTACCATAACCACATGTAATAAATAAGGAATAATATAGCATCAAGTCTGAAGCTCAAGAATAAAACATATTCATTCACTTCACATAATCTCAAGGTATAAGAGATTTATCTAATTAATGAAATAAATTCAAAATACTTAGGTAGGGTACTAATGCAGCTACTTGATGTAGGAGCATTCAACAATGATCCTCAAGGTATTAATTCAGCATACTTATTTTTGGAGTCAATTACATTATTTGCCTTAGATGATAATTCTTTAACTAATATTAATGATATAGCTTTAAGTCATTCTTACAAGTATGCAACATATTTGTAGGAAGATGATCAAATGATATAAGAAGTTAAGATAATTGATATTTCTACATGTTAAAAGCTATTACAAAGGAAGATATGTTGTGCATGGAGTTAAATTTAAGAAGACCTAGTCAACCTTTCAAAGTCAACATCATGGTCTTGATTAGGATTCTTGTAAATTATTTTCATGTAATCTTATCTTACTTTTTATTTGTAATAGTCTTGCTAGGCCATGTATTATATAAGATATAAATATATTGTAATACTAATTATGTGCTAGTTAGTTATTTGTGTGTCACGTAGCGAAACTAGTGTGCTAGTTATTAATATCATAACCCATATATAAGCATGTGCTAAAAATCCTTTGTAACATGTTGAATGAATTTTGATAATCATATATAACACAAGTAATTACTTAGTTAGTTCTCTCTTTGTGATTGAATACCCATTCTAAGACTATTCTTAGATTGGTGATATTCATATTGGATTTCTTTGATTCTTTTAAAATTATGTTGATTTCTTGTTAGTTCTTGGTTGAATTTTCTAATTCATCTTTTGAAGACCAGCCAAACAATCCTATAATTCAATTCATAGTAGGGGATTGAGGAAACTTCTAAACCAACAAATCCAAAATAATTCTAAATACTAAGGTAGGGCACTAAGGCAACTACTAAACCAATACATTCAAATCAACCCTTTTTATTATCTTTCACAATATTTACTTAATTTTTTTAATATTTGAGGGCAATACAATCAACCAAGGGAAAATAAGGTACACCTAGTTATATTAACGCCCAAAGATAACACAATGCCATTACTCTCAAACCTTAGGAAACAATAGTACATTTGTTTAAACTAGCACAGGAAGGCAACACAATATCCTCTAACCTTTGTCATCTATAGAGTATACTAGGGCCTTACCGGGGTGCAATGCCACACGAACAAGCCAACTCAAATGAGGTCTAATGCCTTGTCTCAAGGTTAGCTAACTCGTGAGAGTAACGATTCCTAATTCAAGGTCTTTCCCTTCTAATACTAATATTTTATGAGATGATCACAATTATCACATGTTGCATGAAAATTACCACTTCATAGTTAACCATTTTACCATTTGTTTCAAATTATTAAGATAAACTCTAGCCATCGATTTATGTGAAATTAAGACAACACTAAGGCTACCCTATCAATAGTCTAATGCCATCCTAATATCTAATTATTTACAAATTGTATATTAGGTCACAGTGCCAAAATACCCTTAAAAACCCTTGTTTCTCTTTTTATTCCTTTTTATACCAAACATTAGTATTAAAAGAAATCAGCCATGAAAATGCTAAAAGATAATTATTTGCATTATTTAAGCATATAGGTAATCTTTGCAATCGAGTGATGGACCACATTTTCCACTTGTTATGCATTTTGTGGGTTACACCCATAGAACCCTAATCATACAACTCTCACACATCACATATTTCACTTAGCATATATATACATATTTAAAGCATAATATAACATTTATATAGGAACTTTATCATCATAATACATATTGGAAAATATCTCTAACCCTAGGTCTTACGAATAGGTAACTGTAATAATATGTATATGTTTCTATGAGATTCACATAAACCCTAACTATCATGCATTAGTATTTATCATGGCATTAAAATCATAACTCAACAAGAATGAAAATCCTATGAAAACCCTAAACTCATGTAAATAAATAATAGAATATAATATTCATTCATATAACTTAAAATAATTGTGAGTATCATTTAGTTAACATGTTATCATTTTATAATACATGTCTTAATATTTGAAAAAGATAAAACCCTAGCTTGATTCTAAGTCGACACAATCTTAGCATGCTCACACATAATTTCTACCATTGTTTGTGCGATTGGATTTCTCTAAATACAAGTTTGCAAAAAAAATGAAAAACTACCACATCTAAAATCCTCAACTATTACCTAAAAAATTAACATCTAATAACATATGTGTGAGAATTTAATATAATATAATAGTAACCCAAACTTAAATAAACTTACTTAAGAATTACTAATAAGCTGAAGCAACGCAGCAGGGAAGCTAATAAAACCTAATAAATGAAAGGAGGAGTAGAGGAAGTTGTTGAGAAGGAGGGTTTAGCAACAACAACTTTGGCTAGTGTTAGGGGGATTGAAAATAAGAATGGATGGTATAGAGAGGGAAGATGTGGTAGGGGAAGGTGTAGCAAGGTGAGTAAATTGGTAGTTTTGTTTAAGGTGAAAGGGTGATCGGAACAAAAGATTGAAGGTGGAGAAGGAGCTTTGGTGGATTTAGTTAACGAAGTTGGGATGATTTTGGAGAAGTTGTGCATTGGCCATGGGGTGGTTTCGGTATATGTTGTTGAATGATATGGTGAGGGATCTTTGTTGAAGGTAGGAGCTAGGGGAAAGAAGGTGCGTGTTAGAGGGAAAAATGATGAAGATGCAATGATGAAAATGTTAAATCAACACAACTTATCTTGTTTGAGGGAGCTCCAAAGAAGGAGGGATAATGGAGGATTCATTTGGGGATGATGCATAACACAAAGGGAGAAGGAAAATGACAGGAGGAAGGGTTTAAGAAGATGATTTCGTGTGGGAAAATGTGGGGCAAAAAAAATAGGAGGCAAACATGAAAGTGAGGGAGGTGTGGTGTAAAAGGATATTACGATGGGGATGGATTGGGGGAAAAGATGAAAGAAAATCTAGTAGGATAGGACCATTCGTTAGGGTAATTATTTAGGTGAAGAACTAGTGTAGAAATATCTAATTACAATAATTAGGGTTACTTGACATAATAGATATCAGTTAAGGTCTTACTTAGAATTTAAATTTAATAACCCACTCTCTAAGAAGTGTTAACCTAATTAAAATGTATATCTAATATATGATAATGATAATAATAATAATAATAATAATAATAATAATAATAATAATAATAATAATAATAATAATAATAATAATAATAATAATAATTCACTTATTAATACCAATTACTTCACCATAATTATTATAACTAGAAAAACATGGTTTTCAATTAGTAATTAGGGTTTTCAATGGGGTATTACATTTCTACACATGATTCATACCACAACAACCAACTATAACACATCCATATTATTAGAAATTGCTAAAATTAATATTAACATGCTTGAAAATTAAAACTATGATGTACTTCCAAAGAATCATCAAACCATATGTATAAGTTCATGTTTTTCAACATGTTACAAATCAAGGCATAGATTACTACAATATTACTATGATCATATAACAATAAAAAATTATAATTTCTAAATAAACACTAACTTATATGCTCACTCACTCCCACCATATGGTAATAATGACTTACTTAGAGAAGCTTAGCAAAATCTACACAATGTGGGGAACACTTTGGGTGAAAAATCACCAAAACCTTAATCTCCTTAAAAGAGATATACATAGAAAGAACTCCTAAGTATCATATAAAACAAAACAAAATAAAAAATTGGAAGAAAAATAGAGGTATCACCTCAACTAAGTTGAAACATAAAATAAAAATCACTTAATTGTAAATCTAATCTGATCATACATAAGAGTAAAACAAGGAAGTAAAGGTATGATTATACGAGATGAAGAAGATTAGAAACAAATTATATAAAGGAGAAAGGAGTGATTAAACAAGGGAAGGAAAGATAGGGAATTTAACTGATTCAAAGAAGATGAGGAAAAAAATGAATGTTAAGGTTGTTATTATACCCCATATTTGATTGGCAAAGAATGAAAGAGATCTATCTAATAGAAACCTTCACTATCCAACTCAATTTTAAATAAATCTAAGTGAATTTATAAAATAAATATCTAAGATTCCCCTATGGATCAAATGATGCTTGGTCAAACATGCCAAGGCAATGTTCTTGAGGGAAATCTAAACATAAGAAGGGAAAAGAGACAAATAGACATGGGAGATAATTCAAGAGATTTTTTAAAATTTATGGAATGAGAAAATGTTCATATTGGATTTTATGGAAGAGAGAGGAAGACGGGGATAAAGGATGAGGTAATCCTCTTCTTTTTTGTCAACTCTAGCTTTCAAATACATTCAAGGTAAGGAATAGCTCTACTTAATTAGTCAAAATTTTCAAAAAAATGATTTAGAAAGATAGAAGGGCTTGATTATTAAGGTTTCATAGTGTTAGATAAATTTTATCATAACAGTTAAACTCAAAAGTCTCATAGGTTAAGAAAACATGTCAATTGGTTTGGTGCACTAATCGACTAGTTTCAATCCTATCGATTAGTTTCCCAAGTGATTTGCTATTACCCTAAACTAGAAACTAATGATAAAAATGAAGGGAAAATTGATTAGTAATATAATCAGTCCATAAGTGTAGTTAAAAAATCAATTTTTACCTTATTTTCCAAACTATAACAACCCCAAATTTGAACCTAAAAATTTCATTTTAAAGAGTTAATAACAGAAGCCAAAACACAAAGCATAAGGGTGTCACGCCGCATCTAACATAGAAGAGGCACTCCCTATAACCAGTCTATGTAGGGTACAAGGAAAAAGTAACCATATACCACAGAGTTAGGTGTGTGAAGTAATTGATTCCACCGCGATATAGGATACGAAAAAGAGAGAAGGGAATAAATAGTGAAAAAAGAGGACTAGGAGTCCAAAGAGAGAGATAGAGATATTAGGATAACCATACCCTTTACTAATTTATTTAGCGCTCACCCAAGGTAAGAACATCAAGCTAATAATCAACAATCACATGCAAAATAGGGCAGCTCTACTTGTGGGAATGAGCAGCACCCATAAAATGGGTGGTCAGTATGATATGTACTGAGTAAGGGAATAATACTATCAAAGTAAGGATACAAATAGAACATGCTTTCAAATTAGATAATAAGTGAGATAACTAAATAAATGAAGCATCTCATAAGACAAAAAATGGTCCAGGTTCCTTTATTAAGTATAATCAATTTTCATTCTTTTACATATGTTGAGTGTAGGAGCCTCGCTATTCTTAAACTAGTGGAACGGTCTAAAACTCTTCTCGGGGACAACACACTTGAGCCACTATTTATTCCAGTGGAATAGAGATTAAAAACATCTTCTCGGTGAAAAATGCTCCCATACCACTATTCTCTGAGGTGGAATGGGATACATACATACATACATACATACACATACACACATATATATAGAGGAAAATTCATCACCTTAGTCCTATTCATGTGCTCTTTCACTTTAAGTGATTAATATCTTATTCAAGATTGATTCTTAAGCACATAACACATTAAAACTGAGATACACATAACATAGGTCCAAGTTATTAAGTCCTTTCAAACCCTAATTAAACACCCTTTACTATTCATTCTCCTAAGTTGATTATTCTACACAACTTATACTATATCATCTCCAAATCCCATAATTAGTATCATACCAAAAATATACAATCTAATTCCCATGCACATACATTAATAATCTCATCGTGATATATTACTCATAGAAATGTCCAAAACCCAATTTTCATATATTCATCATAACACCTCTCATGAAATTTACATGATTACCAATTCTGATATATAACCTCATCAGGTTAAATTAACAACATGTTCAGAAATCTATATACCCTCTAGATCTTATACATAGGATATTGATATTATTATTATAGAATGATTTCCCCAAATTATCCATTAAATCATTTTAGGACCCCAAATAACAATAATACTTTCAAGAATTTCTCATACTATTATTATCATTTTTTAATCCTCTTAACACATAAATTACCAAAACTTCCTTATTATCCCATAATGACCAAGTTACCCTTTAAGCACAAATAAAAACCCTTATTTTATGAAAACTTATACCTTCCACACATATTATTTTTCAAGTCCCTCATTTATCATCATACCTCATGAGAATCCTTAAACCCATTTATCAAAACTCATTAAATCCATATTTCGTACCATAAGATGTATTTCCATAAATATGACATTATCATCATTCAACCCATATTTCATACCCTTAATAAATAATAGTGGTACCTCTTTCCTATTCTTACTTTTTTTTTAATAACATAACATCTTTAAGCCCTTATATCATATCTTAAGATATAATCCCACAAATATGGCATTATCACAATAAATCATAATATAATAGTACATCCCACCAAGTCTTATTTTATTTCAACGTAACATTCATATCATCATAAAATATTAAGATCAACACATGTTACATCATATATAACAATATCATGAAAAATACATTTAACCATACAAGCAAATAACATCAAAAACCCTCAACATCGAATAGTATCCTTATGAAATAGGACATTAGGCTCTAAGCATGCAAATCCTAGACTTCCTCCATTTAAAACTACCAGAATACCACCTACGAAAAATAATAAAGTTCATGGTTAGGCTCGAAGAGTTAAATTAAAGGAGAAATCAAGGTAAAGAGGGTAAAAATAGATATAATCATAGTCAAATGGAAGCTTGACAAGAGTGGATGTGTAGAGGAATGTGTGGTGGAGCTATAGTTAAATTTTGGTGGTGTTTGGATAAGGTTGTGGGTGAAAATAGGGATGCACTACCAAGGAAATGAAGTTGCACGGTTGTGGAGCAGGCAGTGCAACTCTTGATCAAGAGAAAATATGTTGCATGACTTGGTGATGCAAAAGTTGCACAACTGTGCAGCAAAAGGCCTAGAGGAAAAATCACGCACGGTCAGGTGGTGTAAGGGTTGCACAGAAGTGTAGAAGGAAATTTAAGCGTTACATGGCCATGCAGTAAGTGTTGTACAGGATGTGCACTCTAAAATGTTGCTATGTACAAGGGGAAGAAAAAGGGAAAAGAAACGGTGATCGGTAGTGATGGCTATCGATGTTGAGAGGGAAGGTTTGGGTGACCTTGGTGGTTAATCCACTAGCTAAAGGATGGTGAGTGTTGGTCGAGGTAGTGCTTGGTGGTGGAAATGGTGGTGTGCAAGCCAAAAATAGGGAAAGAAAGGAGAGGAAGAAGAAGAAAAGAGAGAAGGAAGAAAGGAGAAGGAAGAGGGAGCTCAACAATGTCTCTTTGACACAATTATGGCCAGAATGAGGCAAAACCAAAGAGGAAGAATGAGAGTATGAAGTATATATATATATGCATACAAGTGTGTGTGTATTGTGAGTTGGGAAGGATGATAAGAATAGGGGGGATGGTGTGTGATGGTGATGGTGCATTTACAAGGTGATGATGATGTTGATGGTTGTAGAGGATGGTTAGGGTAGGGTAGTAGCTGCAGGGTGAAGGTGGTGATGGTTGATGGAGGTGTTGCGTGAAAAGAGAAAATAGTAGGGGAAATTGAGTGTCTGTGGAGTGTGCATAAGGGGTGCATTTGGGCAGGGATAAGGGTGCCGAAGGAGAAGAAGAAAAAGGAGAAAGGAAGTAAGGTGATAAGTGATAGATGTAGAAAGGTGATGGTGCAAGTGGGTGGTGCAAGTTGGAAGTGCAAGTTGCAACCAAATCAAATTATGCAGCTTGAGGTTTGCTAGAGGAGGAGAAGAAAGAAAGAAAAGAAAAGGAGAAAGAAAAGGGAGAAGAGAAGAGTTGGGGGATTAATTTAGGGTGATTTTAGATTAGTTTAAGGTAATTAGGATTAGTGAAAATTTTGGTGGGTTTTGATTTTTGTTTATGAATTATGGTTTATCAAAGTTTAGGTTTTAGAATCGATTAATGTTTCGAGATTAAGGATAGGTTAAGGCTAAGATTAGATTTATTAACATTATAATTAAATTAGGTCACTAATGATGTAGGATTAGGCCAAGCAAATTTTTAGGGTATTACAAAAACTTTCAAAAATCCTTTGCAAATCAAACCACTATTAAATTTGCTAGTCAAGATCAAATATGATCTAATCATCATGGAGCACAAGGATTTTCACACATTTTAGATTAAATTTATGGGGTATTATTATAACATCCAAAAATTTACTACATATATATTTTATATTTTAGTGGAAGAGTAATAACATGATAGTTGGGTTTTACTCCTACACCCAACATAAGTCTGACTTACCATATAATCCTTGAATTAAATACATGGTATAATAGTTGATACCTAAAGCATGATAATTAGAGAATGAGAGAACTCTAATTAACTTAGATAAGAGTTTCGAGGTTAATTCCAAGCACAATATCAAAGTATATAAAAAGTGATACATTAAAAAATAATATTCCCAAAAGGTATTAGGAAAAAAATGATAATTGGCTAACACAACTCTTTACCCAACCCTAATACTTAGGAATAACTCCTTCACAAGTAAAGAATCATAAAGACAACGTCATCCAATAAGTCCTCATCAACTTGCACAAAATCATCAATGGCATTTGTTTATGGGAATGAGAAATGCCTATAAGAAGCAAAATTATTATTCTATGTAGTAAGTAAGGTGAAAATATAGTCACAGACTATGTAAGAACTACATAATATCATATAAAAGACTCACTAAGTGAAAGGCTTAAACATGATATGATGCAAGACAATAATTGAGTCTATGTTTTGTTATTAGGCATATCAACAATTAATTTTTGTTAAACATTGAGTTTCAGACCCCATTTTTTTTATTTAGTGGAATAGACTAAATCACCTTCTGAGTTAAGATACACCTAGCTACTATTATTTAGCTGGTGTAATAGACTCAACACCTCCTAGAGTTACATGATTCTAGATAATATTCTTAAACTAGCGAAAAAATCTAAATTATCTCATTGAGCAAAATACAATTAGTAACTATTATTAAACTAGTGGAATGAGCTCAACACCACAATCCTAATTCATATAATCTTTCACTTTAAGTGATTAATGTCTTGTTTATTGTAATTCCTATCAATATCACCATGCATATAAAGATATAGACATGCATGGTATAGAATATAGCTTAATATAATTATCAAAACACATAAAATACAAAAACATGAACATCAAAGCATTATCAAAAGAGAAAACATCATATTTTCCTTAAAAATTTAGTTTTAGGATTAGAATTAGGGTTCAAAATTTAGATCAAGGAATTTGGGTAGTACTGTAATAGTAATCATACAAGGATAGGGTTATGTTAAAATATTTAATTCCCCAAATTAGGCATAGTTTAAATTTAAGGTATTGACATTACAATGATCACAGTAAAGAAGTCATATACATAGCTATCTTGATCAAGGAATTAGCAAATAGCCATCTCTAAAATATCATCATCATAATAATAATAAGTTCTTGGATCCACAATGCATGAATATCAAGGCTAATGAGATTTTCTAAGCACAACACCTCTACCACAAATTGGTTCTATAATTCCATGGTAGCTTTAACATCTAATGCCCACAACTAAGGGTTTTTTTTTACCATAGTGTACTTGCATATTGTATCATTATTATTATGTGTGAACATAGCCTATAAGTTGAAGATTGACCTATTGACTAGAAAAGAAAATAAGCCATAAGATCACTAGGAACCCTTATTTTCCAAAAACAAGATAAATAGAGAATGAGAGAACATTCATAAATGTAGATAAGAATTTAGAGATTATCATTAGGTAAAATATCATATTACATAAAAATGTATACATTGGAATCTAAGAGTCTCAAAAGGATTTAGGTCAAAAATTCTTAATCGTATCACACATCTCTTTGCCTCAATTTGATACATATGAATCACTTCTCCACCAGTAATGCATTATAAGTAGCAAAGTTATCCAATGGGTTCTCATCAACTTACATACAATCACTTCGATCATTTGCTCATGGAAATGAGTAGATCCTAAGAAGGATGGTTGGTATGATTCATACTGAGTAAGTTGATAATAAAATCATAGAGAGGTTATAGAATGCATGAGATCACATAAAATAATTATTAGGTAGAATGCTTAAACATGATATGATGAAGGAAACTATATGAGTTAGATTTCTATTATTAGATATACCAACAATCCATTTCTGATGACTTTGAGTTTTGGTTAACACTATTCTTAATCTGATGAAACAAATTGAAACACCTCCTAGAGGAAATCAAGCTTGACCACTATTTTTAGTCAATTGAATGGACTCTTTATATCTTAGAGCAACATGTACTCGACCACTACTCTTAAACTAATAGAATGATATGAAACACCGCTTAGGGAATAATTCATTTAACAACTATTATTAAGCTGGTTAAATGAAATCAATATATTGGTCATGACTCACATGATATTTCATTTTAAGTAATTAATATCTTATCCACTATTATTCATCTTATGATCACCAAGAGGAACCATATATAGATATATAACATAAATAACCCTGCTGAAAAAAATTATCTAAACTACATAAAACACAAAACCATGAATATTGGAAGATTACTCAAGGAAAAAGGCCACCTTTTTCTTAACTAACCCTAGTTTCACGTTATAACATTATTCCTCCCATAATAATCATTTATCCTCTAATTTCACCATATCATCCTGAAATGTTGTTTTTATCAACTTATTCAAGAATCAAGATATAATTCTAGTGATAACACTTGTGTTACTATTCACAACGCAACAAAGGCTAATTTTATAAGTTTGACAAAACTTTTCTCATAAGACTCATATAACCATAATGTTTGCTAATTAACAGATATAATGTAATGGAAAAATCCATTACCATATATAAACACATTTAATGTTAAGCTAAATTATAATTTTACTTTTACTATTATGGTATGTTCATTCAAAAATAATGAGTAAAAGGGTAATTACACATAAGTAAACTA
Source organism: Tamarix austromongolica (assembly GCA_039764185.1). Lineage (NCBI taxonomy): Eukaryota > Viridiplantae > Streptophyta > Magnoliopsida > Caryophyllales > Tamaricaceae > Tamarix > Tamarix austromongolica. The sequence goes on along the minus strand of CM077813.1, from coordinate 32,693,485 downwards.
GTGCAGATATGGATATGAGTATTGTGATGGGTATAGATATGGATACCCCTTACCCATATTGGTAGTTACACTTATGGATATTTACTTTCATCTTCCATATCAACATCCATATCCATTTAAGTATCGGTGAGATAAAACCTATTTGATTTTGGCTAAAATTCCCAAACAACCTTATCTTAGACCCTATAAATAACCTAAAAGAGAAGAATAATAAAAAAATATAAATTAATAATATAAAAATGGAGGAGATAAGGAAAATGAGGGTGTAAAAGGAGGAAATCTAAAGCAACCAAGGTGTGGCACAAATGAAGTTGTAGTGTGAAGAAGTGGTGTAATAATTTGGAACATGATTGATGGACACATAGAGCTATGGAGTTGCGACATAAGCCTCTCAAGTTGGTGAATTTTGGTGGCATGAAATGGTCACATCGGTGTGGCCGGACATACATGAAATTTGGGTCTTATTTGGGGTTTTGTAGAGTGAGTTTTGGTTGTAGTTTTAGAGGTACAAAATAGGTTTATGACGATAAAGGGGGTTATTGAAATGCCCCGAAAATTTCTAATTTTATAAATTATATTTAAATGAGGTTTTATTAGAAAAATTATTTAAATAAATTATTTAAATAAAATAAAAGGATATTTAACTAGGGAAATTCAAGAAGAGATTTATAAGTATTTTAATTAGGAGGAATTTGGGTATTTAAACTAATTAAGGATTTTATTTGGAAATTAATTAAATAAATTATTTTATTTAAAATAAGAAGGAGAAAATAGTTTCAAATTAATATTAATTTTATAAATAATTTAATTAGAGAAAATTAGGATGTTTTGTTAATTAAAATAGAATTTATGAAAAATCTTTTAAAAATCATTATTTAGCCTAAAAAGGGATTTAAATATTATATTATTTAAATATTATTATTTTTAAATATCCCAAATATTCTAATTAATTTAACTATGCCAACCCACTATTTTTATTTTCCCTTTTTTTTCCTTTTTCCTTTTCTTTTTTTTCTTCTTCCTCTTTTCTTTTTCTTTTTCCTTCTTCTTCCCGATTGGGCCAGTCTGCGGCCCAATTCTTCCTTCCTTCTTTCTTTTTCTTCTTCGACGTTTGGGCCTACCTCCTTCATACGGCCCGTCTCTGTCTTTTCTTTCTTTTGTTCGGCCCGACTTCAAAACTCGACGCTTCAGTTGTTTTTACACAAAAACGCCGCGTTGCGTTTAACTATCCTTCGACCCGCGCCGATCGCCCGGTCTCCCTCCCTTTTTCTTTCTTTCTTCCCCGCGAACCGGACCAGCCCCCTCCTCCTTCCTTCTTCCTCCCTTCTCCTCCGTCGACGCAGTCTGCAACTCCCAGCCCGAAAATGGCGGTGCCGGCTACGACAACTCTGACCGGCCGAGTCACCTCTCTTTTTCTTCCTCTCGGCTCACAAATTAGCTTGGAATAATCAATTATCCTTAACTCTCGCTCATTCTCTCTATCTACAATAAAAGGAAGGGGAGAAGATTGGTATGGTGATCCGTATGGAGAGAAAAAATAAATAAATAATACGGAGAGGGAAAGGAAAAAGGGAAATGAAAATATGGGTGTTTAGATTTAGGTTTAGGTTAAATAATTATGCTAAGATGTAAAATTAAGGAGTTAGGATAAGATAGAATAATGAATTCCTGAGGTTAAAATTAGGTTTCAATATTAATTACTCAGGATTAGGTTTAGCTAAAAAATTAGGGTATTACATCACTACCCCCTTAAAAGAGATTTTATCCACCAAGTCAAAAAGTTTAGGTTGGGGAAGAAGAGAAAAAGGATGTAAGGAAGGTGATCTCTACAGTAAACTCTACCGGACTTAACACTATACTAACGGGGAATACCCCCTTAAAGAGACAAAACCCCGAAGCTCTGCACACTTGTGCTAAAAAGTTCAAGATGTGTCTCACCTATAGGCTTCTCGATCTCCCAAGTTACCTCCTCTACTCCATATACGCTCCAAAGAATCTTCACTAGTGGAACTGAGCTCATCCGAGTCCGTTGAATCTTAGTGTCAAGAATCCGCAATGCCCTCTCTTCATAGGATAAGGAATCGTCAAGCTCGATCTCATCTAGTCTGATTACATGGGATAGATATATAATATACATCATTAGTTATGAAATATGGAAGACATTATGAACTCTAGCTAACTCTGGTGGAAGCGCTAGGCGGTACACAACCTCATCAACTGTATTAAGAATCTCATAAGGACCAATGTATTTCAAACTTAGCTTCCTTTCGACTAAATCTCTGTACCTTTTTGGTAGGTGAAACCCTCAGCAGAACTCTATTCCTAGACTCAAAACCAACACTACGATGCCTCAAATCTGCATAGCTTATCTAGCACTAGGTGTTGCTCTCATCCTGTCCTGGATTAACCAAACCAACTGAGTCATCTCCTCAACCATCTCGATTCTAAGTATAAAAGTCTTGCTGATATTGCTCTAACACAACTGTATCCAGCACTTACATCCATATAGTGCCTTAAAGGGTCCATCCTTATGATAGCATGATAATTGTTGTTGTCTGAGAACTCAACCAAATGTAGATGTTCTTCCCAACTACCTTGGAAGTCCAACACGCAAGCTCACAACATATCGTTGAGCATCTGTATCATCCTCTCATTCTGCCCATCTCTAGCTAGGTGGAAGGTGGTACTCATCCTCAATCTCGTGCCCGTAGCCTTATACAACTTCCCCCAAAAATGTGATAGGAATCTCGAATCCCAATCGGATAATATGTTAGTAGGTGTACAGTGCCTACTCACCACAAACATCATATAGGTATTCCTCTAGCTCGTGAGATAGAATTTACTATTAAGTTAGTACCAGGGGCTTAGCCAGTTTCAAAGGTGCCTAATCGGATGACATTGTAAGAGTTGAAGGCCTAGTTCGAGGATCTAGTGGAGCACGAGTACATTCACCCAAGTTTGTCTCCATGGGGAGCACTAGTTTTGTTCATGAAGAAGAAGAATGAGAGATTTTTTTTTGTGCATCAATTATTAGTGTTTAAACTAGTTGATGGTGAAGAACTACTATCCCCTTTTGAGGATGGACAATCTATTTGATAAGCTTTTAGGTGCTTTGATCTTCTCGAAGATCAAATTTAGATCAGGATACTATCAAGTGCAGATAACTAAGGAATACAACCTGTAGGATACAGTACAGGCACTACGAGTTCATGGTCATGCCCTTGGGGCTCACCAAAGTGCCTCCTTTCTTTATGGATTTTATGATGAGGATTTTCTAGCCTTTCCTCAATCACTTTTTGATGGTTTTCATAAACATTATCTGTAACACCCCAAAATTCACTACTTTTTTTTTTAAAAAAAGCGGAAGTAATAGAGACTCTTAAATTCAAACCCGTGAATTCTGGCGATGTTACCGCCACACTTAGTACCAAACCGGTTCTCTCCGACCGTTTCAGTACCAAGTGCTAAGTCTAAGGAAAAGATAAACATTAAATTCAAACCAAAAGTTCATAAAAGAACTAGAAAGATTATAACCCCAAGATCAAAGTACACATAAATAATTATAACTCATTTCCAAAAGAGAATTAAACTTACAACCGATGAAAGATTAACAAAAAGAAATAGAATCACATAAATACTGAAATATAGCCACAACTATCTCAAACTTCGAGCCAAACATGCTCAACACTCAGCCCCGACTAATGTCTCGCTGACACGTTCCTACCCGCAAGTGCACGGGGTCAGAGTAGTAGTCAAGGTCGATCCCACAAGGATTGGTGAATGACCACTAGGACAATGATAGAACATAACTATGTCTAAACTACGAGATGATATGAAATAATAAATTGTAAGATAAAATAACTAAATAAGCTAAAAAGAAAGGAAAATAGCACTCAAGTCACTCAAATAAATAGAAGAGCTAAGGTTCCGGTTCATCGCCCCCGATCCTCACATGTAATTGAAGATCACATCACAAAATAATTCAACAATCATAATCAATCATGCCAACAAGGATAGAAAGTGTTGTGCTTTCTCAAGCCACAACCACCCTATTACATATCTATGGCCCTAACTATCTCTAGCTTAGAGTCTAATAGAATGTAATGCATTAAAGTCTATAAAGTTTCCTCCTTTATTGTTGAAGAGGTCAAATCGATCGTCTCTCGACCTACAATTTAATCTCCCGTTGTGATATTGGGTCTAATACTGGATTATCTCTCGATCTCACCGGTATTTCCCACACCGAAAATCAGAACCCGACCGTGGTTCAAAAATTCGACAATCAATCAATAACACAACACATACATTATGAATTGAATAAAAAAGGATGCAATAATTCAACACATTAGGATCGGGGAAAATTCCCCTTCACCTTAGCACAAGATCTAGCCCATCAAATTCATAGCAAGAATATTAAAAACAATAAGAGATTCCATAGATAAAGAAAATATCATTAGATAATACCCTTGATGTTCACAAATTCTTGCAAAAATTAACTTCTTGAATCTCCGTCTCTAATTTACAAGAGAGATCTTGATGAATTGGGGAAGAGGATAGAGAAGAGAGAAAAGAGAGGGAGTGGAGGCTGCCTCGAGCTATTAGAATAAGAGTTTTTTACACTACCGCCTCGTGGATCGCTAGGGTTTCCGTAACGATGGGCTTCCCGTGTCAGCTTTGACCATAATTCGTATTTTGACCATAACTTTTTCATCTTAACTCCGATTAAGCTGATTTTGGATGCGTTGGAAAGCTATTAAAAATATCTAAAACTTAGATGTTGAAAGCTTCTCCAAATTCAGACCTTTTCTTTGTCTAAATTTCACTTCTTTCAGGCCCATATACTTTAAATATGCATTCTTTCTTTTTCCACTTTAACTTTTGCTCCTTTTTTTTCTCCTTTCTTCTCCCTTTAAGGTTATTCTTGTTCTTCATCCTTCATGATTATTTTTGTTGCTTGAGACCCTGCAATTTTCACAACACAAAGGCAGTAACAAGAACAAAAAGGGAGAATTCTGACTGAAATTAAAGGTAAAAACTCTTATAAACCTTAGGAATAAGATGTAAAAGTCACACTTATCAACTCCCCCATGCTTAAACATTTGCTTGTCCCCAAGTAAAGTAACACAAGAAACCCACCATGTGGTAAAAGAAAAGTAGTAGGATCCCTTTCTCAGAAAAGTGTGTTTAGCCCTTTAATAGCACAAGAGTCAAGTAAGGAGCAATAAGACCCAAAAATATAACAATTAAAAGCTCAAAATCCTTTTTCAAAAGATATTTAGGTTTCCCCCACATGTGAGAAATGTAACCGTGCTATCGAGCTCTAGGGACATGCCATGCAACAAAGGACATCCAATTGTGGACAGTAGGCAGCCATATACCAACTCACTCTTCCCTCAAAGTTTCAAATTAGAATTCTCACTTTAGGTCTTGTGGACACACCTCTCATGTGTTTTATTTTATTTGAAGGTTCTGCTCTAGTCCTCTCACTCATGATCAAGATCATCCATATGCTTGGAATGCTTTTCGATTCTCCACCACTAGAAAGACTTAGAACACACAACAATCAAGAGGTCTTATTAGGGTTGTAATGGGGCCATAGGTTAAAAGGTTAGGACGGAAATTTTTTTTTTTGGAAGTAGATTTAAAAGTCTAGTACCAATGAGATATTTTTTTTTAATAACATATATTTTACCATCCCAACTTTTCATCACGAAACACAAGCACCCAAAACTTCTTATTGATTCTTCTTCTTCTTCTCCTTTTTTTTTTTTTTTTTTTGAGAGAGATATATCGATTTGCTCTTCATCATACACAACCATTTACTCTTTCACACCTCCCTCATGCTTAGATTACATCATACTCCCAACTTTCTCTTCTTTTTTTTTTTGAAATTGCGCAACAACCATTGATTCTAGACTTAGGGAGGGATAAAGGAAATTGGGTTAGATGTGTGTTTAGATCAAGAAAATGGCCATAAGCACAACGGGGTTAGCAAAGGATAAAATGTGAAGGTCAGGCTATTTGGCTAATGTAGGTTATGACAAAAAAAACAAGTGCCTCTATCATTTTAATGCACGTCTAAGTCATATGTGGCTTTGAAGAAAACCATTACAAGTTCTAGTTTCCCAAGTCATGGTGGGAGACACACACAAAAGAAAAAATAAGAGACTGTAGTGATGTATCACTCTAAAGGCTCAAAGTCTCACTAGGTCCAAAATTCTCTAAATCTAACACCTTTTGGCAAAGAGTAAATCAGCATAAGTCAAACTACAATACCACAAGAATGTTAAGGCATATATAACCCTAAAGTTCTCAAACACAATTATACTTTTCTCATAACAATGCAACCAAAACATTTAAGCACATAGAAATCCATTTTCAAAAGATGATTTAAAGGGTCTTATCACACCAAACTAAACACTCATGCCATTGCAAGACAAAACACACTCTTTAATATCATAAATGAAGGGTCATTTCCTTTTCTTTTCTTTATTTGTTTTGATTTTTTTTTTAGATAAAAATCTGAAAGAAATGACCAAGGAAAAAGATAGCAACACTCATCAAAATAAAATAGGGAAGAATAGAATACTAACCAAATGACAAGGATAGGCCATCTTCTCCCTCATGCTTATGTATCACATTGTCCTCAATGTGAAATAAGAAGCACAAAAGAAAAGAGGAAAAAAAATCCATAAGGAAACAAAGAGCAAAAAAACCAAGAAAACCAAAATAAGAAAAATAAAAAAATTAAATAGAATAAAAAAAAAATATTGGGTTGCCTCCCAAGAAGCGCTTGTTTATAGTCATTAGCTTGACTTTCTCACTTCACTTAGGATCATCCAGAAGAATGGTGGTTTTGAGGGCTGCAACCTCACCACCTTCATACACCTTCAACCTTTGCCCATTCACTTTGAATGGCTCTTTATCGAGGCTAGAGATTTCGACTGCTCCGGATGGAAATACTTGTCTGATTGTGAATGGTCCTGACCATCGGGATCTAAGCTTTCCAGGGAACAATCGCAAACGAGAATTAAATAGAAGCACTTGTTGCCCCACTTCAAATGCTCGTTTGGTGATGCGTTGATCATGAATCCTTTTCGTGCGCTCTTTGTATAGCCTAGCACTCTCATATGCCTTAAGCCGGAATTCATCGAGTTCATTCAATTGAAGGAGCCTCTTCTCACCTGCAGCTTGCATATCAAAGTTAAGGAGACGGGTAGCCCAAAATGATTTATGCTCAAGTTCTACAGGGAGATGACAAGATTTTCCAAAAACTAGATTATAAGGGGACATTCCAATAGGAGTTTTAAAAGCTGTTCGGTAAGCCCATAGAGCATCGTCAAGTTTCAAGGACCAATCCGTTCTAGAAGAGCTAACCGTTTTCTCAAGAATTCTCTTAAGCTCACGGTTTGACACCTCCACTTGGCCGCTAGTTTGAGGATGGTATGGGGTAGAAACCTTATGGTTAACTCCATACTTACTCAAAAGAGCATTAAATGCTCTATTGCAAAAATGAGAACCCCCATCACTAATGATAGTCTTAGGTGTCCCAAACCTTGAAAAGATATTCTTTTTCAAAAATTTAGTGACGACTTTTGCATCATTTGTGGGAGTGGCTATAGCCTCTACCCACTTAGATACATAATCAACTGCCACAAGAATATATTCATTCACCATAGACTTAGGAAATGGTCCCATAAAATTGATTCCCCAAACATCAAATAACTCCACTACAAGAATGTTTGTGAGGGGCATCTCTTGTTTTCTAGAAATATTTCCCATTCTTTGACACCTATCACAAGTCTTAGCAAAGGAGTATGCATCATGAAATAAGGTAGGCCAATAGAATCCACATTGCAAGACTTTTGCAGCAGTTTTGGTGGGGCCAAAATGGCCACCGCACTCTTTACTATGACAATGAGATAGTATAGAATGCATTTCATGCTCAGGGATGCATCTTCTAATGACATGATCAGCACAAATCCTATAGAGGTAAGGATCATCCCAAAAGTAATACCTCAGATCATGTAAGAACTTCTTCATTTGATGAAAGGAAAGATCATTGGGTAAGATTCCACTTACAAGATAGTTTGCAATATCAGCATACCAAGGATGATTTGTAATAGCGTAGAGTGTTTCATCGGGAAATGCATCTTGAATAGGTGTAGCTTCCTGATTAATCACGTAGGTAGAGGGTAAACGAGAAAGATGATCAGCTACTTGATTCTCACTTCCCTTCCTATCCCTGATTTCCAAGTCGAACTCTTGCAACAATAAAATCCACCGAATGATTCTGGGCTTTGCATCCTGCTTACTAAAAAGATACTTCAAGGCCGCATGGTCAGTATAGACAATGACCTTGTTAAGCAATAGATAAGAACGGAACTTGTCAAAGGAGAAAACCACAGCTAGCAATTCTTTTTCAGTTGTTGCATAATTCATTTGTGCAGAATTCAAAGTCTTGCTAGCATAATAGATAGTATGAAATTTTTTTTCCTTACGCTGCCCCAAGACTACTCCTATAGCAACATCACTAGCATCACACATAATCTCGAAAGGTAAATTCCAGTCAGGAGTAACAATAATCGGAGCATCTACCAGTTTTGCCTTTAAAGTGTTAAAGGCAGCCAGACATGCATTAGAAAAGTGAAAGGGCACATCTTTAGCCAACAGATCACAAAGAGGCTTTGAAATTTTTGAAAAATCTTTAATGAAGCGTCTATAGAAACCTGCATGACCAAGGAAACTACGTATATCTTTAACACATGTGGGGGGTGGCAATTTCTCAATGACTTCAATTTTAGCTTTGTCTACCTCTATCCCTTTGCATGAAATCTTATGCCCTAAAACTATTCCTTCCTGGACCATTAAATGACACTTTTCCCAATTTAAAACCAAATTTGTATCCTCACAACGCTTAAGAACAAGTTCAAGATTATTTAAGCATGCATCAAATGACGACCCAAAAACCGAAAAATCATCCATAAAAATTTCCATAAATTTTTCAATCATATCATGAAATAAAGCCATCATACATCTTTGAAAAGTGGCGGGGCATTACAAAGACCAAATGGCATCCGTCTATATGCGAAGGTGCCATAAGGACAAGTAAAGGTTGTCTTCTCTTGGTCCTCAGGGGAAATAGGTATTTGCATATAACCAGAATACCCATCAAGAAAGCAATAATAGTCATGCCCCGCCAAGTGTTCAAGCATTTGGTCAATGAAGGGAAGGGGGAAGTGGTCTTTTCTAGTGGCATCATTCAACTTTCTAAAATCAATGCAGACACGCCAACCTGTAACAGTTCTAGTAGGCACCAATTCGTTATTATCATTCTTGACTACCGTGATTCCCCCTTTCTTGGGAACCACTTGGACAGGACTAACCCAAGAGCTATCAGAGATTGGATAGATCATACCTGCATCTAATAGCTTAATTACCTCCTTCTTCACCACCTCTTGCATTGTTGGGTTCAATCGCCTTTGAGGTTGGATCACTTTCTTGTGGTTGTCTTCCATGAGAATTTTGTGCATGCACATGGAAGGGCTAATCCCTCTAATATCAGCAATGGTCCATCCGAAAGCCTTCTGTCGTTCCTTAAGCACTCTCATCAATTTTTCTTCCTGCAAATTAGTCAAAGATGAAGAAATAATGATGGGAAGTGTATCATTATGACCAAGAAATGCATATTTCAAATGCTGAGGTAGTGGCTTAAGCTCTAGTGTGGGAGGTTCCTCAATAGATGACTTCAATTTTGGAATCTGGGCCCTCTCTAGCCCTTGTAAGGGGACCATAGTGTGACGACCATATGGTGGATGTGCATTCAAGTACCGGACAACCTCTTCTTCTTTCTCTTCATTCTCCCACTCTCTTTGTTGAACCAAACACCTTTCCAGGGGATCCTGAACAATACTTGCTTGAAAACAATCATCAATTACATTATCTAAGATATCAATACAATAGCAAGTGTTATCATCTAAGGGGTATTTCATGCTCTTAAATACATTAAAAGTGACTTCTTCGCCTTGGAAACGAAGAATGAGCTTACCCTCTTGGACATCTATAAGAGTACGTCCTGTTGCTAAGAAAGGCCTACCAAGAATTAGGGGAACTTTGTGGTCTTCCTCCATATCTAGCACAACAAAGTCAACAGGGAAGATAAATTTGTCCACTTTAACTAAAACATCTTCAATAATTCCCCTCGGATATTTGATAGATCGATCAGCCAACTGAAGGGACATATTGGTGGGTTTTGGTTCCCCTAGACCTAGACGCTTGAAAACAGAGAAGGGCATCAAATTAATGCTAGCACCAAGATCACATAATACCTTCTCGAATTTAAAATCCCCAATTACACATGGGATAGTGAAACTTCCTGGATCCTTAAGCTTAGGAGGAAGTTTGTTCTGCAAGATTGCAGAGCATTCCTCATTCAAACTTACTGTTTCAAAATCATCCAGTTTCCTCTTGTGAGTGATTATGTCCTTTAGAAACTTCCCATAACTGGGCATCTGTCTCACAATGTCAAGCAACGGCAAGTTAATGTGCACTTTCTTAAGTATATCAAGAAATTTTACAAATTGAACATCTAACTTGCGTTGTACAATCCTACCTGGAAACGGAGGAGGAGGAACATATGCATTTACCTCTTGAGGTGAAGTGTGGATTGTCTCAGGTTGTGATTCAGGCACTTTCTCTTCAGGAGCTTTTTCTTTATCTTCCTTGGGTTCTTGAGGGTATGGTTCAAGTAGTGGTTTCCCACTCCTCAAGGCTATTGCATTAATTTGCTCTTTGGGGTTGATGATTGTATTACTAGGCAAAGTGTTAGGTGCTCTCGCTGAAATGGCATTAGCAAGTTGTCCAATCTATGCCTCTAGGTTCTTGATGGATGCATCCTGATTTTGGAGGCGGGCTTCTTGTTTCTGAAGATGAGCTTGAATTTGAGCATCATGTTTTTGAAGGGTGCTCTCGGTGCGAGTGATGAACTTGGACATCATCTCTTCAAGGGAAGAAGATTGAGGTTGTTGGGGCGGTAAAGGAGCTGGAGGTGTTGGTTGTTGTTGTGTGAATCCCGGAGGCTTTGTAGGAACTTCATTTCTCCAACTAAAGTTTGGATGGTTTTTCCATCCAGGATTGTACACATTGGAGTAGGGATTGTTCGGTCTCCCATAACTATTTCCCATGTAGTTCACTTGATCATAAGATTGTTGGAAGGGATTCGCAACTTGACATTCTGTGCTTAAGTGTGATCCAGCACATAACTCACACATAGGTGCATTAGCTTGTACCTGCATACAAGAAGTACTACCAATTTTGTCAAATTTTTTAGCAAGCAAATCAATCTTAGCCTCTAATGCCGTGATGGAATCTAAAGAGTGAATTCCTGGAGTCCTTTGTATCGGGGCACGTTCGGAGTGCCATTGATGGGAATTCGAAGCTAGCTCCTCAATGAACTCATAAACCTGCTCTGGAGTCTTGTTCATAATGGTACCTCCTGCAGCTGCATCTATCATAGAACGGTTAGTAGTAGAGATACCATTATAAAAAGTTTGCCTTTGAAGCCACATAGGCAGGCCATGATGTGGACACTTCCTAAGCAAATCCTTAAACCTTTCCCATGCATCATAAAGCGATTCAAGGTCATTTTGCATAAAGGTAGTGATGTCATTTCGTAATTTTGCAGTTTTTGATGGTGGAAAATATCTAGAAAGGAAAGACTTCATCAAATCGTCCCAAGTAGTAATAGACCCTGGGGCTAATGAGTGTAACCAACTCTTAGCCTTATCACGTAACGAAAAAGGGAACAATCTAAGCCTAATTGCATCATTAGAAACACCATTTAGCTTAAAAGTGTCACAGATTTCTACAAAGTTAGGAATATGGGAGTGGGGATCTTCAATAAGGTTACCTCCAAATTGAACTGATGTTTGTAGCATCTGGATAATGGCAGGCTTGATCTCAAAATTATTAGCTTGTACTGCCGGTCTTCGTATGCTTGAGGTTGAGCCATCAAGGCTTGGTGTAGCATAGTCCCGAAGTGACCTAGGAATGGGAGCTTGCTCTTGGATAGGAGCTTGTTCTTGGAGTAAGATGTGCTCTTGTGGTGGGATTTGTCCATCATGGGGTGGAGTATTGGTTTCCATTTCAATATTTGTGGTGTGTGACCTGCGTAAATGTGAGATGGTCTTCTCAATCTCGAGATCAAGTGGCACTAGATCACCTCCACTAGCGCGGGTCATGCACTAATGCACCTGCACTAAATCAAGAACTCTTACACCCAAGATTAGTCAACCACAACAAAAAGAATGTAAAAAGATAAAAAAAATAAAAATAAATGTCTAGATCACAATAAATTCTTTGAGTCCTAATGTCACTCGCTGCCAATCCCCGGCAACGGCGCCAAAAACTTGACACGTTCCTACCCGCAAGTGCACGGGGTCAGAGTAGTAGTCAAGGTCGATCCCACAAGGATTGGTGAATGACCACTAGGACAATGATAGAACATAACTATGTCTAAACTACGAGATGATATGAAATAATAAATTGTAAGATAAAATAACTAAATAAGCTAAAAAGAAAGGAAAATAGCACTCAAGTCACTCAAATAAATAGAAGAGCTAAGGTTCCGGTTCATCGCCCCCGATCCTCACATGTAATTGAAGATCACATCACAAAATAATTCAACAATCATAATCAATCATGCCAACAAGGATAGAAAGTGTTGTGCTTTCTCAAGCCACAACCACCCTATTACATATCTATGGCCCTAACTATCTCTAGCTTAGAGTCTAATAGAATGTAATGCATTAAAGTCTATAAAGTTTCCTCCTTTATTGTTGAAGAGGTCAAATCGATCGTCTCTCGACCTACAATTTAATCTCCCGTTGTGATATTGGGTCTAATACTGGATTATCTCTCGATCTCACCGGTATTTCCCACACCGAAAATCAGAACCCGGCCGTGGTTCAAAAATTCGACAATCAATCAATAACACAACACATACATTATGAATTGAATAAAAAAGGATGCAATAATTCAACACATTAGGATCGGGGAAAATTCCCCTTCACCTTAGCACAAGATCTAGCCCATCAAATTCATAGCAAGAATATTAAAAACAATAAGAGATTCCATAGATAAAGAAAATATCATTAGATAATACCCTTGATGTTCACAAATTCTTGCAAAAATTAACTTCTTGAATCTTCGTCTCTAATTTACAAGAGAGATCTTGATGAATTGGGGAAGAGGATAGAGAAGAGAGAAAAGAGAGGGAGTGGAGGCTGCCTCGAGCTATTAGAATAAGAGTTTTTTACACTACCGCCTCGTGGATCGCTAGGGTTTCCGTAACGATGGGCTTCCCGTGTCAGCTTTGACCATAATTCGTATTTTGACCATAACTTTTTCATCTTAACTCCGATTAAGCTGATTTTGGATGCGTTGGAAAGCTATTAAAAATATCTAAAACTTTGATGTTGAAAGCTTCTCCAAATTCAGACCTTTTCTTGGTCTAAATTTCACTTCTTTCAGGACCATATACTTTAAATATGCATTCTTTCTTTTTCCACTTTAACTTTTGCTCCTTTTTTTTTCTTGGTCTAGACACTCCACCTGCATAAAGTCAGAAGGGCCTACTACTCGTGGGAATGAGCAGCGCCCATGAAAAGGGTGATCAATATGCTACGTACTGAGTAAGGTAACTGAGCACTAAGGCCTACACATAAGCACACAAATCATGCAGAAAAATAGAAGAACACAATCATAAATGCATAATAATTATCAATAAATTGAAAGTAAGTGTTTAAAAGGTCTAGGGTTTCACCTTGAGTTTGAGGGTATGGGTGGCACCGGCGGTGCTTCCCGGAGGTGGCCGAAAAATGGATCTAAGAGAGGTAAAGATGAAGAAAAAGGAGAAAAATAAAATAAGTTTATGGTTCAGTGGAAGAGACTTAGCAGGAGATATTGGGTGGTTCATAGGGTGGCAGAAGTGGCGTATGTGGCGGCGGACGGTGGTTTAAGGTTTCTAGGTAAAAATTCTAGCGAGATGAGCAGCAAAATTTGCACGGTTATGGAGGCCCGTGCAAGAAGAATCGAAGGTTGAAATTGGTTTAGTTAATTAGATGGAGTTGCAGGGAATATTTTGAGATGTAGAGGTGGCTTCGAGGTTGGCTAACGGCGGAGAAAAACGTGTCTGAAGTCGCAGTGGTAGGCGGTTCTCACTTAGGGTTTCGAGAAAGAAGAAGCTTCAAAAACTTCCACAATTAGGATATTTATAGAGTTTAGATGGGTTATTAGGGTTTTGGAGGTCGACAGGATGGTGTTGGATGCTAGGGTTTGGGTGGCCGGCGTAAAAAATCGGCCGGCGATTGCTTGGGTTGGGTCGAAGGTTTGCGAAGCCAAAGAGAGAGAATGAGCGAGAGTTGAGGGTAACTAATCATTCCAAGCTAATGTGCGAGTCTAGAGGAAGAAAAATAGGGGTGAATTGGCCGGTCAGAGTCCTCGTAGCTGGCGCCGCCATTTTCGGGGGCGGAAGCTACAGGCTGGGTCGACGGAGGAGAAATGAGGAAGAAGGAAGGAGGGGGTGAACCGGTCGGTAGGGAAAGAAAAGAAAAGGGGGAGAACCGGGCCGGTCAGCGCCGGTTACTTTGTCATTTAAATAGAACGATGCGTTTTGACGGAAACAGGAGCGAAGCACGGCGCTGCGGGGCGGCTGCGCTGAAGGACTAATGGACGAGTGACTTGGGCCACGAGAACGGAAAAAAACAAGGAAAGAGGGGCTTGGGCCACTGGGCTGGCCCAAGTCGGGGGAAAAGAAAAAGAAAAAGAAAAGAAGAAGAAAGAAAAAGAAAGAAAAAGGAAGAAAGAAAAGGAAAAAGGGAAAAAGGAAAAGAGAAAAATAATTATTTTGGGTATTTAAATTTATTAAAATATTTGGAATATTTAAAAGTAATAATATTTAAATAAAATAATACTTAAACCCCTTTTTAGGCTAAATTAGGATTTTAAAAATATTTTCCATAAATTCCATTTTACTTGGCAAAACGCCCTAATTTTCTTCAATTAAATTATTTATAAAAGTAATATTAATTTGACAATATTTTATCCTTCTTACTTTAAATGAAGTAATTTATTTTATTAATTTCCAAAATAAAATCCTTAATTAGCTAAAATACCCAAATTTCACCCTTATTAAAATATTCATAAGATTTCTCTTGATTTCCCAAATAAATTTTATTTTACTTTAATAAAAATAATTTATTTAATTAATTTTCATAACAAAATCTTATTTAAATATAATTTTGAAAATATGAAATTTTTGGGGCATTTCATTATCTTAGTCCACTCCTAGATTTGAGAGGTGCATGAGTAACACCTACGCACGATATTGTCACTCCTTAGAGAGCATAAGTTGTATGCTAAACTCTCTAAGGGTGAGTTTTAGCTTTAGGAGGTAGCATTTCTAGGACATGTGGTGTTAGCAGGAGGAGTCGCCATAGAATTAGTCGCTATGGATCCATTGGCAATGTAACACCCCCAAATTTACTACTGAAAAATTTCGTTTAATCAAAAGGGGTTTAGCAGAAGCGAAAAGATAAAACTGTAAACTCGAGGGCATTACCGCCACACTTACTACCCGATCGGTTGACTCCTACCATTCCAGTACTAAGTGCTAAGGCTAAATAAAGTTAACATTAAACACGTATCATTAATAAAACACAAGTCATACAAAAATCAGAGTGCGATTTAGGATTAAAAACCAAAGAGTACGTGACTAGAGTTTTTCAAAACATAAAGGATTGTTTGAGACCACATAACTAATGAAAACAATACATGGTCCAATAAAGAAACCGATTCCGGCCGAGTTGCTCTCGATCCCCATGTCAGGTTTAGGCTCAACGCTCAGCCCCACCCGATGCCTCGTAGGTGTCGTCGGCATCGAAGACATCATCCCCTACCTGCACAAGCTCAGATGGGTCTTCTACTCGTGGGAATGAGCAGCACCCAAGAAACGGGTGATCAGTACGCTACGTACTGAGTAAGGTAACAGATGCGCTAAGGCCAACACATAGAGCATATAACATAGGAATGAACATGTAGGCAACATACAATGATACATGTAATAAGGCCTATATACTTTTCAGGTAACTTACTCTTTATTCCTCTTAATAATATATTCATTCCACACATACTCTTTAATAGTCCATGTGAGTGCAGGAACCCCACTATTATAGCCGGTGGACCAGAATACATACAGGGTAAAACGCTCCTGACCACTATTATTCGCCGGTGGACCGATCTTTAGGGCAGAATGCTCCTGGCCACTATTATTCGCCGGTGGACCGGTCTGGCCCCCACTCACATGGTATTTCACTGTAAGTGCTTAGTGTATTTCCCATGGCTTAGCTCCATTACGTTTGGTTTGTTGAGCATGGAATCCCCCACTATTATAGCCGGTGGACCAGAAATCATGTAGGACAAAACGCTCTTGACCACTATTATTCGCCGGTGGAATGGTCTCTAGGGCGCCCCGGCTCCTGGCCACTATTATTCGCCGGTGGACCGGTCTGGGCCCGACTCAACAATCTTTCTCTTTAAGTGATTAGTATCTTATTCGTACCTTATTCGGTAAACATTACACCCTTGACATGCATATCCTCAACGTGTTATTTTTATCCTTTTAGGGGGGGGCTCGTCCCATATCTTGAGACTCCTGCGCCCCTTATCACGCCCTGACATCTATACCCCCTTATGCTTACACATAATGAAAAACCAACTCCTAAGGGTGTGGGTTAAGGCCCAACACCTTATGACATCAACTCCACCTACTATCACCCTCTAGGGTTTTCCCTTGAAAACCCTAATTGGACCTATGTGGCCCAACTTTCTCTCACTTATACTACCTTTACTTCATTCACCGCCCCACATCTTATCTCAATTAGGTCCAATCCCAAAACATATCACTTTACCTCTCAATTTCGCATGTGACTTGAAAAACCCTAGTTGGCCACTTCAACCTCTAGTACCTTCCTTCTCCCATAAGTAACCTCTCTATTTCTCACTCAATACTCCTTCTCTCCCATGGCACCCATACTCACCCCTTACATAATAAATTCCCATTCTTAACCCATACTCCACTCTCCCTTAATCATTTTTACTTCCATAATTTCCAAATTATTACTTCCTCCCAAAACCTTAATCAGGTTCCTTATACACCCTTACACCGACCTACGTACTATTTTTCATCCCAAGTCTCCAATCACTCCACAACTCTCCCCTTAGCTTATTTACACCCTAAATCAACTTTTCTCACGTGAAGATCACCCCTATGCAAGTTTTATCAACCCCATGCGAACACCCAAAGTCCCCATGCAAATTTTAAGATTCCCATGTATGGTTCCCATCTCTCATTCATTTTGGTCATTCCTTCCTCTTTAATTTCCTCTCATGGATCATGAGGTATTTTGGTCAACCTCATATCCCCCTTAATGAACTCACTTCCCATTTCTTTCTTTTTGTCCTTTCATTCCCATATCATATTATCAATTGTCCTAGCATGCATGTCCTAGAGGGCCATATCATATCACACCATAAACACCATATATACATATCATACTCATGTCATAAGACGCACATACAACATACCTCAACTCCAAGCTGCGCTACACATAAGACAAGTTAAGGACAATCATACGACACACAATATAATATGATATACATAGCATCCAAGGCATACAAGTCACATAACACACATGGGCCTTAGCTACATCCTTACCTAAAGCGACGCCGGGCTTGGAGCACGCTCCTACAACTCCTTAGGGTTTTGGTTTGATTCACCTATAAAAGGAAAAATACTAAGTATTAGTTTCCCTCAAAAGTACCATCACTCCGTATTTTATTCTAAGCTTAGGATTATAATTATTAAAGAGAGTATTCTACGAAAACTAGGGTTTTATCTTAAAAATAGTCTACTAAATATTACTAGTCAAAATATGTTTATTTTAATATTTATTGCTACACTTATATTATTAAACCTATTAGCTTTATTATTCTAATAATAGTACTGATACTAATTATAGCCAAATAGTGATAATAGTAATACTAATAGTAATGCTAATGCTTATAGTGATAGAAACCCTGGCATTTTTAAGGCTAAGTCTAATAATAGTGTTAGAGTTAAAATAATAATATAATAATTGTAATACCAACAAAGTACAAATATTCCTAAATATAATAATGATAAAATTTATATTTTGAATAATAATAATATAAGGGTTCAAAGGTTCTGGTCACAATAATTATAATAAAATAATGATAATGATAATAGTAATAACTAATAACGATACCATAGTAATAATGTTACAGACAAAGGCATTAGGACTAATATTAATGATATTCTAATATTAAATAGTAAAATACGAAGGCTTAGGTATTCTTCTTCTTTAACGAGAAAATGATAATACATTAACTTTAGTTTAAAAACATTAAAAATAATAAAAGTAGCAATAATAATAATAATAATAATAATAATAATAATAATAATAATAATAATAATAATAATAATAATAATAATAATAATAATAATAATAATGATGATGATGATGATAATGATAAAAATGTTAAGTATAACAATAATAACACTAACAATGATGATAGTAACTAAAATGATAATAATAATATAAGAGTCCAAATGTTTATATTAATAAATAAAAGTAATGATGGACAAAGTTAGCATTAACAATATTAGTAAGGAAATAATGATAATGATAAAGGTAATAATAATAGTGATAATAACAATAATAATAAAATAAATTTAGGTTAATTAGTAATAACAATAATAATAATGGCATTAATAATAAAAATAATAATACTAATAGTAATAATAATAAAAATGATAATAGTAATATAAGGGTTCAAATGTCTACCATAATAGTAAAGATAATGATAATAAGCCATATCTAGTATTAGTAATAATAGTAATAGTAAATGAGGAAAAGTCTCAATCATAATGACACTAAGGTTGTAGGCCATCATTAATGATAATATTATTATTGGTTAGGAAAATCAAAAAGTTAGGTGAAGTAGTAGTAGTAGTAGTAATAATAATAATAATAATAATAATAATAATAATAATAATAATAATAATAATAATAATAATATTATTATTATTATTATTATTATTAATATTATTATTATTATTATTAATAACAACAACAACAACAACAACATTAATACCACTAATAATAATAATGATAGAGATAACTATATTAATACTAAAGTTAATACTAATACTAATAATAATGATAATATTATTAGTAGTAGTAATAAAAAAAAAATAATAATAAGGATAACCATTTTAATGCTAAAGTTGTAGCCTTTTAGATAGTATAACCTAGTTATAAATATTTTTGAAATTCGGTTAGGAAGTAAGGGTGATACACAATAATATTAATAATGGTAATAATAATAATAATAATAATAATAATAATGATAATACAAACTACTAATAATAAGAATAATAATAATAGTAATATTAAGGATAATACCATTAATATTAAATAAAATTATTAACACTTATAGAAAATAATTTAGGGGCAGGGGAAGTTGGAGCACCACCTCAGGTTAGTGGTGGAACCGGCGATGGCGCGTGGCGGCGACGACGGCGGTGGTGGAGGAGGAAGAGAGGGGAAAGATGGATATGTAGGCTAAGAGAGAGGAAGTGGAGGGGTGTTTGAGGTGGAGGAAGGTGCAGCAGGTGAAGAGGGGTGGAATGAAGGTGATGGTGTAGCTTGGAGTGGCGGAGTACGGTGATTGGCGCGGCGGCCGAAGGTGGTGGAAGGTGGTGGAAGATGGAGAAAGTAGAAGGAGAGGGAGGCAAGGGGAGATGAAGGTATGGGGAGGTAGGGAAAGGTTCCCTGGGTGTTTTGGAGGGTGGAGGAGGTGTTGGTTGCGCTGAGGGTGGCGGCAGAAGGAGGTGAAAGGGGCGGCGAGGGGCTGGAGTGGTTGTTCGGGTGTGTGACTTTGCACAGGTGGGGCACCACGTGCAGGGCGAGATAGGGGTTGATGGTGGTTTGGTTTTGTAGAGGGAGGTGCGGGGAAGGTTATTGTTGGCGGATTTTGCAGCGGCGAAAAAATGGGATTCTTGGGTTGCAGGAAAAGGAGCTCGACTCAGGCTGCTAATGGGGGGTATTTATAGGCTAATTGAGGGGGAAAACGACAAGGGAAGAAGAAGACATGCGGGGCGGGTGTGGTGGGACGACTGCGGGGCAGGTGTGACAGGCGGTGTAGTCCTGCCAGGGCAGGTTGGGTCGGGGAGGGGGAGAGAAAAAGGAAAGAGATGGGCACGTGGGGTGGGTAGCTATGGGGCTTGTTGGGGTCGAAAAAAGGAAAGAAAATGACAGGAAGAATAGGGGAGGATGGTCGGCGTTGGGCTAGTGGTTGCCGGCAGATGTCGGGGCTGCAGATCGGCATTACAGGTGCACTGTAGGTCGGGGAAGAAGAAGGCAAAGGGAAGGGGGAGGATCGGTCGGTCTAGGGGAAAAGAAAGAAAAAAAGAGGACTAGCCGGCCTGGGCGAAGGAGGAGGGTAACGCGCGAGACGGGCCAGAAAGGGGAAGGTGATCTGGGCTAATGGGCTAGCCTAGTCGGGGGGAATGGGGAAAGAAAGATGAAAGGAAGAGGGGGAGAAAAAAAGACAAAGGAAAGGGGAAAAAGGGAAAATATGGGGAAAATAGATAAAATAATTCATAAGAATTAGTTTGTAGTATTTTTGGTACATGGAAAAATTTATATATTTAAATTAATATATTTTAATATATTAGTTTTAAAGGTGAATTTTAGAAAATATTGGTTTGACACATTATTTAAATAGAATGGGTATGATAAAATAAAATTTTATTTATTTTAATTTATTAAGTATTCACATCTAATTTTATATTCACAAAAATCCACAAAATAATTAAATTAAATAAATTTAAAAGGTAAAATCCTCAAAATAATTAAATTAAGTAAGTTTAAAACCTAGGTTATCCCAAATAAAAATGTTTTATTCAATTATAGACTTTTTAAAATTTTGGGAGATTACAGGCAATGATCGAGTTAAAGGCCCCCACTAGCAACCTTGAGGTTCATAATTTCTTAAGTTTTGTCTGATATTATAGATGTTTTGTTCAGGGTTCGTCAAAGGTGGATTTTCCCTTAGCGAACCATCTAAAGAAGACAACATGATTCTAGCGGGACCATGCATGTGAGGTAGCATCACAAGAGTTGAAGCGGCGGTTGAATGCGACACTAGTTTTGACTCTACCATTGCATACAGATGGGTTTGAGCTCATCAGCGATGTGTCGAAGCATGTGTTGGGTTGTGTATTGATGCACCATGGTAAGATAGTGGATTAAGATTCTTAACAACTAAAGTAGCATGAGTAGAACTATCTGACACATGATCGAGAGTTAGCTATAGTTGGTTTTGCATTAAAAATTAGAGGCACTATTTGTATAGGACTAAGTGCAAATTTTACACCAACTATAAGAGCCTCAAGTATATATTCACTTAGAAGGAGCTGGATATGAGGAAGAGGAGATGTCTAGAGTTGGTAAAGGAGTATCATATCGAGTTGACTTACAATGAGGGTAAGGCAAACATCAATGCAGATGCTTTAACTTGGAAAACATGACATTCTTTAGGTTTGGTTGTAGATTCTAGTCATTTATTGGGGATAGAGATGATCCAGCAGGGTGATTTGGAGGCTTAGATGTGTGCTTTAACGATTACACCAATGGTTTTTGATGCGATTCGAGTAAAATAGTTTGGGGATATTAAGCTTGAGAGGATTTGGCAGAATATCCAGGACGATAGAGCTGACGATTTCCATATTCCTGAGAATGGTAGCATTGGCTACCGAGGTCATTAGTGTGTACTCAAAGTTGTGTTGATCTAAAACATCAACCCCAAGAGGGGATAAGTTATATAAAGACCTCAAGAGGATCTACTAGTGCCCTTGCATGAAACAAGAGGTAGTAGAGTTTGTATCGAGGTGTTTGACTTGGCAAAAGGTTAAGACTGAGCATCGAGGAATTGCAGTTTTGGTTCAACCTCTAGATACTCTGAGGTAGAAGTGTGACTCTATCTGAATGGATTTTATAAGTGGGCTACTAAGGACTTGTAGCGGTTGTGATATGATTTAGGTCATCGTTGACAGGTTAACTATATTAGCAGTATTTGTGCCGATGAAGTCAACTTGGAGTAGGGATCAACTAGCTTATTTCTATTAAGTTAAGAAATTTTTTTTTTCTTAAATCCAACCATACAAAATGTTTGGGGAAAAACACTTGTTGAATTCAATTTTTAGTTGCTTGAGTTTGGCATTTGGCATTTGATTTTTCTATGTTGTATTTAATTTGTTGATGATGTTTCCTGAAGAATTCAATTCTTTCTTGGTATCATAATTATTAGTATTTCCTCTTTTCAATGACAACATATCAATGGACAGATAAGGATTATCCCATTAGACAACCTCAAAAGAAAACGAATGAGTTATACTATAAAGACTACTATTATATGAAAACTTAGCATGTGCAAGTTTTATATCCCAATACTTAGTACTATTATTAACTAATCCTATACCAAAGTTCCTAGAGTTTTATCAATCACTTTGAATTAACCATCCGTTTGTGGATGATGAGAAGTATTAAACAATAACTTAGTATCTAACATATGCCAAATGTCTTCCTAAAGTAGCTCAAGAATTTCATATCATTATCCAACACTATAATTTTAGAACTCCATGTAACCTTATGATCTCTTGGAAATATAAATCTGCTACATGTGTTACATCATCTATTCTGTTACAAGATATGAAATGTGCTATTTTAAAGAACCTATCTGCTACCCCTTTGTTTCCTTGATAAGCCTAAGGCAAATTCATACTAACATTTTCCAATGGTTGATTAGGAACCGGTAAAAGAGTATACAAACATTTATGAAAGAAACCTTTACTCTTCCAATAAATCACACACCTTTTAATAATTACTTACACTAATTTTATCATTTGTGGCCAGTAGAAGTTCTCTTGTAATATTTCCATGATTTTATTATTAAAAATATGACTAGATATACCCCCCTAATGTACTTTCTTAACAAGTAAATCATGTATGATAGAATGAGGTATACATAACTTTTTATGTTTATAAAGAAATTCATCTTGTAGCACATAGTTCCACAACTATTATTCTTTCTATGTGCATTATAGATGTCAACAAAATATTCATCTTTATTATGTAATCATCTTAACATCTCAAAACCTAATAATTGAATGTCCAACATAACCAATATCATGGATCTTTGAGATAAAGCATCCGCCACAATATGTTTTTACTATCAAGATTTTTGAAGGAAGAAAGATTGTAAGAAAGTAACCCATTTGCATGCTAGGACTAATGTTGTTTTGCCCATGCATATATTTTAAACTTTTATGGTCCTAATACAAAACAAATGTGTTTAAGTCTCAGTTAATGGCTCCATATTTCTATAATTCTTATGACATCATATAATTCTTTATCATATGCTGAATAGTTTAGTTTTACCCAACCGAATTTCTCATTAAAAATTGCAATAGCTTATTTTTCTCATGAGAGTACATATCTTATCCCTACCTAGTTGCATCACATGTAACCTCAATAATTTATCAAAGTCATGTAAAAATAATACCAATGCATTACATAGCTTGTCGTTAAAAGTTTGGAAGGCTTTGGTTGTATCCTCACTAGATATAAATTCACCCTTCTTCATAATTTGTGTTATTTCTGAGGCAATACTTGAAAAATCCTTAATGAATTTCCTATAAAAACTTGCCAAACCATGATAACTTCTCACCTTATAAATATCCATAGCTATCGGCCAATCTTTAATAGCCTTAATCTTTGTGGGATAAAATTTAATTCCTTCACTAGTCGTAATATATCCGAGGAAAACAATACTTGAAAGCATAAAATCACATGTCTCCACTTTTTCTTAGAGTTTAGTTTCCCTCAGCTTGTCAAATATCTTCTTTAAATGAATAAGATGATCATGCTCACTTCTAATCTACACAAGTATATCATCTAAGTATACCACAATGAAAATTCCATGAAAATTTCAAAAACCTACATTCATTCATCTCAAAAATGAACTAGGTGTGTTACATAAACCAAAAGGCATCATAGTCCATTCACAAGGACCATATATTTTTTTGAATGTAGTTTTCCACCCATCACCATCCCTTATTCTCATTTGTTGATATCTACTCATTTGATCAATTTTAGTAAATACTTGTATTACACATGACTCATCTAACATGTCATCGAATCTTGGCATAGGATATTGATATTTGATAGTGATATTATTCACAGCTCTTGAGTCAATAGTTATGCTCTAAGAACCATTCCTTTTCGGAATAACTAATGTAAACACGCAACATGAACTCATGTTTTCCCTCACATACCCACTTCCTATGAGTTCGTATATATTTTTTCTAATTCCGTAGTCTCATCAAGATTACATCGATATATAGGTTGATTAAGTAAAGATACATAAGGAGTTAAATTTATGACATGTTTTTTTCCTCTCTTAGGTGGAAATCCAAGTGGAATTCATTAGGAAAAACATCACAACACTCAAAAAGAAGTTTGTCTAATTGAGGATTATCATTATTCTTTTCCCCTCTTAGGATTCTTTAATGATCATAGCGTAGTAACCACATTATTCTTGAGTACACTTGACATAGCCTTTTCATGTCAGAATGGAGCCTTTTTATTCTTGATTACGCTCTCGTTATCACATATATAAGGTTTAGGTTTATGCTTTTTCTTATCGTTCTCTACTAGATATTCATTAGTAATACCATTATGAATAAATTTTTTATCATACTTCTATGGTCCACCTAATAAGATTCCACAAGCATCCATAGGTAAAATATCACATATCACATAAAAATAATAATTACCAATTTTAAATGAGGTTAGGGTTTGCTTATTTTCCTTAACTCCTCTATCATTGTTTAACCATTAAAAAGAATAAGGCTTTGGATGGGGTGTAGTATTCAACCTCAAATCCTTAACCATCTTCTCAATGGCTACATTCATATAAGACCCACTATCAATGATGACTCAACAAACTGTATACCCCACTCTTCCGTTAGTCTTAAATATCTTTTCTTGTTGAGTAGGCTGATCACTTTAACTTGAAGCATTCTTTTCAAGAAATGACAAGAATGTTCCTCCTCCTCTGACTTAATAGCATTCCCTCAATAGGCTCAATTTCAAAATCTTCTTCACATATATCCATGGCTTCAATTACTTGTATGTAAAATTCCCTTTGATTTTGGCATTTGTTAGCAAAGTATCTAATTCCTCAGCTTTTGAGACATTTCCTTATGGAGAATTCATCGACATTAGAATTACCTTTCTCCTCCTGAATAATTCTCTAATTTTTATCAAAACTTGTAAAAGTTGAATTACTTAGACAAAACATTATAGCTTGAGTACTTGAGTAGTTGTAGCATCACCATTTTTAACTGCCAGCAGATTTCGTTGAAGCATTTATAGAAGAGGAAAACACCTAGGGAAATTGAGTGTTGCACTACACCTAACACAAGATAGATGCCTGTAGCCTATGTTATATCAAATACAAAGATAAATGATTTAAAAGGATTAAAACAACAAAAATTTAGGTAAACAACTTCAAGAGTGTACACATCGAAGGATCCTAATAAGTTTTGACCAAATCATTGCAAAATAAATGTAGCTAAATTACTGACTACAATTAAATATATTAAAGTATAACTCCTAATTTGAAACCTTAGTTTACCACAGACCCTACCAATACCTTCTAGATACCCTTAATCTCAAGCCTTGACCATAGGACTCTATATAGTCTCATGACATGATTTTGTGGGCAATGACTAGTTGGTCCATACTCCAAGTTTCCTTCATCGTTATGAACATGGGGAATTTGTGAGATTTTCCTTAATTACCTAGATAGAATCAAAACCATTATAGGTCCTTGGAAGACTAAACATGAAGTCCATTGATATGTTAATTTGTGTGGGATGGTATAATTCTCAAATTGGTGTGAATATGGTTCGATTATGTTAATCTTAATTAGAACACTATACAATGATGATGTGTTAGGTTTTAAAGTGCTTGAATATGATGGAAACTTGATGGTGATGGTGTAAACAAGAAAGGTAAGATTCATTGATAATGGTTTAACAATGATGATGGCTCAAATGGAATGTACTAATTAACATATGCATTAAATGATGAAATGATGATGATGTTAGGTATCAAAAGAAAGGGTTTGGATGATGGTTAGAGTCATGGTTTAGGGTTAGGGCTAGGGTTTGTTTTGAAAAGAATAAATAAGGTATGTTTTGTTGGTATGGAATGGTTAGGGTTTTGATTAGAGGGTTTAGGGTTTTGGTTTTATATACTTATTTATGGTTTGGTTTTACTTTGAATTTGAATAGGATTTTGATGGTAATTATGGAAGGAAAATATAGATTAAGATGAGTAGAAAATATATGGATTAACATCTAATTCACACAAATGAAGAGATTATAACTTTAATGCTAAATCGTTGACACAAATTCGATTTACTTGAATTGAACTCACACAGAATTCACTTGTATTATACTTCAATGTTGATCTTCAAATTTCATTCAATTCTTCATATCTCATATTTAACATTCATGCAAATTATAACCTTTCTACAACTAGCTAAAAGTATAGTTCAAAGATTCTAAGCCAAAAGATATTATGCTACCTTTATGATAACTTTATGCTAACTTTATTATCCAACTGTACTACTTAATTAATAAATTAGCTAAATTACTAATGATTCTTGAAAATTGTACCAATAAATTTCCCATACAATTGGTCACTCCCTCCTTCCATGCCATGCTTGCCATACACATGTATATAGACACTTAGGTTTATGCTTGTTACTTTTCTAGCAACATAGCTATATGTTGGTCTTCAAATTTGTGGGAGATACTTTCCAAATGAAGAATAATTGGTTCCATAATAATGAAAGACAATTCTTGAGTATTTTCTCCTACATCAAATGTTATCCCACTTCCACTAGAGAACATCAAAGAGTTACACTAACCCTATTGGTCTCTTATATTCAATCTTAACCTTTTCATAGGTTAGGCATCAGGTAAAAACTCTTCCATTTCCTTCTCCATGCAAGGATACTAATATATCTTCTCCAGATCCTTGCATAGCTTGTCCCCTTGAGGGTGAATAGAGTAAGGAGTGCAATGTTCTTCCTCAAGGATTTTCTTCTAAAGATCCACACACCCATTTAGTACACACCACGAACCATGGGATCTTAAAATACCATTTTCATTGATCTAGAATCTTTCAACTTGGCATTCTATAATAGTAGTCCAAAGTCTCTTGAGATTGACATCACCAACTTGGTTATCTTGGATCTCCTCGAATATTGAAGACATAATGATGAGTGCACTCATTCTTGCCTCTCTTATTCCAATAGTGATATGCTATATCTCCATCATTTTTATCTCTTAGCATAGATGATTTGATAATGCAATCGTGCCTAAAGAATGTGATGCCATCCAGCTAAGTGCTTCTACCACAATATTGGCTTTATCCTCATTGTAGCTTAATTCTAGGTTGAAATCCTTTACAAACTCTAACTATTAGTGTAACACCCCCAAATTTCACTCCTGAAAAATTTCGTTTAAGACAAGGGTTTTAGCGGAAGCGAAAGAATTAAAACCATAAACTTGGGGGTATTACCGCCACACTTAGTACCAGACCGGTTCACTCCTACCATTCCGATACTAAGTGCTAAGGCTAAACTAAACAATCATTAAGTAAGAGTCATCAAAACATAGGTCCACAGTTAACATAGACCATTCACGAAAACCGCGAGTCAACAACCGTTAAAATATCGTTTAGGAATACAACTTAGAGTACGGTTTCGAAACAAGAAGCGTAGTAAAAAATATAGCCAATAAAACAGATCCCAAGGGACCAATATCCGGATCGCCTACTCACTCAAGCCAAGCCTTCCACCCCACAATTTGTAACCGATCAAACCTGCATAGGAGGTCTGCTCCCCACCATTGGTGGATCATCATAGGACCCATTCAATCAAGGTAGTATCAGTACGGGTCCAATACTGAGTAAGGGCGCTGGTGCGCTAAGGCCAAGCATACAATCATACCACATAGCACACATAGCACGATCATATAGACAACAAGCGATAACACACAAGATAAGGCTTGAGTACTTTCCGGTGACTTATTCTTATTTCTTATTAATAATAATACGTTCATTCCACACATATTCTTTAATAACCCGTGTGAGTGCGGGAACCCCACTATTATAGCCGGTGGAACGGTCACGAGGGCCATGCCTGCCACTATTATAGCCGGTGGACCGGTCACGAGGGTAACATACCCTGCCACTATTATTTACCGGTGGACCGGTCTGGCCCCGACTCACAAGGTGTTCCACTGTAAATATTCGTATCTTTCCCAGGTCTTATCATCATTCTGATTGGTTTGTTGAGCACGGAATCCTCCACTATTATAGCTGGTGGAACGGTCACGAGGGCCATGCCCTGCCACTATTATTGCCGGTGGACCGGTCACGAGGGTAACATACCCTGCCACTATTATTTGCTAGTGGACCGGTCTGGGTCCGGCTCAACATCTTTCTCTGTAAGTAGTTAATGTCTTAACATATCTTATTCAAAAGGTTTTCACCAAGGATACGCATAAATCATTCTCTTTATGCTTTACACATCGCAACCAATAAAATTCCACATTCATAACTACCCTTTAATCGATAATACACATGATAACGCCAAACAACTCTAAGCAGTCAAAACCAACCCTAATTGTCCACACCAACCCGTGGTTAACCTCTCTCATCCCTATTTTACCATAACCACCGTACTTAGCCATCCCAGACCTTAATTATCCTCAACAGTCACAATTGGTTACTCCATCCCTACTTAATCACAACGCCCCAGAGTTAATCACTCCAAACCCTGATTCCATACGATCATTAACTCCCATGCAGAACCTTAATACCGCCATACCAACATTAATACCACCATACAACCCATAACACCACCATGTAAATCCTAATACCACCATAAGTCATTAATACCACTATACAATCGTTAATACCGCCATACGAATATTAATACCACCATACAAACCCTAATACCACCATGCAAACCCTAATACCACCATACAAACCCTAATACCACCATACAACATCATTACCTCCATAAAATCACAAATACCACCATACAACATTAATACCTCCATAAAATCACAAATACCACCATACAACATTAATACCTCCATAAAATCACAATACCACTATACGAACCCGAGTACCACCATAAAATCACTAATACCACCTTACAAACCCTAATACCACCATACAACATTAATACCCCCATAAAATCACAAATACCACCATACAACATTAATACCTCCAAAAATCACAAATACCACCATACAACATTAATACCTCCATAAAATCACAAATACCACCATACAACGTTAATACCTCCATAAAATCACAAATACCACCATACAACATTAATACCTCCATAAAATCACAATACCACCATACGAACATTTATGCCACCATACAAACCCTAATACCACCATACAAACTTCAAGACTCCCATGATGGTTCCCAACTCATATTACCATTTATCCTAACATGCATGTCCTAGTGGGCCATAACATATTACATCACAAACATCATACATATAAATGTCATGCTCATGTCACGGAAGCACATACAACATACCTCAATCTCCAAGCTGCGCTACACATAAGACAAGTTATACACAAATCATATAATACATGGCATAGCATGGCATACACAACATTCAACACATCCACGTCACACATAGCACAAGGCCATTAGCTTCGTCCTTACCTAAGGCGACGTCGGGCTTGGAGCACGCTCCTCTAACTCCTTAGGGCTTTGGTCGGGGTTACCTATAAAAGGGAAAAATGCTAAGTATTAGTTTCCCTTATAATTACTATCAATCCTCATTCTAGTTTAAGGTTAGGGTTTTTATTACTAAAAAGGGTTTTATACAAAAACTAGGGTTTTTACCTTAGAATTAGTATACTAAATATTAGTAGTCAAAATATGTTTATTTTTAATACCTATTATTACACTTATATTATTAGACCCGTTAGCCCTATTCTTATAATAATAATGTTCATGCTAACTATAGAAAAATAGTGATAATAGTAATAATAAAACTAATACTAGTGACACTAATGTTTATAGTGAGAGAAACCCTAGCATTTTTAAGGCTGAGTCTACTAATGGTGTCATATTCGAAATAATATTATTATAAGGTCACAATATTACAAGTAACTATTCCTAAGGGTGATAATGATAATAGTTGTATATTCTTGAATAGTAAAAGGGTTCAAATGCTTTTGATTACAACAATAAGGTAGTGATAGTAGTAATAATAGTAATAGTTAATAATAGTGTCATAGTAATAAGGTTAGGGTTAATGTTAAATGGTATGGTATAAGGTTCAAGTACTCTTCTTAGTTAACAACCAAATGATATTTACTAGCTTGAGTTAAGTAACATGGGTAAGACAAGGTAGTATTATTATTAACAATGGTGACAAATGTGTTAAGTATAATAATAATAACAATAACAATAATAATAATAGTAATAATAATAATAATACTAATAATAGTAAAAATAATAATAATAATAATAATAATAATAACAATAGTACAACCAAGTAAGGTTAAGCAATAATAATAATAATACTAGTAAGGATAATAGAAATAATAATAATAAAAATGTTAATACTAATAATTATAAAAATAAGACCAAAGTTAAGTATAATATAGGTTAGGGTTTAAAAGGGATGTTAGTATTAGTAAGAAAATAAGCACATTAATAATAAAGACAATAATAATGGTAATAATGATAATAATAATAATAATAATAATAGTAATAACAATAATAAAAGTAATAATAATAATGATAATAATAATAATAATAAGTATATTAGAATTAATATTAGTAGAAAATAGTAGTAGCTATATAAAAACGTGGTTAGGGTTTGGATGGGTGGAGAACCACCTAGGGTTGGTGGTGGTCCGGCGGCGGCGCGTGGCGGCAACGGCGGAGGCAGTGGAGGAGGAGAAGAGGGGGAAAGATGGAGGTGGTTGTTAGATGGGAGGAGGAGAAGGAAGGGGAAAGGAGGAGGACCGGCGGTCCAGGGGAGGAAAAGAAAAGGAAGGGAACCGGGCGGTTCGGCGGCGTTATAAAGTTTTAAAACAAAACGTGGCGTTTTGAGGATTGTTTGGAAAGAAATGCTGCGTCCTCGTCGGTTTGGCAACAGTTTCTTTTTTTCTTATTGTGACGCGGCGTTTCGGCGACTATAGAGTCAAAACGCAGCGTTTGGTTTCACGGGCGGTTGGCTCGCTGGGCCGCGGGCGAGAAGAAGGAAGGAGAGGCGGGGAGGGGGGTCTGGGCTGCGCAAGTCGGGCGCGCGAGACAGGGAGGGAGAGAAAGGAGATTTGGGCCGACAGGCTGGCCCAAACCGGGGGAAGAAGAAGAAAAAAAATAAAGGAGGAAGAAAGAAAAAGAAAAGAAAGGAGAAAAGGAAAAAGGAAAATGGAAAATGATAAAATGGTTGGGAATATTTGTTCTTTATTTATTTATATAATTAATTTAGATATTTAATTTTAATAATAATTATTTTAATTATAATAATTAAATCCATTTTTAAATTAGTTAGGCTATTTTGGATAAATTTCCTTAACCTCCATGCTAATTAGAAAAATACCCAAATTTTCTCCTAATTAATTTCTTTATTATTTTCCTCTTAATCTATCTCAATTAACTCTCTACATTTTAAGTAAATAAATTTTAATAATCAATTTTCCTAATAATTCCTTATTTGGCCATAATTTCGGAAATTAGGATTTTGGGATATTACAATTAGTGTTGTCTCAAGTTCAACTCTCATTAGATGAAGAAGTAATTGAGGCTCTTATGGTTAGTATAAAACTTGCAATAAGATCCATAGAGATAATTCCACAAGATCTTATGGGCAAACACTACCGCAGCAATCTCTATATCATGCATGAGGTAGCTCTACTCATGGAGCTTTTGATGTTGTGAGGCATAAGCCACCACTCTTCCATGTTGCATTAGCATAAAACCATGTCCATTCTTGGAAGCATCATCGTACACTTCAAAACCTATAGACCAACTTAACAATGTAAGAATTAGGAATGAAGTCAAATGCCTCTTCAAATCTTTGAAAGCTTCAACACACTTCTTATTATACTAGAATTGTGTACCCTTCTTCAAGTGTTGGGTCAATGGTCACACAATCTTAGAAAAGTTTTCCATGAACAAATATAGTGACTAACTATCCCCAAAAAGCTATGCACCTTCTTAACAAAATTTGGTGCCGACCACTCATAAATAAATTTAATCTTTAGAAGATCCACTACCACAACTTCCTCAAAGATTATATGACCAAGGAAAGCCACCTGATCTGACAAGAACATATAGTTCAAGAGTATGGCATATAGTTGGTGTGATCTCATTAATGTTAAATTATTCCCCTATATTGCTTATGCATCTCTTTATTGTAAGAGTTTATAAGGATGTTATTGATGAACACCATGATGAATCCCTCCACGAAAAGATAGAATATTTGGTTTTCTAGGGAAATGAAAGTTACATGCTAATTAGTGAGTCCAAAAGGAATTAATGTGAAATCATAATGGCCATACCTTTTCCAAAAAGCTTTCTTAGGAATATCTTGACTTGTTATCCAAAATTGATGATAGCCTGATCAAAGATCAATATTAGAGAACACCTTGTCTCCCTTGAGTTGATTAAACAAGTCATTGATCCTTGGTTTTGGATAAAGGTTCTTCACTATCGCCTAATTCAATCCATAGTAGTCGATGCTCAACCTCAAGCTTTCATCATTCTTCCTTACAAAAAGCACTAGTGCTCCCCATAGTGATATGTTTGGTGGAATTTAATCCTTCTCTAGAAGCTCTTCTTACTAAGCATTGAGTTATTTCATTTCTGTAGTTGCCATAAGGTAAGGAGCCTTAGATACTAGCTCTATTCTTGGCAATATGTCCATGGTGAACTCATCTTCTCAAATTGGTAGCACTTCTGGGATCTCCTTAAGGAACATGTTAGGAAATTCACAGACCACTGCCATCTACTCCAACTACATCTTAGTAGCTTTTTTTTCTCTAACACTATATAAGCAGAGCGGATACCCCATATGTATGAGGTTACTCAACATGATGGATGACATAATCTTCCTAAAGATATTGGGTTTACACTTCTGATATGAAACCTTGATACCCTTTGGTCCTTGAGAACCACATGTTCTTTCATATAATTAAACACTTCTTGATACTCCCTTAATACATACATCCCAATGATTACCTCAAAATCACACAACATCAGCTTTATGATGTCTTATAGAAACTCTAGTGCACTTAATCCCAAAATAACCCCTTGGTATAGCCTAAATTAGGCAATCTTATCCCTTAAAGGCAATGTAATGAAGTAGAAATGTAACTTGAAGTAATAAGACAACTCTAGTTAGAAAAGCAGATGTCATGAAAGAATGTGAAGCACTAGAATAAAAAAGCACATTAGAAGAAAGAGTATAGATAGCAAGTATACCAGTTACCACACTAGCCTATAGTTTGGTCTGACTCATCACTCTTAGGTGTCCTACTAAATAAAATCTTATGTCCCGCAATGCCACACCTATGGCACATAACCTTATTACCTTTACAATCAACACCTAAGTAACCTTGCTGACATCTTTTGTAGTGGTAGTACCTTTCCTAGGCATGAATCCTAGATAATCCTACATAATGGGGTATTGGCCTCATGCTTTGGCAAAATCTTAGTAGTGAACTTCCTCTAGACAAAGCCTTTGTCATGTCACTAGGATGTTGGTGACCTTCAAACTTTTCCCTTGATTGAGCACCCCTTGCCTGATTGACTCTAGATGCCTCTAAGGCTTGCCCGTACATCCCTACCATATTTGGCAGAGTGACTCCCACTAACATCTCCTAGTATTGGATCCCCAATCCAATCTTGAAGTGTTTAAATTAAATCCCCTAATTAGCCTATACCTGTTAGGTGAATAGCACCAAGTCCATGAATGAGTATAATACTCCTCGATGGGCATGCCCCCTACCAAAGCACCATGAACTCATCATACTTCTTCATGTAGTTATGAGTCGGGTAGTATCGAGCTCTCAGCGACGCCTAGAATAGCCCCCATCACATAGGTTCACCAGCCCTACACTGGATGCTCAGCCATAATGCATTTTCCCTTCCTCTTAAATAATAAATGACCATATCTACCTTCTTGTATTTTTGGAAACTACAGGAGGTTTAGGTCTTCTCCTTGTCCTAAACCAACCATTCCATGATGTCCGGATCCCTCAGGCCTTTAAAGATAGGTGAGTGGTGATGTCCTACTTGATGTGGGAGAAAAAGGTTAAGACCTAGAATTTATTATTATAGAACCTATTTTCCCCTATATAGAGAGAGAATCCCCTACAAATTTTAAGGTAAATAGATGACTATATTGCTACTTACGGACAAAACTTGCAAAATAAGTCACTAGCAATAGAGGTGTGTGCATGGAATAAATGAACGGTAAAAATGTATTACATGGAAGGGATGAACATGATATCTACATGAGGGTACTTTAATCAATAATTTTGACATGCAGTATGGATGATTATCATGTTGATAATTTTTAGAAAGATAAGAAAGTTGAATTAGTAAAAAAAGAAAATAAAGTAGTTTAATTTTATTTTTTTGGGTTATCTTATTCTATCTTTTGAGTATATTTAGAGTAGGGAGCAAGCTAATGCTTTTTGTGTTAATTCTTATTATATTTTTAGGAGGATTATTTTGTAATATTAATTTCCAATGGTTATAAAAATAATTGGAAGTACATGACATAATGGAGTAAAAAATTTGATGAAATTACAAGCTTTGCTTAATTGAATTCTATGTGAGTTATTATCAATATTAATCAATTATTTATAGTGATTAATATTGAAATCATTTATATATTTTTATATGTGAATTATAAATTAAGATCTATCTTCTAAACCTTCCACAAACCCACGTCATTTGAAACCCTAAATGCCGTATACAATCGCCATCATCATCATCTTTAACATTCATCTTGAACCTATTTTTCTTATTTGATTTTATCCATTTCCAAATGTAAAATAATAATGTTATTATTATGAAATGATCATCTTAAATTCGTTATATAATCATCAAATCATCATATTTTGAACCATTCATGATCATAATATTTATATCTTAATAGTAAGCCCAAACCATAATCCATGAACCATGCCATTCTAAACCCTTCAAAATTTAAGCAGTATTACCATTATCTGTACATTGATGAATCATCATCACAAGATTTTCATCACTTTAGAATTATCATATTCCTTTAAAAACCCTAACCAGACCAGAATACCATGAAAACTATAAGTACATATCCCTACAGAGATCAATTTTTGTATCAGAGTCTAGGTTATATAGTGTGACATATACGATGAATATCCAAACTTTCCTCTAATTTTTTCAAAATCAAGTTCCTAAATTAATATTATTGTAAGAGCTCCTTAAAATGGTGCCAAGATTTGAATTTGGTTGACTTATGAAAGCGTTTTTAAAAGTACACCATTCGTGGGTGTAAAGAAGGCATGGTGAGGCAAGGGGATGATTTGAGGTTTGTTCTAAAGGCACTAGTGGAGGATATCAAGGAAATTAAGCTACATATGGGAATGATTGAAGCCACACAAGCCCAAGGATCACATTTCCAACATCAACACTAAAGATATCAATTACAAATAAAATCATATAAGGGAAGCACATGATTGAATGGTCAAAAGAGGGAAAGAAAGTGTGGGAAACTATGCACGAGCTCATGAGACTTCAAGGAAATCATATGATGATGTGGAGATTGATATTTGATATAAACTACCTAATTTTGAAGGAATCTAGATCTAGAATCATTTCGTGGATGGTAGCAAATTCTTGAATCTATTTTTGAATATAAAGAGCTTGGTGATGAGACAAAGTGTTAAATAGCTATATTGAAATTTATGAAGTTTGCTTGAATATGGTATGATAATTTGAAGAGGTGAAGGGAAAGAGAGGGAAAAAATAATATTATAAGAGAAACTAAAATAGAATTTAAAATTAAAATTCATTCCTAAAGAATATGAGCAAGAGGATTTCATTAAAATGATTACTTTGAGGTAAGGGATGCTTAGAGAGTAGGAGTACATTACAGAGTTTGAAAGATTAACTCTTTTGCGTGGTGTTCAAGAAAGTTAAGAGAAAAGATGTTCTATATTTAGTGTAGGTATAAATATGAATAATAGATAGAAGATGTAGGTGTATCATTATGAGTTATTCAAAGGCTTAGTAAAATTAGAAAACAAATTTGAGAAGCAATTGAAGAGAATTAAGTCTCCAAACAAATCAACCAATGCAACATATGGTTTGAACTTGAAGGGGGTGTTGAAGCCATCATCCTCTCAAAGAAAAAATCAAGAAAATAGTAGAAGGTTCAATTGTGAAGAAAAGGGCAAGGATAATGTGGTTTACAAGGTTAAAAAGCAATGATTCAAGTGTAGAGGCTATGGTTATTTTTCTCAGGATTGTCCAAATCAAAGGACAATGACTTTGAAGAAGATAATGAGTATGGAAGCTTGCGATGAGGAGGATTAATAAATTAATAAAGACATTAAGGAGGTTCGTGAAGATCCAAAGGATGATTTAGAAGATTGTGATGTGTTAAAACGAGTGATTCAAGTGCAACAAGAACCTCAACCTACTCAAAGGAAGATGAACATTAAAGCCAAATGTGGAGCTATAGAAAATATGTGCAAAGTCATCATCGATAGTGGCTCTTATACCAAGCTTTCTAGTGATAGAATAGTGAATAATTTTGGATTGAACACCATGGGTCATCCAAGGCCATATTCACTTTAGTGACTCAATAAGGATAAAGGTATAAGGTTAACTAAAAAAACTCTTATCTCTTTAAAAGATATAAATTATTTAATAATGTGTTATGCAATATTCTACCTATGAATGCTTGTAATATTTTGTTGGGGAGACATTAGTAATTTGATCAGCAGGCTACAAATGATGGGGTCCTTAATGAATACATTGTGAGAAAAAGTAAAAGGAAACTTAGACTCAACCTTAATATAGATGGGGAGATTTTGGTTCTAAAGGGTGAAAGGAAGAATAAACTGATGGTAAGAAGCAAAAAAAAAAAGAGAAAAAAAGAGAGTTAAAGGCAAATGGGAAGAAGCAAAAAGGAAGGAAGTTAAAGGTAAGGGAGGAGGAAAGAAGAGTATCACGGAGTTCTTGATCCATAAGGATTTAGAAATTAATGAGGCTATCAAGAGTGAGAAACTATGCAATGCCTTGGTAGTGAAAGACGTTTAACAGGGGGTATGGTAACAAGAACCCTAATTCGTAATAAGTACCGAGAGAGTATGCAGAAGTTTCCTTAGATGAGTTACCACTTAGATTACCTCCTTTGAGAGGTACGAAGCATGATATTGATTTAATGCCAAGATTTCTATTACCAAATAAGCTAGTTTATAGATGTAATTTGAATTAGTCTAAGGAGCTACCAAGACAAGTGAAATAATTGTTAGATCGAAGCTATATTTGAGAGAACATGAGTTCGTGTAGTGTACTAATTTTATTAGTACCTAATGAGGACAATACGTGGAGGATATGCATTGACTCTAGAGCAACCATCAATATCACAATTAAATATAGACTGGTAATGCTAATATTGGGTGATATATTAGATGAGTTGCATCAAGCAAAGGTTTTTTCAAAGCTTGACTTTAGAAGAGGATACCATCAAACGAGGATAAGGGAAGGGGACAAATTAAAGACGACTTTCAAGACTAAGTATATGTTGTATGAGTTGTTGGTGATACCATTTTGGCTATGCAATGTACCAAGTTAAATCATGAGTTTTATGACCTAAGTTCTTAGACCTTTCTTTAGAGTCTTTATTGGTGTCTACCATGATGATATTTTCATATATAGTATGAGTGAGTTTGAACACATGCAACATTTGAAGAGATTATTTGATAAACTCAAGGAGGTGAAGCGCAATGGTAAAATGGAGAAATATGATTATATAATGGAAGTGTGGTTTTCCTTAGCTACATTGTGAGGGGAATGGTATTAGAGTTGATCCTTCAAAGGTGAAAGCTATTCAAACATGGCATATTCCTACCAATGTTCATGTGGTTTGGAGTTTCCATGTATCAGCTTCATTTTATAGGTAGTTTATCAAAGATTTCTCTATAATTATAACACCTATTACAAAATTGATGAAGAAGGGAGAACTCTAGATGAATAAACGTGCAATAAAAGCTTTTGAAGACTTGAAGACAAAGCTTTCAAATGCACCGGTAGTATCTTTTTCTTGCCTTGATAAATTATTTGAAGTAATGTGTGATGCTAGTTGTGTAGGTATTAGAGGGGTACTTTCACAAGAGAAGAGACCAATTGCATTTTTTAGAGAAACATTAAATGGTGAAAGAATTAATTATTCAACTTATGACATGGAGTTCTATGCTATTGTTCATTGTTTAGAAACATGGAGTTATATTTTGAGACCCAAGCCATTTGCACTGAGATCATGAGAGTTTGAAGCATCTAAATGGTTAAAGGAAATTTATCCCATGACATGGCAAGTGGAGTAGTTTTTTACAAATATTTGTGTTCTCTACAATATATGTGGATGGCAAAGAGAATGTGGTTCAAAATGCATTGTCTAGATGGGCTATGATACTTATAATGATAGATACAAAGCTTATAGGGTTCAAGATGTTGAAGGATCAATAAGCCATTAATGATGATTTTTCTTTGATTTTCAAAGAGTGTAAAAAACAAGGAAATCATGGAGTTTATGTTCTTTAAGATGGATTATTATTCAACAAAAATAAAATTTGTGTGCCAAAGGCCTCAATTTGAGACTTATTAAACAAATAGGTTCATGAAGGAGGAATTACAAGACAATTTGGAGTTCATAAGACTTTACAGCTATTGCAAGAACATTTGTAATGGCCAAGGATGCAAAAAAGTAGTGCAAGCTATGGTTTCTAGGTGTGTTACATGTCACAGAAGCAAAGGTTTCTTTCACAAAGGGTTATACGTGCCTTTACTTGTGCCTACTCAACCAAAGGAAATAGCTAGTATGGATTTTTTTTGGAATTACCTAGCACACAAAGAGGCAAATATTCTATCATGGTGCTGGTGGATCGATTTTCCAAGATGTCTTCCTTTATTTCATGTAAAAATATCGATGATGCTACTCATATCATGGATTTATACTTCAAGGAGATCATGAGATTAGATGGTCAAACTGAGGTTGCAAATAGAACTTTGGGTACTTTGCTAAGGGGATTGGTGGGTAAGTGTGCTAAATAGTGGGATGTTAAGTTAGGATATGAAGAGTTTGCTCACAATAGTATTCTTTCAACTACAACAAGCTCTAGTCCATTCTATATAGTATCTGGTGTTAATCCATACATATTGATATGGTACCATTAAAGAAGGGGAGTGATGGATTATGATGAACAAGAAAGAGTGGATTTCTTTCAAAAACTTCATCAAAACATCAAGCAAAACATTGAGAAGGTAAATGAAGTATATAAGATAAGAGCAAACAAGCATAGGAGTCAACATGTATTTCTACAAGGGGATTTAGTATGGCTGCACTTAAGGAAGGAGAGATTTCCTAATCTAAGGGAAAATAAGCTTATACCAAGGACAAGTGGTCCTTTCAAAATACTAATAAATTTTGGAGACAGTGCATAAGAGCTAGATTTACCGGATTTATATGGTGGGGTGTCTAGAACATTTAGTATTAGATATATTAAACCTTACTATGGAGATGTAAATTTGAGGGAAAATTTAAGTCAACAAGGGGAGAATGATGAAGGAGAAAATGGCCAAGACTTATCATTTATTATTATGGAATCTATTATCCTCTATTTAGAGGGAATCCCCTAAAAATTTATTGGAAAATAGATGAATACATTGCAAGTTATGGACGAATCTTACAAAACAAGTCACTAGCTATAGAGGTGTGTGTATGGCATACGTAGAGGAAAAAAATGTGTTTCATGGAAGGGATGAGCATAATATATTCACGAGGAGACATTAATCAATAATTTGGACATCAGATATGGAGTATTATCAAGTTCATAATTTTTAAAATGATAAGAAAGTTTAAATAGCAAAGAAATTAGCTTAATTCTACCTTTTAGAGTTATCTTATTATATCTTTTGAGTGTGTTTAGAGTTGGGAGGAAGTTAATGCTTTTTGTTTTGATTCTAATCAGATTTTTAGGAGGATTATTTTTTAATATTAAGGAGGCCCATTGATAACAAAAACCATAGGATGTATGTGACATAAAGGAGACAAAAAATTGAATAAATTATAAGCTTTTCTTGATTATATTCTATGTGAGTTCTTCTTAATATTAATCCATTATGTATGTGTGACTATTATTGAAATACATAAACTATTTATCTTTATGATTAGAGATTAATATCTATCATTTAAACCCTCTAGAAACCCATGCCATTCTAACCCTAAATGTCATATAAAATCACCATCATGATCATCTTAAACATATTTTTTTTATTTGATATTATCTATTTCCAAAACATAAGATAATAATATTATTATCATAAAAAAAATCATCCAAAATGTATTAACATCATAATCTAATCATAAAATCATTGTAATTCCAATCATTCATCATCATATTATTCATATCAATACCAAAATGTAATATTCCCAAAATTTGCTAATGATAAATTTCGTTTAATGAAAAGGTTTAACAGAAGTGAAATAACAAAATGTAAATTATGGGGATATTACTGCAACACTTAGTACTAGACCGATTCACTTCTACCGTTCCAATAGCAAACGCTAAGGCTGAAAGAGATTAACATCGAGCACAAGTCTATAATCAAAACGAGCATTCATAAAAGAAATGAACTATTAACCATAAAGAAAATCAAAGTGTGGTAACCAAAAGAGGTACAACCAAAACGTGAGGATTTAAAGTTCCAAAAGACAAAAACATCGTATGAAAGAATAAAATTGAATTATAATGATACAGGAAAAACAAAATGGAAGATAGAATCCAGCCATGTCACTCTTGACCACCAGGCTAGGTCTAGGCTTAACTCCTAGTCCTGCCCGATGCCTCGTAAGTGTTATAGGCATCGAAGATAAAATCACCGACCTGCACCAAGTCAGAAGGTCCTTCTGCTCGTAGGAATGAGCAGCAACCATGAAATGGGTGGTCAGTACGCTACGTACTAAGCAAGGTAACCGTGCACTAAGCCCAACACATAAGAGCACACAATAAAATTAGGATAATATGATAGCATACAATCTCATAGATAAATAAAGGCCAAGTTGCGATCTGGATAATAGGATCATTTAATCTTTGATTAGCACTCACTTCGCACCATAATTTTTATCGATCCATGCGAGTACGAGAACCCCACTATTATAGCTGGTGGATCGATCACTTATAGGAGAAAATGCACTTGACCACTATTATATGCCGGTGGATCGGTCTCTAGGGCAAAACGCTCTTGGCCACTGTTATGCCGGTGGATCGGTCTAGCCCCGACTCTCATGGTGTTCCACTGTAAGTATTTAGTGTCTTTTACATTTCTTATCCAATTTAGGGTTTGCTTTATTAAGCTCGGGATCCCCCACTATTATAGCCAGTGGATCGGTCTAGGCCCGACTCAATAATCTTCCACTTTACATGATTTGTGTTTTACCATATCATATTCAACAAAATTTTCCCTAGACATACATGGCTAACTCTAGCTACACTAATCCTCCCAATAGGGGCTGTCCCATAGCTTGAGAATTCTGCACCTCCTAACTTTCCCCGACATCCTTCCCTGAATCCACTTACTCACACCGGGAATCCAACTCCTAAGTGTGTGGGTCAAGGCCCACTATTTGTACCCCAAACTTTTCTCTAGAAAACCCTAATTTGGGCCTATGTGGCCCATCCTCCTCTGTCTC
Organism: Tamarix austromongolica; assembly: GCA_039764185.1. Classification (NCBI taxonomy): domain Eukaryota; kingdom Viridiplantae; phylum Streptophyta; class Magnoliopsida; order Caryophyllales; family Tamaricaceae; genus Tamarix; species Tamarix austromongolica. Next base: position 32,651,248 of record CM077813.1, on the reverse strand, counting down.
ACACAACAAAAACTATTTTAACACCCCACATGTCACGACCCTTAGATTCAGCCCTCACTTCATACCTCACTCATCCTCTTTTATTTTTTTATAATTATTATTTTCTTTTTCCTTTTGCACATTCCCAAATTACGGTTTTCTCCCAAATTCAGCTTTATCTCCTATGCACCCTTATGTCATCCCATGTACTATTTTTAACTCGAATCCCCCAGTCACCCAAATGAATCTTCCATTACCTTCCTCACGTCCCAAGGTAACTTTTCATACATAAAGTTCGCCCCCATGCTGACTTTAACCATCCCATGCAAAACCTTAAAATTCCCATGCAAACCCTAGATTCACTACAAAAACTAGGACTTTAATGACCAACAAATTTGGTCGTTAATGGCTAAATTTTGGTCGCTAATGTCATTAACGACCAAATAAATTGTTGGTCATCAGTGGTCGTTATTGCTCTCTTGTTAAAGACTTTAACGACCAACCGAATTTTTTTGGTCACTAAAGCAATAGCGATAGCATATAACGTTGGTCGCTATAAGTAGTAGCGACAAAGAATAATATTGGTCGTTATAAGCAATAGCGACGACGTATAACGTTGGTCGCTATAAGCAGTAGCGACAACGAATAATGTTGGTCGTTATAAGAAATAGCGATGAACAAAATATACCACCGTAAATAATATTAGCGACTAATTTCACACCAATAACGACAAATTTTTCCTTCGCTATTAAAATCCCTGTACCTGTATGCATATATATCCCTTTTAACGTATGGATATAATTTTCTAAATACTTGTCTACAAACATTCAACTAAATATTCATACAAATAATTTGTATCAAATATCTGGTACAACAAAATATTTGATTAATTATAAATATATTACAAAAGAGTTATAGGATACCATTACATTACAAAAATATCATGGCTACCCATTTAACCGACATAGAGAGCCAAAAGCAGGATTCTTGGTTAAACCGACACAAAAAATTCAATATGAAGACGATATCTTGATAGTAAGGCCGATTCTTGTTGCTACTCTTGCTTTCCTGAGACAAAAGAATAGGGTCAAAATATGACAGTATATTATGATAATAAGGTCGGAAGTGAACCTGTAGAATATCTATTTGCTTCCTCTATAACTAGTAATTTTGATATAGGCCTCTCAAAGTCTAAACAACATAGATGGGTAAAGAACAAACCTCATATTTCTGTATTAGGGAAGTCCACAAGGACTTGCATTGTATTGGAGTTTGGTCAACTCCATCAACCAACAGACTCGCCGATATCTGAGAGGTGCTGCATATACTACCTTTGCCATGGTAGAAGTCATTCAACTTCACTGCATGCGCAAGACTTCCTGTCAATTCAGAAGAGCCACTAATATTTGCACTAGCATATTCCTTGTATGTAAAGGCATAACAATGCCCAAAGGCTGCGATAAGCATCTCAACACACACAATGAAGTTCTGAAAATCTGTAGCTTCTTGTGCATCTTTTATAAATCCAGAATTGGCAGCAAGAAAAACTAATACACCCTGAGAGGGGAAAAAATACAATTTCATGCAATGGAACACTAATCATGTGATAATTCACACATAACAAATATCAAGCATGCAAAAGAGATAATCTAAAGAATCCATGTTCAATTTATAATTAGCAACACGTAAATAGCAGTATGCAACCCAAAATGCTGTTGGGCATCAGAAAACCTTTTCTCAGCCAAGCCCTTCTCTTCTGCGAGTGTCTTGTACTTGCTCTCCAGCTCCGTTTTTGATTGTATAAGGTCAGCGTCAGCAATCTTCACGTCCTCAAGTTCTTTATTAGTTTCCTCAAATTTCTTTGTCAGGTTAGAAACCTTCACCTTCAAACCCGTTCCCCTGGGTCTCTCCTTGCCAAGTGCTTGCAAAATTCTTTCCGTGCACCACCACCGTCCCTCTCATGGATGGCCTTTTTGAATGCCTGTTTGTGGTGATCAAGTTTAGAGAGTAGTTCTTGATTCTTTTTTTGTTGATCTGCACCAGCTTGTGTGAGCAAAGATAATTCGTCTTTAAGCTTGCAAAATTCCTGTTCTAATGAAGCAACTTCACTTGGCGGGATTTTTTTTCCTGCTCAATCGTTGTCTTCTCTTGAATTACCTTTTGATTTTCTCACCTTGTGAACTCCACTTCCTCCACTAACTTACTCAGTTTATCAGTCAGATTCCCGATTTCCTTCTCTTTCATTTCCATCTCTATCTTAGTAAGATATAACCTCTATATACACTTAAAACATTTCATATTTGAAGAAGACATATCTATCTCATGACCTTAATAATTGTATTTATCATGCTTTCATATATACGTACTATAAGACACATAAGCAAAAAATATCCATATATCACAATAAAAGATTTATGAATTCCCTTTATAGTAGTAAAATCCCTAATACAACCCTAAGAATTTACTTAATTTATACTGATTCCTCCACATATCATCCTCATCATATGTATACCCAAATATGATAGTTGTTACCTCTAATTATGATTTGAGTGTGTACATTGGATGTGTCATTTCTAGGTCATTATGTAATGCATTGTTAACACTCTTGTAAAGTCATATGTTGGGGAGCATTGTTAGTCCTCGCATGAAAAAATGTTCTTATTTTCCACCATTATTTCTTTACATTTGTATTATGATTTTATTTATACAATAAACATTTATTCTTATTCCATTATGTTTTAACTTCTTTCATTTAAAGAGTTTTCTCACGCTTTGATTTAGAGTTTAGAAAGCCTTATGTATTAGTCTTGAGTTAGGTGCTAACCATACTAATTCCTTGATATATAAGTATACTTTCAGCCTTGCACACAACATATATTAGTACTCATGTTAGATATGACGATCTCATCCCCACTTTTCTTCAGCTTTTATAACTCTTTCCAAACGAACAAAGTTTTGTGGTGATGAAAATTAAAATATTACAAGTTGGTAGCATAGTTTTATTTTAACATTGAATAGAGGAGGATAGTTAAGCACTTGAAAACTAAAACCAACATCATGGCCCAACTATGCGAATTTGTCTGCAATTGAATTCTCCTCAATAAGGTCATGAACCACACAACAAGAAGTGAAGGCTCTCATCAAGTTTCAACAAGCCTTAATAAGCTAAGATTGAGGATGATAAAGAATATTTCTACCATTAATCAATTAAAACCACAATCTCAAGCCATCATAAGACCATAGCAAACAACGTAAAGTTCAGCAATAAAGATATAGTCATGACCGACATTCGCAACAAACCCACATATCCATCTCCCAACAGAATATCCAGCCACACCACGAACAGCCAAAAGACATGGGTTACCCAAAGCGTTATTGTCCATGTTTACTTCAATGACATTCTCCTATGGAGTTTACCAGCCCACACTATAAGTGTTATGGTGTTGACCAGAAAAAAAAAGAGATTATATACTTACATCTATGCAATATGCTCAAAAGAAGCTAGCCTTATGATGTATTGGATTGTATGCCTTGGAGGAGAATGAGTTTCCCTAAAAACAAGTCTATTGTGAATCTGCCATAATTTCCAAATGCTCAAGGGAAAGACAAATACTAAAGGAGGCTAATCAAGATTGAGACTATAGTAATTAGACTAATTGAATAAAATAACTCTAATTACACAATCTAATTTAAATTTGCAAGAATTTTGACCTAAGAATAAAATTCTGATTAATTTTGCACAAAATTTTCAAATTGATAGTTCTAATATGAAATTAGATACATTTTAAAGGATATTGTAAATTCAATTTATCTAAACTAGCCAAATCGGATAAAACCGACAAATCCGATTTTACGGTTTTAATTTATAAGTCTTGTTTAAAAAAAATGTTTGTAAACTTTGGGGGTGTTACAAGTTGGTATCAGAGCAGTTGGTCTAGTTGACCACACTCATTTTTGAAAATAAATTTTGAAAGGATTTCCCGCTCTAATTGAAAATTGTTCGGTTTTAAAATTTTGAAACCCGGCCAAAGTGAGGAGTACAAGGGTAGATTAGGGTTTTCCCTTGGAAGTAGGAAGCATTGTTAATAATTTTGATTCCATTGGTTCACTTCAAAATGTTCCTTTTTGTGCAGCTAAATGGCAGCAAAAGGTGGAATCAATTGTTTAGAGGAGGCAATCACCGCCTTCTTAGAATTCACTCAGTGGTCTTAGGGCGTTGGAGAAGACTAGCTTAGGAGGGTTACCGGGCATCACCCTCCGACGTATTCAAGTGAGAAGGACCCGGTAGTTTTAGAAGGATTGATAAGGGATCTAGACCGTACATTCGAGGTCGTGGATTGCCCACTAGACCGACGGCCCAGCATCGCAGCCTTCTTCCTTCGAGGCGTAGCAGATGCTTGCTAGGAGGATCATCGAGTCCGGAACGGTCCTCTGGCATCATGGGAGGCGTTTAAGGCCGCCATTCTCACTAGAGTCTATCCCTAGAGCCTCGGGAGGGACAAGCTCCGAGAGTTTATGCAACTGATACAGGAGCCCATGATTGTTCACCAATATTATGCCTGCTTCACAGAGCTACTCCAGTTTGCTCCATGGATCACCGCCAATGAGTCCACACTGGTGTTCCAATTTGATCAGGGACTGAACTTCAGCATCTGCCGTATGATGGGTGTCGTGCCATCTATAGATTTAGCGTCTCTTCATTGACTACTAGGGATTGAATCAGGTAACGGTAAATAATCGGTATCTGCTTCCGAGAATAGATGATCTATTTGACCAGCTGAAGGGTGCTATGGTGTTTTCCAAGATCGATTTGAGGTCCGAGTACCATCAGTTGAGGATCATTGATGCTGATATTATGAAGACTACATTCCGGATCCGATATCGGCATTATGAATTTACAGTGATGCCCTTTGGAATCACAAATGCTCCTACAGTGTTCATGGATTTGATGACAAGGATATTCTGACCTTTCCTCGACCAGTTTGTGGTGGTGTTTATTGATGATATTCGGGTGTATTCCAGAGGAAATGAGGAGCACAAGCACCATCTACACACCATTTTGATCAGATTGATATAACATCATCTATATGCAAAGCTGTCGAAGTGTGGGTTTTGGCTCTAGGAGGTAGCCTTCCTAGGTCCCATTATATCGGCCAAGGGAGTGGTTGTGGACCCAGCTAAGATTGTGGCCATCATAGAGTGGAAGCCCCCTAAGAACATATCGGAGATTCAATGTTTTTTGGGTTTAGCTGGTTATTATAGATGATTTTTTGCAGAACTTTTCCAAGATTGCCAGACCGTTTACTAATCTCCTAAAGAGGACCATGAAGTTCCAATGGGATGAAGCTTATGAAGAGGCTTTCAAAGAACTAAAGCAGAGGTTGACTTCTACACCGGTGTTGACTTTTCCCGACGGGACCGCGGAGTTTAAGGTTTACAACGATGCATCCAAGCATGGGTTGGGATGTGTGTTAATGTAGAAGGGTAAAATGGTAGCTTATGCCTCACGACACCTGAAGAAACATGAGCAGAACTATCCCACGCATGATCTAGAGTTAGTTGTTGTTGTGTTTGCATTGAAGATCTGGAGACATTATCTGTACGGGGATAAGTGCAAATTCTTTATAGATCATAAGAGTCTCAAGTATATCTTCATGCAGAAGGAGCTCAATTTGAGGAAGAGAAAAGGGATGGAGTTGGTAAAGGATTATGATATTGAGTTGACCTACCATTAGGGTAAGGCCAACGTGGTTTCCGATGCTCTGAGTAGGAAGACTGCACGTTATATGCTATATTGTGTGGTTGCTGATCAAACGATAAGGGAGTTATCAGATTTGGAGATCGAGATGATTCAGCAGGGAGACCTCGATGCTTGTATGAATGCCTTAACGCTCACTCTGACTATATTTGAAGAGATTCGAGGTCGACAGGTTGGAGATGTTAAGTTGGAGAGGATCTAACAAAAGATGCGGGAAGACAAAGCAGAGGGGTCAAGAATCCATGAGGATGGCAGTATTTGATTAAGGGGTCGTTGGTGTGTGCCACATAGTTGTCTAGAGCTTAAGCGTCATATTACAGAGGAAGGACACCAAACTCCTTATTCGATTCACCTAGGAGGATCTAAGTTATATAATGACCTCAAGAAGGTGTATTGGTGGCCCCGTATGAAGCGAGAAGTAGTTGAGTTTGTATGGTGTGTCAAAAGGTTAAGATTGAACATTGGAGACCAGCGGGATTACTTCAATCTTTGGAGGTGCCGAGGTTGAAATGAGACTCCATTTCTATTAACTTTGTGAGTGGGTTACCGAGGAGCCAAAGCGGCTATGATACTATTTGGGTTATTGTTGATAGATTGACCAAGTAAGCCATGTTTATTCCCATAAAGTCCATATAGAGTATGGAGCAGTTGGCGAGCGCTTATATGAAGTTCATGGTTAGCTGTCACAGGGTTCTGAAGGATATTGTTTCAGATCGAGATTCGAGGTTCCTCTCTCATTTTTAGGGAAAGTTGCAGGAATTTTTGGGAACCAAATTGATGATGAGCACAGTTTTTCACCCTGCCACAGACGGATAGACCGAGCGGACTATTTAGACCTTGGACGATATGTGTAGGGCCTGCATACTGGATTTCCAGGGATGTTGGGAGGAGCACTTGCATCTGGTGGAGTTTTCATATAATAACAGTTATCATGCTAGTATTGGGATAGCTCCCTTCGAAGCGTTGTATGGAAAAAAGTGTGCACTCCTTTGTGTTGGAGTGACTTTAGCGAGACGATCGTGTTGGGACCAGAAATGATTGAAGATATGACCCATCAGGTCTGATAGATCCAGGACCAAATGAAAGCAACTCAGAGACGACAAAAGATTTATGTCGATCAGAGGCGTAGGGATGGAGATTTAGAGCCTGGAGACAAAGTGTTGTTGAGGGTTTCGCCTACCAAAGGGGTGCAAAGGTTTGGAAGGAATGGCAAGTTGAGCCCTAAGTGTATTTGTCCTTATGAGATATTGGAACGAGTGGGTGAAGTTGCTTACAGATTGGCTCTTGCTCCAGAATTGGGATGAGTGCATAACGTGTTCCACATTTCCCAACTGCGAAAATATGTTGCTGATCCATCGCATGTAATCCAGCAAGATGAGATTGAATTAAATGATTCGCTGACCTATGCGGAGCGACTAGTACAGATTCTTGACTCTAAGATAAGGAAGACTCATACAAGTTTGGTTCCTCTTGTTAAGGTCTTGTGGAGTTGACATAGAACTGAGGAAGCTACTTGGGAGACCAAGAAAGATATGCGAGTAGCATATCCAGAGCTTTTAGGGGTAGGTTAGATTCTTTTTATCTAGTTTGTCCTTAAGGGGGTAGTTGATATAAGTATAGTTATGTTATTCTAGATGTTTAGAATGCCCTAGCCCTAACCCTAGAGAGCTGTAGGAGACTTCTTGAGCAAAGTCTGTTTTTAAGGGGGTAGTAAGGCAATGCCCTAAAAATATTTTAAGAAATATAATTAAATAAGGATTTATTAGGGAATTAATTTAATAAATTATTTTAAATGGAATAGGAAGGATTTATTTAGGGCAAATTATTAAAGAATTTATAATAATTTTCATAAGGGAAAAATTGGTATTTTTGCTAATTAAAAAGGAATTTAGGAAAAATCTTTTAAAAACCCTAAATTAGCCTAAAAAGGAATTTAATATTATTTTATTTAAATATTATTATTCTAAATAGCCAAAATATTCTAATTAATTTATTTAACCCCAAACCCTTTAAATTTCCTTTTTCTTTTTTTCCTTTTTCTTTTCTTCCTTCCTTTTTTCTTTATTTTCTTTCTTTTCTTCTTTTTCTTTTTTCCTCTCACCGATTGGGCCTGCGATGCAGCCCAATCCTTCTTCTTTTCCTTCCTTCTCCAGTGGCCCAAATGACCCGCTCACCTCCTTCCTACGGCAGCGAAGATTCCGCGTATCATGGCCTTCTTCCTTGGAACGCCGTGTTTCATTAAACATTATAACTGCAGCCGACAGGCCCGGTTCCTTCCCCTTTTTCTTTTCTTTATTTTTCCCCTCGACCGCCCGGTTCACCATCTTCTTCTTCCTCCTTCCTCTGGCATCAACGACCTGTACCTTCAAAGGCCAAAAATGGTGCCGCCAGCCATGCGTAAGTTGACCGGTCGTTTTACCTCTCTTTCTTTCCCCCTCGACACACATTTCAGCATGGACTACCCCATTTCCGTTTTCTCCTGCACGATCTCCCCATTTTCCCTTGCGAAGGTCGGGCACAATTTGAAATCGTGTTGACCAATCAATGCTATGTTTACCCCAATATTTCACCGGCATTGACCCCCTGCCAACCTCCAAAACTTGACCCTTCCCTCTAACACTATAAATACTCCTCGTGTAGTATGGTTTCAAGATTTTTTCCCCCCAAAACCCTAAGTACAAAATTGTGCGCCACCATGACTTCAAACGTGTTGTTTGCCATTGTTAGCAAACCTCGCTTCCACCTCTACCTTCCAAATTCTTCCTTGCATTGCACTTTAGCTAACTAAGCTCTCCATCTCCTTCGATTCTCTTCACATGAGCCACCACATCCGTGTGAAGTTCCTTGTCCATCTCGTAAAAGAATTTTACCTTGCAACCTTCAAGTCGTCGCCCGCCACCATATCCACCACTTCTACTGCCTTCTGCACCACCCAAAAGCTTCTACTAATTCCCATCTACCAAACCATAACCTCCTTTTCCTTTTTCTCCTTCTCCTCCCCGCTTTCTCTTCACTTTTCCCATTCGGCCGCCACCTCTACCACCTTGCTTCGCGCCCCTTGCCGCAACACCACCCTCACTTTACTCCTCTTAGCCTAGGCTACCACCAGCACCCCAACCTCCACCCTTTCTTCTCAAACCTTAACTCTTCCCCTTTTCACCCTCTTTTTCGACTACCGTCGCTGCTGCCGTGCACCACCACCAGTGCCACCCATCTTCGCCGACTCAAGGTGAAACACTAGACCCGTCAGCCCTTATTTTTTATTTATTTAAATTTATTCTATTTTTATTTCAATTTCCAATATTTATTGGATTATAAATATTATTATTATTATTATTATTATTATTATTATTGTTATTAGATATAATATTATTGATTAATTTTTTTGGAAGGGTTCAGATTATTCTTGAGTTAATTAGATTGTTAGTTTCGAATTTTAGGAATTTATTTAAATTATTATAAGTTTATTATCATTATCATTATTAATATTATTATTAATATTATTACTATTAGTATAATTCTTTTATTATTTTAGTAATAATTTGAGGGCCGAGACATAAATTTTTAATTAGGTTTCGCACGCTTGTATTTTTATTACTATTATTACTATTTTTACTGTTATTATTATTATTATTATTATTATCTTTATTAATTTTAATATAATAAGTATTATTTGTTATTACTATTATTATTACTATTATTGAATAGTACTTTCATTATTTGGGGTAGGGTTGAAAACCCCACCTTGTAATTTTAGGATTATATTATTATTATTATTATTATTATTATTTCTATTAATATTAGTATTATTACTAACATTTTATTTTTATTAATATTATTATTATTATTATTATTATTATTATTAGCTTTACTAACATTATTTTGGTGAAGGGTAGAAACCCTTATATCACCGTTCGTTTTAAATTATGTTAGTATTATTATTATTATTTTCGGTAGTATTTTGTAGAGTTAATTCTAGTATAGTATTATTTTAATTAAAAAAATCAAGTCTTGGGATAAGTTAGTAAATAATAGTTTTTTTAGGAGGGAACCTAATTCTAGTATTTTCCTCATAATAGGTGAGCCCAGTCAAAGCCCTCAAGTGATATATGAGCGTGCTCCAAGACCGGTAACATTTTAGGTAAGGGGTGATAAGGCCATTTGTGTAATATGTGATTTATATGTCGTGCAGACATGTGAGATGATTTATTGTGTATTTTATGTGTATATTGTATAATTATTATGAATGCAGCATGATATGGAGTTGAGGGGTGTGTGGCATGAGAATTATGTGTATGAGTGTGTTATTATTATGGTATGATGTGGCCTTAAGACATGCATTATAGGGTTGTAAATAATGAAAAGGAGTGTAACAATATGGTGTTAGGGTTTTGCATGGTGGTATTAATGTTGTATGGTGTTAGGTTTTGCATGATGGTATTAGAGTTGCATGGTGGTATTGGGGTTTGCTTGGTGGTATTAATGTTGCATGGTGGTATTAGGGTTGCATGGTGGTATTAGGGTTTGCATGGTGGTATTAATGGTTGTATGGTAGTATTAGGGTTGCATGGTGGTATTAGGTTTTGCATGATGGTATTAATGGTTACATGATTGTATTAGGGCTTGCATAGTGGAGCTAGGGTTTTACATGGGAGCAGGGTTTACGTGGAGATAAAATTTGCATGGGTGTTAGGGTATGTCATGGTTAATAATGTTGGGAGTGGTTCACTAGGGTTGAAGTGCTTAACCCGAGTTGAAAAGTAAGCATGGTAGGAGGCAGACTTGCATGTCTTAGTAAGGATTTCCGAATAAGATACTTAAAATATTAATTATGTAAAGTGGAAGATGTTGAGCTGGGCCCAGACCGATCCACTGGCATAATAGTGGCCATGTATTGTGGTATCCTAGAGACTGATCCACCGGCGTATAATAATGGTAGGGTATGTTACCCTAGTGAGCGTTCCACCGGCTAAAATAGTGGGGGATTCCGAGCTCAACAAACCAAATCATATATGTTGTTAGGATGTGGGAAGACACTAATGACTTACTATGGAGCACCATGCGAGAAGGGGCCAGACCGATCCACCGGTGTATACTAGTGGTAGGGCATGTATCCTAAATGATCGATCCACCGGCTAGAATAGTGACCAGGAGCCAAAAGTGCCATGGGAAAAATAGTGGGCTTCCCGTACTCATATGGAATTTATAAAGAGTATGGTGTGAAAATAAATTCGATAAAGGTTTGATGAAGTAAATAATCTAATCTGTATTGAATCATGACACTTCGCATGAGCATTTATTTTATCTTGTGCTAATATGATTGAATTCTATGCTCCTTTATTATTATGCATTGGTTGTGTGGATTTTGTATGCTGGCCTTAGTGCTCGGTTACTTTATTCAGTATGTAGCGTACTGATTACCTGTTTCATGGGTGCTGCTCATTCCCACGAGTAGAAGGCCCATCTGACTTGTTGTAGTTAGGAGATGCTTATTTCGATGCTATTGATGTCTATGGGACATCATGTGGGGCTGAGTGATTGTGGGTTGGATCGGGTCTTGGAGTGGCGTGGTCGGTTTCCATTTGAGATTATTATTCCTATTTTCTTTAATTATAATTAGCACTTCATAAACAATTTTATTATTGTAGTTATCTCCTTTCCTTGAAAAACTAACTCTAGTATTTTGGATTGTGTAAAGACTTATGTGTACTCTAATTTCTGTATTTATTAATTTGGGTTATTTATTAATGTATGTGTAGTTTTCTTAGCCTTAGCACTTGGGACGGGGACGGTAGGAGTAAACCTATCTGGTATTAAGTGTGGCGGTAGCATCCCAAGATTTTACGGTTTTAATTTATAAGTCTTATGTTTATTTTTTTTAAATGTGTGTAAAATTTGGGGGTGTTACATTTATAGTATTAAAAGTAATAGTTTCAATATTACTAACAATAATGTTATTATTATTTTTCGTAATAATATTAATATCAACCCAAACTCTAGTAATAATAATAATAATAATAATAATAATAGCAATAGTAGTAATAATAGTTTCAATCTTGAGAATAATGTTAATAAGGCTCTAGAAATTATAATAGTAGTAGCCTTGGTGATAATATGGTCAAGTATAATAATAATAATTATAATAATAATAATAATAATGATGATGATGATGATGATGATGATGATGATGATGATAGAAATGAAAATAATAATAATAATAATAATAATACTGTTAAGCATAATAAGGAAAATAATCAAAAAGGATAATAGTACTATAAGGGTCCCAACATTTATACTAATAATAAAGGTGATAATGGCCAAAGTTATTATTAATAGTATTAGTAAGAAAATAAGGATAGTAATAATGATAATAATAGAATAATAATAATAATAAGGATAATTATAATAATACTAAAGTTGTAGCCTTTTAAATAATAATACCATTAGTTAGAAATATTTCTGAAATAAGAGTGATAACATAATAATAATGATAATAATAATAGTAATAACAATAATAATAATAATAATTAATAATATTAAGAGTAATACTAATTTTTTTTAACACTTATATATAAAAAAAATTTAAGGGTTAGGGAAATTAGAATAGGACCTAGGTTTGGTGGTGGAGCTGGTGGCGACACGGCGATGACTACAGCGGTGGCGGTGGGGGAAGAGAGGCAGAGAAATGGGGCTACACACTAGAGGAGAGAGAAGAAAGGAGAGATGGAGGTATGGGAAGGTAGAGTAAGATCTCCTGGTTGTTTTGGAGGGTAGAGGTGGTGGAATTGGCGGTGGAATTGGTGGCGGATAGCGGCACGAAGGGTGGCGGTGGGTCAAAGTGGGTTGTTCGGGAGGGAGACTTTACATGGCCGGGGTGGCTCTTGCAGGGCAAGTCAACGGAGGAGGTAGGCTCAGTTCTATAGGGGGTGGTGCAAGGAAGGCTTTGGTGGATGGCGTGGGTGGTGGTGATGGCCGACGGTAGAGAAACGACAATCTGTTTGGGTGGTGGTGCGAGGTCGGTTTTCTATGCTACAAAAATCAAAACCTAATTATAGCTGCCTACGGGGGTATATATAGATCGATTGGAAGGGAAAACGATAGAGGGGTGTAGGAAAATAGGGGGCAAGGGGTATGGGTGCACCGACCGGCGCAGGTCTACCATTATAGGCCATTTTTTGACAGGAAGAAGGGATGGGCACACGCAGGAGAGGGAATGGTCAACGAGGTTGAAGTGACATGAAAGATGGTGGGGAAGAGAGGGGAGGAATGGTTGGTCAAACGGCGTGGTCGACGGCAGAAATTTCGTTGTCGATCAAGGAGAGTTGCAGGCGTGCCTTAGGGAAGAAGAAGAAGAAGAAGAAGAAGAAGAAGAAGAAGAAAGGGGGGCTAGACAGCAGTCTAGGAGAAAAGAAGAAAGAAAGGGAAAAAAGAAAATCGGACTGGCTGGGAAAAAAACGAAGGGGGCGGCGCACAGGCTTGGGCCACGTAGTAGGAAGGGGGAATGAGGCCGAAGGCAGGCTGGCCTAGGTCGAGGATAGGAGAAAAAGAAAGGAAGATGGAGGAGAAGAAAAAAGAAAGAAAAGGAAGAAGACAGGGCAAAAAAAGAAAAAGGGAAAAGGAAAAAGAAGAAGGTGGGTTGAGGTTAATTAACATATTTTTGGTATTTTAGGATATTTAAAAATAATAGTATTAAAATAATAATTAAATTATCTTTTTAGGTTAATTTAGGGTTTTTGAAAGTTTTTTCCTAAAGTCCATTTTAATTAGTAAAATACTCAAATTTTTCCTAATTAAATTAGTTATTAATTTCTCCTAGATTTGCCTTAATTAATTCCCACTTATTTTAATAAAATTAATTTATTTAAATAATTTCCCTAATAAATCCTTATTTTACCATAATTTTCTAAATTAGGTTTTTGGGGTATTTCATCTTTGTAATACCCCGAGTCGATACGACCACAAGAGGGCTACCTTGGAGCACTTTTGGATTGATCAGCTGGCCCAACAGATCAACACGAGTCCTTTCAACATGCTTTGTCCTCACTCATGCACTTCCTGAGAAATTTTTAGAAACTTTCCAGGAGTGTCACCCATCCTAAAAGTGCTCTACAGCCAGCACTGATATGAATCTTAAAAATTTATACTTAATTAATTTTGATAATTGCTGTGAATCATTTATTACTTATAATTGTATGTCTTATTTGTGTGAATAAATAGGAATTTGATGCAGCACATGGATTCTGTGGATTCTGGATGCAGCTGTTGGAGTATTGTAGATTATGTAATTTTTTTTAATTGTATGTAAATCCCATGTGATGCATTCGCCGGTCGAATTGGCTAATGGAAATTAGGTCGGTTGTATAATCCGCCACCCGGTCCATAATAATGGATTAGATGGATTGTGGATTAATCAATCCTTAATAGCCATGATTAGCTAGAATTAATTTAGCTGATGGGAACTAATGCCTAAATATTATCTTGTTATTTGGGGAAGATTTTGATGTATTTTTTTTGGGCTGGTCGAGTGTCCATTTTCGACCCATATTTCGACCCTTTCCCTGATTGTGTTGTTGGGCTGTATCGTGCATTTGGGCTGGTTGTATGGTGTATTTGTATACTGTCTGTGCACTTATATAAATAGGATATATACGATGTAATACGCTGAACTTTTGGACTCATATACGATACTCTCTTGTTTTCTCTCGATTCTTCTCTCGCGATCTCTCTCTCTCTCTCGGCGAACCTCTCACTCGCTTCTTCTCTACTGCGTCTGTTCTTTGTCTTTGATCAATCTTGATCGTTCTTTCTCTTGAATTCAGTTGCCGTTGTAAAACTATGCCTCTGTATCTTTGGATCTTCCTTTGGGAGTTTTCCTTAGGCTGAATCCGGCGAATCGAACCCCGTGCTCGATTAATTTCTTCTATCCTTTCGTGAAACCTTAACAGGTTTCCATCATTTGGTATCAGAGCCTGGTTATTCGAGTGCTCGTAGTTTAATTGTTACTGCTAAGTTCTTTTTCACTTTTGGTTCGATATCTGTTGTTTTCGCTAACCCTACTTTGAAGTGTGAAATTTTAGGGTTTTCAAACGACGAAGGCTTTGTCAATTTCTGTCGTTCTTAAACCGGTGATTGAAGTATTTTTGTCCGTTGTTTCGAAGTTCCTGAAAGAAACCCTAATCGACCTAGGGTTTGGTCAAGAATTTGAATCTTGACTAATTTTGAGATGAATTTTTGTTGGTAACCTCGAATCGTAATTCTCTTGTTATATACTACTGTCTACTATAATTCATTTCCAATTTCTTTCGAAATATTATTTTGTTCGTTTGATAAGTATTCAGGCGAAATAGCCGGCGAACCTGTTGGTTTCGGGAAAGAAGTAAGACCTCTAAGAAGAGGGGTCCCTAATTAAGTGGATTATTTGCTTAAGTATTCGCGGTAATATCGTTCCCTTTCATTTATCTATCATTGTCGAATTGATATTTGCCTGGAAAATTCGGAGTAAGCTGTATTATTGATATATCTGCTAGTCATTGATATTGTGGTAATTTCTTATAATTAGTCTATGTGTTATGTCTGTCTGAATTTGTTAAATAAATTGATCTTGTTTAATTAGTTGTTGCTGTGTTAGTTGATTAAGTCAAATAATTTCATAATGTCTAACAATGGACAGTCTGTTAATCAATCTGTTTCCAGTAATGACCTATTAGAAACCCTTAGGACTTTTCAAGAACAAATGACTGCTCAATTTGCTGTATTATCTACTAATTTAGAACAAAGAATAGGAGAACAAGAAATAAGAATTAATGAGTTACAACATAATAGAGTTGAAACTAACCAAGTAGGGGTATTAGGAAGGGCTCCTATGGACCCTAGGATTAGAATTCCATCCATAAATAATCTAGAAGAGTTGGAAGATCAAGTATCTAATAATAGTGATAGGATACCTAGGCAGAACAATAGACAAGATAGGGAGTTAGAGCTCATTGACAGGAATCTAAATAATCTTAAGCTTAGTATATCTGGGTTCAATGGCAGGAATGACCCTGATTATTATTTTGAGTGGGAAAGGAAAATAGAACTAGTATTTGAGTGTCATAATTCTTCAGAAGAGAAGAAAGTTAAGGTAGCTGTAGTAGAATTTATTGAGTATGCTTCCTCTTAGTATCATAATTTGGTGTTAACTAGATGTAGGTGTGGGGAGCCACCTATACAGACTTGGGAAGAATTTAAAATTTTAATGAGAAAGAGGTTTGTGCCAAGTTACTATTATAGGGATTTACATAAGAGATTACAAACAATTAGTCAAGGAATGTGGACAGTGGATGATTACTATAAGGAATTAGAGGTCTTGATTATTAAGACAGGAATTATTGAGGATGATGATGCTACCATGGCTAGGTTTCTAAGTGGACTAAATTCTGAGATAGCTGATATAGTTGAATTATATCCTTGTGGAACTTTAGGTGAAATGGTAAACATAGCTACTAAAATAGAGATTCAATTAAGGAAGTCTAGACAATATAAACCCCCTGGGATTGGGTTTAAGAGTACAGTAAGGAGAAACTTTGGGGGCAGTACTTCTGGAAACTAGAAGAATACTAGTAAGGTTGAATCTAGAGGTAGGGATAATGAAGCTAAGGTAGGAAATAAGTTTGAAAAGGGTAAGAATGTGATAACAAACCCTGTGAATGGACCAAACAGAACTAGGGATATTAAATGTTTTAGATGTGGAGGATTGGGACATATAGCTTCTGAGTGTCCAAACAAGAGAAACATTTTAATTAGAGAATCTGGAGACATAGAATCTGAATCTGAAGAGGAAGATGTAGAGATTAGTGTAGTCAGAGAAGATGATAGTGATTCAGAAGAATAAATAGAATTGCCAGTGAGTAGGGATCTTTTTGTAGTATGTAGGGCTTTAAACAGTAACAAATTACCTGATTCTAATGCTATACAGAGAGAAAATATATTTCATACTAGGTGTTTAATTGATGATAAATGCTTTAACATGGCGATAGATAGTGGTAGTTGTATTAATGCTTCTAGTACCTTATTAGTGTCTAAGTTAGGTTTAACAACTACTAAACATCCAAAACCATATAGATTGCAATGGCTTAATGAGTTGGGAGATGTCAAAGTTAGTCAACAAGTTTTAGTAAACTTAAAATTAGGAAAATATGAAGATTCTATTTTATGTGATATAGTTCCTATGCATGCTGCTCACTTGTTGTTAGGTAGACCTTGGCAATATGATAGAAGGGTAATACATGATGGTTATAAGAATATATATACAGTACAGAAGGATGATAGGAAGATTGTTTTAGCACCTATGACTTCAAAAGAGATATTTGAGGATCAAATTAAAATTAAGTCTGATTACAAGGAATTATCTAAACCTAGTTTGGAGACTGATATTAGTTCAAAGGACATAAAAGGAACATCTGGGTTTTATGCTAAAAGTAAGGATGTAGGAAAGGCTATGAAGAGAAATACCAATGTGTATTTGATGGTTTATAAGGAATGTTATGAATGTCAATTAGGAATAAGTGAAGAAATACCTAGTACAATAAAACAATTATTGGAAGAATATAGTGAATTGTTTCCTGAGGACATTCCTAGTGGATTACCTCCATTAAGGGGAATAGAGCATCAAATAGATTTTATTCCAGGAGCTGTTATACCAAACAGACCTGCTTATAGGGCTAATCCTGAGGAAGTTAATGAATTAAAAAGGCAGGTTTCGGAATTATTAATTAAGGGATACATTAAGGAATCTATGAGTCCTTGTGCAGTACCAGTGTTATTAGTACCTAAAAAGGATGGTAGTTGGAGGATGTGTGTGGATAGCAGGGCAGTAAATAAGATAACTATAAAGTATAGATATCCTATACCTAGGCTTGATGAAATGTTGGATCAATTACATGGTGCTGTTATATTTTCGAAAATAGATTTAAAAAGTGGATATCATCAAATTAGGATGATACCAGGAGATGAGTGGAAGACAACTTTTAAAACTAACTTTGGATTATATGAATGGTTAGTGATGCCTTGTGGATTATCAAATGCTCCTAGTACTTTTATGAGGCTTATGAACTATGTTTTGAGGGAGTTTATTGGAAAATTTGTGGTTGTTTATTTTGATGATATATACTTATATATAGTAAGTCTTTAGAGGAACACTTGAGACACTTAAGGATTATTTTGGATGTGTTTAAGACATAACAGCTTTATGCTAATTTAACTAAGTCTAGATTTTGTCTGGAAAATGTGGTTTTCTTAGGATTTATGGTAGGAAAAGATGGTATATCTGTGGATAAAGATAAGATTAAAGCTATTCAAGAATGGCCTGTGCCAAAGAGTGTGACTGAAGTAAGAAGTTTTCATGGGTTTTGTTCTGTCTATAGGAGATTTGTTAGGAATTTTAGTACTATAGCTACTCCATTGACTGCCATAACAAAGAAGGATAATGGATTTAGGTGGGGTTTAGAACAGCAAAAATATTTTGAAACACTTAAAACTAAATTAACCCAAGCACCTGTGTTAAGCCTTCCTGACTTTGAAAAGATGTTTGAATTAGATTGTGATGCTTCAGGGTTAGGAATAGGGGCTGTACTTTCTCAAGAGGGCAAACCAATAGCTTATTTTAGTGAGAAATTAAATGGTAGTACCTTGAATTATTCTACTTATGAAAAGGAGTTGTTTGCTTTAGTAAGGGCTTTAGAGGTTTGGCAACATTACTTGTGGCATAGAGAGTTTGTAATTAATATTGATCAAGAAGCTATTAAGTATTTAAAAAGTTAATCAATGTTAAATAGAAGACAAGGTAGATGGATAGAGTTTATTGAAAGTTTTCCTTACATGATTAAGTATAAGAAAGGAAGTGATAATGTAGTTGCAGATGCCCTATCCAGGAGGTATGCTTTATTAAATGCTGCTGATACTACTTTGTTAGGTTTTTTAGTATTAAATTGTTATACTTAGAAGATCTTGATTTTAAAGAAATTTATAAAAAGTGTGAAGTTTCTACACAGGGGAAATATTTTATTAATGAAGGTTATTTGTTTAGGGAAAATAGGTTATGTATTCCTGAATGTTCTTACAGAGGATTATTAATTCAAGAAGCTCATAGTGGTGGGTTAATGACACATTTAGGATTTCAAAAAACTTTAGATATATTGACTGATCATTTTTATTGGCCTCACATGAACAAAGATGTTTTAAAATATTGTGTCAATTGTATTGCTTGTAGGCAGGCTAAAACTACTTCAAAACCATTTGGTTTATATACTCCCTTACCTATATCTAACCACCCTTGGGTTGATGTTTCTTTGGATTTTATTTTAAGATTACCTAGAACTAATAGAGCTAAGGATTCAATAATGGTTGTAGTAGATAGGTTTAGTAAGATGGCTCATTTTATACCTTGTAATAAAACAAATGATGTTGTGGTTGTGGCTGAATTATTTTTTTCTAATATAGTTAAATTGCATGGCATTCCTAAGACTTTAGTTTCAGATAGGGATGTTAAATTTCGAGTCATTTCTGGAAGGTTTTGTGGGGAAAATTAGGAACTAAATTATTGTTTTCTACAACTTGTCACCCTCAAACTGATGGACAAACTGAGGTAGTAAATAGAACATTAGGTAATATGTTAAGGGCTGTCCTTGGAAAGAATCTTAGACAGTGGAAATATGTTTTACCTCAGGTAGAGTTTGCTTATAATAGGACTTTGCATTCTACAACTAATAAAACTCCATTTGAAATTGTGTATGGTTTTAATCCTTTAACTCCTTTAGACTTAAGTCCTTTACCTCATGCTGATTTGCAAAATTTTGATGCTGAATCTAGAGCTAATAATATGAAAAAGTTACATGAGTCAGTAAGTCAACAAATCAATAAAAAGGTGCAGCAAATGGCTGAAAATGCTAATAAAAGGAGGAGAAAAATGATTTTTAAACCAGGGGACTTAGTTTGGGTACACCTTAGGAAGGAGAGGTTTCCAAATTTTAGGAAGTCAAAATTAGATTCTAGAGGAGATGGACCATTTACTGTGTTAGAGAAAATAAATGACAATGCTTGTAAGATTGATTTACCTACTAAATTTGGGAATGCTAGTAACTCTTTTAATTTAGCTGATCTTAGTCCATTTCTAGGACTTATTCAGGTTTCAGAGGCGAAACCTTTTCAAGAAGAGGGGAATGATATGAATCTTAAAAAATTATACTTAATTAATTTTGATAATTGCTGTGAATCATTTATTACTTATAATTGTTTGTCTTATTTGTGTGAATAAATAGGAATTTGATGCAGCACATGGATTCTATGGATTCTGGATGCAGCTGTTGGAGTATTGCAGATTATGTAATTTTTTTTAATTGTATGTAAATCCCATGTGATGCATTCGCCGGTCGAATTGGCTAATGGAAATTAGGCCGGTTGTATAATCCGCCACCCGGTCCATAATAATGGATTAGATGGATTGTGGATTAATCAATCCTTAATATCCATGATTAGCTAGAATTAATTTAGCTGATGGGAATTAATGCCTAAATATTATCTTGTAATTTGGGGAAGATTTTGATGTATTTTTTTTGGGCTGGTCGAGTGTCCATTTTCGACCGATTCCCTGATTGTGTTGTTGGGCTGTATCGTGCGTTTGGGCTGGCTATATGGTGTATTTTTATAGGGTCTGTGCACTTATATATATAGGATATATACGATGTAATACGCAGAACTTTTTGATTGATATACGATACTCTCTTATTTTCTCTCGATTCTTCTCTCGTGATCTCTCTCTCTCTCTTGGCGAACCTCTCACTCGCTTCTTCTCTGCTGTGTCTATTCTCTGTCTTTGATCAATCTTGATCGTTCTTTCTCTCGAATTCAGTTGCCATTGTAAAACTGTGCCTCTGAATCTTTGGATCTTCCTTTGGGAGTTTTCCTTAGGCTGAATCCGGCGAATCGAACCCCGCGCTCGATTAATTTCTTCAATCCTTTCATGAAACCCTAACAGGTTTCCAACAAGCACGCTTAACTATGAAGTTCCTAGGACGGGATCACCAAAAAGATGGTATACCATATTGATATAAGTAGCCAAATCAATCCTTATGACACTCCAATCAATTTGGGGTATTACATTCATCGTCACTCAAAGAAATCAATGTCCTCATTACGCCTTAACCACTAACTGTCTCAATATAGTTTATCCTAAGAATTGTCCCTCTAGGTGGCTGACTAGCTCATCCAAGTTCAGCTCAAGGTCGCGGTTTCGGTCTGATACCATTTGCAACACCCTGAGTCGATACGAGTACATGGGGGCTACCTTGGAACACTTTCAGATTGATCGCTTGGCCCCACAGATCAACATGAGTCCTTTCAGGACGCTTTATCCTCACTCACGCCCTTCCTCAGAAATTTTCAGAAAATTTTCAAAACTTCCCAGGAGGGTTACCCATCCTAAAATTGCTCCACCACCAGCATGCTTAACTGTGGAGTTCTTAGGATGGAATCACCAAAAGGTTGGTATACCATATTGATGTAAGTAGCCAAATCAATCCTTATAACACTCCGCTCAATTTGGGGTATTACACAAAACCCTAATAAAAAACCTTAACCCATGAACTAAACCATTATAAACCCTTCATCATTCGAGCATTATTTCCATTATCTATTCTTTGACACATCATCATCATCACATTTCATCATTTTTGAATCATCATATTCCTTTTAAAACCCTAATCTAACCACAATAATACCCAAACCATATGTACATATTCCTACACACATCACTACTCTCTTAAGCTAGTTTTATTGAACTGACACAACTACTAGGACTGGTGGAGACCGAGGTGCTCAGATTTGGCCGTCAATATATGTTTTTATGATCTCTATAAATGTCTTAATACACTCATAGTGGCAGTTAGTGACCATCATGTCTTAAAGAGAAGGAGTCAGCTATAGAATTTAGACTATTGTGTACTAAGATTCATATAGTAATAAGCATAAGCTATCTATAGTACATTCCCAAACCCATTCTCACTCACGAACATTCGGGTTTAAAATAATTAAATGTGTTCGAAAATCAAGGGAAAGAATTTTGAATCAAGAATGATACCATCCTATGGTATCAACTTAAAATTATTTGATAGAGTATGGAATTTTTAGTAAAACACTTTCATAAAACCCTATGGTATTAGTTCAATAATTTCTAAAAGTAGAAATTATTTGAGAAAAGCTTTGACACCAACATGTAACACGTCTATTTTTCACTAAAAAAGTTTAGTTAAAGTATTTGTGGATGAAAAAAAAAATACCTCAGAAAAATTGGGTGTTACCAATGTACCAGACACAAGATAGATGTCTGCCACCTATGCTACATAGATATAAGGCTAAACCAATTAAAACAATTAAAATAATAGAGTGTGCATAATAATAGTTAAATTAGGCAAATTCAAGAGTGTTTACATCAAAGAACCCTAATGGGTTCCGACCATATCATTACAGAATACATGTAGGTATAGTACTGGCTAAAATGAAAAAAAATTAGGATATGACACGTAATTTAAAACGTTAGTGCTCTATGGACCACTCTAAGACTTTTAGAATATCCTTGCTCTTAAGCCCCAGCCCTAATGAGGTAGTCCCTTTACTAGCCATCAATAAGGACCTACATATGGTTATCTGCTAGTAGGAATATGCAAGTGACTGAGTAAACGGGCTCATCAGTATGCTACATACTAAGTAAGCTAAGTTTCTCATTTAATGTAACATAAGGATACAAATTTACCATACATGGATATGAAATATGACATACATCCTGATAAGGCCATAAAAGAATGTAGAAAAGCCTACAAACATGCTATCATGCATAATTCAAACAAAGTAAAATATGTCATGCTTAGTTTCACATTACCATTCCATAAGCATTTACCCATATAATAGCTGAAGAATTCCCTTAACCTCTAGGGTTTATTTCTAGTTACTCAATCATTAAGGATATGCCATTTATTTACCCAAATATGAGATAGGTCAAGAAATTAATTAATATTCCATTCCACTACCAATTAGTAATTTCGATCAGTAGCCAAGTGTATAAACCGACCTTATTAATTTGGTCAATCATACCATTACTTCCATTTCTTAAACAATCATTAACCATTCACTCTGTCATCATTCATAAATTGGGAACCAATATTTACCATCCTTATTGAATTATCATCAACTAATGGATTATTCACCGCCCTATGTTCCCACATACCATAGAAACCTATCAGCATAAGGGACATAAATTTGAATCCAAAGCCAATCACTAAGTGAACATGAGTCAATACTAAAGACAATCACTAGAATGGATGAAATTCCAGGCCAAAGGCAATCACCAAGGTAATTAGACCCTTTAATATCAATAATCTATAGCACATCATTAGTGTCTAAAGTAATTAAGGCATTGGGATCTCTTAGTATCTCACTCGAAGACAAAGCTTGAAGGCATATTAAGACCTGACAGCTAATCGAGGATAGGGTAACCAAGACCTATACTCAAGTATACTTTCTTTCTCTTTACATGATTAGTATTTTATTCATAGGGATTGGTCAATATAGAAGGCCCATACAAAGCGAGCAAAGCATATTTCCTATGTTAGTCCATACCCATCCTTTTAATTCTATTATCCCAACCATATAGGCTTTCCATTTTTCCTTAGCCAACATCATTCATATGCACCGTATTATTTAATTCAAGTCCAAGCTAATTTTCCTTACTTTTTTCTTAGTATTTTCACTTATGATAAGTAAATTACCCATTTATCCTTTGCATTACTCATAGATATACCATAAAATATGATCCATTTTAATATTTCCAATAGGCCTATAATCCAAGATAAAATCTTTATTTTATCCAAATAATAATCATAGTAAATTTCCCCAAATAACCTTAAACCATAATCAACAAAAAACAAGAAAATTATGCAAACTATTTGAACAAGTTGATCGTTCTGGCCCAACTAGTTGATTTGTTGCACCAACTTGTCGATTGGTTTCAGCAAACCAAATGATTGATTTAACTCAACAAAACCATTTTTCCTTAAAATCAATCAATTAGTTTGGGCAAATAGTCCACTGTTTATAGACCATTCAATTGGTTATACTAAACTATTTGATGAGTTTAAGTAGAGTGCAAGAACAAAGTCTCTAAAATATTACCAGTCGATGGGTTGGATAAACCAATTGACTATTCAAGGAATCAATCGATGTATTTGACTTAACAAGTTGATCGATTTACCCTAACACAAAACCAAATCATAAATTTTCATGCATATTCTTACATATAAATCATTCTTAACAACATTACAGCAAGTATCAACGTAGTTCAACATATTTCCAAGTCAATTAACATGAATTTCTCAATATAGAATCATCATATTCTTTTCTTACCCAATTTCATGCTTTTCATTCAAATCATGCAATCTAATCATCAAAATTAAATATAATATTATATTCATTCATGTCAAAATGAATTAATCAACTAATGGTAGAACGTAACAAGCAAGAATACTTACTACACATTTTAAAAGCAATAATTCCTTAATTGATGTTGGCAAAATCCTCTTATAAATAGAAATTCTGACTATGGGATATCTTAGCTTTGAGAAAATTACAACTAAAATCTCAAACTCATACAATATACCAGAACATGAACAAATTTCAAACCTAAAAACAAAAGGGAATAAGAACATACAAACTTGAGGGTAAAAATAGGGAAATATCTAACTCTTCCTTGCTAAACAATTGAATGAAGAGAGAGTTATGGATACGATCAGAGGAGTGTGAGAGATTTATTAGTAAGGCTCAAAGTGTGGAAAGAAGAAAAGTGGATACATGACTTAGAAAATTTGGTGAATAAAAGAAAGGTGCATGGTAAAGATGATCGGGGTTATTTATAGCCAATCAAATAAAGGGAAATGCCGAGGGTTCAAGAATATATGAGAAGACCTAAAAGTAACCATTCTAGTCCTCTTCAAATTATCATATCATATCATAGTAAAATTCTTAAACTTAAGAGTAGCCAGTTTACATTTTTTCTCATCATAATAATCTATAAATTCAAATATAGTATGCACTTCTTGTATTCACTCAAAAAATAACTCTACATCAAGTTTACCATCAGAATTAAGAAGATCAAGCTTAATGCTTTTATCTCTTTTTTTTTATAATACATTGGTTGATGGTTATGGAACTTTTGGTTAATTCGACTCACTATAGACTATTAATCATGGTCTACTCTTGAGCTTAGATACCTTCCTCTAGCTGAATTTGTTTATTTTAAGGCACTCCCTATTCGGTATCCATAGAACTCCCTTTTTTCTTGAATGTTTAGGACTAATTCTTGTTTGGCAAACCTCAATTATAACTTTTGTAATTGTGCTTTTATTGTGGGAATTTGCCTAAGTTGAGCATTTGTGGAATCTAAATTATATAAGAATATTTTAATAGCTTTAGACATGGCTTGGAAAATTTCCCCCCTTCCATGGTTTGATTACTACAACCCTAAACACACTTAGATTAAACTAGGTTTTGTTTAGGTTATTACAACCAAAATAACTCAATACCACTATATTCTTCTTGTTTAATTCATAGAGAACATTTTTAATTCAATGAATCAAACACACAATAAGCAAGAAATTCTACTTACTACATCACAAAAATAAGTATGCTTAACACTTAGCTTGCTAAATTCTTGATGTACAATTCAGTAGGTTTAGAAAATTCACTTTGAAAAACCATTACACATTTATGCATGCGTTCAAATACGTCAAGCACAAATTCATGTATGTAAAGAAAACATTCGAACTTGCAATAAACCTACATTAAAGGAAGACATAATATTCTAACACACCAATCTCAAAACACACACCTAGAAGAAACAAAGCTCCCACACACTACTCGATTATACACTTCAACTAAGTAAGGTTTTTACAAAACATACACACTAATAGATTCTAATACCAAGATAGGTTCACCAAACATGTTCAAAACGTTTCAAAGAAACCTTAAGAATGCAAGCTTTCATGCAAAAAACTAAGGATTTTATAAGTTTAAAATTTCACACACATTCAACACTCATAATCTCTTATGTTTTTATCGAAAACCTTATGCACTATCATTCAAGATACCATCAAGAATCATGTAAGATTATACTACCACATGCAAGATAATGTAAAAACATGCAAGTTTTCTAAATATTAAAAAACATTCATTGAAATTCAAAGAATTCAATTAAGAAGAATCAAGAATCTTACCAGAAAGTTAATGTCGATTGTGTTGGAGTTAAAAAATTTAGTTGAACTTCATTTGAGTTGTTGATGTCATGTTGCCTTCTTTAATACCAAATTTTATTCGGAAGATCATCCAAATATAATCTTAAACATTCTAGGAACTATTCTCTTGGTCATCAAGCTATACACATCTTCACAAGTTTTCTTTAAATTTAAATTGAGGATGTTGAACTCATAGCTTCAATTGGATGATGACAATCATTTACTCTATGATCAATAACCTTCTTAAGATAAATCTTCTATTTCTCTAAAAAACTTTCTCTATAACTCTCTAAGACCTCTCACTTGAAGAAGAAGAGAAGAAGAAGAATGAACACAATCTTTTTCGTATCAATTCTCTATTTTAAAGTATTACTTCTTATTCATTCAACATATATTAATCAAGTATAAAAGGGATGTATATAAAGACATGTACACATTTTAGTCTTTCAATAAGAAACCCTTCATAATTACCAAAATTAATTTCCTAAAGTAAATCATTCTGAGCCTAGTTATCAAAATTAATCAATTTACATAGCACTCATATATACATATTAATAATAATGGCATTTTACAAGCATTAAAAAGTATAAAACGAAATTTAGATCATGCACTAGGTGAACACATACAATAGAAATGATTCCACCTACTACAAATGCTCAACATTGGATCTTGACTATCTTTTCTTGTTGTTTTCCTATGAAGAAGCAAATATCCACTTCACTCCCATAACCATGCACAAAGTAAGAAGTGCTAACTTCCTTTGTAAATTCTGACACTATTACCCTTACCAAGGATAGTGCATAGTTTGTGGAATTAAATGATCTGAGAAATATGGGTAGCCTTGGTAGTGAGAGGGTTGTTTATTTTAAGGCCATAGTTAGAATAAGCTATATGGAACCAAATCTTTTCCTTGAACAAAAATCTTAAAAATTCTTGAGGCTTATAGTAGGTAATGCCACTAATATATCAAATTTAGGAAATATTAAAAATAGGATTCAATTCAATAGGTCAAAATGCGATTGGTTAGGAATTCCTAAATCCTTTGTTTACTAATAGAATTGATATAACTCAAAAATTCCAAAGTGATCTCCTCATATCAAACACAATAAATCCCCCCAAAATTAGCTAGACTAATGTTTTTCAATAGCTAATATAAATCCTCCTTTATCCTAAGCATGCTTAAAGTTGCATTATGGATAAATTGGATATCTACATAGTATAGCCTAATGATCTTAATGCTTCAAATTAGTAATGATAAGACCACGAGGAGTTAAATTACCTTTAATACCATAAGATTGTGGTGATTGGTCTCCAATAGAATAGGTCCCTTAACCTATCCTTGATCATTTTAATGTCATACCCTTTGATGGGATATGAACTGCACTCTTTGAGCCACAAAACTGACCAAACGTACCTAAAATTATAAATTGAAGGTTAGCTTATTTGGAATTTTTGTATTTTTGATGAGGTTGGGTTATGGAAGAATAATAGGGGTAATTATAGAGTGGAATTGTGTAGGGAATTGGGAATAGAATTAATGGTGGTGATTGGGTTGTAATGGTGGCTAAGCTAGTTGGTACAACAAAAACTAAAGGTAGAGGAAAAAATTAAGTGAAGAAGTAGGGAGAGGGAATCAGAAGAAAGAGGGGAGAAAGAGATTTTTGAAGAGTAAAGGATGATAAAGAAGGATTAGAGGAAAATATGGAGTTTATAGGTATCAAAAAAGTAGGTTAAGATTTAAAAATTGTGAGTTTAGTAAAAAGTTACAAGGTTAAAGATGGAGAAAATAAAATGAAGGTTTGGGTCAAAGAGGAAAAGAAACTAGATCTACCACTATTTGGGTCAATATGGTTAGGGGATCATATGGACACTCTATAAAATTTTTCACATACTTCATCCAAGATCAAAAAGGTTGTGTAAGATAACATGGGGGTAATGTTTACGATCTTGAAAATGGACCTTTAATATGTTCTAGAACAAGCACGAGCGCAGCCAGGCATACTTAGGGGGCATCGTGTTGACACTCTAGAAATATTTCACATACTTGATAAGAGATAAACAAGGACTTTCTAGATAACATGGGTTTCAAGTTCACAATTCGAAAAATATCCCTTTATGCCACTGACTTCAAGTGTATGATACCTAGCACAATAAGATTATGGTGTATATAGAAATCTTACTTATTTGTGATATGTAGTCCCATTTCAACACTTGGCCCATCATCTCTACAAGTCATATTTCTCACTTCCATTTATTGATAATTTATCATGGCTCTTTTCTTTATTATCCATGCTTAGCCATAACACCTCAATTAATTGAGATTTAGATGACAAGGCATGTAAAATTAAGTTCTAAGAAATTGGCTTCTATGCCCACCTTTTGAGCCCTAGATAAATTAACTTCAACAAAAATATGCTCCAAGTCCATAATCTAATCGTCTAGGATGATTAGATCCTCCTCATAGGTGTAGATTAGGTGGTGATGACACGTCACCCACAAAAGTGAGTGTTCTCTGATACCCTCTTGTGGGAAATATGGATGTGGTGGAGGTAGGTGAGGCTAAGCAAGTGGTGGCTGACTATACAAGAAATTGATGAACGCCTCAATAGCCTACTATAAACAACCTACACAACTATAAGTGTTGTGGAAAGCTAGTTGAAGGATAGAACACTTATTAGGAAGAAAAGTTCCTAGCATGCTAACACATATCACACATAATCATATTCAAAGGCAATCTAGGCTACCTATTCTCGTTTCCTCATAAGTTCATTAAGATTCTAGAAGAATTTAGTTTTCTTAAGTATGAAGTTTACCAAGAATATTAGATAAGTGATCATTTGAACACTCGATTTTAAAAAAATATTCAATAATTAAAACCAAATATTTGATACAAACTTATAACACCCTAAAATTTAAAAATAAAAAAGTGATTTTAGTAGAAGCATAATAAAAATTGAGATAAGTCTCATCTTGGTACTTAACATAAACCTATCATACTATACCATCCTTATGTCAAATACAAGGGAGATTAGTTAAAGATTAAAACATGATTAAAACAGAGTTCAAGGGATTTCTTAAACATAGATAAGAGAGATAACTTAGAGTATAATAGCAAAATACATAAAAAAGGACACATTTGAAACTAATAAACCAAAAAGGTATTTAAAACACATGTGATAACTTGATAAAACAACTCTACCCCTAACCATCATACATTAGAAACACTCCTCCAGAAGCATAGAATAAAAAAATAGTAGAGTAATCTAATGGGTCCACAAAGGCATGAAAAAAATCACTTAGGTCATCTACTATTGAGAATTAGCAGCAACCATGAGAAGGGTAATTAGTACGCTATCCACTAAGTAAGGTGAAAATATATCCACAAAAGGGTATAAAATATATCCACTAGAATGAATTTTAACAGGTCTAAGTGAAGAACAAGGATGGCCATTATTATTTATCTAGTAAAATGAACTATAATACACTTCATTTTTTTAACATTTATGAAATAGGAAATTATTATTTTTTATAACATTTCTAATGCTGACCATGATTTAGAACTATATAAGGTTGAGGTAAATTTGAGAAATGTTTGGAAAATTGAATAAAATAAATTTTCTTATGAACGGAATGAGTAGATTGTCATTTTAGTAAAGGGTTTTATTCAAGTAAATAGATCAACATGTTTGGGAAAACAAATTGACAGGTTTTTTTAGGTTGAGTGTTTTTTATACTTCATTTTTTGAAAAATTTATTACATCAAAATGGAACATTAATAATTGAATAACATGTTTTTCTTAAGTGATCCTTAACCCATTTAATCATTTATTCAAATTAATTTTCTACCTTAAGCAAGTTTAAAAGCTCAATTTTACCAACTAAAGGATAGGAAGACCTCATTCTTATCTTCTATTGTCTTTCTCCTCTACATAATTGTGGAAGTATGCTTCGATTAGTAAATTATCCCTACATAATAGGGAGCTTCCCTATGATATTGTTCTTCCATTTCCCTTCTTATGTTATACATTTTCTATGTGAGCTCAACCTCCATTCTTTAAAAAAATCACCATTTGAGCTCTACAATTGAATTCAACCAATTCATAATAAATCTGTATATTCAACTAAGATTTAAATAGTAAAATTAGTGATTTTTATCTACTTCATATCCTTAATCATTCATTAACAATTTCAATAGCTATAAATATATGTTGTGTGTTGTTGTGGAGTAAAGCGATCAATTGGTCATTAGAATTATTAAGTTGTTGGCCCAAACTGTCTATGCAGGTAGTTTGTGGTGAATTTAGCTTCTTTTTCTCTAACCCATCAATCAATTTGTCAAAATAAATTTACTTGTCTTAGAATAGTAAATTAGTTAGACCAAACTGATCAATCTATTTAAGGGAATTCCAAAGTTTGGTTGAGCCAAATTGATTAAGTAGTTAGCCAAAACTAATCAACTAGTTTAGGTAGAGTGTGTTATTTTCAATCCTTTAAAATTTCTATGATTTTATAATTTGCACAACGCTATATTATGATCGTTGTTGATGAAAACACATATGTTGGCATGACTGAAGTAACCTATTGGATGGATTAATGGGATTATAATTCATGATATTGTTATTTTAAACCTTTGAAAGCCTATAATTAGTAGATTTTAATGGGGATGTTCTGATGCTACTCTTAATTTTGATAATCTAAATTTCAAATAAATGGATTACCTTAATGGGTTACTTTAAAATTGGCTAAGCACCAATGGAAATCCCACCACATGGTTGGAGAATAATAAAGGTTAAAATGGAATGAGTATGTAGATATGTTACATAGATGTTTCATAGGATTTTCATGGTAACATAACTTTGAAAAATTACACACTAATCACTTAAAGTGGAAGATAATGGAGTAGTGCATAGGTCTAGGTTACCCGATCCTTGATTAGCTACTAGGTATTAGTTTACCTTTGGGCATTTATTGATTCTATTGAGCATTTCCTTTAGGCAGGATCCTAGTAAATCCTTATGCCTTACCTACTCTAAATACTAATGATATAGTAGGGGTATTGATACTAAAGGGTCTTGTCACAGGTGTGAGTTACTTGGGTTTTGCTGGACTTTATGTCCACCAGTCATTACTTATCTTTTATTAGATAGTTTTTCCTCCAGTTTAGATAAGTTTCTATAGTATGTGACACCATGGGGTGGCACAGATTCCATAGCTCAATAAATATAACAACAAAAATGAGAATAAGAATATGAATAAGAATAATGATGTGTACAAAGAAAAAGGGGAAAAAAAGAGAGAGAAATAATTTCTTATCAATGAATGACCTAATTTATTATGTAATCAGAGAAAATAGACCCAATAGAAAATTATGTGGATGGATGATAGAAGCCTTAATAAGTTGTTTCAGTAACCTTCTTACTTAGTTATATGCTGTTAATTTGTTATCCATTGTGTCTACATTACATTCATAAGCATGAGAGTTTTGATCTATTTGAGTCATGTATGCCATGAAATCTTGAAGCATTATATGACAATGATAGAAAATGTATATATAATTACAAGGCATAAGCATGATATTTGTTTAGTTTGATCTCCACATTATTCTAGGACCTTGTATGCTTCTGACTCCAATTGAGGTAAATTAAATTACTCCTTATGAATCATACTATTATCCTTATTTATTCCATTACCTAATCAATCCTATGGATATAAGACCATGTGTAGCTTCTCATAGATGGCCTATAGTAGCCTGCAAAATTTTAGGCTTAAGGCTTGAGAACGTGGATGTTTGGAGACTATTTTTTTGTCACTAATGTACCAAGATTTTGGCATTCGCCATATAAATTTTATCTTCCATTGTTTTCTTTACTTCAATTGAATAATCTTTCATGTTTTTGAATACTTTAGGGATAATCAAGGTCTTGTTTGGTAAAATTTTTCTTTAGTATCTATATATTATGTTTCTTGAACACTCTACTCCTATGTTGATTGGTTTGATCTCTCAACTTTATATCTAATATGGGGTTAGTGAATATTATCTATTCTATGTTAGGTGTGGTGGTAGCACCCTAATTTTTCTAAGTGCGTTTGGTGTGTTTCTACTTCTACAATGTTTCAAAACAAAAATTTTCAATAATGAAAAATGAGGGTTCTTTTTCCTAAAGGAGTTTCTTTTTAAAATGCTTTTACCTAATGCCAAAGAATAATTTTGGGACATTAATCTGAGTTTCTTAACTCTCAAAATATTTTAAGGCAGTAGGAAAGGTTATTTTAATTATTTCCCTTCTCTTAATATTTAACAAATAATTAAATTATTTTTCAAAACCTAAATGTTTGTGAGTGAGAGTGGGTTGGGAATGTTATATAGATAGCCTCTATATTGATTTGTAATATGAGTCTTAGTACTTAATAAATTGAATATTACTTATTAATCCTAGGGTGTAGGGGTCGATGGTTGCCAACTACTGTTACAAGTGCAACAAAGAATTTATGCAAATTATTGGTGCTTACATATAAGGAAATATGCAAGCACCATAGCCACCATTAATGCTAGTTCTTGCATTAGTTACAGAGGATTGAATCAAGTGGATTAGGCATCATCACCTACAAATCTTCTAGGGTCAAGAGGACACAAAATTCATGAAAATATTGGTTAGAGACATGCCAAAGACCTTCAAAGTTTTTCTTTTTCTATAGGATGAGAAGGTAGATGTGATAGTGTACTATCTGATGGGCCGAGTAGTCTATGGTAGAAGAGCATCAAATGTAGAGGCAGGGAGCCTACTACGGACCCTTCCTTTTGTTGCTTCTAACCCTAATCTACCACACACTCACCTATATTCAAAGAAGTATGAAAACTTTATAACCCTTGCTCAAGGAGTCATATCTTTAGAGGAGTACTAAACATGGTCCAAGGACTTGGTCTAGTTCACTCTAGAGCAAGCGATAGGTGAGGTGATGTAGGTTCACTACTTCAAGATCGTTGTAGTGATAAGAATCAGGAGATGTTTGTTGGATTTACCCTACCACACACGATTTGAATGCATAAGTACCCTACTTCATCTAAAGTAATAATGTCCAT
This sequence comes from Tamarix austromongolica, assembly GCA_039764185.1. Taxonomy (NCBI): domain Eukaryota; kingdom Viridiplantae; phylum Streptophyta; class Magnoliopsida; order Caryophyllales; family Tamaricaceae; genus Tamarix; species Tamarix austromongolica. The sequence goes on along the minus strand of CM077813.1, from coordinate 32,618,115 downwards.
ATGAGGGTAAGAGAAGTTTGAAGGTTACCAGAATCCATACAATAAAAAGATGGCCTATTTAGGAGGTAGAATGTTGCATAGGTGTAGTCAAAGAATTGGGTCTACACCCTAATCTAGAGGTCAACCATGGGAATGTGTTGAGGTGAGGCATTACCACTTCAAGCATTATAGAACAGATCATCTTGGAGAATATTAAGAAGGAAGCACGATGACTTACCATAGATATGGTATAGTGAGATACAAAAATTATGAGTATTTTGCTAGAAGTGGTAGTGTTTAGAGAGGTTAATCTAAGGCTCAGAGCATTAGATCAATACAACACCTGTATTGACAGACATAGAGAGTTCCTCCATCGCCAACTAATTTTGTTAGGCATAAAAATTAGACAAGGAGTCAGAAGCCTCACCTATGTCAAAAAGGTTAGAGGTTAAGCGTTGCTACAAGGATTCCTTTAGGAGGATGATAACATATCATTAGCCAGACTATTGTAGAGCATTAGGTTAACGTGGTAATCAATATGCTTTCATTCTACATTTCTAGCTTGTATATTGTTTAACTTTAATACTTTAAATTCTTTTCTTTCATCTTCATTAATAGATAAATCTATTCTATCTTTTTCCTATAATATTTTTAAAAAAAAAAATTTCCCTCAAGGGATAATATTGTGTGCCCTAGTCTTTATAAAGTGATGACGTTGATAATTAGGGGAGTAGAGTTCCCTTAGATTGCATGGAATATGAAGTGTGTGATTTTGATGGGGTTATTAGAATGAAAATGCTTGGGAGGTATCAACCATTGATAGATTGCACATAAGAGCTCTTGGTTCTTCAAGGACCAAAGGGTGTTAGGGCTTATTAAATGTGTGGGCCTAACCCCTCTATAAAGTTTGTATAAGTAATCATGATGAGTACCCTTTTTTTAAGGGGTATTTGCTCTTCTTGTTCAATTTTTGAGATAATAAAGTTGATGAGACATCACTAAAGTGAATTATAGTCATTTGAGAGTATCCAAATGTTTTTCTTGATGAGATCTGAGCATACCACGTATTTGATATGTTTAGTTTTCCATAGATGTGTTGTTAGGGATGGATTTGGTATCAAAAGCATTGTACTACATGGCACCCACAAAAATGAAGGACCTTAAGGTTTATTTAAAAGAATTATTAGAGAAAGGATATAATCAATCAAGTGTATCACCATGGAAAGCTCTAGCGTTAAGCATTAAGAATAAGGATAGGAGTTTAAAACTCTGCATGGAGTGCCAAGGTTTGAATTAGGTTGTGGTGAAGAAGGACTATGTATTGATAAGGATCAATGATATTTTTTACCATCATAAAGGAGGCTTGGTCTTATCCTTGATTAGGATCAATGATATGTTTTACCATGATAAAGGAGGCTTGGTGTTATCCTTGATTAATCTTTAGTTAATTATGATCTATTGATGATAGCAGAGCTAAATATTCTAATGATAACTCACAAATGCCCCAACAACACTCATGTCTCTCATGAATCCAAATTTATAATATATTTTGGATTAATTCATCTTTTTCTTTTTACATCAACGACATCCTCATGTACTTCTATGGTAGAAGGACACACAAAAAACATCTAAAGCAGATCTTTGTATTGTTAAGGACACACAAGTTTCATATTAATATTCCAAAGTGTGAGTTTTTTATGGGTCAAGTGGATTTCCTTGGGTATTTACGACGTGGTAGCAGATCCTTCAAAGTTTCAAGTAGTTTTTGAGTGCCTAGAACCACTTTATATCAATGAGGCATGTAGTTTTCTTATGTTGGCTCGTCACTATGTACCATAGGTTTGTCAACGCCTTCTCCAAGGTATCCCATCCATGACTAATTTGCTACGAAAGCTATATGATTCTAGTGGGACAAGAAGTGTGGTGAAGTCTTCAAGGAGCTTGAGAGATTTTTTAGTATCACCCTAGTAATTATGTTACAAAGTGGATGGGAAGGTTTTGTAGCATATAGTGATGCTTCTAAGCATGGGTTAGGTTGTGTCTTAATGCAGCTTGGGAGAGGGGTGGCATATATATCTTGACCACTAAAGTAGCATGAGTATAATTACTCAATGTACAATTTTGCATTTACTATGGTGGTGTTCTCCATGAAAATTTAGACCCATTACCTCTATGGTTTTTAGAGCTAAATCTACACTAATCACAAGAGCCTTAAGTACATTTTCACATAGTGGGTGTTGAATTTGTGATACCACCGATTATTAGAATTAGTCAAGGATTATGAGCTAGTGTTGATGTAATACCCCCATTTTTTAATACCAAAAAATTTCTTTTCAAAATAATGGGGGAGCGAAACATACACATAGGAAAAATTGGTTGTTATTATTTTATTTGTAAAAGGGTAGAAATCCAATACCTATCTCATATTAGATATAACAATAAACAAACTAACCTAACTAAAATAGAGTGTGCAAACATAAATTACATAAATATTTGAAATATTTTTTACATTGAAGGACCCCAATGGGCCCAAACCATGTTAAGTATAACGAAATGATACGTTAAGACTATATGGCTACATTAGATAAAACACAAGATTAAGACCTGACCCCAAAAGCCATGGTTGTTAAAGGACCACACAATAACCTCTAGATGTGCACACTCTCAAACCTCAAACCCAAGCTGAGGTAGGACCACTACTGGCCATCGCTCAAATCCTTCATATAGCCCTTTACTCATGGGAATGAGCATGTGATTGAGAAAATTAGAACATCAATTTTCTATGTACTGAGTAAGCCAAGTTACATCTTTAATAAAAAACACAAGAATGTAAATTCTATCATAACATGGGTATAATATTTAATATGTGTCATGCTAATGACATATATATATATATGGTAGTAATGCACCATGATATGCAATCGTGTATAACTCTGGAAACATAGAACATATTGTGCTTATCTTCATATTATGATAACATAGATAATGACATATGCACTAAGAATATTAATTCAAACAACTATTAGGGTTTATTTTATTAATTGATTAGATTAAACCATGTCCTTACCTATAAATTGATGTTGGTCAACATCTAGTTAATCATTCCAATAATAATAGTTAAACATCTAAGACATTATTCAAGTGTTCTTTATAGATTTTACCCTTTTTTATCATATAAACCATTGTTCCCATCATTGCCAAGCTATTTATCATCTACTTATCCGTATTCCATATATTATCATCAAATTATTTAACATTTAAATTCTTATCATTAAGCGATGGATTGTACACAACCCCATAGTCTCACATGCATACCATAGAAGCCTATATAAATAAAAGGACATAAAGTACAAGGTAAAGCAAATAACCAAAGCAAACATAAGTCTGGGTTGAAGCCAATTGCCAAAACAGACATAAGTCAAGCCTACAAATAACTAATATAGACATAAGTCTAGGCTGAAGCCAAGCACCTAGGTAACTAGGCCTTTTAATATCTATACCCACTAGTACATCATTAGTGTTCATAGTAGGTAAGGTGTTGGGACCTCTTAGATCCCTCCCAAAGGTAATACACAAAGGTACCAACAGTACGCAAATGAAAGCTAACCCCTAATAGCTAATCAAAGATCGGGTAACCTAGATCCATATATAACTCGATTGTCTTTTGCTCTATGTGATTTGTAAAATATTCAAGAGCTTAAGTGATCATAAAAGATCCATACAAAGAGTAAACAAGGACTTCTTACATATCTTCCGTATTAGTCCTTTCAATTTTCAACCATGTGTGGGGTTTCCATTTATCCATGTCTAATATTATTCATGCCCATCATATTTTTTTATTCAAACATTTGTTTTGTTTCATTACTATTTCCTTAACGAACATCACATTTCATAAATGGTATACCCATTTAGCCTTTACAATACTAAATGAGTATGTTATAAATCATGATCCATTAATCCATTCATTAGGCATTAATCAATGAAAAAAATATATATTTTAACCCTTTAGTAATCATAGGACAATGCTATGCATAACATTAAAGCATAACCAAATAGATAGGAACCAAATCACAAAACTAGTTAAACAATTTGATTAGTTATGCCAAACCAATCAATCAATTGCACCAACCAGTCGATTGGTTTGACTTAGTTGAACTCTACTTTACCTCAAAATATTACTTTGGGTAACCTAATAGATTATTTATAGACCAATCAAATGGTTCTACCCAAGCAGTTAATGGGTTTGAGCATAGGGTAAGAATAAAGTCTCTGTAGGCTTACCGATTGATGGGTTAGGTCAACAAGTCAGCTATTCTAAGAACCAATCAATTTGTTTGACTTCACCAGTTGATCATTTTGCCCTATAATCACATAACAAGAATAGCTAGTCGATACACATATTTGCATTCTTACACATATTACTCATTTTTCCATTATGCCACGAAACTTATCATAGAACAATCATTAACACCATGACATTCTCAATATATTTATAAAAACATGATAATGCACGAATGTAGCACATAAGATTTGAAAATCCATTACTATAACAGGTATCCTTACATAAAATATCTATAGCTCCTATACACGTATAAGCCTAACCTGCCTCCTCTAATCAAATTGGAAAAGAATATAAGGACAAGATGTGGTAGAATTAGAGTTTTTGTGTGAGGAAGTGGCACAACAATGGGAAAGTTTCCTGATGTATTCACGCACCTATGGAGTTATAATGTGATTTCCTCCTGGTTGTAAAGGGTAGTGTCATGAATTAGTCATATTAGTAAGGGTGGTGTGGCATAAGGATGGGGTGTTGTTTTTGGTGGTGCAATAAGTGTTTGTGGTGTAGTTTGAAGTAGCACAACATGAGTTTGTTATGATGAAGTTGGGTGAGAAACATGATCTTCTCATAGAGAAAAGTGTGTGAAAAATAAGATGATTATGTACTGGTTACTTAACAACATGAGGTGTTAGCAAAATTTATATTATTTTATTTAAGAAAAAATCATGATATTTGATTCAACAATAAAAACGAAAACTAATGGATGGGAGAGTGTTTATAGGGAGAGTTTGATGAATTATTCAATGAGGTAAAGAGAGATAATATTAGAAGGTATATATAGATAAATTGTGGAAATGGTGAGGAAGGATAGAGAGGCAACGATCAAAACTAGGATTATGGTGCAACACAATTTGGGGAAAAGTTTTGGCATATAGGAGGTCATAGTGGTCATGATTAAGCTAGGATAGGTTAGTTTAGGCTATATGCGTGCCCAAAGGAACTTTATAGGGAGAAGATCAAATCCTACAAAGGAAGAAAGTTGAGAATGAGGTCGAGAAGGAGAAGAAGAAAAGGGAAAGGGGGAAAAAGAAAGGAAATTAAGGGTTAGTATTATAATTATGTTTAAAATCTTTATTATGAAAATAAAGTAGGATTAAAATATTACCTAGAATTAGGGATTAAAATTACAACCATCACTTTATGGAAATCTTACACATAGTTATCTCTTTGAATAAATTACCAAATTACCATCGCAATAAAAAAAATCAATAATAGGAGCTTTGATATACTACATATAAATATCTAATCAAAATGGCTTTTCCAAGGACAAGACTTCTACCTCATATTGGTCACAAAATGCCACAACTACTAGGACATCTAATGCCTACAACTAATAGTCTCCTATAATAGTTAAGTGGGGTTGATTGGGTAAAAAAGGTACCAAGCAACAAGATGGCTAACAACCACATTTATTTTCCAAAAATAGGAAATGAAAGTCTAGAGGAATATGTTTTTAACAATAAGATTAAATGTATTACACAAATGGAAAGCTCAAAGAGGATGTATATCATATAATACATAAGTCTTTATATATAACACAAAATCCCCAATATGATAAAAGGTTAATCAAATAATGAAAACTAATGATCTATAAGATCTTCAAAGATCACATGAAACTTTGAAAATTTTAAGAAAATATAAAAATCCCATGGAAGTAAAATTAGTGCACATGTTATTAAATAAGAGTCCCAAAAAATAATCCCATAGTAAACTTAGGTCAATAGGGCCATAAAGCCTAACTATATTCACTATTCCTTCATTCATTCACTAAATGAGTAAAATACACTTTTAAAACATGAAACATAATTCAGAGGTTGAAATAAAAGCAAGCATAATTTAAGTAGTTAAATAACCACTATTTACTATTAGGATCAAAATTTGAAAAAACATTAAATAAAAATTTCTTAATCAAGTCCAAATAATGTCCCAAATAAAACTGGGAAAAACTTATGGTTAACAAAACTCACTATTCATCACTTGACAAAAATGTCCTTTTAGACCAAGATTGTTAAAAAACAAAAACAAAAACAAAAATTCTTTTATTACCAAGAATTAGAAATATGTTCATACATAGAATTACTATTCATTAAGATTCATGTTTCATGGTAATTTACAATTCATATGGCAAAAGTTAATGGTGAATGGTCAATAGTTGATGGTTGATCATTGATCCCTAATGATACTAAATGGATCATTTTTTTATATTAATTATTGAAGTCAGAAAAAATATTTATCATAATTATGATTAACAAAGATTAAACACAACTTAATTTAATTAGGGCGTTATAAGTCAATAACACTTTGAATTAAAGGCAGAACACAAAGAACAATTAGAAAACATCTAGTTCCTAGAAATTTTCATTAAAAATTAAATCCTTCTCAATTTATTATTATTAATCATGCTTTATACAAAAGTTTATTTGCAAAGCATAATGATTATAATGGTATAATTCAATTAATAAAACTTCATAATATCATCATAAACCCTCACTAACATCATGAAAACCTACAACTTCAATAATTTAAAAGGAAATATGATTAAAAACATCAAAACATAACTAGTTACAAACCAAACTTTTTCTAAATATAATGAAGAATAACATGGTATAATCAATTTGAGAAAACCATCATAACATCAAAACAATGAAATCAACCTCAACTTATATATAAAAAAATAAAGCATAGTTAAGATCATCAAAATATAACATCATATGATTCAAAATTAATGTATGTATTACCAAGATCAACATGGCGTCATTAATTTAACAAAATCACAATAGAATGAAACATAACCAAACTTTTTATTAAAGATTAACTCACAGAACATGGCAAAATCCTATAAATTCCACAAAATTAAAACATGTTTATATGAAATTATAAATTCTTACCAAAATAAAAACTCTTAGAAAAAGAAAGAAATGTTTAACCATCAAGTCAACTTTTCCATCAAGCCTACAAGCCCTAGAAAAACTATAAAAAGGATTAATAAAATAAAAACTACTTAATAGTACATGAAATTAAAGAGGAAAATGAGGCGGCAAATTATATTTATGTTCGGAAGAAAAAATATGCCTAATATATAGAATAAAATTATGGATGAAGGTAATAAATCCAGAGGAATAAGAAGAAGAAAAGATGAATAAAATAGGAGAAGGAAAAATAATAAATATGGAGGAAGAAAAATGCTTAAGATTAATGGTTGTTTGGTGATGTTAATGGTGGATCACAGCTGGTGCTATGGTGGTGGTTTTTTCATGGGTTCTAAGCTACCAAGGAGAAATTCCAAGAAAGAATATGAATATTAAAACATGAAACATATGGTATGATTGGGAGATATTTTGAGGGTAAAATAGGAAAGTGTATTAAGGGTAAAATGACATATGAACAGAGAATGGATAGTAGTGTTGTGGAGGTTTGTTATTAATGCAACATCATCTATGGATTTTAGAGACAATGAAGATTTGGAAAACTTAGTTATAGAGACTATTATCTTATTTATCTTTGATGATAATATTGATAATGTGACAAACCATAACAAGTCTACATTAAGTAATTATTATAGGTATATAATATTTTTGTAAGGATAATATTAATGGACTTCAAGCTATCAATATATCTAAGATTTTGTGTGTTACAAGTTATTACAAGTACTCTTGTTAGTTATTTCCATTTAATTATTAGTAATGTTTGCTTTTAATAATTTTTTTTTTGCTTCATTAATTTAATTGGTTAGTACTATGTTGCTTTAATAGTTAGTTATACTTAGCCACATTCATATCACTTTTGATACTATGGTGTGCTACTTAACAAAGTGTGGATACCTATATACTACATATCCAACACATTGTAACATGTGAATGCCAATCATTTGAATCTAATACAAGTAATAATCTCGGTTATTTCTCTCTTTTGTGAGTTAATATTTATAAGTAAAACTACTTTGAGTAATCTTATATAGAATACTTTAAATGTGTTCATAGAGAAACATATAAAGTTGAACTTCTTAAATTATTCCTTGAATCTTATTTGAAGATTCATACCATTCTTCTAATCTTCTTCCAATCTTGGTTTAACATTTTCATCATTCTTTTTCTTATTCAATCCATGAAATTTCCTTATATTATAATATTTAAGTATTCAACATTTAGGGTGATACTTACACAATTTTTGGAATAACAAGTTCCTTGAATCTTAGTTTTTTGTTTGATCTTCCCCTTAATTTCTCCATTAAATGTAATGTGAATAAGTGCCACTATTTTAGCCATCTAAAAACTCTCTTCATATCTTAAATCCTTTATGTTTAAGGACTATCAATCCTTCAACATTTTTCCTCAAACTTCACCAAATATCTACATGGAAATTCAAACAAAACATCCACACATGTTTGATCCATTCCACTCTTCCTCTATACCATCTTTGGTGCCCATCTTCTTTTCTAATTTTTAATTAAAGCTTTTAACCTATCATGAGACCCTAACCCTAGCCCATCAACCAAATTGCAGCTCTTATCTTCCCCTCCTCTCAACCTGCAGACCTACCCAACTTTTCTAGCCATCTACCCCTAAATTTTCCTCCTTTCCCATGCATCCAGCCAGCCTTTTCCCTTCTCCCAAGCTTCAACACCCTCATCCCCAAAAACTAACTTGCAACACCCTTCCCTACTCACCCTTACAGCAACCCATTTTTCTTTCTATTTTCCCCTTCTTTTATTAAGTTTCAACCTGCAGCAAAGGCCCTCCTTCCCTCTCCCTTTAAGTCCTCTATTTTTCTCCTTGAAAGTCCTCTCTTTCTTCCCTTTAATTCTAGAATTGAAACCTTTGTTTGCAGCCCCAAACTCTCCCTTCCCTTCACCAAAACCATGCCCAAAAATCACCCAACTCTTCCCTTGTGTTTCACCTCTTCAAGCAACAACTATTTCTCCAGCGTAAGTATTCTATCTTTCGGTGGGCTTGGTGCGTAGAAATTTCATGCACCGGCTGCCTTGGTTATTCTCCTTAATTGTATTTCGGGTATTAGTTCACATAGGTTGTCATTTTGATTATTTTAGTTAGCATAGATACTAATGCTTGTAGTTGTGGATGGTGTTATTTATTTCTAGGTAATCTCAACCCTGATTAACATATTTTTGGAAGAAACTCTTTGTGGTGTCATTAATTTTTTAGCTCAAAGGTAAATCCAACTAATCCGTAGATGGCAGAATTTTGTGTGAAAATGATATGTTAGTTTTCTAGGATAAAAATCATGCTAGATTGAGGATATCAAATGACTTGTATTTTGTGGGAAATGGAAGCATGTTGTAGTTTGTTTCTATGTGAATATTATGATGTGTAACTTAATGTATGTTACCATGCTAATATTTATATGCCTAGGTAGTATTCTAAAAATTGAAGAGTGTATGCTTATGACAACATTTATGGATTTATGCTAAAAAGAAATGTGCATGTTTTGGGTACTAATATATGTTACCATGATAATATTTATATGCCTAGGTAGTATTCTAAAAATTTAAGAGTGGATGCTTATGACCACGTATATGGATTTATGCCAAAAAGAAATGTGCATGTTTATGATACTAATATATATTACCATTCTAATGTTTATATCCCTATGTAGTATTCTTAAAGTTGAAGAGTGTATGCTTATGACAACTTATATGGATTTATGCTAAAAAAAAAAGAAATGTGTATGTTTAGGGTACTAATATATGTTACGATGCTAAGATTTATATACCTAGGTAATATTCTAAAAATTGAAGAGTGTATGCTTATGACAACGTAAATGGATTTATGCTCAAAAGTAATGTGCATGTTTAGAGTACTACTATGTGTTACCATTTTAATATTTATATTCCTAGGTAGTATTCTAAAAATTGAAGAGTGTATGCTTATGACAACATATATGGATTTGTGCTAAAAAGAAATATGCATGTTTAGGGTTAGAGTCCAACCGAAAATTTTTCATGTTTCATGGTAAGACCCATAAATGGATTAAATGTGTCCCTTGGATAATTTAGATAATTTTGGATGTATAGAATGTTAGCTTAGAGTATAAATGTGCTTAAATGGTGATTAATATGTGTTGCATGTTATAGGGGTAAAAATGTAAATTCTATATACCATAGTCGGTATTTAAAAGTTATTTGTGGAAATTGTCTAAATTTTAGGAGATACATGAAATGCATGCTAAGAGTGTGTACATGTACCATGTGTGGTGAATGCTTAGGGGTAATATAGTCTTAGGTCGTACCGAAGAAAGTATTGTATGTTAAAGTATCATTAGCTATTTTATATTAGCTTTCTCACGACAAATATCCTATGGTGATAAAACTGGTAATAAATTAAAGGAAAATGTGGTAGTTATAGGTCGAAAGGTATTTTCGGCAAAAAAGTGTTTCAAGTTGAATACTTGGGCTAGTCGACTTAAGTGTTGACCTTAGAATAATTTTGGAAATATTGGACAAATGGACTAGATAACTGAATCAGATAATTATTCGGGCTATGGCATGATGCCTAACCCTAGGTCGTTTTGACTTGGAATTGTGGTGATCGTTGTGGTCTTTTGGATTCGACATTTGATGGTTGATTGGTGTGACCCTCGGGCTCCCTTAGTTGATTGATTGATGGCTAAGTTGTAATATTGTGAACCTTATTATTCTCAAAATTACTAACCAGAAAATTTATTAAAGAGGAAGACTTAAGTTGGAAAGGAATCTCGTGCCTTGGACTTGGCCGCCGAGTGCATAGTTTGGGCCTTCGGGTCAAGGGGCTCACTTCTATTCTATAGGTATTCCATACACCCTATAGGGAGTACGCGTACTTAAGGACTTGAGTTCTGAAGTTTAGTATGGACGGCTGATATGTCGTGTGGCTTCCTTGGCGAGCTTTGTCCTGGAATTGAGTGAATTATTTGGTACCACCTTCTTGACGATCATTGTCATGGATATGGGATTGTATTACACTTGAGAATTGTTACATAAATGATATAACCGGATTAGACGTCGACCTTAATACTTCTATAATAATTGGATTAGGTGTGACTCGACCTTGGTTAGATTGTTGGAATGTCACTACTTCATCCTATTATGCTATCAAGTATGGCCGTTGGTAAGTTAAAATGGTTGTAAGATTTATAAGCATGTCTTCAATGCCCTTGCTAGGGATTGTAATCTAGCTAGTATCATTAATTGTGATGTGGATTTGTATCATAAACTCATGGCTTGCATGTGATCGTATGTTTTATTTGAATACCTTACTTTTATGATTATTGTATATGTGGGTATGCTACCTCTTCGGAGGCGTTGTTATTTACTCAATACGAGGAAGTCGTACTGATGCTATCACTTTTCAGAAGAGTTCGTCTATGGCATGCAATGGTTGAAGAATTTTAAGGAGCATCACCCCGGCGAATAGTTAGATTAAGGGAGTGAGTGGACCCTATCCCCTTTTTCCTTTTTCCTTGTAACTATGATGGACCGGATGAGTGTAAGGAAAACCATTGTTGCACCTTTGTGTGCTCTTTTGTTATTTTCTAAAAATAGTTAGCTACTTAATTATCTAAACGGTCATTTGTTATGGATAATCTTTCTTTTGTAAAACCCTCGATTATGTATTGTACTTCTTTTGTTTTTTTGTTGGTTTAACTTGTTTTAAGCTTTAGCACTTGACGTAAGGATGGTGAGGAGACCGGATTTATATCAAGTGTGGCGGTAACATCCCCTATTCTTTAATTTCCACTTCTGCAAAGCAAAATTTAAATGAAAATTTTAAGTCGTGATTTTGGAGTGTTACAAGGACCCTATCCATTTAGAGTCTTAGATTAGGGAGTTTCATTTTGTGTTTGAGGCCTTAGATTACTTAGAAAATAAGAGGGCCATCATATCGCCATGTTTGAGATCAACTTATATTTGTCTTTTGAAATGTTATAGCATGACAACATTAGTTTTGCACTTGCTATATGTTAAGTGAATGATCATGCATCTTTTTATGTATGTTGTTACAATTTTATCCATATTTTTAGTCTTGCTTCTATGCTAGTCTAACAAAAAAAAAATATTATTCGTTCAGTTTAGGGTGTTACAAGTATCAACAACTAAGTAATTTTTTTCCAATTTTAATTTTATATTACTATGTTTTCAATTAAATAAAAAATATGGTTGAATATTAGTAAAATTATATGACTATTATAAAATTTTAATGTGTTTTTTTTTGTGTAGCTAAAACCTTATTTTTGTTATGATATAAAATAAATGGAGTATTTTATTAGTCACTGTCAAATAGCGTAGTGATTGTCATTGCAAAATAAAGGTAATATTTTACTTTTGAGAATGATATATATGGACACATCTGTATCATAGGAAAATTTCATAATTTAAAAGATTGAAATATAAAAATAATCAGCACACATTTTTAATGTGGCTCGAATTCCAATGAGATAGAAAGAATCAAAGTCGGCCACCTCCACGCCACTAACATACCCACAAAGAAAGGAAATATTACTAATATTGTATCTTTGGAAACTAGTAGCTGATTGATCGACTAGCCGCCGAGCACAAAAGCCATCGTGATATCAAGAACTTATTTTATTTTATTTTATTGCTGAAAATGGATCATGGTACCCAGGTGTTAAAACGCAATACTTACTGTAATTCCATGTACTACGGGACAGAAAATATTACTGAACGTGAATTTAATACTGCCTACATAGGTAAATACAAAAGTTTCGTGAATTATCCTAAAAATAAAAAGAAAACAAAATAGTATCGTGGATTGAGGAAGAAAAATCATATTGGGCAGTTGTGAATGCACGGGCTACAAATCGACCGTGCGGCTACGATTAAGTTACGAGACGAACTCGTTGGTAAAACGAAGAACAAACTAAACCTGATTACCAAGTCTGATTTAATGGTAGATATCAGTTACGGTATATTATAATTTTTTAAATTAAAATTTTAATTTATTCTTTCCATATTATAATATTTTAATAATAACGTCTTTTATATAATAATTTATAATAACTTTTATATACCTTCTTATAAATATAAAAAAAAAAATGTCTCCGCTTGTAAAGGGTGACGCATCGGGAGTAGTAGCTCTTTTGCATTAGTCAATGGATTCATAAGGCTTTGTCTCGTGAAGAATGGTATGTCATGTCACGTGAGAGGTAAGGTTGAGGAGCTAAATTCATCTGGAGATTACTCACGGTACTTTAATGTGCTATATAATTTGGGATAAATTGAAGTGAATAGCTTTATCCTTTTTAAAAACTTTTTGGAGGGATATTAAGAATTATTTGAAGTGAAATTTTGTCTTAATTCACTTTATATTTATTAACTTTATACTTACGGATAATAATATAAAAGGAAAAAGTTTAAATGAAATCGTTATATATTTTGATAAAATTTCTCCTAGCTTGATATGTCTCACTCATGTTAACAAATGGGCTAAAGTATTATTTTTTTAAACATTCAATTATTTTAAATAAAAAAAGTTAAAACACTATTCATCTTAACTTATCTATATATGTTTAATAATATCTAAATAATATTTTAAAATATTTACTCTAATTCATCTTTAATTCTTTCAACAAGGTAAATATTTAAAGTTTATCCTCATTTCAAATCACTCCAATTAAAAAAAACCATAAGAGCTAATAAATAAAAAATAAAAATATTTATTATTTAATAACACCAAGAAAATTATGTATTTAATGTAAATGTTCAAATTAATACTATTTAAAGAATAAAATTAAATATTTATCTTTAAACACTATTGTTAGAAAAATATCATTTTTAATTTTTAAATCATTGGACAAGTCCAAGTAGCAAACCATTATTTTTTTTTTCTAATCTTTTAATATCGGAAGGTTTAAGTAAAAGGAAATAAATTATCTTGTAACGAATATGACAAAGTATTGTCATAGCTAATTTTTTCTAGTTATCACCTGTTAAATTATAACAACTCTAAATTTCATAAACCCTAATTTTATACATTTAGCCTTTTATTTGAAATAAAATCCCAAATATTAGCTTAATTATTTTTCTTAAACCTTGATCTATAACCTAAATTAATTCTTAAATAATTACAATTATTTTACCATTTTTTCTATTATTTAGCTCCACTTTTAACCCATTAATGTTTTTCATTTTTTTATTATTTTTAATCTAGTGCCCAAACCTAACCAAAGTAAACCTAAAACTAACCAAATTCAATTATGATGTGCAATCCCACTATTTTTTCCCTCTCATCCTACCCTCTGCACTCAATCGACAATACCCTAATAAACTCTTACTCCTCCTCTATTTCTCGTTTGGATTTTTTTCAAGTCCAACACCTTCCATGTCTATCTTCTTTCATTCTCCTTCATCTTCTTCTTTCCACTGCCTCTTGTTCTATTCTTTCATTCGACCGAATCTAGTTCTCACCTTCACCCCATCGTTTATTGCATGACCATTCTCTTAGTCGTTCCCCTCTTTTGCAACCATCCTCAGTTGTTGTCCTTCATTTTGTGCCTCACCACCATCATCAATTAACAATTATCTAACAACCAACCACCATTAATGTGGCACCACCATTCCCGCCCTTCTACATTATTGACCATCACCTAGCCTCTGGCCTCCCCTACCTCGACTACCTTACGTAGCTCTTGCCCCCATTACTTTGAACTCCATCACAACCTCTACATCACAAGTTTAGGTTTCCACCTCCCATGCAACGTCAGCTTTCAACTGGTTCTACCTACTTAGGTTAAAGCATCAAACAATTCTATTATACTGAATGTTCTACTCCTCCCTTTCAACCTTCTATTCTCATCAGCCCTCCTCTTTGCTTTTCCAACCTTACTTTTCCACCTTGGCCCCGACCTAATCTCTACCTAGCCACCAACCTTGCATCCCTTTGCCAACACCACCCCTCATAACTTCACACAGCTGTATTACCCCTAGTGCTAGTGTCCCTTTATTGTGTCTCCAACTAATGCAGCGTAATACCCTAAAAATTTTCAAAAGCTAATTTCACACCATTAGCATCCTAATTTGATTCTAATCCTAATAAATCCTATATTAGACTTAACCCATCCTTAATCTCTAAACATTAACCAATTTCGAAAACCTTAACTTTGACAAACTATAATTTGTAAACCAAAATCAAATCCGCTAAAAAATTTCGTTAATCCTAATTACCCTTAACTAATCCAAAATTACCCTAAACTGATCCCCTCAACCTATTCTCTTTTCCTTTTATGTTCCTTTTCCCGTTTCTTTTCTTTTTTTCTTCCCGTTCTATCTCTAACCTTTCCTGCAACTCTTACACCTCCACTTGCACCATCCACTTTCACCCTCACTTGCACTATCCACTTGCACCACCACCCATCACCTTTTTGCACCATCATCAATCACCCATCACCTTTCCTCTTCTTCTTCTTCTTTTCCTTCTCCCATCTATGTGGACCTGCACCTTTCCCCCATTGCACACCCTATCTCCTTGCATCCTTCTTGTCCTCTCCATCTTTATTCAACACTTCCATCAACCATCACCACCCTCACTTTGCAGCTATTACTATATCCTAGCTATCCTTTACAACCATCACCACCATCATCATCATCAACTTGCAGCTGAACCATCACCGTTCTCCCCATCGCATGCCACCCTTGTTCTTTATTCCTTCCCTGAGTCACCTCACAAGCACACATGCATATATATATATATACCTCACACTCTCCCTAATTCTCTTTAGCTTTTTGTCACTCTGCTGATATTTTGTGCCAAGGAGCCATTACCAAGGTCCTTCACCCTTCTCCTTCCCTTCTTCTCCCTTTTATCTTCTTCTTCCCCTTCCTTTCCTTGTTTTGGCTTTCGCACCTCCATCTTCCTCCACCATGCACCACCTCGGCCACCACTCACAGCCTTTAGCTGGTGGACCATTCACCAAGGTTGCCCAACCTTTTCCCTCACTGTTGCTAGCCATTACCGCTAACCGTTGCCTCTTTTTCTTCATTCTCCCTCTCATATGTTGCGACATTGTAGTGTGCACATCCGTAAAAAGCTTAAAACCCCTACTACATAGCCATATAAACCTTGTACCATCTAACCGTGTTAAAATTTTCCTCTTGGCCTGATTCTGCATGGCAGTACAATTTTCTCTTGACCAGAAGCTACACTATTTGCCACACAGCCATATAACCCCATTCCTTTGATCATGCATCCCTACTTTCACCCCCAAACCTCAACCTAACACCATAAAACTTCTACCATAGCTCCACCACGCATTCCTCTACACACCCACACATCCCAAGCTCTCATTTAACTATGGTTATACCTACTTTTATCCTCCTTAGCTTGATTTTTCCTTCGTTTTAACTCCTCAAGCCTAACCATAATTTTATTATCTTTCATCGGTGGTTTTCTAGTAGCTCGGAGGAGGAAGTCTAGAATTTTATATGCTTAGATGCTGGTGTCCTAGTTGGTAAGGATACTATTAAATACTTATGACTTTTGATGATACTTGCTTGTATGACTATATGTATTTTCATGATATTGCTACTATAATATATATCATATGTTGATGTTAATAAATTGTGATGTTATGAATTTTATGTTGAAAGAAAATAAGAGTTTGTAAAGGATACCATTACGTTATGATTATGATAATGATATCATATTTGTGAGAATGCATCTTATAGCATAAAATATGGATTGAGTGATGATAATATCATACTTGCAAAAATATATCTATGGTAGAATGATGATAATATCACACTTGTGGATGTATATTTATGGTCTAAAATCTGGGTTGAATGACGCGAATTTCATATTTGTGAAGATTGTAAATCAAGGTATGAAATATGGGTTGAATAATGATAGTGTCATAATTATAAAATTATGTATTATGGTATGAATATAGGCTAAATGAGTTGTGGAAAATGGCCTTAAAGTCTCTCATGGGGTAGGATGACTAATGAAGACTTGGAAAAATAATATGTATAGAAGGCATAAGTTTTTTATAAAATAAAGGTACTAATGGTGCTAAAAGGGTAACATGGTCATTATGGGATATTAAGGAAGTTTGATAATTTATGTGTTAGGAGACTTAAATTATGACATTAATAACATGAGTAATTTATGGGAATATTATCATTATTTTAGGGTTCATAAATGTTTAATAGTAAATTTGGGACAAGTCATCTTGAAATGTTAATATTATGATTCCATTTTCATGGATTAGACAATAACTATTAGAAATTAGAAATGATAAATATTTCATATGAAGTGTTATGACATTTTTATGGGATTTAGCCTTGGATACTTCAGTGTTTAATATATATACATTGGGATGAGATTACTAAATAAAACTCATAGGAATTAGGTTGCGCTTTTTAATGTGATGGGATTTGGGAGATGTCATAATATAATGTTAGTGGAATAAATAAGATGGGAGAATGAACACTAAATGAATTTTAATTATATTTTGACAAGACTTAAAGGTTTGGATTTGTATTATATACAAACCTATTTAGCTGTGTTCTATGATTGAGAATCAACCATTAAATAAGATACTAACCCTTAAAATGAAACAACATATGGATAGGGCCATGGTGATTATTTTTCCTAAATATATATCTATATATATATATATATATATATATATATATATATATATATATATTCCCATTCTACTGGGTAGAATAGTGGCTCGAGAGCATCTTGTCTTGAGATGATAGTTTTAATATCCGTTCCACTAGAAAAAATAGTGGCTAGGGGTGTTGTCCCTGAGAAGTTTCAAACCGTTCCACTAATTGTGACTAGTGGGTGACTAATCATTGTGAAATAAAACATATCTTGACATCCTAAAGAAAAGATACTAATTATTTAAATTCGAAGAATGCGTGAGTGAGGACCATGGCGATTTATTCCCATTCCACCGGGTAGAATAGTAGCCCGGGAATGTTCTTTCCCTAGGAGATGATTTATTCCTGTTTCACTAAGTATAATAGTGGCTCAGGATTATTCTTTCTTAAGAAGATGTTATCACCTTCGTTCCACCGAAAAGAATAGAGGCTTGGGTGTGTCGTTCTTGAGAAGTTTAAAACCATTCCACCAGTTTAAGAACAGTGGGGTTCCTATACTCATCATATATAAAAGAATAAAAATGGACTATACTTAAAAAAAATGGATCTGGATCATAATATGTCTTACAAGATGATCATTTACTTATTTGTTTTCCTTTATCATTTAATGTGGAAGCATGTGCTACTTGTATTCCTATTTTGATAGTAGTGTTCCCTTAATACATAGCATATTGACCACCTATTTCATGGTTACTGCTCATTCCCATGAGCATACCTGCTCTATTTTGCAAGTGATTGATGATTTTAAGCTTGATGTGCTTGCCTTGGGTGAGTGCTAAATGTATTGGTAAAGGGTATAGTTATTCGAATATCTCTATGTCTCTCTTTAAACTCATATCCCTTTGATTTCACTATTTATTCCCTTCTCTCTTTTTCGTATCCTATATCACGGTGGAATCAAGTGCTTCCCACACCTAATTCCTAGGTATATGGTTACTTTTGCCTTGAACCTGACATGGACTGGGTATTGGGAGTGCCTCTTCTATGTTTGATGCGGTGTGACATCCCCATATTTTTTGTTCTGATTTCCGCTATTAACTTTTTAAAATGAAAATTTTAAGTTCCAAAATTTAGGGGTGTTATAGATGGTATCAGAGCTTTTGGTTGTTGAGAATCATGTTTTAGTTAGAGACTCAATTTTCACAATCCTAAATATTTTTAAATTCTTAAGTCTATTTTCAAAATCTGGATTAACCTTGTGAGGAATCAAGAAACGGGTAGCTTAAGTAGCCTCATTATTTTTGTAATTTTGAAATTAATTTCCCAATAATACCAGTATATAATTTGGTAAAATAGAGCATATTAAGTTGTATAAAATAATATGGGTACCAAAGTAGTTTAAATGCATTAAATGATGGGAATAATTTATATAAGATATATATATATATATATATATATATATATACGTGTAATATAATAGGTTAAACATGTGTAGGTGTATTTTTTAATCATTATTATCATTGGGCCCAAGGGATAATTTAGCCTTTTAATGTGCACCATGATACTTATTCTAGTAAGTATGCATAATATGTATTATTTAATTTTTACCATAGAAATATGTGATTTTGTATGAATTAGATATCATTGTTAGGGTTTTATGAGCTAAATTATATGTAAGGACAAAATAATCATTATTTTATCGAGTCATTTAATTTCATGTTAAAATACCTTAATTATGGTATTTTTAGCCTTTTCATTATAAATTATTAGTTAAGCTAAAATTAGTAATTAAAATGGATAGTAATGTGGTAATTATGATCTCTAGGATATTTTTGTTATTTGTGAGTTAAATATAAAATCTTTGGATTGTAATATTGTATTTGGTTAAGACATGCTAAGTATAATACTTGTATTAATAGGGGTAACCATATGCAACATATGTTTAATAAAATGAGTAAATGCTTTAATGGGGAATAATAACCCTAGAGGTAGGCTTGCATGTGTAAGAAGTTAAAGTTAGGCATTAATTTTTTAATATGATGTTAATTATATTATCAAAGGATGGTGTGATAAATTTTGTGATGATATGTGTTTTATAGGATAAATTGTTCTCATCCTATGAAATTTAGGTTTCATAGGGGCATTGGAGTCATTCCCTTTAATGAATAACCCAAATGTTTATTAATTGTTCTTTATGTACCTTTTATAGTTATGATAAGATTTTACGACTACTTACGAAAATCAATAATCTAATAAGTTCTTAATATTTAAATTGAAGGATTACATGAGTAAGGATTTTCTATACCTATCTATTCCACTAGAAGAGCATTAGGCCTAAGGTTTGTATAGGTCTATTCCACTAGATTAGAATAGTAGCTAGGAGTGTTGTGCCCATGGGTTGTATATTTTTGTTACTATTCCACTAGTTAAGAATAGTGTGGTCTCTAAACTTAATGTGAACTAAATATTTAGTATGATCATAATCATTAAAAAAATATTAATATTGAAGTGAAAGACAACATGATTTAGAGCTTGTTGAATTTGTCTATTCCACCAAACAAGAATAGTGGCTTAGAGAATTTAGCCTTAGGGTTATATTGTTGATATCATTCCATTGCTTAAGAATAGTAAGGTCCTTGAACTCCACATGAATAAAAATAATTAGAATGATCTTAACAACTAATTGGTTTTGTTTCTAGTTAAGAATAAAGTTCTGGATATTGAGTCATGAGATAAATTGTTAATGTTATGGTTACTAGGTTGATATTGGTCCTAATCATTACTTCGGAGGGTGTCCCATAGATGCTTATTTGGTAGGTTTCATTATGTTCTAAATGAGCCAGCATGAGTAATATATGGCTTTAATGAAATTTGTTTATTTCAAATGGCTATCTCATTTTTTGTCTTTACATGCATATTTTAGTATTTTATTTGGTTGATAAGTTACATACAAAGTCTTTACCTGACTTTTATGTATACCATGCAAGCTTTTCATGTTTAGTTCTACATAATGTATTGCTCGGTACTATTGTACTAACATATTCAATTTTATAGGCCTCTACTTAATCAATGGGCAATATCAACTTTTTAGGAATATTTTATAGTACTTAGAGATTTAATATTTTTATTGTGTTCTTGCGGTGAGCGTGTTCATGTTTAATTTAGAGTTGATATCTAAAATTTCCTTTTGTATTGACTGGTCCTTAGTGCAGTCAATTGATTGAACCAACCTACTGATTAGTAGGTCTATGATGAACTTATTCTTTCACTCTACTTAAACCTATTGACTAGTTTCATAGAATTGATTGACTAGTCTCTAAATAATCAACAACTTTGGTCAAACAAATTAATCGATTTGAGGGAACCCTAGGTTTAGATGTGTAAAATGAATTAATTAGTTAGGCAAAACTGGTTGACTAATTTGCCCAACTAATTGACTAGTTGGTACGACCAATCAAGTGGTTAGGCTAAATCAATCGATTGATTTGTTCGGATTATATGATTTTTAATTCTTTGCTTAGATATGCATTGGGAATATGCCTAACACTATTGTGTGACTATTTAATAATTAAAATACATTTATTTCCATGGTTTAATAACCCAGTAGATGAATTAAATGGATCATGACTCATGACATACTCAATCGGTATTACAAAGGCCTTATTGGGTAAACCAAAATAAGTATTTGATGGTTTTGAAAAGGGTAATGGAATACAAAATTTTTTTTTATGGAGTAATCTAATAGGTTTGATTAATCCTAAGTAAGAATGTATGGAAATACCAAAAATTGTTGGGAATGGTATGGGTCAATAAGGAATAAGTGTGGTAATGTCTTGTTTGCATGTTGTATAAGCCTTGTGTGATCACATAACCTGAAGAAAAATGTACAAATCACGTAAAGTGAAAGACAATTGAGTGGTGTATAGGTTTGGGTTAAGTGTTCCTTAATTAGCTACCTAGGGTTAGTTTTCCTTCTAGTGTTATTGGTGTTATACCTTACATATTTTAAACACTCATGATATATTAAAGGGTACCTTTATTAAATGGTTTTGGCTTTAGCCTAAACTTATATCCATTTTTCATTACTTTGTTTTGGCATAGACTTTTCTCCATTGGTGGTTACATGGCTTTAGCTTAGACTTTATGTCCTTTAGTTTGGATAGAATTCCATCATATGTGAGACCATGAGGAGGTGAAGAGTCTATCACTCGATGGTAATGATGATAATGAGGATGAGTATTAGATAATAACTTGAATAAGTAATTCAAATGAGAATTTGGAAATTAGAGCATAGGTAAAGAGAAGTAGAGTAAAAGAGAAAGAATGTTAATATTGATAATGGATTATACATACAAGTGACCTAGAAGGCCACTAACCACCATTATGAGAGTGTCAATGCATTCATGGTGATTGTCGGAGCCTACCTAGAAGGCTAGACTTGAGAACCACAACCCCACCACTACTAGCAACCATATCAGTCTTGGAAGATTGGCTTAGGAGGGTTGGGCATCATCACTAAAATAAAATTCAAGGGTTAGGAGGACCCTAGCATTATGTAGAGATGGGCCAGCCATATGGAATAGACCTTGATAACATGTGGTTTCTCTGTGGATAGTAGGATTGACATGGTAGTGTATTACTTGAGGGAGTAGAAGCCTGGTGGAGAAGCATCAACTGTAAAGACACAGAGCCGATGGGTGAGGGACCATTCCATGAAGTGTTTTGTTCCCATTCTACCTTAATCACCTCTTTATAGAGAAGTACGATGAGTTCATGGCCCTTTAGTTGGGTGGCATGATGATAGAGGAGTACTACATAAGATTCATGGAATTATACTAGTTTGCTCTAGAGGTAGAGGTTAATGAGGCGACGCAGGTCCATCATTTTTAGATTGTCTTAGGGATTAAATACTAAGAATTATTAGTGGGAATTACTTTGCTAGATATGGTGGGAATGTATGAGCATGCTTCGGTGACTTCCCGAGTTGTCCAAACTTAAAGTGGCGAGTTAGGTGGAAAAGAATGTTTGAGGGTTATCAACATCTCAATGATGGGAACAAAGCCTATTCTATAGGAAATATGATACCTAATTATGGGAGGAGTATGGGGTTAGTACCCCAAAGTTGGAGGTTAGTCAGGGAAACATTTTGAGGAGAGGTATTACCACTATAAACGTTGTGGAGCAAATGACCCAAGAATAGATTATTGAGTGACTTACCTTAGTTGTGGTATGATTGGACACTGAGACTACGAGTGCCGTGTAAGAGGAGAAATTATTTAGAGAGGTCAGACACATGCTTAGAGCATCAGATCCATTTAGCAGCAGTAGTCACAGATGTTAAATTTTCCTCTATCACCAAATAGTGTTGCTAATTGAGCTAGTTAGTCTAGAGGACAAAAACCTTATATCTTTTAGTAGGGGAAATAATCCTATTATGCCATGGGAGTTTCTCTAGGAGGCTAGTGTGGTAGTTGGTATGCTTATTGTCTTTACCTTTCCAGCCTGTATATCGTTTGTCTCTGATGCATCACATTTTTTTATGTCTTTGGCATTTGTATATTGAAATGCTATTTTTCCTTTAGGAATATCTCTAGTTCTATTGTGTTCCACTCGAACGATAGGATGCCATGCTCTAAATTCTATAAAGGGGCGACCTTGATGGTTGGGGAAGTAGAATTCCCATTAGACCTTATAGAGCATGAATTGTGAAACTTTGATATAATTGTTGGAATTGAAATGTTGAGGAAGTACCAAGCATTGATAGATTGCATGAAATACCATCTAGTTCTACTAGGGTAAAAAGATGTTAGGATCTTGTATTAGAAGTTTAAACCTAACCCCTCTATAGAGATTAGGTTAGCAATCATGATGAATAAAGCTTATTTGCATGGGATACCCGCTCTTCTTGTGTAGTGTTTGAGATGCTAAGGTAGTTAAGATGCCACAAAAGTATATTTTAGTGATCCGTGGGTGTCCTAACATATTCCCTAAGTAGATTCTTAGAATACCACCTATTTGAGATGTCAATTTTACCATGGACATTTTGATGGGGACATAACCAATATCTAAAGCCCATATCATATGGAACTTGTGCATATGAAAGAGATCAAGTCGCACTGAGGAGATTTATTAGGGAAGTGCTAAATCTAATGCAGTATATAGCTAGGGGAGAATCTATCCCATTTGTGATGAAAAAGGACTAGAGACTAAGGTTGTGCATCAATTATCAAGGGATGAATCAGGTTATAGTAAAGAACCGCTACACATTACCAAGGACTGATGTCCTATTAAACCAACTCAATGGAGCTAAGGTATTCTCCCAAAATGATATTCTATTAAGCTAACATCAATTAAGGATAGTAGAATAGGACATCCCAAAGATAGTATTTTCGGATGATATATGGCCATTATACCTACACAATAATGCCTTTTAGACTTAATAGTGTGCTAGAAACATTCATCTCCCTCATAAATAATATTTTTTAACCATTCGTAGATAATTTTATGGTGGTATTCATCGATGACGTCCTCATCAATTTTATCAATTGAGAGAAACACGAACACATTTAAGGTAGAATTCGACATTGTTAAAATAACACTAGTTATACACCAAACGTTTAAAGTCTTAATTTTGGCTTGATCAAGTGGCTTTTCTTAGACATGTAATCTTTAAGGATGGGGTGGTAGTGGATCCTTCACCATTTGAGGAGTTTTTGAATGGTCAGCACCAACTTCTATCAAGGAGGTGTGCAACTTTCTAGGATTGGTTGGTTACTACTATAGGTTTATTGCAGACTTCCTGAATATAGCTCATCCGTTGAATAACTTTTTAAAGAAGGATACATGATTTTATTGAAATGAGAAGAATACTAAAGCCTTTGAGGAGTTCAAGAAGCATTTGGCTCTAGGTTTAGTTTCACGTTACCAAGTGGGTCTCATAGTTTGGAAATATACAATGATGCTTCTAAGCACAGTCTAGGTTTCATGCTGATGTAACTCAATAAAGTGGTGGTGTATGTTTCCCAATGACTAAAGTTAAATGAATAAAATTATCCAATTCATGACCTAGAGCTTGTTGTAATAGTAGTCACCCTTAATATCTGGAGACATTATTTGTATGGGGTTTAGTGCAAGTTCTATACTAACCATAAGAGCATTAAGTACATCTTCATGTAGTGGGAGTTAAATTTGGGATAGCATTGATGGTTGGAGTTGGTCAAGGATTGCGACATACAATTAACCTACCAAGAGTGTTAGACTAATATTAAGGAGGGCACAGTGAAAGGGTTTTAAACTAATGAGGATGGTAGTGTCAGATACCATGGTAGGTGGTGCATACCCTAAGGATGTGTAGATCCTAAGAGGATGATCTTAGAAGAAGGATATTGTCATTTTGACATCCTTGAGGTGACAAGCTGTACAGGGATTTGAAGAAAATATATTGGTGGTTTTGAATGAAGCAATATGTGGCAAAGTTTGTTACCTAATGTACGATCTATAAGAATAATAAACTCAAGCACAAGAGGCCTGTAAGGTTAGTAAAAAAAGTAGAAGTTCCAAAAGGTATATGGGGCACTATATTGATGGAATTCTTGGTAGGTCACTCTAGGACCTATAATTGTTTTGATTCCATTTGACTTGTTGTTAACCACCTAAATATTTCAACAGTATTCATACTCATGAAGATGAGTACTTCTTTTCACCAAGCCACAAATGGTAAGATAGAAAGGACCATTTAGACCTTTGATGATATGTTTTGAGCATGTGTGTTGGATTTTAGGGGTAGTTAGGATGATCGTCGGGACTTGGTCAATAATTAGGATGGCATCTTTTGAAGCTTTACATGGGAGAATGTTCTATAGTTCTGTATGTGAGAATGATATTAGTGAAATAATTATGTTAAGACTAGAAATGATCAAGAGACTATAAGAAAATTTTGACTTATTCAAGATTGAATGAGAGCAACCTAAGAAAAAAAAAGAAGAGCTATGTAAACCTAAGAAGATGATCTAAGGGTTTCAAGGTTGGCAATAAAGTTTTTTTGAATGTCTCTCCCACCAAGGGAGTTATGATGTTTCGTAGGAAGGGTATGTTTAGCTCTAGGTACATTATACCATATGACATTAGGGATCATGTTGGTCAGGTCGCCTACCATCTAGCTCTACTGATGGAATTGTCACATGTACATGATATCCTACACATATCCCAATTTAGGAATTACATAGTAAATCCTTTTTATGTCATTCACCTATAGTCATTAGATCTTGATTATTCATTAAATTACAAAGAGGAACTAGTAAGCATCGTGAAGAAGAAGATTTGAGGGACATATATGAATAATATCCCACAAGTAAATGTCCCTTATTCACAAAATGGCATGGAGGAGGGCACTTGAGAGGCCACTGAGGATATTAAAGTGAAATACCTAGAGTTGTTCTCCTATTAATGTTTGTGGTGTAGTATTTATTTTAAGGGGCTAGTGTAGTTTTTCCTTATTGAATGTACTATGTGAGTTATCGTGTGTGTATGCTATACCTAAACTGTAGTTGTTAGTATTCGAGGATGCAACATCTTTAAGGGGGTAATGCTATAATACCCCATCATTTTATAAAGTTTATTGAATGAGATATTATTCCATTTATTAAAATTTACTACTCAATAATTTTTATTTGGGGATATAATTGAGTTTGGGAAAAAGTTCAATTTCATTAAGCTTTGAAAATTAAATAGCTTGAGGTTTTATGTGGACATATCGACTGGTTCCATCAAATGATCCACTATCTTATCTTTTTAGCTTAGGGTTTTACTCGACCAAATAGATCAACTTTATTGGAGAACTGATTGAATGGTCTATTGAACATTCGACTAGTAGGCCAAACTAATCGACTAGTTTATCAAGCTTAGTACATTTTTGAACTCAATTTTTTGAGTAAACTTCTTATACAAAAATGGAGCCTTGATAAACCCAATCAAAGTTGTCCTTTAAATATCTTTATCCTTCTTGTCATGCATTTGGCTTATACTTCTATCTCAGACTACTCCAAGGGTTCAATTTAGATAGTTGAGGGGGCGAGTCACCTCGGGTTTATCCCCTTCCACTTCTCTCCTCTACGCTAATCAAGAATCATTGCGGCAATTCCCAGAACTACTTCTTCTTAGCTGGGAGATTTCTTTCATACTAATTTTTCATTTCCTCTCTTTTGTTTAGCATTTCTCAGATAATTTGACATATATCTCTCTACAACTGACCATTTTAGCTCTAAAATGTAGGTCAACCTATCTTTAACAAAATCTTCCTATTGACCTCTTGATTAAATATTAATAATTAGGTTTTTTTATGCTTGATGACACTCATGACTATATCAATTTGTTGGATATAAATAACCCTAATCATCCCTTTTATTCACTTTTCTTTCAGGCACCAAAATAGTCTAACTCCCTTTAACCATGTGTTCTTTCTCTTAAATTTGAAGCTTAGTTTTGTTCGATTTCATTCTCATTATGTTTTCTCTTACTCCTTTTGTATCTTAAAGCAAAAAGGGATTACAATTAAGAGGAAGTTGAGTCACCTTTTTAGAATAAATTGCCTCTATTTAGTCTTAAGTGATTAAGTCATTTTTTCCCCTAAATTAAACTCTGATTTAAAAAGTATTTATTGTTTTATATGTTAAGGATTTTTCTAAGTTGAGGTTCTTTGTTGAGAAAATTTTTTTCTTGCATCAATTAAGTCATTCTTAATTCTAAAATGTGACTTGGTTAAGCATGTATGTGATGAAACTTTACAGTCTTGATTTTATAAGTTGGCATGAGAATTTGATTTTTGATTTGGTTCTTGTTGATTAAATTGTGAAATTTGAGATAAATTCATGATTTTAGGGAATACAAGGTTAGTTTGATTAAATGTGAAACATGCTATTGTTATAAGCTAAAAAGTGTTGATATGATGTTAGTTTATATTATAGTTTAGTGTGGTAGGAACTTCAATAATTAATTACATGGAAATTTCTTATTTTTTGTAGTTTGAGGGCAAATCAATCAAATGGTTTTTCAAACTATTCGACTGATCCATAGAACAATTGATTAGTTTAACTAACCCATCAACTAATAGTATAACACCCTAATTTTTACTACTAAAAAAAATTGTTTTACTTCAAAATTATATAAATAAAATATTGAGGGCTACCATCATGATTAAAATAATTCTAGATTACCTAACCATCCTTTCATGAATTACAAGGCTAAAATATTTTATAGTAAAATAAGGAAAGTAGAAACAAAAGAAACATTTATAATGTAATATGAGTTTGGAGATTAATTCCAAGCTCTGATAAACAAATCACAAAGTAGGGATACCATGGATCAAGAGTCCAAAAAGGTATTGAGATAAATACATCTACCAAAGAACATTATATTTCACATAAAAACCTAGTACAGATAAGGATCATTCATCCCCATATAGTGCATCATAAGAAACACAATCATCCAAGAGATCTTCTAAGGCCTATATACAAGAATCAGGATCACTTGCTCGTGGGAATGAGCAGCACCAATAAAAAGGGTGGTTAGAATACTATGTACTAATCAAGGAAACAATACTAATGAATTAGAAATATAAATGGCACATGCAATTACCACATATGATAAACACACATTCAAATATATGAAAAATCCTATAAGATAAATATTGATCTAGGCCTCTATATTAGATATAACCATTTTTATTATTTCATATATGTTGAGTATGGGAACCCCATTATTCTTAAGCTGGTTGAATAGTATAAAATATCTTCTCAGGGATAACATACCTAAGCCACTATTATCATCCGGTAAATTGGATCTAAAAAACATCACCTTCTTAGGGAAAACTGATCTTGAGCCACTATTATCTTTGGTGGAATAAACATATAAAAACATCATCTTGGCCCAACTCACATGCTCTTTTACTCTAAATGATTATTATCTATTCATGGTTGATTTACAAGCATTGGACACATTAAGCAGATAAATACATCACGTAGGTCAAGATCCTTAATCTCCTTATACCTTAATTCCACACTCCTAGCATCTTCCTCTCACAATGATCATTCAACCACCAATTGTAATATATCATTCTCAATATCATCATTATTATCATACCCAAAATTCCTTTTCAAACTCCCACATCGTACAAATACAATAATAATCTTATCCTAAAGTATTACTCATAGAATTACCAAAACTCTAATTTCACAAGTAGTCATAATTCTTCCCATAAGACTCATATGATTACCCAATTCAATAGACATCCTTATAATTCCAACATTAAAAACATATCCATATTTTTGGATTGAATCTAGGGTTTTACACATGGAATAAAAAAATTACCATTTTAGGTTACAACGCCCTAATTAGACCACTATCTCATGTTTAAGAACCTAATATAAACAATACTCCTTCTAAACACTTCTCAGGATATCATTAATATATTTTAATCCACCTAACACATTATAATACCAAAATTTCCTTATTATCTCAGAATGATCAAAATGATCTTATAGATAATCAATATCATTTATTTTATAAAATCTAGTAACTTAAAAAATATTATTTTTTCTAAATTCACCATTTATCATCAAACCTCATAGATATACTTATGTCAAACTTATTATAGGTTTTGTGGCCAATTTTTCATGCCATAAAATATATTTATCATAAATACATCATTATCATAATATAATTCATATCCATGCCTCTTACTTATTCTTACTTTCTTTCAAACACATATTCCATAAATCACAACATATCATGAACAACATATATCAAATCATATAACAATAATATCATGAGAATTCATATACCCATACAAGTAAATAACACAAAAACCCTAAGACATCAATTAGTATTCTTACCAAGAAGGACACTAGGCCCTAAGCACAAGAATCATAAACCTCCTCCCTTGAGATCATTAGAATATCACCTATGAAAAAATAAAATAATACAAAATTAGGTTTAAATATTGTAACTAAGGGAGAAATTAAGGTAAAGAGTGAAAATATGGAAATAAATAGATTCAAATGGAAGCTTGATATGTGTGGATGTGTGGTAGAGCTATGGTAAAATTTTGGTGGTGTTTTGATAATGTTTGGGTAAAAATAGCGGTGCATGACCGATATATGGAGCTACACGAGCATGTTATAGGTAGTGCGTAGCCTATTGAGAGTTAGAATCATGCATGGGTAAAATTGGGCAAGGAGGAATGACCATGTTCGATCATTGGTAGAATAGGTTTAGTTTAAGCAGATGTGCCCAGGTGCGCAATAGGTCATGCAAGGGTGCACGGGAAAACTTTGTTGGGTTGCACGAGCATGAGACAACAAAGTTTAGTGTTTAATAGCCATGCTTAAGGTTTTGTATAGGCTGTGCATTTTATAAAAACATGACATATATAAAGTAAAAGGAGTTAAAATAGTAGTGGTCAATAATGATGATTGACAACGACAGATGGGAAGGATGGGGTGACCCTAGTGGTTGGTGGACAAGTCGATGGGAGGTGTGTGGTGGTGCATGGTGGTGATAGTGGTGGAAATGGTAGCTCAGTCATGTTAAACAAGGCATGACCACACTGGAAGAAGAAGAAGAAGAAGAAGAAGAAGAAGAAGAAGAAGAAGAAGAAGAAGAAGAAGAAGATAGGAAAATAGAGTTTAGGGCAGTTGATTTTGGATAAATTCTGGGCAACAAATGGCACATAGAAATGAGAAAGAAGGAGAGAGTGTAGTGTGTGTGTGTGTAGGGCATGTGAACGAGTCAAAGAAAATGGCATAGGGAGGCATGCAAATGAGCGATGTAAGAGGATGGTGCTAGTCGAGCACAAGTGTAGCAGGGAGGCGATGGTTGTGTGTGTTTTAGTAAAATTACAAAAGATGCAGGTAATGGTTGAAGATGGTTGTATGTGAGTAGGTTGTGTGGGAATGAAAGAGAAATGGCGAGGGAGGTGATGGTGTTGTGATCAAGAAGCTTGAGAAGGAGGGAAAGGGTGAGGGATGATGGTAGCTGTAGTGGTGTGATGGAAGATGCAAGTTAGAATTTGTAAATTATAGAATGAGCTAGTCAAACTTTACAGCATAAGGATGATGGGAGAAAGAAGAAGAAAAAAAAAGGAAAGAAAAGAAAAGGAGAAAGGAAAGGAAAAAGAGAGAGCGTTGTGGATTAGTTTTAGATAATTTCAGATTAGGTAAAATAGGTAGGTTTATTCAAGTCAAAGATTTTGATTCAATTAAGGTTTCAAAATTAATATATTCGTGTAAGGCTAAAATAAGATTTTCTCAAAATTAGGATATTAATGATAAGGGGTTAGGCTAATAAAAGTTTTTATGGTATTACAGGTAGGTCTGTGATGACCTTGTTTAGCAAAATTGATTGATTGGTCTTCAAATAATTGACTAGTTTGGCCAAACAGAACAACCAATTTGAAGGAACATTGGGTTTGGCTAAACTAAACCATTGAACTAGTCAACCTAAACCAATGAACTAGTCAACCCAAACCAATCAACTAGTTTGGTTAGATTGTGTAATTTTATTTCTTGGCTTAGATATGCTTTAGCATTATGCCTAAGGCTATTATATGATAGTTGAATGAGTAAAATACATCTTTTAATAGGGATTAATAAAATAATGGATTGATGAAATGGATCATGACTCATGGCATACTTAATGGGCGTTGTAAAGGCATTTATTGGTAAACTTGAATAAGAATTTGATGGTTTTAAAAATGGTAATGAATCTAGGAATTTATTTGGATGGAATAATCTAATGGGTTTGACTAATCTTCTATAAGAATTTACTAAAATCCCACACATTTTAGGGGAATTATAGGATCTTATATGATTGTTTAACCTTGAGAATAACATATTAATCACTTAAAGAGAAAGACAATCAACCAATTTATGGTTCAACATTACCCAATCCTTGATTAGCTATCATGGTTTAATCTATCTTCAAGCATTAATAGTGTAGTGCTTTACCATCTCTAGATGCTCATATTGTACTAGGGGTACCAATACTATAAGTTCTGGTTAGTTAGGTGGTATTAGCTTTAGCCTATACTTATATCCATGGGTGGTTACTTGGCTTTGGGTTAGACTTATGTCCATTCTTGGTCATGTGGCTTCATCCTGGACGTTATGTCCTTTTGCTTTAATAAACTTCAATGGTTTTTTAGACCATGGGATGGGGTATAGTCCATCACTTCATGATAATGATGATAACGGGATGAGTATTGGATAATAACATGAACAAGTATTTTGAATGAGAATTTGAAAAGAAGAATGTGGTTAAAGAGGGAAGTAAAGTAAAAGAAAAAGAATCATGATAGGGAGAATGGATTATACATTAAATGATTTATTAAATTTAGGGACGTGGAAGATGGCCTATAGAGAAATTGCATGCTTAGATGAATATAACCTTACTTTTAGCTAAAACATTCTACTTGCAGCATGAATACCGTCATCTATGATGTAGTACAATGGTATCAAGGATGATGAGTCATATGTGGTGTGAACCTTCTATGCCTAATGTGACCTTAACAAAGCATGTATCTTATGTACACTAAAATTGCATGAAAATGTTAGTATGACTTTTATATATTTGAATCTTGTGTATTAGTAGCTCCATTGAGGAGGTCACTTATCTTACTCCTTATATAAAGTACTAATGTGCCTGTTTGCTCAATAATCTATTCATTCCCATGAATAGAGAGCCATTTGTAGGTTTGTAGGGATATTTAGTCATTGGTAAACCTTATGTGGGGCATGTGTAACACCCCCAAAATTCACAATTGAAATTTTTTATTTTATTAAAATAATTAGCGAAAGTGAAATAACAAAACTATAAATTCTAGGAATATTACTGCCACATTTAGTACTAAACTAATTCACTCCTAACATTTGAGTACCAAGTGCTAAAGCTAAAAGAGAAGAATACAACTTACGAGAAAATCAAACATATTTAAAATTAGAGTAGAGTAGTAAATCATTTACAAGAATAGAATCCACCAATAGGGATTACAAGAATACAAGTTACATTAAAACCAGGAGTTAAAAGAGAAAGAGGTGAACCTTAAAGGATTCCACATAATCCTTATGCTCTTTCCCATTGCCCACTTGAATAGCTCTTGAATAAGGACCTGTAAGGGACACTGCCCATTGAATAGGCAGGGGCCCTATGAATGGAACCCTATAGTACTACGGTACTGAGTAACCCTTTAAAACACACTTAACAATAGGCTCATAATGTAACACATGATACAACACTATATTCATTAATAATGATAGGTGCATACTTAATATTCACATCCATACATTCACGTACTCAACAAGCCAATCAAATATTAATAGGTCTTAATGAACAATCGATACTTTTAGGGTCTTAAGCTATTACTCCATCATTATTCAATTATCTCTCAGATTTTATATATCCATGTGAATGCGGGAACCCCACTATTATTCGTCGGTGGACCGGTGAAGCAGGAAAAATTGCTCTTGGCCACTATTATTTGCCGGTGGACTGGTTATACAGGGTGAAATACTCCTAGCCACTATTATTCGTCGGTGGACCGGTCAAGCCCCGACTCACATGGTGTTTCACCGTAAGTACTTAGTGTCTTTCCCATGTCTTATCGTTATTACGTTTGGTTTGTTGAGCACAGAATCCCCCACTATAATAGCCAGGAACGGTCAACTAGGGCAAAATGCTTCTGACCACTATTATTCACTGGTGGACCGATCATGCAGGGCACCCTGGCTTCTAGCCACTATTATTCGTCGGTGGATTGGTTTAGATCTGGCTCAACAATCTTCCTCTTTAAGTGAGTAGTGTCTTATTCATATCTAATTCGAAACTATTTCACCCTCTACTTCTATCCTCCTATGAGGGCCTATCCCATATCTCGAGACCTTTGTGCCTTTCATGATACCCCAACATCCATTCCTCTTTACATTTACTCTTAACAAAAACCCAACACCTAAGGGTGTGGGTTAAGGCCAATCACCTTATGACATTCAAATTCTCTTACTACCACTCTCTAGGGTTTTGCCTTCAAACCCTAATTGAACCTATGTGGCCCAACCTTTATTTTATTGTCTCATACCTCATCTCATTTAGATTGAACCCAAACCCTATCACTCTACTCACTAATTATACATGTGACTAAGAAACACTAGTTGGCCGCTCAATCCTAGAACCTCTCTTATATAAGGATCATCTTATGCAAACCCTTAAAATCTTCCATGCAAGAGTTGTATCACTCATTTATTTTGATCATAATCTCCTTTTATTTTCCCCCTCATGGATCATGAGATATTAAGATCAATCTTGTGTCCCCTTAGTCAACTCACTTCCTATTTGTTCCCTTTTAACCTTTCACCCCATATCCTATTATTAAACAGCCTAGCATGCATGTCCTAGAGGGTCACATCATATAACATCGTTCGCAAAACATATATAATCATCATCCACATGCCATAAAGAAGTCATATAAGCATACATCAACTCCAAGTTGCACTATAAATGAGTAATCATTAAGCATAAAGTACATAATATGGCATAACACATGGCACACAAGGCATATAACCCACACATAGTTGTTCTTCTCCACATCCTTACTTGGTTTAGGTTACCTAGCTATCTCCCACTTTTATTAGGTCGCCAGTTATCCTTCATAATTGTTACACTTAACATATTTTCCATTTTGTTGGTTAGATTACCAATTTGCCTTTCTCTTTTATTATAATTAACAAATTGCCCTTTAGTTGGTCAAATTACCAAATTACACTTCTTCATTATCATAATTGCCAATTTACCCCTTAGTTGGTTAAATTACCAAATTATCTTTCTTCATTATTATAATTACCAAACTGCCCTTTAGTTCATTAAATTACCAAATTGCCCTTATCTATTATCATAATTACCAAACTACCCTTTTCCAAAATTATCATCTTCCCCTTCTACATACAAATTAGCATTTTATACTTTTACCTACAAAATTACCATTTGACCCTTTACATACAAATTTACTAGTTTACCGTTTTCACTTAAAGATTACCATTTTGCCCTTTTCCTCCAAAATTACCATTTTATGCTCTACTTCTAAAATTATCGATTTACCCTCTACATTTAAAATTACCATTTGGCCATTTACTTCCAAAATTAATATTTTACGCTTCACTTCCAAAATTACCATTTTACCCTTTACATACAAAATTACCATTTTACCCTTTAATTATGAAATTAAAAATTTGCCCTTTAATTATAAAATTACCATTTTACACTTTACATATAAAATTATCGTTTTGCCGCTTATAACAACACTTTTATTAAATTATCATCAATATATGAATATTAATATTAATATTAATACCCCTTTTTCATTATCCAATTCCACCAACTATTATACTTCAACAATATACTCATTAACATCCACTTTTGCACAAGACATATTACTAAAATACCCTAGGCTCACAAAAATATTATAGATGGATCAATGGTCACATAATATAACATAATATAACATTGGTAAGTACTCAACATATTCTTGAATAACAAATCTTCTTCCTTAAGCATTTCTTCCATACATGGCATATAAACTAGCATGCTTTCCTTTTTATCAATCAACACAAGAAAATACATATATTATATTAAACAACATATATCAAGCATAATCACATAGGGGAGGTGGTTGTTTCAGCCAAAGGGGGTGTGGGGGTGGTAGAGGAGGTTATAGGGATTGGTTTGGTGGCTTAGGTGACAGTAGAGGTGGCAAAACGGCGGTAGAAAGAGGAGATGCAGGGTGGTTGCCAAGAAGGAAGAAAAAGAAGAGAAAAAAGAAAGGGAGTGATGGGCTAGTGGCCCAACGCGTAGAGGGAGGGAGGCAGAACAAGGCGTGGCAGCCCGAAGGAAGAAAAAGGAAAAAGAAAGAAAGGAGAACAAGGAGAAAGAAAAGGAAAAAAGGAAACGGAAAAAGAAAAATGGGACATAATAAAATAATAAAATGTAATTTTTTTGGGTAATAAATTTATTTAATAATTTAATGTAATATAATTAAATATATGCGTTTAAAAGGATAGTTTTAGTAAAATATCGTTTTAAAAATTTTTTTAAATAAAAAGAGGTTGATAAAATAAGAAAATATTTATTTTAATTTATTAAATATTTATATCCAATTTTATATACTCAAAAATCCATACAATAATTAAATTAAATAGATTGAAATGCTAATTTTCCCAATTAAATGTTATTTATTAAATTATAGGCTTTTAAAATTTTGGAGGATTACAACATGGGTTTGAGAGCATATATATCTAAAGACTTTGAGAGATTCTCGATCAATTAGAGTTTATATTTTCATTGTATTTTAGTTTTTTATAATTTTAATCCTACACTTTAGTTTAATTTTTATTTCTCATGTACTTGAATATTGATGATTGTTGAGGTCTTATACTTGGAAGCTTTATTTTTGATATTTTAAAACCACTTTTAGCTTACTCTACTTTGGATTTTGCTGGTTTTGGTTTCTCAACCTCAAATCTAACATAGGATGGCGGCTGGCACCTATCCTATGTTAGGTGCGGTGGTAAACCCTAAATTTTCCTAACTGCTTATTAGCTTTCTAATTTTTTAAGGTTTTCAAAAGAAATTTTTTTAGTAGTGAAAAATTAGAGTGTTACAGTCATCAACCTAATGCGAGATGAAATGCTAATTCACATAATTGTTCATCATGCTTGGTTGAAATTCCATTGGCACAAAGATACGATGAAATGCCTCTAATTGAGATTTCAAGTTTAAGGGATGCATATTTTAACCATTTGATTGTTAAAACATAATAGAGGCATCAACTCTAGGGGCGCTTGTAAGCCTACCTAGAGGATGAGTCATGATAGGTACCTTGAAACAAAATTTATACCAAATTGTTCATTGAATCCTTTATGGGAGAATTAATCAAGACTCTCAATTTATCAGAGGATATGTAATTAGGTAATATGTAGTCTTTATGTTAGTATTATTTTGTCACTTGTCACTCTGATGCAACACATATTGATAAGTAAGATATTTTTTTTTCCTCATATTTTATACTAAGAGTTAGAAGGGATTTCAATTATCAATAAAAGTGGCCTTCCCCTCTGATATGCTTTTGGTATCAAATTTCAACATAATATTGTCTTATTATTAAAGAATAACTTCTTTAATTATTATTTATAATGCGTTAGCTAGAAATTGCCACTTTTATTTGTTTGCTTATTAAGACACTTACTAGCACAATTGTAGCACAATCATGTTTCTATGGTTCATCAATGTGTATTAGAGTTAGGTTAATTTTTTTTAAAGAGAAAAGACTTTTAAATGATAAGTAAAAATAATAAAATCTTGTGTGTGCTCATATAGAGTCTGCCTAGATAAGTGTTAAAAATATCAGTTAGTGCTTCCTTATTCCACTTTATATATATAAAAAAGGTCCAAATAAAGTGTTCCTTGGACTTTTTGAATATCCAAAAGTCTCATATACAACTATTGTAGATAAAAATTTGGTAGAGAAAAGGAAATTGTATAATAAACTTGAAAAATATTTGGGAAGCTTCAAATGACTAGTAGAAGATGGGGTGCCAACAAGGATAGAAGAATGAAGTTAATGGAGGTTATTTGGTTATAGTTTTCTTATGTAATGGTTATTTCAATAAGTTAGTATAAGAAGATACAAAAGTATGGTTAGTGTAAGATATTGAAGTAGAAGTAGATCAATAGAAAATGTTAATTCCATTAGCTTACCATAGATTATGGAAAATATGAAAACTTTCAAGTTGGTTAGTAAAACATATTGAATTTGATCAATGATAATATTTCTGCCACTAACTTACCATAGATTTTTAAGAATTTAAAAATATCTTTTAATTAACAATGATGGAGATAAATATCTTTAGTACCATGATAATTGATACTAACTCGATGACAAGTTATTCACAAATGGAGGGTATTGAACAAGGTAAGAACTAGTTAATATTAATAAACAAATTCAAGAAAGAATGAATTAAATTAGTTTATAGACCTTTTTTTTAAATATCTTTTATTATATGTCACATTAAATCCCTATAGTTATAAGGGATTTTAATGATTTATAAAAATAAATAAAAAAATATTCATTCTTAGCTTTTATACAAAGATGTAACTTAATATTGTTTATCAATGATAATTAACTTATTTATTAATTACTTTTTTTTTATGTAGCACCCAAAATTTACTATTCAAAAATTTCATCTTTATCACAAAATTAATACAAAAATAATTAGGTGTTATCACCATAATTAACACAAGTCTGACTTACCTTACCATTATTATGTCAATCACAAGGCAAAACTGTTCAAATGTAAACCATGCTAAGTAGAAAATGAGATAAGTTTCATACATATAAATACGAATTGGAGATTAACTCCGAGTAAATATCTAATATATATACAAAAGGGATACCATGGATCTAAGAGTCCAAAAATGTATCTAGGTAAAGCATCATCTAGATAACATGGCTCTTTGCCCAAAACCATAATTCTGCAAATCATTATATCCCATATAAATCATCATAGGTTGCAAAATTGTCTAGCGGGTTATCATAAACCTACACAAAGATATTAGGGTCATCTACTTGTAGGAATGAGTAGAAACCTTAAAAAGGATGGTTAGTTTGCTACTTAATGAACAAGGTGACAATATAGTTGAGTATAAGATACAAAAAAACACATACATTCACAGCAAAAAATAAACACACAAGTAAAATATATAAAATACTATAAGGTAATTACTAACTCAAGACTTATTATTAGATATAAAATTTTGATTCTTCCATTAACATTGAGTTTAGGACCGCACTATTCATAAACTACTACAATGGTTTAAAGTGCCTCTTAAGAAAAATACACCTATTCCACTATTACCATATGGTGGAATGAAGCCAACACCTCTCAGTGCTCATTTGGTATGGGGGTAATTGGGGTGGAAAAATTACCCCCATATTTTATATATCTTGTATAATTTATTTAAAATTAAATATTTTT
The DNA here is from genome assembly GCA_039764185.1 of Tamarix austromongolica. Classification (NCBI taxonomy): domain Eukaryota; kingdom Viridiplantae; phylum Streptophyta; class Magnoliopsida; order Caryophyllales; family Tamaricaceae; genus Tamarix; species Tamarix austromongolica. Next base: position 32,579,165 of record CM077813.1, on the reverse strand, counting down.
ATTCTAATAAATACCCATTTTAGATCTTAATTTGATCTAAAATGGGTATTTCATTAAAAATATATTTATTATTATTAAATACTTAATATAAGAGGTATAAAATAGAGGGAAACTTTTTCCACCCCTATTACCCCCATACCAAACAAGCCCTTAGGGGTAAAATGCACATGATTCACTATTCTTAATCCAATGTAATGGTACCAAGTGCCTCTCAGGAACAACACACCTAAGCCATTGTTATCATCCAGTGGAATGAACCTAATCTTTGATCTAGACTTACAAGCTCTTCCTCTTTAAATCATTAATGTGTTATACATTATTTAATTATATCAAATAATATTAAAATTCACTATTATTTTAAGGATCCACTATTCTTAATCCTATAAAATGGAGTGATACACCTCATAAGAAAAAATTATCCTAGTCTACTACTATTATCTCGTTGAATGAACTGACAAAGCACTTCGGCCCCATATACATGATATTTTAATTTAAATGATTAATTTAGTATTCATGATCAATGTTATAAGTATAAAAAAATATTAAACTATGCAAAGCACAATCGCATAGATAAAAAGGTCATTCTCAAAGCTTAAGATGCTTATATTTTCCAAGAATCCTATTTTCTCATTTTAGGCTTAACTTCTTCTCTATTACTATTTTATCAACCAAACTAAGTATATCTTCCTCTAATATTATTATTATTAAAATAAATGAAATTTAATACCTACCTCTAATGTCTTATAAGAGCAAATATAATACTATCTAAAAAGTTACTATTCTTAAGGCTTAAAAAATCCTAATTTCACAAGTTTGCCATAAATTTTCCTATAATGCTTATAAAAAAACAAATTCTTTTTCCTAAAACACTAATATTATAGAAATATCCAAAATTTGTGTTTTAACTATAATGCTTTTACATATGTAATAATAACCTCAACATTTTAGGGTTATTATTCCCTATATTAATTCATTTATCATTTTATTGAACTTATTCCATTCATGAATAATTTAATACTTTCATATGATCCCCTTAGAATATTTTAATATTATAATAAATTAAAATACCAAAATTTTCACAATAAACCTATATTAACATAAATGTCCTTACAAGTAACTAAAAACCTTAATTTTAGGAAAACCTTATATGTTTAGGTATGTTTATTTACAAATACTTTATTTATCACCATATATTATACATACTCTTTTATTACTTATAAGCTATATCAAGTCCATATTACTGCTATATATCACATCAATCCATTTAAGGTTTTCCTACATGAAATACTATTTTAAAGATATCACATACTTCTCAACTAATTCATATTCATTACATATTAGCATGTTATCATATCAATGAATTATCAACATGAATTTATCAAAATAATAATAATAACATGATAGCACACATAATCAAACATGAAACTTAGAAAATTATCTCTAGAATACGACTAGTATCCTTATATAGTAAGGCTCTGGTCTTTATGCACGTATGATGTATCCTATGAAAAGCAACCTAATAAACCATAAATAACACAATTAGTAAAAAATTAAATAATTAGAGAAATATTAAGGTAATGGAATAGTGAAAGCAGAGGTAAAATAAAGAGAAATGAGGTTCAAAATTTTTCCAGTTGTGCGAAAAAAGGGGAAGCAACGGTTGGGTGTACCATAGAGATGGAAGGAGAAATGGCTAATTGTTTCATTGCTATAGGGTGTGCAATATTAGGGGAGGTCAAAGGATGGTGGTGGGTTGTGGTGAGTTTGGGAAAAGGGAGGCGGAGGCTGTAGTGCATGTTGCTAAAGGTTATATGTGTGGTTCAATTGTTTTAGTTAGAAAAAGGGATGAGGATTGGTGACTTTTGCTAGAGCTCGGTGGGGAGTTGTGCTATTTTTTTAGTCAAAGGTTAGGGGTATGTTGTAGTTTTATAATTAATGGTAGGGATTAGGGAATGATAGAGTTAGAGGTAGCTTAGGGGTAGTTTGGCATAGATCATTAGTGCTTAAGGGAGAAGGAAAAAATGGGGTGTTTTGGTGGAGTTTGGTAATCTTAGGGGGTATGTTTTGTTATTTTTCTTGGTGATATAAATGAGGGAATGGTGAAGACAATCCATGGTTGTGGGGAGTGTTTGGTGGAGCTTACTGGTGGAGGTATTTAGGGTGGCTTTGGCAATGGTGAGAAGGAGGTAGAGACTGAGGAGGAACCTATGCTCGTGGTGTCAATTTTTAATAGAAAAATGGAGCAACAAAGAGGTCCATTTAAGCATTTTTGATATATCAATATGCACAATGGTAGTAAATTGGGGGAAAAGAAAGTAGGCACATGTAGATTGGTATAAGTTACAACAAGAAGTTAACGCAAGGAATGGGAGGTGTGGGAGTTTACATGTTTATGGGAGGTAGGGTGTAGGTGATGTTATGGAAAAGGCATTGTTTGAGGGCACCGTTTTTGCATAGAAATAAGGGGAGAAGAAAAGGTGGTTGAGAAAGTGGGGAAGAAAAATGAAAAGAAAATGAAAAGAGAGAAAAGGAAAAAGGAAAATAAGGTAACTAGGTTTGGTTTTAGAATTATATTTAATTTAAAATAATTTAGCTTGGGGTATTAAGATAATTTATAAAAAATAAGTTAAAGTATTAAGAATAAGGAATAGATATTTGGAATAACATGAACTATTAATTTTCTAATAGTATAATTACATTACGATATTAATCACTTGGGATTAGGTTTAGCTAAAATTTTGGTATTACATTACTACCTCCTTAAAAATGACTTTTTCAAAGATTTGTATATGCCACATCTTGAGCTTTTCTTAGTAGGTGGGTTAGGCTTCAGGTCTTCTCTCTTTTAATGAGGTAGTCCTTGTAGTTTAGCATCAAATCTTGTAGAACAAAGCTTGATCATGTATGGCACACCTTACTATTAAGAATTTGGAAAGGCCTCTTCTCATGGGATAAAGAATCATCAAGCTCGATCTCATTGGGCTTGATCACATAGGATGAATCTATGATTTACTTCCTCACCTCATAAATGTGGATGATATTATGAAGTCAAGAAAAATCTAGTGAAAGTATTACGTGGTATGGAACCTCGCAAACCCTAAAAATAACTCTTAAGGACTAATGTTTCTCATGATTAGCTTACCCTTATGGTTAAATCACTACACCCTTTTAGTGGGTGAAACCTTCAATAGAATTATATTCCCCATCTCAAATCCATCACTATGGTGCCTCTGATCTATATATCTCTTATAGATATTCTAAATTACTTTCATTCTACCCTCAATCAATTGAACCCATTGATTTTTCTCCTTAATCCTCTCTAGTCCAATTATAATTGCCTAACACTGTCGCTCTAACGCAAGGGTATCCTGGACTTGGACCCATATAGTGACTCAAATGGTGATATCCCTATGCTAGCGTGATAATTGTTGCTATATGAGAACTCAACCAAATTCCAACATTCCTCTCAACTAGCCAAAAATTGCCAAACATAATCCTATAACGTATCCCCTAAATCATCCTCTTAGCCCGCCAGTCTGTAACTATGTGGAAGGAGGTACTCACCCTCAATCATGTGCCCCATAGCCTCCTGCAACTTTCCCTAGAATTGTGAAGGGAATCTCAAATTCCTATAGAAGACTATCCCTATTAGAGACTATGTTGATAGGTGTACCATATCTAATCACCGCAAACTTCATATAAGCATCGACTAACTAATCAATACTCTAAGTTAATTTCATTGACACAAACATTGTAAACTTTTTCTACCTGTCAACGATAACATAGATCATGTCACACTAACTATGAATCCTCAGTATCCCACTCATAAAATACATTAACATGGAGTCCTACTTCCACATATAAAGGCTAGATTAAACCTCAAGCCTCTATTACTCGATCTTGACCTTCTCAGAGGTTAAACACATCAAACTAAACCCTATTACCTTATTTCATGCAAGGTTAATATTAGATCATATTCAAGTCATTATACAACTTATCCCCCATGGATGGGTGGAATATGGAGTATAGTTACCCTGCTCTAATATCCCATGCTACATATTAGTGTAACTTTAAGGTAAACACAAACAACTTCTGTAACAAATGATATCATCCTCATGAATCTAAAAGCCCTTAGCTTGACTATCCCGAATCTTTTTTAGAATCCTCTTGAGCTTAAGTTCCCTAGGATGTCCCACTTGGTTCTGGTAAAACTTTATTTGTGTAATTGTTAAGGTACACATCCGGACCTTTAGATCACCATGTTGTATTCGCTCTATTCCAATCCCATCAAGATACTTATGAAACTGACTAGCCACAACAATAGAACTTAGTGAATGTGATGCTTTCCATTTTAAGGTATCTACAACATGTTGGCCTTACCATTGTGGTAGGTCAACTCAATATCATACTCATTCACCACTTTAGCCATCTCCTTTGCCTCTTATTCATCTCCTTATAAGTGAATATATACTTGAGGCTATTAGAAATGATGAAGAATCTACATTGAATCCCATACAAATAATGTCCCCAAATCTTTAGTAAAATGCTTCAAGTATCACAGCTCATGTTGCTTTAACTGATGAGAAGAAAAAGCCACTACCTTTTTATGCTACATCAATATACAATCTAGTTCATTCTTTGATACATCGTTGTAGACCAAAAACCCATCTAATCTTAATGGCAGAGTCAAAACTGGTGATGTAACTAAATGGCTCTTCAACTCTTGAAATACCCCTTCACATGCACCATCCCAATAAAATCTGGTCGTTTTATATAGGAAGTTTGTCAAGAGATGAGCTACCTTCTATAGGACCTTAATAAAGCATCTATAGTACTCACCCACATCTAGGAAACTTTGAACCTTAGGGACTTAGGGGGTACCTTCCCCTTCGTCACTATTAAAATCTTTACCGAATATACTATAACTCCTCCTACTAACACCACATAACCCAAAATTATAACCTCTGAAAGCTAAAACATAAACTTATAGATTTTTTTATACAACTTATGTTCTATTATTAGTAAAAAAAAGTCATATGTATGCCCTACTCATGCTCCTCTCCACTCCAAAAGTATACTAGAATGTCAACAATAAAAATAACCACAAACTAATAGAGGAATGGCCAAAAAATCCTCGTCTTCAAATATATAATATGACAGGTGCATTAATGAACCCAAATGGCATTTCTATGAACTCATAGTGCCTGTACCATGTACTAAAGGTCGTGATCATGATGTTTACCTCAGTAATGTGCAACTCATGGCAACCCGGCCCGAAGTAAATTTTTGAGAAGATTGAAGCATGTTGAAGCTTATTGAATAAGTCATCGATCCATAGAAGTAGGTAGTGGTTCTTCATTGGCAACTAGTTCAAACTCCAACAATCTATGCATAAGAAAAATCTCTTACCCATCTCCTTCACTAACAAAATTTTTGATCCCCATGGAGACACATTTTTGTGACTATACCAATAAGCTAAGAAATCCTAAAACTAAGACTTTAACTCCTGTGACACTCTTGGTGCCATCCTATAAGGCACCTTTGAAACTAGCTCTGCCTCTAGTACTAACTCAATAGTGATGTCTATCTCACATACCGATAGCATACCAGATATTTGCTTCATAAACTTGTTAGGGAACTCTCAAGAAACCAAAATTTCCTGTAACACTAACGCATCCTTATTTAGCTCCTTAAATCTACACAAACACATAGCGTAACCTCTGTACACCAGAGAATGTAATGTATATGCAGATTCAACCTTAGTGTACACCTAGACTTTCACCTTCTATAGGAGATCCTAGCACTCTAAGATCTCATCAACATGACTCACTCTTATGTGTACGCTATCACTACTCGGTATCACACAATCATATTCATTCCAAGGATAACATAAAAGTCTTGAAGGTCTATCTCAACTAAGTCCACTAGGAGTTCTACCTTGTCTATCTCAAAGGTAACAAATGAGTAGAGCTTAGGGGAGTGCAATCTATACCTAGAAGGTAACACCATAAAAAAGGTACATTAGTAGATAAATATAAAGTAACTCTTACCAATAAATGCAGTAGATACAAATGAATAAGATGATCCTAAATCAAACAATACATACGTAGGTAATGAATGGATGAAAAACATATCATTGACCATATGCAATTACCAATAAACCTCTACATAGGTGATGGCATTCGGGCACCTACCTAACTATCCTCAGTGGTATTCTCCACGATACCATCTAGTTCTATGAGTTTGTCCTCCCCCCTAATGAAATGGTTGAGGTTCCTATGGTCTCATCTTAGTCTCCCATGGTTGTCTACTAGCTAGGCTAGGTGTCCCCTATTACTAATCTTGATAGTAGGGTTGCTACTAATAGGCCTATTATTGAGGTATTGATAATACATTTTGGTAGAATAGACATTGATGACACTAGCAGTCAAAAGATTGGTGACCCAACATACCACACATCTTGTACTAAACAAGAGTACCCTAGCATTTTCTCCCTGAATGCTCTTGATAACAAAAATAATACATAAAGTGCCTCAATTGTTATGCAAATCTATTCTACCCCTCATCTACCCCAGATACCTTAACTATCTAACCTAATACTATAACTTGAAGGTCCACTTCCTTGGAACTTGATCCTTTTTCTGAACCTTATATCTCCAGCTTCCTCTTGCCTAGAATGGAAGCCTACTCCTGTACCAAAGTGGTGGTGATATAGGCCCTCTCATAAAATGTGGCCAAGTCCTGGAAAGTCACATTACCCATTATCCTTTAGATGCTGAACTAGAGCCCCTACTCAAACTAATCAACAACCACCAACTTGCTCGCTACTATACCAAGTATAAACATCAACAACTTTATGAACCGAGAGTGGTACTGCCTCACCATCATGCTCCCCTAAGTAAGCTTGGTGAACTCCACCAACTTGTCACATTTAGGACTCTTAGAGTAAAACATGGTGCATATAGTTTTCTTAAAGTCCTCTTATGGCATCGATGGTCCTTACTTATAATGAAATACCCACTAGTTATCAAGGACTCCTCATAGAAAGAACCTTACAATGCTTGCCTTCTGAGTAGGTGTAAAATCAAAGACCGTGGATGTCTTTTCCATATCCTAAATCCCTCCCTCTATGATGATTGGGTCTCTGACACCAATATAGATCATTGGGTGATGTCCTATGACTCTTCAAAGCCTGTCCTCTCTAATATGCTGAGGTTATGTCAGACGTCCAACAAATTTATTGAAGGCGTCAAAATCCTCCTCTAAATGGTTGAGGTGACAGTCTAGTGCCATGATGAAGAAACTATAAGGTAGAAAACATAATAGGATAATCATTACTATCTTATTAGCACACAATCCATATAAAAACAGCTAAGATAAACATCCTATTTCTCATAAGTTAATTAAGGTTTTCAAATAAATTAGTTTTTCTAAAATGTGAAATATACCAATAAAACTAGATGAGGGATCATTTTGATATCCAGATTTTTGAAAAGCAAAATGTGATAATTAAAACAAAAACTCCGATACAAACTTGTAATACCCCTAATGTACTACTGAAAAAATTCATTCTTATCAAATGTAAAATAGCAAAACAACAAGGTGTTATAGCCATAATTGACATAATTATTGCTTACCTCATCATTCTTATGTTAATAAAAAGGCAAAACAATTAAAATGTAAGCCATGCTAAATAGAAAATGAGAGAATTTCTATAATCATAAATAGAAGTTAGAAATAACTTCCAATATAATATCTAAAATATATAGAAAAGGGATAATATGGATCTAACAGTCAAAAAAGGTATATAGGTAAACTACTATATGTATAACATGACTTCTTACTCAAAACCCTAGTTCAGCAAATCACTCTACCCCATAAAAGCATTATAGGTTACAAAATCATCAAGCAGGTCCTCAATGACCTACACACATACATCAAGGTCATTTACATGTGTGAATGAGTAACATCCATGAAAAGGATGGTCAACACATCATGTATGTAATACCCTAAAATTTTAAAACCTAGAATTTAACAAATACCCCTTATTTGGGATAATTTAATTTTTAAATTTATTTAATTTAATTATTTTGTAGGTTTTTAGCTGTATAAAAATGGACATGAATATTTCATAAATTAAAATAAATAATTTTTTCTTTTATCATACCCATTTTATTTAAATAATTTTCTAAACCCATATTTTCCTAATGTTTCCCTCTTAAACTAATACCTTAAATTTTAAATAAATTAAATTATTAAATTCATTTATCTATCTAAATAATTAAATATATTTATTTTAAAAATTATTTTAATATCATTTTTTCCTCTTTTACTTTTTCTTTCTCCTTTTCCTTCCTTTCTCTTTCCTCTATGCTCTAATGCTGGTCCTTTCTGTTCTTCCCTTCTCAACGGCCCAGCCTACCTACCTTTTATTTTCACTAGTTCCCCCCCATTGGGCTATCCCACCCTTCCTTTTTTCTCTTCTCCCTCATATGCATAGGTTAGCTTTCTTTCCCTTCCCTTCTCGGCTAGCCTGCCCCTTTCTTTCTTTTCTTATTCTTCTTCCTCTTATTCTTCTTCCCTCCTCCTTCCTTCTTTTTAAACCATTAAAGCCTACAAGCAATGCCTGCAACCTCCCTGTAACACCCCCAAATTTACTACTGAAAAATTTCGTTAAAAATCGAAAAGTTTAGCGGAAGCGAAGGAATTAAAACCATAAACTTGGGGATATTACCGCCACACTTAGTATCGGACCGGTACACCTCTACCGTTCCAGTACTAAGTGCTAAGGCTAAAACCAAACAACCTCAGATATGAAACATTAAAACATGGTTCAGCACTTAACATAAATCATTAACGAAACATAAGTCAAACGTCACTTAGAATACGGTTTAGGATTACAACTTAAAAGTGCGCTTTCTCAAAACATAAGCGTAGTTCATAATACGGTTAAATAAAGAGAATACAAAACCCGAAGATAGCAATGGAGTCCGGCCAACTCGCTCTCGGTCCCCAAGTCAGGTTAGGCTCAACGCTCTGCCCCACCCGATACCTCGTAGGTATCATAGGCATCAAAGACATGGTCTCCTACCTACACAAGGTCAAAGGGGTCCTCTGCTCGTGGGAATGAGCAGCACCCATAAAACGGGTGATCAGTACGCTACATACTGAGTAAGGTAACAGACGCGCTAAGGCCCACACCAAGATACATGACAAGGCAGACATAGCACAATTACTTAGATAGCATGCAATAACGCAGATAAACAATACAGGTCACAAACCGGATAACTTTTTCATCAGGTCTCTGATAATTATAATCGATTCACATCATCGTCTTTATCAGTCCGTGTGAGTACGGGAACCCCACTATTATAGCCGGTGGAACGGTCACGAGGGCCATGCCCTGCCACTATTATAGCCGGTGGACCGGTCACGAGGGTAACATACCCTGCCACTATTATTTGCCGGTGGACCGGTCTGGCCCCGACTCACAAGGTATTCCACTATAAGTATTAGTATCTTTCCCAGGTCTTATCATTGTTCTAATTAGTTTGTTGAGCACGGAGTCCCCCACTATTATTGCCGGTGGAATGGTCACGAGGGCCATGCCCTGCCACTATTATAGCCGATGGACCGGTCACGAGGGTAACATACCCTGCCACTATTATTTGCCGGTGGACCGGTCTCGGTCCGGCTCAACATCTTTCTCTGTAAGTAGTTAATGTCTTAACATATCTTATTCAAAAGGTTTTCACCAAGGATATGCATAAATAATTCTCTCTATGCTTTACACATCGAAACCAACAAAATTCCGCATTCGTAACTACCCTTTAATCGATAATACACATGATAACGCCAACCAACTCTAAGCAGTCATAACCAACCCTAATTGTCCACACCAACCCGTGGTTAACCTCTCTCATCCCTATTTTACCATAACCATCGTACTTAGCCATCCCAAACCTTAATTATCCTCAGCAATCACAATTAGTTACTCCATCCCTTCTTAATCACAGCGCCCCAGAGTTAATCACTCCAAACCCTGATTCCATACGATCATTAACTCCTATGCAAAACCCTAATACCGTCATACCAACATTAATACCACCCTACGACCCATGACACCACCATGTAAACCCTAATACCACCATAAGTCATTAATACCACTATACAATCATTGATACCTCCATACGAATATTAATATCACCATACAAACCCTAATACCACCATGCAAACCCTAATACCACCATGCAAACCCTAATACCACCCTATTAACCCTAATACCACCATACAACATTAATACCTCCAAAAATCACAAATACCACCATACAACATTAATACCTCCATAAAATCACAAATAACATCATACAACATTAATACCCCCATAAAATCACAAATACCACCATACAACATTAATACCTCCATAAAATCACAATACCACCATACGAACCCGAATACCGCCATAAGCTATTAATACCACTATGAAATCATTAGTACCAACATGCGAACATTTATGCCCATACAAACCCTATTACCGCCATGCAAACCCTAATACCACCATACAAACTCCAATACCACCATACAACATTAATACCTCCATGAAATCACAAATACCACCATACAACCCTAATACCACCATACAACATTAATACCTCCATAAAATCACAATACCACCATAAGCCATTAATACCACTACGAAATCATTAGTACCACCATACGAACAGTTATGCCACCATACAAACCCTAATCCCACCATACAAACTCCAAGACTCCCATGATGGTTCCCAACTCATATTACCATTTACCCTAACATGCACGTCCTAGTGGGCCATAACATATTACATCATAAGCATCATACATATAAATGTCATGCTCATGTCACGGAAGCACATACAACATACCTCAATCTCCAAGCTACGCTACACATAAGACAAGTTATACACAATTCATATAATACATGGCATGGCATGACATACATCATATTCAACACATCCATGTCACACATAGCACAAGGCCATTAGCTTCGTCCTTACCTAAGGCGACGCCGGGCTTGGAGCACGCTCCTCTAACTCCTTAGGGCTTTGGTTGGGGTTACCTATAAAAGGGGAAAATGCTAAGTATTAGTTTCCCTTATAATTACTATCAATCCTCATTTTAGTTTAAGGTTAGGGTTTTTTTATTACTAAAAAGGGTTTTATACAAAAACTAGGGTTTTTACTTTAGAATTAGTATACTAAATATTAGTAGTCAAAATATGTTTATTTTTAATACCTATTGTTACACTTATATTATTAGACCCGTTAGCCCTATTCTTATCATAATAATGTTCATGCTAACTATAGAAAAATAGTGATAATAATAATAATAAAACTAATACTAGTGACACTAATGTTTATAGTGAGAGAAACCCTAGCATTTTTAAGGCTAAGTCTACTAATGGTGTCATATTCGAAATAATATTATTATAAGGTCACAATATTACAAGTAAACTATTCTTAAGGGTGATAATGATAATAGTTGTATATTCTTGAATAATAAAAGGGTTCAAATGCTTTTGATTACAACAATAAGGTAGTGATAGTAGTAATAATAGTAATGGTTAATAATAGTGTCATAGTAATGAGGTTAGGGTTAATGTTAAATGGTATGGTAATAAGGTTCAAGTACTCTTCTTAGTTAACAACCAAATGATATTTACTAGCTTGAGTTAAGTAACATGGGTAAGACAAGATAGTATTATTATTAACAATAGTGATAAATGTGTTAAGTACAATAATAATAATAATAATAATAATAATAATAATAATAATAATAATAATAATAATAATAATAATAATAATAATAATAATAATAATAATAGTAACAATAGTACAACCAAGTAAGGTTAAGCAATAATAATAATAACCATAGTAAGGATAATAGAAATAATAATGATAAAAATGTTAATACTAATAATTATAAAAATAAGACCAAAGTTAAGTATAATATAGGTTAGGGTTTAAAAGGGATGTTAGTATTAGTAAGAAAATAAGAACATTAATAATAAAGACAATAATAATGGTAATAATGATCATAATAATAATAATAATAATAATAATAATAATAATAATAATAGTAAAAGTAATAATAATAATGATAATAATAATAATAATAATAATAATAATAAGTATATTAGTATAAATATTAGTAGAAAATAGTAGCAGCTATATAAAAAGGGGGTTAGGGTTTAGATGGGTGGAGAACCACCTAGGGTTGGTGGTGGTCCGGCGGCGGCGCGTGGCGGCGACGGCGGCGATGGTGGAGGAGGAAGAGAAGGGAAAAGACCAAGGTGGAGGTTAGATGGGGGAAAGGAAAGGAAAGTTAAGTGTGGGGAAGGAGACAACAGGGAGAGGGGAGTGGAATGAGGGTGGTGGCGTGAGAAAGGAGGCGGCGCACGGTGGTGGATGCGGCGGCCGAAGGTGGAAGAAGGTGGTGGGAGATGGTGGAGGTTGGTGGAGAAGGAGGTAGGGGGTAAGGATGGCAGGGGAAGATAGAGGAGGACCTGCTGGTCACTTTGGGAGGTGGAGAGGAGGTTGATCACGGTGGGGGTGGCGGCAGAAGGTGGCGCGAGGTGGCGGGAGGTGGCGGCGACGACTTTTTGGAAAGGGATTTCGCACGGCTGTGGCGGCACGTGCGGGGTAGGAACGGGGGCTGAGACAGTTTGGTTGCATGGAGGGTGGTGCGAGGAAGGTTTTGGCGCGTGGTGGTGGTCGCGGCCGTTGCTATAGGCGGCGAACAGGGCGTCTGATCTGGCGGCGGCGAGGCAGGGTTTCGGCAAGGTCCAGAGGGGAGGACTTGCCTTGGCCGTTCGGGGAGGGGTATTTATAGGCAATTAAGGAGGGGAAAACGACGAAGGGGAGAGGGATGGCACGCGGGGGCAGGCACGACAGGTGGCCGGCCAACGGTGGCAGGGTCGCGTGCCCTGCGGTTTTCAGGGTACGTTCGGCCATTTTCTTGAAAAAGGAAGGGGTAGCAGGATGCGTGAGGGAGTGCTGGGTCGAATTGGGGAAGAAAGGGACGGGGATGGCAGGGAGAGGACGGTTGGACGGCAGGCGGCAGGCGGTAGGTGGCAGGCGGCAGGTTGCAGACCTGCGTAGGAGGGAGGAAGAAGACGACTCCTGGACCGGCGGTCCAGGAGGAAAAGAAAATAGGGGGAAACCGGCCAGTTTGGAAACGGTTATAAAATCCGTAAGTCAAACGCGGCGTATTGAAGGCTACGGGGGTAACACGCAGCGTCGCGTCGTAGGCTGACAAGGTTCATTTCGTTACTTAGCGCGACGCGGCGTCTCGGCAAATTGAGGGGCGAAACGCTGCGTCGCGATTATGGGAAGGGGGCCGAATGGCGCTGGGCCGCGTGGGAAGGGAAGGAAGGAGGGAAGGAGTTGGACCGGGCGAGGCCCAATCCCGGCGGAAGAAGAAAAAGAAGAAAAAGGGAGGAAAGAAAAAGGAAAAAAGGGGAAAAAGGGTTTCTTTAGGGTTTTGGATTTTTGCACAATTTATTTAGAATGTTTTTGGGTTATTATACATTTAAATAGATATATATTTATTTTCTTGAATATTTAAAAATTATTTAGATAATAATTTAATTCTATTCTTAGATTAATTTTGGCTATTTTGGGTAATTTTCCCCCCACTTTCATTTTAATTAGTAAAATGTCCAAAATTTTCTAAATAACTTATTTATTATTTCCTCCTTATTTCCCTTAATTAATTTCCTCCTTATTTAGTGAGTTAATTTATTTCTCTTAAATTTTTCCTACTAAATCCCTATTTTACCAAGATTCCTAAGTTAGGGTTTTTGGGGTATTTCACTCCCTACCACCAATTCTCCTACAACCTGCCATTGTAGTGTATTTCTCCCTCTCTGTCCCTTGTCACTTTCCTTCCATTTTTAGGCTATACACACCCCTATGACCCTCCCCTTTCCCTCCCTTCCCCCTCTTTTTATTCTCCTCCTTGCCAATGCAAGCCATGTGCCTACCGCTCTACACCCTCCACCTAACCCAACTGAAAAGACCTCCCCTCCCTCTTCTTTTCTTCTTCTCTTCTAATCATTTTCACCCCTATTCGAGCTCTCCTTGTCCCTACAGATCTCCCCTCTTTTTTCCCCTGCTTCCTTTCTCTTCTCCTGTCCTATTTTTGCTCCATTACTGTAATACCCCAAATTGAGCGGAGTGTTATAAGGATTGATTTGGCTACTTATATCAACATGGTATACCATCCTTTTGGCGATTCCATCCTAAAAACTCCACAGTTAAGCGTGCTGGCCGTGGAGCAATTTTAGGATGGGTGACCTCCTGGGAAGTTTCGGAAATTTTCTGGAAGTTTCTCGGGAAGTACGTGAGTGAGGAAAAAGCGTGCTAAAAGGACTCGTGTTGATCTGTAGGGCCATCCGATCAATCCGAAAGCACTCTAAGGTAGCCCCCGCGTGGTCGTGTCGACTCGGGGGGTTACAAGTTGGTATCAGAGCCAAACCTCGACCGTGAGCTGAACTTGGATGAGCCAGTCAGTCACCTAGCGGGACGATTCTTGGGATGAACTGTATTGAGACAGTCATTGGTTGAGGCGCAACGAGGACGTTGCGTTCTTTGAGTGGGGGTGAATGTAATAACCCAAATTGAGCGGAGTGTTATAAGGATTGATTTGACTACTTATATCAACATGGTATACCATCCTTTTGGCGATTCCATCCTAAGAACTCCACAGTTAAGCGTGCTGGCCGTGGAGCAATTTTAGGATGGGTGACCTCTTGGGAAGTTTCGGAAATTTTCTGAAAGTTTCTAGGGAAGCACGTGAGTGAGGACAAAGTGTGCTAAAAGGACTCGTGTTGATTTGTGGGGCCAGCCGATCAATCTAAAAGCACTCCAAGGTAGCCCCCGCATGGTCGTGTCGACTCGAGGTATTACAATTACCCTCAACCACCATTGTTGCTACCTAAAAACCATCACAACCACCCCTACTACCTCCTTACACCACCAAGCCACCACCACATGCCTCTACAGCCACATTTTTCCTCCTTTCTTTTTTTTCCCCTTCTAAGCCTCCACCTTGCACCACCACCATGCATTGCCATTCCTCCTCATTCACCACCTCCACAACTACCCTTCAACTACCTAGCATCTCCCCTACCACGACCCTTCCTCCCTTAACCAAAATTTCCCCTACATCCTCTCCCTTCTTCTCTTCTTTTCCCATCCTTTCACCCATCTTTCTAGCCTGTAGTTGCCTCCGCTGCCCTTGGGCACTAACCTTGAATCCCCAACCACCACCTACACCCCTACTCCCTCCCTGTACCTAGCTACCACCCTCACTCCCCTCCAAAAGCCCACAACCTAACCCCAAAACCCTTAACCAAACCAAACCTTCGCCTTTTTCCCAACTCCCCTTTTTGACCCCTATTTTCCTTTTACTCCTAGCATGCAGCTGATGCTGATCATGTAGCGTGAGTCCTGCATCTTTTTGAGCAAAAGTTGCTAAATTTTAGAGGTATATAAATAGTTAATATTAGTATGCATTAATTAAGCTTTTGATAAAAATTATTCTTTTGATTTTCTATTTCTAATATGCTAATTTTTTGTATTACTTTTAGGTATTAATTTTTACTAATCAAGGCTCAAACCTTTAATTAGGATACCCGTAAGGTTTAATTATTTCTGGAAATAAGATAACCTTATACCCTACTAAAATGTGTGGATATACATATGCTAGCACATTGGGATTTTTAATATGTTTATGTGCATGATGTATGATGTTAAGTATACTATAATTTGTAGTATATGTTGGTTGTTGAAATGGAAAGCCTGTTAATTTATGTGTCATGTGTAGAAATGATAGTTAAGGAAGGATCCTTATGGTTATGGATAATGTTAAATGCTTATATCTGACATGATAAGTTAATGTGGCCATGGATAATGTTAATATTAACCCCATGGGTATTTTAGTAAATTTTCTTGAACAAAAGGGTATGGCCTAAATAAGTACGTGTGGTAGGTGATAATAAGTATTAAAAATAATTAATAATAGTTGGTGGTGTTAGATGAGGTATATGGACATGTATATCAATAGGGTATTTTAGTAACTATGGCATAATGAGGATGAAATGGTAATTTATAAGAATAGAAGGGGTAATATGGTAATTTAATTTAATAAATAAGAAGGGAATTTTTGTAATTTTACATAAAAAAAGGTTATAACTTGGGAACTTTGTGAGAAAAAGGGTAAAGTGGTAATTTAATAAAGAAGAAGGGTATTTTGGTAATTTAGCACAAAGGAGGGGTAACTTGGTAATTTGATGAGTAAAAGGAGTACAATGGCAATTTAGCAGGTAGGAAATGTATTTTGGTAATTTGGCACAATAAGGGGTAATTTGATAATTCTAACAAGCATGAAGGGTAATTTGGTAATTCTAATAAGTATGAAGGGTAATTTGGTAATTTTAATAAATATGAAGGGCAATTTGGTAATTTAACCAACTAGAAGGGTAATTTGCAATTTTAAGGAGTATAAAGGGAAATTTGGTAATTTAACTAACCAAAGGTAATCCAATAATTTTAATAAGTGTGAAGGGCAACTTGGTAATTAATCTAACGAAAGGAGACTTTTGTAAGTTAATAAACTTGAGGGGCAATTTGATAATTTTAACAAGTATATAGGGGAGTTCGATAATTTAACCAACTCGAAGGATAATTTGGTAACTTAATAAGTATGAGGGATAAAAATGGTGATTTAATAAGTATGGAGAGTAATTTGGTAATCTAACAAGCATGGAGGGTAATATGGTCATTCAACAAGTAAAAGAGGTAACTTGAAAACTTTACAAACAAGTGGAGTATTTCAGTAATTTTGTAAGTATGAAATGGTAAATCGGTAAATTTACAAATAACATGACCATGGATTAAATAAGCCTTCATAATAAGACATAAACGATGTTAAATAAAAGAATAAGGGTTTATGGCCTTAAGAATACTTGTTTAACTATATCCATGTATATTATAAGTGAAATACCCCAAAATTTTCTAATTTTAAAGATTATAATTAAATAAGGTTTTATTTGAAAATTTAATTTAGTAAATTATTTTTTCCTAAAATAAAAGGAAATTTAGTAGGACAAATTAATAAGAAATTTTATAAATAGGTTAAGTAAAGGAAATTTGGGTATATTATCTAATTAAGGATTTTAATTTGGGAAATTATTTAAATAAATTATTTTATTCAAATTAAGAAAGATAAAGAAGTTTCAAATTAATTTTAATTAAATGAAATAAAATTTGAGGGATTTATTAATTTAAAATGGAAATTTTGGAAAAATCCTTTCAAAAGCCTATTTTAGCCTAAAAAAGGGATTTGAAAATTATTTTATTTAAAAATTATTAATTTTAAATATCCTAAATATTCAGATCTATTTAATTGGCCCTAACCTAATTATTTCTCCTTTCCTTTTTCCCTTTTCCCTTTTTCTTTCTTCATTTTTCTTTCCTTTTCTTTCCTTTCCTTCTTCTTCTTTTCTTTTTCTTTCTCTTCCCAGAATTGGGCCTATTGCGCCGGCCCAATTTCTTTTTCCTTCCTTTTCCTTCAGCGCGGCCCAGCTCGTGCATCGTCACCGCAGCCCCCCTTCTCTCAACACCGCGTTTTACCTCTTCTTTATCTTGAACGCCGCGTTTTGCTTCATCTTTTTATTACCGTTGCGTAGTAGAACGAAGCGCCGTCCTTCAGGCCTTTATACGCCAAAACACATCGTTTCATTTAAGCATTTTACCTCTCCGTCGAACCGTCCGGTCTCCCTCCCTTTTTCCTTCTTTTCTCCCCCGCGAAGCGGCCGACCAGCCCCCCCCATCTTCTTCTTCCTCCTACGCCCGACGCCATAACCACCCACCTTCCTTCTCTCCCCCGAAAATGGCGCCGCCGGCCACAGGTGGCGTGACTGGCTCTTCTCCCGCTCGTTTTCTTCCTCTCGATATGAAAGTTCATTTGAAACCATCAACTTCCCCTCTCTCCCGCTCGTTTGTGCACTGTTGCCTCGCGAAGGTCGGCAAAAAATCAAGTTTTTGCTACCCGACCTTCAGCTTGCATTAAACCATTTCCCCCCTAATTTAAACACTTAGTAACCTCCCTAATTCAAATATAATCTCCCCAACTATAAAAAACCCCTCATTTGCATGATTTCGGGATTTTATTTTCCCCGAAACCCTAAGCTGTGTCTGTGCGCCACCGCCCCATCAGACGCCGTTTTCTCTTCCTCCGACCAACTTGAACACCTCCGCTTGCTACCAATCTCTTCCCTGAAAAACTATCTAATTAACTAAACTAACCTCATCCCTTGATTCATCGTGTGCAAGTTTCTATAATCATCCAAAGTTGGCTAGTTGATTCGACATGAATCTTGACCACGAGACAGTGAACCACCGTCCACCACCACATCCGCCACTTCTAACACCTATTAAACCAACTATTAACTTCTACTAATTATCCTCTACAGCCCCATATAATTATTTTAATTTTATTCCTCTCCATCACCTATTTCCCTAATTTTTAACCCCCTCAGACCCATTTTTCGGCCACCTCCGGGAACCACCGCCGGTGCCACCTACATCCTCCAACTCAAGGTGATGCCATAGACATTTTAAATACTTAGTTTCGAATTATTTATAATTATTCTAATTTTAACCAACATTTTAGTATTAATTCAATTTTAATTATTATTATTAGTAATATTGACTGTATTCTAATTTCTACATTTGTTTTACAGGTCTGGGAGTATTATTGATTATGATACAGTAATTATCTCGGGCTTTACCTATTTACTTAGATTTTTACATAATTGATGTTATTATTAATAATATTAATAATAATATTATTATTAGTATAATTATTTGGTTGATACTGTGATTATTACTGGAAGAACATAGGCCTTAAATTTTAATTAGGCCTCGCATTTATTAATTTTTTTAACATTATTAACATTTTTCAACATTATTTTAATTATATTATCATTATTACCTTTATTAAAATATAATATAAGTATATATACATTATTAATTTTATTATCATAATTCTGAATAGTATTATGTTTATCATTGTGGGATGGTTAGAAATCCAACTTTTAATTTTAAGAATTTTGATATCATTAATATCTAATATTCTATTTATAAAAAGTATCATTAATATTATTATACCTTATTTATATTACTAATAATTTTTATTACTATTATTCTTATTATTGTTCTTATTATCATCATCATAGTTATGATATTATTAAATCTATTTTGGGAGAAGGGTAGAAACCCTTAGTTTATCACCTTTTCAATAGAAAATAAGTGAATTAATTATATTAGTTTCTATAGTTAATTATTGAATAGTAAAATGTCATCCTAAAACTAAACCTCGAAATAATTTAGAATTATATAAGAGGGTCTAACCATAGTATGTTTTCATATAATAGGCGAACCAAATCAAATTACCCAAGTGGAATAGGAGTGTGCACCAAGACCGGTGACGTTTTAGGTAAGGGTCTAATAAGGCCATTTATATGTTTGAATGTACTATGTGCTTAATATGCCATGTATTTTATGTTCATTATTATTAATTATTTCACATATGGCATGATTGTAGAGTTGAAGTATGTTGGTGTGAAAAATCTGTGGCATGAGAACTATGCATATGTTTATGTCATTATTGTATGATATGACTTGAGACATGTTAGGGTTCATGAAATGGCATAGTGTTAGGGTCTTGCATGAAATGGCATGATGTTAGGGTTTGCATGAAATGGCATGGTGCTAGGGTTTGCATGGAATGGCATGGAGTTAGGGTTTGCATGAAATAACATGATGCTAGGGTTTTGCATGAAATGTGGTGTTAGGGTTGCATGGAAGCATGTCTATGTGGAGCTAGGGTTTGCATATGAATTAGGGTTTGCATGGAAGGGTGGTATATGTGAAGCTAGGGTTTGCATATGTGTGGAACGTGGAGTTAGGGTTTGCATGGGAACTAAGGTTGCATGGAAATGTGGTTTACGTGGAGTTAGGGTTTGCATGGAGTAGGGTTGCATGGGGGTTAGGGCGTTCATGGATTTAGTCACGCATGTCTAGGTAAATGTTTGTGAATGTCAAATGTTTTTGAATAAAATATTTAAGACACTAATAATTTAAAGTGGAAGATATTGAGACGGGACCAGCCGATCCACCGGTTAGGAATAGTGGTTAGGGTTTTACCCTATGTGTGACCGATCCACTGGTAATAATAGTGGTTAGGACATGAGGTCCTATGTGTATCCAGCCCACCGGTTATAATAGTGGGGGATCCTGAGCTCAATAAAGACAAACCAAATCGTCAATGCCATTAAAAGATATTAATTACTTATAGTGGAACACCATGCGAGCAGGAGCCAAGCCGATCCACCGGTTAGGAATAGTGGTTAGGGTTTTACCCTATGTGTGTCCGGCCCACCGGTTATAATAGTGGGGTTTTCCTATTTTTGCATGGATCTGATGCGGATAGGAACCAAGCCGATCCACCGGTTAGGAATAGTGGTTAGGGTTTTTACCCTATGTATGGCCGGTCCACCGGTTACAATAGTGGGGTGTTCCTGTACTCGCATAGATTGATAAAGATATGTTGTGTATTGACATTTGATAAAAGAAAGATTAAATCACTAATCCAGATCTTTTTGGGCCTGATGTGTGGACTTGCTGATATTAAGTTATGGATTTCATTTTATGCTTCTATGTATCATATGTGTGGGTTGTAAATGTATGTTGATCATTATCCTGCATGAATTAATGTGTTATATTTCGACCTTAGTATTCGGTCACCTTACTCATTACGTAGCATACTAATCACCCGTTTCATGGGTGCTGCTCATTCCCACGAGCAGAAGGCCAGTCTAATCTATTGCAGATAGGAGATATTTACTTTGATGTTATCGATGTTTATGGGACATCAGGAGGGGCAAAGTGATAGCTGGGCTGGATCAATTTCTAGAGAGACGTGGTAGTTCTCTTTTTAATTTATGACTCGTGTTATTTTTATTATGTTTAAGTTGCAGAATTTTTTTTAATAATGTTATTTAATTATTATTTGAAAAACAATAGTTGGCTTTTCGAATTATGTAATACTTGCGCGTACTCTGATTTCTATTTTTATAAATTTGAATTTGTATGGTATTACTGATAATGTTTTCTTAGCCTTAGCACTTGGTACCAGAACGGTAGAAATAAACTGGTCTGGTACTAAGTGTGGTGGTAACATCCATAGAATTTATAGTTTTAATTTATGAGTATTGATTTTTTTTTAAATGTGTAGATTTTGGGGTGTTACAATAAGCATAAGGATATTTTAGTAATTTAGTGAATATAATCAAAATAATGCATAGTACAAGGTTGAATGGGTGATTATGGGTATGATATGTTGTGTATTTCATAACTATGCAAGAGGTGTCTGGTTTGTAAGCATGCATGGCAATGTGTGTTAGATATGTTTGAAGTACATGTTTGGGTTTTATGTATTCTATGATTCTTGATATAGAAAACAATGTGTGATCTTTCACTTTAAATGATTAATGTCTTATTGATGATTGATTTTATAGGTAAAAAAAATCAATTAATGCCATTAAAGTACAATCACATTGATAAGATGGTTGTTCTTAATAGTTAAGATCCTTATCTTTCCTAGAAACCCTAGATATAAATTCTTCCTTGTAACTCTTTTATCCACAAAATTCAGTATAAATTCCTCAAATATTAACATTATTAATGTACTGAAATTCAAGGCCTAACTTTGACGTCTTATATATGTAGTAGTAGCCCTATCACAAAAGTTATATTTACAAAGCTCACATGACTTCCAAATTCAATATTCATTCCTAAAACACTAGCAATACCAAGATATCCTAAACTCATGGCCTAATTTTAACGTTCAACCAATGTGATAATAACCTCCACATTTTAGGATTACTATTCCCTAAATTATTCCATTTTCTTATTTTATTGAACCTTAGCTCATTTATAACTAATTTAATCATTTCATGCGAACCCCTCAGCATATTTTATTCTTATAATGCCTTAAAATACATACATGTAACAAAAAAAACTCTAATTTTAGGAAAAACCTTATATGTATTGATATCATTATTTCCAAATTCTCTATTTATCGCCACATATTAGATATTGTAACACCCCCAAAATTTACTATTAAAAAATTTAGTTTTATTAAAATTTGAGTAGAAGCAAATTTCGGAGATACTACCACCAAACTTAGTACTAGACTAGTTTCCCTCCACCTTTCCAGTACCAAGTGCTAAGGCTTAAAGAAAATAACCAACTTACACAAATCCAAATTTCAAAGCCAAATTACATTAGAGGAATAAAAACCGACCATAGTGGTTACAACATAAAAACATTGAACATAAAAAATAGAATTTTTGAGGAAGACATCAAAACCTTTTTGGATAGTCCTGTGCTCTTTAACCCAAACATAAAGACTGTATAACTCCCACGGGGTAACCTACATGGACACTGCCTATTGAAAAGGGAGGGGCTCACAAAAGGAACTCTTTAGTATTATGGTATAGAGTAACCCTTTATACAAAACTAAGAGGTAGGGCATGCATACAATATATTAATCAAAACACAAGAGCAATAACATATACATGGGAAGAGATACAATAAACATTAGGATGGACTTGATCTTTAAGAATCATATGTCAGAAGATTCATTCACTTAGCATTACCAACACTTACCAAGAGAGCATCCAAGTGAAGCTTTTTATAGTATAATTAAAATCCCAACCCCATACTTAATTGATACACACCACCATATAATATAAAGTAGGCACCCAAGGCCACTATCATTTCTCAACAACAAGTCATAACAGTATATTCAACATTTTCTAGACTTAAGTCATTAATTAAATATTATTCATAATTATCTTTTCAATTATATCCACATGAGTCTAGAGGCCCTGCTATTATAGTTGGTAGAACGAAAATCACTACTCCAGAGCATAATGCACCTAGCTACTATTATAGGCGATGGAATGATCTCCAAGGCACAACACTCTTGTCCACTATTTTAGCCAGTGAAACGGAAATCATCCAAAGTCTTTTCCCCACCCACGTGGTGTTTCACTATAAGTGATTAGTTTCTTTTCCATAAATTATTACCATCCAAGGTTTATCTTATTGAGCTCAAAACTCCAACTATTATAGCGAGTGGAATGAAAACAGTACTCTAGGGTAGAACACACTTGACCACTATTATTGCCAGTGGAATGGTCTCTAAGGCAAAATGTTCTTTGCCACTATCATTACTGATAGAAAGAAAATCATCCTAAGTCTACGCCCCGCTTATTGATCTTCCACGTTAAGTGATTATTGTTTTATTTATTTCTTATTCAACAAGTGACCCCCATCTAGATATGCACACCCTAAAGGACACTCCTGACTTACTACCACTCTTCTAATAGACTTTTTGAATAACCCTATCCCTTAAAATGGGACCTACTCCCCAAGACTCTAGGACCCTAATGCACCTTCCACCATATGCACAAATGAATTTGAACCCCTATACATATGGGTATATGTGTTCAAGGCCCACTTTTCTATTTCTCCACCTATGCTCACCATCACCCACTAGGATTCTTCTTTAGAATCCTAATCTAGCATATGTGGCCCTACTCTCTCCTCTTCTTACTAAGCCTACATTCACCTTTGATTCCCACACATCATGAAATACCCCAAAATCCCTAATTTAGAAAATCATGACCGAATAGGAAATTATTAGGAGATTAATTAAAATAAACTACTTTTAGTGAAACAAATGGGAATTAATTAGAATAAATCAAGAAGGAATTTATAAGTGTGTAAATAGGAGGAATTGTGGTATTTTAAGTTAATTAAGGTTTTTATCTTAGAAAGTTATTAAATACATTAATTTATTAAAAATAGGAAGGATACAATAGTTCAAATTAATATAAAATTTACAAATAATTTAATTAGAGAAAATTTTAAGTGTTTTGTTAATCAAAATGGGATTAAGAAGTTTTTTTTCCATAAATCCCTAAATTAACCTAAAAATAGAACTTAATTATTGTTTTGATAATTATATTTTATTAAATACCCCTAATTACCCAAATTATACTACTTAAGCCAACCCCTAATTTCCCCTCTTTTTCCCTTTTCCCCTTTTTCCTTTTTCTCCCTCTTTTTCCTTTTTCTTTCTTCCCCTTCTCCCCCTTATTTTTCCCGGCCTGGGCCGGCCTGCCAGGCCCAGCACCCTTCCACCCCCTCGCGGCCCGTTCCCCTCCTGCGCCCCTCTTCTTTTTTTTTTTTCCCGGCCGGTTCGGCCCGCCCCGTTTCCTCCTTTATTTTCTTTTCCGCTGGACCGCCGGTCCAGCCTTCTTTCTCTCCCGCCCCGCGTCGTCTTCTTCCTTCGCCCCCTGTAACACGAAAGCCATGGCCGGGAAGGAAAGCCTGCAACGACAGCCATTCCTTCCGTCTTTTCGCCCTGTTCATCCTCGTTGTCTCCCCTATAGATTGGACTAATCGATCCGTTTATTTTTCCCGCACGAAACCTCTCTCTCTCTGTCTCTCTCTCCCCGGCGAGTCTCAGTCTGCAACTGCAGACCTGCACCGGTCAGCCTCGCCGGACACGCATCCACCTAACCTCCGACCCACTCTCGCATCCTTGTCGTTTCCCCGTTCCGTTTGGCCTATAAATAGCCCCGAATATAGCCTGAATCGGGTTCGAAATTTGGAACCCAGAAACTCAGCGCCACACACCGCCCCACCTTTAGTCGCCCGTTCCTCCGCCTTCGGCCACCGTTGCCGCCTGCCCGCACCACCACAATCCTCCCTGCACCGCCCTCTACACAACCAACCACCTTAGCCTCCTTGCCTTGCCCCGCACGCGCCGCCTTGGCCGTGCGAAATTACCCTCCCGAAAAGCCCTCGACCCCCCCTGTGCCACCTTCGTGCCGCCGCCACCGGCTGTGCCGCCGCCCACAGCACCGCCACTACCCCCCAAAACAACCAGCGGTTCCTACTCTACCACCCTTTACCTCCCATTTCCCCTAGCTTCCCCTTCCCTAGCCTCCACCTCCATTTTCCCCTCTCTCCCTTCCTCCACCGCCGCCGCCGCCGCTGCTGCCGCCACGCCGCCGCCGCCGCCACCACCTCTGTCAGGTTGCCAACACCCTGAACCCTAAGTCTTAAAAAAATAAATAAATAAATAAATAAATAACATAAGTAAATAATAATAATGAATGAATAAATAAATAAATAAAAGTGATTAGTGGTTTAATATTATTAACTACTATTATTAGTATTATTATGATTAATATTAACATTATCATTATTATTACTAATATTATTATTATTACTAATACTACCACCCTTATTATTATTATTATTATTATTATTATTATTATTATTACTATTATTATTATTATTAGTGTTATTATTATTATTTATATTATTATGAGCATTACTATCATTATTACTACTATTATTATTGTTTTTATTATTATTATCATTATCGTTACTGTTACTATTCTTATGGCTATGTTATTATTATTATTATTATTATTATTATTATTATTATTATTATTATTATTATTATTATCATTATTGTGATTATTATTATTATTAGTACTGTTATTATTATTATTGTTACTATTAGTATTATTATTATCACTATTATTACCATTATTATTATTATTGTTATTATTTTACTATTAGTGTTATTATTGTTATTATTATCAGTATTACTATCATTAGTACTATTATTGTCATTATTATTATTATCCTTACTATTTTATTATTATCAACATTACTATTGTAGTTGTTAGTATTATTATTATTACTATTATTATTATTATTATTATTATTATTATTATTATTATTATCGTTACTATCCTTATTATTATATTATTATTATTATCCTTGTTATTATCTTCTTGTTGTTGTTGTACTTAACGCATTTATTAATTTATCGATTATTACCATCGTTATTATCCTTAACGTTATAGTTTAATATTACTACCTTAGTATTTTCGTTATGCTTAGTATTGCCACAACTATTGTATTATTACTATTATTGTGATTATTATTATTATTGTTATTCTTATTATTGTTATTTTCATTATTGTTATTATTGTTACTATCATTATTGCTATCATCACTACTATTTTTACTATGATTAATACTAGTGTTATCATGTTTACCTTTCTCACTAATATTATTATCGCTATTATCCCTATTAATATTATTTCTAGTACTCTTACCATCCTTTGTGTTATTACTATTATTATTATTATTATTATTATTATTATCGTTGTTGTTATTAATATTATTATAGTATTTATTAATATTATTATTATTATTATTATTATTATTATTATTATTATTGTTATTATTATTATTAATATCATCATCATCATTATCGATATTGTCATCTAAATGGTTATGGTTATGTTAGTATTTTATTATTATCGATAATATTACTATCACTAATGCCAGTGTGATTTCAATTATTATTATCATCGTCATTATCATTATAGCCTTTATTATTCTTATTATGAGTATTATTATTATAAGTAGTCTTCTTACTATTGTTAGTATTATTAGCAAATATTATTAATAATATCGAAACCCTCACCCTAATACGCTGAGTTTTGCTAAAACCTACTTTAATTAGTGATAATCCGTTTAAGCTATCGTAAGAGTAGTAATAACCTACCCCCTTTATTTATAAACCCCATCATTAATATTAGCCTTGGTATTAGGCCATAATAGGGGTAAGATGGGAATTTTGATAATTCTGGTAGAGGGAGATTAACCCTAAGTATTCCCTCTTATAGGTAAACCGGGTCAAACCACCGGAGGTATAGGAGCGTGCTCCAAGCCCGGCGCCGATTTAGGTAAGGACGTAACTAAGGCCGCTTGTGTGTATTACATGTTTTATTTGCCTTGGATGCCTCGTGTGTTTTATATGCTATATTACGTGTATGTTATCTGTTCTACCGTGTAGCGCAACATGGAACCGAGGTACGTTTCCGTACTCTGGCTTATATGTACTAGTATGGCATGATACAAGGATGATATGGTGTGATGTGACATGCACGTTAGAATGTTTTGATGAGGAGTTGTGGAGTGGGGGCTTTGAAAGAGAAAAATAAGCAAATAGGAAAACCAAAGGGAAGTATGTTGGCTAATGCAGGTAAGAATGACCTAGGCAGGTTATGATTAATGAATGAATGGGAAAAGGGGGGATTAAATAAATAGGAGAGTAGAAGAAAGTAAAGTTACTTGGGGAACACTAGGGTTTGCATGGGAATGATAGAGTTGGCATGGTGGGAGTGTTAGGGTTTGCATGGGGTGGTTAAGGTCCGCATGGGGGCGAACCTTACGTATGGAAAGTTACTTTTGGGCCGTGGGGAAGATAACGGAAAGTTGTTTGGGAGTATTGGAGGCTCGAGGTGAAAAATAGTACGTGGGATAAAATAAGGGTACATAGGGACCGACTAGGGTTTGGGATGGAAACCCTAATTTGAGGAGGTGGAAAAAAAAAAGGGAAATAATAAGAATTTATGGGGAAGAGTGAAGTATGTGGGGGAGTTGAGTTGAGGGTCATGATTTGGGTTTTCGATGCGAGAAGTATGTTAAATACACAGGGTGTTAGTAGCTTAATATAAGCGTAGGAGACAGCTCGGTGACCTAAACCGAGTGAGGATATAGATAAGATTGGATGTGTGACCTGTGTCCTATGTGCTGTGGATGCCTTATATGAATGCTGTGTTGTATTCTAAATGCCGTTATCTTACTTGTTTCGTGGGTAATGTGGCTTGGAAACAAGACGTGTACTTATGTTTTATTAACATGTGATAGTACGATTATGTCGTCAGTTTTGATGTGATGTGTTGAGAACTCTGGCCATGCATGACAAAGATATGCCCTCGAATAAGATACTTTAAGACACTAACGACTTACAGAGAAAGATGTTGAGCCGAACCCAGACCGGTCCACCGGCTATAATAGTGGCAGGGTATTTTACCCTCGCGACCGTTCCACCGGCTATAATAGTGGCAGGGCATAAGCCCTCGCGACCGTTCCACCGGCTATAATAGTGGGGGATTTCGTGCTCAACAAACTAAACGTAAAAGTGATAAGTCATGGGAAAGATATAAATGGTTATAGTGGAATACCTTGTGAGTCGGAGCCAGACCGGTCCACCGGCTATAATAGTGGCAGGGTATCTTACCCTCGCGACCGTTCCACCGGCTATAATAGTGGCAGGGCATGGCCCTCGCGACCGTTCCACCGGCTATAATAGTGGGGTTCCCGCACTCACAGGGTCTGGACAAGATGATGATCGATTATATTCAGAGACCTGATAAAAGAAAAGTGACGTTTGGTCTGTAACCTGTGTGGTTTATATGTGTTATTGCATTCGATCTATGTATCTATGCTATGTCTGCTATGTTATGTATCTTTGTGTGTGGGCCTTGGCACCTACGCCCTTACTCAGTACTGGACCCGTACTGATACTACACTGGTTGAATGGGTCCTGTGATGATCCACCAATGGTGGGGAGCAGACCTTTGATGCAGGTTTTGATCGGTTGCTATTGGGGTGGAAGGTTGACTTGAGGGAGTAAGTGGACCGGACATTGATCTTCGGAATTTGTTTTGTGTAATCGCATTCGTCTTGAAAGTCACAAGTGTTGTACTTAAATCTTCAAGGGTTTTATCATACTTGTCATTCCGTTATTTTAAGTATTCTGATATATAGACCTTTTAAATTGTATTTCGGAATGTAACTTTTACCTTCGCACTCTGATTTTGTAGAACCCGTGTTTTATGAATGATTTGTTCTGGTTTTATTCTTTCTAGCCTTAGCACTTAGTATCGGGTCGGTAGCTATGGATCGATCTGGTACTAAGTGTGGCGGTAATACCCCCGAGTTTACGGTTTTTAATTCTCTTGCTTCCGCTAAAACTTTTGATTTAAACGAAATTTTTCAGTAGTAAATTTGGGGGTGTTACACATCACCATACTCAACCCACTCCTAACCTCATAGCCTAACTGCTCAACTTTTTCCCATAATACCTCTAAGCATAGGGCTTTTCCCCCCAAAACCTTTGTTTATGCTCCCATGCAGTTTTCCATCAATCCACGTACTTACTCTTTCCCTCGTACATCAATCACCCAAAATACACTTTCCTCCCTCTGCTCAACCCTCAAACTATACTTCCCTACCTAAGCTTTTCTGCCATGCAAAGCACATACATCCTTTACAAAGCTCAAACAACCCATACAAGATTTTACTCTAACCCTTCATTTTATTATTTTCTCCCTTTGTTTTCTCAATCGTGCTTCTTAATACCCTTAGGGAATTTTTCCTAATTTTCCTTATTCACTCCCCCCTCTTTATTTCTGTAAGTTCCCAAAACCACTCAAACCCACCTAAGGCCTCTAAGCATACAAATCATAACATCTTAACCATATATAAGAATGTGTTATCCATAACAAGTTATATCACATATACTTCACAAAATATAAATCACACTTACCATATCTTAACTCCTTGCAAGCTAACCTATACCACTCACACACTTAGTTCGCATTCATATACATTCACACAAGGCATACTAATACATCCATACATACAAGATTTATAACATAACCCAAGCCTTAACCATATCCTTATATTATATATGATTATGCTTGAACGGTGAAACTAAGGCCATAAACCCTTATTTTATTATTTGACATCAATTGTATCTTATTATGAAGGTTTATTAGACCAATTACCATGTTACATGCAAAATTAATGATATACCCCTTCTTACTTACAAAATCACCAAAATACCCTTCTTACTTATCAAATTACTAAAATACCCGTCTTGCTTTCAAATTTACTAAAATGCCCTTCCTACTTGTGAAATTACTAAAATAACTCTCATTACTTATAAAATTGCCAACTTACTATTCTTACTTGTAAATTTACTGAATTGCCCTTCTCACTTGTAAAATGACCAAATTACCCTTCTTACTTTCAAAATAACCAATTTATCCTTCTTGCTAATAAAATTCATACTCAACACCATTATTACTAAATATATTATACTTCAAAATTTAGTTAATTGAAGTTATAATGATGCAGCAACACTCACAAGACATGGGCAACGTGACTTGCATGCAAGAAGGGGGGAATGGGTGGAAGGAAGCTTTGGGTGAAGGGGAAGAAAGGACTTTGGTAAGAGCTTTGAAGGAGTGGTGGAGGGAAATTGGGGTGGTTATTAGGTGTAGAAGGAGTAGTATGGTGTAGGTGGTGGCTTGTGGTCGAAGAGTGACAACTCAGAGCAGTGGAGACAATGGTGATAGGGGCTAGAAAGTTGGAGCAAAGAAGGGATAAAAAGAGGAAGAAAGGCAAAAGAAGAGGAGCAAGGAAGGAATTGTAGGGGATCAAGCAAGGTGAGGTAGCGAGGTTGTAGAGGGATGTCGGTTGGTCAAGGGACGGCTTTGGTGGTAGTGGAATAGGAGTAATGGGTAGTGCAAGGTGGCATATAGGGAGGAGGATCAAGAGGAGAAAAAAAGGAAAAGGAGAGTGATTTGGCTATAGATGGAGGGCTTAAACTTTTAAGGTTGGTGTAGGGAGGATTTAGGGGAGATAAGGGAGTTGGTGCGGGGGTTGGTTGGGCAGCGGAGATGATGAATAAGGGCAAAGAAGCAAAATAGATAGAAGAGAAGAAAGGGATAAATAAGGCTTGAAGGTAGGGAGGGGTGGAGTAAAGGAGAAGAAGGGAAGGTGAAGAGAAAGAAGAGGGAAGGGAGGAGGTAGAGGTGTAGGGGGTTAGGTGGTTAGAGGGGGAGAGGAGGCAAGTGGTTGGTATGGTGACAGGGGGGAGAAGAGGAAAGGAAAAGAAAAAGAGGCATGCGAGGGAGTTATAAGGGGGTATATATGGTTTAAAAATGGATTGAAAAGGGATAGGCAAGAGAGGGTAGGTGTAGCGATGTGTAGATGTAGAGGGGGAAGACTTGTAGGCGAGGTGCAGACATTGGGGATAGGCTTTTTGGCTCGATGATGGGTGAAGAAGGAAGAAGAAGAAGAGATGGAAGGGTAGGTCAGTCAAGGGAGAAGAAAGGAGTGGTAGGTCGGCCCACAAGAGGGAGAGTAGAAGAGAAAGGAAGAAGATTTTGGTTTGGACCAACGTGGGGGAAAGAAGGAAAGGAAAGAAAGACGGGGGAAAGGAGATAGGGCACGGGGGTTGGGTCAATGGGGTAAAAAGGAAGAAAGGGTAGCGTGGGACTAGACTGGTAATAAGGAGGCTTAGGAGCCTAAGAAGAGAGAAGGAAAAGAATGAAAAGATAAAGGAAGGGAAAAGGAAAGACAAATGAAGGAAAAAAAGGAAAAGGGGAAAGAAAAATAAAATAGTTTTAGAGTTAGGATTAGAAATTATTTAAATGGAGAAATTATTTAATAAATAATTTATTTAAAATTTAAATTATTAATTGAAGAAGAATATTTTTGTAACAATATAGGTTGGGAATTTATTTCAATAAAAATAATATGATAAAAAAACAAAATATTTATTTTAATTTATTAAATAATCTTATCATTTTCTATAAATCTAAGGTCAACACAATAATCATATTAATAATTTAAGCTTAAATTATTCCAAATAAGATTTAATTATAAATATTAGGGTTTAAAAATTTGGAGTATTACATATATACTTTTTTCTTATTGAACGTACTTTGTCAAGCCCATATTACAACTATATATCACATTAATCTACTTAGGGGTTTCTAATGTAAAATATTATTGTAATGGTATCACATACTACTAAACTCATGCATATTCACCGCTTATTAGCATATTATCATAACAATGCATTGTCAACATGCCTTTATCAACATCATAATAATAATATGATAGCAAACAGAGTCAAACATAACACTTAGCACATAATCCTTTAACTATGACTAGTATCCTTATAGAGTAAAGCTCCAATCTTTATGCACGTATCTTATCCTATCTCCTTTGGTAATTTTGAAAAATTACCTAAGAAACTATAGTAAACACAATTAAGATCAAATGAAACAATTAGAGAAATGCTAAGGTAATGGAAGAGAGAAATAAATGAGGAAAACCAAAGCAAAATAAGGTATCAAATTTAGTGGATTTGTGCAAGAAGAATGAAAGCAATGTTCAGGTGTGCGGTAGAGATGGATAGAGTAATGGTTGGATGTGCCATTACTAAAGGGTGTGCACCAATTAGGGAGATCAAAGAAGGGTGGTGGGCTGTGTAAGTTGGCTGAATGGAGGTGGTGGGTTGTGGTTGATGTTACCAAAAGTGGTGGGTTTTGTTCTATTGCTTTAGCTAAAAGAAATAGGGTGAGGATCAATAATTGATGCTTTTGCTAGGTAGGAATTCGTGTAATTGTTTTGACCAATGATTGGGGGGTGTGTGGTGCTTTTTTTTTTTTTACCAATGTTAGGGGGTAGGGATCAATAGTGGTTGTTGGTGGTTTAGGTGTGGTTTCGGTGTGGATCATTAGTGCTTAAGGTAGGAAGGAAAGAATGGAGATTTTTGGTGGAGTGTGCTAAATGTTATGGGGTATGATTGGCGTGTTTCTCTAGTGGTATAGCTAAGGGAATGGTGAAGGTTGTTGGTGTTTATGAGTGTTTTTGGTAGAGCTTGTTGGTGGTGGGTTTGGCAGCGACAAGAAGGTAGGAGAGAATGAAGGGGAAGTTGTGCTTGTGGTGTAATTTTTATAGAATAATGGAGGAAGGAAGAGTGTGGTTCAGGCATCAATGTGACACATATATACTGACACACACAAGTGGGGTGAGATGGATGAAGTGGAAGTAGGTACATAAAAGAAATGGGAGGAGTGGGAGTTGATGTGTTGAATCGGGGGGAAGGTATAAGCAATGGTATGGCGGAGGCATTGTTAGGGGACACTAAATCACTTAAGAAGAGGGGGAGAAGAAAAGGAGGTGGGGTAATTAGGAAAGAAAAAGGAAAAGAAATAGAAGGGAAAGAAAAGAAAAAGAAAAGAAAAGAAGGTACTTAGGTTTGGTTTTAGTATTAGATATAGGTTAAAATAATTTTTGTTAGGGTATTAAGATAATTTAATAAACAACTTTCTAGGTTATGATTAGGTTAAAGTATTAAGAACCTGGAATAGAGATTTAGGATAAGGTAAATTGCTGCTTTCCTTATATTAGAATTAGATTACGATATTAATCATTCGAGATTAGGTTTAGCTATAATTCGAGGTATTACTTATATGTCAAAGATAAGTCTTGTACATTCACAAATCTTTTTTGCATGTGTTTGATAAGTTAATGATGATATTACTTCATTTAAGCTCTACTCAATAAAGAAATTTAATGAAATAAATTTACATTATAACTTTACTTCAAACTTTCATTTTTGATTTTGAATTTGTTATGTGAAATAAGAGTTTAATTTTACATAAAGCCTTTCTCTAACTAAAAGTTGTATCCCAAAAATCCTATTCTAATCATCAATGTAAAGGATAACATCATAAAAAAGAAACAAACGAGTCACGCATAAATCTAACTTCTCGTCAATTAAGAGAGACTTACCTTTTTTTAATCCCAACTATCCATGGGTAGTTAATGACATAAATATTATCATTAATTCATTAAAAGATAAGGCACGCTGCCATTTAATTCAGTAATTTAATAAAGTTGAGATAAAGAATTAAACACAAGACGGGACGGGAGGCATAATACATAGGAAAATCCAAGTTGTCCCCTTTCTAGTTGGTCATGCGTTCTTGTCCATTTAACGAAGCAATGCTTTTTGTGGCTTCATTGTCCTCTATTTCATTTTCCCAAATCCTCAAAAGGAGATACTCTCCCTCTCTTCCTACAATTTTTGACTGAAAACCCACTGACAACCAACCGTTGATCGATAGACCTTTTGTATTGCTGGGGTCAGCATCTGTATCCTTGTCAGTAAATGGGATCGCACAACCGTAATCATCCAAACTACATTAGACATCAGTTGTTTAAACTTTCGTACTTCTTGCGTCATTCTAAATAATAATAATAATAATACTTTAAAAATATACTTATTTTAGAATAATTTAAACTTTAAAATAGATATTTATTTAAATTTTTTACATAAATTATATAAAAGATGTAAAATAGAAATATATTTTATATAATTTATTTAAAATTCAATATTTTTATTCTAATAAATACTCATTTGAGATCTTATTTGATGTAAAATGGGTATTTCATTAAAAATATATTTATTATTATTAAATACTTAATATAAGAGGTATAAAATAGAGGGGAAATTTTTCCACCCCTATTACCCCTATACCAAACCTGTCCTATTTTATTACAGTTCCCTTATTTTTTTAATAAAATTGCCTTCACAAATAAATATATATGTACTTCAATTGGGGAAAAAAAAGAGAGGGTGAAAATTGGTGTTTCATGATCAATGGTGAAAGTTTTTCCGTTCTTTTAAAGTCAATGAGAGGTGCGCTATTTTATTTGATCTTGCAGACACTTGGGACTAATTTATGTATAATGCTTGGATCATTTATTTGTCTTCACAACACTGGATTCGTGGAATCAATTAATTCCATTTTATAGCAATTTTCTTCCCATTTGTCCATGTGACTCGTACTTCATTAGTTCCAGTCTGCACTATAATAATCGTTCATGGGATGTTGACTTGCTCAGCACGAACCTTTTTCATTGTTCTCGTATAAAAAGAATTATCGCATCGTTAGAACTTTTTTTACAGTAGGTTATTAGAATTTATAGTTGACTTTTTATTTTAACTTACTAAAATTTAATTAAAAATAATATTAATATTATGTTTTCAATTTGAAATATTTTCACAATTAATGCCTCATAAGCTACCCGGATCAAGAGGGGTACTAGATGGATTCTCATAGAAGGAGGGTTAGGGCCTATTCAGTTTGATTGTGCGGTATTACTTGTATATGGTTACCCGGATCTTAGAAAAAGGAAGGAATTATGGTAAGAATTGTGGGTTGTGGGACAAAGTTGTAATAGGCCGCTTTTGGTGATGGGGGATTTTAATGATGTACGACACCAGAATGAAAGAAAAGGGAGTAGGGTGGACGCTAACAATGTCAATCTCTTTAACAACTGGATTGAAGGGTTGAGCCTCATTGATTTACCACCCTCTAACGTGAAGTATTCATGGTTGAGGGCCGGTTCTGCCAGCCTCCTAGACCGTTTTCTGATTGATCCAGCTTGGTTATCTGTTTTTCCAGATTTGTTTAGCACGGCTTTGGAGCGATCGTTATCGGACCATACCCCGATTCGTCTGTCTATCAGGAATGGGGGTGACGGGCCGAAGCCGTTTAGATCCTGGGATATGTGGTTTTCTCATCCTAAGTTCCAAAGTTTTGTGACAGAATGTTGGGTCAAGCTTGAAGGGGGATCATGTCAAGATAATCTGAAGAAAATGAAGGGTTTGTTAAAATCCTGGAACAGAGACGTATTCGGGGATATTGATACAAGAATAAGACAGCTTGATTCAGAATTGACGAAGTTGGGTGACCCGGATGCGACCGCAGATGGTGATGAAGAGAAGATCGCGAGAAGAGTAGCCCTGGAAAGTCAACTATGGAAATGGCACAAGAGAAGAGAAGCGTATTGGATGCAAATCGCAAAGATTAAAGGGTTCAAGGAACGGGATAGGAATACAAAATTCTTTCATGCAGTGGCATCTATTAGGAAGAAAAATGCTAGGATAAGCAGATTAATGGAGAGGGGCACATCGATTTCAGATCCTACAAAAATCAAGCAGGTGATCGTGGATTATTTTAAAGGCCTGTATAGTAGTGTGGATTTGCCGGATATTAGTATTTCGGAAGAGGGTTTCTGTAAGATTTCAGAAGAGCAGAGTAGTGATTTGGATAGCATCCCTGGAAGGGAGGAAGTCAAGAAAGCAGTGTGGGATTGTGTACCTCTAAAAGCTCCAGGGTATGACGGGTATCATATGGGTTTCATCCGAAAAATGTGGGGTGTCATCGGGGAAAAATTCACGGATTCGGTCTTAGAGTTTTTTCTGACGAGTAGAATGCCAAAAGGGGTAAACACCAATCTACTTACGTTAATCCCTAAAGTCGAAAAACCAGAGGAAACCAACCAATTCAGGCCTATCAGCTTGGTAGGATGTATTTATAAGGTCATTGCAAAGATCCTGGCACACAGATTGAAACAAGTTGTGGGCAGTTTGGTGAGCGACTCTCAGTCAACATTCATAGAGGGAAGAAGCATCATGGATGGGGTTCTAGTAGCAAACGAGATTGTCCAATGGGTTAAGAAGAAAAGGGGAGCGACTGGGCTTTTGGTCAAGCTAGACTTCCAAAAGGCTTATGACAGTATTAGGTGGGACTTTGTGGATAAAATCATGGGCATCATGGTTTTTGGAAGCATCTGGAGAGGTTGGATAAAGGAATGTATTTCAACGGCTAGTATTTCCGTTCTTATTAACGGGTCACCGACTGTGCCTTTCAAGATGAAGAGGGGTCTCAGACAGGGGGATCCCATGTCACCGTTCTTGTTTGTCTTGGCTGTGGAGGCGTTCAATCAATTGATTAGAAGAGGCATGAATAAAGAGTTGATCCGTGGGTTGAAAGTGGGGAATGATAATTGTGAGGTCACCCATCTTCAGTTCGCCGATGATACTATGATTTTTTGCGAGACGTCGTATGAGAATATCAGAAATTGGAGGAGGTTGCTTGACTATTTTCACTTAGTGTCAGGATTGAGTGTGAACTACGAAAAAATCGGAGATGATAGGGCTTGGGGTGGAACCACATTTTCTGAAGGAGGTAGTAGAGATTATGAATTGCAGGATCAGTAATTTACCAACTTCTTATCTTGGATTACCTTTGGGAGCAAATGCTAGCAGCGGTCAGGTGTGGAAACCGGTGGTGGAGAAGATCAGACAAAGGTTAGCAGGATGGAAATCAAAACTTCTTTCAAGAGCAAGGAGGCTAGTTTTAATAAAGAGTGTTTTGAACAGTCTACCGGTGTATTTTATGAGTCTGTTTAGGATTCCAAAAGGAGTAGTCAAGGAGATTATTAGGATTCAAAGGTAGTTCTTCTGGAGTAGCTATGGAAGCAGAAAGAAGTTACCGTTGATTAGCTGGAAGGTGATACAGAGACCAAAGGGTCTAGGGGGTTTGGGTGTCGGGGATCTAACCATGAGAAATAACGCTCTTTTATTTAAATGGTGGTGGAGGTTCTTTACGACGGAGGGAGCATCATGGAAGAGGGTTATCCAATCTATTTACTCGGAGGATAGTTTTGGCACCCTACAAATTCCAGAGAAGAAGAGGGGTTGGTCACCATGGGTGGACATTGTGAAAGCAGGCAGGACAGATTCCACTCTCAGCTCTGGTTTGAAGATCATCATTGGAGAGGGTAGTAGAGTCAGCTTTTGGAGTGATAGATGGATGGAGCCTGGTCCGTTAAAATCAATATTCCCGAGACTTTTTATGATATCTGATCAGAAGGACGGAAATATAGCTGATATGGGTTCGTGGGATGGAGATCGTTGGCACTAGCAGTTTCTGTGGAGGAGGCATTTGTTCGATTGGGAGGAAAGACAAAGGGAACAAATGGAGCATTTGGTCAATCAGATTAAATTACAGAGGGGGAGACAGGATGGTGTCAGCTGGGGTTATGATCCGACGGGCATATTCTCGGTCAAATCTTATTGTGAAGCTTCATACCAAAAGGCGCATGGGGATAATTTGAATAACAATGTTTGTAGCCAGGTGTGGAGTGGGTTGGCACTACCGAGAATCGAGTTGATCACATGGTTCGCGATACAACAAAGACTCAATACGAGAGATAGATTGATCAGACTTCGGATTGGCAATGTTAGTGATATAGGATGCCCTTTTTGCAAGGATGCTCAAGAATCAATAAATCATGTTTTCCTCCATTGTAGTGTAACAGGGAAGTTATGGTATGAGATATGTGATTGGCTTGGAAGGACTTGGTTGATGCCGAGATCTACCGAAGAAACTGCTGAAATTTGGTTAGGAGGTAAGGAGAAGGGCTTGTAGGGGGAAATTTGGTCAACAGCTTTCTTTGCCATAATAGGGGCGATTTGGGAATTCAGAAATAAAGCTATCTTCGATAATACCCAAATCTGCAGAAATTGGATGGCGTTACTTATAAAACAAAGAATTGGGTTCTGGATCAAGCATAGAAGAGTCAATTTCCCTTATAGAATAGATGAGGTGGTCCATAATGTCCAAGTTTTTCTGTGAGGTATTGTTCATTAGGGGTTTATATTGCTACTTTTCTTATTGGATGTAATTCCCAATTATAAAAAAAAAAATGCCTCATAAGCTACCCAATGCAAACATATGTAAGGACGATTATTGTTTTTAAACCACATTCATCCTCGTTAAAAACCTTGACAAATAAATGATATGAGGAAACCCCTTATTATCACACAAGTTTACCCATTCATAGTTGGTGAATTAGGTATTTAGTTATATGAAAAATTCTAAACAAACTATTAAGTTTTAAATTTTTATTAAGTCTAGTTAAAAGCAAAGATGTTGCCTTACCACAATCACAATCAGTTTTCCTTGAACTAAATCTTAGTTTATCTAAATAGGAAAAAATTATTTTTCTTCAAAGAGAATTTTAGTATAAAATCACCAAGGATAACTTACACAATTAATGCATATATGGAAAATTCTATATATAAGAAAAGGAATTTTATTTCACACAAAAATAAGTATTTTAGGATATGATATATACCAAGGATCTAATAAACCTATAACAACAGCTGTTGAATTTGTAGAAAAATTTAAACATGAGATTAAAGAGATAACCCAACTTCAACGATTTTAAGGTTGCCTAAATTATGTTTTTGTTATATTTTTTTTTTGAACTAATGAAAATTTGTCAACCATTGTTCTAGAGACTATATATATATAAACCCTTCTACATGGAACATACAACCAATGTTAGAATAC
This sequence comes from Tamarix austromongolica, assembly GCA_039764185.1. NCBI lineage: Eukaryota > Viridiplantae > Streptophyta > Magnoliopsida > Caryophyllales > Tamaricaceae > Tamarix > Tamarix austromongolica. The sequence goes on along the minus strand of CM077813.1, from coordinate 32,540,092 downwards.
TCAAATTCATGGTTAACAGCCTTATATGCTCAGGCATCTGTCATATTAATACATTCATGGTAGTAGAAATAATGTGTTTAACGTAAAATATGATGGTATTATCAAAACACAATTTATATGACACATCTAGAGCACATTCTTATGTCATCTCGATGCCTATTTTTATAATTATAAAAATGAAAGGACTTTTATCTTTTTATTTCCCATTTCTTACTGGTTCTGCAAGCTTGTTGTGGCTCTCCGCAACCACCGCCAACGGCACTATTTTTCTGTAAAGGCAAATTTATGCTATCATCGTGGCCCTGTATTAGATAAACTAGTTGAGTCTATGACAATCGCTCAAGTCTGACCGCATATCTTTCAGATTATAATATTTTCCCACATTCTCGTGATAGTGAATTCAAGTGGAAAACACATCATATTATCATTATCATTAGTTCCATCATAATTTCCATCGCCATCTCTACAGTTATTGTCTGTAGCAATTCCCATAAGGTTAACTTTCGTGGACTGGGTTGTAGAAGCTGAAGAAATAGAATATATATTTTGGCATAAATTGGGTTCAAGAAGCATAACCATTAATCATAAGACATGTATTTATGTGCATAGGTGTTGGAAAACATATTGAACCTAATTATTATGCACAAGGGTGTTCACAGTCTGTCCCAACTAAAAATTCGTACAAGACCAATTAGTTCTTTGGATTCTAATATAAGATTGGACTAATATCTTAGGTTCTGTTTTAGGTTATGAAGTATAAAAAAATTGGATCCTTAATCGTTTCTCATCCTATCTAATTTGGTCCAAACTACTTCGGTCTTTTGATCCAACCTAAAATTTCATAAGCATTTTATATAAAAAAATATATCTTTTTAAATATAAAAAATATATAATTTAATAATTTCAATCCTAATCAGTCTGGTATCTGATTAGAAATTTAAAAAATGTCTGTCTTTAATCGAGTTCCGATCTAGTTTGTCTGATTTTAGATTGGTACATACATTTAGTTATGATTATAAGTTCAGTAAATAATTCTCAAATTTCAGTAACTTATGGGTACAGTTTCATAGTATAGATCCTATATGATCTATATTATGAAATTAGTTATTATATATGATGAATACAATCTCTATATGTAACGAACATAATAATTTTGTAGTTTGTGTGTGATTGTTTACGATTTCTTATTAATTATTTATTTATTTACACTTTTGTTAAGTTGTTTCTACGTTCAATAAGAAAATTCATGTTAGGTCAAGAAGGATGTCATGGACTTCTTTATTTTTACATGCAGCTGATAAACACAATATGAGATGTCATGAACTTTATATAATATTTTATATTGTTAGGTTGATTTTATGATCTTTAAGAAAATAGGTTTTATGTTCAGCGCACAAAAGGTTCATCACGTATTATTGTTAAGTTCAATAATTAATTCTTAAAGGTTTGGCCGGAACTTCTTATTGAATTATTTTAGATTCAACATATAATTGATATAGGTTTGCTAATCAATTCTTAAAGATTTAGCTTGTTATAATTTTTGGTTGAACAGAAAAATGTTCATCGCATTACTTTTAGGTTGGGTAATTAATTTTTAAAGGAGTAGACAACTTTTTACAAAGTTATTTTAGGTTCAACAAATAATTGGTATAGATTCAGTAGTTAATTCTTAAAGGTTCAACAAGATATTACTTTAAGATCAATAATCGAACGTTCATTACATTGTGTTGCAGAATAATGTGGATTGAATGAATTCAAACTAAAAAATAGAATTAACAAGATGATGAACAACTGATGATTCAATCACAAAATAAAACAATAAAGGAAAAATAGATATATTTATTTTTGTTCTTGTGTAATTACAAGATGGTTAAATAAATAATTCAATTAATAAAACACATCTATAATTTTTTCAATAAAGGAGAATTCTATGAAGAAAAGGTTGGGTCATATGACTTGACGTTTAAGGTTTTCTCATATCTCTTTTAAAATAGAAAAAATCTAGGGGCTAAAAAAATTTGTTTCAGAAATAAGAAAAACACACAGTCAGTATTTGGGAAACACGCCTCCTTCCTTCGTGTTTATTTTCTTACTCTCGATGTTTACCCAAAAATCATATTAGCACATTCTGTGAATAAACACATCCAGTGTTAATAAACACAAGGGCCTCGTGTTTATCATATAACTCCTCATTTTTTATTAAACTTTTCCAACACCTACTCAAACCAACACCATGTTATGTTGCGCGTCGAATACTAGCTTAGAATTCTCCACTTTATCGTAGTATTTGTGATGCTTGGCCTATAAAGACATTTATGAAAAAACCCTAACCCCACAAAGGACCTCATGCCCTATGAATATCAGTCAAGTATGAGAAACACTCGAACTTACTCATAGTTAGTGGCTTCTTTAACATATCAGTCAGATTATCCAAAGTACCTACATTCTCCAATAGAACTTTGCTAGCAACAATAGTACCCCAAATAAAATGATACCTAATGTCAATGTGATTCATTAAACATCATTTTTTTTAATTCTTCACTAAACAAATAATATTCTAGCTATCACCTCGGATGACTAGATCATCATGACCAAACCTGAGCTCACGTACTTAACCATTAAGGTACATAATTTTCTAAAAAGCCTTTGTCATAGCTATATACTTTGCTTCAATAGTGGAGAAGGTCATCACATCTTGTAAGGAAGACCTCTAGCTCATAGTTAAATGACAAAGACAAAAAAAAACATATATACTCATTGATATCCTTTTATGAAGATCTCCACCTAAATAAGAGTCTACGAACCTCAACAAGTGAATAAGCTAATCTCCAATATTCTATACATGCTAATGTAATCTCAGAATCTATTTTGCTACTTGTTAGTGAGCCTTCCTCATATTTGTCATATATTGACTCATCTCACTACCATCTTGAGCGATATTAGGCTGAGTACACACCAAAGTGTACATGATACAACCAACATCATTCAAATATGGAATGCTAACCATGAACTCCTTTCCTTCTTTGGATTTGAAAAGTCTAAAGTTGAGAGTTTTAAGTGAGTAGCTAAGGGAGTACTTAATGTTTTAGCATCCATCATATGAAGCCTCTCTAGCACCTTGTTCATATAGGAATCTTGTGACAAGTATAAAATTATTCGCTCATGGTCTCTTATGATCTCCATGCCAAGGAATGTCTTTGCAACTCTAAGATCCTTCATCTTAAACTCACTCTTGACATATCTTTTGCTGCAACAAGAATGAAATGCCCCAAAAATTTCTAATTTTATAAATCCCTTTTTCCTTTTCTTTTTCTTTTTCTTCTTCTTCTTCTTTTTCTTTTCCTTCTTCTCCCCGAACTGGGCCAGCCCGGCAGCCTAGTCTTCTCCTTTTCTTTTCCTTCGGTCTAGCTCGCGCCAGCGCGACTTTGCCTCCTTCTGCCGCCCCTCGATGCGCTGCGTTTTACTTCTTTTCCAACTTAAACTCAGCGTTCCATTTAATGCCTCCTCCTGCGTTGCCCGACTGCCCGGTCTGCCCTTCTTTCTTTCTTTTCTTTTCCGGTGGACCGACCGGTCCAGCCCCCATCTCCTTCCTTCTTCTTCCCCAACGTCGCCAGCCTGCAACACCGCCGCCTCGCCCCCTGGTTTTTCGCTGCCAGTTACGGTCGTTTTGACCGGCGGTTTTCCTTTCCAATCTCCCCCCCCTAATTCAGCAACCTCATAAACCCTATCAACTCCCCCTTTTTCGTGCGATATCTCTCTCTCTCCTGCGCAACCCCCTTGCCCCGATTTGCTGCCGCTGGCCAAACGTTGCCTCCGGCGACTTGAACCCTACCTTCCCTATCTACTAGCCGGCCTAAAGAACCCTACCCTATCTTATTTACCCTATAAATACCCTCGTAAGCAGCTCTTTATGGAGCTCTTGATCCCCATCCCAGAAAATCTTTCATTGCCGCTGCCCCCGTTCTCCGCCGTCGGCCAACTTCATCGCCCGTTCTGGCCATCCGTGTCATCCTTGCACCGCCCTCTATCTATCCGAATCTATCTCGCCCTTTGATTCTTCCTGCACAAGCCACCCCAGCTGTGCGAAGTTCTCTTCCCGATCAACCCTGTTTTCTACCTCCGCCAACTTGGCGCCGCCATTAGCCACCTCCTCCGCCGCTAAGGCCGCTTCTTTCACCTCCAAAATCTTCTGCAGACCCTCCTCTATCTCTCCATACCTTTATTTTCCTCTTTCTCCCTCTCCTCCTCTTTCTTTCTCCTTCTCCTCCATTCGGCCACCACCACCGCCGCCGTGCGCCGCCACCTTTGGCTGTGCCGCCACCTTCATTCCATTCCTCTCCTTATGGGCAACTTCAATTTTTTTAAGGTTTAGAAGTCAAAAATCTTTTGAATTTTTTTTAAGGTTTAGAAGTCAAAAATCTTCTAGGGTTAAATTTCTTAAATTTTGAGAAATTTTTTGCTTGCACTAAGTCATTCTTACTTATGAAATATGACTTACTTAAGTATATGATTGAGTATATTCTTTTGATTCTTGATTTATGAGGGGCATAAGATTTGTTTTCATATTTATGCATGCTGATTAATTTATGAACCATGAGAAAAAAAGGCATGATTTTAGAGAAATTAGGTTGATTTGTCTAATTGCATGGTATGTTTCAGTTTATGAATAGATGAAGCAATGTTATGATGCTAGGATGTGTTTTTGTTTGGATGTGATAAGACTTTTGAAGCAAAACTTCATGGTAAATGTCCATTTTCTAATGTTTAAGGGCATACCAATCAATTATTTAGGCTAACTGATCGACAGGTCCTTAGAATAGTTAATTGATTAGCCCTAACCAATCAACCAATAGGTATCTATTGATTTTTGTTTGCTCTCTACTTATACCTATCTATGTGTTTGGTAGAAGCGAATGAGTGGTCTCTCAACACTCGACTATTTTGGCTAAAGTGATTAATCAGTTTGAGGGAACCCATGACTTGGCTGAGTTAAGGCTATCGATTGGTTAACCCAACACTATTGACTTGTTAGGCTTTGAGACTACTCCTAGTACCTCTATATGAACATATAAAGAGTTAAATACATATGTTAACATGGATTGACCACCTAACGAAAGGATTAATTTAGAACTTGACTCATGATATACTTAATGGGTCTTGTAAAGGCCTTAATGGGTAAACTTGAAAGAGTACTTGATGGATTTAACATGGTAATGCAACCTAGAATTTTGCTTGAGATGGATTAATCTAATGGATTTAGATAATATTGAGTAAGAAGAAATGGAAATCCCTTATAAGGCTGGGAAATGGTAAGGGTTACAATGGAATAAGTATGTGAATGTCTTGCTTGTATGATGTAATTACCTTGACAGATCATGTAAGTTGAGAATAATGTACTTATCACTTAAAGTGAAAGATAATGGAGCTATGTATAGGTCTTGGTTACCCAATCTTTGCTTAGATAACAAGGGTTAGCCTACCATTGGCCGTTTATTAGTTCCATTAGGCTTTACCTTTCAACCTGATCATAGCAAACCTTAGTGCCCTACCTACTCAAGAGAGTGATAATGTGCTAGTGGGTATCGACATGGACTTATAACCATTAGTGATTACTTAGGTTGTGCTTGGACTTTTCTCCATTGGTGGTTACTTAGCTATGGTTTGGAATTTATGATCTTTTGTTTGAATAGACTTCTATGGTATCTGATACCTTGTGTAGGTCACAGTTCATCAATGAATAATTGTTGAAATGATTATCTGGATAATAACTTAGATGATTAATTGTATAAGTGAGTGATTGGATAAGAAGTTTGAATTAGAATATAACTAAATAGAAAGGTAAATGTAAAAGGAAAAGAATGGTAAAGCATAGAATGGTTTATATATGTATAAATGACCTAATGGAATAGGAAAGGGGGAAATTGCCTATGTTCAAATTAAGTGCATGTATAAATAAAGCCTTAATGATAGTTTGACAATCTACTTAATATACTGGCTATATTAATATATGATATTGTGTTATGTTGTTAAGTATGATGAATCATATATGGTATGAATTTCCTATGCCTGATGAGACCTTGATAGAGCATGTATGTTGTTTATATGAAATATGCATTGGATGTGTTAGAATGATTATGATTATAAGCAGGAATCTTGTGTGCTTGTGTCTTCTATTGAGTATGTAATCAAGCTTATTCATTATGAAGTGTACTGATATTCTTGTTTCTCTATTACCTACATATTCCCAAGAGTAGAGGGTCATGTGCATGATTTCAACAATGGTATAAAGTTTACCAACCTTTGTGTAGTGTATGGGATCTAAGAGCAAGGACATCTAGAGAATTTTAAGTAGTCTGTAATGTACTATGGCTTTGAGCTAAGCCCTAATAATGTTTTCATAAATTAAGACAATGTACTTTTATTTAATTTACTAGTGTATTTGAACATGGCAGACGACCTAGGTCCTATATTTAAATAATAGTTTTGGTATGTTTATAATTTGTTTTTGGCAAACTCTATATTGATTTTAATTGGCTTGTTTATCAACCTTGTAACTAACATGGGATGGGTAGTTGGCATATATCCTATGTTATATGTGGTGGTAATACACTATTTTTCAACTTCCGCAAGGTATTCAAAACAACATTTTTGATTAGCGAAATATTGGGGGGGTAACAGTCAGGTTTATCAAAGGAATTATAATTTTTTATTCCTTATGATAGAGAAATTATTAAAATATATTCTACATTAAGTCATAACTTAGATGTACATTCCACATGTGGCAATGTAGTTGAGGAGCAGGTAATATTCACATATAAAATAAGAAAATAATGTCAATCAAATGATTTATGTGCTAACATGATAATTTTCCTATGTTTTTAAAGGTGGAATCTCAACATGTCATTTTGAGAGCACAATTGCAGGCTTTGGGAAAATATGTATGAATGGTGATGCAAGAACATCCTAGTCTTGCAAAACTATAGATAATCTACTTATTAATTTTTCCAAAATTGAGGAGTTCAAAACTATTCTCATATGGGTTAATAAATAACTAGTTTATCTAGCAGCCACACATTTCATGTAAACTCCACAACCTCACGTAAGCATAGCATACAATAGTTGCTACATGGCTCAACCAAACACCTTACATGAGTCAACTATGGCTCAAAACCTGGCTCCATAAGGTCGTCCACATCTCCACCTTTAACTAACTCCATATGTGATCTATCTCGATTGAACATGATTTGCATGGCTCTCCAATATTCGTGTAGGAAAAAAAGGCATTGGGAATGTCATTATTAGAAGATAAAAGTCTTCTAAAATATGCTTAGATTGAAAACAATCAACCATACTACTTGGCAGATTATCGAGCAACTTTAACAGAGTAGACAACCTAATTTATTTACCTTATTTAGCTAAGCTTACCTAAAGTATGTTTCTTATCTTTCCTATTGAGTATTGTATTTAACTTAAACCATGGCGTAGGGTGTAATGTCAATCAACTAGTGATGGGGCTATAGTTATTTTGACACAAAATTAGCAAGCTAACCTAGGTAACCATAAATTATGGGCGAGGGTGTACTAAGACTTACCTACATGGATAGATATTTTTATATATTTGGTTGAAGATGCTCCTAGTTAAAAGGATTTTAAAGTCTGCAAGAAATGAGGATTACATTAGCTAGAACAATTTTCTTATCTTTGACACTCTCACATATGGGAAGTGTTTGAGTTGTTGCAAAAAAATGTGCACCATTTATGCTTAACATCACAACTTTGGTTGGTTGATGCAAGTTCTTGTGTTTGTAGGTATCAAATCCAAGTTTTACTTCCTGAATCATTCTTGTTCCCATTATACATTTTTTATTTTTATTAAAGTAATCCCCACCATCAACATTAATGCTTAGCTTAATGCCATTTGTTTAGCATTATGCATCAGATTGGTATCAAAGCTTAATGTTAGTAAATGTAAGGTTTCTTCTTCTTCTCTTTTTAATATCTCATCCTTTGAAAGTTTCGACAATCACAATTTCAAACTACTTTTTTCCACACCATACTTCACCTTGAATTCCTCTTAGGTGGATTCTTTTTTCATGTGTAGTCCAAGATTAACACAAGGAGAGAAAACCTATTTCATGAGGATTAAGACTTGAAGAGGGTCACAAATTAAGAAGTGATAGGGTCATTGAGGCATTGCGAGTATACATGAGGAGAGTATTAAGTATGTTGGAATCATTCTTACCAAATGCTAACCCTCAGCAAGCAAGGAGTCTCATACCTCAAGGAGAGGAAAGGGTGAATGGTATAAGGAATGTGCTAACTGAATATAACTATTCTTCAAACAATTCCCCTTCGACCATTCGATGGAGAAGGCTAGGAATGAGGGATCCATTTAGTTATGTCAAGTTAGAAGTCCCTGAATCTGACAGATCCCATAATCCAAAGGAGATGAGGTGTAAGCGATTATTTGAAGCTAGGGTTTTGGATGATGAAAGGTCTTTCAAGGCTGCAGTCCATAAGAGCAAGGGACATGCTTATTTTTGTTAGGGAATTTGGTGCAAAATTTAGGGAGAAAGGGTAAATCTAGGGTGAGGATTTGGGTGAAGATGAAGAGGTTGATGTAGGAAAGATTTTTGCCACCTTGGTATACTCAAGACCTTTACAACAAAATGTCTTCCTTATGACAAGGATGTTTGAGTGTGGAAGAATATATGCGGGAGTTTGAAAGAACGATCATTAGGCTTGCAATTATGGACGTATAGGAACATGCCACGTCTTAGTTCATAGGAGGGTTGAGGGGAGATATTGCTATAAATGTATAACTCTACAAATACTATACCTTAGATGAGTTGTTCCATTCAGCCATCAATGGAGAGAAGCACAAATAATAGAAGTGGGGTTCAAGGGTTTGAGGCTTGAGGCTAAGTACTTTCCTACCTTAGAAGAAACTGAAAGATAACTATAACACCCCCAAAATTTACTACTAAAAATTTTTTTTATTAAAAGTTATAAGCGGAAGCAAATACAGTAAATTTTGAGGTGCTACCACCAAACTTAGTACCATATCGGTTTCCTCCACTTTTCTTATACCAAGTGTTAAGGATAAAAACATTTTTTACACAAAGTAAAAGATAAAATAATAAAATAGAGTAGCGCAATAATTAGAATATAGAAAATACAACCTACTAATTGTGGTTATAAAATAAAGTCGGTGAAAAACAAATACAAGAGATTATATGGAAAATACAAAAAAAAAATTCCAAATAGTCCTATTCTCTTAACTCAAGAGTAAATCTTGAAGAGTGCTTATAACTAACCTGAAAAGGCTATTGCCTATTGAATAAGCTGGGTCCCAATAAATAAACACTTTAGTCCTATGGTACTTTGTAAGCCATTATACGAGACTAATATGTAAGGCCCGCATACAATAAATCAAATGCAACACATCAAATTCATGATCATGGAATAATACATATATTAACAAGTACCCCACTATTGTCACTAGTGGACCAATAAATATAGTGCAATCTAGGGTAAGATACTCTTGACCACAATTCTCGCTGGTCGACTGGTAAATATAATATAATCCAAGACAAAGCAATCGTGACCACTATTCCCACTAGTTGACCAATAAACTTAATAGAATCAAGGTTAAAATGCTCCTAATCACTATTCTTATCAGTGGACAAGTAAACTTAATATATATGGTCCTGACCCATGTGGTGTTCTACTATAAGTAATTAGTGTCTTTCCATTTAATTATCACACAATTCCTATTTATTTACTTGTGGGGGAGATCATGAACCTAGAGACATTAAGGTTCACAAGTCATATTAGTGCTTTAGAGTAGCATAGTATCGTTTCATCGAGGGATGCAATAATACCATAGTCACACCACTATATTAAGGCACACCATATTCTTTTGATAAGAACACCTAATCCTTTAGTGTGCATACCCTCTACTTAGGTCTGTTGAGCTAAATAGAGTAAAATGTGGGGCCTGGACAGGATAGTAAGGCTCACTAGCAAAATCTAGAAAATTTGTGGGCTAATGATGTTATGTGGGAGTATGGAATTCTCAATTATGTGATGTTAAGGCTCGAATTGGATTTGGTTATTCATATTAAGGTTCAGTGATGGTGAATGAAGGTTAAAGGTGTTTGAATAGGATGGAGTGATGATGGTGATGAATTGGATATGATGATGATAATTTGATGGTGATGAATTGGATATGATGATGATAATTCGATGGTGATGGATGGATGATGATAATTCGATGATGATGATGGTTCAAATGTGATGACATGATTATGATATTGATTCAACAATGATGTGTTGGTCAGGATGATGATTTGACGATTAAGGTTTAATGAAAGATGATTTCATGGATTTGGGTTAGGGTTTCAAAAATGGGGTTAGAGTTAAGTTTTTTTTTCAAAAATTAGGGTTAGGGTTTTGAATGGTAGAGCTGATTTATGGTTTCACTTAGGCTTTGATTTGGGTGGTGTTTGGATGATGGTGATGGCTAAAAAATTGTGGATTATGTAGAGTTTAAACGATAGAACTTAATCTTTAATACACATAAAGAAAGAAATTAAGGGTTTCAAGATTAATCGTTCATAAAGGTTCGATTAAACTTGAATTGAATTCACACAGAATTCGATATTTTTGCAAGTTGCATTCAAAATTTATTCTTGATCATCCACTACCCGAATTGCGAATTCCATGGCTTTATATAGCCAATCTACCTATTTAGCTAAAAAACATAATTGAAGAGATTATATAGACATAATATTCACCATCAAACATTAGACCACTCCTTAATCCCCTTTTCACACACATCATAACATTTACAAGAGACGTGCATCATTTTTCCACTTTCCAATATGACATCGATAATAATTATTATTAGTAAGACATCATATTTACATAAATCAAATTCTAAAAACCCTTATATGCTATTATACGATAATCCATACATTTTATCGGGTTTAACTATAACCTTATTTCCACCAAAAATAAACTTTATCAATAATATATACATAACTTTATTTCATTAAAATACAAGAGATTATTATGATACACAATTTTCTCTAAGATTTGTTTGTTTACCTTGTTAAGCAACAAATATGAAACTAACAAGGAAATGGGATTTCAAACAAAAGAAATTAAAAATGATTATATTACTTTGAAATAGGCATTGAAAGAACATATCGAATAGTATAAAAAGTAGATCAATTATTTCTCAAAAAATAAAAAAAAATATGAATGATGTTTCAAGAAGTTTAAATTATTCACAAGAATAGAAAATAATCCTCTGTTAGCAAATTTTCTTTAAGATGTTTCTTTACCTGGCGAAGAATGTATATCTATAATAGTACCAAATGACATTTAACATAAACAAATTCAAAAAGATAAAGGTATGTCTTCCATGTCTCTCTTTAATTTTGACAACTTTTGAAAGTAATAGATCAAATAGAAGGGTCAAACACATGAAACTTTAATCAATAAATTGAAAAAATATATATATGAATTGATAAAAGTGATGCTTTATAAATTGATCAAAATAGAAAATCAAGCTATGTTACTTAATATTCTCCAAGATATGAGTGTTTTCTTCCCAAAGCAACAAATCTCAATAAGATAAAGTGATGGGACTTAACATAAAAGGAAAAAAAGGGAAAATGTGTTCTAATACACTAATTACTTTCTTATGTCTACCTTAACTTTCAATAAATTTTAAAAGCAACAAAATAAATAATAGAGATTAAAATATAGTATTTTATTTAATAAACATATAAAAAAATCTTTTTTGAAATGAAAAACCATTTAGAAATTCACAGAAATAAATATTGACATAATCTTATTTAGTTTTATCATAGATAGGTGTCTTTGCTTCCCAAAGAAACAGATATAAAATAGATAACCAAATGGGAGTGAACATAGAAGATGAAAAATTAGAGATATAATTTAGTGGCTTTTATAGACAAAATAAGAAACAATAAAAATAATAGATGATAAAAATTTCAAAAGCAAACTCCAATACCCAGATTTTTTCTCTATCATAAACTTTTAATTAAAGTTGAAAGAAATAGATTTAATTGTGGAGTGTAATGTAGGGAAACTTACTAAATAAACTAGCAAAATTTCTTTCTAATAAAAAAATGCTTTAGAAATTTCTAAACATAGAAATTTTATTCTCAAAATAAGAAAGTATATTTTAAGAAGTAGAACGTATTAAAAATAAGAAAGCTTCAAAATCTTTATTGATAAATCTTGAACATAAACAAGAAAAAGAAGCTGTAAAAATATAGATTACATCAAAGCAACATTGTTTTGAGTATATATTATAACCAATAGAAAAATAAAAATTAGTAGACTTTTGATAAGGCATATTATTCTACACAAACTTATGCTACTAATCTCTATAAAAGACTATTGAAATTGAAGAAAAATGAATGTAGAAAATTAAGCCACCCCTCTGTAGGAATTTAGCCAAGCGAAACACAACGCAGCGAAATAAAATCAAAGGCTAAATTTACCAGGAACATATGCTAGATTAAAGACGAACCTACTTGAGCTAATTGAGTTTGTTTCAATTGATTGATTTCAATCTCCTTTGAGCGAGTGAGTGTGAATTGTGTCTACCTCTACCGGTATCCACACACTTTGAATCTGGATCACTAAGGAAGCGTGCTAGCGCCAATGGAACACACTCTCAATTTCGTGAATAACCAATGTTGGTGGCTAGGTTATTTTCTCCCACTTAGAGAGAGAGAGCAAAAAGGTGTATATATAAAACCCCAGCTTGGGTATTTATATTAACACTCTAGCCCACCTACAGGGATTGGAATTGGGCCTTAATCACATTAAAACCACTTTGACTTGATGAGATATTAATCATATTAAAATCTCATCTTATTCTTTTGATCCAGTTCAGTTCGGTGTGCGACCCTGTAGGTTCACGTAATATTGGCAATGGACCAAAACTCCTTTTGGTCCCACAAATCATAAGAGGTCTCTAGCAAGACATTATGACCACCCAAATTACGCAAATGTCCTATGCTCGACATAACCTATTAATAACCCGTATATTTGTCCTTTTGTCACACGATATTTAGATTGAACATAAGGCATTTGTCGTGTCATCCTTGCTATGTTCAATCACATTCTTTCTCGATCACCATGTAAGACTAACCTTAACCAAACGACACCTCGTTTGCACATGACCATGCTAACATTAGTGATACTTGTCGAGGGGCCCAAAGATATCTCTCTCATGTCATGAGAGGGACTAATCCCATCTTGATCAACTATGTGCCTCTATATGATTCACAACATGTCTAATCAATACCTTTATGATCACCCCTAATAAGGGTAACGTTTGGTAAAGTTAAAACAGAATGATCATCATACCGACAAATAGGATGTTCTCAGGTCAAAGGACGATATAAAATTTAGAGAACACTGATGACACTTTGTACAATATTTAATGCAGTGTCCTCCTACTGGGTCGGTCCAATATCATGTTCCCTAACATGTATCTATGTTATTAGTTTGATATCTCATATCAATGATCAGTGGAACATGATCATCAACTAATCAACATACTAGTCTTATAATCACTAATATCCCTTAATTAGATGATATTAGACTAGGGAAAATTCTTGAATAATAATCTTTCTATCTATTATTAGAGTTCCACAATCCAGTCACATACTTGATTATCTACATAAAGAATAATTATTCAAAGGGATAACAGCATTTGAATGAATAACATCATTTGATGCTTTTATTAATAAGCACAATCTCTAAATATGCAAATATAAATTATAACATATGATTGGTTCTAGGGCATATTTCCATTAGTCTCCCACTTGCACTAGTACTAATCATGTATAAGCCTAATGCCTTGTGAACTAGTATGACGTTCATACTTATGTTGTGGAAGAGCTTTGGTTAATGGATCAGCAATATTTGCATTTGTATGAACCTTGCACAAATTCACATCACCCCTTTGGACAATCTCTCGAATGATGTGATATTTCCTGAGTATGTTCTTGGTCTTCTGATGAGACCGTGGCTCCTTAGCCTGTGCAATTGCTCCATTGTTGTCACAGTATAAACAAACTGAACTCAGAATGCTAGGAGCCACTTCTAGTTCAGTGATGAATTTTCTAATCCACACTGCTTCCTTTGATGCTTCTAAAGCAGCAATATACTCAACTTCTGTTGTAGAATCAGCAATCGTGTCTTGTTTTGAACTCTTGCAACTCACAACTCCACCGTTAAGGCAAAATACATAACCTGACTGCCATCGGAAATCATCTTTATCTATTTGGAAACTCGCATCTGTGTAACCAGTTACCAACAGATCCTGTTCTCTTCCATATACCAAGAACATTTCCTTTGTCCTTCTCAAGTACTTGAGAATGTTCTTGACTACAGTCCAGTGACTCTCACCAGGGTCAGATTGGAACCTGCTTGCTATGCTAATGGCATATGAGATATCTGGGTGAGTACACAACATGGCATACATAATAGAACCAATGGTTGAAGCATATGGAATTCTACTCATGCGGTCTCTCTCATCCTGTGTCTGAGGACACTAAGTCTTGCTAAGAGCCAAACCATGTTGCATAGGCAAGAAACCTCTCTTGGAGTCTTGCATATTGTACCTATAGAGGATCTTGTCGATATAAGTACTCTGACTTAATCCAATCAACTTTCTTGATATATCCCTATAGATCTTGATCCCTAAAATATAGGCTACCTCGCCAAGATCCTTCATTGAAAACGAATTACCTAGCCATGTCCTTACATACTGTAGCATAGGAATATCATTTCCAATAAGGAGTATGTCATCCACATAAAGAACAAGGAAAACAAGTGCACTCCCACTAAACTTCTTGTAAACACAAGACTCTTCTTCGCATTTGATGAAGCCAAACTCTTTGACTACTTCATCAAAACAAAGATTCCAACTCCGAGATGCTTGCTTAAGACCATAAATGGATCTCTTAAGCTTGCATACCTTTCCAGCAATGCTGGGATGCCCAAAAACTTCAGGTTGTGTCATATACACATCCTTCTATAAATAACCATTAAGGAATGCATTTTTGACATCCATTTGCCATATTTCATAATCATGGAATGCAGCAATTGCTAGAAGGATCCGAATGGATTTAAGCATAGCAACAGGTGAATAGGTTTCTTCATAGTCAGTACCATAAATTTGTTTGAAACCTTTAGCCACTAGACGTGCCTTAAAAACATCCACATTGCCATCTTTATCAAGTTTCTTCTTGAAAATCCATTTGCACCCAATGGTTCTACAACCATCAGGCAGATCAACCAAAGTCCATACTTGGTTTTTATCCATGGATTCCATCTCGCATTTCATGGTGTCGAGCTATATATCGGAGTCAGAGCTCATCATTGCTTCTTCATATGTTAAGGGTTCATCATTGTCTAACAATAATACATCACGATGTTCAGTCATGAGAAACATGTATCTCTCTGGCTCATGACGCACCCTTGTAGACCTACGTGGAGCCCTTTCCACTTCTGCAGGCCCTATAATAGATTGTAAAGGCTGCTTAGGCTCTATTACACTGGGATCATTATCCTGTGGTTCTTGAATTTCTTCAAGATGTACTTTACTCCCACTGCCTCTTCCAGAAAGAAATTCTCTTTCTAGGAATACACCATGCCGAGCAACAAACACTTTGTTCTCGGTGCGGTTGTAAAAGTAATATCCTTTAGTTTCTTTAGGATATCCCACAAAGAAGCATTTGTCTGATTTGGGTTCAAGCTTGCTTGAGGTCAAACATTTTATATATGCCTCACAACCCCAAATCTTGAGAAAAGATAAACTTGGAACTTTTCCAGTCCATATCTCATACGGAGTCTTTTCTACTGCTTTTGATGGAGCTCTATTTAGTGTGAACGCTGCGGTCTCAAGAGCATAGCCCCAGAAAGAGATTGAAAGATCGGTGTGACTCATCATTGATCGAACCATATCTAATAAAGTTCGATTCCTCCGTTCAGATACACCATTCAACTGTGGAGTTCCTGGTGGAGTGAGTTGTGAAACTATTCCACATCTTTTAAGATGGTCATCAAAAGCTTGGCTCAAGTATTCACCTCCTCGATCCGATCAAAGAGCTTTAATAGTTTTACCAAGTTGGTTCTGTACTTCATTTTGAAATTCTTTGAACTTTTCAAATGATTCATGTTTATGTTTCATAAGATAAACATAACCATATCGACTAAAGTCATCAGTAAATGTGATGAAGTATTGAAAACCTCCTCTAACCATTGAACTTATTGGTCCACAAACATCAGTATGTATGAGGCCTAATAATTCATCAGCCCTTTGACTGTTACTAGAAAATGGGGATTTAGCCATTTTCCCTAATAAACAAGACTCACACGTTTCAAATGATTCAAAATCAAATGATTGTAGAAGTCCATCTCTACGGAGCTTCATAATGCGACTCTCATTTATATGTCCTAAACGACAATGCCAAAGGTAAGTTGGATTCGAATCATTTGACTTGAACCTTTTAGTATTTATGTTATAAATAGGGAAATCAAGATCTAGAACATAAAGCCCATTAGTCATTTGAGCACATCCATAAAACACTTCATTCAAATAAAAGGAGCAACTATTGTTCTTAATAATGAAAT
This sequence comes from Tamarix austromongolica, assembly GCA_039764185.1. NCBI lineage: Eukaryota > Viridiplantae > Streptophyta > Magnoliopsida > Caryophyllales > Tamaricaceae > Tamarix > Tamarix austromongolica. The sequence goes on along the minus strand of CM077813.1, from coordinate 32,523,400 downwards.
GAAAGCCTTCCTTGTCCAAAAAAGAAACAGAGATGATGTTCCTACTTATAGCAGGTACATAATAACAATCATTAAGTTCTAGAATCAATCCCAATGGCAAGGCTAAATTGAATGTTCCTACAGCTTGAGCAGCAACTGTTGCTCCATTTCCAACGCGTAGGTCCAATTCTCCTTTTGCCATTCTTCTACTCTCCTTTAGACCTTGCCGATTTGTACAAATGTGAGATCCACATCCGGTATCTAATACCCATGAAGAAGTAGAAGTAGTAACATTTACTTTTATAACATAAATACCTAAAGTTGTGGCTTCAACCAAGCCATTCTTCTTATCTTCCAAGTATTTCTTACAATTTCTCTTCCAGTGGCCAGACTTGTTACAATAGAAGCATTGATGGTCAACAGTTGGTCCAGGCTTAGGATTGGCCTTGTTAAGTTTGTTCCAGTTCTTAACTGGAGTCTTACCCTTACCTTTGGGATTAACCTTTCCTTTAAATTTACCACCTCTCTTGAAACCTTTGCCCTTTTGAACCATTAAAACATTATTTGGCTTCTTAATGTTTTGTTCAGCAGTCTTAAGCATCCCATGCAACTCAGTTAGCGATTTCTTGAGATCATGCATGATGTAGTTCATGAAAAACTGATCATATGACTCAGGCAATGATTGCAGGATCAGATCCGTAGCCAACTCTTACTTAATGGAAACATCCAATCTCTCAAGATAATTGACATAGCCAATCATTTTAAGAACATGTGGACTGACTGGGTTCCCTTCTGTGAGCTTGCATGAGAACAATGCTTTTGTAGTCTCAAACCTTTCAACTCGAGCTTGTTTCTCAGACATGTTCTTGAGTTCATTGATAAGAGCATGGACATCAACCATGCGCTCAAACTATTTTTGAAGGTCTGATTGCATGCAAGATATCATTAGACAAGCTACATCCAATGACTCATCTTTGTGCTTACGATAAGCAGTTTGCTCAGCACGTGGGGCATTAGCTGCCGGTTCCTGAGGGACTGCCTATTCTAGGACATTGTGTTTCCTTTCTTGAGTGAGAACTATTCTCAAATTTCTATGCTAGTCGAGGAAGTTATTTCCATTTAGTTTGTCCTTCTCAAGGACCGATCGCAGTGAGAATGTGTTGGTGTTATTATTTGGCATATTGATCTACAACAAAAGATATGCGAAGATTTAAATTTGTGCTTCTTAAAAATTAGATTCTATATACTCGCCAAAGTAAGAATCTCCCACTAAATCTCATTGTCCCTTTGGGATTTTGCACGCCAGGACCCATAATTCACTAACACGTAAGTAAGCTTTGGCTTATCGCTTAAGATATTAGTAATATAGGTAAGCAACACCTTACTAATTACATCCTATGTAACTCCTGGTTGTTGGGTGACATCTAATGTCCTGTCATTCCTAACCTTATGCCTCAAGGCCCAAAACTGTTTTGATAGCCTTGTGAAGTCCAACCAATACGTTTAACAAATGACAATCATCACAAACTATTATACCAAGATAATCATGAATGCTCTGCTTTGGCAAACCCATTCAATGACGATACTGGTGTTAATAGCATGAGGTATTGGGAAGGCATTTAAGACTTATATTAAAGGGACAACTATGCATGCAAAAAATTCACAAATGATAGCTACGTAGAATATACGAAGTAAATAAACAACAGAATACTAAGTGTGTGATATAGCATGGCCTCAGAACAAAATTGACCGGCAACCAATTGCCACTACTCTTCTTCGAACACCAACAATCTTGAACTCTTCAAGGCAATTCCTTTGCTTCAAGTTCCAAACTCCTATCATTTAGGATGTACACTACATCCTAATGATCTAGCTAATAGCACTAAGGATACATACAAAAGGGTGTCCTAAAATACAAGAGATCTATGAATGGAATAAAATATTTACAAAATACTTAACAACTCGTAGGCCGTAAAACCATTACAAAATTACATAACGACACACAGGTCGTATTAAATGAGGCCATGCTATATCACTATGATAAACTGCTCCATACCTGTACTCATGCATTTATCACATAAAGTAACATACAAGCATGTGCAAAATAAGATAACATAGGGATAAGGGAAGTGCCCCTGGCAGCGGTTATTAAATTAATGACATTAATTAATTTCAATAATAAAAAATTTAACGGATTGATCCAATCAATCCAAAACCCTTCCAATCCCTATTGGACTTAAAATACCTTAATCATACCATATTTAATAGACCAATATGAATTAATCACATTAATTTCCATCAACTGAATTGATCAAATTAATTTACCTTTATTGAAAAGGCGTTACATAACTTATCAAATTAATGAAATCTCATTGTCTAATATAAATTAAATCATATTTAATTTCTATAATCAAATCATATTTAATTATCTAATATAAATTAATCGCATTAATTTATCTTTATTGAATAGACGTTACATAACTCATCAAATTAATGAAATCCCATTCAAAAGGCCAGAATAAATTATTCAAATTAATACAACCTTTGAATTGATATTTCAAAATTATGCATATGCATCTACCCTAATCCTAGCCGCCAACAAGAACCAAAACCGAAACTAGTAGATCAAATCTACTACCACATAAAATGATATGTACAACATATTCATAAACTTAAGAGACTAACCATTTGAATCCCATAAAATCAATCAAATTTATCATCAAATAACGATGATAAAATAAAACCGAATCAAAAGATTCAATCGATTAGATCTATGAAATTAGACCAAATCAATTAATCCAAATATTAAAAAAATATATGTTAGAGCGAATAAGGGAAAGATCACATCAACCCCTATCGAAATAAAGAACAAATTCAACAGGCCGAAAGAAATCATAGCACTTTGCTTTGATACCACTATAGGAATTTTGCCAAGCGAAACACAACGCAGCGGAATAAAGTCAAAGGCTAAATTTACCAGGAACATATGCTAGATTAAAGATGAACCTGCTTGATCTAATTGAGTTTGTTTCAATTGATTGATTTCAATCTCCTTTGAGCGAGCGAGTGTGAATTGTGTCACACCTCTACCGGTATCCACACACTTTGAATCTGGATCACTAAGGAAGCGTGCTAGTGCCAATGGAACACTCTCTCAATTTTGTGAATAACCAGCGTTGGTGGCTAGGTTATTTTATCCCACTTAGAGAGAGAGAGAGCAAAAAGGTGTATATATAATAAAACCCCAGCTTGGATATTTATATTAACACTCTAGCCCACCTAGAGGCATTGGACTTGGGCCTTAATCACATTAAAACCACTTTGACTTGATGAGATATTAATCATATTAGAATCTCATCTTATTCTTCTGATCCAGTTCAGTTCGGTGTGTGACCCTGTAGGTTCACGTAATATTGGCAATGGACCAAAACTCCTTTTGGGCCCACAAATCATAAGAGGTCTCTAGCAAGACATTATGACTACCCAAATTACGCAAATGTCCTATGCTCAACATAACCTATTAATAACCCGTATATTTGTCCTTTTGTCACACGATATTTAGATTGAACACAAGGCATTTGTCGTGTCATCCTTGTTATGTTCAATCACATTCTTTCTCGATCACCAAGTAAGACTAACCTTAAACAAACGACACCTCGTTTGCACATGTCCATACTAACATTAGTCATACTTGTCGAGGGGCCCAAAGATATCTCTCTCATGTCATGAGAGGGACAAATCCCATCTTGATCAACTATGTGCCTCTATATGATTCACAACATGTCTAATCAATACCTTTATGATCACCCCTAATAAGGGTAACATTTGGTAAAGTTAAAACAGAATGATCATAATACCGGAAAATACGAAGATCTCAGGTCAAAGGACAATATACAATTTAGAGAACACTGATGACACTTTGTACAATATTTAATGCAGTGTCCTCCTACTGGGTCGGTCCAATATCATGTTCCCTAACATGTATCTATGTTATTATTTTGATATCACATATCAATGATCAGTGGAACATGATCATCAACTAATCAACATACTAGTCTTATAATCACTAATATCCCTTAATTAGATGATATTAGACTAGGGACAGTTCTTGAATAATAATCTTTATATCTATTAGTAGAGTTCCACAATCCGGTCACATACTTGATTATCTACATAAAGAATAATTATTCAAAGGGATAACAACATTTGAATGAATAACATCATTTGATGCTTTTATTAATAAGCACAATCTCTAAATATGCAAATATAAATTATAACATATGATTGGTTCTAGGGCATATTTCCATTTCCCTCACTTCTTAGCTTGCCTAAATTGAACCTGACTTGTCTCATCCCCCTTTCTCTTGACAATGTCAACCAAGCTTGCCTCTTTTGCTCTTATTTCTGATCCATTCTCATTCCTCACTTGCGTTATTTTACCTTTCTCCCTTATCCTTAAGGAAAATTTCCCCAACTATTGAGTAGCTATCTTTTTTCCCTCTTCTTCCCTCTACTAAGAAAAACAAAAGCTTTCTCTTATTTTATCCTTTCATTGTGCAAGCGTTGTATTCTTTCTCATCTTCTGATCTTTGTTTTAGTTCTATCTTGCTTTCTTTAAGTAAGGAAGAATTAAGGTTGGGAAAGGTTGAAAGTTTCAGCTACTTCTTTAACACCCTATTTTTGAGGAAAAAAATGGTGGTAATTTGTGTCTTCTTCTGATTTTTCTTAGTTTTTAATGAAGTTTTCATAGAGGATTTTAATGTTATTTACTTTGATATCTTTGGAATCAATGCTTTGCTAGATAAGACATCTAGTAAAAGTTTTATACTATAAGAATTGCTTCAAGGTAAGACATTTTTTAATTTAACATAATTTGGTGCCTGTGGTATATTGGAGTTAAATGAGTTGGTGCTTATATGAGTATGACCTAATTGTGATCCATGGTATGGTCATGTGGTATAATTCTTCCCAAGTTAGTGTTGTTGGAATTCTATAATTTGGAGCATAAAATATGTTGTTTTAGCTTGATTTGTGTAAATATGTACATTACCAAATATTTATGAAATTATATGTGTTTATCATGTATGTTTATATGTGTTTGACATATTATCACACTAGGATTTATATGGTAAAGTGTGGTAAAATTTACTATGTGCTTCGCAATCCTAAGTAGTGTTTTACCTAGACTAGTTGATCAATTCCTTGAACTCATCAACAAGTTTTGTGAGCAGTCGAGTGGTTTCAAGTTTTAGACTGGTTGGTTATGAGATGAGCCAATTTTGTTGGTAAATCAGTTGACTAGTTTTGATGACCAATTGATCGGTTGGTCAAACGCATTGACTGGTGTCCTTATAGACCCAAATAGTTTGGTCTTTGCTTTGACCCATTTACCAGTTGGAACAAACCAGTTGACTGGTTGCTATAACCAATCAATCACTTGGTTAAACCCATCGATTAGTTTTTCTATAAGAAAAAATGGGTTAATCTCTACACAGGCTCTTATATTGAATGGACCTAGCAAGTCGACTAGTTTACATGAATAGTTAATAATTAACTGGTTTCCTATTGTTGTTTTAGTCTACGTCCGATATGACTAGACTAGTTAACTTGTCTAAAGGACCAATCATATGGTCCAACTAGAAGCCATTGGTTACTTTATTATTTGTTGTGATTCTTCTGGGCTTTTGGTGTTGATACTTCCATGTATTTACAATATTTTATATATGATTTCAAGAATGATGACTTGATTTAATATGAATCACCATGATGGTATTTGAGATTTGTTTTTTGTTTAGTTTTGTGTGATCTCTAAACACCCAAATGGTGGCTTAATGCCTTATGATGTGTTTGCTGTTATCACTAGGAAATACCCAATTTTGTTAAATAATGGAATTTAATGATCTTTTGTATTATCACTTGGAAACACCTAATTTTTTGTGTAGAATTTTTTATGATTTGATATATCTCTTGTAGCATGAATTAATGGTTTAAGATTTTGATCTAGCCTTTTTCTCTAACTCTAGAGGTATTTGCTGAGAGTTCGTGGGTAGGTTGCCCTTGGTTATATTTTTTTTCATTCAGTGCATGTTTCCTTCTCTACAAGGTTGTGATTGGTAGGGGGTATGCACATGTCTTTGAGGCTAGAGATCATACTGTGGTAGGTCGGCATGTCATTATTGTCTAGTTTGTGTGGGTTAGGTATCCTAGTACAAGCCCCCTAGCACTTTATATTGTCCATTGCATAGGCAAGTTTGGTATCCCAACCTTTTAACCCTCACGGCGCAGACATTTAAGGTTTGATGGGTGAGGTATCTTAGTATTAGCCCACTTAGTGTCGTTGGACCACTTATGGAGGGTGTGGTATCCTAAAAGAAAGCCTTTTCAATGTGTTTTGATCTAGTATGATGCGTGTGGTATCCCATTGTGATCATTTTTGCTGCCATGACTCTTATTCATGGTGAAGAATTGTGTATGGTTGAATGAACTATCCTATTAATCAAAAATTGTGTGGCAAATAAGGAGTAATTCTAATATGGTTTATATTGTATGCATTATATGCATTACTATATTTATTTACTTCCCTTATTTCCATGAAAGCATGTCATGTTGCACTTAGGTTATACTGATATGATAACTCCATGCTGTTATGTGACATTAATGTGCTGCATGAGCCTTATTGAATTTTACGTAGTATTTTAATAATATTGCACTTGTCTAGTCATTGCGATGATCTAGCTTCTTATCTGGGGAGCAAAGGTTGTTTTTTAGGGTTACAACTCTCAATTAGAGTATGATGAGGGTAATGACGTGAGCCATTAGTGGACCATTGCTTGGGTTTATGCGTTTATGATTGTGCCTAACCGGTTATTATTATTTTGCCCACTATGTTTGTAATCTTTTATATTTCAAGTTATTTAAATTCTTGCCACTATTTCATATATCATGTTTTGTATAACTATCAAGTTCTCTATCTATAAAATTATTCTAATCTTTGTTATCTTATACTATATGAATGTATGATCATGCGTTCTATTATTTCTTGTTCCAGTTTTCTTGCTTCAGGCATGGCTTAGGTGATGATCACACCCTTCTTATGGTTAAATTGCGGTAACATTTTGTAATTTTATTTTACAAATGCTTCTACATTGTCTTAAAAAAAATTTATGGTCCAAAGTTTTGGGTTGTTATAGGTAGTGTTATGATGCCCCATCTTTTTGTGTAGTTTACTAAATAAGAAGTTATGGGGTTTACTAAGATTTGATAGTTTTTGATTTTTATTTAGAACTATATTTGACTTACAAGATAAATTAGATTTGAATAAGCTTTTGAATCTAAACAAAATGAGTTTCTAGCAAGCTGATCGATTGGTTCAATGAACCAATTGACTCATTTTCCATTCCAACTAAAGGGTTTTGTTTGACTAAACTACTTGATTTATTTAGGGAACCAATGGAAAGGTTCATACAACATTCGATTGGTTGGCTAAACCGATCGACTGCTTTATCAAGTTGAGTAGATTTTCAAAACTCTTTTTATTTTGAAAAAAAATTATATCAAAATGGAACCTTGATAATCCCATTTCAAGTTGTTTTTCAAAGATTTTTAACATTTCTTATCGTGCATTTAGCCCAAATGTTTTCCTTGAATTGATTTGAGGGTTTAATTTGGACAAGTGAGGGGGAATGTGATTTCAACTTTATCTTCTTCCGCCTTTCTCCTCTGTACACTTCAAGAATTGGTGCTTTGAATTTCATACCTATCTCTATTTGGTCGGGAGATTCCTTCCACACCGATCATTCATTTCCTCTCTTATGTTTGACATTTCGAAATCATTTCGATATTTTTTTTTTCATAAATGACCATTTCAGCTCACAATGGGAAATCAATTTATCTTTGAAGAAATCTACTTAATCAGCTCAAATTCAAATGGTAGAAACTAGGTTTCTTCAATCTTAACATAGCCACACTAGTCTTTTTTCAACTTGTTGGCTATAAATAGCCATAATCTCTCCTTCCATCACCTCCCTTTTAACAACTGAAATATGCCAACTCTCTCAAATTCAAGCATTGTTTGGCTTCTTTCCACTCCCTTGATCCTTTCTCTAGCTCCTTCTTATTTATCATTAAATGAGGTAGGGATATATTTAAGAGGAAGTTAAGTCTTTCCTTTAATACATATTCCCTACCTTCTCTCTTTGGTTTAGTAAGTTTTTTCTCCTAATTCAAATTTTGATTTATAAATTTATTTAAAGCTTTAACTTGTATTTTTTTTAAGGTTTGGAAGTAATAAATCTTCTAGGGTTAGTTTTTTTAAATTTGGGGAAAAGTTTTGTTTGCACCAATAAACTCCTTCTTACATCTAAAATATAACTTAGTTATGTGAATGTTATTGTAAATTCTTTTGATTCTTAAGTTATGTGTTGGCATGAGGTTTGGTTTCAGTTTATGCATGTTGATTAATTTATGAATTGTGAGAAAAAAAAGCATGATTTTAGTGAAATTAGGTTGATTTGATTAATTATTAGGTATGTTTTAGTTTATGAATAGAACAAGCATTGGTATGATGCTAGGATATGTTATGGTTTGGATGTGATAGGACTTTTGAGGCTAAACTACATGATAAATGTCTATTTTCCATTATTTTGGGGAAAAGAAATTGACTATTTAGGCTTGACAGATCGACATGTCCACAAAACAGTCGACTAGTTTGCCCTAACCAAGCGACCGATAGATCCGTAGTGATTTTGGTTTGCTCTCTACTTAAACCCATCGACTGGTTTGGTATAATCGATCAAGTGGTATTTAAATGTTGACTATTGTGGCTAAACTGATTAACAAGTTTGAGGGAACCCTTGATTTTGTTGAGCTAAGCCGATTAAGTGGTTAGCTCAACCAATTTCTTGTTAGGCCAAACCGATCAACTTGTTCTTCTAGATTTTGTGGTTTTCATCCTTTCTTGTGGATATGCTTTGAGACTATGCCTAAAACTTGCATATGACTATTTAACATGCGAAATGGGTCTGTTCATATGAATTGACGACCTAATGGATGGATTAATTGGAACATGACACATAACATACAAAATGGGTCTTGTAAATGCCTTAATAAGTAAAATTGAAAGAGTACTTGATGGCATTAAAGAGCTAATGCAACCTAAACTTTTTCTTAAGAAAGACTAATCTTATGGATTTAGATAATATTGAGTAAGCATAAATGGAAATCCCAAACAAGGTTCGTGAATATGGTAATGGTTAAGATTGAATAAGTATGCGAATAAGATACTAATCACTTAAAGCAAAAGAAAATTGAGCTGTGGTTGGGTCTGGGTTTGCCAATATTTGATTAGATACCAATGGTTATTCTACCTTTGGGCATTTATTAGGGCCTTCAACCTTTACCTTTTGGCTAGATCCTAGAAGATCTTAGTGCCTTATGTACTTTAGACAGTGACTATGTTGTAGGGGGTATTGATCCTGGAGGGTCTAGTTACTTAGATGGTTTTTGGATTCGGCCTAGACTTATAACCATTAGTGGTTAGTTGGGTTTGGCCTTACATTTGTCCATTGATGGTTACTTGGCATGGCCCTAGACTTTATCTTATTTTATTTTGATAGACTTGTATAGTATTTGAGACCATGAGGTGGCACATAGTTTGTTACTTGATAATAATTGGAATGGTTATTTAGATAATATCTAAGAAAAGTAATTGTATAAGTGAGTTATTGGATAAGAAGTTTGAATTGGAATATAGCTAAAGAGAAACATAAAGGTAAAAGGAAAACAATGGTAAAGCATATAATGGCTTATATATGTAGAAATGACCTAATGAAGTTAGAAAAGAGGGAAATGGCATATGTTGAAATTATGTGCATGGATGATCAAAGCCTTCATGATAGTTGGATAGTATACTTAGTAGACTAACTATATTAATCTATGATATTGTGTTATGTTGTTAAATATGATGAGTCATATATGGTATGAATTTCCTATTACTGATGAGGCCTTGATAGAGTATGTATATTATCTATATTATTTATGTGTTGGATATGTTAGAATGATTATGATTATAAGCAAGCATCTTGTGTGTTTGTAACTTCCATTGGAGATATAACTTGACTTATTTAATGTGAAGCATACTGATGTGCCTGTTTTCTCTGTTACCTACTCATTGCTAGTAAGAAGTTTGCCAACCTCATATAGCATATGGGATCTAAGAGCAAGGACATCCAAAGACTTTTAAGTGATCTTTGACAGATTAGGGCCTTGGGCTAAGCCCTAATAATGTTTTATTAAATTGAGACCATGTACTTTGATTTAATTTGCTCATACATTTGATAATGGTGGATCACGAGGTCCTTTATTTGTTTCATATGTTTTCTTTCATTATGTTTATATATATATATATATATATACACACATTGATTTTGATTGTCTCGTTTACTAGCCTTGTAGCTAACAAGGGACGGGCAACTGACGTTTATCCTATGTATGGTGTAGTGATAACACCCTATTTTTCTTTTAGGCTTTGTATATTTCCACTTTCGCAAGGTTTACAAAATAATATTTTTTCGTAGCAAAAAAATTGAGGTGTTACAATCAGGTTTATCTAAAGCATTATAACTTTTATTCCTGATTATAGAGGAATTATTATCTAATCAATCACTTTAAAAATAGAGAAGGTAATATTTTCACATAAAATAAAAAATTATAGGAATCAAAGGAATTATGTTCTAACATGATAACTGTTCTATGTTTGCAACGGTGAAATCTCAACATGTCATTTTGAGAGTATAATTAAAGACTTTGGGAAAGGTGTATGAATAGTGAGGAAAGAGCATCCCAATCTTCCAAAATCAAAGATAATATACTTAATATTTGTTTTTTCAAAATTGAGGAGTTAAAAACTCATCTCATTTAGGTTAATAAATAACTAGATTATCTAGCATCCATACATTTCATTCAAACTCCACCACCTCACGTATGCATGGCTCATAATAGCTGCTGCATGGCTCACCAAAACACCCACCTTACATGGATCAAATATGGCTCCATAAAGTTGGCCACATCTCCACATTTACCCACCTCCATATGCGATCAATCATAGCCGAACAAGGCCTACATGGCTCTCAAAATTTTGTGTAGAATTAAGGGAACAGGGAAGATCATTATGGGAAGTTAAAAGGTGTAACATCCTGAGTCGATATGACCATATGGGGGCTATCTTGGAGCGCTTTTGGATTGATCGACCGACCCCACCGATTAACATAAGTCCTTTTAACGTGCTTTGTCCTTAATCATGTGCTTCCCAAGAAATTTAAAAAAAATTTCTAAAATTTTAAATAAGGTTAACCATCCTAAAATTACTTCATAGCCAATATGCTTAACTATAGAGTTCTTAGGACGGAATTACAAAAAAGGATGGAATATCATGTTGATATAAGTAGCCATATCAATTCTTATGATACTCCACACAATTTTGGGGTATCACATTCACCCCTACTCAAATAATGCAACATCTTCATTGCGTCTCAACCACTAATTGTCTTAATAAAGTTTATCCTAAGAATCATCCAACTTGATTGTTGAGTCGCTCATCTATGTTTAACTCACAGTTGCGGTTTTGCTTTGATACAATATGTAATACCCTAAGTCAATATGATAATATGGGGGTTGGCTTGAAGAAATTTCGGATTGACTGACTGACTTCACAGATAAACATGATTCATTTCAGCATGATTTGTCCTTACTCATGTACTTCCCAATTATTTTAAGAAAATTTCTAAAACTTCCTAACACGGTCACCCATCCTAAAATTGTTCCATGGCTAGTACACTTAACTATGGAGTTCTTAAGACAGACTCACCAAAAACGATGGTATACCATATTGATATAAGTAGCCATATTAATCCTTATAACACTTCACGTAATTTAGGGTATTACAAAAGGTCCTATATAACAAGCTTAAATTGAGGACAAGCAACCATCATTCTCGGTAAATGATTGAGCATCCTCAACCGATGAAACCACTATGTTTATTTACCTTATATAGTAACAACACATCTAACACATGAACATGGAATAGTACATATATTAATAAAAATTAAATAATCATTCGAATAGCTAAATGCATTAATATTACATGCCTAAGATACTCATTCACTTAGAAATAGTAGAACTTATATATAATTAGTCAGCTCTCGAATTATATCCACGTTGGTTCGGGGACCCTACGATTCTCACTAGTGGACTGGTAAATACAGTACAATCCAAGGAAGAACGCTGCTAACCCCTATTCTCACTAGTGGAATGGTAAATATAATACGATCAAGGTAAAGAACTCTTGACCACTATTCTCATCGGTGGATTGGTAGACATAATACACATCTTACCGACTCATGTGGTGTTCCACTATAAGTAATTAGTGTCTTTCCATTTAATTATCACACAATTCCATTTTATTTACTCATGTGGTGTTCCGTTGTAAGTAATTAGTGTCTTTCCATTTTATGAAGTAGCAATTATGAACTTGGTGACACTAAGGTACACCGGTCATACTAGCAATTCAAAGTAGCACGGTATCCTATCGACGATCAATCCAAGGATGTAAAGTTACCCTGGTCGTACTAGTATACGAAGGCTTATAGTACCCTTCTAATAAGGACACCTAGTCCATAAGTATGCGTACCCCTTGCTTAGGTCCATAGAGCTAAATAGAGTAAGAGTGAGGGCTTGAATGAAGCACTAAGGCATATCACCAAAATCCAAAAAAATCATGGGCTAAGTCACAAATCTAGGGCACCAACTCTTAAAGATCTACCATTCTTGATCTCAAGGTTTTTAAATTTACGTATTAGTAATTTAACTAAGGTGACCACAAGAAACCCACATTAACCACATACTTAACCACTTTCATTTGTTTCTAACATTATGAAGTAACTAGAATTAGGATTATTGTCTATATCAACATTAGCAGTCAACTAAGGGCATCCTAGGATCTAATACTCACATAAAGATATTGATGGAAACCGGTTAGGGTTTCGCAAAGGATCGAAAGATTTAGTCGAGCGCAACGTTCGATTTCGCCGGTACAGCCTAAGGAAATCTTTCCAAAGGAAGACCCAAAGATTCAGAAGCACAATTGATTCAATGGCAACTGAAATTAGAAGGCGAATGATCAAGATCGATCAAGGTGAGAACGAAACAGAATCAGAGAAGACAAGCGAATGAGAGAATTGCCAAGAGAGAGAGAAGAAGTCGCGAGAGAGATCGAGAGAAAAATATCAACTGATGTTATTTCTGTCAAAGTTGTGTATGTATTACAATGTATTCGGCCTATTTATATGTACACAGAGGGTCGTATACTTGAAAATACATACAGACAATACAGGCCTGCATGGACGGGTGATACAAAATTTTGGGCCAAAAAAAATGAAGTGTCGACCAGCCCAAATTCGACCAAGCATAAAAAATGTCCCAAATACAATTAAGCTTAAGGCTTAATTTCCCATCAGCTAAAACAACTTTAGCTAATCATGGTCATTAAGGAATGATTAATCTACAATCCATCTAGTCCAAATTAAGGACCGGGTGGCGGATTATACAACCGTCCTAATTCCCATTAGCCCATTCCGACCGGCGAATGCATCATATGGGATTACAAAAATATTTAACAAAATTTTACATAATCTGTACACTCCAAAACATATTCTGCACTTCTCAGCAACTATGTCCAAGTCCACAGAAACCATATGCCGCATTATTTTCCTATTAATTCAACAAATAAGACAAACAATTATAAGTAATTAATTCACAGCAATTTTCAAAATTACTTAAATATAAATTCATAAAATTCACATCATTCCCCTATTCTTGGAAAGGTTTCGCCTCTGAAACCTGAATAAGTCCCAGAAATGGACTAAGATCAGCCAAATTGAAAGAATTACTCACATTTCCAAATTTAACAGGTAAATCAATTTTATAAGCATTATCATTAATTTTCTCTAATACAGTAAATGGTCCATCCCCTCTAGGATCCAATTTTGACTTTCTAAAATTTGGAAACCTTTCTTTCCTTAAGTGAACTTAGACTAAATCTCCAGGTTTTAAAATCATTTTTCTCCTTCTTTTATTAGCATGTTCAGCCATATGTTGTACCTTTTTATTAATTTGTTGCCTTACAGTCTCATGTAATCTTTTTATACTTTCAGCTCTAGATTCAGCATCAAATTTTTGCAAGTCAGTATGAGGTAAAGGACTCAAATCTAATGGAGTTAATGGATTAAAACCATACACAATCTCAAATGGAGTTTTATTAGTTGTAGAATGTAAAGTCCTATTATAAGCAAATTCCACTTGAGGTAAAACATATTCCCATTGTTTAAGATTCTTTCCAAGGACAGCTCTCAACATGTTTCCCAAAGTTCTATTAACCACCTCAGTTTGACCATCAGTTTGAGGGTGACAAGTTGTAGAAAATAATAATTTAGTCCCTAATTTTCCCCACAAAACTTTCCAAAAATGGCTTAAAAACTTAACATCCCTGTCTGAAACTATAGTCTTAGGAATTCCATGTAACTTAACCACATTAGAAAAAAATAATTCAGCCACTGCTACAGCATCATTTGTTTTATTACAAGGTATGAAATGAGCCATCTTACTGAACCTATCTACTACAACCATTATTGAATCTTTAGCTCTATTAGTCCTAGGTAATCCTAAAACAAAATCCAAAGATACATCAACCCAAGGATGGTTAGATACAGGTAAGGGGGTATATAATCCAAAAGGTTTTGAAGTAGTTTTTGCCTGCCTACATTTAATACAATTGACACAATGTTTCAAAACATCCTTTTTCATGTGTGGCCAATAAAAATGTTCAATTAAAACATCTAAAGTTTTCTGAGTTCCTAGATGTGCCATTAATCCACCACTATGTGCCTCTTGAATTAATAATCCTCTGTAAGAGCATGCAGGAACACACAATCTATTTTCCCTAAACAAGTATCCTTCATTAATAAAATATTTTCCTTGAGAAGAAACTTCACACCTTTTATATATTTCTTTAAAATCATTATCCTCTAAGTATAATAGTTTAATACTGGAAAATCCTAATAAAGTAGTATCAGCAGCATTCAATAAAGCATATCTCCTAGATAAAGCATCTGCAACTATATTATCACTACCTTTCTTATATTTAATTATGTAAGGAAAACTTTCAATGAATTCTATCAATCTACCTTGTCTCCTATTTAACTTTGATTGACTCTTTAAATACTTAATAGCCTCCTGATCTGTATTAACTACAAATTCTCTATGCCACAAATAATGTTGCCATACCTCCAAAGCCCTTACTAAAGCATACAGTTCCTTTTCATAGGTAGAATAATTCAATGTACTACCATTTAATTTCTCACTAAAATAAGCTATTGGTTTTCCTTCTTGAGAAAGTACAGCCCCTATTCCTAACCCTGAAGCATCACAATCTAATTCAAACATTTTTTCAAAGTCAGGAAGACTCAAAACAGGTGCTTGGGTTAATTTAGTCTTAAGTGTCTCAAAAGATTGCTGTTGTTCTAATCCCCAAATAAACCCATTATCCTTCTGTACTGTATACCTATTCTTATAACCATCATGTACTACCTTCCTATCATATTGCCAAGGCCTACCCAACAACAAGTGAGCAGCATGCATAGGAACTATATAATATAAAACAGAATCCTCATATTTTCCTAACTTTAAATTCACTAAAACCTGTTGACTAACCTTAACATCTCCCAACTCATTAAGCCATTGCAATCTATATGGTTTTTGATGTTTATTAGTGGTCAATCCTAATTTAGATACCAATAGGGTACTAGCAGCATTAATACAACTACCACTATCTATGGCCATGTTAAAGCACTTGTCATCAATTAAACATCGAGTATGCAATATATTTTCTCTTTGTATAGCATTGGAATTAGGTAATTTATTACTATTTAAAGCTCTTCGAACCACAAAAAGATCCCTACTCACTGGTAGTTCTATTTCATCTTCTAGGTCACTATCATTCTTTCCAACTATGTTAACCTCTCCTTCTTCTTCTTCAGATTCAGACTCAGATTCTACTTCCCCAGATTCTCTAATCAAAATATTTCTCTTATTCGGGCATTCAGAAGCTATATGTCCTAAGCCTCCACACCTAAAGCATTTAATATCCCTAGTCCTGTTTGACCCATTTACAGGATTTGTCATCACATTCTTACCCCTTTCAAACTTCTGTCCTTTCTTGACTTCATTGTTTCTTCCCTTAAATTCTACCTTACTATTATTCTTCCAGTTTCCAGAAGTATTTCCCCCAAAATTTCTCCTCATAGTAGTTTTAAACCCAATCCAGGGGGTTTATATTGCCTAGATTTCCTTAATTGAATCTCTATCTTAGTAGCTATATTCACCATTTCAGTTAAGGTTCCACAAGGATACAGTTCTACTTTATCAGCTATCTCTGAGTTTAACCCACTCAAAAACCTAGCTATGGTAGCATCATCATCCTCAGTAACTCCTGTCTTAATAATCAAAACTTCTAACTCTTTATAATAGTCATCCACTGATCTCACTCCTTGACTAATAGTTTGCAACCTCTTATGCAACTCTCTATAATAGTAACTTGGCACAAATCTCTTTCTCATTAAAGTTTTAAACTCTGCCCAAGTTTGTATAGCTGGTTCCCCACACCTACGTCTAGTTAACACCAAATTATGATACCAAGAAGACGCATACTCAGTAAATTCTACTACAACCATCTTAATTTTCTTTTCCTCAGAGTAATTATGACACTCAAATACCAGTTCTATTTTCCTTTCCCATTCAAAATAATAATCAGGGTCATTACTTCCATTAAACCCTGGTATACTAAGCTTAAGATTATTCAAATTCCTATCAATGAATTCTAATTCCCTATCCTGCCTATTGTTCTGTCTAAGCATCCTATCACTATTGTGGGATATTTGGTCTTCTAACTCCTCTAGATTAGCTATGGGTGGAACTCTAGTCCTAGGGTCCATTGGAGCCCTTCCTAAAACTCCTGCTTGATTAGTTTCAACTCTGTTATGTTGCAATTCATTAAGTCTTACTTCTGGTTCCCCTAATCTTTGTTCTAGGTTAGTAGATAAAACAGCAAATTGTGCAGTCATTTGTTCTTGAAAAGTCCTAAGGGTTTCTAGAAGATCATTACTAGACACAGATTGATTCACTGACTGGCCATTATTAGACATGATGAAATTTAACAGCAGTAATTTAATCAACAGAAGCAATTTATTCAAGAATTTCAGATAACAGGACACACAGTATAATTACAAGAAGTATCACAACATCAAATATTAACAGTAATAGCAACAGTAAAGCTTACTCAGATGTATTCAATGTCTATAATAATTCGACAATATTAAATAAGTAAGAGGGAACGATATTACCGCGTCTGCTTAAGCAATCAATTCACTTATCTAGGGTACCCCTCTTCTTGGAGGTCTATCCCTTTTCTTGAAACCAAAATGGTTCGCCAGTTGTGTTGTCAACCTATATACTTATTAACAAACAGATAATTTGGCGAAAAATGGAAACTAAGTATAGCAGTTAGTAGTATTAACAAGAAAATTTACGAATCGAAGGTTACCAACAACAATCTGTCGCACTGTCAGTCAAGATTCAAGTTCTTGACCAAACCCTAGATCGATTAAGTTTTTTTTTTCTTCAGACTTTCAAAATAGTGGACCAAAATGCTTAAATCGCCGGTTTGAGAACGACAAGAATCGCTACTGAGTTCGTCGCTGCAAAACCCTAAAATTTTCACACCTCTAGCTAGGGTTAGCGAAATACAGAAATCGACTCAACAAAAATGAAGAAAACTTAATCAGTAATACAGAAACTACGAGCACTCTAGAAAATCGAGGCTGTGATACCAAATGATGGAAACCGGTTAGGGTTTCGCAAAGGATCGAAAGATTAAGTCAAGCGCAACGTTCGATTTCGCCGGTACAGCCTAAGGAAAACTTTCCAAAGGAAGACCCAAAGATTCAGAAGCACAATTGATTCAATGGCAACTGAAATTAGAAGGTGAATGATCAAGATCGATCAAGGTGAGAACGAGACAGAATCAGAGAAGACAAGCGAATGAGAGAATCGCCAAGAGAGAGAGAAGAAGTCGCGAGAGAGATCGAGAGAAAAATATCAACTGATGTTATTTCTGTCAAAGTTGTGTATGTATTACAATGTATTCGGCCTATTTATATGTACACAGAGGGTCGTAAACTCGACAATACATACGGACAATACAGGCCTGCATGGACGGGCGATACAAAATTTTGGGCAAAAAAAAATGAAGTGTCGACCAGCCCAAATTCGACCAAGCATAAAAAATGTCCCAAATACAATTAAGCTTAAGGCTTAATTTCCCATAAGCTAAAACAACTTTAGCTAATCATGGTCATTAAGGATTGATTAATCCGCAATCCATCTAGTCCAAATTAAGGACCGAGTGGCGGATTATACAACCGTCCTAATTCCCATTAGCCCATTCCGACCGGCGAATGCATCATATGAGATTACAAAAATATTTAACAAAATTTTACATAATCTGTACACTCCAAAACATATTCTGCACTTCTCAGCAACTATGTCCAAGTCCACAGAAACCATATGCCGCATTATTCTCCTATTAATTCAACAAATAAGACAAACAATTATAAGTAATTAATTCACCGCAATTTTCAAAATTACTTAAATATAAATTCATAAAATTCACATCAGATACCTTTGGTTAAAATGACCAAAATACCCCTACGGCAAAGGGTACCTCTTTACCACCCCTTTCCATCATAAACTCCATTTTATTTCATCATCATGTGATACAAATAGCAACACACTATAAAAAAACTATTGATCATGAACTTAAGTCAATGAACATACCAATGGCCTTTTTGCACATAAAACCCTTATATGCACTTCTAAAACAACCAAACACACATTCTTTTATTTAATCAACACTTAATGCACTTCGTGCATGTTTATGAGAATAACATCATAGCATACCCCAAATTATCAAGTTATTCCGAAACTATGCATATTTATTACCATATTCACCACGGTAGACTCCAAATTACTAAAATACCCCTAATCCATAAAATGTTCATAATCATACTTGAACATGTGATACTAAGACAATTACCCTTATTATCATATTTAACCTGAATTTATACCTATTAAGCATGTTCATTATAGCAACCACTATATTACTTGTAAAATTACCAAAATGCCCCTAAACTACGTAATATTAATTATCATACTCAAGTAAGTGATACTAAGACTAATCACCATACTATAAGCAAAATTACAGAATGTTCCTAGACTATATTTTATCGAATATCATACTCACATAGGTGCTACTAAGACAATAAACCCCTATTATCATATTTAATATTAATTTATACTTATCATGCATGTTCATTAAACTAATCACCGTACTACATGAAAAATTACCAAAATACCCCTAGACCATATTTTATTGAATATGATGATCAAATTAGTGCTACTAAGACAATGGACCCCTATTATCATGTTTAACATCATTTTATACTCATCATGCATACTTGTTACACTAACCACCATATGACATGCAAAATTACCAAAATGTCCATTGGTCATTTAATATTAATAATCATACCCGACATGCATTATTGACACCAAAAAACCTCTGTTATCATTTTTAGCATCAATTATTACTTATCGTGCATGTTTATTTAGGTAGCCCGTAATTCACATACAAAATTGATAAAATTCATCAAAGAAACAAATATTGATAATCATGCCCCACCATGCATTACTAACACCACAAACCCATGCTATCATACATAGCGTCGCTCATTTATTATCATGCTTTTTGATTATGACAATCACCATTTGACATGTAAAATTACCATAATGCCCCTAGAATTTATAATATTATTATTCATGATGGAACATGTATTTTTATTGCAACACGAACCTATTATATTTTTCAACCCCACATAACCCATAGCATGCATTTTTATTAAAATGATCACCACCATGCATTAAAATTACAAAATTACACCTATGCCATGAAATATTGATATTTATACTAATACATGTATTTATAATACACCAAACTCCTATCTCTATTCCTAGCAACATATATAACACATTTGTTGTCTTGATCAGGGTTAATTTTCCTAATGTGTCCAAATGGCCTAATTTCCCTAAAGACTCATAATGGTAATATTTACACTATACACATTACATTCACCATCAAAGAATGGACCACTTCTTAATCTCTCTTTCACACACATCACAACATTTACAAGATACATGCATCCTTTTCTACTTTCCAATAAGACATTGATAATCATGGAATTATTAGTAACACATCATATTTACATAAATCACATACCAAAAACCTTTACATACTAACATATGATAATCCACACATTTTAGCAGTGTGTAACAGTTACCTTATTTACTACAAAAACCAACTTTATTGATAATCCATACATAACCTTTTTTTAGTAAAATAAATGAGATTGCTAGGATACACAATTTTCTCTGAGATCTGTTTGTTTACATTATAAAGTAACAAATATGAAACTAAGAAGCAAATGGGATTTGGAGCATAAAAAATAAAAAAGATTACATTAATATGAAATAGGTATTAAAAGGAACATATCAAATAATCTAAAAATCAAAGAAATGTTTTCTCAAAAGATGAACAAAAAATCTAAATGATGTTTTAAGAAGTTTAAATTATTTGCAAGAATGTAAAATAATACTATGTTAGCAAATTTTCTGGAGATATTTCTTTACCTAGAGAAGAATGTAGATCTACAATAGTATCCAATGAAATTTAACATAAAAAATTTCAAAATGACATAGATATGCCTTCTATGTCTCTATCAACTTTCAACAACTTTTGAACGTAATAGATAAAATATAAGGGTCAAATAGATGTTACTTTACATAATAAATTAAAAAAATATATATGAATTGAGAACATAAATGCTTCATAATTTTATGAAAATAGAAAATCAAGCTACATTACCCAATAATATCCTAGATTTGAGTGTTTTATTCCTAAAGCAACAAATATTAAAGAGAGAAAGTGATGGAATTTAACATAAAAGAAAAAATGTACAATGAGTTCTATTACACAAATTACTCTCTTGTGCCTGTCTTGACTTTCAATAATTTTTGAAAGCAACATATTAAATCAAAGAGAATAACATATAGTATTTTCTTTAATAAATATAGAAAATAATCTTCTTTTTAGCAAGAAAAACCATTTTGAAATTCACAAAAATAGATATTGATGTAACATTGCCTAGTTTTTTGTAGATCTACCTCTTCATTTCCAAAAGAAATCGATCTAAAAGAGATAACCAGATGGGAGTGAACATAGAAGGTAAAAAAAATTAGACACAGATCTTAGTTGCTTTTACAGCAAAACATGAAATAATAAAAGTAATCGATGACAACAATTTCAAAAGTAAACTCTAATACCCTGATTTCTCTCCATCTTCAACTTTCAATAACATTTGAAAGCAACAGATCTAATTGTAGAGAGTAATGTATGGTTACTTACTTAATAAATTAACAAAAATTATTTCTCAAGAAAAAAAAGTGCTTTAGAAACATGTAAATATAGAAGTTCTATCCACAAAATATGACCATGTATTCGAAGAAGTAGATCATATGGGAAAATACGAAAGCTTTGAAACCTTTACGTTTAAGTCTAGAACATAAAGAAGAGAAAGAAACTATAAAAATATAGATTACATCAAAGAAACTTTGTTCTGAGTATATAGTATAACTAATAGAAAATTAAAAGTAGCAGGCTTTTGTCTAACTTTTCTTTACTACATAGAACTTACACTACTAATCTTTGAAAATGCTTATACAAATTAAAGCAAAATGAAAGTATAAAATCAAAAGGGATAGGAAATGAGATATGTATCAGGATTGGATGTGCTGAAATTTTCTTTCTTAGAGAATCATAAGTAGTTAAGGAAGAAATTGAAGTGAGGAGAGAGGAGAGATGAGAGAGTGGATGATAGCGGCACAATTAATGAAATTAATACATGGATTGAAGCTATAAAATTGAAGAATAGTTGTGATTGAAAAATGAAATAGCCATTTTATTTTGAGATAACCGTCCTTAAGTAAAGGATATGGAAGGTGATAATTGTGTTGTTTGCATTAATTAGCAACAATGATAAGAAAATATTAGTCCAAATTTTTTTTATCCTTAAGGAAATGGACAGTGATAGTTAAGAAAATATAAAAAACATTGATGGGTATATTAGATATATAAAGTCATACTTAAAATTGGAAAAATATTTGTTTATATGAAGCTATTTTTTTAAAGTTAATATTTATGAGTTACGTAATATTTCTAAGCTATATTTAATTTGTTAAATAAGTTATTTTAGATATATATTATATGTCTCCTTTTACTTCAACAAATTTTGAAAGTAAAACTCAAAAAGAGAGGTCAGACAAATGATACTTTCCACAACAAATGAAGAGAAAGTCTAAATTAAGAAGGCAAATGCTTCATAAAGTGAAAAAAAAGAAATTCAAGCTACATTACCCAATAATCTCCTTGATTGCATTATTTGCTTACAAATGTACGAGATCTACAAGTTTGATTACCTTAATCACTCTCACATATCTGTATTTTCTTTTAATAAATTTAAAAAGAAAAAGATTAAATATAAGAGAATAAAAAATGAAATTATAATTCTTAAATTATGAACAAAATCTTTTTTTTGACAAAAAACCATTTACAAATTTAGAAAATAGACATTAATGACATAACCTAATTTTATCTTAGATCTATCTCTTCATTTTTCTAACAAATCTGAAACAGATGACTAGATGAGAATGAACATAGAAGGTGAAAAAAATTAGAGATAGATCTAAAGTGGTTTTTCTCATGAAACAAGAATTTATAAAAGTAACAAATGACAACAAGTTCAAAAGTAAACTCCATTACCTATATTTCTCCCCATGGTCAAAGTTGACTTTTAATAACTTTTGAAAATAATAGATCTAATTGTAGGGAGTAATGAATGATATCTTACCTAATAAATTAACACAAAAAATTCTCAAGAATAAAAAGTGCATTGTAAATTCGTAAAAAATGAAATTCAATCCACAAAATAAGAACGTATATTTGATGAAGTGGAACATATCAGAAAATCGGAACGTTTCAAAATTTGTATGCATAAATCCAAAGCATAAACAAGATGATGAAACAAAAGTCATATAGCTTACATCAAAGCAACATCGTTCTGAGTATGTAATATGACCTATAGAAAAATAAAAAAGCAATAGACTATTGACACCTCTATTCTATATTGTAAAGAACTTACCCTACTAATATTTAATAAAGATTATACAAATCGAGTGAAAATGAAATGAGAAATTAAGAAGGAAAAGGAAATGAAATAAAGATCGAGATTGAATGTTTCAAAATTACCTTTCTTAGGGAAAGATATAAAGTTATCAAAAGAAATTTAAGAGAGGAGAGAGGAAAGAGGGGAGGGAAGTGAGCAAATTAGAGAGACATAAGGTGCTCTAGAGAAATCTAGAAACCCTACCTTTAAATATGTAAAGAACATAAGTAGTGAAAAAAATGGCATGGGTTGAAGCAATAAAATCAAAGTAGGGTTACGATTGTAGAATGAAACTATAATACCCTATCTTTTTAGAAAATAGTGAATGAGAAATTATGCCAATTTTGGTGTTTGATTTTGATTTGGTATTATGATTTAGTTTTAAACAAATTTAGATTTCAAATAAGGTTAGAACATTAAATTTAATGTGCTTTTCAGGTGAACCAATCGATGAGTTTATCCTTTCGAAAAAATGGATTTTATACGACTAAATCGATTGACTCGTTTATAGAATAGTTAAGTGGTAGGCGAAATTAATCGATTAGTTTGTCAATATGGGAATTATTTGAAAACTCAATCTTTTAGAAGGATTTCTTATATTGAAATAGAACTTTGTTAACCCATGTGGAATTATTCTTAAGAGATTCTTGGACTTTTTCATGATGCAGTTAGCCAAAAAATACTACCTTAGATCATTCAGAGAAATCGATTAGGAGGAGTGAGGGGGAAGATGACATCAGACTTATCTTCTACCACTTCTCTCTTTTACACATTTCCAAGATCATTTCTTTGATTTCAAAGTTGATTCTTCTCAGTTGGGAGATTCCTTCCACCTTAACCTTCCATTACCCCTCTTGTAAATTGTATTTCTACACCAATTGACTTGCTCACCCTTAGAATCATCATTTGAGCTCTAGAGGATAAGTCAATACAACTTGGATGAAATCCATCCATTTAACTCAAATTCAATTAGTGATAATTAGGATTTTCAATTAGCTCCTAACCACATTATGATTCGTATTAATTGTTTATTTATAAATAGACCAAATCACCCTTTTTTCACATTTATTTTAGCCACCAAAAATGCCTAACCCTCTAGTATTCACCTTCCCCCCTACTCTTTGAACTATTTAGTTGAATATCCTTTCACTCTTTTGATCCTTTCTATTACTTCCTACTATTTTAATTATTAAGCAAGAAAGAGTTAGATTTAGGAAAAAGGTTGAGTAGTTCAATTGAGTGCCCTCTATTTTTCCTTTTGATTTGGTAAGTTCATTATTTTTTTTTTCAATTAGAAGTTCAAATTTATAAAAGTGATGCATGAATTTCTAAGTTAAAACTTATTGTTTTTTAGATTTTGAAAGTTAAATATTTCATAAGTTCAAATTTCTTATTTAAGGGAAGTTTTACTTACATCAAGTAAATTGTTCATGCTTCTAAAATTGGTTATTAGTACTCTTACATGCTATGAAAATCTTTAAGTTGATATTATATGTTGGCATGAATACATATAGCTTACATAATTTATTTGGATGTTTAGATTGTGTATTTGATTGAAAAGGATAAATCTTGAGAAAATATGGATTGGGATGATTAATTTTGAGATGTGTAATTAAAGTAAACTAAAAATGTGTTATGTGATGTTAGAATATGTTCCAATGTGATATGATAAAGATTTATAAGCATGATTTACATGAAAATAATTTATTGGTGTTGTTATATTGCAAACAAATCGACTTGTTAGTTTAAACTGATCAACTAGTTCCTCAAACAATCGACTATTTGACCCAACCCATCGACTGGTGAGCCTGAAGAGACCTTGGTCTTACTCTCTACTCAAACCCATCCATTAGTTAGGCAGAACCGAATGACTAGTCTATGAACAGTCGATTGGTTTGTCTAAAATTATTAACTAATTTGAGGAACGATAGGGTTTGAACGAGCCAAACTGATCAACCTATTGACTAAAACCAATCTATATGTTGGTGCAAAAGATTGATTGATTAAATCAGACTGATCGACTCGTTCGGCTAGTTTGTGTGATGTAGTTCCTTTTGGTTTTGCTTTGCTTTAAGGTTATGAATGAGCTTACATTATGTTTATTAAAAGGATAAAATATAGAATTTTCATGGAATAATGACATGATAAATGGATTAAAGTGTTTCATGTTTTGTGACACGCTTAGTGAGTATTGTAAAGGTTAAATGGGTGTACCATCTATGAAATGTGATGGTATTTAAGAAAAAGAGTAATGAAGCATAATATGCACTTGAATGAAATGATATAATGGGCTTGGTTAATATTGGATAAACATAAATGGAAATCCCACACATATTTAGGAAAAAGATAGGATTATTATAGAAGAACCATGAGAATTCTTTGCTTGCTCTTTGTATGGGCCTTTCATAATCACTTAACCATATGAATAATGTATTTATGATGTAAAGTGATTGACAATTAAGTTGTGTATGAGTTTTGATTACTCAATCCTTGATTAGCTTCGAGGAGTTAGTATAACTTTAGGTATTTATTGGTGCCTTCAGGCTTTACCTTCAAGCGGGATCCAAGAGATCCCAATGCTCCCAATGCTTTACCTAGTTTATACACTGATGATGTATTAGGGGGTATCTGTACTAAAGGGTCTAGTTACCTAGGTTGTTTCCATTAGCTTGAACTTATGTCCATTTTGGTGATTGGCTTTGGCTTAGACTTTATATCCCTTGCTTTAGATAGGCTTCCTTGGTATGTAAGACAATGGTATAGTGTATAGTCCGTCATTCGATAATCAAAATTTGGATGATGAATAAGTGGATGATAAATACTTAGATAATTAGATAATTATAGGACTATTGGTTTTGATGATAAAAGGGTGAATGCTTGACTGAACACTTAGATAATAGCTTAAATGAATAACTAGTAAATAATTAGAAGGAATAGCATGATGTTTACCTATCAATATATAGATAAGGAAATGGTAAAATCTAATTGATTGAGCAACTTGGAAAAATAAAATGCTAGTGGTTGTCTAAATTATCTGCCTTGTACATGTGCGATTATATATGTTATCATACTATGAGGATAAGTATGATACATTCTGAGTTGCTTGATTCATGCATAACTATATATCCTATTTCATTACTACTTTTACTTATATGGCACTATTCTGGTGCATATTAAATATGATATCCATGTTACGATATAATCTTACATACTTATGATTTTTGTTGAAGAGGTATCTTGGATTACATAGTACCTAGTGTACGGATGTTCCCGTTTGCTCAGTTACCTTTGCATTCCCACGAGTAGAGGGCCATATGTAGTTTTTTAGGGATAGCTAGTAGTGGGCCTACCTAATATTGGGTTTGGGGGTTGAGATTGTGGACATCCATAGGGTTTTTTTGTGGTCTGTGATGGACCATGGTTTTGGGTTATGTCCTAATCTTGTTTAATATAGCCCTGTATTCTTAACTTATTTGTCATCCTATATTTGAATTGGTCGGGGATTATCGAGGTCCTTTGATGTAAACTATCTTTTAAATATTTATGTAAATTAAGTTTGTGCACTCTATTTTTATTGGATGGTTTCATTTAGCCTTACATCTAACATGTGAAGGTGGATGATGTGTGCCTGATATTAGGTATGGTGGTAACAGCCCATTTTTCATAAGAGTGTTTAGTATTTTTCGCTTGTGCGCAATTTTAAATGAATTTTTTTTGCAATGAAAAACAAAGGTTTTATAGAAATAGCTATTTCATTTTGAGAAATAATTCGTAAATAAAGGAAATAGATAGTGATAATTGAGTTGTTTGCATTAAAGGACAAAGAAGATAGGAAAATATTTGTCCAAATGTATTAGTATGAAAAATAAGGACATGTATATAGACTAGCTGCACTTTTCTTTTTCAAGGATAAAGTAATTGGTATGATATCAAGATTTGATTTTTTTTTCTTTTTAAAACATGTCAGGTATATAAATTTATAATTATAATTAGAAAAAATATTTATTTATATGAGACCACCATTTTTACTATTATTGTTAATAATTTGTGTGATATTACTAAGGTATATTTAATTTATTAAGTAAGTTTTCTTAGATATATAACTATTTGAAGATACACATATTAAGAAACTTTATTATTGAAAAATATTTACATTGGTGGAAAAACATTGTCATTAATTATGATTTATATTTGAAAATTTATTACTAAAAACATATATATTGGCAACTTTTACAATATATACTATTTGTTGTCTTAACATGTTACAAAATTTTATTTAATATATCCAATATTGTTAAGATCCACATTGTTTTGAAATATTTTTATTAATTCCTTAATTTATAATAACAATTTAAATAATTGATTTTATTTAAATCCACTTTTGTATAAAGAAAAATTAGTATTTTGATTTTTTATGTTGTATATTAACATTGCTGATGTTTACAAAAAAAGTGTTATATTTGAAAAAAATCATTATTGATATAGTATTATAGATTGTCACCATCCTTAAATTTAATATTTGGTAAATATTTGTTTTTCATATGCAGGTTGTATAAATATGACTGCCACGAAATTGATTAATGAAAAAGAGATACATATAGATTGTGTTCAACCCTTTTCAATCTCAATGATTTTTATCTCCTTTTAATGATGTTACAAATGGTAATAAGTTCTTTACATTTATCTTTTCTAATGTTATAATAATGTATAAAATGTTGGATTATATTAACTATTTTTATCCATTTTTCACAAGTTATACTCCTATAAACTCTATTTTCAAACTGAACTATATTGTTGATCAACTAAAATAGTTGTCATGTATTGGGTCTTCAAATAATGACACAGATATCTTATCAACATCTCATGTTTCAAATTAAAGTGACATTGTTGATTTATTAGAATCATCAAAATTCATTAATGTTTCAATCATTCTAAGAAGAAATACAAAACCCCTATCACAAATAAAAGATTGGAATTTGATGCATGTTAGCATTTTCAATTTCCAAGATTTTTAAACATTTATTAATAATATTATTTTATAAATATTTTCCTTAAGTTTTAATGTTATTTTTCTATCTATCATAATTTATGTTCCCATAGATAATGAAATAGAAAACAATAGCAGCACTATCTTATCGTGTGCACCCATTAATATAATTTATATATGCATATTATATATTACATTATTCCAAAAGTCTCATATTAATTTCCAAATATGTGCACATAATTTTTTTTGTCTACTGCAATTACATATATATTTTAATTTCTGTATGTACAACAAATTTAATTATATTATAGTAAACATAATAGAAGGACATAATTTATTTGAATATACATTATTTTACGTCTTCACAAATAATGAAATAGAACACAATACTGGAATACGATCCGCTATGCACCCATAAATGTATTCTTATATATATATTTTAAGTTAAATTCTTCTAAATATCTAATATTAATTTTTTGATATGTATAGAATATTTTCTTATTGGAGACGCAATATACATATGTGGATTTTGCATTTTATGTTTTTGGTATGAGGAAAGAATGTGTAAAGGTTTATCATAATAAAATCTAAAATATTATTTATGTTATATGCAAGCGAATAATCAACTCCCCATAATTGGAAAACCTCCTAAATTGTGGCATGACTTATTATATATGCATATTGATAGAATCAAAAACTTTTCCAGATTATTTATTCATATAATAACATGTTCTCCTTCACTTCCATGAGGGGAAATGTTGATAGGAGATTGAATAATGGAATATGCCCTCTAATTTTTATACCACATGGTTAAAATTATCATATTATATGAATTTTACTTCCACCAAAAATTTCTATGTCTAAATTTACTCAACTCTACATTTACACCACTGATAATGAAGTTGAAAATGGAGGTCATTCTATTAGGTGAGTTATTGAAAAAGTTTTGGTAGTTATTTAGTCATTTTAGCATTTTTGACATAAATGGTCTTAATTCTTTATTGAAGCTTCATTAGTTAAGGATTTCAATATGATGATTGATAAGAATAATGTGTTGGTCAAATTATTTAGAATAGTTGGAGAAAATTTGAGAAATATGGTTGTTCAAATGTAAGGTTGAAGTTTATTACTAGAAGGATTGGTGATGGATGAAGGTATAGTTTCCTATGTCTTCAAAAATTGTTGGATTATTTTTGGTTAATTTTCTGTATCATTAGGTGATGGGGTTATCTTAGCCAAAACAAAAGTAGAAATGCGCAAACCCATTAACCATTTCCATGCTTCATATCTTTGGTTACAATATGCTATATTATTTCTTTATGGTGAAGATGGATATAGAGAAGACTCTTTGTTAACATTAAATGTTGTATTAAGTAAGGTGGCTAGAGGCATATAAGCTTAATAGAGTATTTTTCATATCATTCATATGAAATGAATTGAAAGTTATTAGTTATATTGTCTTCTATAATACTACTTCAACAATTTATTGTTGATGTATATATTATAGTTGAGTCCTTCATGATTATGTTACACTAAGTTACATAAAAAATATTTGTGATGTGAATTATATAACATGAAATTTTATGGGGTGAGACTAATCAATCAACGTAAGGAAAATGGGTTATATTATGGGCATCATTCATCCGTAGTGCTCGATATATGATTTTGATCGATCAAGACACCATGATAATATGTAAACATATCAGTCATCTTAAAATTTTTATTACATTTACTTGCAACTCAAAAAGACCAAAAATTGTTTATTTTGTCCAAATAGAAACCTCAAAGTTGATGATCATCTAGATGTTGTTTCCCATGTTTTTAAAATGAATTTATATTGTCTCATTAATGATCTTCACTCTAATAAGATATTTAAAATGCTAAAATCTAGTAATATTTCATAGTATATATATAAATTATATTTACCTTCGATTCATACTATAGTGAGTTGTAAACCATAATGTTATTTCAATTACAGCTATATCTACTATTGATTTATAGAGGCAAGGGTTGTCACATGCACATATATTATTATTTCTTGCATCAAAGGACACATATCTAATGGGAAGTGATATAAAAAAATTATTTGAACTAAAATTCTAGATAAAGTATTTGATCCTACTTATTATACAGTAGTTCATGATTATATTGTACATGGACCAAGTAGTATTGATGCAAGGAGCTCTCCTTACATGTCTAGTGATTATTGTGCAAAGAATTTTCCTAAAAAGTCTGTTAAATCAAAAACTATTGATGTTGAGAGATATTCTATTTGTAGAATAAGAGATAACAAGAGAATAGTGGAGTAAAATGGAATTCATCATCATAATAGCTTTATTATTCCTCACGATTGTTATTTGTTGCTAAAATATGGCGTATATTTGAATATTGAGTGGTGTAACGAATATCACTCTATCAAGTATTTATTTAAATACATTAACAAAGTACATGACCATGTTACTTCGTCTTTCTATGGAAGTACAATAGATGAAGAAGTAGCAGAAAAGGTAGATGATGTTTAAAATTAAATTGATTTTAGATATATATTGTCCCATGAAACATTCTAGAGGTTATTCAAATATGATATTCAATTTAGAAATCTTCTAGTTAAATAATAATAATAATAATAATAATAATAATAATAATAATAATAGTAATAATAATAATAATAGTGTATATATTCGAATAAATGAAATAAAATAAATTAAAGCTTGTATAAATAGTGAAAAAGGGTTGCGGGGGGTTTAGGGTTCAACCTTAGGCTGGTGGTGATAGGTGGCGCCGACGGTGGTGCAGGGCTGCGGCAGCGATGGCCAGAAAAAGTGAAGAAAAGGGGAAAAGTTGGATGCCGGGAAAAGGAGAGGTAAAATGGAGGTGAAATTTGGGGTGTTTACAGTTGCCCAAAAGGAGAGGAATAGAATAAGGGTTGTGGCATAGCCAAAAGTGGCAGTGCACGGCGGTGGTGGCGGTGGCCGAATGGGGAAGAAGGAGAGAGAGAGAGGAGGAGAGGAAGGGAGAGGAAAAGAATGGTAAGGAAAGGTAGAGGAGGGTCTATAGAAGAGAATGGGAGGTGAATGAAGTAGTGGAAGCGGTGGTAATGGGGGAGGATGGCGGCGCGAAGGGTGGCAGAGGTGGGAGAAAGGGTTGATCGGGAAGCAAATTTGCACGACCGGAGGGCCTTGTGTAGGAAGAATCAAGGGGGATGGGTGGTTTGGTTAGTTAGAGGGCGGTGTAGGGAGTACTTGGGTGGCCAGAACGTGCGACGTTGTTGGCCGAAGGCGGTGGAAATGGCGTCTGAAGGGGGAATGGCATGCAAGGGGGATTTTATTGGGTTGCGGGAAAAAGTCCCGAGATCGAGTTAGTGGGGGTATTTATAGATCTTAGATGAGAGGTTAGGGTTCTATGGGTCAATGTGGGAATAGGGAAGGTTGGTTAGGGCTCACCGGCGGCGAGGTTGCCTGCGAAATCCAGGAAGAATGTGGTAGGGTTGGTTGGCTAAAAAAAAAGATCGTGTGTGAAAAGGAAGGGAGATGGGGCAGGTTAAGGTAGTTTGCAATTCAGAGGGAGAGAAAGAGGAGCAATGGCCGGTCAAGGGAGCGTGACCGACGGTGAAAAACTAGGGCGTTGGAACTGCAAGTTGGTGACGTCGACGAAGGAGGAAGGAAGAAGAAGAAAGAAAAAGGCGTGAGGCAGACCGACGGGCTAGGAAAAAAGAAAGAAAGGAAAAAGGAGGGGAGAACCGGCCGGTTGATGGGGACGAATTAATGAAATGCGGCATTTGTGGGGGAAAAAAAACACAGCACTCTGGATGCTGAAGGAAAAAGAAAAGAAAGAAAACAAAGAATGGGCAGCGGGAAGGAGAAGAGAGAGGAAGGAGGGCGATGGTCACACAGGTTGAGCCTCACCAAAGGAAAGAAAGGAGGGAGGGAGGACAGGGCTGCGGGGCGGCCCAGATCGGGGAGTCGTAAGAAAAAGAAAGGAAGAAGAAAGAAAAAGAAAGAAAGAGGAAGAAAGAAAAGAAAAAGGAAAAGGGGAAAAAGGAAAAATAATGGGTTAGGTTAATCAAATTAATTGGGATATGTGGGATATTTAATAATAATATTATTTAAATCCCTTTTTAGGATAATTTAAGATTTTTGAAAGATTTTTCATAAATTCCATTTTAATTAGCAAATTATTAATTTTCTCAAATTAAATTATTTATAACATTATTATTAATTTGGACCTACTTTATCCTTCTTATTTTAAATAAAATAAATAATTTCAAAAATAAATCTTTAATTAGCTAAAATACTAAATTTTTCTAATATTAATATTTATTATTTTCTTCTTGAATAGCCCTAATTAATATTCTTTTATTTTAATAAAAATAATTAATTTAATTAATTTCTAAATAAATCTATAATTAGCTATAATTCTTAAAATTAGGTTTTGGGGTATTTCATGTATATGTAATATCATAATGATACAATGTATTAGGATTTCATGTTATGTAGGTACCAAAACAATAAGTGGCTCATCATGTGTAGCAATACAACATAGATTCTATAGATATAATATCGAGGATCGAGTAATCTATACTAGCACACATCTCGATCATCTCTCACTTTAAGTTATTAGTGTGTTATTTTCCAAGCTTATGTTATCATATAAGGCCCATGTAACATACATGTAAAACACCTATATAATGATTCCATCTTAATCATCATTACTTCCAAACCATGTGGTGGGATTTCCTTTAGTGAGTAACCATGTTTAAATCAACCCAACAAGATAATCCATTTAATCCAAGCAACTAGATCACATTATCATCCTTTATGAAGACATAACATACTCATTCCGATTTTTCCATTGAGACCTTCAAAAGCACATGGTGAGAATATCATTAATAATAAACCATTTAATCCATCCAATATGTTAGTTAATTCATGCCAAGATATGTGTTTTCATCAATTAAGATTCATATTAGAGCATTACATATAGTCTCAAAGCATATGAAGTTCATAGGAATAATAACAATATACTCTTGCCAAAGTAGTTGAATAGTTTCGGTAAATAGGTGGATCTTTTCGGCTCAATGGAACCTTAGAGTTCCCTGAAACAAGTTAATTAGTCTGTTCAGACCAGCCAACTATGCAAAGGGAACTTAACTTGTTTAGACAAACTAGTTTGGTTGAGGTAGAGAGTAAAAAAATTTACCACATGCCATTAAGTTGATTAATTTTAGTCATCAAGTCAACTATTCTAAAGACTAGTGGATTAGTTTAGCTAAACCACTCAAATTTATGTCTTCTGCACAACACATAGCAATCATTTTTCATGTAATTTAGGGTCCAAAATCTTACCACATCCAAACTATAACATTTTCATAGCATAACACAAAGATTAAACATGCTAATAAATTGAATAATGCTTCATTTATATGAAATCGACCCTCCCATAAATAAAGCCCCTTTTCTGTAAAATATTAAATAATCCAATATGAATGATTAAAATGCCAAAATATTATATAGGCGTATAAATAATAACATTTTACGATGTACAATAACTTACATACCTATTCATGCAACATTTCAAAGGGTTAAGGATAGCTTAGGAATATTTGAGAGGTTGATTACCAAATTCCCATCTTGATGTATGAAAATTCAAGAAAATCGAGCTTAAAATAGTACTCAGCCAGAGAAACCGGTTGATCAGTTTGATTTAACAATTTGACTATTCAACAAACCACTCAATATATTTCCTTCAACCAGTTAATTGGCTCTATTAAACAAACCCTATCTAAAATGATGAATCTGTCAATCAATTCATAAAACTAGTTAATTGGTTCACCATAGAAACTCAATTTATTTTGTTTTCCAAAAATTTCTAAACTCTTTATGGCATTAAAAAAAATAGTTTAAATTCATGATTAATCATCATCCAGTTTCCATCAAATAGAAGAATTTCTCATTTTACAATCTTAAAAATGTAGGATATTATCCTGTTAAAAGAGTTTGCGTCCCCAAATCCTACTAGCTAAAAATCCAGACACATTATATAATACATAGTAAGTCACACATCACATTGAAGAAAGAAAAAGGGGTTCCCACCTCCATAATAGAAAATTTACACCATGGATACACATTAAGAGATAAAGTCAAGCTACTGCACTCAGATCTTCACTAATAAGGCAATCTTTATCCTTGTTTCTCTTGTCTTCTTATCTAGAATGCTTACCAGATGTTCTTATAAAGTTAGACACTTATCAATATCTAATGATACCTTCAGGACAACATGCAAAGGGTCCACTATGTACCTCCTCAACTATGAAATGAGAAAGATACTGTGCACATGTAAGAACTCTACTAGTAATGCAAATCAATAGGCAACCTCACCGACTCGATCTGCGATCTGGTATGGTCCAATGTACCTTGAACTGAACTTAACCTTATAACCAAACCTCGTTACTCCCTTAGTGGGAGATACTCTAAAAATGACTCTATTGCTCACCTGTTAACCATCGGTTAGTCTTTTCAAATCTACAACACTCTTATGCTGGTCTTGTGCTTCTTCATATGGTCCCAAATCAATCTCATCTACCTTGTAGTCTCCTCAATCATGTCTTGTCTGAACATAATCCTTTTTTTGATATGACTCCAACATAAAGGGCTATGAAATCTCTTCCCATACAAGGTATCAAAAGGTCCCATCTTGAAATTTTTATGATAATTGTTGTTGTAAGATGACTCCAGAAAGTCCAAGTGTTCCTTCTAACTACCATCAAAATCTAACACACATGCCGAAAGTATATCCTTCAAAATATTAATGCTCCTCTTTGTTTAACTATCCATAGCTATGTGAAAAGTAATACTCATATTAAACTGAGCCACAAAATTAGCTTGCCACTTTTGCTAAAAGTATAACTAGAATCTAGAGTCTCGGTTTGACATGATGTCTCTAATAACCATACATTGTATTATAACATGCTTCCTATAAGCATTAGCTAACTACTCCATAATCCAAGCTGTATTCATTGGTATGAACACTGCCAACATAGTTAGATGATCCATAATAACCCAGATGGAATCGAATACGCTATAGGTCTTTGGAAAACTAACCAAGAAATCAATAAATATGCTATCTCATTTCCACTCTAGAAATTCTAGTAGTTTTACTAACCTTGATGGTCTCTTATTATTCATTTTGACTATTTAAATGGTAACACGTCGGGTGATGAACTTTGAAACCTCCTACATTTTATGGGCCACCAATATAACTTATTAAAATCCATATACAACTTATGCCATCTAGGATGAATGAAATAGAAAGTACAATGACCTTCTTTTACATTTTTCCTCTTGAGCTAGACACATCCTTATTTTGTACACCACAAACCATGGAATCTACTACTACTATCCTAATAGATCTAAAATCCTTTTGATATACCTTATTTAATGCCACTTAATCCTTAAGAATTCAAAATCAATAAGTTTAGTACCTTATATCTCCTAAAAGATCAAAAGTGTGATGGCGAGTGCATCTATCCATGCCCCTATACTACCACTAGTGATCAACTCTATCTCCATCACCCAAAGCTCTTGACACAATTGATGAGATAAAATGATTGTAATCAAGGAATGTAACGTATTCTGGCTAAGAGCATATGTCAATACATTAGCCTTGACCTAATGGTAAGTTACTTATAGCTCATAATCCTTGATCAATTCTCACCATGGGATTTGTCTCAAATTTCAACTCTCACTGCATGAAAATGCACCGGATGATCTTTTGATTAGTGTATAACTTGCACTAAACACTACAAAGATAATACCTCCAAATCTTAAAAGCAAGCACAACAAAATTAACCTCTAAATTATGCATTAGATTATTCTATTGATGCAAATTTTGTTTTCAAGAAGCATTAGCTACCACTCTCCTATGTTGCATAAAAAGGCAACCTCATCCATGCTTAGAAGCGCTGTTATACACTTCAAAACAATTCTATCCATTTTATAATGTTATTACTAGGGATGAGGTCAAGTAAACCTTAAACACTTTAAAGGCTTTGCTACACCTATTATCCCACTTAAACCATGTAGTTTTCTTCAGTAAATTAGTCAGCAAGTGAGATATCTTAGAGAAGTATGTGATAAATCTATGGTAGTAGCTGGTTAATTGAAAAAACATATGCACCTCCTTGAAAAAAAATTGGTGATAGCTAATCAAAAATTTCTTAACTTTGAAATCCACTTAATCAAGCAAAAGAAACACACTTAACAAGCTTTCCATAAAACTTATGTGTCCTTAACAATGGAAAGGTTTATCTTAGACGTTGTTTGTCCTTCTCTTGATTAGTGAAGTTGATGAGGATGTCGTTGATGAACACCATTAGGAGCTGATCTAAAAACCATCATTAATCTTGGATCATATAAGATATTAATATTATCGGTGCATTAGTGAGTCTAGTAGGAATTAATGTGAACTTAAAATCACAATATCTTATCCAAAATGCCATTTCTAAAATTTCCTCATCATCGCTCCTCAACTAGTGATAAGTTGAAAAAATCAATCATAGAGAACACTATATCTCCTTTAAGATGGTAAAATAGATCATCAATATGTGGCAGTGGGAAACAATTATTCCCAATAACCTAATTTCTCTAAAT
Organism: Tamarix austromongolica; assembly: GCA_039764185.1. NCBI lineage: Eukaryota > Viridiplantae > Streptophyta > Magnoliopsida > Caryophyllales > Tamaricaceae > Tamarix > Tamarix austromongolica. The sequence continues at coordinate 32,486,345 of CM077813.1, read as the reverse complement.
ACAGCCACTTACAACATAAAATATATAAGCCTTATATAAATTTATACAACAACCTTTTAACATCATATTGTTGGCGTGTCAATTCACTTTTAGATGAAATATTCATTAATGCTTGCAATGGTAGTGTGTACCTTTGATTTGTCCTCCAAAATGACCTCTTGATTAGGTACTGGCCTTATATTCTAATAGTACCTAAGTGGCATGCGACATTTCGAATAGACCTTCTTCCTATAACGAGAATGTTGGTGCCCCTCAAACTTCCTTGTGCCCCCTAATTAGGCAGTCTTGGCTAGAATGACTCAAGAATCAAATAGGGCCTACTCATACATCAAAACCATTTCTAGTTGGCAAAAACCTACCAACAAATTTTATTATTTAATCCATAGGTTGATGATGAAGGGGTGAACTTGCATCACCTAGTTGGCCTCTACCATAAGAGATAATTAGACTAATTCCATTAACATCATATAGTACTCCTTTATTGACATTTCTCCCTATCAATGTGCTTTTAACTCATCATATTTCTTCATATGTATATGGGTGGGATATAATTGGGCACAAAGTGCCTCAAGGAAAGGTCCGCAAATAGTAAACTCTCTATCTCCACATTGAACACTCCTCCACCATATGTGTACTCACCCCCTTGGGTAGTATACTACCACATTGACTCTCCATGATTTCATGTTCTTCTTGACTCATGAGGATTGGTGGATGAATATACTTGGCCCTCTTGAGCAATTATTCTGTAACTAATGCGGGTACTGACACTTGTTACTACCACTATTATTCTCTAATCTAACCTTTTTTGTATGCACCGATAGTCTCCATAAATGCCTTAGTGAACTTTTAATGTAGGTAGGAGACCATAAAATTATAAATACTAGGACTAACTAGTAGTAATTCTATTATTGAGCTTTAAGGCCCACACAGGATGACTAACACAAAACTATATATAGCACATACCCAACGCGCTCCCACTTATAGACATTCAGGGTTTTAGAGCTTTTGAATTCACATTCAACACACAAGGTAATTGGGAATTTGTTAGATTAATTTGTTGTATCAGATTTAAATGTGAAAAAAGTTAAGAAATCTAGAACAATGTCTTAACACCATCTTATGTTATTAGTTTTAAAATGAAATAAGGTGTGAGAAAAAGCTACGATACTAACCTATAACACCCCCATTTTTCACTACTCTTTTTTTTTTAAAACATTGTGGAAAGGAAAACATACCAAACACACCTAGGAACAAATGGTGTCCGACCACTATATCAAACATAAGATAGACATAAGCCACCCATCCCATGTTAGATACAAGGCTAAAAAACCAAACCAACAAAAATAGGAGTATAGTGCATGACAAATACAATATATATGTTTACAAAAAAACTACCTTCACACATCCCCAAAATATTTAAATACAAGATATTAGGCAAAAAAAGTACAGAGATACAATAGGTATAAATTGATGATAGGGAAAAGCCCCATACCCTTGTTAATTAATGACTGAAAAACTATCTTAACATGTCTACACTTTCAAACCTCCAAGCATAATATGAGGTAGTCCCCCTACTAGCATCCCTAAGAAACCTTATCCTGATCTTCTACTCATGGGATTGAGCATGTGACAAAATAAATAGGCAAATCAATACATTACACACTAAGTAAGCCAAGTTACCTCCTCAATGGGAGTCATAAGAATATAAGGCCATATGGTCTTGCTAAAAACTATAACATACTTACACATCACACAAAGATATACAAGTAAAATCATAGTCGTATAATGCATTATGATATCATTTCATGCAAGGACTTAGATGTTTTCAGGCTCATCATTCATAGCAATGCAAATTAAGTGTTATTGATAGAAACATATATTTATTATGAAGTTATTCGATATCTTACTAGGCTATTCTACTATAAAACCCCTAAAATCACCATTAAAAGTTTTTGTTCTAAATGTAATGAAATACACCATTAGAGGGGGTGGGTGTTACATCTGTAATTGGCATAAGTCTAATATAAGGCCATCCTCGTACCAACTACAAGTTATAGGAGAAATAGGTGCAACCATGATAAATACAACAACAAAAGTGTGTTGAGACATAAAAAGTGTTAAATGTTTGTTAACAAGAAAATACCAAAATATAGAAAAAATGTTTAATTGCAATGGAACAATAAACTAGAAAGCTAAAATAGTTAATATCTAGATGTCACTCATTCTAGGCCTCAACATAGATTACTATAGCATCACTCTGCCTTCATTATTTCATCATATGTAGTAAAGTCATCTAGGGCATCCTCAATGCCTTACGTAGACTTAGGAGGGGACAATCCTCATGGGAATGAATAGCACCAATAAAATGAGTGATTAGTATGGTTCGTACTCAGTAAGGTAATAATACAGTCAAGTAGGGTTAAAGTAGTAAATGATATCACAACAATAATAAAAATTCCTTGGTGCATGTTATATTTGATTTTTTCATTATTATATAGACTCAAGAACAAGTGCAATAACTAGTCAACACATCGGTTATCTACACATGGGTTTAGGGACCCCACTATTCCCATAGATAGATCGATCAATAAAGTATGACCTTAGGGCACATTGCTCCAAGCAAAAACTTTTACCAATTGACCGGTAATAACATGCAAAGGCCTTAACTCTAGTGATCTTCCATTTTAAATCATTAGTGTCTTCCTAGAGTTACTATCATTAAAGAGTTTTCATTACTTGAATGCGGGACCCCACTATTTTTATCCGTGGATTAGTAAATGATATAAGACCATAAGGTAAAATGCTCTTTGCTATTATTCTCATTAGTTGTCTGGTAACGACACACAACTAGAATCGACTCAAGTGATCTTCCACTTTAAATTATTAGTATCTTATTCATATGTTTTTTGTTCAAATATCACACATAGCCATGCACAACCCCTATGAGACTCCTACCTTACTACCACCTAAGGCTAACCTTGGCCCTTTAGAAACCGTAGTTTTCTAAGCCTAGTATATCCTAACCCCCAATCATCAGTTGAGTCCCCGACATATCTAACCACGTAAAACATGCCCTTAGAAACCCCATGAGACATAGCCCATTTTCCCCCATTTCTCACATATGGTAACCATTGGCCCCTAGGTTTTCTTCTCAAACCTTATTTTTATCCAAATTGTTTTATACCCTTCTCCACAAATTATTTAACCATAAAATTTCACAACCAAGCATATATTACTTTGATTATCCATCCCCTAAATTTTTGTAGCCTAACTCCTTTTTTTACATAAGTGATAATTATCTCCCAATGGATGCCATTCAAAACCATAACTTCCCATAAGTAGTTGTATCCACTCCTACTCATCCCGTCAAACAATCAGAATTAGCACACAATCCCCACAAAGCATATTCAACATCATAGTTTTGTGACACAACCCAACTCTCCTATGTCGTACATGTGATAAAGACCTACCACTAGGGTTTGTACTGCTAAAACCCTTGTTCCACCCACTTAGTACTCTCGCATCTCCTAGCATCCAAGGAATCCCCCACATTTTTCCACACTACCCAACAATACCATCATATCCCCAATATCAATCATTAACAACCATCCCTCACTTAGTCACCCTAAACATACACAATATTATGTTTGACTCACCCTATGCATAGTCAACTCTCAAAATGGAATATCTACCCTAATCCTCAAGTATAGTTATCATGCTTATTATTTAACATTTTCTAATGGATATTTAACTAACTCTTTCCCAAGGGTTTTCCTTTATTCCATTTTCTACAATATTCACCAAGATGCCCCTATATCTTTTAAACTATATCAAAGCTACCATAGCTTAAAATATAAGAACTTCTAAATAATCCACAAACATGTCTTACCATATAATAAAATTACACATCAAAAAATGAACCAACATAGTCATGTCCACATATACTCTTACATTATATCCTTGCAAGCCAAGCTGCAAAAACAACACTAGAACACGTAACATTTTGTGTAAGTATTCACTTAGCACATAGAAAAATCATATAAACGCAATCCCAATCTATAACTATATCCTTACCGAAATACCTCCGGTCTTGATGTCAGAAAGGATTACCCCTCCTATCCCATGGTCATAGGAATAGTACCTAAAAATGGGAATACTAAAAGGTAGGCTATCTTATCCTCTTTCTTACTTTTTCCCTTTTTTTTCTTTTCTTAAAAAATAATGACAATGCTGATGATGATAATAATAATAATAATAAATTCAATTAAATGAAGCTCAAAAAGGAGGAAAGGAAAGTGGTGGCGACCATAATACGCAATAGAAGTGGATGGAAGCAATGATGTAATGTGGAGAGTCGTTGTTGGTTAGGAAAAGAGTGAGGTTTAACCTTTTTGGGGATTGAGAATGGTGTTGGCAATGGATATGCTAGTGGGAGGGAAGTGGGTCATAATGACGACCTATGGTGGTCCAACCAAGGGGAAAAAGGAGTAAAGGGAAAGAATGGAGGGAAAAGGTTGTGTAGGGGGATGGCTACACAAGTTGGGCTCCTATGTAAGAGCATAAGAAGTGGTGGAGGTGTAGGAAAAGGGAATGAGCTTATGGTGATTGTGGTGTAGGAAGGCACAAGGTGGTGGGACTTGCCTATCTTTTAACCTTGGGGAGAGGATAGGAAGGGGAGAAAAAGGGGCATAAGGGGCTTAGTAGGTGTAAGGATATACAATAAGGGAGAGGGAAGGATTTTAGGTAGAAGTGGGGCCTAGTTATTGTAGTGGTGGTGCCGGTAGAAGTCTAGAGAAGGGGATGGTGAAAGCTGAGACATACGAGGGAGAAAAGAGGAGAGGGTAGAGTTATGGGCATTTATTAGGTGTAAGGGAGCATAAGGAAAAGGATTGTCGATCGCTATGCAGCACAACAATGATATGGAACGATGGCCTAAGTTGGTGTAAGGCTTTGTAATGTAGGGGTTATCTAAGGGGTGTAGGGGTGAATGTGTAGGGGTATGCTAAAGTGTATACCCGATATGGTCGAGAAGGGAAAGTAAGAAGGAAGGGAGGCTAGGTTGAAGGTTGTGAGGGTGTGAAAATTGAAAGGGGGTCGTGCAAGTTCGTACAGAGAGAGGAAAAGGATGAGGGAGAAAGGGAAATGCAAAAATAAGGGAGAAAAAAAAAGGTAAAGTAGAAAATAGGTGTGGGGGCTTAGTTCGTCATCAAGGGGAAAGAAAAAAGGGCATAAGAGGGGAAAGGAAGAAAAAAGGGAGAATAAGGAAGAAAATAAAAGGAAGGAGAAATGTAAAGAAAATGAAAAAGAAAAAAAGGAAAGAAAAAGAAAAATGTGTTAATTTATTTAGGTTGGGTTATTAAAGGATTAATAAACATAATTAAAAACTTTATATTTTAATTATAATTTATCATAGGATTAATAATTAAAAATAAGGCTTTGGAATAAGACTAAATAATAAATTATAAATCTCATATTATTATTATTATTATTATTATTATTATTATTATATGCACATATATTTTATTTCATTTTTTATTTATTAGTAATTCATAGAAATATTTTTGGGGTATTACATCTATTGTGCCCCTATAAGAGCGTTTCATTAGGTATATTTCTAGGTTTATATGATCAATTAGATTAACTATTTACTAGCCATTATTTCTTTTTGCTTCTTTTTTTCTTTATTCATATCCTTAATCTTATTCTTATCATTTTATGGACTTATTAACACCCCATGGAAGCCTATCTAAACAAAAGGATAAAACATCTGGCCGAAGCTAAGTAAACACCAATGGACATAAAGTTTGGTAGATGCTAGAAACCACCTAATTAACTAAATGCTTTAGCATGGATATCCTCTACTAAATCATTAAAAACTATAGTAGGTAAGCTACTGTGATTTTCTAAGATCCCTCCTAAAGGAAAAGCCCAAGGACACCAATAAAATCCTAAAGGTAGACTAACCCCTAGTAGGTAATCAATGATTGGGTATCCCAAGCCCATATACATCTTGATCATCTTTCATATTAAGTGATTAGTGTATTATTTTCAAAGGTTATGTTATCATATATGGCCCATGTAACATCCATATAATGCTCCCACAACATCATTCCATCTTAACCATTATTACCCTTGAACCATGTGGTGGGATTTATATTAGTATTTAACCAAGTTTAAATTAACCCATCAAGATAATTCATTTAGGCTAAGAAATTGGGTTACATTTTCATTCTTTATAAAGTCAAATCGTATTCATTCTAGTTTGTCGATTATGACTTTATAAAGAGCATAGTGAGAATATCATGAATTATGAACCATTTAATCCATCAAATAGGACAGTTAATTCTTGGGGTTTTATTTTTATATTTGTTATAATGATAAAAAGTTGTTTTTGGTGTTTGTTCATAAGTTTTATGGTATTTTAACAAGTAGAATGGGAAAATTTTCATATTTAGTGTGTTTTTCATTGATTAACTAAATAGAGGAATAATTTGTTATGGTATATTTTAGGGCCTTGTTGACCTAAATTGAATTTCCATAAATTTTTAGAACCATTACTCAATAAGAGTGGTACTACCTTTACTTGCTAATATGTTTTCTTGAGGTTTTTTTAGGTATAGTAGTAAATATATTACTATAACCTGTACAAGTACTTTGGACACTCCAAGATCCAAAATTAATGCAAATTTTTTGTAAAAATGGAGGGGTGCAAGATGAGGACTTCTCGGGAGGTCACCCATCCTAGTACTATTCTTGTCCAAGCATGCTTAATTGTGAAGTTCTGATGGGATACTGTGCATTAGTGCTAGTATGATCGCACACCTCTATAAGTTTTTTGCCTCTAATTGTAGAGTTTTTATTTGTGCTTATTACCTTAGATTTTAGCTTTTTCCTTATTGTTTTGAGGGATTGTGTGATCCACAATGATCCCTTATATAGTGAGGTTTCATTATTTGACTAATCTCTTATCATGTTTAGGTTTCTTGTTAGCCTTAAATACTTGTGTGCTTTTTGATATATGTTTTAAAACACACTAACAAAAAATGCCTTTTATAATATAAAAATAATAAAATTATATATTGAAAATATTTATTACATCTTTTAAACAAAAATTAAACTTTAGTTATTATTCGAAAGCATTTTATTCAATAATTTGTATTCTTGCTCACAATTTTGTTCCATGAGCCCCTTTAAGATACTTTTAACCATGTAAATATCCCTAGATGATAATAGAATCATAATATTTTAATTTCATTGATTTCTGTTGAGTCATTTATCCATTTAAAAAAAAGGATAAGTGAAGGTTTTGATGACAAATGTTATTTTTGTGTCAAAGAGATTTTATCATATTTTATGCCTCAAAAATACCATTTTAATTTTCTTAAATTTATAAAAATATAATTATTATCATGTTTTGGGGCTCTAAATTTAAAAGTGGATCAAATGTATTTGAACGTTTTTATTACTTTTAAATAAATTAACATTTATTAGGCAAAATAAACCAGTGGAGCTTAGTTCTATAAGTAGATTTAACCTTATCTTTTAAGATTTTATATGAAACATAAAAAATCCTTGTGAATTCATGCTAACCCTTAATTATAACGAAATCTAATACCATCATAAGAATAACTTCTAACATATGCCAAATTCAAATCTCATCTTGAAAATTTTCATTATCAGTGCAAATATCCATCCTAAACTACATGTTCATTACCCTTCTTCCATTTTTAGTTTCTACCATCCCCAATAAAACCTACCCTTCTAATTGATACCCCCTTTAAGGCTAAAACCTACCTCATTTTCATTGTCCCTCTATAACACATAACCCCCAATGTGCCTACCTAATGATTATCATCTAATCATTTCAACTGAAATTAATCTCCTCTTCCATCCTCTCTTTATTTCTAACTGTTCCATCATAAGATATTCTCCTAACACCCAACATAATATCTGCATAAATATTCATTCTTCTTTCTCTTAGTCAATAATACCATTGACCTTTATATAACCTGCATTGAAGCCTTTTGAAGATCTTCAATAACTCACTTTCAAAAATCTTTGGTTGAATATATTCCTTTCTCTATATTTCTTAACACTGATGCTATAATTCTAATGGTTAATTTAATGTTTTTATCTTGGTTATTTGATAGGTTTGCTTGAGATATTAAAGGTATTATTTTAGCTCCATCTCTCTTCTAATTTAATTTAATCTATTTTATCCTATTAAGATTGTTCTTACTCACTTAAAAAAGTATAATCACATTGTTGGTATCCATATTATAATCCCAAAATCTTGCTTTGATGAATAATTAATTAGAAAGAGTGAATCAAATTCACTTAACTTTACTTGAAGAAAGAAAGACTATGTGAAATGAAATCCTGAACTAGAATTAATTAATGAATGAAGAACAAGAATAATTGAGAGAATGAGAATCTTATATTGTAAGCCAAAAGATTGCATATTTCTCACAACACCATAAAAAACAACAACTGTACTCTTATACTCTCTTACAAAGATTGCAAATAAATTGATGATCAATTATATCATTTTACGTAGGATACTTATATGCTAATTCTAGTAGGTGTTAGTTAGGCTTTTAACAAACTTAAGCATATTTCATATTACATGTATAATAACCTCCTATAATAATGTAACCCAATGTAACAATAAATAGTTCTAACTTAAATACAATGTGGATAACACTCCAATAGCTAACATTCTCCACCCTTTTCCACATTGTTCATAAATCTTATAATTTATACGCATTACTGAAATTTAGCTAAGCTCAATGCCTTAATTAACACATTAGCTACATTATCTTTAGTTCCCCACATTTTCCAACCATAGCTTTCCTCCACCAAGTATATCCCTAATGAATTAAAGTCCAACATCTTGGTGATTATTTCTTTCATGAAATAATCGATTCTTGTATGGACAAATTTCACATTGTTTATTACACTGTACCACTAAAAACCTTGAACATACACTGAGTTCATGTATAATATCTTTCAACCATAATACTTCATTTAAGTCTTCAGTGCAAGCAAAATATTTTATATTTCATGTTGAAAATGTAACCATTCATTTCAGTGCTTCCCTCTAGCTTATTACACCTCCAACAAAAAAATAAACAAATCCTAAAACTAACCCTCTATGGTCTTTGTCTCCAACATAATAATCATCATAAAAACATTCAAGACTTAGTTCTTCCTATCTTACCATCCCATAAATTTAAACCAACTTCTTTAGTGCCTTCCAAATATCTAAGAACCCTTTAAGTTAATTTCTAATGTTCTTTTTGTGGGCTTTCCGTAGACTTATACATGACACTAACAACATGGATTAAATCTTGTCATGTATATATCATTAGTTACATAAAGTTTGTGATTAGACTATAGTCAGGAACCTTCTTCATATATAAAGTGTCCTCTTCACTTATGGGATACCAAGGTTTTCATAATCTAAGTTAACTACTTAGAGGTGTGCTAACTAGTTTAACCTTTTATAAACAAAACTTTAATAATATTTTGTTCATATCAAAACACTAAGACAAGAATAACATTATATTGCTTCAATTTTTGAGAATTTCAAATCCTAAAGTTTTCTTAGTACGGTCTGTATCATTTATTTCAAACGCCATATTGAGTTAACTATTTAATGTGTTAATATCTACCAGACTCAACTTGCCTATTTCACTTAGCTCTCTCTACAGGGTTTCACCTATAGTGTGGAAGATTAGGCAATTGAGATCCAGGGATAAGGTCTATGGCATGCTGAATTTCTATAATGGGTGGTAATTTTTGCTCCTCTCCAGCAACGCGCCCCTTTCTCAATCAAGTTCTTTCACTCACTTCGTTTCTTGTTCCTCTAGCCTAAGTCTAAAACTTTGGTATGTAAGGGAGAAATCCTCCTGAAACTTGATTAATGGTAGAAGAAAAACTTCTATTGCAAATGAAGGGGATTATACAAGCAAAAGCCCCAGCCCTACTGGAGGAACTATAACTCGTGATACAATGCCACTAGTAATAGACTGAGACTGTGACTCATACAATGGGTCTCATGGGACAAAGAATTCTACAGGCTTTCTTTTTCTCTTCTTTATGCATGGCTTACAACTAGATATAATCGAACTTACACTTTATGAACCAAAAAGAATAGACTGGATGGAACTATTTAATGTGTTAATATCTACCACACTTTTGATAGCTAGGGGCATGTGATCTACATATAAAAGTATGAACACGTTCTTTTTCCCTTTCTCATGTTTTATATATACACATGAATCTAACTTACACATTTTTAAATAAACCTTCTTTATATATTTGTCAAATCTCTCATTCCATTTCCTAGAGGATTACTTCAACCCATATAATGATTTCTTAAGAAAAACACTTAGTTTCCTTACTTTTCTCAATAAAACCTGGCGGTTGTTACATTAATATTTTTTCTTTAAGTTATCCATGTAGGAAAATGGTTTTAACATCAATTTGTTCAAGTTCCATATTAGTTATGTCCACTAAGGATAATACACCCTTAAAAATGTGTGTTTAACCACTAGTGAGAAGATTTCTTTATAATCAACTCCTTCATGATAAGATAAGCTTTTAGAAACCAATATAGCCTTATATTTAGGCCTATCTCCTGCATGAACATATTCTTTTAATTTAAACACCCACTTACAACCTACTAGCTTCTTATTGTAAGGTTTAAGAGCCAACTCTGATGATTCATTTGTAATACCCCATATTTTTGTAAGATTTATTGAATGAAAATTTATGGTGTTTAATAAAATTTAACGATGTTTGATTTTGATTAAGAACTATTATTGGGATTGAGGTAATGATAGATTTGAATAAAATAGGTATTTAGGTAAATTAGTCAACTAGTTCAATGTTTTAGCTAAAGGTTTTTGTTCGACTAAACCAATCGACTTTTTGGGGAATGAATTGGCTAGTGAGTGGAATAGTCAACTCAATGGCCAAACAAATCAGCTAGTTGGTCAGGCTAAGTATTTTTTTTAAACTTAAATTTTCAAGAAAATTTCTAATATCAAATGAAAACTTGATAATCTAAATTCAAGCTAGTCTTTTTATATTATTAACACTTTTATTTTCATATATTTAGCTCTAGCTACTACCTCAAAATAATTTGAGGATTCAACTTTTCTTCTTTCACCTTACTCCTCCGTACACCTCTAGAAGCATTGCCTAAATTCTAAATTGTCTATACTTATAGGGCATTCCTTATTATGCTAATCTTTCATTACCCTTCTTGTGTTTGATATTTCTAGACAAAATCAACTTGTATTCCCTAGAAAATCATCATTTTAGCTCCTGATTGAAAGTCAACCAATCTTGATAAATACACCCATTCAACTTAGATTTTAATGGATAAAAAAAAGGTTTTCAATATGTTATGTAACCGCACAACTTCTTGAATTTATTCCTTGGCTATGAATAACCATAATCACCAATCTTCTCACTTTTCTTTCAGCCTCAAAAAGATCTTAGATCTCTAGAAATTGTGTTCCTTTTTCTACAATTTGAGGTTTCTTTTGAGTTCTTTCCTGTCTTTTGATCCATGGTTTAGATCCTTCTCATTTAATCTTTATATAAGATGGAGTTATATTTAGTAGGAAGTTGAGTTTCACTCTGTATAATTTTCCTCTATTTTTCTCTTAAGCTTGATAAGCTTGTTTTCCTTTCTATGTTTTATTTTTAATTATGGAAATTATTTAATGATTTTTGAAGCTTTAAATTTTTTTTTAAAGGATCTGGATGTTGAGAATATTCCAAGATGAGTTTTTCTATTAGTGCAAAAGTTTTCTAATCACCAAGTAAGTCATTCTTACATTTGAAATATGGTTTGAATAAGAAAATGGTGGAATGTATCTTGTAAAGTGCTAATTTTCTATGTCTTCATAAGATTTTGGCTTCTAATTTATTCATGTTGAATTGTTTATGAATCCAGATAAAAATGCATTCTTTTAGAGAAAATAGAGTCAATATTCTTAAATGTAAAACATGATTATGTTTATTTATGATATGTTTTGTTTTGGATACTATAACATTATAGAGTGTGATTCAAATAAAATTGTCTATACTTGTTGTTTGGGAGAAGATTGGTTGACTAGTTAGGTCAAACTAATTAACTAATTCTTAAAACAGTTGACTAGTTGGCCAAAACTAATTAGCTATTACGTGTATACTGACCTTGGTTGTTATCGACATAAACCCATTAGCTCGTTTGGCGGAATTGATCAAATAGTCTTAAAATAGTTGACTAGTTTGGTTAAACAAATTGATTAGTCTAAGGGAACCCTAGGTTTGGTCGAGTGAAACTAATACTGATCATGAAAGTAATTCATTAGTTATACCAAACTGATTCACTAGTTTAGCTAAGTTATGTGACTTTGATCTTTTGGCCTTGATATGCTTTGACACAATGCCTAATGTTTCTATAAAACTATATAATGAGTCAAATACACTTTTTGGCATAGATTGATAACCTCATAAATGGATTAAGTGGATTATAGTTCATGAAATACTCAATAAATGTTTGTAAAGGCGTTAGTGTAAAACCTAAATAGGCTAATCTAATCTAGATTATCCACCTAAAATGGGTTATCCTGATGGATTGATTAATATTAGTTAAGAAGTAATGTTAACCCTAGCATATATTTAGGGGGAATAAATGTTGTTAAGATGGAATAAGTGTGTGGATTCATTACTTACACGTTCTATAAGCCTTATATGATAATATAACCATGGAAATAATACATTAATCACTTAAATTGGAAGATGATCAAGCTATGTATGGATCTGGGTTACATCATCCTCAATTAGATATAGGGGCTAGTATTCTTTAAGATGTTTATTGGTTCCTTCAAGATTTTCCTTCAGGTAAAATCATAGTAGATCCTAGTGCCTTAGCTACTTTGCACACTTATGATGTACTGTAGGGTATCAATATTAAAGAGTATGGTTACATGTATGGTTTATAGCTTTGAGTGTGCTTTATGTCCATTAGTGATTACTTGGCTTGGGCTACACTCTATGTTCATTGGTTAGTACTTGGATTCAAATGGAATTTATGTCCTTTCATTTAGATAGACTTCTATAGTACGTGAGACCATGGGGTGGTGTATGGTCTACTGGTAAATAAGAATCAAAATAAGAATGTGGATAAGGAGAAAAATAAAAACGAAAAGAATAAGAAGAGAGATAATGGATTATAAATAAATGACCTAATGGATTATGTAAATCAAAAATGGACTTAGTGGGAAATTATGTGAATGGATGATAGAAGCCCTAATAATAGTTTAAACAATCTACTTAGTCAATTGCATGTTGCTATCTGTATTGTTGTGTATGTTGACAGGCATCTTATGTCGTGTATGGTATGAGTTTTTGATATATTATATGACAATAATAGAGCATGTACACATATTTATATGGCATAAGCATGAAATATGTTAGTATGATCTCTATATTATGCTAGGACTTTATGTGCTTGTTACTCCCGTTGATGCGATAAGTTAGCTCGCTTAGTATGAAGCATACTGATGTGCCCATTTTCTCAATTACCTACTCACCCTTAGTAGTAGAGGAAGATGTGTAGGTTCTATGGATATTTAGTGGTAGGATTTCCATGTGTTGTGTGTGAGTTTTGTGAGTGTAGGCATCCCAAGACTTTTATGCAGTCCTTGATGGACTACGGTTAGGGCTACACCCTACTTTTGTTTTCTAAAATTGAAATTCTGTACTTTAGCTTGATTTCTATTAAGTACTTGAATATTCAAGGACTGTCACGCTCCTTTTCTTGATAGAATTTGCATGAATATCTTTGTATTATTTATTTCACACTCTCCTCTACTTCTGATTGGCTTGATTTCTCAACCTTATGTCTAACATAGGATAGATCTAATTTTTGTAGCAAGACCCCTTTTCTCTATGATTTTTGCAGTTTTTCACTTATGCAATGTTGTTAGAATGAAATTATAGTAGAGAAAAATGGGGGTGTTGCATCATTTTTAATAAGAAAATTAAAGTTATTTTTCCATTGCTTTAATCAATTTAGATTCATCACTGCATATGCCACAAGATAAAAGTGTTCATATTTCCTAAGTTATCTAATGATCTTTCATTCCTTGTTCCCTTACAAACTAATATCCAACCACTGATCCTTTCCATAATTTTTCTATTCAATCTTTCCACATAGACATTTTGTTATGGTGTTCCTCTGAATGCCAAATACCTTGAAATACAAATTTTTTGAAAATGCATCAAAATCATCATTATAGAACTCGAATCCATGATTAACCTTCCATTTGTTAAAGTATTTGAGGACATCATACTTACTGTTAAAGACGTAAATCCAAGATTTCATGAAAAATTATCTATAAGTGTCATAAAATTTATGTAGCCTCATCTTTGGAAAGTGTCCTAGTTGGACCCTAAAGATCAACATGTACATAATCTAGATTACCTTAGATTTATGCAAGCTTGAAATTAACATTAACCTACAAGTATTGCTTAATATAACTACTCACAGAAATGAAGGACTTGGTAAAATTTTGATATCCATGAAATCCCTTCCTACTTAGGAAAATTGATATGCATAAGAATTAAGTTGACATCATTTCTCTACTATGACTTCCTCCTTGTATTGTTCTTCATTTTTCTTGCACGAGCATCTTCACTATTTTGCTACACATATAATCCATTACCTAAATAACCTTTCAATTCCAATATTGAACCAATACACATCTTAATAGTTCCCTATTCATTTTTAATGATATAATCCTCACTCTCAAAGGTACCTAATTAAATAAGATTTTATTTTTGATAAGGGACATGCCTTACACTGATTAATTAAAACTTATCATCTATTTGAGTACTAATATGAACCTCTCCAATACCAATAAAAGAACAATCTTTGCTACACCTATTAGCTCTTATACTCCAGTAACTCTACTATACTTAATAAAACTTTCCCTATTAGGAGTGATAAGATAAGTTCAACCTATGTCTTGATTGATCTTTCTTGAATATACCATTTGTACCTTAACATTTTCATACCAATATAAGATTAAATCCACACCACCTTGTTCCATTTCCTTCTCATTATGTTTCTTAGTTGAACCTTACATCAAAGATATCTCTGGTAATTCACTCTTAAGGTGACCCGTTTTGTTACAATTGAAAGATTTATTAGATGCTTTAGGTTGAGATTGTCATCAAGAATTACCTTTGTTATTCTATTTATCCCTTTTGTCTATCTTCCTCTTGAGAACAAACCTTCAACTATTATTTCTTCCTTCTCTGCATGCTATCATTCAAACTCATTAGAATTCAAGGCCATCCTAACATTCTCATAGTTTAGAGCTTTATGCCCATAGAACAATTTTTTCAATGATGTGCTCTTACTTCTACATTAGCTGTGAATTTAACATAATAATATCTTGTTCCTCTTCTTCCACCTTAAAATCAATATTCTCAGGATCTACTATTATATTTTTAAAATCATCTACATGGTTGTTTATTAATCTTCTAAGTTGCATCTTGAATTAGTAAAGCTCTGTTTGAGGACTTCTCTCTCTGTTAGATACTTTGTCATGTATAAGGCTGCAAGCTTCTTCCAAATTGTTGTGACACGAATCTCCTTAGATGCTTCTCTGAAAATCCTATAACCTAAGATGATAATCAACTTTCTATGGGCTTTCACAAGAAACTCAACTTTCTATGGGCTTTCACAAGAAACTTCATATGCAGATGTTCTTCATATCAAACCATATGGCTACCATTATTCTTTGATTCTTAGGTCTAATACCAACAACTAGTTGATTGTAATTCTAAAATCTTACTTTGATGAAAAAATGAGGCATATGAGATATAATTTGGGTCTTGCTAGGTATTGGTGTGCTAAAACTATAGAAAAACCTAAAAAAAGAAGGAAATGGGGAAGATTTAGAGTTGATAAAAATTTATTCTTAGTAACTCCTTGAATTAATATTTATAAGAATCTTCTAAGGTATAAAATTTTAGGATTAATCTTGTAAGTCTTTTCCAAAAATATCAAACTCTTACACTTTGATAATGAAGAGAGGAATCTCGATTATTGAGATAAAAATATGTATCCGAAAGGTGAGTTATTCTTCATTGATGATATCCTTGTCACTTATTGATGAAGTTTAGGATTAAAGAAGAAAATGTAGCTAAGTTTCAACCCATGTGCTTTAGTTATATTGGAGGATATTATGCAGATTTTCAAAGCTTCACCCCTAATATCACATATTATAATCTTACAACAACCATAAGACACGAAAGGAACGAGACAAATAATCGTTTTAATCTTATAAGTATGAAAAAGAATTAAATAATGTGTTTTTTCCTTGTTTCTCCCAAATCTACATTTTTCTTCCTAATTGTTGAAAGTGACATGATATCCAACATGAGAGGGAATTATGTTTGATTTGTATGTCTTCTAAGCATTGGTGATAGGGTTTCGTTTTAGGGGCCTATTTAGGGTAAAAATAATAAGGAAATATGGATAAAAATGGGCAAAAGGCTTACAAAAATGTGGCATTATGTGCCTTCCTTTAAATTGTCTTGTGGATAAAAAAGTAGAAGGTTTGCATAGCTTTTATGGCTTGCATGACTAGGTTTTCATATAAAATTAATTTATTCAAGTAAGGAGAGTTTTGTGGCTCTTAAAATTGGGAAAAATAATAGCTAGATTATGATTATCAAATAGGGATGCTCGTACATCATCCTCTCCCTCTTGAAAGTCAGCCTTGTTGTCTTTGAAAGGTTTATCATGAATATAGGGAAGTAGATCTCCCACATTAAATGAGTTTGATATATCTCCCATATCTTTTGATAGTTCCACCTCATAAGCATTATCACCAATCTTGCTAATAACATTGTATGGGTAATTCCTTCGAGGTGGAAGTTTGTTCTTCCTTCCATAAGGAAATCATTCATTCATAAGGTGAAGCGTAATAATATCTCTTTGTTTATACAAGTATTGTCTCTAGTGCTTGTTAGCCCTTTTATTGTTCATTTCATTCACCTTCTTGATTCTATTCCTAACCTATTCATGAATTTTCTTCATTTCCTTATCACTTTCTTATGTTAAAAAGTCGGTGTAGGCTTTGAAGGGAAGAGGTAGGAGAGTCATGTGACTATTAGGGTTCACCCATATAAAACTTCAAAGGGTGAGCTTCCTATAACATAGTTTGGTGATCAATTTTAGGCCAACTTGGCACATAAAAGTTTTATGTCCCAATACTTCTAAGATTTGTGAACTAAACTTCTTAGGATCATTGCGAGGACTCTATTACTGACCCTAGTTTGTCCATCAGTTTGTGGATGTTAGGTGATATTGAAAATGAGTTTGCTACCAACAAACCTCCATAGGGTCTTTTAAAAGTATAAAAAGAATTTGGTATCCATATCTGAGATAATGGATTGAGGAATACCATGTAGCCTAGCTATCTCCTTGAAGAATAGATTGGCTATATAAGAGGCATCATCCGTTTTATAGCATGCAATGAAATGAGCCATCTTAGAGAAATAATCCACCACCACCACTATAACATCATTTTTCCATTGTGTCTTAGCCATTGCTATGCTGATGTCCATGCTTACATGATCCTATGGATGATTTGGGGTAGGTAAGGGAGTGTAAAGTTCATGGTAGAAGTGACTCTTGGGCTTGTAACAAGTGACACATCTAGTTATTACACTTTGTACATCTGTTGCTAGTTTGGGGGTAAAGAAAATGCTCATTAAGTATGTCCATGGTCTTGTTAATACTGAAGTGTCCAACTACTCCTCCTTAGCCCACTTCCCTCACAAGAAATTCTCTAACAAAACATTTGGGATGGAGATCTTATTGTTCATGAAGAGGATCTCATCTTGAATGACAAATGAATGGCCCATTTCTTGATTGCTTCCACCTTGGACTAATCCATGGCTATTCCATCTTTAAACACAACAAAGAATAGAAATGTAACCCAAGATATAAAGAATTCACACTTCTCTAATTTAGCATACAAGTTGTGACCTTATAGTGCTAGAAATATAAGTTTGAGATGCTTTACATTTTCTTCCTCACTAGATCTATACACATGGACATCATCGAAGTAAACTAAGACAAATTTGCTAGTAAATGGCCAATGTACCTCATTTATAAGTCTATAAACTTAGTAGGAGCATTTTACAAACTAAAGGGCATAACCATCAAGTCATACAATTCTCCCTTGGTTGTAAATGAAGTTTTCCATTCATCTCCATCATTCTTTCTTCCTTAGTAGTACCCACCTTTTATGGTTATTTTGGAAAACAAGTATGCACCATTCAAAAATTTAAGCATATCATCAAGTCTAGATATAGATTACCTAAAAATGATACTAATGTTTTTAGCAGCTTTACTATGAACACATATTCTTATGGTGACATATTTCTTTCACACAAGCAAAGTAGGCACGATACAAGGGCTAATGGACTCTCTTATCACACTATCCACTTTACTATACAAATCTAAGGCTTTCATAGGGTTACACCTCTAGGACACCTTATTAGGGAGTATAGCACTAGGGTACAAAGTCTATTGGGTGCTTTATACCTCTAATGGGTGTTAATACATGTGGTAGATCATTAGGGAATATGTCACCAAACTCCTCTAACATTGCCTAAACTCAAGGCTCATTTAAAACCCTCCCCTCCTTATATTCTAACAACAATAACAAGTAGATTACTTTTCCTTTTAATAAGCCTTATCTATATAATTTACACCTATAAGTAAGGAATTTTTATTAATTATGTGAACATGACTAGACCGAGTAGCTAAAAGTGTGAGAATAATGTTCTTCTTGTCAAAATTAAAGTAATAAGTGTTCCTTCTCCCATCATGCAAAAGACACTTCTCTCAAATTGTCATGCCTTCCCCAAGAGCAAACGACAAGTATCGATTGGGACAACATCACACACCAACTCATATTGATAGGTCATCCTAATGGAGAATGGAACCTTCATTTGCTTTGATGCAGGAGCATCCATTGAACATAATGATTATCATATTCATTCTAATCCTCAAGGTAAGGAAGATGATTTATCTTTCTTAATGTTGGGGCCTATCATGTTAAATATTCTTGATAATTTTTATATGCTTGACATTGAAAACCATTCAAGTTATTCTTGTAGGTATGTTACATATTTGCAAAAAGATGATGTTCATACACATTGATGTGTACAAGTATTCCAAGGCATGCAAGACTATGACATACATGGGATGATACATTACAACAAGAGATAAAGTGATGATATTAATTATTTGTATAACTTGTTGTAAACCCTAACCCTTTTATGTAACTAGGGTATGGCTATAATTTCATGTATGTATCTTAGTCTATTGTATAGCTTTGTAATATTAATCCTTAGTATCATTTAACTAATGATATTATGCTTTGGATTAAGGCTAATATGAGCTTAATTCAACAATGATTAATGGGCTAGATTAGGTGGGTAAACTCGGCTCATTAAGGAAGCTCACCACCGAGCTTATTCTTTCCTATATATACTCTTTTGTGTGCCACATTGTATAAAGAATATTGAATAAGATTTTTGATAAAACGTTGAGCAAGAGAGCTAAAGTCTAATCCTCCCTTTTGGGTCTACATTGAGAAAGAAAGATCTGGGATAATCCTTCCTCAATACTATCTTCAAATCAACACATTTGAACACCTTCAA
Source organism: Tamarix austromongolica (assembly GCA_039764185.1). Classification (NCBI taxonomy): domain Eukaryota; kingdom Viridiplantae; phylum Streptophyta; class Magnoliopsida; order Caryophyllales; family Tamaricaceae; genus Tamarix; species Tamarix austromongolica. Next base: position 32,466,590 of record CM077813.1, on the reverse strand, counting down.
ATCTGCTAAAACACCTTCATCTTGTAACATCAATTTCTTCGTCTATAATACACCAATTCACTTCATTCTTTTTGAATTAGATCGTGGGTGACAGCTTCTACTACATATTTTGATCCAACCTTCCATTACTTTGATAAAAACCACATCATGCTTTGTCACCTCAACCATATTACCATCACTAAGCCATTATAGTATATATAGTTTGTCACATTTTGTTGAAGGAGCACTAGGCTTATCTTTTAAGGTGCAAGAGGCAACAATGGAAAAATTTCCTCCATCCACAATAACATAACCTATTTTTCTAATTTTTGGGCACTTGTATTGAAAAATATTCTCTCTTTGTTAATCATTTACTTTAGCCTCTTTAGTATGCATCACCTTCTAATAATCAAAGATTCTCCAACATCTTATGGTGGAAACTCCTTTGCTCCATTAGTTGATGAGACTTCCTCTTCCTCTTCATTATCCTCCTCTCGATTTTCTTCCTCTAAATCTATTATGGCCCTTTTATTAAGCCACTCAATTTAATAGTTTCCTATGCCTTGACACTTAAAACACCTAACATTCTTGGTCTTATTCTCAATTGCTACTCCTTTTCTCCTCACATTTCTATCAAAGGTGTGGAAGGGACTTTAAATGGTGGAGGAACCTATTATTGCAATATTTACCTATAACAACAACTTATCCTTATATGTAATTAAGTACACCATACATAATCATCAGTATTTAATTTATTTATCAAATCGATAATAGTCTATCAGGTACAATACTATTTGTACAACATGTAACATTTGTTGACATATAAAACATCTTTCTTAATACATCAAACAATACCCTCTTTATTCTCATCCTATTTAGCTCCTACTATGACATCATCATCTTCAACATTCTCTTTCACAATTATTACGATTTATTACCTAAGGAAATACACATGTAACATAATTAGATTAATATAAATTCATATCCAAAAGCTAAATAATAACGATAGTTTTAAAACCTTCTAAAAGATAATGAGAGTCCTTAATTAAGTGGGAGAGCAAGTGGAAGCTAAATTAAGTGTTTAGAAGAAAACATAAAATGGATGTCTAATCTATGTTATACTAAGGAAGCATTCTTAGTAATTTTAGAAATTTAAAACAAAATGGTAAAGTAGCATGGAAAGTTAAATATATAATTGAGTACAAATTCTTTTTACATGTAATAATATAGGAACCCATGCAATTTGCAAACTTGATTAGGTAATTAGAGTTCACAGGCAATATTTATTTCAATCATCAATCTATTTAATTTTTTTACAAATTATACTCTTGGAAACATAGTCTCAAGTTTGAAAGCCCAATATTCTATAAGTACTTTTTATTTAGACAACTACAAATATGTATAGGGAACCTATCGATGTGTACATGTACACCTATCTCGACTATATCAATGACAGGATTCATATTCAAGTTTTATTCTAGTCTTGGAAATATTAATTAGAAATTGTTATCTTATAGGGTGAGCAACAATGAATAGATTCAATCCTTACAAATTTAGCTTTTTGGTTTTTTACATGGTAGATTTGTTTTTTTCGAAATCTTTAAATCTTTAAAGCTCCTATTTATGTTGTTTCAAGATGTGTAGTTTCTATAACTAGTATAAGGAAGCCCCAATCCTTGATTAGCTATAGAAGGTTAGTCTTTCTTTGGGAATTTATTTTATGGAAAGGGCATGTATGGGAAAGGGTGTTAATTTCATGATAAATAATTTAATTATTGTATATTATCCTTTTCAAGACAAGTTGATAAATAAAATGTAATTTGTAATGGAAATGGATGATAATAAGGTAATTTTAGCCTCAAGGGTATTTTGGTCATTTTATCCTAAAGTGCCTGTTTTTGAATAATGAAGCATAGGATAGCCTAATAGATTTATATTGTTGACCTTGGTATTGACCTTGATTATGGTTGTCTATGTTGCTTGGAAATGAGTAAAAGTGGTTAAAAAATTAGATCTATGTGATTGATATGTGGTCTCATGGTTATCATTATAAAATACTAATACTTCAAGTGAAATACCTCGAGATTGAAAATAGTGGATCTTTAGAGGTTTGAACTCTAAAGACATGGTTTAGCCCACGATTAATTATAGATTTTTTTGGTGTGCCTTAGTGACCCTGCCAGGCCATATATCTCACTCTATTTAGTTCTACAAACTTATAGAAGGTATGCATAATTATGACTCAGGTGTGTATGTTAGTAGGTTACTGTTTTACCTTTGTGTGCTAGTACGACCAAAGTACCTTAGTATCTTTGAGTTGATAGTCGGTAGGATACTGTGTTGCTTTTCTGCACTTGTATGACTATAGTGCCTTAATGTCTCTAAGTTGATATGATCTACCATCAAGTAAATAAAATTAGAAATGATTATTATTGAATCAAAATGATTATTGGATCGGATGGTAGTAGCCTTTGTGCCTACTTGTGGTTCACTAGTAGCCTTTATTCCAACCTGTGGTTCGATAGTAGCCTTTATTCCAACTTATGAATTAGCAGCAGTCTTTATACCTAATTGTGGTTTGGTAGTAACCTTTGAACTTACCTCTAGTTTTGTTTCCGCCCTTGTGCCTACCTTTTATTTGATAGTAGCCTTCGTGCCTACAAGTTTTTGGTAATGTGTCTTTGAGCGTTACTAGTAGTATTATGGTTTTTATTGGTATTGTGCCTTTGAGCCCTACATATGGTGTACTGGATATTACTAGTTTTTATATTGAGAGATGAAATATATTGTGTAGATTATGGTAATGGCATTGATACTGATTTTAATCATTATTTCATAGAGCATCTCTTATATGCTTGGTTGGCAAGTTTTTATTATGTTCTAAATGAACGAGTAAAAGTCATATATTAGTTTGGTGATTAATGTTTATCTGATATGATTATTCTATTTTGACTATCACATGTATGTTTTCAATGTTTTATACCATGGATTTTAGTGATGTTTTTTATGTGTTCAATGCGAGCTTTTCATATTAATTTTGTATAATGGATTACTTACCACCATTGTACTTAAAGGTTCCATTTCACGATCTCTAGCTTATTCAATGGGTAGTGGCCTTTGTAACTTAGCTAGAAAGATTAGTTGAAAAGTATTATTTTATATAAGAGTTTAGGGCTATCTGATATTTTACCCGATATTTTTTGATCCAAATGATTCTATAGTCTTATGTCTTTAATTATTTTCTTTCACTAAAATTTTGTAACCACTAATAGTTGGTTTTATTTGGAATGATGTTAATCAACTTTGACTCTCTCTAGTCTGATTTTATGGCTATGATATTAATTTAAGTAGATTAACAATTTTATCCTTAGCACTTGGTATTATACTAGTAGAGGAAACCAAACTTGTACTAATTGTGGTGGTAACTGTAACTCCCCAAAAATTTTGTTACTATAATTGATAATGTTTAGTATTTTATCTAAAAAAACATGTAACCATTATATATTAACTTGTTTATTTGTAGTTAACCCTTGACCTACAATTAACATAAATTATTAAAAAATTATTCTAATTATTTTATATTTTCTTTTGATTTAAATCAACCCTAAACCAATAATTTCACCCAATTTATTTTTCTAATCGGATACCCTCAATTTGGATAAATTAATGTTATCCTAAACCTAAATTTAACCTAATTCTAATTCCAACTCTACATTTATTTTCTTTTTCCTTCATCTTCTTTTCCTCTTTTCTATTTTTCTTCCTTTTCTCCTTTTGTTTTCTTTTACTTTCCTTTCCCTTCCTCGAGCCCTAACCAACTTTCAATTCTCCTCTTTTCTCTCCCTTTATCCCTTAGCCTGTGTTGCCCAGCCCAACCAACTTATTTTGTTTATCCTTCTTCTTAGCAACCTACCTAGCTTACCCATCATTTTCATTTATTTCTTTCCTTCTTCTCCATCAATTATACCTGAACAAATCCTCTCTAAACATACCCAAACAACCCCTATAGAACACCACTCTACACCCACTAAGAATTCCACATGCCCTTGCCTACGCATGCCAGCTCTTCCTTCCCCTTATAACCAAACATTCCCCTACACACTCCCCTAGATGGCCAGATCCCTTTCCTTTCTAACCAAACCAACCTAGCTTGCTATCATTGTCCTATCCTAAATCTGATGCAAGAGCATCTTCAGATCACTCTCAATCCTACTCTTCAAATTCTGATGAACAAGAAGAACTAGCATACTTTGAGATGGAACCTATTAGGCTTAAAAATTCTTATGCTTCTACTATTTTGTCAATTAATTCTTATAGGTATTGTATATGTTTGTAAGAAATTCATGCTATTAAATATCGTTGTTGTACAAGATAATGTTAATGAAATTATAAGGATTACAAAATGCAAAGAAAAACAAGGATCAAAGACATAAAATTGGACTACATAAGATTACATCTATGTATTATATTATTAAAGTTGTGTAGCTTTGTTATTTTGTTTTATACTTTATAATAATTGAAAATTATCATGGTTGCATTTGGGATTAATTTTATTAATAAGGGCCTATTAGTTGGCTTATTATTGAAAAGGTCTACATGGGTGCATGCATATATAAAGCCTTTTACACATTTATTTCGATAGACATAACATGAAATAAGAGTTCATAGGAATATGAAAGAGTGAAACATGAGATAAAGTGTGTGCTTTCTTCTTTTCTTCTCCTTCTTTAATTAAGTGTATTGGAGAGTAGCAAGAGTGTCATATTGAAAAATAGCATATTTCTCATTAGAATGCCACTAAACTTGGAGTAGATCAACGTAAGCCTACCAAAGTATTCGAGTGTCCTCAAAGTTCAAGTTCAAGAGGTTGAACGCTTGAGGAATTTTTGTAACTTGTAATTCCAAAGTAAAAAATCGTAGTTAGAGAAGATTATTTGGAGATATTCTTCCACATCTGAATCCATACCCTATGAACCTACACACCCTTCCATCATCAGCAAGCCCTTCCATCAGCAACTCCCGCTGTCTGTCTCCTATGTTAACAACTCTCGTGCACCTTTCCACTTTTAACCTCGCATGACAACCCCCTCCTCTGCCCTTGTGTTCCCTTCTTTCCCTCCTTCTCATCAATCCTACATCCATGAACCCTACATGTGCATATATATGTATATACATACATGTAGGCAAACCATGGCCTTCTCTCCTCTCCTCTTCCCTTCCTTATTTTATTTTTATCCTTAGCTATACAAGAGGCTAGGCCTCTCTTGCCATATTATCTACTCCTCACTACATTATCACCGTTACAACCAGAAACCACCATCCCTATTATCACCCATGATCCAAGCCGATCTCCCTTTCTTCTCCCTCTTCCTTTGCCAACTTGTCCCAACACCACCACACCTCTGTTGCTACTTCTTCACCATCAATCATGGCCACACTCCTTACCATTCCCATTGCCACTACTACTACCACCTAGGATCACCACCTTCTTACCTCCCCTTCCTCTTATTCTTCTTGCCCCTCCAATTTTGTGTGACCTCCCCAAATTAACCACTCTCAACCTTTATAGACCACCACCTTCTACTTGTAGCGCACACACCACTAAAGCCAACCACCCATATGTTGGAGCCCTCGCCATCACCGGCAAGGCTTGATGCCATTGTTGCCAACCACCACTGCTGATCACCTCTACCTAGACAACGAACCCCAAGCCCCCTTCTACCTTACCAAGCTTGTGATTCTCATGAAGGTTGAGATCCTCCTTAAAAGCTTCTATCCATTTTAATGTAAGGATAATTTAGTAATTATGCATTTAATAATTATTTTAATAAAAAAATATTATTTTATTGATTAAATATTAATATGGTTATTGTGATATAATTTTTAAGCACAAAAATTTTATTAGTGGAGCATAATATTTTTACAAGGTTTGATAAACTGTGATTTTTCTAGAAATTAGGTAATCTTTATCCTCTACTAAAATATTTGAATATCATATGATAACACATTAGGGTTTTGATATGAAAATTGTATTAATCATGATTTATTACATTACAATTATGTCTTTTTTATTGTTATAAGAAAAACTAATAAAATGGAAGTATGTTATCTTATATAAAATACAATGAGTAAAAAAGTATAATAAAAATGGTTCTAATATTGGGGAGATATTTTATGTGATATGTACATGTAAAAATTATAGGTTGAGAATATGTTATAATTATTGTTATATATGGTGGTGCATGGTTTAATGTTTTAGAAACACATGTTTTGGCATGATTATTATTATTATATGGTCTAGGGGTATTTTGGTTATTTGAGTGTATTATGATAATTATTCTAATAAACATGTTTGATATATATTATTTATTATTAAACATGAGAATATATGTTTTGATGTTTTAGAAACACGTCTTTAGGTTTTACATGAAATTTTTTATCTAAAGATAAATGGTGATTTGGCATATGTCGTAATTTAATTACATGATAAAATAATTTAATTATGGTGGGTTATCATTTATATGATAAGTTGATGAATAAAATATAATTTGTAATGGAAATGGATTATTGTGTTGCTACTTTAGCCTTAGGGGTATTTTTGTCATTTGTGGCCTAAAGTGGCCAAGCATGAATAAGTGAGGCTAGGATGGTCTTAGAAGATTTCTAATGTTGAGCTTAGTATTGACCAAGATTATTGTTGTCTCGGAAATTTGGAAATGAGTAAAAATTGTAGGTGTGAAATTTTTGATCTATGTGTTTAATATGTGGCCTCATTGTTAGCATTATAAATTATAAATGCATAAAGTAAAAGACCTAGAGATGGGAAATGGTGATTCTTTAAGGGTTGTTGCCCTAAAGATGTGGTTTAGCACATGACTAATTATAAATTTTGTTGGTGTGCCTTAGTGCCATATCTAGGCCCTATATCTTACTCTATTTAGTTCTACAGTTATGCATACTTATGGATAAGGTGCCCTTGTTGGTAGGGTACTATGTCACCTTTGTGTACCAATGCGACTAGGGTACCTTTGTGTCCTTGGTTTGATATTCGTTAGCAAACTTTGATGCCTTTGTGCACCAGTATAACGATATTACCTTAGTGTCTTCGGGTTGATACGATATCCCCTCGACTAAATAAAAATGGAAATGATTATTATTACATTGATTTGATTACTAAATTTGTTGTAGTAGCCTATGTACTTACCTGTGGTTTAATAGTATCCTTTGTGCTTACTTGTATTTTGGTAGCTTCCTTTGTTCCTAATAGTTTTTTGGTAGCATCCTTTGTACCTACCTACAATTTGGTAGTAGTCTTTGTACCTACCAGTTTTTCGATAGGAGCTATCATGCCCACGTGTGATGATTTGAGTTGTTATTAGTCTTTGCAGGTTATCCGACCTGTGTTATAAGATTTTTTGGTATTGATAATGTGTTTTGTGACCATTGTTGTGATTTAAGGATGATATTGTTTCTAATTATACTTCAAATAGCATCTCTTGGTTGTTTTATTAGTAAATTCTTGTTAATTCCAAATGAAAAAGCATGAGCAGTATATGGCTTTTGTGATAAGTGGTTATATGAATAAATATTGTATTTTAATTAATGTTTGTCTAATTAAATGTTCTATTTAACATATTATTTCAATCCCTTTTATGTGTTCCATGTGGACTTCTCATATTAGTTTTGTATAATGGGTTGCTGAGTACAGTTGTACTGAAGCTATTATTTTCATGGGCATGTAATAGGTAATGACCTTTACAGGTTAGGTTGCAAGATTAGTTGAAGGTTATTACTTAGTTAAAGAGTTTAGGGCTATCTAGTGTTTTGTCTAATATCTTTTGATCTAGAAGATTTTGTATTCTTAATGTCTTTATGTAATTCCTTTCACTAAAATTTTTAACCATTATTTAACTCACCCTACTATGATTTTTTAATTGTGTTATTAATTTAAGTGGAGTAATACCTTTAGCTTTAGCATTGGGTAATAGAACTGTAGAGGAAACTAAACATGTATCAGGTGTGGTGGTAACACCCTATGATTTACTATTTTGACTTTCGCAATAAAAATTTTAAATCAAAGTTTCCTATTTGTAAATTTGGGGGTGTTATATTACCAATTAAGAAATTACTCAAGTTTAGAAAGAATTCATATTTATATAACATAACATATTACTTTGTTTCTATATATACAAACCATTCATTCACGGGAATAAAAATATACCAACATAGAAATCATTCTAGCTTATAAAGAGTTCATATATATTTACATATTAAATATTTATATAAGGGTTGTAAATTCAATAGTAAATGCATATTATGCATTTAAAATATGATTTAAAAAGTAAGAATAAACCTAAGTCAATAGTAGCAATATATACACAAAAATGCTACTGTAGCCCAAACATCAAAATAAGGACACCCCATAACCATCCTTTAAAATCCTTCCATAGCCTTGCTTTAGCAGATTCGAACCCGTCACTCTCAAATTCCACTTGTCATGAAATGTTATATGCTTCCTCACATTATTAATGGTGATTTTAGTAACATATACTCTTGGGTAACCTGGGCTGATGCTCGGCGGTAAGGTACGACAAAGCCTCCACTAGTCATCTATCACTATCATCTCTCTAGCTATGCAATCTTAAATCCTTGCCAACACCTCAATCTCAAAAAATCATGGGTGTGGTTTATTGGTACACTAGAAAAACAAATGCAAATAATTATCTAAAGTCCCTAACCATTGCCTAATCTAAGGTAGCATCAATAGTAAGTTACTTGATATGAAATAGAATGGATCAAAGTATGACCCATTCCCAAAACAAGCAATAACCATATCACATGACCCCAAAAATTCATGTCAAGTGCCATGCACAAATTTTATGGCAGTAATTAAATAATATGCCATTGCAACATCTCACTACCAATATAAGAAAACAACCACTAAATCATGTCATTAAGAATGTTGTCTAACCCTTTTAAATTATAAAATATGTAAATTCTATAGCCTAATTAATCGTAAATATATAATATAATATCTAAAAACAATATTATGTTAAGCTAAAAATATGCCCATATTCATAAATAAAATATCCACCATTAAATTAATTCAGTTATATTAGCAACACTTTATAAGAGGTGCATCTACACCATACAAGAAGTAGTATTTTATTAGAAAGAAATTAAATAAATTACATAATATTTTTCATCAAAATATTTCACCAACATGCATGCATATATCTATTTTTTTTAAATCAAAGACATCAACCTAAAACCATGCATGTATATATTCATATAGCGAGAGACCCAATCTTCATTTAAAATGCTTAATATCACACCATCAAAGGTAAACATATCATACGAAGAAGAACCAACATAAAAAATAGCTAAATAACATGCATGCAAATATTTATATAGATAGAAAAAAATATAACTAGCTAAATATGAAAAATCATACAAGGTTGAGAAAATAAGAACTGTTGACACTGAAGTAAGAAATGGAAAAAAACTATGGTGCTTGCAAGCAAAATATGGTGAAGGACAAATGGGTAGGAGAGAGGTCGTAGAATCTAATGATGGGTGCAACCTTGGCCGAGAACATGAGATAGAAAATGATATTGACTATGAGAGGAGAATGAAAGTATTCATTTATAGGTAAGAGTGAGGCACAATAACTACTGACTAGCAAAAGGAAGAGAATATTCTATAGGAGAAACAAAAAGGAGGAATAAGAGCAAGAGAGAGAAATAATCGAAAGTCTAAACATAATGAGCAAATAGGGAAGGGATGGGGTATTTAAGGTTGTTTTAGTAACAGCTATAATTACAACAATTATTAAAACATGGCACAATTTTATTTTTTTAACATTTATATTCATATATTATCAAAACAAGGGCATCATTTTTTTCATTTATTTTATTAATGGTTCTGCTATAGATTTATTAAAAGTTTTTTCACATTACGATGCCTATTTTTTTTTATCATAGTAGTGTTAGGTTTTTTTCATTGGGTTCTTAGATAATAATGTCCTAATCATCCTAGGTAGTGTTTAATGTTAAATAATCATGTTTGTGATAAGTATGTTTACTTAAATGAATAATTAATCCAAAATAATCTTTTCAGCATAATTAGAGTTATGTGGTTAACCTTTGACCATTAACTTTTGATTTTGACATCCTAAATAGTGAATTAGCATGAGTATTGATTCTTTTTCAATGGTCATTCTAGAGAAAAGAAAAGTTAAATTATAATTTTAAATTTCTTCATATAAAAGGTCATTTCCTATCTATCATGAATAGTGATTTTTGTGAGTAGTAACTTTTATATTTTAGGCATAAAACATATTTCATTTTATTTAACCTAAAATACCTAATATTTTTTTTCTATTTAACTTTTTGAATTTTTATGAATTTTTAGTACCTTTTAACATTTGTCTTTTTTTTGGGATACGTGAATATAAATTTAGGGTTTCATATACTATAATAGTACTTTCAGCGATTGACTAAGTTAAGTTAAACTTTAGGGTCTTGTTGGTCTAATTTTATCTTTATTTATTTTTGAAACCCTTAATAGGTAATAGGTGCACTCCTTTTAAGTAGTTCTTATGGCTTTTGGTTTATAATATTGGACTTTATCTTGTGGCATATGGCCTTTGTTTTCAGATTTTCAAAAATTTTGAGGGATCTTTTGATATGTGGTGATATTCTATATCACTAGTTTTCATTATTTGAATGACCTTTGATTATCTATAAGATTTGTGTTAACATTAAACACTTTGTGCTATGTGATACATTTTTTCTTTGAGCTATCCCTTTTTGCAATAATCATTGTGTTAGTGGTATGAAAACATGATCCTTAATACTTTTGTTTCTTATTTTTATAAAATAGTAAAGGTCACTAGTTTTATACTATATTTCTTCCTTTTATACTCTATATGATCCATCAAACTTGATCACAAATATGCATACCTAAGGATTATAATGACTATTGTGAGAATACTATTGTAAGAGGCCATTAGTAGTGGATAGGATATTTGATTTGTGATGGCGTTTATGGTTCCAAGATAGGTGGATATTAGATTCCTTGTACAAATCCCCTAGATTTCGTATTATTATTTAAAATGGAGTGAGATGCTTATTTATCTTTTATACCCTTATTATTTGTATGATAGACATTGTTCATTGTGGTACGATAGATTTCCCTACATTTTCTTTTTTATTTTTATACCTTTTGGCTACTATTGCGGATGATGGGTTCTGTCCATTAGTTATAGAAGTGAATGTCCAAGCTTGTACCTAAGTGTTTAGATCTATAAGCCTATGTCTTATATGATTTCTTTTAATGTGTCTTATACCCTTTATGTTGTTAGGTGATACTTCTTTAAATGCATCTACTATGTTATAGTCTTTACCTTATTTCTCCAACATTATTGAATCCTCATAATACCCTTTTTTTAAAATATTTACTCTCATTGGATATCATTTTTTACATTACTTTTTTGTTTTACGTTTCTAACTTGACAATGCCCTATGTGACTAAAGAAAGCATGAATTATTTGTACTTTTTATGATCATGATTAAAAGTATTATCTCAATTAAATATGATACATGATTATTTATATATTTAGTTTGTACTATATGTATCATGTGGGCATGCCATTACTTCTATTAGGCTTTATTAACTTAGTACATTATCTTTACAGATACCTCACCATTTTAGTTTTTGTGTAGGTATCTCGTGCTTTGCATATGTAATGATGAGAATTTTGAGACCTTGATCAACTCATTAGGTGTTTTATTTTTGATCCTTGAGATTCTTCGTCCTATTTTATTTTTTCTCATGTTGATATTTGTTAGATCTTTTGATCTCTTATTCATTTTTCCATATAATTTTTTAAGTCTTATATATGGCTACAGTAAGGGGATAACCACACTTGTCTCTTCCAAAAAATTTCTTTTAAAGCAACAATTTTATGGTTATGAAAATAGGGGTGTTATAAGTTGGTATAAAGTCCTTTTTTGTTATTGAGAATCATGTTTTTCTTGAGATATTATTTTCTAGATATAAATATTTGAATGTTTCATCCTTGACTTACAAACTTGAGATTATTCTTTTGGGTGTGTGACTATTTGTTGTGGTTTAGGAGTTGGTTTTTTTATTCTTTTTCGATATATTTGTGCTAAATTTATGTGTTTCTTGTGCATTCCTTATTAACATGATAACTGTCAACTAAATTACAGTATTAACTTCTATAAGTCTATACTAGAGATGACCAGTAACACCCCCATTTTTCAACACTGAAAACTTATGTTTTAAAATATTATGGAAGCAAAAATAAAAAACTAAATATACTTAGAAAAAAAAAGAGGTATTACCACTGTCCCGAACAGGGTAGAAGTCAGCCGCATGTTCCTTATTAGATATATGAATAAAACACCAAACCAACTAAAACTAAAGTAGAGTGCACAAGAACATGATACATAAAAATTAAAAGAAAATATTTACACAACATGACCTTGATGGTCCCTGACATAATTAAATATAGGGAGGTAGATAAATTAGAAATATATGCTTATTATGGTAGAAAACAAGGTATGGTGTGGCCCTACACCTTTGTCTTTCATTAACCACACAAAAATCCCAATATTTCCACACTGTCAAGCCCCAAGCCCATCAAGAGGTAGGGTGACTATTGACTATCACCCAAAATATTCCATGGCCGTCTACTTGTGGAAATGAGTAGGTGATAAAGAAAATGGGTACATCAGTACACTACATATTGAGTAAGCTAAGTTACCTCTTCAATAGGAGTTATAAGTGTACAAGTGTAACACCCCAAAATTCACTATATATATTTTTTAAAACGGAAGTAATTAAAATAGAAATACTTAAAACGTGTGAAATCTGGAGATGTTACCGCCACACTTAGTACCAGACCGGTTTACTCCTACCATTCCAATACTAAGTGCTAAGGCTAAGAAAACAACTCATAAAATTAATAATAGTTCAAATTCATAAATACAAAAATTAGACACGCACAAGTCCTTATTCAATTCAAACTACGAGAGTTAGATTTTCAGGGAAGAGAGATAACTCCGAACATAAATTTATTTAGAAGTGCTTAACATAAATTAAGGAAAATAGGAAGAAAAATCTCAATGGAAGTCTGGCCATGCCACTCTGAAGCGGATTCGGCCCAATCATCACTCGACCCCACCTGATGACCCATGGATATCAATCGCATCAAAGTAAACATCTCCTACCTGCACCAAGTCAGATGGGCCTTCTACTCGTGGGAATGAGCAGCACCCATGAAAAGGGTGATCAGTACGCTACGTACTGAGTAAGGTAAACGAGCACTAAGGCCAACACATAAGCGCATAATCCATGCAGCATAATAATAGGGCATATTATTACACTTTAACGTAAAAGCACATGAACGGTTATATGAGAAGGCCAAGGTCCAACATAGTTCAGATTATTTATTTTATCAAGCCTTTATCAAATGTGTTTTTACACCATGTCCTTTATCAGGTCCATACGAGTGCGGAAACCCCACTATTTTAGCCGGTGGATCGGTCGCGAGGGAAACATTCCCTGCCACTATTTTAGCCGGTGGATCGGTCGCGAGGGTAACATACCCTGCCACTATTATATGCCACTGGATTGGTCTGGCCCCTTCTCGTACAGTGTTCCACTGTAAGTAATTAGTGTCTTTCCCATGTCTTAGCAACTGTAGGGTTTGATTTTGTTGAGCTCGGGATCCCCCACTATTATAGCCGGTGGATCGGTCACGAGGGAAACGTTCTCTGCCACTATTAAGTCGGTGGATCGGTCTGGGCCCGGCTCAACATCTTCCACTTTACGTATTTAACATTTTTGAGTATCTTATTCATATGTTCATTTCAAGACTTGCAAATCAACTCTTACCATGCTTACCTTTCGACTCAGGTTAACCACTTCAACCCTAGTTAACCATCCCACCATAGTTAACCATGACATACCCCAACTCTCATGCGACTCTAGCTCCCATGCAAACCCTAACTCCACGTAGACCTCACTCCTATGTAAACCCCAACTCTACGTAAACCACACTTCCATGCAACCCTAACACCATGCAATGTATCACACTCCCACATAACCCTAATACTATGCAACGTACCACACTCCCATACAAACCCTAATTCTCATGCAAAGTACCACACTCCCATACAAACCCTAATTCTCATGCAAAGTACCACGCTTCCATGCAAACCCTAATTTCCATGCAACGTACCATACATCCACGCAACCCTAATACTACCATGCAACGTACCATACTCCCACGAAATCCTAATATTGCCATGCAAGATTAACAATATCACGTGAAACCCTAACACCATGCAATATTAATAACATCCCGTGAAACCCTAACCCCATGCAATATTAATAATATCGTGCGAACCCTAACATGCATGTCTCAAGGCCAAATTACATATTATCACATATAAATAAAGCACATGTCATATAACACCCCAAGATCATACGTGGACTCCACATCATATCATATATATAACATAAATAATAATGATAGACATATGATACATAGCATGCGAATCACATAATGCATATAAGCACACAAAAGGCCTTAGCACCCCTTACCTAAAACGTCACCGGTCTTGGTGCACACTCCTATTCCACTTGAGGGATTTGATTGGGTTCGCCTATTATATCAAAGAATACTAGAATTAGACTCTCTTATATAATTTTATTATCCTCTAACTTATTCCAAGATTTGGTTTTTAATTAACATATTACTATTTCTTAAAAATACAATGAATTATTATTTTCATTCGAAGAGGGTGGTGACTTAAGGGTTTCTATCCTTCACCCAAAATAGAAATGATAGTATAATAATGATTATGATAATAATAACAATGATAAGAATAATAGTAATAAAAATAATTAGTAATATAAATAAAGTATAATAATATTAATGATACTTTTTATAAATAGAATATTAGATATTAATGATATCAAAATTCTTAAAATTAAAAGTTGGATTTCTAACCATCCCACGATGATAAACATAATACTATTCAGAATTGTGATAATAAAATTAATAATTTATATATATACTTATATTATATTTTAATAAAGGTAATAATGATAATATAATTAAAATAATGTAAAAAATTGTTAATAATGTTAATAAAATTAATAAATGTGAGGCATAATTAAAATTTAAGGCCTCTATTCTTCCAGTAATAATCACAGTATCAATCAAATAATTATACTAATAATAATATTATTATTAATATTATTAAGAATAACATCAATTATGTAAAAATCCAAGTAAATAGGTAAAGGCCGAGATAATTACAGTATCTTACTCAATAATACTCCCAGACCTATAACCAAAAGTTAGAAATTAGAATACAGTCAATATTACTAATAATAATAATTATAATAATAATAATTAAAGTTGAATTAATACTAAAATTTTGGCTAAAATTAGAATAATTATAAATAATTTGAAAATAAGTATTTAAAATGTCTATGGCATCACCTTGAGTTAGAGGATGTAGGTGGAACTGGCGGTGGTTCCCGAAGGTGGCCGGAAAATGGATCTAAGAGAGGTAAAAATGAAGAAAAAGAGGGAAGGGGAGAGGAGAAAAATAAAATAAGCTTATGGTTTGGTGGAGGATACTTAGCAGGAGATTTTGGGTGGTTTATAGGGTGGCAGAAGCGGCGTATGTGGCAGCGGACGGTGGTTTAAGGTTTCGGGGTAAAAAATTTGGCAAGATGAGAAGCAAACTTTGCACGGTTATGGAGGCCCGTGCAAGAAGAATCTAAGGTTGAAAATGGTTTAGTTAGCTAGAGGGAATTGCAACAAAGAATTTGGAATGTGTTGGTGGCGCTCAGGTTGGCTATCAGCGTCAGAAGATGCGTCTGAAGTCACGGTGGCAGGCGATTCTCACTTAGGGTTTCGAGAAGGAAAAAGCTTCAAAAACATCCACAACCAGGCTATATATAGAGCTTAGATGGGTTATTAGGGTTTTGGAGGTCGTCTGGATGGTATTTAATGCTAGGGTTTTGGTGGCCGGTGGCAGAAATTGGACGGCGATTGTTTGGGTCAGGGTCGAAGCTTCTAGAAGCAAAATAGAGGGAACGAACGGGAGTTGGGGATAATCGATTATTCCAAGTCAATGTGCGAGTCAAGAGGGAGAAAAAGAGGGGTGAGTCGGCCGGTCAAATTCGTCGTGGCCGGCGCTGCCATTTTCAGGCTGGGAGTTGCAGGTTGCGTCGACGAAGGAGAAGGGAGGAAGAAGGAAGGAGAAGGGAGGTGGGCCGGTCGGCCGGGAAGGAAAAGAAAAAGGAGAACCGGGCCGGTCGCGCCGGTTAGTTTGGTCATTAAATGAGATGCAGCGTCTGATCCGAAAACTAGTCGAAACGCTGCGTTGAATCTCCGCATAAGGATGCAGCAGCGCTGGGCCGCGGAGGAAGGAGAAGAGTAGGAGAAGGTGGGTTGGGTCACGCCAGGCCCAACCGGCGGAAGAAGAGAAGGAGAAAAAGAAAAAGGAGAAAAGAAAAAGAAAAAGGAAAGGAAGAAAAGAAAAAGAAAGGAAAATTTTAGGTTTTGGGTTTGAATAAATTAATTTGAATAATTTAGGTATCTAAAATAAAATATTTATTTAAAATAATATTAAATTTTCTTTTTAGGCTAATTTAGGGTTTTTTAAAAAAAATATATATTTCTCCTAAATTTCTTTTTAAATAACAAAAGTCAAATTTTTCTTCTAAAAAAAAATATTTATAAATTCCTATTAATTTGCCCTAAATAAATCCCTCTTATTCCAAATAAAGTAATAAAATAAATTAATTTCTTAATAAATCCTTATTTAGTAGTATATCTAAGTAAATAATTCTGGGGCATTTCAACAAGATTCTACCATATTATGGAAATCATATTTAACATGAGTAATTCCAATGTTATATAATTACACACACCTACAATATCATGGTTACATAAAGCATCAGAACTTAATACCATTCACAACTTAGGCAATTCATAATGCATCATAATTGTTTTCATATTACAACAACATAGATAGTCCCATATAAATGTTAAGTAGCTTATTCTAATGATAAATAGGGTTCTACCATCCATTTACATATTAAGTAGGTTAATTTTCTAACCTACTCAATCAATTAGATCATTCAATTTCAATCATCATTTCTCTTTCCCATTTCATGCCTGTATTTTATTCTCATCCAAATAGTTATTCAATTTCTTATCCACATACTTGTCCAAGTTATCATCAAGTCAATCATTCCAATAATTATATAAATACTCATTCTAATCATTATCCAAGTATTCATTATAAATTTTATCATTATCATCAAGCAATGGACTGTGCAACACCCTATAGTCTTATATACCATGGAATCCTATCAAAACCAAAGGACATAAAATTAAGGCCATAAGTCTAGGCTGAAGCCAACAACCTATGTCACTAAACCCATTAGTATCGATAACTCCTACTACATTATTACTATGTAGAGTAGGTAAGGCATTAGGATCTACTATGATCACACACAAAGGTACCAATAAATGCTAAAGGTGGACTAACACCCAAAATCTAATTGAGGATCGGGTGACCCAAACCCATACACAACTTGATTTATCTTTCTCTTTATGCAATTAGTACATTATTCTTATGTTTATGCGATCACACAAGGCCCATATAATATGTAAGTAAGATATTCTCCTACTCTGATTTACTAACCCTTTCCATTGCCATCCATGCATAGGATTTCCATTTATACTTGCTCAATATTAACCAAATCCACTAAAATAATCCATCTATGATAACATCGGTATTTCATCACCCTTTTTAAAACCATCACATTTTACTTGGGGTTTACCCACCAAGGCCTTTCAAATTCCCATTGAGTATGTTATGAATCATGGTTCATTTAGTCCATCCATTAGGTTATTGATCCATGAAAACATATGTACTTTACCCATTAAATAGTCATATAATAGTGTTATACATAATCTCAAAGAATATCTAAGATGAGAGATCAAAATCACACAACCAAGCAGAACTAGTTGATTTGTTTGACCTTACTATTCAATTGGTCATATCAACTAGTCGATTAATTCTAGTAGACAAGTATATTTATTTTTCTTGACCAAACCTATATTTCCCTCAAACTTCTTGACCGGTTTGGATAAACCATTTGACCATTCATATACCTTTCAATCATGTCTACCTAACAAATTAATGGGCTTAAGAAGAGAGCATGGCCAAGATCACTCTAGACCTACTAATAAATGGGTTAAGTTAACCAGCCAACTACCAGTTGATTGATGGGACCTACCTCATTGATTGGTTTATCCTCAAACAACACAAAATAGGAATTTCCATGTAGATCACACTTATAACATCCTCCCATACCAAATTGAAATATGGAATAACATGACATAGATACATTTCTAGCGTATAACCATTGTATATTTCATCGTTGATCATCACAACCTATTTTTCCTTAAGAATCATGAATTTCTTTCAAAATATACGATCTAAACATCTAGTACAAAATCTAAAATCCATGTACTCATACAAATGTATAACATGAAAACTTTAAGGTATTATGACATACAAGCTTTACCAATTCAAAATTCAGAAGTAAGATTAACTTACTTTATGCTAGCAAAACTTTCACCAAATAAGGTAATACGTTGTTTTGAAATCAAATAAGGTAAAGCTTGTACGTTATTCCTCAAAAATCCTTCAAATTTTAATTAGATTTATGTTCAAATTGCAACAAAAATGTGAATTTTAGGTGTACTGATTGAATGGTTTATATAATCAATCAACTTGTGTACTAGAGAAATTAACATTCTTGTTCCAGATAAATCTATGTACTTGTTTCTCAAAACCGATCGATTGGCTTGCTTCCAATTTTAAATCTATTTATGATTTCAATTTTAATAGCTCTCTAATTATTATAAAAACATCTAATTTGAGTTCATTTATGCTAACAAGCATGTTTTAGTACTTTGGGATTATTTTTACATTAATTAAATGATTACATAATTACAGGTAGAAAAATTTCCTAAAAGCCACTTTTAGAGGCACGTTTCAACTTTCTCTTTTCTATAACCTCTCCCTTTCTCTTCTAATCTTAGTTTCAGTTCTCTCTTTCTTTCCTTATCGAAGGAAGAATAAAAGTTGGGAATATTTGGAGATTTCAACTCTCCCTTTTGATACTCTATTTTTGAACCAAAGGTGTTTGGTGTCTCTCTTCTTCTTTTGATTTTCTTAGTTTCAAATGAAATTTTGAAAGAGGATTTTAATAATTTTACTTTGATTCTCTTAGGAATAAAAATTTTAATCGATAAGTCATCCAATAGGAGTTTTGTGATAGAAAAATTACTTCAAGGTAAGACATTCTTATATTTAACATAATTTGGTTCTTGTGGTATATTGGGGTTCAGTGTGTTAGTGCTTATATGAATATGATCTAATTATGTTCCATGATATGAGCATGGGGTATAATTCTTCCCAAGTTAGTTTTGTTAGAATTCTTTTATTTTAAGCAATAATATGGGCTATTTGAGCATAATTTGTTTAATTCTATATATTACCATATATCCATGTGATTCCACGTGTGTAGCAAGTCTTTTTATGTGTTTTTTGATGTGTAATGGAATGAGTGGTTTCAAAAATACCCTATTTTATGTAGTTTTATAATGACAAGGTAAGGATGAATTATAAATTTCGGATATGGATGAAAGGTCATACAAAGTAATTCTTCAAACTAGCTTTGAAAGCCTCACACAAATAACATTCAAAGGATCTCTAATAAAGAAACACACACTAAACTTCACTAGGTAACTCTATATAAACCCACAAAGGAAAGGTATAGAGGGTTTCTAAATTATCCCTCACAAAAATAAGATAATTTAGAGACAAATCTGTTTTATGAATCACACGGATAACATAAACATAGAACAAAGAAATTCATAAAGGGTTTCAATAAGAGAAAACTCGATTTAATAACTCAATTCAACTATCCTCCTCAAATAATAAGTTGACATGCGATATTTATAGAACAATATCCAACTCCTTACTATTAAGATAAACAAAATTTAAATATCATAAACACTAATTAAATCACTATTCATGTGAATACTAATCTCCTATTATAATAATAAGTAAATCCTAACAAAATCTTAAAAAGATAAGATAGATCATAAGATAAAAGATAAACACTATCTAATATCTTAGTGATTAAGGAAATAAATTAACTAACTAATAACCTAACATAATTATCAAATAATTCAATAACAACTAAGTTATTAAATATGAAAAGATAATGGCGTCTATAATACTAATTATGACACTTTATCCATTAGTGTGTAAGAATTCAGCTTGACACATATATGGTAAAACTATCATAACTTTGTGTAGAAATATTGGATTTGAGATATGAAAGATGTGTTGGACTCCTGATTTAATTATATTTCTGATGATATCCATTATTTTTGGTAAATAATTATCTTCAAATTTTAACATTGCTTCCTTCTTTGGTAATTCATAAGTTAATATTCAAAATCTTAGAATATATTTGCATTATTCTTGTTGAGAAACATTTTCCTCAAATATGCTCTTAAATCAATCTTGTTGAACATATGAAAATAATCTAGAATCTTGAATAAATTGACCTCTTGGATCATTGAAGTTCTTGGAGGATTTTCAAAACTAAGCTTTGTTACCAATTTGATGTGTAATCGAAGGAGTGGTTTCAAAAATACCCTATTTTATGTATTTCTATAAAGAAAAACTGAGGATGAATTCTAAATTGAGGATATAGATGAAGGATCACGCAATGTAATTCTCCAAACTAGCTTTAAAAGTCTCACACAAAAAACTCTCAAATGATCTTTAATGAAGAAACGCATAGTAAACTTTACTAGATAACTCTATTCAAACCCACACAAGAAAGGTATAGATGGTTTCTAAATTATCACTCACATAGGTAAGATAATTTAGAGATAAATATATTTTCCAAATCACACAAATAATTTAAACATAGAACAAAGAAAATCACATAGGGACTCGATGAGAGAAAACTCGATTTATTAACTCAATTAAACCATCCTCCTTAAAAAATGAGTGCACGTGCGATATTTATAGAATAATATCCACCTCATTAATAATAAGATAAATTGAATCTAAATACCATAAACACTAATTACATCACTATTCATACGAATAGTAATCTCCTATGATAATAATAATTAAATCCTAACAAAATCTTAAAAAGATAAGATACATCATAATATAAAAGATAAACACTATCTTATATCTTAATGATTAAGGAAATAAGTTAACTAACTAATATCCTAACATAATTATGAAATAAGTCAATAACAAGAAAGCTAATAAATATGAAAATTTAATGGCATCCATAATGCTAATTATGACACTTTATCCATTAGTGTGTAATAATTCAGCTTGACACACAAATGGTAAAATAGTCATAACATTGTGTAGAAAACTTGGATTTGAGATTCGAAAGATGTGTTGGACCCCTGATTTGATAATCTTTCCGATGACAACCATATTTTAGGGTAAATAATTATCTTCATATTTTACCCTTGCTTCATTCTTTCTTGATTTATAAGTCAATCTTCAAAATCTTGGAATATTTTTACATTACTTTGGACATAGAAGCATGATAGGATTAATATGTTAATGTGTGGTAAAATTTGGTGTGTGTTTCACAATCATGGGTAATGTCTTACTCAGACGAGTCAATCAGCTCCTTGAACCCATCGTCCATTTTTATAGGCAGTAGAATGGTTTTGAGTTTTTGATTGGTTAGTCACAAGAGTAAGTGATTAGTTTATTAAAACAATTGACTACGTTTAATGAATAGTTACTCAGTTAGTCAAATAAATCAACTAGTGTCCCTACAAACCAAAATGGTTTGGTCTCTACTTTGACCCATTGACCAGTTGAACTAAACAAGTTGACTAGTTACTATGACCAATAGATCAATTGGCCAAACCCATTGATTGGTCTCTCCACAAGACAAAATGGTTTTGCGTCTACTTAGACCCATATGCCGATTGGACCCAAGAAGTTAACAGGTTCTCATAAAAAGTTAATAGTTGAGGACAACAAGTTGACTGGTGCACCTGCTTTGTTTTTGTCCATGTCTGGTTAGACGAGACAAGTTGACTGATTTGAAGGATCGATCGATTGGTCCGGCTAGAAACTAATTGGTGTGCTTTAATTTCATATGTTTCTTTTGTGCTTTTTGTGTTGATAATTCCATGTATTTGCAACATTTTAATTATGATTTCAGTTACGAACGACCTGATTGAATATGACACTCTATGATTGTATGTGAGAATTGATTTTTAGTTAACTTTAGTGCTGTGTCCAAACACCTAATTGGTGGGTTTTATGCTTGAGTTAATTTTGGCATCATCTTTAAACACCCAAATGGTGCCTTTAATTCCTTTTGATGTGTTTGATGTTATCACTCAGAACACCTACTTTGGTTAAATAATAGATTTTAATTTTTTTTGGGGTTATCACTTGGAAACACCAAATTTGTTATGTGTGACCTTTGTTGTGATTTGTGATATCACGTACACATAAAATAATGAGTTATGAATCATACGACCTTTTCTTTGACTCTTAGGGTAGCTACTGGAAGTTAGTAGATAGGTTGCCCTTGGTTATATATTTTACTTAGTACCTATATCCTTCTCTATCAAGTGTGATTAGTAGGGGGTATGCGTATATCTTTGAGGAATGAGATTATATTATTATAGGCTAGCATGTAATTGATGTCCTATTTTGGTGGGTGAGGTATCCTAGTACAATCTCCTATCTTTTTATATTATCCATTTCTTAGGTGGGTGTAGTATCCTCACTTTTTAACCCTCATAGAGGAGGCATCGAAGGTGTGGTAGGTGTGGTATACTAGTACAAGCCCCTTTGGTGTAATTTAGCCATGTGTTGTGGGTGTCGTATCTCGATTTATGGTATATGCACGTAATGTAGAGTGGGTGTGGTATCCCTAAAGAAATCCCCTTTAATAAATCTTAACATTGTGTGATGAGTTTTATAACCCATTTTGATATGCTGTGTTGTACTATTTTTCACGGTGGAGAACTAGGTATGGTCGAATGAACTATCTTACCTATTTTAACTTGTATTATCAATAAAGGTGGAATTCTAACATGGTTCACACTCTATGAATCATATGTATTATTATATTTATATATGTCCATGATTTCCATACAATCATACTATGTTACAATTGAGTTATATCATTACGATACAACCATGCTGATATGTTACTTCAATGTGCTTAATGAGCCTTCCATGTTTTAGCTATTATGCTTTACCCGTACTTCACTATATCAATACTACACTTTTATGGTTATTACGATGTTCTGGCTAATAGTCTGGTGAGTAAAGGACTAATTATATTGTTACAATTCTTAGCTAGAATATGATAATGGTGATGATATGGGCCATTGCTTGGCATTTGACGTTAACAATATGCTAAAGAGTTAGGTTATCAATTTATTAGTATTTTTCCTAATACTTTTATATGTTTTTGTATTTTTAGTTATTTAAACTCTCGGCTTGGATTCCTATATTTGATCTTGTAAAGCTATTTAGTGCATTCTTTCTTACTATCCTACATTATCACATTAATATTTTGACGATTCTTTTATTCCTTGTTTAGTTCTATTTTGCATTAGGTATAGGATAGGTGATGATCAAACCTCTCTCAAGGTTGATGTGGTGGTAACATTCCCCAAGTTTGTTTTTCAACCACTTTCGCATTTTCATAAATTTTTGGTTCAAAAATTTGACATATTACAAGGTGGCATTAGAGCCTATGGTTTTAAATTATAAAGTTGTTTTGCAAAAATGAATTTCTTTAGTTACATCTAAACAAGTAGTATCCAGTTTAGTCTAAAAGTGAGCATTGGCTCGGGTTGTGAGTTGGCCTTAATTTTATAGAATAGGACTAACTTCTGCCCTTATGTGATATGTGCTACCTTCATGTGTACTTATGGTGTAGTTAGTGTAATGCAGCTTAGTATTCTAGGGTTTTGGTGGCTACAAATTAGTGTTTTGAGCATTTCATGGATATGGTTGCAACATTAATGGAGCGATAGATTCAATATAAGGAGTTTCCATCCTTGCTATAGCCTCCTTTTTTAGTGTTACCACCAGAGGATTAGCTTTGTCGAGTCAATATTCATCGCCCTTCGATCTTTAGGATCAGGATGACCTTGACATGTTGGAGTGTTGGCTAAGGGATTTTGAGAAGATATTTGAGGCTAGTGGTTTCCCAAAGAGTTGGTAGGTGGACATTGGGGTATTTTATTTGCAGGGTTGTGCTAACTAGTGTTAGAGATGTAAGCATTTGAGGGGAGCCACTACAGATAAGTGGGATACCATCATTCTGATGCTCTGGGGTTAAGTCTATCATACTCACCAAAGGATTGCAAAATATGATGAGTTCATAGCATTGCATCAAGGGATGTTTTTGGTGGGGGAATACTAATGCCATTATTTGGACTTGGTTCACTTTGATTAAGAGGTTGAAACTAATAATAGGATGAAGGTGCATCACTTTTAGCTATGGTTTGGTCAGAGCCTCTGACATATGTTGATGGGGACTCGTGCATAAGACCTTTAGACTTTATATAATTATGCCTTGGAGGCATTAGTAATTACATAGGGCTATAGCGCCCAAGCAAGGGTAAGGTAAAGGTTTGAGGGTGGTGAGTGCCAAGGGGGGAAGAAGTTCTAGACCTCTAGGAATCATCAATTGGGAGTGGTCCACTACTTTAGAGAGTAGTTAAGTCAATAGAGTGTGAGGCATTTTATCTACTAGTGGTGTGGTAAGAACAACCTAAGGAAGGATTGTGTTAAGGACCTCGTTCAGTGCCATAGTTGTGGCTGGTTGGGTCATAGTTAGTTCTAGTGTCATTCAGTTAAAGGTAGAGTTCCACTGAAATGCCCCGAAAAATTCTAATCTTAAATATTATATTTAAATGAGGTTTTATCATAAAGATTAATTAAATAAATTATTTGATTAAAATAAAAGGAAATTAATTAGGGAAAATCAAGAATAAATTTATAAGTATGTTAATTAAGAGAAATTGGGTATTTTAGCTAATTAAGGATTTTATTTTAGAAATTAACTAAATAAATTATTTTATTTAAAATAATGAGGAGAAAATAGTTTCAAATTAATTTTAATTTTATAAATAAATTAATGGAAGAACATTAGGGTGTTTTGCTAATTAAAATGGAATTTATGGAAAACTTTTTAAAAATCCTAATTTAGCCTAAAAAGGGATTTAAATATTATTTTATTTAAATATTATTATTTTTAAATATCCTAAATATTCAGATTAATTTAATTGACCCTAACCTAATTATTTTCTCCTTTCCTTTTTCCCTTTTTCTTTTTCTTTCTTCCTTTTTCCTTTTCTTTTTCTTTTTTTTTCTTCTTTTTCTTTTTCCTCTTCTTTTTCCCCGGTTGGGCTGCCCTCTCCCGCGACCCAATATTTTTCCCCTTCTTTCTTTCCCTCGGCCCAGCCCGCGCCCGCGCGTCCTCCTTCTGCCCTCCGCCGCGCCGCGTTTTGGCTCCGTTTACACCGAAACGCGTTGTTTGTTTTAATGACGCCCTCGACCGCGCGCGAACTGGCCCGGTTCTTCCCCTTTTCTTTTCTTTTCCCGACCGACCCGACCGCCTCGCTTCCTTCTTCCTTCTTCCTCCTTCCTCTTCCGTCGCTACGACGCAGGCTCCCGACCCATCAATGGCATCTCCGGTTACGGTGAATAAAACCGGCCGTTTCTTGCCTTATTGTCTTCCTCTTAATTCTAGGAATAAATTGGCATAATTATTCGACGTTATCTCTCGCCCGTTTCCTCTCCCCAGCCCCGCGAACCTTCGACCGAAACCAAGGAATCGTCGGCCGTTTTCTGCCACCGGCCACCCAAATTCTTGCATTTAACACTTCCATGTCGACCTCCAGCTCCTCATTATCCATTCCAACATCTATATATAGCCTGATTGTAGGAGTTGTGGAAGATTTTTCTTCCCCGAAACCCTCGACGAGGGCTGCCATCATCAATACTTTAGACGCCTCTTCCGCCTCCGTTAGCCAACTTCAGCGCCACCTACGCATGCCAAATTCTTCCTTGAAACGTTATCTAGTTAACTAAACCATTTTCATCTCTCGATTCTTCTTGTACGAGTCTAAATAATCATGCAAAGTTGGATGTTCGTTTCGCCGGAATTTTGACCCCGAAGCCTTAAACCGCCTTCCACCGCCGTGTGCCGCCACCTTTGGCTGCACCACCACCATCATTTTGTACCTCTCCTCCTGGGCAACAATAAACACCTCTTATATCACCTCAATTCTCCCTATCTTTTTCCCAACATCCATCTTTCTCTTTGTTCTTCTATTTTTCCGGCCGCCGCCGCCGCCGCAGTGAACCACCGCCGGTGCCACCTATCCCCACCAGCTTAAGGTTTAACCCTAGACACTCTCAACCATTTTCCATATTATTATAAGCCTTGATTTAATTTATTTCAATTATTTGCATATAATTACCATTATTATTATTCTTAATATGTTTTATTATTATTTGATGAGAAATTTTATGCTGAATTGTACTTGCAGGATGGAGAGTGGTGATAAAATAATTTTATTGTTAGTTTCGAATTTTAAGTTATTAATTGAATTATTATAGGATTATTATCATTCTTATTATTATTATTATTATTATTATTATTATTATTATTATTAATATTATAATTATTAGAATAATTATTATTATCGTTTTATTATTTATTCTGGAAAATCTTAGGCCCTAATTTTGTATTAACATTTGCACTTATTTATTTGAGTATTATTATTTCTACTGTTTTTATAACCATTAACAATAATATTATCATTATCTTTATTATTTCAATATTATTATATATGGTATTAATTATATTATTAATATTAAATAAATGGTAAGTCTTTAGTTATTTTAAAGCTTATTATTATTATTATTATTATTATTATTATTATTATTATTATTTATATTCTCATTGATAGTAGTTTTATTAATTTTGATATTATTATATTAGCATCATTATTATTATTAGGATAAAATCTTTAACCCTATATTATCAAGGTTTATAATATCTCTATTATTTTTTTATGTCTTTAGTAAAGTTAGAGTTTTGTTAAGGTTATTATTTGGTCAAAGCCCTAAGGAGGCGTAGGAACGTGCTCCAAAATCGGTGTCGTTTCAGGTAAGGGGTGCTAAGGCCTTTTATGTGCTAATATGCATTGTGTGATTCATATGCTATGCATTCTATGTTTATGATTATTAATTATGCCGTATATGCTATGACATGGAGTTGAAGTATGTTTTCGTATGGCATGTGTATTATTTGTGTATGACCCTGTAAGACATGCATGTGAGGACGTTGATATGATTTTATGTGGGAGAAAGGATGAAAAAGGAGGATGGGAAAAGAAGTTGACTAAGGGAAGTGAGTTGACCTAATTTTATGAATTTATAAGGAATAATCTATTGCATGGTTTTATTTGGAAGAATATAATCTATAATGTTATATGGGAGAATCGAATTATTGTTTGTTAGGGAGAATCTAATTGAAGACGTTATTTGGGGAGAATGTAATTTATGACATTATATGGGAGAACCTAATTTATGATTTGATTGGGAGAATCTAATTTATGATTTGTTTGGGGGAATCCAATTAATCCAAATTATGGTTTTGCTTGGGAGATTCTAATTTATGATTTTATGTGGGAGAATCTAACTTATAGTCTTGTATGGGATAATATAATTTGTGGTTATGAAAGGGGAGAATCTAATCAATTGTATTATGTGGAAAAATCTTTGGGTTTTATATGATTTGAATCTTTGTGTTGGTATGGATTGAATTTAGGGTTTTGTGTGAATGAATCTTTGGGTTGTATATGGTTTGAACTTAGTGTTTGGTAAGGATGGATACTTAGTTTGGTATGGATGAATCTTTGGGTTTTATATGGTTTGAATATAGGGTTTGGTATGAATGAATCTTTGGGTTATGTGGATTGAATTTAGGGTTTTGTATGATGAGATTTTGGGTTTTGCATAATGGTTAATGGTTGTATGGTGATATTAGGGTTTGCATGGAAGTTAATAATTGCATGGGATGTGTAAAGTTTGTATGAGAGTAAAGTTTACGTATGGAACGCTGATTTGGGATTTGAGGAAAGTAATGTAAGTGTTGTTTGGGTGATTGAACATTTGAAGGGAAAATAGTGCGTGGAGCATTATATGGGTACGTAGGAAACCGAGCTAGGGTTTGTGTGGATAATTAGGGTTTGGTGCAACTGCTTAGGGTTTTTGCGGTATCAGGTGTTTTTTGGTGATTAAAGTGGAGTCATGAGGATGGAATTTATGAGTTACAATGTGTGAAGTGTTAAAGGAGTGATTCATGCATGTCTAGGGTGAAAGCCGTTGAATAAGATACTTAAGACACTAATTATTTAAAGTGGAAGATCGTTGAGACGGGACCAACCGATCCACCGGTTCGGAATAGTGGTTAGGGTTCTTACCCTATGTGTGACCGATCCACCGGCTATAATAGTGGTTAGGGCATGATGTCCTATGCGTAACCGATCCACCGGTTATAATAGTGGGGGTTCCCGAGCTCAACAACCACAAACCAGAATTTTGCTAAAATGCCTAAAAGATACTAAGTACTTACAGTGGAACACCATGCGAACCGGAGCCAACCGATCCACCGGTTAGGAATAGTGGTTAGGACGCGTAGTCCTATGTGTATCCGATCCACCGGCTATAATAGTGGTTAGGGTATGATACCCTATGCGTCTCCGATCCACCGGCTATAATAGTGGGGGCTTCCGTTTTCTCATGGATTTGATAAAAAGACATGATGTGTATCGAATTCCGATAAAAGATTAATTAAGTAATTAATCGGGACTATGATTGGGCCTTTATGTTTGTACCTGAATGATTGGTCGATATGATGATATGAGGATGGTCTTTATGATCTTTTATTCTTATGCATGATTTTATGTGCTTATGTGTTGGCCTTAGTGCTCGGTTACCTTACTCAGTACGTAGCGTACTGATCACCCTTTTCATGGGTGCTGCTCATTCCCACGAGTAGTATGCCCTTCTGGTTTGTGCAGGTGGGCGAGACATCAGTCGGGGCTGAGTGTTGAGCATGTTTGGCTCATGTTCGAGAGAGTTGTGGTCGTATTTCAGTCTTTATGTAATTTTATTTCCTGCTATTATTTCTTTGTATTGGAGTATTTATTCTCTTTGATTTCACACTCTGATTTCTATTTTATTACGTTTATAAACGTTTATGCGTACTCTGATTTTAAGGTATGATCTTTCGAGTTCTTTTATGAACTGTTGATTTGAATTTAATGTAAATCTTTTCTTTAGCCTTAGCACTTGGTACTGGAACGGTCGGAGAGAACCGGTCTGGTACTAAGTGTGGCGGTAACATTTCCAGAATTCACAAGTTTTAAGTGATTCTATTTTTATTTGCTTCCGCTTTAAGAAAAAAAATTTAGTGAATTTTGGGGTGTTACATCCACAATGGTAGGCATGTTCATAGGGTATGGTGGCGTAGACATTGCCAGTTCTGAGAGAACAACTGACTAATAGTGGAGCTAGCAACACTTCTCTATAGTAGATGATGCAAAGGACTTGTGATTTTCAGTAAGGGTAAGGCTTAGAGATTGTAGCAGCACCTCCTCCAAGCAATTGCTTAAACGTGATGAGCCAATCAAATGATGACCAATAGGTTGATGTTGTCATCGATATATTTATAGCTTCTTTGCTCTCTACTTAAGTGTTTTTTTTACTCGAGCACTTCACATTCATTTATGTCTACTACTTTTATGGCTAGGACAACTATGGTTCCTTTTGATGGGGTAGAGACTTCTATTATGCTCTCATTTGGGCATAGACTTCCATGTTCTAGACTGTATAGAGATGTGACCTCATAATGTTTGAGCTTTGGACTCCTATGGATGGATCACAAGATATTGGACATTAATTGATTACACACAGGAGCATATGGTTCTTAAGTGACTATAGGGTACCAAGGTCTCTTACTGAAGATGCAAGCCTAGGCCCCTAGTGAGGATGGTGTTTGTAGTGGTGCTCAGTATGCTAGAGAAGAAAGGGTACTCACTCTTGTTGTGTACCGTTCAGGATTTGGATGCCTCAGAGTCTTCAATTGAGGAGATTACAGTAGTAAGGGAGTTTTTGGATGTGTTTCCTGATGAGATATCAAGGATGCCACTTGTGTTTGAGATATAATTCAGAATAGACCTTCTAGTAGGGATAAAGATAATATTAAGGGTGCCCTTTCACTTAGTATAGACTAAGATGATAGAATTGCACCCTTATTTAGAGGAGATGCTAGAGAAGGGGTACACTTGACTGAGTGTATCATCTTAGGGAGGATAAGTCCTTTTTGGGAGGAAGAAGGATGGTGAATTGAGGCTTTACATCGATTATCATGAGTTGAAGAAGGATATGATGAAGAACTATTATACTTTACCATAAATAGATGAACTCATTGATTAGTTGCATAGGGCTATAGTGTTTTTGAAGATAGATCTTATATCTGGGTATCATAAACTATAGATTGCTTAGAAGGACATACCAAATACAACATTAAGTCTCAAATATGACTTTTGGAATCACAAATATGACAACAGTGTTCATGGATCTCATGAACCTCATCTTCCAATAATATCTTTATCATTTCATTATAGTCTTCATTGACAACATTTTGATTTACTTGTAGACTTGTGAGGAACATAATAAGCATCTTAGATAGGCTTTATAGTTGTTTAGGACTCCTAAGTTGTTCACCAAACTCTCAAAGTGTGAGTTTTGGTTGGACAATGTAGCTTTCCTTGTTTACGTCATTTTGAGGGAAGGTGTGTCGGTGGATCCTTCTAAGATCCAAGAAGTGTCAAAGTGGACTATTCTAGTGAACATTAAGGAATTTTATAGTTTCCTTGGTTTAGTGGCTACTACAAATGGTTTGTCTAAGAATTTACTAGGATCATTCATCCTTTGACTACGTTATTGAAGAAGACAGTATAGTGAAGATGTATTTGAGGAGCTCAAGAGGATATTGACTTCAACACTAGTGCTTGCCTTACTATCATGTATGGAGGGATTTATGGGGTATAGTGAATCATCCAAGTTTAGTTTAGAGTGCGTGCTGATGTTGCATGGGAGTGTAGTGGCTTATGCTTCTTGCTAATTGAAGAGCACGAGTAAAACTGTCATACGCATGACCTTGAGCTAGCTACATTTGTTTTTGCCTTTATGATTTGGATACATTACCTGTATCGGGTATAGTGTAAGTTCTACATAGACCATATGAGCCTCGAGTACATCTTCAAGTTGTTAGAGTTAAACATATGACAAGGAGATGGCTAGAGTTGGTTAAGGACTATGATTTGGAGTTGACCTACCATGAGGGTAAGGTTAATTTTGTAGCATATGCTCTTAATAGGAAGACATCACATCCCTTGGGTTTGCTAGTAGTGATAAATTAGATTTTAAGAGATCCTCAGGATTTTAGCATTGAGATCATTGGACTTGGGGATCTTAAGACAAGGATGAGTGCCTTAGCGATCACTAAAACAATCTTTGATGATATTTGATCTTATCAAATAGGACTTGTCAAGCTTGAACAGAATAGGAAGGAAATACTCGAGGAAAGAGTAGTGGGATTTGAGATTTTTTAAGATGGTAGCATCAATTTCCAAGGATGATGGTGCATTCTTTAGAGACGTGGGAAGCTTAAGAGGAGGATCCTAAAGGCGGATCATCATACACAATATTCCATCAACCATATAGGGGATAAAATGTACAAGGAGTTAAGATGGATCTTTTAGTGGTATTGTATGAAGTGGGAGGTTGCAAACATCATGTCTTGGTGCTTGACATGTTTGAATTTTAAAGTGGAACAGAAGTGTCCAGCTATTTTAGTTTAGCCATTGGAGGTCCCTAAGATGAAATGGGATAGTGTGTTGATGGACTTTGTGGTCAGATTACCTATGACCCATTGTGGTTAGAATTAGATCTAGGTTATGGTTGACAGATTAAATAAGTTAGTGGTATTCATACCGATAAAGTGGATGTGGAGTATGTAGTAGATAGCCACTGCTTATAGGAAGCATGTGGTTCGGTACCATGTGTTGCCTGAGGAAATTGTGTCATACCAAGACTCTAGATTTTTATCACACTTATGGTAGATGTTTCAATATGCTTTTGTGACATAGCTTAAGATGAGTATAGCTTTCCATCCACCAACCAATACGTAGACTCGGCCTATTATTTAGACCATAGAGGATATACTTTGGGCTTTCATTCATTAGTTTTAGGGTATTTGGGAGTATTGCGTGGATTTGGTAGAGTTCTCCTATAACAGCAGTCATCATGTAAGAATAGGGATGACCCTTGTCGAGGCACTCTATGGACAAATTTTTTGTAGTCTCATTTTTTGCAGCAACTCTAATGAGGCAATTGCTTTGGGACCAGAGATGGTAGAAGAAGATGCTAAGCAGATTAGGATGATTCTAGACTAGATGAACGCAACCTTAGATAGGCACAGAGTTTTGCAATTCTAAAGAGGTGAGCAAATAAGATAAAGGTTGGTGATGGAGTCCTTCTAAGTGTTTTGCCAACCAAAGGAGTGATGCATTTTGGTTGCAAGTGCAATCTTAGCTCAAGGTTCATTGGGCCATAAGAGATTTTGGATTGGGTTGGAGAGATTTCTTACCATCTCTCCTTATTGGTGGAGCTTTTGTGCGTGTATAATGTTTTCCACATCTCTTAGTTAAAGAGATACATGTCGGATCCATCCCACATCATCAAGCTAAAGGTGATTGAGCTTGATGAGATGTTAACTTGGGAGGCGTGTTTACTTAATATCTTTGATTCCAAGACTCGGTAGAGGCATTCATGGATTGTTACACTAGTGAAGAACTTATGGTCACGTCATGAGGTAGAGGAGACCATTTAGGAGACTAAAAAGGAGATCAAGATGAAGTATACATAGTAGTTTGCTTAAGTGGATTGCTCGGGTAACAACACCTCTTTTAAGGGGGTAATATGCTTTTTCATGTGTATCAACCCTTAGTTATTATATTTTTTTGGTTGATGGCTTAGGGTTAACTTATGGTTTGATCATACAACAATATATTTCTTTTTTTGGCTTTAGGGATGAAGTCTTTTTTAAGGGGGTCATGTTGTAATACTCCATCCCAAAATCCTTCTAGTTATATTTAAAATTATGTTGATATAAAATAAATGAGTTTTCGTTTTGAAATGGGCTCAAATATCTAATGAAAATTTAAATTTCAAGCATACCAAAAAACTGGTTTACATAATTGATGGACTGGTGTGCTAGAGAAATTAGCATTCTTGTTCTCAACAAACTAATTGGCTGGTTTGCTTATGATTTTTGATCCATTTCTTATTTTGATTCAAATTTCTCTCTAATTATTATGAAAACTTTAAATTTGAGTTCAGTTATGCTAATAAGAATGTTTTAGTGCATTGGGATTATTTTCATATTAATTAGATCATTAAATAAGTTCAATTATGCTAATAAGAATGTTTTAGTGCATTGGGATTATTTTAACATTAATTAGATCATTAAATAAGTTAATTAGAAAAACTTTCCTATAAAACCACTTTTAGAGGCAAGCTTTCCTTTTTTCTTTTCCCTCATATATCCCTCTCTCAACACCCCACCACTCCATCAAGCCAACCCTCACTTCTTAGCTTTCCCCGAATCAACATCACTTGTCTCATCCTCCTTTTCCCTAAGAATGTCAACTTGCCTTGCTCCTATACTTCTTATTTGCTAATCTATTCTCCATTTTCACCCGTGTTCTTGCTATCTTCACCTTTCTCCTTGTGGAATGTTTCACTAATTGCTTCGCACCCTTCCCTTTTCCCTCTTCTTCCTTCTACTGAGAAACAAAACTAGGATCCTCTCTCATTTTATCCTTTGAATTGCGCAATCAATTTGTTTTTTTTTCTAATCTTCTAATCTTGGTTTTAGTTCTCTCTTATTTCATTAATCAAGGAAAATTAAGGCTGTGTTTTGTATCTCTAGTCCTCTTTTAATTTTCTTAGATTTTGATGACGTTTTGAAAATAGATTTTAATGGTTTTACTTTGATTCTCTTAAGAATCAAAGTTATGTTAGATAAGCGATCTAGTAGGAGTTTTGCACTAGAAGTTTTACTTTGATTCTTATCTTTTACATAATTATGTTCCTGTGGTATGTTGGGGTTCCATGTGTTAGTGCTTGTATGAGTATAATGTAATTGTGTTCAATGTGATGAGCATATGGTGTAATTCTTCCCAAGTTAGTGTTGTTGGAATTCTCTAATTTTAAGTACAAATATTGCCTATTTGAGCATGATTTGTTTATGTATGTATATTACCATGTATGTATGTGTTTTTATGTGTGTCGCATGTGTTTTTATGTGTATCTTGATAGAGTAGCATGCTAGGATTAATTTGGTAATGTGTTGTAAAATTTTTTGTGTGTTTCACAACTTTGGGTTGTGTTTTACTCAAACAAGTCGATCAGTTCCCCAAGCCCATTAACTTATTTTGTGAGCTCTTGAATTGTTTAGAGTTTTAGATCTATTGGTCATAAGATAAGTCAATTGGTTTAATAATCTAGTCAATTTGTTTGGATGAACAGTCAATTGGTTGGTCAAACCCATCGATTGGTGTCCTAGCATAAAAAAATTATTTGGTCTCTACTTAGATCCATCAACCAGTTAGACCAAGCCAATTACTAGTTACTATTACCAATCCATCGGTTGGTCAAATCCATTGATTGGTTTCTCTGAATGCCTCAATGGTTTCGCCTCTACTTAGATCCATCAACAAGTTCGACCAAACCAATCAAATAGATCACATGAAAAGTTGATCAGTGAGGACAATTAGTCAATTGGTACTCTGGTTTTGTATTTGTGTAGGTCTTGTTCGATGAGACGAGTCAACTGGTCTGACTTGAAACAATTTGGCTTGTTATAATTTTTTTATTTCTCTTGGGGTTTTTGTGTTGATACTTCATTATATTTAAAATATTTTATTTATGATTTCATTTATGAATGACCTAATTTAATTAGAACTGCTATTATGGTATTTGAGACTTGATTTTTAGTGAAGTTTGATGTTATCTCCAGACACACAATTAATGTCTTTTATACCTTGTGTCAAGTTTTGTGTCATCATCAAACACCCAAATGGTGGCTTTAATTCTTTATGACCTATTAGGTGTTATCACTTGGAAACACATAATTTAGGTAAAGAATGGGTTTTAATTGTGTTTGGTGTTATTAATTGAAAACAAGTCATTTGGTTATGTAAGGACTTTGTTGTGATTTGTGATATCACTTATACATAAATTAATGGTTTAAGATTTTGTTCAAGCCTTTTTCTCTAGATCTTGGGGTAGCTACCGATAGTTAGTGGGCTGGTCTCAAATGATTATATTTCTCAATTAGTATCCATTTCCTTCTCTACCGTGTTGTAGTTAGTAGAGGGTATGCACATATATTTAGGGTATATGATTATATAGTGGTAGCCCAATATGGCATCGATTTCCTATTTAGGTGGGTGAGGTAATCCAATCCAAGGCCCCTAGCACTTCATATTGTCCATTACTTTCACGAGTGTAGTATGCCAACTTTTTGGCCCTTGTGGCGGAGACATTCACGGTCTAGTGGGTGAGGTATCCCTGTATAAGCCCTATTGATGCAGTTTCTCAATGTGGGTAGATTTAGTATCCTAATTTGTGGTAGATGCAGACGATATGTGGTGGGTTTTGTATCCCAACATAAAGCTTTGTCGATGTATCCTAACCTTTTGTGGTGGGTATCTTGTGATGCCATGCATTATTTTCATGGTAGAAAACTAGGTATGGTAGAACAAAACGATCTTACTAACTGGAACTTGTGTGGTTAGTAAAAGAGAAATTCTATGCTTCTATGATTTCCATGCATGCTTGATTTGTTGTACTTGATTTGCATCATTATGAAATCACCATGATATTATTTGACTTCAATATTCTACATGAGCCTTCCATGTTTTAGGTAGTATGTTTTACCAATACTTTATTATACTGATACTACACTTATATGGTCACTATGATAATTTGGCTTCTGGTTCAGGTAGTAGAGGACGATTTGCTTGGTTACAACTCTCTGTTTCAATATGCTAATGGTTATAACATGCTTATTTAGTATGCCATTGCTTGATGTTTGATGTTTATGAATGTGAATAAGAGTTAGGCTAACTGGTTATTAGTATTCTACCCACTACATTTGGATTTTTTTTGGTTATTTAAACTCTTATCTCAGATTCACGTATTTGATCTTATAAAACATTTTAGTTGATTATATATATAATATTGTTCTAGCCTTAATATCCTATATTGTCACATTATAATTTTGACCATGCATTCTTTCATTCCATGTTCCATTAGGCATCATTTAGGTGATGATCACACCTCTCTCATGGTTAATGTAATGGCATCAATCCCTATTTTTAGTTTCCAACCGCTTCCTCTTTGCCTTAAAATTTAAATTTTATGGTTAAAATATTAGGGGTGTTACACTCAACTTTTGGAAATCCTCAATTTTAAAAACCTTAAAAACAAGAAGTTTAAACACTAAAATCATCAAATGATTTACACAATCAGAACTAGGAAGAGAAAGGGAACACGAACATAGCACACAAAAGAGAGGAGGATTCTGCTAACACAACTCAACTTTCTCCTAAATCTAACTCTTTCTTATTCAACAATTAAAACTAGAGGGAGATAGATAAAGTATAAGAAGAGAAAATGAATTCAAATGCAAGGCACAAGGTAGAGAGGGGAGAACGTGAATGCTAGAGAGCTAAAGTCTTTTTGGTGGATGAAAGAAAGGTGAATAGAAGGGGCGATTAGGGCTATTTGTAACCAACAAATCAATGCAAATAACATGTTTTTTCAGGCACAAATCAAAAACCCAACCTCTTAGCATTTGAATTGTAGTTATATAGGTAGATTTTATCTATGATAGGCTGACCAATAACTCAAGGCCAAAATGGTGATTCTAGAGAGGTGCAGACTTATTAGTCTAGAAATGTCAAACATAACTAGGAAAATGGGAAGTTAGAGTGGGAGGATTTTGCCAACTAAGCAATTTTGAGTTTGGAATCAAAGCAACAATTCTAGTAGTGTGCAGAGGAATAAGGTTGAAAAAGATAAAGGTCATGCTATCTTGCCCCTTAATTATTAGAATAGAACTCCTCAAAGGAGTCTAATGTAGTGTTTTGGACAAAATATATCATAAGAAGGGTTAAGTATCTCTAAGAATAATTTGGGATGGTGTTATCAAGGTTCCATTTTAGTATATGAAATTTTCTGAAAAATTAAGTTTTGAAAATGTACTCAACTCAACAATTCAGTTGACTAGTTTGCCTACAAGTCAATTGTTTTACTAATAAATTGATTGTTTCCCCAACTAGACAATCGGTTAGGTAGGGCAAAATCCATTATGGTTAATCTACAAAATAGTCAATTAGTCCGTCTAAAAACTTGATTAATTTTATTTTCCAACGTCGTTTAAAACTCAATTTTACGTCAAACCCAATCATAGTTCCAAATCAATATCGAACATCAACAAATGACCTAATTTCTCATTTAACATTACAAAAGAATTTAATACACGGCAAGTCACATGTTAGGAGAAATACATCTAATCGAAAGAGGCTAGTACCTCCTTAAACAAAAGGGTTACACTAATGTGACAAGCTAAGAGAATAACTCTACATACTTGACTCAAATTTCCTTTCCAACCTCCCAAGTAGTATCCTCGGCACCATGCCGTAACCAAAGGACTTTTACTAGCATAACAGTCTTCGTAAGAATTTCTCTTATCTTCGTAACAAGAATGCTCACTACTTGCTCTTCATAAGTTAGAGACTTGTCAAGCTCTAATGAATCTTATTCAATAACATGAGAAGAATATATGCTACATATTTCCTCAGTTAAGATATATGAAAGACATTATTCATACACAACAGTTCCATCGCTAGGACTAAATGATAAGCGACCTAGCAAAAAATATCCATAAAATTATATTGTCAAATATACCTTCAACTGAGCTTACCCTTTATGTTGAATCTCATGACTTTCTTGATGAGAGATACGCTCAAAAAGACACTGTCACCCACCTCATAACCATCGAATCATCATCTTCAATCTGTCTAGCTCTTCTAGCGATCCTAAGCCGCTCTTATCCGGTGCTAAATTAATTGAATGTGCCTCATAGTCTCACTGATTATCTTGGGTCCCAACATAACCATCTCCCTGATATCATTCTATCATGAATGACTACAACACTTCCTCCCATATAAGGATTTACATGGTTCTATCGTGATACCAATGAGATAATTTTTGTTATAGTAGAACTCAATTTAATCCAGGAGATCATCTCTAACCACCCCAAAAGTCTAACATACTTTTCCAAATCATGTCTTCTAGAGTAAGTAAAGGTTGTTGTTATACTTGGAGCACCCTTTGCAACATGTAGCAATCCACTTGGCCTTCTTCTAAATCATCCTCCGAGCTATCACTTTCTTCTTCTAGGTCTTCATCAAGGTATTCATTCTCTTCATAAGCATCCATATTTTCTATCTCCTTCAATGTCATTGGCTTTTGGTTTGGAAAATCTCAAGTAAAGTGGCCATAACCTCTAAATTTAAAGCATTGCTTATTCACCTTATCAACCACTTGATCTTGGCCATTTTCTTCATGAGTGAACTTCCTAGCACGGGCTTGTTTTGCAGCTTGAGAAATTGGGGGGTTTGACACTCCCTTGAAAGTTGAACCATATGGAGCATTGGTTAACTTACTTGGTGGCTTTTACCTCTTAAAATTTTTCTCAAACTTGATGGCTAACTTAGCTACATCTTCAAACACTTCATAAGGGTGCACCTCTACCTTCTCCTAAAGATTCATAGTTAAACGATAATATCCCAAAAATTTACTTAGCTTAATCACATGTTATTAGTGCCCTAATTTGATTCTAATCTTAATAAATATTATGTTATCTTTAACCTACCTCTTTAATCCTAAAACCTTAACCGAATCCAAAACTTTGACTCGAATAAAACTTAATTCGTAAAGCAAAAATCAAAACCCACCAAAATCTCCACTAATCTTAATTACTTTGGCTAATTTAAAATCACCCTAAACTAATCCTTCAACCCCTCTCTTTTTCCTTTTTTTTTCACTTTTTCTTTTATTTATTTCTTCTCCTCCTCCTACCAACCTCAAGTTGCACATTTGAATTAGTGGCAACTTGCACATGCAACTTACACCACCCACTTACACCATCACCTTTCTGCATCTATGATCCATCGCCTCACTTCTTTTCTTCTTTTTCTTCTTCTCCTTCTACTCCCTTATCGCTACTCAATTGTACAACCGACTGCACACCCTGCACACTCCACACCCCCTGCCATTTCACTTCTCATGTAACACCTCCATCAACCATCACCACCCTCACCCTACGGCTACTACCCTACCCTTAACTATCCTTTGCAACCATCACCATCACCATCGCACACCACCCCCTTTTCTTTTCTTCCTTCCCGACTCACACCACACATGCACACATGTATGTGTGTGTATATATATATATATATATATATATATATATATATATATGTACTTCACACTCTTCTTCTTTCTCTTTGGATTTGCCTCATTCTACCCATCTTTGTGTCAAAGAGCTATTGCCCAAGCTCCCTCTTTCTTCTTCTTTCCTTCGTCTGTCTCTTCTTCTTCTTCTTCTTCTTCTTCTTCTTTCTTTCTTTCTTTCTTTCTTTCTTTCTTTCCTTATTTTTGGCTTATGCACCACTTGCCTCCCTTTGATCGGTAGACCAACAACTAAGGTTACCCCAACGTTCCCCCTCATCGTCACCGTCCATCACCGCCGACCACCACCTATTTTCCCTTCTTCTTCCTCTCATGTGTCATAGCATTTCGAAGTGCACGACTTGTGCACTATCTGCTACATGGCCATGCAATACTTAAAATCTCCTTCTACACACTCGTAAAACCCTTAAATTACCTGATAGTGCATGATTTTTTTTGTTGGCTTATTGCTACACAAGCTTGCAACTTTTGCATTGCCTGGCTGTGCGATATATTTTCTCTCAACTAGGAGCTTCACCGCCTACTACATAGTTGTGTAACTTCATTCTTTTTGTTGTGCACCCCTATTTTCACCCCAAACCTTGTCCAAACACAACCAAAATTTTACTATAGTTCTACCACACATTCCTCTACGCATCCATATATCACAAGCTCCCATTTGAATATGGTTATATCTACTTTTACCCTTTTTACTTTAATTTATCCTTCAATATAACTCTTCGAGCCTAACTGTGAATTTTATCATTTTTCATAGGTGGCATTCCAGTAGCTTCAGAGGAGGAATAGGATTTGCATGCTTAGAGCCTAGTGTCCTAGTTGGTAAGGATACTATTTAATGTTTAGGGTTTTTGATTTTATTTTCTTACATGGTTACATATGTTTGTCTTGATATTGTTTATATATCATGTAACACATGTTGATCTTGAAATTTTGTGAAGGTATGAGTGTTATGTTAAAAGAAAGTAAGAATTGGTGAGATGTACCATTATGTTGTGAGTTTTTTGTGATAATGTCATATTTGGAGAATTATATCTTATAGTATGAAATATGGGTTTAGGGATATTATGTTATTGTAAGAAAGTAAGAATGGGTAAGAAGTACTATTAATATTTTGCTGTGACAATGTCATATTTGTGAAAATATATCCTATGGCATAAAATATAGATTTAAGGATATTATAAAAAGAAAGTATGAATGGGCAAGAGATACCATTATTATTTTGTTGTGATAATGTCATAAATATGGAAATATATGTATTATGGTGTGAAATATGGGCAAAGTGAGTTTTTGATAAATGGAATTAATAATTCTCATGAGGTATGATGATTAATTTTAGACTTCGAAAATAACATTTGTGGAAAAGTAAAGGTTTATTTGTGGTTAAGGGTAACTTGGTCATTATGTGATAATAAGGAAATTTTTATATTTTATGTGTTAAGAGGTTTAAAATATGATATTAATAGCATGTTGAATTCATGGGAGTATTATTATTATTTGGGGTAGTTAAATGAATTAATGGCTATTTTGGGGAAAATATCTTGTAATGATAATACCATTATTTTGTGTTTAATATTTAGAGGTTATCTATTAGGATTGGTAATTATGAAAATATAATGGGAGATGTTACAATAATTTTATAGGATTTGGGTCTTGGATATTTCTGTGATTAATATATCCGGATGAGATTATTAAAGCATACTTATGGGAATTAAGTTGTGTGTATTGATGATGTGTATCTCAATAATTTGTATTTAAACAATTCTATTGATTCTTGTAAATTACATTGTACATATAATTAATTTTCTTATTCTGTAAATAATTAGGAAAAATCAGATTATTAGAAATGGACCATAATGCTGGCTGTTGTGAGTAGATGTTGCTGGTTGCTGCTACTGACAAGAAATTGCCGCCTAAGATGATTTCTTTGTTGATTATATCAGAGGGAAAATTATCACTCCCATATGATGCATTCGCCGACACATCTTAGCTAGTGGAATTAAGTCGGCCGTATAATCAGCCACCCGACCCATATTTTTTGGGTTAGAAGGACTGAACATTATGCAACTCTTAATCTCCATAATTAGCTACATAAGTTAGCTGATGGGAATAAGTTGTAATTTAATTATGTGGGAATATTTGTAATCTTATCTTTGTAATTAGGCTGAATTATTATAATTAGCACCAATGGCATTGTATTTTAGGATAATTGCTTCGGCTGATGTATATTTGGGTTGTTTTGTTGTTGTAATTAAAGCCCATCGAACCATATGTATTTGGTATTGTATACGCACATATATAAGGGCATATACGAGAGGTTTGTAGGATAAATTTTGGTAGATTATTACTGCTATTATTTTGATCATTCTTTCTGGAATTCTCTCTCTCAACTTCTCTCTCACGAAACCCTCACTCACTCGAACCTCTTCTCTGCTGATCTTCTTGATCGATTCTCTCTTCTATGAATCAATCTTAGTTGTCATTGAATACAATTGTGCCCTGATTTTCTTGATCTTCCTTTGGTTTAATGTCCATTGGTTGATCTGTATTTTGTGGTCGAACCTATCACTCGACTCACGATCTGGCGAAATTTCTTTGAAACCTATCCAGGTTTTATCATTTGGTATCAGCGCCTCGAGTAATCAAGTGCTTGTGGTTTATTATGCTTATTGCTAAATTTTATTGTTTCTTTCCAATTCCTGATCTCGCTAACCCACGATTTTGTAAGTTGGCAATTTTTAGGGTTCACATCTGACAAGAATCGAACGATTCTTGTTGCAATAATAGTGACGATAAATTATTACTTCCAGCGAAGAGGTTTTAACCCTAACAAGACGATAGTACCCTGGAACCCTAGGTTAACTATTCAATACTTGTCTCTCAGCTAGGGTATGGTCGGATTCTTGATTCTTTGCGGTAATTGATAATCACTTCTGTATCTGGTAAACTCTATCTTTTTCTCTCTAATCCCTGCAATTCTTGTGATTAAGAATTAACCCTTCTATTGCGGGTTAATGCTATACTAAGGTCTTGAATGAGTGTGTAGGTATTAACTCTGTACTGGCG
The DNA here is from genome assembly GCA_039764185.1 of Tamarix austromongolica. Lineage (NCBI taxonomy): Eukaryota > Viridiplantae > Streptophyta > Magnoliopsida > Caryophyllales > Tamaricaceae > Tamarix > Tamarix austromongolica. The sequence continues at coordinate 32,423,685 of CM077813.1, read as the reverse complement.
ATTTTTTTAAGAAAGGAGTAGAGGCTCCAAGAAGAGGGGCCCCAAATTGTTATTCGGCTTAACCGCCAACATTTGTTGGCGTGGTATAGTCGTTCCTTCTTGAGAAATTTTTTTTGTGTGTTGGTCGGCAATTATCTTAGTATTATTATTCTGTTCTTAGTGGATTCTTTTAATCATTTAGTTGTGCTGTGATTATTCTTTTACAATCGTGATCGTTGTTGTTGACATCATTTGATTTGCTAGACTTAACTATACTATTTTTGTAAATCGATTGATTGTCTGTCTTTGTTTATAAAGCAAATAGGAAGTGTAGAGTTCATTATTTCTAATAACGACCAATCTATGAACCAATCAGTGTCTGTGTCTGTGTCTAGTAATGACCTATTAGAAACACTTAGGACATTTCAGGAACAAATGATTGCCCAATTGGTTGTGTTGTCTCCTAATTTAGAGCAACGAATATGCGAACAAGAAATTAGAATTAATAATTTAAAAAATAATAGACTAAATGATGAACATACTGGGATATTAGGTAGGGCTCCCATGGAACCTAGAAATAGGATTCTCCCTTTAACTAATTTAGAAGAATTGGAGGACCAAATATCTAATAATAGTGATAGATGGCCTAGGCAGGTAAATTGGCAAGAAAGGGAATTAGATCAAATTAAAAGGAATGTAGGTAACCTTAAGTTTAACATGCCGGGATTCAATGGGAGAAATGATCCTGATTATTACTTTGAATGGAAAAGGAAGATAGAGTTAGTCTTTTAGTGACATAATTATTCAGATGAGAAGAAAATTAAGGTATCTGTAGTTGAGTTTACAGACAATGCTTCTTCTTGGTATTACAACCTTGTCTTAACTAGGCGTAGAAGTGGAGAACCACCTGTACGGAATTGGGATGAATTTAAGGCTTTAATGAGAAAGAGGTTTGTTCCAAACTATTATTATAGAGAGTTATATAAGAAACTACAAACATTAAGTTAGGGTAATAGGTCTGTAGATGAATATTTTAAGGAGTTAGAGATGTTAGTAATTAAAACTAGAATTGTTGAGGATGAGGATACTACTATGGCTAGGTTCTTGAGTGGATTGAATTCTTAGATTGCTGATAAGGAGGAATTATATCCATATGGAACTTTGGACGAGATGGTTAACATAGCATCCAAGATAAAAAGTCAAATAAGTAAAGCTAGACAGATTAAACCACCTGGAATTATGTTTAGAAATAATCTGAAGAGGAATTTTCATGGAAGTAGTTCTAGAAATTGGAAGAAAAGTGGAAAATTTGACTTTAAGGGTAAAGGTAATGAGGTTAAAGTAGGTAACAGAGTTGATAAGGGAAAAACTATTGCAGCTAACCCTACTAGTGGTCCTACAAGGACTAGAGACATAAAGTGCTTTAAGTGTGGGGGACTAGGTCATGTAGCCTTTGAGTGTCCTAATAGGAGGAATATTCTGATTAGGGAATCTGGATATATAGAATCTGAATCTAAGAAAGAAGAGGTAGAGGTCAACACAAGTATGGGTGACCTTAGTGAATCTAAAGAAGAGGTAGAACTTCTAGTTAGTAGGGATCTTTTTGTTGTGTGTAGGGCATTGAACAGTAACAAGTTACCTGACCCAAATGCAATACAAAGAGAAAATTTCTTTCATACTAGATGTTTAATTAATGATAAGTGTTTTAACATGGCAATTAATTGTGGGAGTTGTATAAATGCTGCTAGTATTTTATTAGTACCTAAGTTAGGATTACTAACCACTAAACATCCAAAACCCTATAGGCTTCAATGGTTAAATGAATTAGGAGATGTTAAGGTTAGTCAATAGGTCTTAGTAAATCTAAAGTTAGGGAATTATGAAGATTTTTTTGTGTGATATTGTCCCAATGCATGCTTCTGACCTTTTGTTAGGAAGACCATGGTAGTATGATAGGAGAGTGACCCATGATGGATATAAAAGTAGTTATACAGTGCATAAGGATCATAAGAAGATTATTTTAGCACCTATGACTCTAAAACAAATCTTTGATGATCAAATTAAAATAAAATCTGATTATAAGGAGTTAACTAAGCAAAGTGTAGAGACTGGAACTTGTTCAAATGGGGTTAAGAAGTTATATGGATTTCATGCAAAGAAGAGTGATGTTGAAAGGGCTATTAGACAACAGTCAAGTGTATATCTAATGGTGTATAAGGAATGTTATGAGTGTTATGCAGATTTAATTAAGGTCGTACCTAATAATGTGAGAGAGTTATTAGAGGAATATATTGACTTATTTCCTTAGGAGAACCCCCATGGACTACCTCCATTAAGGGGCATAGAAAACCAAATAGATTTCATACCAGGAGCTGTCATTCCTAACAGACCTACTTATAGAGATAATCCGGAGGAAGTAAAGGAGTTAAAGAAACAAGTATCTGAATTGTCGAGTAAGGGTTATATTAGGGAGTTAATGAGTCCTTGTGCTATACCAATTCTTTTAGTTCCAAAAAAAGATGGGAGTTGGAGGATGTATAGTAGAGTAGTAAACAAGATAACAATTAAGTATAGGTATCCTATACCTAGGTTAGATGAGATGTTAGATCTTTTACATGGTGCTGTAGTTTTTTCTAAAATAGATTTGAAGAGTGGGTATCATCAAATTAGGATGAAACTAGGAGATGAGTGGAAAACAACTTTTAAAACAAATTTTGGGTTATATGAGTGGTTAGTTATGCCATTTGGATTATCCAATGCTCCAAGTACCTTTATGAGACTTATGACCCATGTGCTTAGAAACTTTATTTGAAAATTTGTAGTTGTCTATTTTGATGATATACTTATTTACAGCAAATCTCTAGAAGAGAATTTGAGACGTTTGAGGATTATATTAGATGTGTTCAAGGAAGAAAAATTGTATGCTAATCTAGCTAAGTCAAGATTTTTTTTAGAGAGTGAAGTATTCCTAGGATTTGTTATTAGTAGGAATGGCATATCTATTGATAAAGAAAAGGTTAAAGCAATACAGGAATGGCCTATACCTAAAACAGCGACTCAGGTTAGAAGTTTTTATGGTTTTTGTTCTTTTTATCATAGACTTGTTAGGAACTTTAGTACTTTAGTAGCTCCTTTAACTACAATTACTAAAAAGGAAAATGGTTTTAAATGGGAATTAGAACAATAGAAAGCTTTTCAAATTCTTAAGGCAAAATTAACACAAGCTCTTGTATTAGTTCTTCCTGATTTTAACAAAATGTTTGAATTGTACTGTGATGCTTCAGGTTTGGGAATTGGGGTTGTTCTTTCTCAAGAGGGTAGACGTATAGCTTATTTTAGTGAAAAGTTGAGTGTTAGTACTTTAAATTACTCTACTTATGAAAAAGAATTGTTTGCTTCAGTAAGGGCATTAGAAGTGTGGCAACATTATTTATGGCATAGAGAATTTGTTATTAATACTAATCAAGAAGCTATAATGTATCTAAAAAGTCAATCAAAATTTAATAGAAGGTAGGGTAGATGGATAGAATTTATTGAAAGTTTCCCTTATGTAATTAAGTATAAAAAAGGAGGTGATAATATAGTTGCAGATACCTTGTCTAGGAGACATGTTTTGTTAAATACAGTGGATGCTACTTTGTTGGGGTTTTCTCATATTAAAGTTTTATATGCTGAAGATCATGATTTTAAAGAAGTGTATAAGAATTGTGAAACTGCTGCCCAAGGGAAATATTATATCTATGATGGATATTTGTTTAGGGAAAATAGACTATGTATACCAAATTGTTCATATAGAGGGTTATTAATCCAAGAGGCACATAATGGTGGGTTGATGGCACATTTAGGTTTTCAAAAGACTTTGGATATTTTAGTTGAACATTTCTATTGGCCTCATATGCAGAAGGATGTGTTAAAGTATTGTGTTAATAGTGTGGCTTGTAAACAGGCTAAGTCCACTTCTAAAACATTTGGATTGTATACTCCATTACCTGTTCCTACCTAACCATGGACTGATATTTCTTTAGATTTTGTCTTGGGATTGCCTAGAACTAATAGGGCTAAAGATTCTATAATGGTTGTAGTAGATAGGTTTAGTAAAATGGCACATTTTTTACCCTGTAATAAAACTAATGATGCTGTAACTATAGCCGATTTATTTTTTTCTTACATAGTTAGATTACATGGAGTACCTTGAACAATAGTATCTAATAGGGATGCTAAGTTCCTGAGTCATTTTTGGAAGGTATTACGGGGAAAGCTAGGGACTAAGCTTTTATTTTCAACTACTTGTCATCCACAAACTGATGGGAAAACAGAAGCAGTACATAGAACTTTAGGTAACATGTTAAGGGTTGTGCTTGGGAAGAATCTTAGGTAGTGGGAAGCTATATTACCACAGGTAGAATTTTCTTATAATAGGACATTACATTCTACAACTAAGAAAACACCTTTTGAAATTGTGTATGGTTTTAATCCCTTGACTCCACTTGATTTGAGTCCTTTACCTAGTTCTAAGTTGCATAATTTTGATGCTGAATCTTGTGCTGAAATAATGAAGAAATTGCATGAATTTTTAAGTCAACAGATTAGTAAAAGGGTTCAACAAATAGCTGAGGTTGCTAAAAAAAAGAAGAAGGAAAATGTTTTTTCAACCAGGGGATCTAGTTTGGGTACATCTTAGAAAAGAACTTTTTCCGACACTTAGGAAATCTAAATTGGATCCTAGAGGTGATGGCCCTTTTATTGTGTTAGAACGGATTAATGATAATGCCTATAAAATTGATTTGCCTGCTAAATTTGGAAATGTTAGTAACTCTTTGAATGTTTCTGATTTAAGTCCTTTTATTGGAATTATAAAGGTTTCAGAGACGAAACCCCATCAAGAAGAGGGGGATGATGTCTATCTCAATAATTTGTATTGAAATAATTCTATTGATTCTTGTAAATTACATTGTACATATAATTACTTTTCTTATTCTGTGAATAATTAGGAAAATTCAGATTATTAGAAATGGACCATAATGTTGGTTATTGTGAGTAGATGTTGCTGGTTGCTGCTGTTGACAAGAAATTGCTGCCTAAGTTGATTTCTTTGTTGATTATATCATAGGGAAAATTATGACTCCCATATGATGCATTCGCCGTCACATCTTAGCCGGTGGAATTAAGTCCGCCGCATAATCAGCCACCCGACCAACATTTTTTGGGTTAGAAGGACTGCACATTATGCAACCCTTAATCTCTATATTTAGCTACATAAGTTAGATTATGGGAATAAGTTGTAATTTAATTATGTGGGAATGTTTGTAATCTTGTATTTGTAATTGGGCTGAATTATTATAATCACCACCAATGGCCTTGTATTTTAGGATAATTGTTTCGGCTGATGTGTATTTGGGTTGTTTGGTTCTTGTAATGAAAGCCCATCGAACCATATGTATTTGGTATTGTATACACACATATATAAGGGTGTATACGGGAGGTTTGTAGGATAATTTTTGGCAGATTATTATAGCTATTATTTTGATTGTTCTTTTTGGAATTCTCTTTCTCGACTTCTCTCTCGCGAAACCCTCGCTTGCTCGAACCTCTTCTCTGCAGATCTTCTTGCTCAATTCTCTCTTCTCTGAATCAATCTCAGTTGCCGTTGAATACAACTATGCCCTGAGTTTCTTGATCTTCCTTTGGTTTAATTTCCTTAGGCTGATATGTATTTTGTGGTTGAATCCATCACTCGACTCACGATCCGGTGAAATTTCTTTGAAACATATCCATGTTTCAACAATTGGTATGATCAATATGAGGAGATTTGGAGATGACATAATATAAGTTTTGTGGATTAATAAATATGGGAGAATGAATACTAAAAGGAGTGTAATTAGGGTTCTATAGGATCTAAGGACTTAGACCTATGCTATATGTATATTTGTTTGTAATGTGTCCGATGTGTGAGAATCAATCATGAATAAGATACTAGTCTCCTAAAATGAAAATGCATGTGAGTAGGACTAAAGTGATTTGTTTTTCTATATATATATATATATATGCATCCCATTCCACCAAGGAGAATAGTGCCTCGAGAGCATTTTGCCCCAAGAAGGTGCTTCAGTTAGTTCCACTGGATTAAAAATAGTGGGGTTCATACTCGTCGTGAAATGAAAATGTATCATATTAACTTATGGAAAAGATACTAATGATTTACAGTGGAAAAATACATGAGTTAGGACCATGGTGATCTATATTTCTATATATATATATATATGTATGTATGTGTGTGTGTGTGTGTATCCCATTCGACTAGGGAGAATAGCGGTTCGGGACTGTCTTTTCCCGAGACAATGTTTTTAATCTCTATTCCATTAGAGTGAATAATGGCTCCAATGTTTTGTCCCCAAGAAGAATTTCAGACCGTTCCACAAGTTTAAGACTAGTGGGGTTTATACACTCAATGTATATAAAAGAATGAAAATGGATTATACTTAATAAAGGAATCTTGATCATATTCTACCGTATGAGATGTTTCATTTATTTGGTTATCTCACTTATTTATCTAATGTGAAAATAATTGCTATTTGTATCCCTATTTCGATAGTATTGTTCCCTTACTCAATACGTAGCGTAATGACCACTTGTTTTATGGGTACTGCTCATTCCCATGATCAAATCTACCCTATTTTACATGTGATTTATGATTATTAGCTTTATGTGTAACAACCCGAATTTCACTATTTAAAAAAAAAACAGAAGCACTTAAATTAAAACCTGTGAATTATGGGGATGTTACCGCCACACTTAGTACCAGACCAGTTCACTCCAACTGTTCCGATACCAAGTGCTAAGGCTAGGAAAAGATTGACATTAAACTCAACCCAAGAGTTCATAAAAGAACTAGAAAGATCATACATTAAAAATCAGAGTACACGTAAAGAATTGTAATTCATATCCAAAAGAGAAATAAGCTTACATTTGATAAAAGGTTCATTTAAAATACTCAATACAAGTAATGAATCATAAAAGGGTAAATCTGATATAAAGGAAATAATAGAAGGAGATAAAATAATAAGAAGTGTGAATCCGGCCACACTACTCTAAAACTTAGAGCCAAATACATGCTCAACACTTAGATCTGCCTGATATCCCACCCACCAACACAAAGTCAGAAGGGCCTACTATTTGTGAAAATAAACAGCACTTGTAAAAAGGGTGATCAGTACGCTACGTACCGAAGAAGGTAACCGATGCACTAACGCCAACATATAAAATCAAATAAACAATGCAGAAGAATAACAAGAACATAAAGACCATTATGATAACATAATATCATGTAACCATTCATGTAGATACATAAAGGCCCATATATAGTCCGGATTGATTAATTAATTAATCTCTGATCAGAACTCATTTCACACCATGCTTTTTATCAAATCCATGTGATTACAAGAACCTCCCACTATTTTAGCCAGTGGCTAGGTCACTTATAGGGCATCATGCCCTAACTATCATTATAGCTGGTGGATCGGTCACTTATAGGGTAAAACCCTAACCATTATTTCTTACCAGTGGATCAGTTTAGTTCCTGCTCGTATAGTGTTCTACTTTAAGTAATTAGTATCTTTTAAGTGCCTTAGCGAAACTCTGGTTTATTTTTATTAAGCTCGGGATCCCTCTCTCTTATAGCTGGTGGGCTGGTCACTTATAGGACATCATGTCCTAACTACTATTATTCGCTGGTAGATTGGTCAGTTATAGGGTAAGAACCCTAACTACTATTCCTAACCGGTGGATCAGCTGGACCTGACTCAATAATCTTTCACTTTAAATGATTAATGTCTTAAGTATCGTATTCAGAATCTTTCACCCTAGACATGCATGAATCACTCTCTTTACACTTTTCCTCTAACTGACCCGTATCATATTATGAGAACCCTGCACCTTCTAACTTGGCTAACAACCTTTCCTCTATACTCAAACTTACACTAGAACTCCAACACCGAAATATGTGGGTGAAGGCCCACTACTACACACCACCAAGTCCACTTATTACCTTACTCTACATTCTCCCTAGAAACCCTAATTTAGGCCTCGATGGCCCATCCTACTCCATCTCACGCAACCCAAATCATTTTAAACACTCCACAGAACACAACCTATAGATTCCACCGTCATCATCGCTTTTTAATCACCAAATACACATGTGACTACGAAGCCCTTGAGTAGCCACACCAAACCCTAACTAGCCATAACAAACCCTAGTTCCTCGTGTCTATATATCACCATTCCATTTCTCACATTCCACTTATTATTTTTCCATGCCAATCATACTCATCATTAATTGATCATTTTCATCTCCCTCTCACACTCCATTCACTCTCATTTATTTCTCCTTATTTCCACCTCCTCAAATTAGGGTTTTTACCCTAAACCCTAGCTCGGTCTCCTACGTAACCTTACACGATCCCATGTACTATTTTTCATTCAAAGCATTCCAACACCCAAACAACCCTTCTATTACCTTCCTTACATCCCAAATCAACTTTTCATACGTAAACTTTACTCCCACTTATAGGCTAACCTCCCCATACAAACCTTCAAACTTTTTCATGCAAACACTATAAGTCCCACGTGAAACCCTAGATTCAACCTTGCAAGCCCTAGATTCATCCATGCAAAACCCTAGATCCATATATACAAAATCCTAGATTCCTCCATGCAAACCCTAGATTCCGCCATGCAAAACCCTAGATTCCTCCATATAAAACCCAAGTTTAGATTCTCCCATACAACACCATAGAATCTGCCATGCAAACCATAGATTAGATTCTCCCATACGAAACCCTAGGTTCTCCCATGCAAAGCCATCGACTCACCCATGCACAACCATAGATTCTCCCACACTTTTATTTTATTTAAAACCCCCTTTATATTCATCCATTCATGTATCATTAAAATATTCAGGTTAACTCACATCCCTTAGTCAACTTAATCCCCTTTTTTCATCTTACTCCCCTTAGTCAACCTCTTTCCCTTTTGGTCAACTTACTCCCCTTGGTCAACTTCTTTCCCTATTCTCCTTTTTCATCCTTTTTCCAACACAATACCACATTTAACATCGTCACATGCATGTCTAATGGGTCACATATACATAATACACATGCCATATAATAACACATGAACATTATTTAACTCCACGACATGCCACACATGAAATATTTACAATGGTAAACCTAGGATGCATAAAATACAAAGCATGTAATGCACTTCAGCACACATAAGGCCTTAGTAACACCCTTACCTAAAACGACATCGGTCTTGGAGCACGCTCCTACACCTCTTTAGGGCTTTGACTGATCTCACCTATATGAGGAAAAAACTAAAAAATTAGATTCCCTCCTAATAAAAATACTATTACTTATTAACTTATTCTAAGACTAGGTTTTGATAAAATAATAATATATGAATAAAAATGTCATTAACTAATTACTAACTTTGTTAATGATATAGGAAATAATAGTAATATTATAAAAATTAATAATATAAGGTTTGAAAACTTTATCCTAATAATAATAATAGGGATACTAAAATAATAATAATGAGAATAATGATAATAGTAAAAAAAATAATAATAAAAATAATAATAATACTAAAAATACTAATAATAATAATATGATTTGAAATAAAAGGTGGAATAAGGGCTTTGACCCTCCTCCAAACTAATACCAATAATAACATTAGTAAAATTAATAATAAAATTTAGTAATAATAATGAAATAGTAATAATAATAATGATAAAACCATAATAATGTTGCAAACATAATAATAATCATAATCGTAATAATAGTAATGATAATAATCGAAGATAAAATGAAGTAGGGTTTCGACCCTATATAGAATAATAATGAACTTATTAAATAATAATAAAAATAATAACACTAATAATAATAATAATAATAAATGCTAATGATAAAAATATTAATAATATTAATAATAATAAGAATTGATATTTATAATACTAATACTAAAGTTAAAAAAAGGCACAACAGGGTCTTAGCCCTATATAGAATAGTAATACTAACATTGAAGAAAATAATAATAATAATAATAACAATAAAATAATAATAATAATTTGAAACTAGTAGTAATAATAATAATAATAATTACAATAATAAATAAAATAAAAACTCATAATAATACTAATAATATTAATAATACTAATACTAATAATCTACTCAGCCAAATAGGTTCATCCCTAATAAGAAATAATAATACTACTAATATTAAAATTATTAGTAATAATAATATCAATACATAATAATAATAATAATAATAATAATAATAATAATAATATAATAGGTTAAAAATTGAAATAAAATAAAATAAGCTTAATTAAATAGGGAAAAAGGGTTGAGAGGGTTTAGGGTTCAACTTTAGGCTTGTGGTGATAGGCGGCTCCAGTGGTGGTGCATGATAATGGCGGCGGTGGCCTAAAGAAAAAGGGAAGAAAAGGGGAAAAGTTGGATGCTGGGAAAAGGAGAGGTAGAATGGAGGTGGGAGTTAGGGCGTTTAGAGTTGCTTTGGTGGAGAGGAGCAGAATGGAGGTGGCGGCGCACAGCGGCAGTGGTGGTGGCTGAAAGAGGAAGAAGAAGAGAAAGAGAGGAGGAGAGGGAGGAAGGGGAAAAGAAGGGTAGGGAAAGGTAGAGGAGGGTCTATAGAACAAATTGGAAGGTGTAAGGGGTGGTGGATACGGCAGGAGAGGTGGCTAATGGTGGTTCCAAGGGCAGTAGAGGTGGAAGATAGGACTGATTGGGAAGCAAATTAACTTGGCACAGCCGAGGTGGCTTGTGCAAAAAACAATCAAGAGAGATGGGTGGTTCATTTAGTTAGAGGGTGGTGTAGGGAAGACTTAGGTGGGAAGAGTGGGCAGGGAAGTTGGCGACGGCTACGGACGAAGCGTCAAAAGTGACGGTGGCACGGGCGAGGGTTTTTCTGGGTAAGAATCAAAAGCTCCATACAGGGCTCATTATGGGGGTATTTATAGCTTTTAAAAGAGAGGGTAGGGTTCTGTGGGTCGATGAGGGAGTAAAACAGGTGGGGTTAGGGTCACCGGCGGCAACAAAAGCCAACAAAATTCAAATCGAGGTAGGGGTATGCACAGGAAAAGGGGAGGTCGTGCGCAAAAAGGAAGGGAGGTGGGTTGGTTCTAAGTTTTCGCCAAATCAGGGCGAAGAGAAAGGGAGTAAAACGGCTAGTCAAAGGGGCATAATCGGCGGTTAAAGATTAGGGGAGTTATGGAGGGGTTATAGGCTATCGACGGGAGGAAGAGGAACAAGAAAGAAAGATGAAAGGAGCTGGACCGGGTATCTGAGGACAAAAAGAAAGAAAAGAAGAGAAGGGGAGAATCGGTCGGGCGACCCTGGTTAAAATGGTGGCCCAAAATGCAGCGTTCCAGGGGGAAGAAGGAGTAAGGTGTAGCGCTGGGCTGTCGAAGGAAGAAGAAAAGAAAGAAAGGGAAGAATGTGTTGCTAGGCTGCCGAAGGCGAAAAGAGAAAGAGAAGGAGGTGGGCCACGAAACAAGGAAAAGGGAAGAAGGGGATAGGGTTGCCGACAAGCCCAATCAAGAAGGAGAAAGAAAAAGAAAAGAAGAAGAAAGAAAAAGGGAAAAAAAGGAAAAGGGGAAAAAAATAAAAATGAGGGTTGGGTTAATTAAATTAATTAGGATATTTGGGATATTTAAAAAAATAATGATATTTAAATAAAATAATATTTATATCCCTTTTTTGGCTAAATAAGGATTTTTGAAAGATTTTTCATAATTTCCATTATAGTTAGCAAATCACTCTAATTTTCTCAAATTAAATTATTTATAACATTCCTATTAATTTAGACCTACTCTCTCCTTCTTATTTTAAATAAAATAATTTTTTTAATTAATTTCCAAAATAAAATTGTTAATTAGCTAAAATACCAAAAAATTTCTAATAAAATTATTTATTATTTTCTTCTTAATATCCCTAATTAAATCCCTTTTATTTTATTAAAAATAATTTATTTAATCAATTTTTCTAATAAAAATATATGTATTATGGTCTGAAATATGGGCTAAGTGAGTTTTTGATAAATGGACTTAATAATTCTCATGAGCTATGATGATTAATTGTAGATTTCGAAAATAACATTTATAGAAAAGTAAAGGTTTATTTCTGGCTCATGGTAACTTGGTCATTATGTGATAATAAGGAAATTTTGGTATTTTATGTGTTAAGAGGTTTAAAATATGATATTAATATCATGTTGAATTCATGGGAGTATTATTGTTATTTAGGGTCCTTAAATGATTTAATGGCCATTTAAGGGAAAAATATCTTTTAATGATAATACCATTATTCTATGTTTAAGATTTAGAGGTTATCTATTAGGATTGGTAATCATGAAAAGTTAATGGGAGGTATTATGATAATTCTATAGTATTTGGGTCTTGGATATTCCTGTGATTAACATATCGGGATGAGATTATTAAAGCAAACTTATGGGAATCAAGTTATGCATATTGGTATGAAAAAATGAGGAGATTTGGAGATGATGTAATATAAGTTTTGTGGATTAATCAATATTGGAGAATGAATAGTAAAGGGAGTGTAATTAGGGTTTAATAGGATGTAAGGGCTTAGACCTATGCTATATGTATATATTTTTTAATGTGTCCGATGCGTGAGAATCAATCATGAATAAGATACTAGTATCCTAAAGTGAAAATGCATGTGAGTGGGGCTAAAGTGATTTCTTTTCTATATATATATGCATCTTATTCCACCAAGGAGAATAGTGCCTCGGGAGCATTTTGCCCCAAGAAGGTGCTTCAGTAAGTTCCACCGGATTAAAAATAGTGGGGTCCATACTCATCGTGAAATGAAAATGTATCATAATAACTTATGGAAAAGATACTAATGATTTAAAGTGGAAGAATACATGAGTCAGGACCAAGGTGATCTATTTTTCTATATATATATATATATGTATGTATGTATGTATGTATGTGTGTGTGTGTGTATCCCATTCGACCAGGGAGAATAGTGGTTCAGGACTGCTTTTTCCTGAGACAATGTTTTTAATCTCCATTCCATCAGAATGAATAGTGGCTCCTGTGTTTTGTCCCTGAAAAGAGTTTCAGACCGTTCCACAAGTTTAAGAATAGTAGGGTTCCTACACCCAACGTAGAGTGGGGATAAGGAGTGCTTCTTCTATGTTGGATGTGGCATGACACCCCTATATTTTGTGTTTTAGCTTCTACTATTAACTCTTTCAAACGAAATTTTTAAATTTCAAAATTTGGAGGTGCTCTATAAACCCCCGATGAATCATGCACACCTTTGTTTTTCTCGTTATTGGACATCACATATTAATGTTAACCTTTCAATCTCCCAAATGTATTCTTCAACTCCAAGTAACCCTTGCCTTAATATAGTCATTTTTATAAAATTTTCTTGCTCATATACCCAAGGCACAAATTTCTTCTTCAAATGTTTCATTAATTTTTTCCATGACCTGATCTTCAATTTTCCTTATCTCTCCCATCTCCTTTTTAAATTATCATACCGCACTCTGGCAAATTTCTTGAAATTTAATATCATTATTCAGCATTATTTCTTATCATCAATTTCCTTTTACTGAAAAATAAATTTAATGATTTGCAACCATTCTTGAAAAGATTGTAGGTCGAGATTACCTTCATAGTCCAGAAGATCAAAGAGGATTCCTTTTCGCACATCATCATAAGTTTTCGTCAAAGTGTCACATGGCCTTACATAATTTCCCACTCTATCTTCTTCTTCTTCCACCTAGTTTTGTACCCATCTTATGTGCATTTCCTCTACTTGTTTCCTTAGGTTTTGTGGCTTCACATGGGTTTTTTAAGCTTGGGAAGCTTCTATTCTCCCCGCATGTAATTTTACCTCCTTTATTTTGTCTACTAAGGTCTACCGAATATAACTCTCCTAAAAATGCCCTCAAGTGCTCGATCCTCTTGTGTTGTTTTGATAAATTCTTGAAGTTTCTTGATGATGGAACACTTTCTTGAGGAATCTCAAAGAATCTTGAAGAATGTTGAAAGAAAGATTAAATCTTGATTGTAATACCACCAACTTATAGCTTTGATACAAAAATTGATTTGTGTAAGAGGATGGGATTCTTAATTATGTGGAATTAAGGCTTGAATTAGGTTTATATATTATGATAAAGGCTCTTTGATGGTATATTAAGAAATTGAAGATTTAAATATGATGGAATAAGGATGAGAATCGTTTGAATATGGGAGAAAAATAATGATGGTGATGATTTGGTGATGGCAGATGAGTGATGAAGATGATTTGAATGTGATGACTTAATTTTGATGTTGATTTGACAATGATGTGTTGTTGAAGATGATGATTTGAATGTTTGGGTTTAATGGAAGATGATATCATGGGTCAGAGTTAGGTTAGGCTTAGGGATAGCATTTAATTTGAATAGAGAGAATAAGATGATGTTTGGTTTAGGTGAAGGGTTTTAGGGTTTCAAATAGTGGTTTAGGGTTTTTAATGGGTAAGCCAAATTAGGGAACCAATTATGCTCGAACTAGAGTGATGTTTTGATGACAATTATAGCTAGAAAAATATGGGTTGTAGAGAGAAGAAAAGGATTTGAATTAATCTCTAATTCACACAAACAAAGAGATTGAAACTTTCAAGCTAAATTGTTCACACAGATTCAATTAACATGAATTCAATATTGATCTTCAATCTTTAATGTCATACTCATGCCTTCTATGGCTTCTTATAGCCTTTCTACCTTTAGCTAAAAGCATAATTCAAATGATTCCAAGCTAAAAGATATTATGCTACCTTTATGCTAACATTATGCTAATTTATGCTTTTCCTGTTATCCAATCCTACTACTTAATTAATTAAGTAGCTAATATTAATATTAATGCTTGACCAAGCTGCTAATAAACTCCACATGCACACAGACACTTAGATGCTTGTTTGGTACGTTTCTAGCAACATAACCATCCATTGGTCTTAAAATTTGTGGGTGATACTTTCTAAATGAAGACTAATTGGTTCCATAATTATGAAAGCCAATTCTTGAGTGTTTATTCCTGCATCACTACTTATGAGTTGTGGTAATGGTTTAGGAGTTGTGATAATCTCCTTTTATGGTTGTACTTTACTTCTTTGATCTTAACCTATTACAATATATCCTTTAGTTATGCATACCTATATATTTTGGTAATAATATGCATGGTGTACCTTCTTTAATTTTTAAATTTTTCTAGAATAGAGTTGTACTTTCATCTTGAACATGGTGCTATAACGTTTTTGCTAGTTTAAATCATATCGTGCTTGATTATTTGTGTTTTCCTCCATGTTACTTGTGTTTTTGTTTATTAACGTGGCATTATTAGTAGATATTTTCTTTGTTAAAATAGTTTTTAATAAGTTATACTTTTCTAGTTTTGTAGGTGTTTACCTAATCTTTTATGATATGGTCAATTTGGAAAAGTGTCATTGATATGTAACCTTTTCTTAGAAATTATAAAGAGTGGGTTGTTTCTATACCTATTACTAAAGTATATGTTAGTTAAGTAGTAAGATTTGATTCTTTTATTTTCCTTATAAATCATTAAGATATTGAGCTATATGGATGCCTTGTGCCATTTTTTTTAAAGTAGTATGATTAAATAGAGGTTAAGGAGCACATATATTCCCTATTTGAAGTGTTAACTCTAGCTTAAGGTGATGAGTTAGGGGACACCTTACTCACTTTAAGTTTAGCCCTACTACTTGGTGGAGTATTTTCATTGGTATGAACCATGGGGAGTTATAAAGGATAGGTTTGTTGATCTTTTTATTAGGGAAGAACCCATTCATGTATACATGATTAAGATATATATTTAATGATTTTCCACATTTTATCCTTTAAGCTTGTGCACATTAAAAACTAATGGAGGGTCAAGCATGGAGTTGAGATTGATAATTTTAGGTTATTTGTTGAGGATGTTGGATTTTCCCTTTTAAGTGGGGGATGATTATAGCTACCTAGTTGATAAAGGTAGTGAGGAGGAGGATGTTACTTTAGGGTGTACTTGATTGGGTGATTAAAAAATATAGACACATTATTTTATTTCATGGTGGATAGGGGGAAACGTGGTATAGCATCGGTGTAGGATTCAATTGAAGATGTGGTTGTGAGGAAGCATTTCTAGGAGACTATATTTCTAGTAACGTAGTTATAAGATTATGGAAGACATTTTTGACTCCTCCATCAATGGCTAGAATCTTAGGTAAGATCTGCATCATTTTTTTATTATTTGTTATCAATATAGATCAAGGTCATGTATGTCTATAACACCTATGTATGTTGT
Source organism: Tamarix austromongolica (assembly GCA_039764185.1). Classification (NCBI taxonomy): domain Eukaryota; kingdom Viridiplantae; phylum Streptophyta; class Magnoliopsida; order Caryophyllales; family Tamaricaceae; genus Tamarix; species Tamarix austromongolica. The sequence goes on along the minus strand of CM077813.1, from coordinate 32,407,310 downwards.
AAATATATTAATTGAAATGCCGTCAAACTCTAATTCTAGAAATTTGGAAAAATAAGGATCTATTAAGAGAATTAATTAAATAAATTAATTTATTAAAATAAGAGGAAGTAATTAGAGCAAAATAAAGAGGAAATTTATAAATAATTTAATTGGAAAAAAAATTTAGGGTATTTTTCTAATTAGAATGGAAATTAGGAAAAATATCTCAAAAATCCTAAATTAACCCAAAAATGGAATTTAATTATTATTTTATTAAAATATTTTTATTTTAAATATCCCAAAATACAAAAATATTTTAAATACCCCAATCCACCTATTTTTCTTCTATTTCCTTTTTTTCGTTTCTTTCTCTATTTCCTTTTTTTCTTTTTCCTCTTCCTTCTTCTTTTTTTTTTCCTCCCCTCCCCCAACCTGGGCCAGCCAGCCTTGCGGCCCAACTTTCCCCCTTCCCTCCTGCGCGGCCTAAGCCCGCACCGCACCCTCTCCTTTTTTTTTTCTTTCTTTCTCGGCCGGTCCGGATTTTCTTCTTTTTTTTCTTTCTTCCTCCCTGGACCGCCCAGTCTCGTCTCTTCTCTTCCCTGAGGTGCGGGCAGTGGCTGAGGCACTACAACCTCGTCTTCTGTCTGCTACAATTGCGTGTCGTCCTTCCCTCCCTCTCCCATCGTTTGCTTTCACTATTTCGACCCTAATCGACCCCTTCTCCTCTCCCGAGTAACCTACCCCTTTCCCTTTTCCTCTTCCCTCGACCTTGCCGCCCTGCCATGGAAGAACCGCATTGAGTTCCACCACCAGCCGACATACTTGGAACCTGCACCCCTCTTGTCTTCTTCCCCCTGTCATTTCCCAACTAATTAGCTTATAAATACTGCATACGCAGCCTTAATTGGTTTTTTGATTTCGAAACCTAGAAAGTTTCCCACTTTTCTCCACCGCCCCATCAGATGAGCATTCCGTCGCTATCGCCCATTGTCACCGGCCGAACCACCAATAGAATCGTCCCTTGCGCCACCCTCTACTTAACTAAACCCCCATCCTCCCTCAATTTTCCTTGCACGAGCCACCCCCGCCATGCAAAGTTTCCTTCCCAATCAACCCCTCCTCAACCCTCACCGCCTATTGCACTACCGTCCTCCACCATTTCCTCCATAACCACCACCCCTCACACCTCCTAAAAACACTTGCAGACTCTCCCCTACCTTTCCCTGCCCACCTTTTCCCTTCCTCCCCCTCCTCCTCCTACCACCACCTCCAACCACCACATTCTCCACCATTTCCGCCATCGTGCACCGCCGCCGGTGCCTCTACTATTTCTAGGTGAAACCAGGCAAAACCCTAAGGAGGCATAGGAGCATGTTCCATGACCGGTGTCGTGTTAGGTAAGGGTGTAGCTAAGGTATTATGTGTGCTATGTGTTTTTATATTCCTTGGATGCCATATATAATGATATGTTGTGTATCTTATGCTATTGTTATAACCATTTTATGTGTAGCACAGCTTGAAGTTGAGGTATGCTCTTGTATTCATTTATAGTATGTGTACGATATGTTTGTGCTATGAATGGTGATATGATATGATATGGCTCTTTTAGGACATGTATGCTAGGATAATTAATGTAGTGATATGGGGTGGAAGGATGAAAAAGAAAAAATAGGGAAGTGAGTGGACCAAGGGGAAATAAATTAACCAAGAAATGTGGGATTTGACCTAAACATCCCATGATCTATGAGAGGAAGAATAAAAGGGACTTTAAGGAAAATAAAACGGATAAAGTTTGCATGGGAGAATCTAGGGTTTACATGGGAGAAACTAGGGCTTTCAATGGGAGTTTTAGGGTTTTGCATGAAAAACTTCGAGGGTTTGCATGGGATGGATAGAGTGCACATGGGGGTAAACTTTTTGTATAGATAGTTGCCTTAGGTTGTGAGGAAGGTAATGGAAGAGTTGTTTTGGTGATTGGAGGCTTTGAGTGAAAAATAGTACGTAAGACAGTATAAGAGTGCATAGGAGACCGAGCTAGGGTTTGAGAGGACACCCTAATTTGAGAGGGTAGAAAAAGGAAAATGAATGAGGGTAATTGGAGTATGAGGTGATAAAAGGGGAATGTCATGAGTGGGGCAAGCATTAGTATCATGGGAAGTAAGAGTGGAAGGTGAGAAATGGAAGGGTGACTTATGGAAAGGAGGATACTAGGGTTGGCATGGCCAGCTAGGGTTTGGTGTGGCCACCAAGGGTTTTGTAGTCACGCGTGTGTTTGGGGGAGTGATGTGAAATGATAAGGGTTGAATCTAAATGTTATGATGTGTGGGGTGTTAAAATTGTTGGGTTGCGTGAGGTAGAGGATGATGGGCCACATAGGGCCAAATTAGGGTTTCTTGTAACACCCCCAAATTTACTACTAAAAAATTTTGTTTTTAATAAAAAGGTTTCATAAAAGTAAAATGACAAAACCATAAACTCGGGGGCATTACCGCCACACTTAGTACCAGATCGGTTCACTCCTACCGTTCCAGTACCAAGTGCTAAGGCTAAACAAGGTTAACATCAACCACAAGTCATTAATAAAAACACAAGGAATTAAATAAAACGCAAGTCATGCAGAAATCAGAGTGTGGTTTAGAATTACAATCCAAAGAGTAAATGACTAGAGTTTTCAAAACATAAAATACCATACAACATCACATAACTAGAATAAAATGAAACATGGTAAGATGAGAGGGAAAAATAGAGTCCGACCAAGTCGCTCTCGATCCCTAAGTCAGGTTTAGGCTCAACTCTCGGCCCCGCCCAATGCCTCGTAGGTGTCATAGGCATCGAAGACGGCGTCCCCTACCTGCACAAACTCAGAAGGGGCTTCTGCTCGTGGGAATGAGCAGCACCCATGAAACGAGTGATCACTACCTTACGTACTAAGTAAGGTAACAGATGCGACTAAGGCCAACATATAAAACATACAACATAACATGCATGACATGGTCATTAAGACTTGGGAAGTGATTGGAGAGTTGTGGAGTGATTGGAGACTTGGGAAGAAGGTATAATCTACCTACGGGTTCAGAAATTGCTGGATTAATTGTTGGGGACTAAGGAAGGATATGAATTAATCTCTAATTTACACAGATAAAAAGATTAAGACTTTCAAGATTAATTATTACAAAGGAGGTTAGCCAAAGGCAGCTTCTCACTTGCACATTCTTTCCTACCTCTGTTATAATGAAGGCCATATATAGTTTGGTTAGAATTATTCTTTGGATCTCTGTTAAATATAGTCGATTCACACCATCATCTTATTCAATCCATGCGAGTGCGGAAACCCCACTATTATAGCCAGTGGATCGGTCACTTATAGGGTAGAACGCACCTAACCATTATTTTTGCCGATGGATCGGTCTCTAGGGTAGAACGCTCCTGACTACTATTATGCAGGTGGATCGGTCTAGCTCCAACTCTCATGGTGTTTCACTATATTATATAGTATATTTCCCATGATTCATTGGCAAATTAATGTTTGGTTTGTTGAGCTCGGGATCCCCCACTATTATAGCTGGTGGATCGGTCACTTATACGGCAGAACGCACCTAACCACTATTATATGTCAGTGGATCGGTCACCAGGGCACCCCAGCACCTGGCCACTATTATACCGGTAGATCGGTCTGGGCCCGGCTCAACAATCTTACTTTTTAAGTGATTCGTATCTTATTCGTGTCTTATTGGATAAAGCTTTTCACCCTTGACATGCATGTCAACAACCTTCTACTTTTATTCTCCTAAGGGGGCCTGTCCCATATCTTGAGACTCCTACGCCCCTTATCAGACTCCATCATCCATTTCCCCTTACTCTTGCACATAATGAAAAACCTAACTCCTACGGGTGTAGGTTAGGCCCGACACCTCCTAATATCATCTCCACCTACTATCACCCTATAGGGTTTTCCCTTGAAAACCCTAACTGGATCGATGTGGCCCAACTCTCTCTCACTTACACTACCATTACTTTTTTAATCATCCTATACCTTATCTCATTTAGATCCAACCCCAAATCATATCACTTTACCCCTCGATTCTATGTGTGACCGAAAAACCCTAGTTGGTCCCTTCAACCCTAGTACCTTCCTTCTCCTACGAGTAACCTCTCTCTCTTTCTTTTTTTCCACCCAATATCTCTTCTCTCCCATGGCACCCATACTCTCCCCTTATAAAATAAATTCCCACTCTTAACCTGTACTCCATTCTCCCTTGATTACTTTTACTTCCACATTTTTTTTCTAGATTAGTACTTCCTCTCAAAACCCTAATCGAGTCCCTTATACACCCTTACACCAACCTATATACTATTTTTCATCCCAAGTCTCCAATCACTTCACAACTCTCCCCTTAGCTTATTCACACCTTAAAAAAACTTTTCTCACGTAAGGATCACTCTCATGCAAGTCTTATCCACCCCATGCAAACTCTTGAAGTCCCCATGCGAACCCTAGAATTCCCATGCATGGTTCCCATCTCTTTTGTTTTTTTGGTCATCTCTTTTTCTCTTTATTTTCCTCTCATGGATCATGAGGTATTTTGGTCAACCTCATTTCCCCCTTTAGTAAACTCACTTCCCATTTTCTTTCCTTTTATAATTTCATTCCCATATCACATTATCAACCATCCTAGCATGCATGTCCTAGATGGTCATATCATATCACATCATAATCACCATATATACATATCATACTCATACCATAAGGAACACATAAACATACCTTACTCCAAGCTGCACTACACATAAGACAAGTTAATGACAATCATACGATACACAACATAGCATGATATATAGCATCCATGACATACAAGTCACACAACACACATGGCCTTAACTACATCCTTACCTAAAACAACGCTGGGCTTAGAGCACACTCCTACGCCTCCTTAGGGTTTTGGCTTGATTCACCTATAAGAGGGTAAGACCAATGATTAGTTTCCCTCCTACCAAAAATACTATTATTTCTTATTTTAGTCTAAGATTAGGGTTTCTATTATTAAAGGGAGCTTTATAAGTGAAAACTAGGGTTTTTTTTACCATCAAGTTAGGCTACTAGATATTACTAGTCAAAATATACTTATGTTACTATTCATAACTATATTTATATTATTAAATCTAATAGCTTTATTTATTCTAATAATAGTACTAATACTTGTTAAAATAAAATAGTAATAATAATAATAATAGTAATACTAATGCTCCTAGAAATAGAAACCCTATTATTTTTAAGTCTAAGGCTAATAATGGTTTTAGGGATAAAATAATAATATAATATTAGTAATACTAACAAAGTACTAATACTATTAAAGATAATAATGATAATAGTTATATTTGGAATAATAATAATATAAGGGTTTGAATGTTTCTACCACAATAATATTAACAAAGTACTAACAATAATAATAGTAATATAAATAATGATACCATAGTAATAATGTTAGTAACAAAGGCATTAAGAATAATATTAGTAATAATAATAATAATAATATTAATGTTGGGTATTCTTCTTCTATAGTAACAAAATGGTAACATGCCAAATTTGGTTTCAATAAAATTAATAATAATAAAAATAATAGTACTAATAATAACAACAACAATGATAATAATAATAATAGTAATAATAATAAAAATAATAATGATGATGATAATGTTAAGCATAATAATAGTAATAACAATAACAATAATATACTAACCGAATGATCATAATAATATGAGGGTCCAAATATTTATATTAATAATAAAAGGTGATAATGGATAAAGTTAGTATTAACAATATTAGCAAGAAAATAATGATAATGATAATGGTAATAATAATAAAAATAATAATAATAATAATAATAACAGTAATAATAATGATAATAATAATAATAACAATGGTTATCATGATAATACTAAAACTGTAGATGTCCATTAATAGTAGCATTAGTTATAACTATTTCAAAGGTTAGTTTAAGTAGTAGTAGTAGTAGTAGTAGCAGTAGTAGTAGTAGCAGCAGCAACAGTAGTAGTAGTAGTAGTAGTAGTAATAATAATAATGGCATTAATAATAATAATAATAATGGTAATAATAATATTATTATAGATAATACCATTAATGTTATTAAATAACTAATACTTGTATAAAGTGGGTTTAAGGGTTGGGAAGGTTAGAGAACCACCTAAGGTAGTGGTGGCATCGGCGGCGGCGGCGGCGGTTGTGGAAATTTGAGGTGGTGGAAGGAGGAGAAAGGAGGGAGGATGAGGGGGAGATAAGGAGAAAGGGAGGTGTGGGGAGGTAGAGGAGACTCCCCTGGTTGTTTTGGAGGGTAGAGGTGGCGTTGGTGGCGGTGCAATTGGAGGCGGGCGGTAGTGCGAAGGGTGGTAGAGGCTGAAGTTGGTTGTTTGGGAGGGTAATTTTGCATGGCCGGGGTGGCTCGTGCAGGGGAAATTAAGGGACGAGAAGGGTTTAGTTAGGTAGGGGGTGATGTAAGGGGCAGTTCTGGGGGTGGTTTGGCTGGCAGCGATGGGCCGCAACGAGAAGGGTTGTTATGGGTTTTCGAAATCAAAATTCAAATTAAGGTAGCGTATGGGGTATTTATAAGTCGATTGGGTGGGAAAAGACAAGGGGAAGAAGACAAGGGAGGTGCAGATGCCAAGCATGCCTCCCGATGGCGGCAGTCGAGGCGGTTCTGCTATGGCAGAGGCAGTAGAGTCGAGGGATGAGGGAAAGGGAAAGGGGCAGGGCACTTGGGAGAGGGGAATAGGTTGGTTGGGGTCGAAGATGTGAAAGAAAGCGACAAGAGAGGGAGGGAAGGACGGTGGCAGTGATAGTGGTTGGCGGAGGGCTAGGTTGCAGCTCGTCGGTCACCGCCCATTCCTCGGGGAAGAAGAAGAGGTCGAGACCGGGCGACTTAGGGAGAAAAAGAAGGAAAGAAAAAAAAGAATTGGACCAGCCAGGAAGAAAAAAAAGGAGGAGGGAGCGGCGCAGGCCTGGGCCGCGGGGCGGGCTCTCCCAAGTCGAGAGGGGGAAGAAAAAAGAAAAGGGAAAGAGAGGAAGAAAAGAAAAAGGGAAAAAGAGGAAGAAAAGAAAAAAGGGAAAAAGAGGAAGAAAAAGAAAGAAAAGAAAAAAAAAAGAAAAGGAAAAATATGTGGGTTGGGTATTTTGGTATTTTTGGGTTATTTAGAATAATAATATTTATAAAATAATAATTAATTCCTTTTTAGCTTAATTTAGGCTATTTTGGATAATTTTTCTTTTAATTCCATTTAAATTAATAATACTCCCTAATTATTTTCCTAATTAACTTATTTATCATTTTCCCTTGATTGTCCCTGAATAACTCCCCTATATTTTAATAAAATAATTTATTTAATTAATAATAAGTCATCATTTAGCCATTATTTTCTAGAATTAGAATTTTGAGGTATTTCATTTTTGGGGAAAATACTAGGGAAGACTATGAATGGGCTTAGTGGTGTCGGTAGTGGGCCTTGACCCTCACACGCATAGATTGGGCCTCTTGTGTGAGTAATGGAATAAAGAAAGGATGTTGGGTGAGTTAGGAGGTGCAGAAGCCTCAAGATATAGAAGGAGCCCTCCTATGAGGATAAGCGTAGATGGAGTTAGTCATACATGTCTAGGGTGGAACTTTTGAATAAGACACAATAAAAAATTAATCCTGTAAAGTGGAAGACTATTGAGACTGACCTAGACCGATCCACCAGCATCATAATGGCTAGGTGCCGGGGTGCCCTAGAGACCGATCCACCGGCATATAATAGTGGTTATTTGCGTTCTACCCTATAAGTGATCGATCCACCAGCTATAATAGTGGGGGATCCTAAGCTCAATAAACCAAACCCTATGTTTGATAAGACACATAAAAGACACTAAGTACTTACAATAGAACACCATGAGAGTCGGGGCTAGACTGATCCACCAGCATAATAGTGGCTAGGAGCGTTTTGCCCTAAAGACCGATCCACGGGCATATAATAGTGGTTAGGTGCGTTATGCCCTGTAAGTGACCAATCCACCGGCTATAATAGTGGGTTTCCCGTACTCGCATGGATCAATAAAAATTATGGTATGAAATAAGTACTATTTAGAGATTAAATAATCAGTTTATCCGAATTGTAGCTTTGCCTTTTTTTATTTGAGAGATTGTATATTGTCATGTTATCGTGGTTGTATTATGTACTCTTATTTGTTGGCCTTAGTGCACGGTTATCTTGCTCAGTACGTAGTGTACTAACCACCCATTTCATGGGTGCTGCTCATTCCCATGAGTAGAAGACCCATCTAAGTTTGTGCAAGTAGGACATGACGTCTTTGATGCATACGACACTTATGAGATATCTAGCGGGGCTGAGAGTTGAGCCTAGACTTGGCCTGGGAATCGAGACCGACTCGGCCATACTCTATCTTTCCTTTTATATTACCATGTGTCTTTTTATTCTAGTTATGTCATGTCACACGGTATTTTCTATTTTTGGAAAACTTTAGTTACTTACTCCTTAGTTTGTAATTCTTAAACTGCACTCTGATTTCTATATGGTTATGAATGTGCCCTTTCAGGAATTCTTATTTTTAATTAATGACTTGTGCTTTATGTTAATCCTGTTCAGCCTTAGTACTTAGTACTGAAATGGTAGGAGTGAACCGGTCTGGTACTAAGTGTGGCAGTAATATCCCTAGAATTTATAGTTTTGTTACTCTACTTGTGTTAAACCTTTTTATAAAACAAAATTTTTAAGTAGTAAATTTTGGGGTATTAGACGAATAATTATTGTATGTCATGTTAATGTTATCTTGGTTTTGTTATGAGTATGAACTTTATTGTTTTTTTTTTCTATTATGTTTATTTTCTTTCCCTTCCTTTTCCTTCGGTGTTTTGAACCATTGGATCTTTTGAACTAGTTATCTTGTTTTATTTCCCACATCTAAATCATTGGGATTAGTTTTGTTCCTTAATCTCGAAGGGAACGTACCTTCTATATTTTTTATTAAACTTCAGGGATGAAGTTCCTATCTAAGGGGATGATTATGTAACAAATTTTTTTTAAACCATATTTATTTAGGCATTTATTTTAATTCCAATAAAATTATCTTATTTTATTCATTTATTACATCCTTCATGAAACTTATATCTACTTTTTTTTATAACATTTCATTTCTATTTTATAACTCTTTCTCACAAGTTTATATCCATGAGCTCTTCTAAGCCTTTTTAAGCTATCAAGCTTATACCCTATTATCTAAATTCCTTAATTTATGGAATCATTTCCTTTTTTTGAGTTACCTTGGTTGTTTATCTTTAGGAAAAAATAATATTTATGTTCTACTAAGCCTTATTTTAGTGTTTCAAGCACTAAAATTACCCTTTTAGGCATCTAAAAGTTATGAAATGTTAGCGATCACTAGATTTTTGTGTTGTTGAGTTGAAAACTATTTTAAAATGTTATGTAATTAATTTTATAATATTTTGACTTTCTTAGATATTGTTGAGTGTACGCGTCATGAAATTAAAAATTTCTTTTTTAACCTCACCTTAAACTTTCCAAACCTCTATCCTAGCCTTAAATATGTCAAAATTAAGACCAATCCAAAGCCAAGATAAGCAATGACTGGCACATTTCTCTTATTCATGTAAACTCATTGCATTAAATTTTTATTTCTAATATACATCAATTTAAGCACCTAAATATTTAAATAATTTTTTACTCAACCACATTACCATATTCTAATCAATATCATCCTCCAACCCTATCTTTTTCTTTCCCCTTTGTTAGTAGAACCAATACCACCATCTACAACACCAAGCTACTACCAATCTTCATCATTTCTTCCTTTTTTTTTCATCTCAATCTTAGATTAATTCTTGTGTAATTTTATTTATATCAAAGGGGACTAGTCTTTCAAGATTTGGAGAAATCCACCATTTCTTCAAGATTCCATTTTCATGAAGATTAGTTTTCGTAAAAAAAAAAAAAAAACTTACTTATATATAGAGTTTTGTAAGATTACCATGATTTGTTTTGGTTATAATTAAGTATGCTATTTTTTTTTTGTTGAATCTTATAATTATTAAAAATGTAGGGCTTTTTTATTTTTTACTTTAAAGAGTCTCATTATAAAATGACATTTTCTTTGATTTTCTTTGATTTTATGAATAGTGACTTTTGTCAACAATTTTTTTTTTTGTGTAGAGCCTTATTTTATCATGGTTAAGCCCAAAGTATCTTATATTTATGTTCATTTGACTTTGTGAATTTTTATGATTATCCAATGGTTTTTTATGTTTAATATGAATTTTGGGATATTTGAACTATAATTAGGGTTTCAAGTTATTGTGAAGTATTTTGAGTCATTAACTATTTGATACATGAATAATGAATTGACTTGGATTTTAGGGCCTTATAGATCTTAGTTTAACTTCAACAGATTTTCTAATGTTCTTACTATGTAAGAAATGTGCTCTTTTGACTTCGATAAAAGTATTTCTAATGGATTCTAACCTTTTGTTTTGAGATTTGTCTTGGGGCTTATACCATTTTCTTATCAATTTTCACAAAGGGTTTTGAGAGATCTTTGATCCATATTGATATTCTAAATCATTAGTTTTTATTTATTTGAATGGTATTTAATTGTCCATTAGGCTTTGTATTAATCGTAAACAATTATGTGTTATTTGATGCTTGTGCTCTCTAAGCGTTCCTTTTGGGGAATACGTTTTATGTTTTCATTGTACAAACATAGTATCATAGACCTCCATTTCCTATTTTAGAAAAATTATAGACATTACTAGTCATATAGTAGTTTTATGCCTTTTCTAGTTTATATGATCTTTCAAACTTTATAAAGGGTATATATACTTAATGATTAGGATACCTCTGGTGAGACTAACCTAGCTAACATCCATTATTAGGAGAAGAGATGTCCGACCTACGATGGCATTTATAGTTCTAGGTCAGGTGGACATTATAGTCCTTTTACATACCACTAAACAATAGAATGTTTATTTGTAGTGAAGCTGGACGCTTTCTAGCTTTTATACCTATAATATTTATACCCTTGACTTTATTCATTATTGTAGAAAAAATAAGTCCTTAAGTCTTTTCAAACACTAATTACACTCCCCTTAGCAATCATTCTCCCATATTAATTATTCATCCATATTTTATAATAAGTCACTCTCAAATATCGTCATTATTATCGTACCCACAATGCATGGTCTTGTTCCTATACACATACATTAATAATTTTATCCTAATGTATTACTCACAAAACTATCCAAAACCCTAATTCTATAGATTTTTCATATCACTTCCCCTAAAATTTACATGATTACCAATTCCAATAGATAACCTCATAAGGTCAAATATTAACAACATATTTAGAATCCAAATAACTTATAGTATTTGTACATGGAATAATTATATTAATCATTAACTCATTTAAGGACCAGAAAACAACAATGGTACTTCTAAGCATTCTTCATAATATCACTATTATATTTTAATCCACCTAACACATAAAATACCAAAATTGCATTATTACCCATAATGATCAAATTACCTTTAAGTGAAAATCATAACATTTATTTCATAAAATCTTATACCTTCCACACACGTCATTGTAATCCCCGAATTTTTTAAAGCCTATATTTTAATAAATGAATTTTATTTGGGAAAAATTAGCCTTTAAATTTGTTTATTTTAATTATCTTATGGATTTTTGAGTAAATACAATTGGGTATAAATATTTAATAAGTTAAAATAAATATTTTGTTATTTTATTATACTCTTATTATTTAAATAAATTTTCAAACCCTTATTTCACTAAAATTACCCTTTTTAACCCTTATATTTTAATTATCTTAAATTAAATTATTTAATCAATTTATTATCCAAAATTATTCTATTTTATTATTTTATCAATTAAATTATTTAATCCCATTTTCCTTTTCTTTTTTTCCTTTTTCCTTCTCCTTTTCCTTCTTTTTCCCTTTTCTTTCTTCTTACTTTTCCTTCTTTGGGCCGCCGGCCAGCCGGCCTACCTGTCCCTCACCTCCTGCGTTGGGCCACAGGCACACTCGTCCCCCTCCTTCTCCTGCGTCGAGCCTGGCCGCCCCCTCCTCCTTTATTTTCTTTCTGCCTCGACCGGCCCGCTCCTTTTTTCTTTCCTTCGGCCGGTCTGCCCGTCTCGCACGCCCAACACCCCAGCCCCCGCCCCTTCTTTCTTCTTCCCTTCTTCTTCTTCCTCTTTCCCCAGCGACCATCCCGGCCATCCTGCAACTCCCTCTTCTCTGTTGACCTTCCCTATCTCTCTCCCTCTCCTTCTCGTCGTTTTCCTGCCATACCAGTCCCACCACCCCTGTCTCCCTCCCCCTCTCCCTGTCGTCACCTTCCTCTCCCTCTCCCTGCAACTCCCATCCCCCTACCGCCTACCGCCACCCTCGAGATCCTTGTCTCCTCCCTTCTCTTCCTCTTCTATTTATTGCTCCTTCCCTACCCGTTCTTCGTTTTTCTTTCCCGAACTCCCCACGCTCCCCGACCCCCTCTCCTTTCCTTTCTTCTCCTCCCCTCTCTCCCCCTGTTTTTGTTTTTCCACCAGTATCCGCTGCTTCTGCCCCCTCAACCACCATCTGCACCACCCCTGCCACGCTCTACCTCACCCTCGAACCATCACAATCCCCATCGAGCCACCCCATAGCCCCATTCTTCCTCCTCTCTTCTTTTTCTCTCCCTTCCATCCCTTCTCGGCAACCACCCTATGCAGCCCTGATCCGCCATTGTTCCGCCGCCTATGCCGCCACTTAAGCCACCAAAATAATCCCTGCAACCCCCTCTACCACCCCCAATCCTCATTTGGCCGAAACCATCCTCCACAGGCCCTTGTTTTCCCTCCCCATTTTCCTTCCTCACCAGCCTCCATCTCGACCTCCCTCCTCAGCCGCCACCTTCGCAGCATTTTTGCTGCCGTCTCGGCCACCCTTAGCCACCTTCAACATATCCCCGACCACCACCTACACCCCCTCTACACTTCTGCACCATTCCCTTGCCCCAAATCCTTCTCCATCATGTCCTTTTCTTAGCCCCTACCACCAACCCGAAAATACCCATTTTCCCTATTTCCACCACCTTTGAGCCCCCTCCTTTTCATTTCTTTGCATGCAGCTCATGCTGCATTAGCAGCATGAGTTTCTGCATTTCTTAATCTATTTGTTTAATAATTTTAAGGTATAATCATATTTTAATTTAACTATTTGATTAATTAAGTGTTATAAAGTTTTGTACTTTGATTTTATTATTTCTAATGTAATAAGTCTTGAATTATTTTTAAGTATTGGTTTTGATAAATCAAGCTTAAACCTTTAACCGGAATACCGGTAAGGTTTGTTTTTACGAGAATCGAGGTAATCGTTAAATTCCACTTAAATGCATGGATTAACGTATGTTAGCACATTAGGCATTTTTAATGTGTATTATGCTTGATATATGTTGTTTAGTATATTATATGTGGTTATTGTGTTGGTTGATAAAAGGAAGCATGATAGGTTATATGATATGTATGGAAATAATATTTAAGGTAATAATTTCGTTGTTAAGGAAATGTTAAGTATTATCCATACTGTTTTATGCTATTGTAATATTTAATACATGTTTAATATTTTGTGAGCCGTAGGGGATTTTATTAATGTACATTGTACAAGAATATGACCTAATATATATATGGGTGTTAATGAGTATTGTATTAACTATAAAAGTTGTGGATGATGCATTAATATTAATATTTTATGTAGTAATAATAATAATTTAATATAAGTGGTGTGCTAAGGGGTATAATGGTAAATTTTAGTAAAAAGGGGGTATTATGGTAATTTTGGAGGAAGGGAAAAATAGTAAATTTGTTAATAAAAGGATAAAATGGTAATTTTGGAATTAAGGGATAAATTGGTCATTTTGGAAGTAAGGGGGTAAAATGGTAATTTTATAATTAAAGGGGAAAATTGGTAATTTCGTGAATAAAGGGTAAAAATAGTAATTTTGTGATTAAATGGTAAAATGGTAATTTTGTAAGAAGAGGGAAAAATGGTAATTTTAAAATAAAAGGTTAAAGTTCTAATTTTGTAATAAAAGGACAAAATGGAAATTTTATAATAAAAGGGCAAATTGGTAATTTTGTAATAAAAGGGCGATTTGGTAATTTTGTAATAAAAGGGCGATATGGTAATTTTATAATAAAAGGGCAATTTGGTAATTTTGTGATAAAAGGGAAAATTGGTAATTTTGTAATAAAAGGGCAAATTGGTAATTTTGTAATTAAAGGGTAAAATGGTAATTTTGTGATTAAAGGGTAAAATGGTAACTTTGTAATTAAAGGACAAAATGGTAATTTTGTGATTAAATGTTAAATTGGTAATTTGTAATAAAAGGGCAATTTAGTAATTTAGTAATAAAAGGGGCAATTTGGTCATTTTGTAATAAAAGGGGTAATTTGGTAATTTTGTAGTAAAAGGGCAATCTTGTAATTTTGTAATAAAAGGGTAAAGTTGTAATTTTATAATTAAAGGATAAAATAGTAATTTTGTGATTAACGGGCAAAATGATAATTTGAAAATTAAAAGAGGTAAGATAGTAATTTCATAATTAAGGATAAATGGAAATTTTATAAGTAAAAGGGCGATGTGGTAATTTTTGGGAGTTAAGGGGTAAAATGGTAAATTTGAAGGTAAAGGGGTAAACCGGTAATTTTGTAAATCAAAGGGGTAAAAGTGGAAATTGAAAAGGATTAAATTGGTAATTATAATAATTGAGAAGGGTAAAATAATAATATAAATAACTAGAGGGTAATTTGATAATTTAATAATGGAGAAGGGTAAAATAGGTAAATATGATAAATGTGAGGGGTAATTTGGTAATTTTGATAATGGAGAAGGGTAATTGGTCATTGATAATAGAGGACGGTAATGGGGTAATTAACTAAATAAAGGGTTAATTTGGTAATTAGGAGGAGGAAGGGTAATTTGGTAATTTGACCAACTCAAGGATAATTTATTAATTATAATAAAGGAAAAAAGGCAAAGTGGTAATCTAACCAACTAAATGGAAAGTATATTAAGTGTAATAATTATTAAGGGGGATTATTTACCTAATAAGTATGAGCAATAACTTGGTAACCTAAATCGAATAAGGGGTAACTTGGTGATTTGTAACACGAAGGGTAATATGGTAATTTGTCAAGGAAGGGATGACTTAATAATTTAGATGAGTTATGATGGTAATTTGTAACGAATTCTAATTCAAAATTAGATGAGTTAGGATGGCCTTAATGATTCCTCTGTGTTACCTTGGACAACCATTTGAATAAGAAATTTCTGATGATATCTGAATGGTTAAAAATGGATAATTATCTGATTGTTGTGCTTTTGTGATCGTCATTAATTAAGACACTAATACTTAAAGTGAAAGACCTCGAGATCGGAAATGGTGGCTCTTTAGGGGTCGCTACCCTAAAGACGTGGTTTAGCCCATGATTATTTGGTATTTACTGGAGTGCCTTTGTGCCCTAACCAGGCCCTATATCTACTCTATCTAGCTCTACGGACCTAGTTAGGGGGTATGCATACTTAAGGATTAGGTGTCCTTGTCAGTATGGTACTGAGTTAGCTTTATGCACCAGTACGACCAAGGTACGTTTGTGTCCCTGGGTTGATAGTTGAAGGGTACTGAGTAGCTTTTATGCACCAGTGCGACCAGTGTACCTTTGTGTCCCGGGTTCTTGATCTCCCTATCGAGGCAAGTAAATGGAATTGTTGTGCTGAATAAAAAGGGAAAATACTAATCGTTAAAGTGAAAGATTAATGAGCTAGGACCAGTTGAATTATATGATGAGTACCGATCCACCGGATATAATAGTGGCCCAGGATGTTCTGCCCTAGATAATGTTCATGAGTATCGATCCACCAGATATAATGGTGGCCCAGGATGTTTTACCCTAGATGATATATATATATATATGTATTTCGATTCACCGGCCAGAATAGTGGGGGGGTCCCGAGCTCAATAAAATTTGATTTGGATGTGAATAAGTTATGGAAAAATACTAATCATTGAGATGATTGATTAATAATGGACTAATGGCCTCAAGGCCCAAAAAAGTATCTATTACTCATTATGGCCTATTGATATTTGGTTGACTTGTTAAGTAAGCGAATATACGAAAGTGAATGTTACGTATACGCTATTAATATCTAATTGAATTACTGGATGTGCGAATAAATGGATCCGAATATCATGTTTATACCTATGGTTATGTACGAATGTAGTAGTATTTCATGTGTTACATTGCGTGCCTGTTTTTAAGTGCGTTTTTAAAGGGTTACTCAGTACCGTAGTACTAAAGGGTTCCCTTCGTGGGGCCCCTGCCTATTCAATGGGCAGTACCCCTTGCAGGTCGTATTTAGGTGTTATTCAAGTGGGCTCTCGGGAAAGAGCGTAAGGTACTATCTGGTAAATTCTAGGGTTTTAATCTGTCTCTTTTAACTTCAATGTATTTGTTATTTTGTAACCACCATTGTGGATTTTACTCTCGAAAATTATTTACTGCTCTTCACTGATTTATATACGCTTAAGTTTCTCGTAAAATTGTATTTTACCTTTTTAGCCTTAGCACTTGGTACTGGAACGGTAGGAGTGAACCGGTCTGGTGCCAAGTGTGGCGGTAATATCCCCAAAGTTCACGGTTTATTAATTTGCTTCCGCTAATTTCCTCTTAATTAACAAAATTTTTCAGTAGTGAATTTTGGGGGTGTTACAATTATTTTCTAAATCCATCAATTATCATCATACCTCTTAAAAATACTTATGTCCACTTATCAAAGCTCATTTAGCCCATATTTCATGCCCTAAGATTTATTTCCACAATTATGACACTAACAAAAGAAAATCATATTATTACCTCTTACCTAGTCCTACTTTCTTTCAGTAACATAATATCCATACTATCACAATATCATCACAAAATATCATAAAAAACATATATTAAAGCATGTATCACAATATTATAAAACACACATAACAATATAATCAATAACACAAAAACCCTAACCAGCTATTAGTATCCTTACCGAATAGGACACCAGGCTCTAAGCACGCAAATCCTAAACTTCCTCCTCTAAAGCTACTGAAATACATCCAATGAAGAACAGTAAAGTCTATGGTTAGGCTCGAAGAGTTTAACTGACAGAGAAATTAAAGTAAAGAGCGTAAAAATGGAAATAAATGTTCGTAAATGGGAGCTTGAGTTGTGTGGATGTGTAGTAGAATGTGTGATGAAGCTATGGTAAAAATTTGGTAGTGTTTGTATAAGGTTTTAGGGTGAAAAAGGGGTGCACGATTGAAAAAATGGGGCTACACCACTATGCCACAAGCGGTACACACCAAGGTTGAGTGGAAGAATCAAGCAGGACCAGGTGGTGCAAAGTGGCATGGCCATTCTCAATCACTTGGCAAATAGGTTGTAAGGTTATCAGAGTGCACGGGTGTGCATTTGGGCCATGCGCAAGCTTGAGAGGGTGCACGGGTAGGCTGTGCTAGGTTGCACAAACGTGAGATAGAAAATTTTTATATTATAGGACCATGCTTGAGGCCTTGTGGAGGGAGTGTGTTTTGTAAAAATGTGACAGATGAGAAAAGAAAAATGAAAAAGAGGTGGTGGTCGACGGTGATGGCCAACGATGATGCTAGGGAAGGTTGGCATGACCGTGGGTAGTCTGCCCGCTAACTTTAGGTGGTGCGAGGTGGTGCACCGTGGTGATAGTGGTGGAAAGGGTGGCCTGGTCATGCAAAACAGGGCATGACCATACAAAAAGAAGAAAATAAGGGAAGAAGAAGACTAAGAAGAAGAAGAAGAAGAAGAAGAAAGGAAAGATAAACTTATGTGGTTGTTTTGGACACAAAATGGCAAAGTGAAGGAAAAACAAAGAGGGAGAAAGGAGAGTGTGTAGTGTATATATATTTATGGGTATGTGTGCTTTGTGTGGAGTGAATCAAGGATGGGAATGGAGACAAAAGAGGGAGGCATACGGCGGGCATGAGGGATGGCAAGGGGGTATAGGGGAAAATATGGTTGAGTGTTAGGAATAATGGTAGGTGATGGTAATGGTAAGTGTGTATGCAGCATAAAGATAAGAGGAAGAAGGAGAATGGTTGGGAGTAGGGTGTGTGTGTGTGCAGGTTTGCAAATATGAAAGAAGATGAGAAAAAAAAAAGAAAAATAGTGGAGATTTTGGATGATTGCAAAACGGTGATGCGTGATGGTGCAAGTAGTAGCAAATTTTCAAATACTGCGGCTTTATTTGATAGGAGAAAGGAGAAGAAAGAAAAGGAAAGGAGAAAGAACAGAAAGAAAGAAAAAGTTGGGGATTAGTTTAGGTGGTTTAAGAAAAAGTTGGGGATTAGTTTAGGTGGTTTTAGATTAGCCAAAAGTAATTAGGATTAGTAAAAATTTTAGCGAGTTTTGATTGTGATTTATGAATTACGATATATCTGAACTAAGGTTTCAGATTTGGTTAAAGTTTTAGGATTAAGAAATTAGGTTAAAGCTAAAAAATTAATCCTTGAGATTAGAATAAATTAGGGCGCTAATAATATGGGATAAACTAAGCAAATTTTTTGGGGTATTACATGTGAACTCTTACATGATCATTAACTAATGTCTTAAATAATTGGAGTTAATGAATATTAAGATTTAAAATTTAATCAACCTATTATGGCATACAACTTGGGCTTTAGTTCCTCAAATATTCACTTAAGCCTTAATGACATTTCATGGTGTTAGTGCTCTAAATTGTTTCAGGTTTGTTTCTTCTCTGAATCAAGTGTGTGGAGAATATTTGAGTTCAATAAAAAATAATTAGTTTATGTTTATAGAAATAATTATTTTGTATTCTATGGGCCTTGGTTCTTTTTGAAATTAGTTTTTTAATATAAAAAATTGCGTAAAGTGAAAGATCTTATTATTGGTCTAGTAACACTCTGTGTAGTTATCTAAGATGGATTTAGTATTCATTTTGTACTATTATGGTGTTTTTATGCTGTGATCTCAAGTTGATTACATCATCAAAAGAGGCCATATGCTACTTTATAGGTATCTTGATATAGTTTGACCTATAGGGATTATGTGTATTTAAGTGATTAGGTCTCATATTATTTAGTAGTCTGGTTATGTTTATAGATATCCCAACTAAGGCTAGTATCTTTCAAGTAATTGATCAGATATTATCATTTCTTTAGTCTTCATTCTCATGTTAATACAATCAATTTGTTGTGATCAAAATAATGGAATATGATAATAAATGATTTTCAATTATTTGTGAGTGTGTATTTCATTATTCTATACATGTTGTTGGGTTACTTTCTTCATAATTGCCAAACTATATGAAACATGCTATTATCTTATATAGCAAGCTATATAACTTTCTTTTCATATGTTTTTCTCATAATGTTATCTTTTTAGGGTAGTTGTGTTACTCAATATAAGTTGCGTACTAATACTATATTTTGATAGATGTTGTGAACATGTTATTATCTTATATAGCAAGCTCTATCACTTTCTTTGCATGAGTCATGCGCATAATATTATATTTTTAGGATTGTTGTGTTACTTAATAAAAGTTGCATACTAATACTATACCATTGTAGATGTTCTGACACATGTTATTGATGATGACTCTATGATATATAACGATGCCACTTAGGTAAAGTGACTCAGTTTATACCTAGAGTGAGGGTGTAGAGTTATAGTTACAAAAAGTTGCAAGTGTTGTGTGTCCTAGATTTTAGAAATCTTTTTGAAACTCTTTGTTTATTTTACTTTAGTTCCCTCGTTTCTCTATACTGTATTAACTAGAGCTAGAGCTAGTAAAAGTTGACCCGATCTGACTCGACCCAATCTGCACAAAACCCGACTTAACATAATCTAATAAATTCATCAACTCACTTGATCCAACGCTAACTCGAATATAAGTGACCCAATCTAACCGCAACCCATAATCCCCTATCAACTCTACTCGCTATCAACCCTGCACGCTATTAAGCCAACTTAATACAACAAAAAAAAAATCAATATTTACTAGTTATATAATTAGAAAAAATAAACATGTCATATTATTTATTTAAAGCTCTTAAAAATATATTATTATTTAAAATTTACTCATTTTTCTTAATTTTATTGTGAATATACTTATTCACCAACGATATTCTAATTTTACCAATTTTTTTCTTAGAAACATAACATTAAAAAGTCATAATAATAAATAAATATCAATTAATAATACATTAATAATCACATATTTAGATGAAGTTAAAAATATTTCTTGCCTACGAAGTTAATAAGTTAGATTAATTTTGATGGTGATCAATGTCCTATTTCACCTAAATCAAAAGTGATTTGATGTAGAATTACCTTGGCTCAAACTCAACCCAACTTATTAAAACCTAAAAAGATCTGGTTCGTTAAGTTATCCAAATCGATAGGGATGCAAAAGGAGTGAGTTGAGGGTGGGTATATCCATACCCATACCCGTACCCGTGCCCAATAATAAAATCCATACTTAAATTTGTATCTGTACGCTGAATGGGTATCCACTCACACATCCATATCTTTATCCATTGGATATCTATTACTTGATGGATAATTCACTTACCCGTTAATAGATATTATCTAGTAGATAAATCTATTTCCTGATGGATAAATCCATTTATAGGTAAACCAAATAAAGATTTTAACCATAATTTATACTATATTTATTTAAAAATTAAGTGTAAAGGGATATTATCTTATACTAATATCCATACTTAAACCCAAAGAGCATATTTTTCTATCATCCATATCCATTTAAGTATCCGACGGATAAAATTCATCGCTTTTTGGGAAAAATCTACTTTGTTTACATCTCTAGATCTGACTCGATAAGCTAACCTAAAATAGTCTAAACCGGATCCGACCCAACTATATCAATCCAAACCCAACTTAACCCTTTAAAATAACCTGATACAACCAGAATTTATAACAACCTAAACCCAAACCTAACCCAAACAATAAGGTCACCCTAAATAATCTAAACGTGAAATGTCCTTACTCAACCCACAACTAACCCATAAAGAAAAATGAGCTGCAAATAACCTAACTCAAGAACTACTTGACCCACCATAACCTGACTTAAACCCAATGCACCCGACCCGATTGCTACCTATACTTGGAGCATGTACTTTGTTCTATATTCTTATGTTTAATCTATTTAAGTCTTTTACTATTCATATCCATTTTTGTGAATTTTGATTTAATTGTTGCATATGTTTTTGCATTTTAGTTAGTACGTGAAAGATGTGTTGGACTGGTGAAAACTTTGGTGATAACATCCGTTAAATTATGTTAATGATTTTGCTTAATGGTAAATTTTTTTAGTAATAAATTATTGGAATGTTATAATCATAGGCCATAAATTAAAATAAGATAAAGTTTGGTAGGATTTTAATTTTTTTCTATTCATAAATTACTATTCACATAATTAATACGGTGAGTAGTACTTAGTTATTAAGGATCAGTTAGTCATTATTGAATTTATTTACTTAATGATTAAGTAGCTTGTTAGGATAGTCTTTGATAATAGATAGAGTTTAATCTTTTAAGTGTGTGATTTATTTTATGCATGCTAAAAGATTTTTTTTAGGAGGTGTTATATAACTATATAATTGGTGTGTAATCAACATTGGTAATCATAGTTCTCTTTAAACTATATTTTGTGATTAAGTGAAATTTTAGAAACCTCTTAATTCTTTTTTATTGTGAGCATAATCAAGAGTAGCTTGTGAGGGTTTCTCATATAAATTTATAACTTCCAAGTTTAAAATTGCTCATTCACCAATCATACACTTCTACCACGAATCATATTGATAGGGAGATGCGAAGTTATTGTTTGACGGAGAATGGAAAATCTATCAATAAAGTTAAAATTATCATGAAATTTGTTTTGCATTGTAAAAGCAAAGAGTGTCATTAAACCATATTATTACCGCCTCGTATAGAAATAGAATACGTCTGCCAACAAGCTTGTGCACTTTAAGACCATTTTCATTGCGCATGCATCTTAATATACATGCAAAGGAACTACAAACATACATGCACAGCAATATATGTCTCTATTTGAATCATCTTTATAGGGATACACTCTACTAGCCTACTCTATGTAATATAAACATAAGCAGAAAGCAAAAATAATAATAAAAAATTGATCGCACCACCAACTAGTTTTTATAAATTACTAATATATGAGGTAATTAAACTATTCCTAAGTGGAGGAAACTTACCTGTTTGTCTGCCCGCAGACCAAAACGTTGGATAATGGCCGCTTTTGTGCATGTCTTCGGACGCACTCGCTTTCTTCCCTATGAGTCACAAAAAACCAGGAATAAAATAAGTTGATCAAATCCCTAAAGTTCAATCTCACTCACATTCCCTAAATTCAAAGCGTACCGACATGAACAAAACAACAAAAGTTTGATATAGTACTGTCGTGTGATCACTAATTAAACTACACACATCCAAAAGTGAAAAACCAAAATATTAATAATAACTATGCGACTAATCTGCAACTATAAAAGCATCCCATTCATGCATCATTTTGGTAAGAACTCCATTAAGTCTCCAGCTAGCTAGTCACTTATATAGTTTCATAACCGAACTGAGATCAAAAGCCCATATTAAGCGCCGTATATTTTTAAGTACCGTAATTTAATTAGACAATATGGAATGTGAAGGAATGCAAGGTTTTTGCATTCAAGCTCGAAGTCTTAACCATGGCGGCGGAGGTGCCGGTAATAATGGTAGCGGCACTAAGTGTGGGCGTTGGAATCCAACATCCGAACAAGTTAGAGTGTTAACAGAGTTGTTCAGAGCTGGGCTTCGAACCCCGAGTACGGATCAGATTCAAAAGATATCATCTCAGTTAAGCTTTTATGGTAAAATAGAGAGCAAAAATGTGTTTTATTGGTTCCAAAATCATAAAGCTAGGGAAAGACAGAAGCGTCGGAAAGTGTCTCGAGATGAAACTAGTACCATGCAAGAACGTGATTATGAAAAGATCTCGGCCCCAAAATGTTGTAAGTACCTACTTGAATATCATCATATCGAGCTAACTTTTTCATCTTCTTTACTTTGCTCTCTGTTCTATTATTTTTTCCTTTCCTTTTATTTGTGTTAATTTTATTTTTCGTTCCCTTATTATTTTCGTCTTTAGAAACAAATGAGTGAAATAATTTTCTACGTTAAATTTTATTCTCATCCTGAAATCTGCTATGTATAGTTCAATTTTTTTGTAAGTTGTGATGTGGGTATTTATTTGGCGGCACATGTCAGATTAAAAGATTGTCCGGCACAGAGTGACGTACAGTTCAAAAGTTTACTAACGTTTGTTGATCCGGTTCCCTTATGGTTTTATGCTATTATTTCATAAAACGGTACTATTGGTGTTTTTATTTTCGGTCTCAAGTTGTTTGGGAAGGGGGTGGTCTTGGTCTGTAACGCAAGATCAATAGATGCACAGAAACAGAAGTTCTGAACAAGCCTGAAGTACTAATCTGGCAAGAGCAATAGATGTGAGTTTTGAGGACTAATTCTTTATTTCGAACTGCTTATTAAAAGAAATTATCCAAGGTAATGATTCATTTTAAAAATATTTTAACCTAAAAATTTCTAAAATATGCTCTTATTTTGAGTAGTTAGTCAAGGTAAGTAGATTCAAACAAGTTTAATGACATAAGGGTTGTGTTAACAAATCTCCATGGTTGATAACATACAAAAATTAATTTTTCTTCCTAATGATGTACTAGTCTCAGTGTAAAATATTGAGAGAATCGTTGCAACATTAAATATTGATTCATTATACATGCCAAGGCCATATCATAACTCCCAGCCTTATTTTATCTCACTTTTGTTGTATCTTTAATTGCAGATTTTGGTGAGATAAACCAAGTTTCTCCAGAACCCTCTGAGAAAGTCATAGAAACACTCCAACTCTTTCCACTAAGCTCATATGATGAATGCCAGCTCCAGAAGTTCAAGATGTTTACGGATGACTGCAAGGAGAACACTCCATTTTCATACGCGATTGCGAGAGAAAATGATCATCCTACATTAGATTTGCGATTGAGCAGTTTCTTGTAAATTAGTTATCAGAATTTTAATTCAAGTAGGCATGAACGAGAATACCCTCCTTTTCTCTCTCGTCGTATGTACGTTTAGTGTCGCAATACTTTTGACTAGGATTATTAGCATTATGAAAATAGCTAGCTATATGAAAGAAAAAATGTTCAATCAGTGGTGGATGTTATATATTAATTTGTACTGAGTACCAACTATTGTCTATTACAATTAGCTAGTAAGATTAATTAATATTGCATGGCACATGCTTTTAGATCTGGAATCCTTATGTGGCTAAAAATTGTCAACTTGGTTGAACATTCTCATGTGTGTTACTAAGTTTAATTATTGTTTATGGAGATATTCTTCTCCAAGTTTACTTTGTCTCATTATTATTATTTTTTATTTTGGTTATTTAGTGAAGGCTTGGGAATTGTAGGTTTGATCACTCCAAGAAGAGATGTCTGAAGATATTGGTTGAATGAATAATGTCTTGGGTACTGTATGTACTATCAGTATCACCATCTAGCTTTGAATTTCATGTATGTTGGGATTGTGTTGACTGTTGACCATCTGGGCGAAATCTTTGGCTAGCAATGGTTCATTATTCTAGGGCTCTTTTGGTAAAGTAATAATAGTCTGTTGTTTTGAACTGACACAACAGAATGAAGAGTACGTGATTGTGAAGTATGAACTTAATTACCAATAAGTTGAAAATAGATGGTATGAGTCAGCTAAATGAATATGAAAATAATCCGTTTGACACCTAATTTTATCAGAAAAGAAAAATCAACAACTAAATATGTTAAGATTATCCAAATATCTGAAGTGATTTAGGTTGCGAAACATGGTTTTAAATAGGAACATCAAATTACAATGAGGGGTACATATATACTTACATAAACTAAATTTAATGTTTTCCGAGGAATCACCCATTAACCAAGTGAGATGTGGTACCCCGACTATTAAGAATGGTTGATCATTGTTTTTATTAAGTATGTTAGTGTTTCCCCCCACCAATCGACTGCTTTGTAAACAAGTAATAGCTTTACCAGACCTCAGGTAAGTATCTAACACTTCCGAATATCATTGGTTTAAAAAGATTTTATATATCTTTTGCATGTCTATCTCTTATGGTTTTTTTCTCCAACAAGTATTATTTAGTGTTTGTGTAATACTCAGTCCTAAAATATTTTAAAATATATTTAAAATTATATTGATAGAAGATAAATTTATTTTTCTTTTGGAAATGGTTTGAAATTCAAATAAAATTATAAGTTTCAAGTGCACCGGTCAACAAGTTACCAAAATCAATTGAATAGTACACCTAGAGACTAGCAATTTTATTCTCTGATAACTACTTAATGGTTTCCCTAAATTAATTGACTAGTTATCCTCAAATTTTAGATCATTTTTTGATATTGATTTGAATATATTCCCAATGTTTATAAAAACTTTTGATTTGAGTCTATTTATATTAATAAGCATATCTTGATGCTTTAGAATTATCTTTACATTATTTATATGATTCTATTATTTTATTTTGCTAATCTTTTTCCCAAATGTAATCATATCTTGATGTTTTGAGATTATTTTTACAATATGTAGATCATTCTAATATTTTATTTAGCTAAAACTTCTCCCAAATATACTATGGTATTCCTCATCTTTTCTCTCTCCCCCTCACTTCCCACTCTCCATTGGCAACATGATTGACTTCCTACTCACTCCTCCATGACTTACCAATCCTCAGTACTACAAAAATAGAAAATAATTACTGGACATTAATAACGGTGGTTCGGAAACCGTTGTCAAATGCTTAAAAATTAATGGGCGGGATAGTTTTGATAATGGTTATAGTTCAAAACAGTTATTAAAATGACAATGTTAAAACTTACACGAAAGTTTTAATAATGGTTCAGGTAAAACTATTATTAAAACAGGTTTTAATAACGTTTCCTACAAGAACCATTGTCAAAAGTCTCGAAGTTTTAATAATGGTTCTTGTAGGAACTGTTATTAAAATCCCAAATCCACCTTTTATTTCATTCAGTTATGTTTCATACAAAAAATTTCAGACTCTGCATCTTCCCCCTCTTACTCTTCTTCTCTTGCAAACCCTCATACCACCACACCATACACCACCACTCTAGCTCCTCTCAAGTAAGGGAAACTCTTGCACCGCCAACACTCCACCACACCTCTACCATTCTTGGCTTTGTATGTGCGTGCTGTCATTCTTTTGAACCTAGCTAACACTTGTACCTTCTTCCTCCACCTTGTTTGTAGGTGATCGCTGCTCTTCTCATACTCGCTACTAGTTTTCTTGCTTAGTGCCGCTCATTTTATGTATATTTTTTTTTCTGCCACTTGTAGCTTATTCTCTACTTGTATATATGTATAAATGCACGCATGTTGCTACAGGGTTGCGTTGTTTGTTATTAAAAAATTACGGTTTGCCGTTCGAAAATGTGTTGTTGAATGTGATTGTGAAAAATGTTGTTGTTCGTTGTTGAATTTGTTGTGTTACTATTATATATTAAGAAATGCATGTGTTGGTCGAGACCTTTACATATGTAAATATATAACATGCATGAGGGTGTAGAATTATATACAAAGCTAGAGAAATAAAATACATCAAATTATTAATAACGTCACTTATAAAAACACACACACTATATATATATATATATATATATCTCCACACACACACACACACACAAATTTTTATTAATAAGTATAGGACACTAGCTATAAGATATAGGAAATGTCATATAATGAAATGAAAATATATTTTACATATGCACATCATTAAATGAAAATTTCAATTAGAGATGTGTGCGTTAATGATTGTTATTTGATGAGGATTAAATAGATATAGAAAATATGGAATATATAAAAGTGAATAATTAAATAGAGAGAAATAATTGTGTATAACAACAACAACAACAACATCAACAATAATAATAATAATATAAGATTTATATATTAGGGTAATTATAGTTAGCTAGGTTTAGGATTAGGGTTTTATGAGGTTTAGGGTGAGGTTTTATTATAATTTATTAGGGTTAATTAGGGTTAAATTTAGGGTTAGGGTGAGGGTTTATCATTTATTATACTAAATATAAAACTAAAAAATTAAATAGAGAGGAATGATTGTGTGTAATAATAATAATAGTAATAATAATATAGGATTTATTAGGGTTTAATTATACTTAGCTAGGTTTAGGATCATTATCTTATGAGGTTTTTGGTTAGTTTTTATTATAATTTATTAGGGCTACGGTTACGGTTACGGTTTAGCATTTATTATACTAAATATAAAAGTGAAAAATTAAATAGATAGGAATAATTGTGTATAATATTAATAGTAATAATAATAATATAGGATTTATTAGGGTTTAATTATAGGTAGCTAGGTTTTACTATATATATATATATATACATATTATCTTATTAATATCTACTTGATTTTACTATGCGTAGCTTGAATGATTTGATGATACTTTAGTGTTCAGCTAGTTTGTTAAATATATAAATAAAAATTATGTCCTTATTTTAAATAGTTTGATGTTGTTAGCTTTACATAGTTGGTTAAGATCTAGTAGAATATATTTATGATTTATCTAGCTAGTTGAAGATCAGTTTACATATTATGTAATTTAGATCCTTTCGGGAACAAGCTTGATAATAAGATTTAGTGGTTCTCATTTGTAGGTAGTGAGATGACATACCCTCCACTATATTTTCGTATGGAGCCACATACAAATCTACAGACTTATGTGATATGGTTATATGACGAGCTAGGTTGGTTGTACGCAAGTGGCTCATCCTATCACCCCTTTCATTTAATATTGTATCAACTTTTGTTGACCCTGCCTCAGATAGAGCAATTGGTGTTGGCTACGTCTACTTTTTTCATTGGTTTGTCTACCATACTGATGCACCACACTCAAGATAGATTAAGGGTGAAGTGTTTGCTAGAGAGTATGACAGGATATGAAAAGAGCTAATGGTCATTGATGATGAGTGGTGGTTTTTTCATAGCTTACCTTCGAGTATCCACCCTAGTTACCCTAGAGTATCCGTGATTTGTCTCTCTTACGATGATGTCAAGGATCAGATGATATATCGTGATGAGTAAACTTTCAGAGTATAGTTTTTATTCGGGCTCAACAAGGCTACCGAGGAATTTAGTTTTAGGGATATGAGTTTTTGTTTTTTAGGTGTTTAGGTTGCAACAATCTTTTGATGTATATAGTACTGCTATTGCTTAAACCCGTAGTATGTATGTCTTTTGTAATTTGAACCATTGTACAATGTTTTGCTACGTATGTATAGATATATATATATGAACTCTTTCTAAGTATGAGTTGTTTCATTGAGTGTTAATATCTGTTTGGAAACATGATAGCATGATTCATATATATATATACATAATAGCATGATACATTTGAGATTAATTCTTTCTATGCATGAGCGATTTGTGAATTATTAAAATTTTAATTCAATTAATTTTTAACAATTAGTTTCACGTGGGATAAATCTAGATTCAAAAACTATGGATCAGAAATGGTGGTCTGCAAATCATCTATCTGGAGAATATAATGAAAGAGTGGAATTTTTCATCAAGTATGCAAGTTGAACATGCTCGGGACTCTAGTAGAATTGTTTGTCCTTGTTTGAAGTGTGCTTATATTCAGCGTGTCAATGCTAATGATTTCAGAGATCATTTTTTTGTGTATCGAATTTATACAAGTTATACTTGTTGGATATGGCATGGGGAAACAAAGTCTAAATATGATAATGACGATGTTAGGAGGGATAGTAGTGGATCATCATTTGATAACTATGAGGGAAATTCATTAGAGGAGATGACTCAAAAGGTTGATTGTGTTTGGGATTGTCCAAAATTGATTGAGAAGTTATTGAATGACTCAAAGAAACATCTGTACAGTGATTTTAAGACATTTACTCAATTATCCGCTACTTTAAGGTTGTATAACTTAAAAGCATGTAACAGATGGAATGATAAGAGTTTCACAGAATTATTATCACTTGTAAAGGATATGCTTCCTAATGACAACGTTCTACCTGATCGTACCTATGAAGTAAAGAAGATTTTATCCTCTATGGGCATGAGTTATCAGAAGATACATGCATTCCCTAATGATTGTATTTTATATTGCAATGACAATTCATCTTTTGATAGTTCTCTTAATCCTTAATGCAAAGCACCACGATACAAAAAGACGGATGTTTAATGATGTTGAAGATCCTAAAAACCTAAGATGGTATGATGTTGAGAAGATAGATGACGGGCTTCTTAGACATCCATTTGACTCTCCACAATGGATGACGATTGATGGCTTGTTCCCTGAATTCGGTAAAGAAGTAAGAAATGTACGCCTTGTGATTCTGCGGATGGAATGAATCTGCACAATCAAGGCACCTACAATTTATGGCTAGTGATTTTGGTTATATACAATCTACCTTTGTGGCTCTATATGAAATGCAAGTATATGATGTTGTCTTTACTCATTTTGTAGCCAAACTAACCAGGGAATGATATTGATGTTTATTTGGCACCTTTGATTGACAATTTGAAGTTTTTGTGTGATATGGGCATTGAAGTATTTGATGCATATAGTGAAGAAAATTTCACTTTGGGAGCAATGTTATTCTGTACTATAAATGATTTTCTTGCTTATGGAAACTTATCAGGTTATAGTGTGAAAGGCCATTATGAATGTCCAATATGTGAGGAGAATACTTTATTTGTTCAGCTAACACATGGCTGGAAGACAGTGTTCCTTGGGCATCATAGGTTTTTATCGAAGAACCATCATTACCGTAGACAAAGAAAAGCATTCAATGGCTTTCGTGAAGAGGGACAAGCACCAATCCGGCTGACGGGTCGACAAATGTGGCTGAAGATGAAACATTTGAGTGTCAAGTTTGGGAAGAAGAATAAAGATAAGCCTCCATCAGTCTGGTGGAAGAAGATGTCAGTATTCTTTGACCTTCCTTATTGGGAATCTTCGTACATGAGACATGCCCTTGATGTGATGCATATCGAGAAAAATATATGTGACAGTCTTGTTGGTACATTACTTAATGTTCCACGTAAGACTAAAGATGGCATCAATGCTCGAATGGATATAGAAGAAATGGGTATTAGACGGGAACTAGCACCGTGAGATAACAGAAGAAGAATATATTTACCACCGGCATGTCATACTCTTTTCAGAAAAGAGAAAACTTCATTTTGTGAATTATTTCATAGTGTGAAGGTTCCAGAAAGGTATTCTTCAAATGTCATAAGGCTTTTGTTGATGAAAGAGTTGAAATTATTTAATATGAAGTCTCATAATTGTCATATTTTGATACAACACTTGTTATCGATATCTATACGTAGAATTTTTCCAAAGTATGTTCAAATTACTATCACAAGGCTTTATTGGTTCTTTAATGCCAGCTGCTCTAAAGTCATACATCATGATTGTTTGGATGCCTTGTAAAGAGGGATTGTGATTAAATTGTGTCAACTTGAAATGTATTTTCCACCCTCATTCTTTAACATTATGGTACATTTGAATTTTCATTTAGCTTATGAGAAAAAGATGTTAGGACCTGTTCATAGGCAATGGATGTACCCCTTTGAATGGTTTATAAAGTTGATAAAAGGTTTTGTGAAGAATCGATATCGGCGAGAAGGATGTATTATTGAGAGTTACCTCGTGGAAAAGGCAATTGAGTTTTACACGAAGTACCTATGAAATGCTAAAGCTCTTGGTGTTCCTGAGTCTCGACATGCAGGAAAAATCAGAGGACAGGATATTAGGGGAAAACAGTTTGGGCGTGTTGACCCTAACATGTTCCGTAAAGCACATTTATATGTATTACAGAACAGTGATGTTGTTCAGCCATACATTGAAGAGCATATGATTTCTTTATGAATTGAAGATCCGTCAAAGACTGAGAAATGGATTATCGATAAACATAATCTTTCCTTTATTGATGGGATAAGAGATCACATTATTCCACTCATCGGACATTCCCCAACTTCAATTTACAAAACCTTGCATTGGTTGTCTCAGAAACCTCGTTATAAATTTTTTTCATATACTAATTATGTGATAAATGGTTACAATTTTTATATAAAAGAACAAGATGAGAAGAGTACAATGTAGAATAGTGGGGTTACTTTAGTATCTTGCAAGTACGAAAGACAACAATCCAACGTATGCAGATATGAATTATTATGGTGTGATTGAACATATATGGAAGTTAGATTACACTGTATTTAAAGTCCTTGTATTCGGCTATAGATGGGCTAGTAATATCTATGGGGTTAAATACGAAGATGGATTCACATTAGTGGATCTCAATAGGGCAGGGAATAAACAAGACCCATTGATTTTAGCATCAAAAGAAACACAAGTATTCCATGTCACTGATCCTGCTGATAATAGATGGTCTGTGGAGCTATCTATGAAGACAAGAAATGCTAATGAATGTTGTGATGAAAATGATACCAATTGGAATAAAGAGTGTGTCTCAGCTGTGCAAACAACTCAATTATTGAAGAATGATAACAATAAAATTACTAACAAGGAAATATATGTCAGGGATTATCATTGTGAAGTAATATATGTATTAGATCTTGAAACTAGTCTGAAAACAAGGGGAAAAAAGAATGAAAAGAAGGCAATGAGCGTAATAATATTGTAACATATGATATGTGTGCTCGTTTTTTAAATGCATTTTTCGACCTTCATGATAGGATGTTTATTGTATCAATAATATAATGGTACATTATGGTCATACATAACGTTCTAACATAATTTATTTATTGATTTTTTGTAGAGATATGGCCAACAAAAATATTGATAGAGACAGTAGTGATGAAGAAGGAAAAAGAGGACCTACCATTATGAGAATCATCAAAAAATGAGGAATAAACGAGAACTAGTCAATTTGGGATGGAATACTTACAATCTTCTCATTGTCTCTTACGCAGATATGTTCTTGACATACATTTCACTCAAGACCCGTAAGCGTGTTCCTCTCTCCTATAATAATTGGAAGCAGGTTCCAAAGGGTCATAAGGAGCATATTTAGCAGGAAATCACCATAAACATGTTGTTTTATGTAATCATTTTTGTATGTTAGATGTTATGAATTTTAATTTATTAACATCGGTATACATCTATATATCTTATTTTTTAGAGAGTGTTTAATATCCCGGATAGTAGGAAGAAATGGCTTTTTGGACATTCTGGGGAGCTAACCAATAGTTCAGGGAGAAAAGAAAGAAAAGAAAATAGAGGCAAACCGGGCTGGTCGGGCGCGAGGGTTAAGCTCATTAAATAAAACGACGAGTTTTGGTGTAAAAAGGGGTAAAGGACGGTGTTCTGGGGCGAGTCGTGCTGAAGGAGAAACAGATAGGTGGTTTGGGCCACGAGAAAGGAAAGAAAAGGAAAGGCAGGCTTGGGCCGCTGGGGTGGCCCAAGTCAGGGGAGGGTAAGGAAGAAAAAGAGAAGAAAAGAAAGAAAAAGGAAAAAGGGAAAAAGGAAAAGAGAAAAATAATTAGGTTGGGTATTTAAATTAATTAAAATATTTAGGATATATAAAAATAATAATATTTAAAAAAAATAATATTTAAATCCCTTTTTAGGCTAAAATATGATTTTTGAAATATTTTTCATAAATTCCATTTTAATTAGTTAATCACCCAAATTTTATCCAATTAAATTATTTATAAAATTAATATTAATTTGAAACTATTTTCTCATTCTTATTTTAAATAAAATAATTTATTTAATTAATTTTAAAAATAAAATCTTTAATTAGTTAAAATATTCAAATTTCCTCTAATTAAAATACTTAAAAATTTCTTATTAATTTACCCTAATTAATTTTATTTTATTTTAATAAAAATAACTTATTTAATTAATTTTTATAATAAAATATTATTTAATAATAAATAAAAAAATTAAAATTTTGGGGCATTTCACCTTTCTCTTAGGAGCATTATTATTTTTCAATTTCTTAATTCATATTATTAAATAAAATATAATTATAATATATACATTAATAAGGTATAAATAATATATGTAACATGTTAGCTGTAACATGGATTGAGGATGCCATCACCACTTTAGTAATGAGCCATATCTAATTAATGGGCCAAGGCATGAAGCTTCCACAAGCTTCCAACGCTTTAACTATCTCATCTCCTTTTTTATCACAAGGCAAGAATACATCCCTAATTATTGAAATGTTAATACATACAGGCCTCATATTTAGGGCCAAGATAGATCCATGGACCATTAATGTTTTGATATCATGATTGATGCATATCCTTCCTTTTAACACAAAAATTGAGGGGTCATTATCTAACAAGTCATATTTATGCGAACCCTAAAATAAAATAATAGATATTGTTTATTATTGAGTTGACACTTGATATATTTTATATATAATAATCCATAGTTTGATATTCTTACCTTGGGAAGGTAAGATAAATGTGAATAAGCATCATAACTATCTCAAATGCAATTTAAATTAGGTATGTGAAGCGGATCATGTGAACCAAAAATGGATGGCTTACACCCTTGAGATTTGAAGGAGTTCAACTCTTTCCCATTTTAGCCATCTGTTCAATTATGGTTTTTATTTTTTATGTTAGGAGAGGAGAGACTTTATTTTGAGGTCCATATGATAAACCACAAGATCTCCATATGTTCTTCAATTTTCATTACTTGTGACACAATACTATTTTAATCCACACCCTTAATAGAATCTAATGTGTCATGTTCATACTGTAATGTATATAATGTTAAGAATATAGGGAAAAAAATAATATAATAATTTCCTTTAAGAAATTAATTAGGATTTGGGATAACTTCAAACTTACAGATCTTTTGGTAGTATCTTGTAGATCTCTAATAAGATATCCATCTTTTGTTATTCTAATCTTCTGGCATAATGTATAAATATTGATGGACGAGGTATATAGATGCTTATCTTGGGCTACAAGATATACTTCCTAATTACACACTTAAATTAGCAATATTATTATCACAATCTCTACATATTAGATTTAAACAAATAAATCAAATAGCATATTAAATCATATTCAAAGCTTGTTAAACTTTCTAAGCCATGTTAGGATAAGTATTCTACATAGAAATTTCTTTTTCCTTTCTTTTTTACACTTTTATAGTATATTAAAAGCCAAAATTTATACTCACGGTTATTTAAATATCAATTAAATAACTACTCTACAAAGTAGAATGGGAATACATCATCTCCTCGGGGTAGAACGCTCTCGAGCCACTATTCTACCTGGTGTAATGGGAATAAATCACCATGGTCCTGAGGAATGGGAATAAATCATCTCCTCGGGTTAGAATGCTCTTGAGCCACTATTCTACCTAGTGGAATGGGAATAAATCACCATGGTCCTAACTCATGCATTCTTCCACTTTAAATCATTAGTATATTTTCCGTATGTTTTAAAGTTTATTTCAGGATGAGTGGGTGTCCCACTATTCTCAACTGGTGGAACAGTTTGAAAATTTTTGGGGATAACATACCTGAGCCACTATTCTTTTCGGTGGAACAGATACTAAAAGCATCATATTGGGACATAACACTCTCGAGCCACTATTCTACCCACTAGAATGGGAATACATATACATAAATTTAAGAAAAATAATCCTATGGCCCTACTCACATTCTCTTTCACTTTAAGTTATTAACATCTTATTTAAGATTGATTCTCAAGCATAGAACACAGTCAAACAAATATGCATGTAATATAGGTCTAGACCCTTATGTCTTGTCAAAATCCAATTACACTTCCTTTAGTATTCATTCTCCTATGTTGTTTGTCCAACTCACATTATGTTACAACATCTCTTAAATTCCATCATTAGTATCACAAAAAAAATCACAACCTAATTCCCATGAATTTGATTTAGTAATCTCATCCTGATGTATATATATTACACACTGAAGTATCCAAGTCTAAATCCCATAAAATTGTCATAACGCTTCATATGAAAAGTTCATTATTTCTAATTCCATTATATAACCTATAAATCCTAAAGATGGAATAATAATATCAACATCTGAAGATGGCTCACCCCAAATTTACCATTAATATTTATGAACCCCAAATAATGATAATATTCCCATGAATCACTCAAGTTATTATTTTCATAATTTAAGTCTCCTAACACATAAATTACCAAACTTCCTTAGTATCCCATAATGACCAAGTTACCCTTTTAGTACAATGAACATCTTTATTTCATAAAATATTATGCTTTCTATACATATTATTTTTCTAATCCTCATTCATCATCATACCCCATAAGAGACCTTAAGCCTATTTACCATAACTCACTCAACCCACATTCCATTCCCTAAGTTATAAATTTCACCAATATGACATTATCGTTATTCAATCCATAATTCATGCCTTAAGTTATATTTTCACAAATATGACCTTATCATCATTCAACCCATATTCCAAACCATGGATATATTTCCACAAGTGTGATATTGTCATTATTTCTACCATAGATATACTTCCACAAGTGTAGTATCATCATCATTCAACCATAGATATAATTCCCCATGTGTGATATCATCATTATTCAACCATAGATATATTTCTATAAGTGTGATATCATCATTATTCAATAATAAATACATTTCCACAAGTATGATGTCATCATCATTCAACTATATTCCATGCTATAAAATGCATTCTTATAAATATAATATTATCATCACAAATCATAACATATGATATCTCTTACCAACTCTTATTTTCTTTTAATATAACATTCCTATTAGCACAAATTGCCAATATCAACATATGATGCATAATACACCAACAATATCATGGAAGACACATTTATCCATATAAACAAGCATTATCAAAAGTCCTAAGCATTGAATAATATCCTTACCAACTAGGATACTGGGCTCTAAGTATGCAAATCCTATAATCCCTCTGAGATCACCAAAAAATCACCTATGGAAACAAGATAAAATATAATTAGGATAGGAGCTTAAAAATTAAGAGGGAGATCATGGTAGAGAAGGGTAAAAATGAAATTTACCAGAGTCAAATGGAAACTTGAATTGTATGAAAGTGTAAAAGAATGTGTGGTGGAGCTATTATTAAATTTTAGTGGTGTTTAGACAAAATTTTGGGTGAAAATAGGGTTACATGGCTAAAATGGGTAGTTGCATGGCTAAGCGGTGCAAAAGTTGCACGGCTATATAGCACTAGGTCGAGAGAAAATAAAACAAATGGATAAGCGGTGCAAATGTTCCACGGCTGTGCAGAATTGGGCCAAGAGGAAAAATTATGCACGATCAGATGGTTCAAGGGTTGCACGGCTGTGTAGAAGGGGATTTTAACCATTTCATGGTCATGTGGTAGGCCATGCACTGGCTATGCAAATTGTGACAATGCAAGCAAAGAGAGGAAGATGAGGGAAAAAGAGGTGATGGCTAGTGACGGAGAGGGGGAAGGTTGAGGCGACCTTGGTGCTCAGTCCACCAAGGGTGGTGAGTGGCGGCCGAGGTGGTGCACGGTGGTCGGGGATGGGAAGAAGAAGAAGAAGAAGAAGAAGAAGAAGAAGAAGAAGAAGAAGAAGAAGAAGAAGAAGAAGAAGAAGAAGAAGAAGAAGAAGAAGAAGAAGAAGAAGAAGAAGAAGAAGAAGAAGAAGAAGAAGAAGAAGAAGAAGAAGAAGAAGAAGAAGAAGAAGAAGAAGAAGAAGAAGAAGAAGAAGAAGAAGAAGAAGAAGAAGAAGAAGAAGAAGAAGAAGAAGAAGAAGAAGAAGAAGAAGAAGAAGAAGAAGAAGAAGAAGAAGAAGAAGAAGAAGAAGAAGAAGAAGAAGAAGAAGAAGAAAGGGAGAAGGGAAAGAGAAGGGTGAGGGAGCTCGGTAATGGCTCATTAGCACAAATATTAGCAGAGTAAGGTAAAAAAAAAGAGAAATAGGGAGAGTGAGGTGTATATATATATATATATGTTCATAGGTGTTTCTATAGTGATTTAGGGGAGGATGAAAAAGAACTGAGGGTGATGTAGGCATGCGATGTGGAGAACAATGATGGTGTAGCTGCAAGTTGGTGATGGAGGTGATGGTTGTAGAGGATAGCTAGGATAAGGTAATAGCTGTAGGGCGAGGGTGGTGATGGTTGATGGAAGTGTTACATAAAGGTATAAAGGATAAGATGGATGCAGGGAGATGGTGTATGCAATAGGGGAAAGGTGTAGGTTTGTAGATATAGGAGAAGGAGAATGAGAAGGGGAAAGGTGATGGGCTATGGACGATGGATGAGGGTGTAGAAAGGTGATGGGTGGTGGTGCAAGTAGGTGGTGCAAGTGGATGGTGCAAGTGGGGATGTGCAAGTGGATGGTGTAGGACTTACATCATGTGGTTGATGGGAGAAGGAGAATAAAGAAAGGAAAGAAAAGAAAAAAGGAAAGAAAAGAAAAAGAGAAAGGGTTGGGAGAATTATTTTAGGGTGATTTTAGATTAGCTAAAGGTAATTAGGATTAGTGGAAATTTTAGTAAAGTTTATTTTAGTTTATGAATTAAGCTTTATCAAAGTTAAGGTTTTCATAATCAATTAAAGTTTTGAAATTAATGATATGTTAATGCTAATATAGGATTTATTGAGATTAGCATTAGATTACGGCGTTAATAATGTGAGATTAAATTAAGCAAAATTTTGGGGTATTACAATTTGGGGCCAAAATTTTTTGATTTCAAAAACCTTATCTAACATAAGTTAAAGAATCAAGATGGCCTCCTACTTAGCTATGGCATCTAGCCAAGAATGGGGCATGGAGATAGATTTTTTTCTTCATTTGGTTAAGCGTAAACTTAAGTAATATACTAGTATTTTCCTTCTTTGAACTTATATTTCATAAGTCCTAATGCTAGTTTGTAAGCTAACGGTGCTAGCTATTATGCATGGGAAAGGGATGCAAAGGTTCAAATATCAGCTCCCAAGCCGATAGGTTTACGTTAGTTTCTTCCCTACCATTATTAGCTTATATAAGAGTCATGCTTGGTTAATTTTGTATCCATTTGGTTACCTAAGGGTTATTTATGTCTTTGTAATTTTTTTTTTCTCAAACTCTTACACTCTTTATATGAGTGATGATCTGAATGAAAATGTCATCAACCCCCTTTGTATTGCACAGGTTTTGAAACCCCTCCAACAAAGCTTAGTATATAGTTTTGTTGATCTCTTAAAAATCTTGCATTCTTTATCTTAAGTGTTAACACTTTAAGTGGTGATTATATGTATTTGATCTAAAGGGTTACTTGAAGATAAAATTCATTCCTCTATCTTCTTCAATACTCTGTTTTTCTCTTTTGTTGGAATTCAATCCAAGTTCCATCATCACCACTTAGCATAACCTAATTTGTTTAGTAATTTTGCATCACTCCCTCACCTATCCCTATCTCTTCTAGCACCTTGACTACATGGTTGGCTTTGTTCACATATTTCCTAACTCACAACCCACCGTTATGCCCCTTCATAACTATACTCAACCCTCATCACTCCATCAAGTCATCCCTTACCTGTTGGTTATCTACACATAACCTTATCAGTCTCATCCCCCCTCTCTCCTATGATTATCAACCAACCCTCACATATATACCCTCCATTCATTATCCTTTTTCATTCCTTACCTATTTTTCCTCCTCTCTTCTCCCTCTTCTTTGCGAAAAAGTTTTTTAAATGTTGAGCATTCCTTCATTCTTTTCCTTTCTTCTCCCTGCTAAGAAAAATAGGGGTATGTCTCTAGTCTTCTATATTTTTTGGTCAAGCATTGTCTCCCAATTTCATCCTATAATCTTGGCTTTATTTCCACCTTGGTTCTCTTAACCAAGGAAGAATTAAGGTTGGAGAAAAGTCAAACATTTCAATTCTTTTCCTTTGGCATACTATATTTAAGAAAAGGATAGATTGTGTTTTGTTATTATTCCTCTTATTTTGATTTTTCTTTTATTTTTAATGGAGCTTTGAAAGTAGATTATAATGGTTTTAACTTTGATTCTTTTTATAATTGAGGTTCTCCTAGATAGCCATGAAGTAGGAGTTTTTATACTAGTAGAATTGCGTTAAGATAAGGCATTCTTATCTCTAATATGACAAATGTTATTTTTCTTATTGAGGGTCCATGTGTTTGGTGAGTTTTTTTGTGAGCAAGGCCTTATTATATCCTTGAATTTGAGCATGTGGTAGAATTTCTTATGAGAATAATCATTGTTCGGTTTCTCTAATTTTTATACATAAGTTGGCAAATTGAGAATGATTCATTTAAATACCATCGTTATCATGTACCCATATGATTATATGTGTGCATCATGTCTTTTTATATGTTTTATGACATACAAGCATATTAGGATTAATATAGTAAATTTTACATATATGCATCATAAAAATGGGTAATGTTTACCCGGATGAATCAATCAGTTCATTGAACCCATCGAATAGTTTTTCTAGGAGTCGCACAATTTGGAAGATTTGGATCAGTTGGTTGTGAGATTACTCAATTAGTTTGATAAACCAATGGATTGGTTTTTATGAACATAACATCGGTTTGTCAAACCCATCAACTTGTGACCCTACAAAATAAAGTGGTCATGTCTCTACATAGACCCATTGACCAGTTGGACCAAACCCATCACCTAGTTTCTATGAACAGTTGATCAGTGAGACCAACCATTTGGCTGGTCCTCTACTATTATTTTAGTTCAAGTCTAGTACAACCAAACCAGTCAACTAGTCTAACTTTATGTTGCTTAGTTCGATTATTAATTGTTTCTATTCTCTTAGGCTTTTTTTGTTAATGCCTCTATATAATTACAAAATTTAAATCATGATTTCAACTATGATTGTCCTACATTTAATAAGAATCACAATGGTGATATTTGGTACATGAATTGGATAAATTTGATGCCATCTCTAAATACCCATTTGGTAGCTTTTATGCCTTATGATGTGTTTCATGGTATCATTTGGAAACACCTAATTTGTTTAATAATGGAGTTTAATTTTGTTTGGTGTTATCACTTGGAAACACCTAATTAGATTTTTGGGGATTTACTCTGTGATTTGGGATAACGCTTGCAAAATAATGGAATAAGATTTTGTTTAAGCCTTTTTCTCCAACTTGCGAGGAAGTTGACCGAGAGTTAGTGGTTAGGTCACCCTATGGTTTGTATTTTTCACTTAGTACCTATTTTGTTCTCTATTAGGTTGCGGTCAATATGGGTATGTACATAACTTTGAGGAATAGGATTCTACAGTGGTAGGCTAGCATGGCACCGGTGTCTAGTATGGATGGGTGAGGTATCCCATATATAATACCCCTGGCACTTCATATTGCTCATTTCTTATGCAGGTATGGTATCCAAACTTTTTAGCCTTTGCGGCAGAGGCATTCAAGGTGTGGTGGGTGAGGTATCCCAGTACAAGCCCCTTGATGTACTTCAACCATGTATGATAGGTATGGTATTCCCATTTGTGTTAGCCTTTGTGGCAGGTGCAATTAATATATGGTGGGTGTGGTATCCTCGGTGAAAATCCCCTTCAATATATCATGACCCCATGTAGTGGTATCCTATTCTAATTATTTTTGCTGCCATGACTTTTATTTATGGTAGAGAATTAGGTGTGGTCAAATGAAATATCTTATTAATTAAAATTTGTGTGATTAGTAAAGGAAGAATTTTAATATGGTTTATATTGGTTAGATTATGATGCATTTACTGCATTATTATCCTTTTGTGATATCTATGAAATCATTTCTTGTTATATTAATAACATAAGACTAAGTATTAATTTGTATTGGTATGCTTATCACCATATTGCTATGTGACTTCAAGGTATTGCATGAGCCTTACCA
Source organism: Tamarix austromongolica (assembly GCA_039764185.1). Classification (NCBI taxonomy): domain Eukaryota; kingdom Viridiplantae; phylum Streptophyta; class Magnoliopsida; order Caryophyllales; family Tamaricaceae; genus Tamarix; species Tamarix austromongolica. The sequence continues at coordinate 32,366,139 of CM077813.1, read as the reverse complement.
TGTTTTAGATAGTATGTTTTATGAGTACTTCAGTAGATTGATACTACACTTGTGTAGTAAATGTGATGATCAGGCTTTTTGTCCAGAGAGTAGAGGACAATTTATAGGCATATGATTCTCTATTAGAATATGCTAAAGGGGATTATGTGGGTTAGTAGTTGGTCATTGCTTGGTGTAAGATATTTATGTTTATGCTAAGAGTTAGGCTAATCGGCTACAGGTTTTTTGCCCATTGCGTTAGGGAACTTTTGTTCTTCTAGATATTTAAATCCTTAGATTTGATTCCCTATATTTAGATTTGTAAAATCTTATAATTCTTCTATATGAATCATTGTTCTCAATTTTTATCATCACATATAGTTGTATTAATATTATGAGCATGCATCTTTTTATCTATTCTTCCCTTTTTCCTTTCATCACACATGGACTAGATGATGATTATAAATCTTTCATGGTTGATGTGGTGGTAAGATTTCCTAGATTTTTTTTATTTCAAATGCTTATACATTATCATCAAAATGAAATTTTATACTTAAAAAATTGAGGGTGTTACATGGTTAGGCAAAGCAGTCGATTGATACACTTGAAATTCACATTTTATTAAAATTCCAAGCCCTTTTCAAAACAAAAACTAATTTATTTTATATAAACATAATTTTAAACAAATTTTGAAGAATTTTAGGATTGGATATTACATAATCCCTCTACCAACCTCTCACTATTGTGCGTTGTTGCACGCCCCAACCGTGTGCTACTTTTATAAGCATAGCGTATGAGCTTCATGTGCTCCCTCCTGTCTAGTAGTTGGTCACCTCCCAACACAACCTTAGCTTCCATCATCACACAGCCACATTGCATGCACCAACCCCAACTAGCACCACCGCTCCTCACCATTGTCAGCCCTATCCCCTTCTTTCTCCACAACTAATGCTTACCAGTACCTTCATGCATCTTCATCTACAACCAACTCCTAACCTACGTCATCATCCACTACGACATCAACCCTCCTACACAACCTCCATCTACCTAGCAAACTAAGCCTATTACCCCTGTCATGGCCAACTTTCTAGCAGCCATCAGCATCTATGTTTATGGATCAAAAATTTCCCCTCGTCTCTGCTCTAACCACCACTAAACACCCAATCAATCATCAACCCAACACCACCTCCATCTCTTTTGCCTCATCGGCCCACCATCACTACCTTGCAGCCCCCTCCTCAGGTACACAACTCACGCTGCTCATGTAGCATGAGATCTTTATAATATTTTTGGTACCCATTTTTAAAAGTAAGGGTACTTTGATAATTTTGTTTAATAAATATTTTATTATAACTATTATTTTATTAGTTAAATATTATTTTGGTTCGTGTGTTATTGTTTTTAGTGCAAAAGTTTGAATAGAGGGCTTAAATAATTTTAGTAGGGCACCAATAATTTGTGTTTTGCTAGAAATAAAGTACCTTTTATCCTCTACTAAATTAACTGATTTTGCATGATAGCACATTAGAGTTTTTGTGTATGAAAGATATTAAGCATGATTTATTATAGAGTAATTATTTGGTTAATTATTATTAGCATGAAAATAGGCAAAGGAAGCATATTATCTTATGCTCATGAAAGTATGATTAAAATGATTATAATGTTAGGAAAAGAATTTACATGATATGTACGTGTGTAATAATAGGTTGAGCGTGCTTATGCATATATATGGTATAATTACTATTATTGTGCTCCCTAGGGGTAATTTGGTCATTTTAAGTTTATTATAATATTTATCCCAATAAATATTCCTAATGTGTATGATATATTATTGAGTATGACATTACATGATTATAGATGCATTAGAAATGTATGTTAATGTCTTACGTGTAAAATTATGTATGAGGGCAAAATGGTCATTTCGCATATATAATAATTTATTTACAAAATAATTAACTAAATTATGGTTTTTTAGCATTTTATTTACATATTAATAAATAAAATGGAATTAGTTTTGAAATGGATGATAATTGACTAATTTTTGTCTTAGGGACATTTAGGTCATTTTTGGCCTAATGTGCCCAAAGTTGAATAATTAAGCTTAAGATGGACTTATTATTTGTTTCATGTAAACCTTGGTATTAACCTTATTTATGGATATCTTAAATAAATGAAGATGATAACAAATGGCTATGTTTGAAAAACAAATTAATCTATTTGATTAATATGTAATTTCATGGCCACCTTAAAAAAATACTACTACTTAAAGTTAAATACTTTGAGATTTGAAATGGTGGGTTTTTATCGGTTGCTACCCAAAAGAAGTGGTTTATCCCACAGTTGATATTATGGATTTTTGTGGGTAAGCCTTAGCACCCCAACCAAGGCCTATATCTTACTATATTTAACTTTATTGACTTATAGAGGGTATATATACTTATGGATTAGGAGTCTTTGTTGGTAGGGTACTATGATAACTTTATGTGCTAGTGCGACCAAGGTACCCTAGTATCCTTCGATTGATATTTGATGGTATATTGTGTTTTCTTAGTGCATCAGTATGACCAGAGTATCTTATTATCTTCGGGTTGTTTTGACCCCCCTTGAGTAATAAAAATTAAAATGATTAGTAATGGATTTTTACACTGGTTGGTAGTAGCTTTTGTTCCTACTTATGGTTCGGTGGTAGCATTTGTGACTACCTATCATTTGGTAGTAGCATTTTTACCAACCCGTGGTTTAGTAGCTTTTTTTTCTCACCTAAATATGATGTTATGGATTTATTAGACTTATGACTGCGTGCCTTAGTAATACCCCTAAATTAAGGGGATCATTATGATGATTGATATGGCTACTTATGTCAACATGATATACTATCCTTTTGGTTTTTTTATCCTATTAACTCCACAGTTATGTGTGCTGGCCATGGAGCAACATTTAGGATGGGTAACCCTCCTGAAAGCTTGTAAAATTTTCTTACAAATCGTGTGAGTGGGAAAAAAGCACGCTATCAATTTGAAAGTACTTTAGGTTATCCACCGTAAAGTCATATGGACTCAAGGTATTACAAATGGAATTAGAGCAAAACTACGACAGCGGGCTATACTTGGAAGAGCTAGTCAGCCGCCTAGTGGGACAATTCTTCGAATAAACTATATTGGGACAGTTAGTGGTCTAGGCGTAACTGCGGTATTGCATTCTTTGATTGAGGGTAAATGTAATACCCCTAAATTAAGGGAAATGTTATAAGGATTGATAAAGATACTTATATTAACATAGTATACTATGTTAGTTTTACAAATTAGTTTGGTATAATGGGTTACTCAATACCATTTTACTAAGGCTATGTTTGGTTTGAATAAAATGATGTGGAAAGGAAAATGTGGAGGAAAGAAAATTGAAGGAAAGAAAATGAAGGAAATTTATTTTCTTTCCTTTGTTTGGTTGTTGGAGAAAATGTTGTGGAAAATTGAAATCTTGGAAAATATTTTAGTGTTTGGTATATAGAAAGAAAATTGTAAGAAAAGTTAAATATTTTTATTTAAATGTTATTATACATTTAATGTTATTAAAAATATTATATTGATATATAAAAAATTACATAAAATTTCAAAAAAAATTATAAAAACTCCATAAAATCAATACTAATCCCAAATTTTTTTATAGAACTATTCTAAAATATTACATGAATAACTTACAATAATTTAAAAAAAAGTATGAAAAAATCCAAACCCGATAACAAAACATATATTTATATCAGTATCCATACTCAAATCTAATGCATTATTTAAATATTTTTATACATTTAATGTTATTAAAAATATTATATTGATATATAAAAAATTACATAAAATTTATAAAAAATTTATAAAAACTCCATAAAATCAAATACTAATTCCAATTTTTAAAAACCCGTATACAAATCCTATATCTATAATTATGTCTATTTTTCCATATCCGTTTATATATCCATCGGATAAAAACTATTGGATTTTGATTAAAACCCATGAAATTGAAAATGAAATTTATTTAATGTTATAATTATATGGTTAGATTATTAAAATTTAATTATGTATTCACTTTTAGCCTTAGAAAATATATGTTAAATTATATAAATAAGAATAAAAATATAACTTCATATTAGATAAATGAATCCGAGTACTAATACGGATATAAAAGCGGATAAAAATTTAAGCCATCCTACTTTACTTACCAATGTATATCAAGATCTCAAAAAAAAAAAACAATGTGCATGATCAATTCATAGTTACTAGTTACTAATCAAACAAGTCAGAAAGGTACATTAGGATCATCAAAAATATCAGAGCCGAACTCCACACACAACCATATAGCTCTATCCTCGGGTGGAAGACCAAGAAATGTACGAGCGGCACTGATATTTGCTGCAAGCTTGCTATAGATTTCTATGGCTGGAACTTTCTTCAACCCTTCCACCTTTCTAAGCTCAGAATACAGCTCAGATTCAGTAAAATTACGCGGATTTCCTCTATCAAGAGCTGCTGCAACTGCATCCATCCCTTGTTTTAGAGCCTTTATCTCTTCTGACACATAATCTCTTAGCTTTCTTTTCTTTGTGGCTCTTGATATAGATGCACCGGCCAAAGGAGATGTTACTTCATTGTGTTGTTCTTGCTCGGTGCTTCGATCATCAGCTGTTGTTTCTTCATGTTCTTGCCTCTCTGATCGCAAACGTCTTTCTTTCGGACCAATGGATAAACTTCCAGTTGCTCGGTCCTTGCCAAATAAAATATCTAGCCTATGATAATTTTGAATAGGCTTATAACGAAGCGATTTGGCATCAGGATGAGCCTATAAAAAAAATTAATTACATAAATTTAGAAACAATAATAATTATCAATGACAATAAGAATAAGAAAGTTTAAGACTTACCAATATATACCTTTCCCAAACTGTTGCATCAGCTTCCACCATTTGGGTAGACTGATTAAAGCCAAACCCACTTACTTGCAAGACTGTAGATGCCAACGCATAATTCTTTTTTAGGGTCTTGATTCGGTTCTTTATATGGCTAACCGAACAACCAAGCCCAAACTGAGCACTAACTCCTTTAGCAACATTAGTATATGCTGTTCTTGAAAATGAACTACCTATTTTCTGACCTAAGTGCATCTGATCAGTCAACAAATCTATCAGATATGTATCCATGTCTTCATCCCAAGTTAAATTTTTCTTCTCATTCGATGGTGTGTCACCACCAATGGGTTCCTGCATAAAAAATCGTAAACCATCCTAAAATTATAACTTATTGTACAATCAATAACATAAATAATATAAAAACTTATACAAGAATTTTAATGCCAAGTACATTTTCATTTAGAGTACTCGTTCAATACAATTTTTTTCTACATGAATTTAACAATAATAATATCTCTACCATTAACTATTTAAACTATCTCTCCACATCGAACTTGCAATTACATCTCTTAATTGCTCAGCTTCTTGACACTCTTCTACTAAACTTGATGGCGCAACATCTACTTGGTTGTTAAGAACTCTGATCTCACTATCAACCTCTAAAATTAATCTTTCATCTGGATCTACTCCCATCAGATAGTTATGTAAAATGCATCCTGCTAAAACCATGTCTGCTTGAGTTTGAACAGGATAAAATGGTTCAGTTCCACTTCCTAATATTGGAAATCGTTTTTTCAGAACACCAAATGCCCTCTCAATAACATTTCTTAAGGAAGCATGCCTTAGATTGAAAAGCTCCCTTGCATTCTGAGGACGTTGGATGCTATATTCCTTCAGATGGTATCGAGTACCTCGATATGGTGTAATAAATCCAGTCTTCAACTGGAAACCCGCATCGCCTAAATAAAATTTACCAGATGGCACTACTAATCTGTCTATGTCTCTTGATAAAGCATTGTTTAGTATCCTTGAATCAGATGCTGACCCTTCCCATCCCGACAACACATATAAAAATTTTAAGTCAAAAGAGCAAGTAGCTAACACATTTTGGGTTGGAAAATCCTTTCTGCCACGATATCTTTGTACCACATTATTTGGTACTTTCACACGAAAGTGTGATCCATCAATTGCACCAACACAATCCTGTGTAAAAATGTTAAACAAATTTATTAAAAAAAAATCAATTTATAATGTATACTTAGTCATTTATTTGATACAATTATGAAAATTACCTTAAAATATGGCCAAAATTTTGAGCTATTTGATATTTCAGGAGGGCAGTGAGATCCATCGGGTTGTTGCAAAAATACATCCTCTAAAGAAATGATAGCATCCAACACTTGATGAAAATGTCGACTTACAGTTTCACCGGATCGCCAGAAGTCTAATTTCACCGACCAATTTCTCCTATTGTGACCTATAATATTAAGAAACATAGCTACTCTCTCCTCTACACAGCTAGAATGAGTATCACTTAGCCTCCCAGAATCCCTTAATATTGATACAAGTCTAGCAAACGCCTCCTTTCCCATCCTCAACTGGTTATGGCAATCCTCGTCCTTTTCTAGTGTAAGTCGATCTAAAAAAGCTCGTCTCTTATAATCTCCCAATTGAAAAATATCTCTATCAATATAATTAGTAGGACAAACCAAAGATAATAAACTAGCAACATAGGCTCCATATGTGACCACACATGATGCTGCCCATCTTCTTAATTTGTCCCACTCCTCAATTGAGTTAGTCTAATATAAAATGATCAAGAAAAAAAAGTATAAGAAAATTAAGCATACCAAATAGTGCAAGAAATCTTAAGAAAAGTATGCTTACTTCATTATTTTCTTCTGATTCCATTGTATCATTTGTATCAACATGATGAGTTGTTGGCAAATTTCTCCAATGTTGGAACCCTGATCTTGACCTAGGAATTGATTCCTCACTAGCAGCCTTCGTCCATTAAAAATAGAGTAAACTCAGCAAAAGATAGTATAGCATTTTATTTGGGATAAATAATATGCAATATAAATGATCTGAAATTTATATGAAATAATAATATAAATAACATGAATTTACCGGACATGTAAAAGGTGTCAAACATTTCTCAATCCGAATGAATCTCTGAATAATCTAATCAGCCATTTTTTTTGGTCTACGCTGTGGAGGCTATCTATTTTTCCTAGTAGGAGGGTGAAGAGTTTTAATACATGTGCCAATTCCCTGTCTGAATTGTATAGGGATGCATGGGTAATGCGTGGCGGTTCTCGGTTATATAGACCAGTCTGACCTGCTAATGTCGTATTGATGACTATATGGTCCCAACATACAGCAAAATTTTGTTTTATGGCATCTCTTACAGGATGAGATATTTCTCTGAACCAAAGAGAGCTCAAAGAAAACAACATTGGTCAGAGGTGCCTAGTAGAGAGGAGATAAACGGAGCTCATGCTTAAAGAAAGGTCCAAAGTGTTGATAACAATCAAGGTTAGAATCAAGAGATCAAAGACAGATTTAACCAATCATCTCTCTTCTGTTGTAGATTTCTGATAAGCCCTTGGTCAGGTGTATATATGTGAGAAGCGGTAAGAATTAAATAGTTGGGTAAGGGTAGACGCGTAGTCATTGTTGCAGGGAGCATTTCAGTTAATTAGTAGCAGTTAGTTAATTTTATTACTATTAGCTACTATTTTGTTAATTTTGAATAAATAGTCTGTTATTACATTTGGTGAGTCACCAAAGTCTGTTATGCTGAGTCTGTTATTACATTTGGTGAGTCACCAAAGTCAACAATAGTCTGTTATGCTCGCATAATCTTAACCATTTTTCTCTTCTTCCTCAATTTCACAGAACTTTTCAACAACTTTCTCTACATCCAGTCAATTCCACCTCCAAACACTTCTCTTTGCCATTATTTTCAAAGGTTGGAGAGTTGTTAGAGGTGGGTGGACATTGATTCCAGCTGAATCAAGAAAAAGAGTTATTGACCTTCTACCATTGACTATTGTTGGAGGCTACTTGCTGCATTGCAGGTAGTTGCCGAAGAAGATAAATGAGAAGACCATTGTTGGATACTATATCAAGAAGTGGCCAAAGTAGATAAGGGAGAAGAAGAGTTGGCAAAGAGTTGGCCTAAATTGGAAAGATAGGGTTTGAAAAGATAGTTGGGAGTGGGGATCATTAAAGCCCTTATGTTGAAAGAATATATATCAACTGAAGATAAATACAACCGAAGTTTACATTAACAGGAATCAGAAATTAGAAAAGATGTGCATGCACAGAGATGATATAAAGCAATTGGAAGTTAATAAGTAGATGTGAAGTTATCTATGTGCAGTTATCTAGCAGTAGATGTGAAGTTAATAAGTAGCAATACTTTAATATAATCAACTGGAAGCTAATTCATAGACAAAGGTAAATTATTATAATCAAATGGAAGAATTTACAAAATGTTAAACACTGGTCATGCACATTAATTATTGGAATTTATCTACAGAAATGGATGGTTGATACAATTACAGGAGTATGTCATATTTTCAGGACCAGACAAGTTTTGAGTTATAGAATTGACATTGACAAATGGAAAAATTCAAAGCTAATTCAGAATTAGGAGGAAGTTAGCCAATTATACCTAAACTAGTTGAAAAGGTTGGTAGAGAAGGTTCAGACCCTGTTACAAAAATTAATTTTGGTGATGACATGGTTTCTCTGTTACAACAGAATGTTTTAGAAACAACTATTGGTTGCTATATATGGAAGTTCTGGATAGACATACAGATTATGGTGGAGAAGAAACCTCACCACATTCCAGCAGAAAACTATTGTCAATAACTGCTTAGTGAAGGATTCTGTTAGGGGTTTGTTTATATGCTCATTTTGGATAGTCCTGGATAGTCCTGCTGATGTACATATTGCTCATTTTGGAGTGAAAAAAAAAAACTTTATTGATTATTACAAAAGATAGTAATGCTTAGTTTTATCTTAAGTTTAATCAGACCACATGTCTTCCTGATACAAAATTCAGCAAAATTCACAGAACAGTTATTTGATGCAAAATTCAGCAATATACTTTGGTAAACAATGTGTTGAACTATAACGAAGAAGTGACTTACCTGTTCAAATCGATCCGGTAGGCTACGAGTTGATTGATGTAGAGGCCTGCTAACAGGGAGCTTAGAGCTAGAACCAGACTGCCAACTGCTATGAATGTTACGCCTCGGAGGAGTCATGATAGGAGGAAGCTGAAGGAGAAGGATTGTTGATTCGGATGGAATATGAGTTTGATGGATGAAGACTGCAACAAAATGATTGAGAGCAGAACAATGTTAGTTCACAAAAAATTGAAAAATATCAAACTTGAGATCATGAGATCATTGAGATAGTTTTATATGTAAGCAAAGTAAAGTCATTTTTAGAATATAAGCACTAAATTAACTACCAATTAAAGTCTGAGTCATCCATCCCAAACAAGTAGATAGAAGACAAAATTAAGTAATGAGTATTCATTATTACTCCTCATATGTACAAAATTTTGATTTTCTCTTCTTTTTTTTTCTATAAAAAAAAGGGGGAAATCAAAGCAAGCCTAATTCCATAACCTGAACCATAAATCAAACAAGAGGTCCACAATAGATCAAGAAGAAGTGAGTAGATAGAAACAGAAAGAACCCAAGACAGAGGCCTCACTTGCAACATTGAAAAGGAAAAAAGAACATCAGAGGATGATAGTAAGACAATCTTTCATATCACGAAAATACCAGAGGCTATAATATTTCAGAGCTACCCACAACAGTCAAACAAAAATCTCAAGTATGCCACACAACACACATAAAGGAAAAGACAAGTCATATGCGCACTGGGATTGACAAATAGAGCAATCTCATGCCATACATGGCAGTGAAAACAAGTTCAGCTACAAGCAACAAATACACAACTACTTCAAGCTGAAGTTAATTAATCTCTGTCACTTGTTTGACTGCCTTTTCATAATAATAATAATACATTTATTACTTTCAGCTAAAAAACGACCAGATCGAGCATGAACACACGCATCTGAAACTCTAATAATTGTCCGAAAATAAGCTTTGCCATGAAAGATCAGTTTAAGCATGATGTAAATGATGATTTTAATCGAAACAGAACATATTTTCTTTCTATATATATAAAGGCACGCAGAAGATTTCTTAATATTAGACAACGCAGAAGATTCAAATCCAAACCAAACCTAATCAACATCATAGCAGGACGGTAAAATTAGGGTTCCAAAATCAAAGTTATTATTAAGTTCAAACGAAAATAGAACCCACCTCACCTGTTTAGATCGAATCAGTTGAGTAGATTCTCAGGTGACAAAAAGCTTCGAATTCACCGTCGACCAATGCCCATTGTTGAAGCCGAAGAACATTCAGATAAGATAGATTGAAAATGGAAGAATGATGGGTTGAGGAAGAAGCAGAAATGGAAGAAGCTGATGTCCAGGTATAGCGAGACGGCGTGAGGAAGGGGGTCGACGAATTTTCTGCATAGTTTCCACAGGTTTAGTCGTGGAAAACAATCGAAAAAATGCCCGTATAACTTTCCTACGTTTTTACCTCATATTTTCTTTCCTTTTAATTTTCCTACTAACCAAACACTTAAAAAATATTTTCCTCACACTTTTTTTTCCTTTCCTTGCAACTTTCCATGAACCAAACACACCCTAAAGGATTCCTTTCATTGGCCCCTACTTATTCAATGGATAGTGGTCTTTATAGGTCATCTTACGAGTTTAGTAAAAAGCTAGTGGTTTAGGTTGTGAGTATGTTTATCCAATGTTCTTTCTGATATCTTTATTTCCAGTTGTAATTGTTTCCTCTTATACTTTTTCTCTTTTGTTTTGTAACTGCTAATGTTGTTTTTATTTAGAATAATATGAATATGTTTGTTATCTTGTCATTAATCTAAGTGGAATAATAATTTTAGCCTTAGCATTAGCATGAGAATGGTAGATGAAACTGGACTTATACCAAATGTATTGGTAACACCCACTTAAGTTCCATTTCAATGAAAGCATTCTTCATGAAAAAAAAACACTTTAAAAAATACTCAACTTGACAAACCAATGGTGAGACCAGTCAATTGTTCTGCAAACTAGTCGATCAATTCTGACAAACCAGCCAATCAATCATGTCAAACCAAACTTAATCTCAAAATGACAAACCAAATAATCGGTACATAGAACCTTTCGAATAGTATGCTAAGAAAATTCATTTTGCTCATTTTTTTTAAAATCTTTTCCTATTCATTTATAAATGAAACCCAAAATATAGCTCCAAATCATGATCAAACATTATCTAAATTTCATTAAATACAAGTACTTTTAATTTTATAACTCTCACAATTATTTGATATTATAATACCTAAATGAATTACTAAATGCTAAAACCCAAATATGAATTTTTAGAAAATTAGTAGAAAAACAATTATTGTAGTTGATAGTAATTCAATCCAAACAACAAGCTTGATAAATCAAACTACAGGTGACTAATTGATAAATATAAATTGTTAGTTTAAAATTGTTAGATATGATATGGAGAGTAAAATATAAACAATTTTCCAACTTAGATTGTTAGAATACAAGTATAAAAACATAGACACCACTAGCATAATTTTATCTACATGATAAACCAAGAATAAAAAAAACGTATAATTAACTTAACTAAAATTTATAAAAATGGTACCAAAAATGAACTAAACCAAGAGTTGTGGCAATCCAATATCCTAAGTCATAACCCCCCTCTACAATTAAAATGGTTGTGGATTTCCAACTCTCATGATCAACACCTTAATCCACCAAAGTTAGTACATACTAATTGGTGGAGTTGGTGCAACTCTGTTAACAACTTTGAGGCCTGTTAACAACTTTGAGGTCTCACAAAGGATTGAAAACTATAGAAAGATTAAAGTTGAAAATGCATAAAAAAGAAACCAAGAGAGGAGATTTGTGTGATGAGGAGGAGGAGGAGGAGAAGGAAGAAGAAGAAGAAGAAGAAGAAGGATATATGTGAAAATGGATGGCTTGGGTTTTTATAGGACAAAAAACATCAGTTTAATTAAGAAAAAAGTCATTGAAAATTAATATAAAAAAATCTCATATTCAAACTAGATTATCCTTTATTAATAAGGTTGGTAAAATGCTTTAAAAGTCAACTGTTATATAGGGGCTAGTAAAACCAAATTAAAGTAGTTATGCAACTCCTTGAAAACTTGAGAAAAAAAGCCATAATGGGTCGCCAACTAGGTAGTGAAATTGGTTCATACGAACTAGATTTAAATCATTTCAAAAATGATGGTTGGATCTAAATATATAAAATGATTAATTGAATTATTATGAATACTATTAAACCAATTGAATTAGACTCCATAAAGAGGTGATACATGGTAGATACAAATTGGATTAAACTTGGTTTAAAATAAAATGGTTGGTTAATAAGCCATGAAAATGAGAAATTTATAGGTGAGAAGAAGTGTTGAAGTTATGAATTAAGTGACCCTTAATTCATATACTTGAATCTACCACTTAAACTATACAACACTTAAGATAAAAGAGACAAGATTTGTAGAGCTAAATCAACCAAGGTATGCACTAATTAAGGAGGTTATTTTCACTCATCAAGAGGGAAGTAGGCTAACCAAAGACCCCTAAAATCAACCCCTTATTTCTCTTATATAGTGTTACAAATATTTAGTTAAAATCTAACTAAACTAGAGCTGATTAGAAACCAAACTAGATAGTTACTAATTAGTTACATATTCTAGTTTAATTTTAACCCAAAATAACCAAGTTTTCCTACCCAAATGGAGGATGTGTGCCCCTCTTCCATTCAACCCTTACTTTGGTTAATTTGGGTTGCGTACAAGTTATCCCCTAAAGTACATGCTATTACATGATTTTAGACATAAAAAGGTTAACCCCTAAGTTAAGATTTAAGAAGGGATTACCATAAGTAAAAGTTGGAATTACGAGGCACAACAAATAGTCATAACTCTACACAATGGTAGGCTACCAGCTTACTATCATCCTTTTGTTCCTTGTAGGTGTTTTGGTAGGGAGAGCTAGATGTGGCAGGTTGCAAAAGATGGTAGGGATGATGGGTGGTGCATGTTGGAAAAAGGTGGTAGGGGGAGGTGCTTTTGTAGGCTAAAAATGACAATTTGGACATGTGGGTTTTAGGCTACACAATCTTAAAGGTGGGGCTAGAGGAAAGAAAAAAGGTGGATAAGTATTGGCTGCAAGATGGCTTGCATGATAACATAAAAAGGTGGCTCAAAAGTGGCTTGAATATTGGCTAAAATATGGGTTCAAGTTTAGGGTGGCTTGGGGAAGTTTGCATGGCTCATACATTGTTGATTTTATTACATAGAAAAGGTTGTAGATTGGGGATATGGTTGTTTTCCCATAGTGTGTTAAAAAAATTAAGGGGGTTTGGAAGGGAAAGTTGATAAAAAGAAATTTTAGTAGACACTTTCCCAAATTAGAAGAATTTTAGGGTTGTCTAATTTGGAGAGAAGGGTGGTTAAAATAGGATTAGATGCAAAGGATGCTCCTGCATCAAGAGGATCGAATCAAATCAAATAGTTGAGATCCTACAAGTGGCGGGGCACGTGCATGGGTACATTTACCCTATTTATTATTCAACCCTTATAAAAAAATGTAGTGATATATAAAATAGAAAGTTTTATTATTTACTTTTAAAGTGGAACTCTAAGTTTGGACCAATATACAAAATCAATACTAAAAACTCTAAACATATTATAAAAAACTTTAAATTATAGTTCTTAGCATAATTTGTTTGTAAAACACTAACAAAAATATTGAAGACAACTCTACAAACTTTGCAAACTATTTTGGTGTAGAACAGTTATCTAAAATGTCCCAATCAACTACTTTTCGGTGCATTTTTTAACCTTTCCATGGCCATTTAATCCAAAAAAATCAATATCAAAAGTCTTTCCCTCTTTTTTTTAGAGTGATTTTGGATTTTGGATGGCAATTGTGAGACCGTTATTAAAGATTCCATGAGGCTCTCTTCAATGAACGTTTGGAATCATTATCAAATTCTTATTTTAGGAGTTATCAAATCCCCCTTCCCCAATAGTAAGATGGTGCTTGGGGCATGGCTATGATATGCGGTGAAGACAAAGTTAGGGTGGTCTAGTTCAGAAGATGTGTTGCATGTAAATTGGAAAGCAAAGGAAGTCGAGGGGTGTGCGGCTCTATGCACACTATAGCTTGTGTAGGGGAAACTCAGGTGTGGTGGTAACCATGTCCAATTGTGGAAGGTTGCTACATAAGCTGCTTGAAGTTGTAGTGGTTAGAGAAAGGCTGTGGATTATATTAGTAGTGGCTACCGATAATGCAACTAGGATTGGTAGCAAACAAATGGAGACGTGGCTCAAGCAGGGAATCAAGGCGATGGATGAGTTAACAAGACTAATCAATTGAGAGGGCCAACTCTTACGAAGCAAAATGGATGTGAAAAATGTAGTTAGAATACAAAGTGACGTTGGTGAATTTAGCTATGCTTAGCACGTGCACTTCATGATTTATTTCTCTTAGTTATCCAATAGTCTTTTTCATATCCAATAAGAGTTGATTCATGGTCGTAATTTATTCATATGCTTCATAATATAAAAGAAATTAACCTAGGAAAAAGGACAGGTTGATAGCAGAAGACATTTTCGTTCATTGTGTGATAAAAATGGAAGAAACAAAGAAATAGCAAAAATAGAAGACACCAAATTTTTACGTGGAAAACACTTAAAGTTGAAGGGAAAAACTACGAACATTCCACTATGATGATAGTAAGATTACAAGTAATTCTTCTCTAGTATGAACTAGAGGCTCACTCAATTTATTTGCCTAAAAGAGGATGGATTACAAATGATGGACTCTCTCACCAATTAAGTGGTGGATCACTCAAACTTCACTTGAGAAAATATGAGAACTTTTCTCAAGCACCTCACTTTTGTAGTGGCTCTCACTTTCTCTCTTTATGTAGAGGATTTTTTGATTTTCTTAATGATCTAAGCCTTCCCAAAGACCCCTATTTATAGGAGTAGAAGGGGATAACCTATAAGCCTTAGGATGACTCTTAGAATGTTCTCCCATTAATTTGAGCCAATGAACCTTAGTTACTTGCACATGGTGAAATGCAATTGCCTTTTCCAAATTCTCAAGAGGTCCAAAGTATTAATTATCTTTAGAACTCTACTATGCATGCATCATCCACATTATTATTAGTATTGTTATTATTGCTTTGGGAAACCCCCTTAATTAAGGAGGGACCCCAACAATCTCCCCCTTCCCAACCTAATCAGGGGGAACTAGCAAGCTAATGCCTTCACAACAATCTTTAAACTTCTTGGTTGTTATTGTCTTGGTCATCATGTCCAACCAATTCTTGTTAGTGTGAACCCTCTTGAGTTGTAGCCGCTTCTCCTCTAGCACATCCCTTATCCAATGATATCAAATATCGATATGTTTTGTGTAAGAGTGATAGGATGAATTTTTAGCCAAGTGAATGGCACTCTGATTATCACAGTATAGAGCATATTTTTCTTGCTCATGACTCAACTCTCGAAGGAAAATTTTCAACCATAACATCTCTTTGCATGCCTCTGTGGCTGTAATATATTAGGTCTCTATAGTATATAAGGCCACACATTTTTGGAGCTTTGATTGCCAAGAGATAGCTCCCCCTGCAAATGTGGTCACATACCCCGAAGTGGACTTTCTCAAATCAGTATCTCTAGCCATGTCAGCATCTGTGTATCCCACCAACACAGGTTTCCAGTTTCCAAAGCACAGACACCTCTTAAATGTACCCCTGAGGTATCGAAGTATCCACTTGATAGCTTCCCAATGCTCTTTTTCTATTTTAGACAAGAATCAACTCACAACTCCAACTACATGGGCGATATCGGGCCTGGTGCAGACAATGGCATACATAAGACTCCCAACAACAGATGAATAGGGAAAATTTTCCATTTCTTCCTTCTCTTTCTTGCTAGTTGGACTTTGGCTCTTGCTTAACTTCAAGTGACCAACTAGTGGAATATTTACTAGCTTTTCCTTATGCATGTTGAACTTCTCAAGCACCTTCTAGATGTAGTGCCCTTGAGACAACCATAACAACCTCTTGAGTCAGTCTCGAGTAACCCTCATCCTAAGGATTTGCTTTGCTAGACCCAAGTCCTTCATTTTAAAGGCAACACTCAATGCTTTCTTAGGTACCGCAATCTTCTTCTTATCATTCCCAACAATCAACATATCATCAACATAGAGAAGAAGGATAATAAAATCTCCACTTGTGTACCTCGTCATGAAAACACAGTGGTTAGTGTGAGTCCTTTTGAATTTGTGTTGTGTCATGAAGGTTTCAAACTTCCTATACCACTACCTTGGTGCTTGTTTGAGTCCATAAAGACTCTTTTTGAGATGACACTACTATGCATGCATCATCCCCATTATTATTATTATTATTATTATTATTATTTCTTGGGAAACCCTCTTAATTAATTAAGGACCCCAACATATGTGTTGCATGTAAACTGGAAAGCAGAGGAAGCCGAGGGGTGTGCAGCTCTATGCACACTACAGCTTGTGTAGGAGAAAGTCAGGAGTAGTGGTGACCATGTCCAATTGTGGAAGGTTGATACATAAGCTCATTGAAGTTGTAGTGGTCAGACAAAGGCTGTGGATTATACTAGCAATGGCTACCAATAATGCAACTGGGATTGGTAGCAAACGAGTGGAGATGTGGCTCAAGCGGGGAATCAAGGCGATGGATGAGTTGATGGGACTAATCAATCGAGAGGGCCAACTTTTACAAAGCAAAATGGATGTGAAAAATGTAGTTAGAATACAAAGCAACGTTGGTGAATTCAGCTATGCTTAGCCCGCGCAGTTCACGGTTTGTTTCTCTCAATTATCCCATAGTCTTTTTCATATCCAACAAGAGTTGACTCACGGTCATAATTTATTCGTATGCTCCATAATATAAAAGAAATTGGCCTGGAAAAATTAAATTGTAAGGTGAAAAATTAAATAACACACAATTTTAAGTGGTTCACCTAATGTGAGCTACGTCCACAAATGACAACGAGAAGGATAATTTTACTATGTAGAGAAAGAATACAAGAAATCCTCAATTCAATAGAGGATTGTGGAGACCTATCACTCTCAATTATTCTAACTCTCAAATGTGTGTAGAACTATGATGGATATTGTGATTCATATTTTAAGAACGGGCCAGAGACTACATATATATAGTCTTTAAAAGAAAACCCTAAAAAACTACTAATTGATGGAGATTAAAAACTGCAACTCTCCATTAATGGCAGTTAATACTACCAATTAATTTAGTAGTAAATTATTCGCTTACATTAGCTTCATATTTAAGTCTTCTATAACATCGGGTTTTAAACTCTTCATTGACGGTAGTAAATACTACGAATTAAAACTCTTTGGTTACTTCAACTTCATATTAAAGACTTTCATAACTGTAAGATTAGAGGCACAAACACAACAATCTCCACCTTGGCTCAAATCCACAATACTCATCGTCGTCATAAACCTCAAGAGGTAATCATATGCTGCAAGTACCATCTAAGTCTAAGCAATGCTTGAACTTAGTAGTAGGTAGTGGCTTTGTAAACATGTATGTAGGATTATCCGATGTGTGAACTTTCTTCACCACAACATCTCCTATAGCATTAATGTCTCTGATAAAATGGAACCTGACATCAATGTGTTTGGACTTCGAATGATAAGAATCGTTCTTGGTTAAATAAATAGGACTTTGACTATCTAAGAACACAACAGTAGTACCTTGTGCAACACGAAGCTCGAGAATGAGACCTCATAACTAAATGGCCTCCTTCACACCTTCAGTAGTTGCAACATATTCTGCTTCGGTAGTAGACAAGCCAACAATAGACTACAACGATAGTTTCCAACTAATAGCACTGGAAGATAGTGTGAAGTTATAAAAAAAAATAGACCTACGTTTATCTAAGTTAGCAGCATAATCAGAATCAACGAAACAAACAATATCAGTGGTCTGTGCTCTATTCCTATCGAACACCAAACCAATATCATAGGAACCCTTCAAATAACACAAAATCCACTTGATTGCATCCTAATGACTCTTATCAGGGTTGTGCATAAACTGGCTCACTATACTCACAGCATAAGCATGATTAGGTCTAGTGCACACCATAGCGTACATCAAACTACAAACTGTACTAGAATAGGGAGTGCTAGACATTATCTTCTTGTCTTCCTCAAACTCTAGACAAAGATTTTATGATTGTTTGAAGTGATCAGATAGAGGTGTAAACACAGGTTTACAATTACCCATATTGAACCTGTCTAACACCTTCTTAAGATACGTCTGTTGTGATAGAAATAACTTCCTAGCCTTTTGATCTCTGATAATCTCCATGCCGAGAATCTTCTTAGCTGCACCAAGATCTTTCATATCAAACTCCTTGTTAAGTTTTGATTTCAACCTGTTGATGAACGACTTATCCTTGGAAGCAATCAACATATCATCAACATAAAGCAATAGATAAACAAATGAGACACCTTCAAACTCTTTAAAATGAACACAATTAATAAACTTGCTTCTTGTGTATACTTTCCCAATTATAAAAGAGTCAAACCTCATATACCATTGTCTTGGAGCTTGCTTTAAACCATACAAGGACCTCTTCAACTGACAGACATAATTCTCCTTATTAGAAGCAACAAAACCTTTAGGTTGATCCATATAAATCTCCTCTTCCAACTCTCCATGGAGGAAAGCTGTCTTGACATCTAACTACTCTAACTCAAGATCCAATAGAGCAACAAAAGTAAGGAGAACTCGAATGGAGGTATGACGAAAAACTGGTGAGAATACCTCATTAAATTCAATACCTTCCTTCTGATTAAAACCTATAACAACGAGGCGTGCCTTCCATCTAGCATCTTCAACCCCAGGTATGCCTTCCTTCCATTTAAAGATCCATTTGCAACTCAATGCTCTTCCACCCTTAGGTAACTCAACTAACTCCCAAGTGCCATTCTTGTGCAAACTCTCAATTTCTTCATTCATGGCAACTAGCCACTTAGAAGTATCAGGGATGGATATCGCCTCAGAATAAGAAGAAGGTTCAACACCTTCAGTAATCTCTTAGAATAAGAAGAAGGTTCAACACCTTCAGTAATCTCTTCAGCAACCGCTAGAGCATAATTAATCAAGCCATCATCATCTCCATCTGCATATCTAGTGGGCCTTCGAATATTTCTCATTGGCCTATCACGAGTAATACAATAACCATCCACCTACTACTGCTAGATGGGACTGGTAGTATAAGCTAGATGGTCAATACCATCGACATCACTGCTGGGCTGTGTGGATGAGGAAGAGGGAGCACTATGATCTGAATTAATGGGCATCACTTCTAACTCCACCTTCTCGCTAGTACCCTGTTGATCACTTGTACTATACAAGAAAATAGTAGATTCTTTTCTAGAATATAGTAATGCATTCTCATTAAAAGCTATATCCCTACTCAAAATAATTTTTTTAGAGTCGGGACACCAAAACCTATACCCCTTGGACTCATAAGTATAGCAAAAGAAAATGCGTTTAATAGCACTAGGAGCTAATGTACCATGATTAACATGAATATATGTAGGACATCCAAAACATCTAAGAATAGAGAAATCAATAGGATTGCCTGACCAAACTTCCTCTGGAATCTTGAAATCAATAGATGTATGTGGAGATCTATTGATGATGTAACAAGTTGTAGAAACAGCTTTAGCCCAAAAGTCACGTTTGCTCCACAATCCAGTATTAGAGAGCATACACCTTACCCTCTAAAGTAGAGTTGGATTAATGCGTTCGGCAACACCGTTTTGTTGAGGCTTCCCAACTAGAGTATTATGTCTAGCAATACCATGATCTAAACAAAACTCATTTAAATCTATCTCAATGAACTCTAACACATTATCTATCCTAAGCTACTTTACCTTCTTCCCTGTGTGGTTTTCAACAAGAGCTTTCCACTTCTTGAAAGTAGGAAAGGCTTCGTTCTTGTGGAGTAGAAAATAAACCCAAACCTTTCGGGAGAAGTCATCAATTAGAGTCATCATATAGCGCAACCTCCAAAGGAAGAAACTTTGGATGGTCCCTATAAATAAGAATGGATATAATTTAGAATATCCTTAGTTCGGTGTGTTACAGTAGAGAATCCGACCTTTGTCTTTTTCCCTAAAACACAATGCTCACAAAAACTCTAACTTTCCCGTACCATTACCAAGATGACCATGCTTGCTCAAAAGATTCATACCTTTTCTCACTCATATAACCAAGACGCATATGCCATAATTGAGTGAGGCCCTCATCAGACATAGATGTGGATACAGCAGCTAAACCTATAACTATAGAACCCTATAAGATATAGAGATTGCCATATCTGTTGCCCTTCATTAGGACAAGAGCACCTTTGAAGACCTTTAGAACTCCACTTCAGCTAAATACCTGCAACCAAGAATATGCCTAACATTGGTCAGTGTCCTAATACATCCATCATGGGCCTTGATTTACACACCACCTATACCAATAACCTTGCACTAGGCATCATTTCCCATCAAGACAACACCATGATCAACCTACTCATAAGTAGTGAACCAATCCCTATTGCGACACATATGATAGGTACAACAAAAATCTAGAACCCATTTAGATCGACTCCTTTTATCCTCAAATGTAGCCAATAGTACATCACCCATAGAATCATTTTCAACAATTATATCGGCTTCAACATTACTATAATTTTTCGGTGGTTTTCCTTTATCCTCCTTATATTTCTTAGTTTTCAATTTATAGTAGTCAAAAATCTCATGCCCAAATTTCTTGCAATATCTACAAGTCACATTGGAACTATGTCCTCTAGATTTAGATTGGGATTTTTTTTCTTATTTTTACTACCACAGTCATTTGATATACCTCTAATAGATAAGCCTTCAGCTTTATCATCAGAAAGAACTTCAAGATCAAATTTCTCTTTCGAGAGCAAATTGGATTTAACATCATTAAAGGTAAGCGTATCAGAATTACCATATAACATAATTTCCTTGAAGTGTTTAAAGGTAGATGGTAAAGAGACGACCAATAAAACAACTTTATCCTCATCATCAATTTTCACATCTAGATTCTCAAGATCTATAATAATTGAATTAAATTCTTCTAGATGGGATTGAATAGGAGTACCTTCAACCATACATAGAGTATATAAACGTTCTTTGAGACGAAGCTTGTTTGCTAGACTCTTTGTTATATAAATCGATTCAAGCTTGAGCCATAAGGCAGATGTAGTTTTCTCATAAACAACCTCATGAAGAACCTCCTTGGATAGAGACAATTGGACTGTTGATAGCGCCTTCTCATCCAATTCGTCCCATTTCTCATCCATCATAGTCTCGGGCTTCTTAGATTTGCCATCTAGAGCCTTCTTTAATCTATTCTGGGTCAACACTGCTTTCATCTGAACCCTCCAGATACTAAAACTGATCTTGCCATCAAACTTCTCAATCTCGAATTTGGTAGACATCATGAACCTGAAGCTCTGATACCACTTGTAAGGTGAAAAATAAAAGAACAAATAATTTTACGTGGTTCACCCAATGTGGGCTACATCCACGGATGACGACGAGTAAGGATAATTTTACTATATGGAGAAATAATACAAGAAATCCTCAATTGAATAGAGGATTGTAGAAATCTATCACTCTCAATTATTCTAACTCTCAAATGTGTGTAGAACTATGATGGATATTGTAAGTCATGTTTTGGTAAAGGGCCAAAGACTACATATATATATTCTTCAAAAGAAAACCCTAAAAAATTGTTAATTGATGGAGATTGAAAATTGTAACTCTCCATTCATGGCAGTTAATACTACCAATTAATTTAGTAGTAAACTCTTCGGTTACTTTAGCTTTATATTTAAGTCTTTCATAACCTCGGGTTTTAAACTCTTCATTGATGGTAGTAAATAGTACTAATTAAAACTCTTTAGTTACTTTAACTTTACATTAAAGACTTTCATAACCGTATGATTTGAGGCACGAACTCAACATAAATCCATCAGGTGTAGTGTAATTGGAGATTTGGCCTTTTTGGCTCTAATTAAGATTTACACCTGAGTGTTTGATCAATTTTTCTTTCTCTCTTAATTTTATTTTTGACAACTTCACTGAAAAATGAAAAGATGATGCATATTCAATCGAATAGTAACAACAAATTGATGCATGATGCCCTTTGATTCCGTATGTTGTTGCTGTTTGACTAAAACTTTCGGTTCATTTCTGTTCCTTTCCTTTTGTTTGTTATCTTGTTCTTTAGAATTTTAATTCTCTTTCTTAAAATTAAAATTGATTTGATTATATATATATATATATATATATATATATATATATATATATATATATATATGTACACAAACACTGCTCTTGCATGAGAAACATGTGAACACTGCATGTACTGGGTTGCGTCCGGTTCTAGCAGTACACAGTTTGACAGAAAATAGGTGTGATTGGTTGCGCGAACAAATATATATGGCAGATGAGGAAAGAGGAAGACGAAAGAGGGATGCGTTTGCTTATGGTCTGTGTACCTATTATGAAATAGATCACAACGATTATTTTGATTAAAAAAAAATATCAATCGAACAAAAATTTAACTAGTTTGGTAACTTTTCTTCATGCAGCAAACACTGAACGGCAAAACGAAGCCCATACTAATCCAGGCAGTTCAATCCCTGATATCCTCCTCCAACTCCAACAATAAATTCCCCAACATGGTGTTTAACGCGGCAGGTCTTGGGGTCTCCGTGGATCCAAATCCAATTTATGTGGTATCCACGATCAAGGAAGCTGTCCAGATAGCATGTCATCATTAGCGACATTCCAACCCCGCCCTAAATGGCCCTATTAAAGATTATCCAAATCTAACTGAACGAACTTCCAGGTAACGACTTCAACACCCTGTTTAGACACTTACACGAAACGTTGCATGTGGAAGAAGAGGAGATCGACACAGAGGCAGCAGCTGTAGAAACCATGAAGCTAGCAAAAGATAATCCTAGCTGACTAATAAGGTGCTTTGTGGCAGGAACTCCAGAATGAACGGCTTTTCACTAAACACACTTGCATCTCCTTGGTTCTTGCTTTAGTGTACATTGGCTTTCTGTAAGGGTAAAAACAGAAGCGATGTGTAGAAACGAATTCACGAACTATTCAAGGAGAGAAGTGCAGGATCAATTTAATTTAAGCCATAAACACAAATAATGCGAAAAATAAAAGAAGACATAATTTTACGCGGTTCATCCAATGTGGGTTACGTCTATAAAAGATGACGAGCAAAGATAATTTTACTATGTAGAGAAAGAATATAAGAATATTCAATTGAATCGAGGATTGTAGAAATCTATCAATCTCAATTATTCTAACTCTCAAAGGAAATAGTAAATAAAATGTGTGTGGAATTATGATGGATATTGTGAGTCATGTTTTGAGAAAGGGTCAGAGACTAAATATATATAGTCTTAAAAAAAATTCCTAAGAAACTGCGAATTATTGGAGAGTAAAAACTGTAGCTTTCTTTTGATGGCAGTTAATACTACCAATTAATTTAGTAGTAAAGTCTTCGGTTACTTTAACTTTATATTTAAGACTTCCATAATCGTAAAATTTGAGGGACAAACTCAACACTTTCTAAGGAGCTGTCTGGACTGATTTACAGTGAAGGCTTGGGAAGATGTATGCTTCCAAGACGAGTCCTCCTGAGGTGAAGGAAGCTCACCATGATCAATTTCTGCAGGACTTTTTCACATGTTCTTGCAATATTCTTCTGTTCAAATGATACCGGACGGCCGTATGGTTCAAAATCTTCACGATAGGCAAACTGTCAACCCAACGACTGACACTAACTACACTTGAGATTTTGGCACAAGCTGCTTGTGAGCTGATATTGCAGGTTATTAATAGTAACGTTTTTATGTTGCTGGTCGTCTATGTGTATATATATATATATATATATATATATATATATATATATATATACTCCAGAGTCTTGTTTTGCTTTCCTCTCCCCCTTCTTTTTATTTTTTAATTGTTCTCTTTCTGCCGTATTTATCAAAAGTAAGTTCAACTTTTGACATGAAAACTCGACTAAAACAGAATTGATGCCGGGGACATGAATTGGGTCCGCCTTACATAACTATTTTGAACTGATGCAGGGGAAAATTGATCAAGAGAAATTTGACACTTTCAATGTACCATAGTACACTCCTACACAAGAGGAAGTCAAAGTGATAGTGACAAAGGAAGGATCATTCTGTATTGAATGTATGGAAACAATGATGATACAAATTCATTATGAAACTAGTGATGCACTGGCAAACAATATAAGAGCCTTCACGGAGCCAAAAATGTCTTACCAGTTCGGTCAGGAACTAATGGATCCATTTTACGCTATTGTTGCCCGCTCGGTGGCTGAGGATTCTACCGAACTAAACATCCCTAGCGTCGATTTGGTTCTTAGAAAGATTACTCGTGTAGTTGGTTAGAGTTAAAAATCGTTGGAGACTAGTTTCCCTTTCCCTCACCCATCATAATGGTATTTTTAGTGGCTTCCATACCAACCATAGTTTGACTGGGCTTGTGTTACATCCCTTATCCTTTTTGTCCTGCGTAGACCTATAAATAAAAGTACAATTATGATTGCAATGGATCACCGCCAGGTGTCAAGCATGTCGATCGTTTTGCCCACCATTGCCCAGCTCTGCGCTAGTAACACAGAAGTCCGAGCCTAATCTGAAGAAAAATAGTGTCAAGCATGTCGATCATTTTGGCCCACACCCTCAATATTATGCCACAGCTCCCTAATCATCCGACCTGACCTACTCATCCAAAATACACGAAGGAGAAAACCTGCAAGTTGAAGATATGATAGGCAGTGAAGATCGAGTTGCAGAAGGCCGTCACATGAGGAGAATGGCGAAAAAAATGCAGTAGTTCATGAGGAAGTTAGGAGTTAGTCGGAGACTTACAAAGGAAGCGTCGGGGCAATATAACTGGAAGTCGGCGTAAGGAGTGGGATGTGGACGTGGATCACCAAGCAGATATAGCTATTCAGAAAATGAATAACTAGAGAGTAGTCGGCTCTCTATAGGCCATGGAAGAAGGCCACGAGGCTTGAAAGTTTAGCTGTTTGACCCCATTCCCATCCAGGATAGCTGAGTGCCAATCTACAATAGGTATGCGTGTACTATAGTTATGGGTATACGTGATTTGGTTTTATTCGGTTTTGGCGTCCGACAAAACTAAATCACAAGTTTATAGGCTCAAAATTTCTTAAAGTAAATCAAACTATTTGGAGAATTCGATAGACCAAACTAAAGTATAATTTTATGGTAAGTTTCGATTCAATATGTAATTTATGTACTTAAATATTTATTTTAGTATTTGTTTTATGGAGAAAAATTATATTTTTTGTAAGGTAAAAAATAAAATAACACAAAATTTTACGTGATTCATCAAATGTGAGTTACGTCTACGGACGACGACGAGTAAGGATAATTTTACTATGTAGAGAAAGAATACAAGAAATCCTCAATTGAATAGAGGATTGTAGAGATCTATCACTCTCAATTATTCTAACTCTCAAATATGTGTAGAACTATGATGGATATTGTGAGTCATGCTTTGAAAAAGAGCCAGAAACTACATATATATAGTCTTCAAAAGAAAATCCTAAAAAACTGCTAATTGATGGAAATTACAAACTATAACTCTTCATTAATAATAGTTAATACTACCAATTAATTTAGTAGTAAATTATTTGGTTATTTTAGCTTCATATTTAAGTCTTCCATAACCTCGGGTTTTAAACTCTTCATTGATGGTAGTAAATACTACTAATTAAAACTCTTCGGTTACTTCAATTTCACATTAAAGACTTTCATAACCATAAGATTTGAGACACAAACTCAATAATCTCCACCTTGGCTCAAATCCACAATACTCATCGTCGTCATAAACCTCGAAAGGTAATCATATGCTGCAAGTACCAACTAAGTCTAAGCAATGCTTGAACTTAGTAGTAAATAGTGGCTTCATAAGCATGTTTGCAGGATTATCCGATGTGTGAACTTTCTTCACCACAACATCTCCTACAACAATAGTGTCTCTAATAAAATGGAACCTGACATCAATGTGTTTGGTCTTCGAATGATAAGAATAACGACGTTCTTGGTTAAACAAATAACACTTTGACTATCTGAGAACACAATAGTAGTACCTTGTGCAACACCAAGCTCGAGAATGAGACCTCGCAAGCAAATGGCCTCCTTCACACCTTCAGTAGCTGCAACATATTCTGCTTCTGTAGTAAACAAGGCAGCAATAGATTGCAACGATGCTTTCCAACTAATAGCACCGGAAGATAGTGCGAAGATATTACCAAAAATAGACCTACGTTTATCCAAGTCAGCAGCATAATCAGAATCAATGAAACCAACAATATCAATGGTTTGTGCTCTATTTCTATCAAACACCAAACCAATATAGAGGAACCCTTCAAATAACGCAAAATCCACTTGATTGCATTCCAATAACCCTTACCAAGGTTTTGCATAAACCGACTCACCATACTCACATCATAAGCTAGATCAGGTCTAGTGCAGACCATAGTGTACATCAAACTACCAACTACACTAGAATAGGGAGTGCTAGACATTAGCTCCTTCTCTTCCTCGGACTCTAGAAAAAGCTTTGATGACAATCTAAAGTGAGCAGCTAGAGGTGTAGATACAGGTTTACAATTACCCACATTGAACATGTCTAACACCTTCTTAATATACTTCTACTGTGAAAGAAATAACTTCCCAGCCTTTCGATCTCTGATAATCTCCATGTCGAGAATATTCTTAGCTACACCAAGATCTTTCATCTCAAACTCCTTTTTAAGTTGTGATTTCAACCTGTTGATTAAGGACTTATCCTTGGAAGCAATCAACATATCATCAACATAAAGCAATAGATAAACAAAGGAGCCACCTTCAAACTCTTTAAAATAAACACAACTATCAAACTTGCTTCTTGTGTAGCCTTGCCCAATCATAAAAGAGTCAAAGCTCATATACCATTGTCTTGGAGCTTGTTTTAAACCATACAAGGACCTCTTCAACCGATAGACATAATTCTCCTTATCAGAAGCAACAAAACCTTTAGATTGATGCATATAAATCTCCTCTTCCAACTCTCCATGGAGGAAAGTTGTCTTGACATCTAACTACTCTAACTCAAGATCCAATAGAGCAACAAAAGTAAGGAGAACTCGAATCGAGGTATGACGAACAACTTGTGAGAATACCTCATTAAATTCAATACCTTCCTTTTGATTAAAACCTCTAACAACGAGGCGTGCCTTCCATCTAGCATCTTCAACCCCAGGTATGCCTTCCTTCTATTTAAAGATCCATTTGCAACTCAATGCTCTTCCACCCTTAGGTAACTCAACTAACTCCCAAGTGCTATTCTTGTGCAAACTCTCAATTTCTTCATTCATGGCAACTAGCCACTTAGAAGTATCAGGGCTGATATCGCCTCAGAATAAGAAGAAGGTTCAACACCTTCAGTAATCTCTTCAGCAACCGCTAGAGCATAATTAATCAAGCCATCATCATCTCCATCTGCATATCTAGTGGGCCTTCGAATATTTCTCATTGGCCTATCACGAGTAATACAATAACCATCCACCTACTACTGCTAGATGGGACTAGTAGTATGAGCTAGATGGTCAATAAAATCGACATCACTGCTTGGCTGTGTGGATGAGGAAGAGGGAGCACTATGATATGAATTAATGGGCATCACTTCTAACTCCACCTTCTCGCTAGTACCCTATTTATCACTTGTACCATGGGAGGAAATAGTAGATTATTTTCCAAAAGATAGTAATGCATTCTCATTAAATTTACATCCCTACTCAAAATAATTTTTTTAGAGTCAGGACACCAAAACCTATACCCCTTGGACTTAGAAGCATAACCTAAGAAAATGTATTTTACAGCTCTAGGAGCTAATTTACCATGATTAACATGAATGTATGAAGGACATCCAAAAAATCTAAGAATAGAGTAATCAACAGGATTACCTGACCAAACTTCCTCTGGAATCCTGAAATCAATAGATGTATGTGGAGATCTATTGATGATGTAACAAGGTGTAGAAATAACTTTAGCCTAAAACTCACATTTTCTCCACAATCCAGCATTAGAGAGCATACACCTTGCCCTCTCAAGTAGAGTCCGATTAATGCATTCTGCAACGTCATTTTGTTGAGTCTCCCCAACCAGAGTCTTATGTCTAGCAATACCATGATCTAAACAGAACTCATTAAAATCTGTATCAACGAACTCTAACCCATTATCTATCCTAAGCTTCTTTACCTTCTTCCATGTATGGTTTTGAACAAGAGATTGCCACTTCATGAAAGTAGGAAAAGCTTCATTCTTGTGGCGTAGAAAATAAACCCAAACCTTCCGAGAGAAGTCATGAATTAGAGTCATCATATAGCGCCTACCTCCAAAGGAAGAAACTTTGGATGGTCCCCATAAATCAGAATGTATATAATCTAGAATATTCTTAGTACAGTGTGTTGTAGTAGAGAATCCAACCTTTGTCTTTTTCCCTAAAACATAATGCTCACAAAAATCTAACTTTCCCGTACCATTGCCAAGATGACCACACTTACTCAAAAGATTCATACCTTTCTCACTCATATGACCAAGACTCATATGCCATAATTGAGTGAGGCCTTCATCAGACATAGATGTGGATATAGCAGCTGAACCTATAACTGTAGAACCCTACAAGATATAGAGACTACCATATCTATTTCCCTTCATTAGGACAAGAGCACCTTTGGAGACCTTTAAAACTCCCCCTACAGCTGAATACCTACAACCAAGAGAGTCAAGGGTGCCCAAAGAGATCAAATTACGCTTTAAATTAGGAATATGCCTAATATTGGTCAATGTCCTAATACATCCGTCATGGGCCTTGATTTGCATACTACCTATGCCAATAACCTTGCACTGGGCATCATTTCCCATCAAAACAACACCCCAATCAACTTGCTCATAAGTAGTGAACCAATCCCTATTGGGACACATATGGTAGGTACAACCAGAATCTAGAGCCCATTCAGACTGACTCCTTTTATCATCAAATGTAGCCAATAGTACATCACCCTTAGAATCATTTTCAACAACTGTATCGACTTTAGCATTACTAAAATTTTTCGATTGTTTTCCTTTATCCTCCTTATCTTTCTTATTTTTCAATTTATAGTAGTCAGAATTCTCATGCCCAAATTTCTTGCAATATCTACAAGTCACATTGGAACTACGTCCTCTAGATTTGGACCGGAATTTTTTCTTATTTCTATTGCCATAATCATTTGATGTGCCTCTAATAGATAAGCCTTTAGCTTTATCATCTGAACGATTTGCAAGATCAAATTTCTCTTTTGAGAGAAAATTAGATTTAACATCCTCAAAGGTAAGCGTATTAGAATTACCATATAACATAATTTCCTTGAAGTGTTTAAAGGTAGATGGTAAAGAGACGACCAATAAAATAGCTTTATCCTCATCATCAATTTTCACATCTAGATTCTCAAGATCAATAATAATTGAATAAAATTCATCTAGACGGGATTGAATAGGAGTACCTTCAACCATACGTAGAGTATATAAACGTTCTTTGAGACGAAGGTTGTTCGCTAGACTCCTTGTCATATAAAGCGATTCAAGCTTGAGCCATAAGGCATATTTAGTAGTCTCATGAACAACCTCACAAAGAACCTCCTTAGATAGAGACAATTGGATTGTTGATAGTGCCTTCTCATCCAATTCATCCCATTACTCATCCATCATAGTCTCGGGCTTCTTAGATTTACAATCTAGAGCCTTCTTTAATCCATTCTGGGTCAACACTGCTTTCATCTGGACCCTCCACATACTAAAACTAATCTTGCCATCAAACTTCTTGATCTCGAATTGGGTAGACATCATGACCTAAAGCTCTACTACCATTTGTAAGTTGAAAAATAAAAGAACACACAATTTTATGTGGTTCACCCAATGTGGGCTATGTCCACAAATGACGACGAGTAAGGATAATTTTACTATGTAGAAAAAGAATACAAGAAATCCTCAATTGAATAGAGGATTGTAGAGATCTATCACTCTCAATTATTCTATCTCTCAAATTTGTATAGAACTATGATGGATATTGTGAGTCATGCTTTGAGAAAGGGAGAAAGACTATATATATATAGTCTTCAAAAGAAAACCCTAAAAAACTGCTAATTGATGCAGATTAAAAACTATAACTCTCCATTGATGGCAATTAATACTACCAATTAATTTAGTAGTAAATTCTTCAGCTACTTTAGCTTCATATTTAAGTCTTCCATAACCTCGGGTTTTAAACTCTTCATTGATGGAAGTAAATACTACTAATTAAAACTCTTCGGTTACTTCAACTTAACATTAAAGACTTTCATAACCGTAAGATTTGAGGCACAAACTCAACATTTTTACTATTAAAAATCAATTTTATGACATTTATTTTTCTGAATATACAACCAATATAAAGTCCAACTATAACATTTAGTTCTCGATCAACATCAAATCAAAATCATAACACTTAAGACTGAGAAAATAAAAGACATGAAAATTTCAGCTAATAGGAGTGCGTGCGTGTAGTGTGCGGTTTATAAATAATAATTTAATTTACAAGACTAAACTAAAAAAATCTATAAATAATAAAACATACTATTAAACAAACCACCCCACAAATTACATCTTTTTCTTACGATTGAGATCTTCTTCTAAACACCCTAAACCAAAGTAATAGACCTTTCATGACAAATCACACCTAAAGGATGATTTGCACACTTTCTGATGTACAATATTGTAAGCTAAAAGATACAAAGAAACAATGTAAATATATAAAGGATTTTAGGGAATGTTGAAGGGATTAGCTCTAAGGCAGTTTAGAAAAGGTTTGACAGGGTGAACTATGTCATCTAATTTAAAAGCAATTGGCCAATATATTTGTTAGACAACCTGATGGAGCTAGAATACTTCACATAAACTCACCTTGCCTTATAGGGCTCACATAAGTAGTCGTGGATACATTATAATAATTCTTAGACATATTTGATGAAGAGGTTTAAAGTGAAATTATGCCCTAAAAATTCTTCAAGCCATTAGTTGGCTTATTTCATATGAGAGCCCTTTACTTTAACCTTAGTGGAGGACTTAGTTCAAACTAACAATATTAGGCTAAATAAGTGACTTGTTTGATTATGGACCAAGGAAGGACTTAATGGTCATTAATAATTTTTTAATGAATACACATGCTTGTCACATGTCATGGGCATCCAAAAATAAGGGGGATCAGCTATTTTTGTAATACCCCAAATTTTTACTATTGAAATTTTTTTTATTTAAGACAATACGGAAAATATAATTAGAAAAAAATAAGATATTACCACCAAACATAACATAGGGTAGACGTTTACTGCCTATCACATATTACATACAAGGTTAAACCAAGTCATCCAACTAAAAATAGAGCGTGCAACTTAAATCACATAAATATTTTAAAGATTGTTTACAATCAAGGACCTCACTAGTCCCTAGCCAAATCAAATATAGGGAAGCGATAAATTAAGAATATGGGTTATATAAGTTAGAAAAATAGGTTGGGGCATAACACCAAAACCATGGTTAGTTATTAACCGCATAAAATTCTCTAGGTGTCCACGCTCTTAAGCCTCAAACCCAATCTAAGGTAGGTCCACTATTGGTCATCCTAAGAAACCTGCACATGGCCCACTACTTGTGGGAATGATCAAGTGATTGAGTAAATGGGAACATCAGTACGCTCCATACAAAGTAAGCCAAGTTTCCTCCTCGATAGAAAAACACAAGCATGCAAATTCTCTTATAACATGGATATCATTTTTAATATGTGTCATATTAATGCCATATACATCAATTTAGTAATGCATCAGAATATACTATCATGTATAACTCAGGCAACACAAAGTATATTATGCTTATCTCCATATTGTAATCACATATGTACTAGATAGATTAATTCTGGTAACCCCAAGGGTTTATTTTCTAAGTTACCCCAATCGATTTGATTATACCAATTCCTTATTCATATATTGATATATATCAACATCTAGTTAAACATTCCAATTAAAAACCAATTGGTCATTTAAACCATCATATAAGTGTATATATCAGCTTTTACCATTTTTATCATCTAAACCAATGTTACCATCATTATCCACTTTTTATCATTCTACTTATTCCTTTACTATATTTTATCATCCATTTACTTATCATCAATATTTTTATTATTGAGCAATGGATTGTGCACCACTCCATGGTCTGACATACCATAGAAGCCTATCCGAACCAAGAGATAAAATGTCTAGGCCAAAGCCAATCACTAAAGTGAAAATAAGTTCAAGCTACCAATCACTAAAATAGATATAAGTCCAAGTCGAAGCCAACCATAGAGATAACTAGACCCTTTAGTATTGATAACCCCTAGTACATCATTAGTGTCTATAGTAGATAAGGTACCAAGATATCTAGGATCCCACCAGGAGGAAAACTATCACCCAATAGCGAATCAAGGATCGGGTAACCAAGACCCATATACAACTCGATTATCTTTCACTTTATTTGATTAGTATATTATTCGTGAGCATAGTGATCACACAAGGCCTATAAAAAGAGTAAGCAAGGCATTCACATATTTCTTCCATATTAATCATTTCTACATCCTACACTACCATGGAAAGGAGTTTTAATAACGGTTATTTTATAGTTTTAATGACGGTTTTCAACTATTATTGAATCGCCCGTTATTAAATCTTTAATAACGGTTCATAACCGTCATGAAAAATACACAAAAACCCGCGAATATGTGCGTAAACTTCATATTTAATAACGGTTTTTACTTAAAAACCATTGTTAAAAAGGAACTTTTAATAACGGTTCTTAAACAGAACCGTTATTAAAACCTAAGTTTTTAATAACCGTTTTATTTAAAACCGTTATTAAAGCATAGGTTTTAATAACGGTTTTCATAGAACTGTTATTAAAACTATATGTTTTTTTTTAGCATTTTTCTGTTTTGTTCCTGCCCACATACACAGTTGTATGTTCAAACAATTACCAAATCTGCAATGTAAAACAACATCAATTCATACCAAATCTGCAATCACACCATAATTTCAATCAATCTATAATTGGTATGCATGTCTCAATACACCAACTATACTTAGGAATAAAAATTAGTGGGCATACCACAACTTGGTAGCTCTACACCCCAAAGTAAAGAGTTCACAGATCTAGGCTGGAAGACCGAAAGATGTAGACAAAATACAAACCTGAAAATGCATGTAGAATATATAAATCGCTACCTAATACTGAATGAATGAGTGAACGTGCTTGGCCCATTGGTCTCTAACTTCATCAATTTCATCAACATTATATTGCTGGCCTCGTGCATAGTCATCAGTGAAAAACTACAACACCCATGTTTCAATTAATATATAGTTAGCCATTAGGTCAAAAATATATATGTCATGATTCATTAATAGAAAAATATGGAAAAGCAAACATACATGGCTTGGATCTATGTTGACCAATCTATTCTAGACTATAAGATCCATTGCTCTACGTACATTGTATCCACAATCATCGTCGTTTTGCTGTTGTGGACACTGTCAAATGAATTCAGTTAGCTCTCTAACTATTATATATTAATTTGAATTAAAAAAAAATACAAAATAGTTTTCTTCCTACTTACCATGATAGGCTCATATTGAAGATTCTTTGGTTATAGGACACCATTCCTACCTCTCCTTTGATATGCCGTCCGTAGTGCCCTAATAAATAGAGTTGGATACATAATATTGTAAGTATATATACCTCAAATAATGAAAGTAGAATATATATATGTATAAATAAGCTAATGAAGTAAGAAGTGAAAAGTATACTAACATGTCGATAAATTCCTTCCCACCACGACGAGCGACCTCAAAAGGCACGTCATAGGTTCGAAGGGAATCAAACACATAAAATTTATTAAGATCGGGTCGGACGGCGTACAAAACCCAATGTTCAATTGCGAGGTGAGGAATGAGATAGAGCTTGTTATGTCCCTCAATCAAAATGCGATCCGCTAAATAGTTTATGTGTCTACCCTCTGTTATTATACTACTGTTAGCTATGTAGTATGGGCACACAAACACAATAGAGGACAACATTCCCTCCAACGCAGCACGACTAGCTACCAACCTATATATGGACGACAATAACAATGGATATTTGTTAATAACTAATAACTCATATAAGAGGTCGTAAAAATTCTATTTCTCTAAGAGTACTAAAATCTGAAATATGAAATAATGCTTACGTGACATAAACGGCGACACTCGTGGTTGACATCCATTCCTGATTATAAATTTCGCTTATGTCAACCGTCGATACCATGTAAGTAGCATCGTCCCTTCCAACATACTCAGGACGACAATCAATGGAAATATAATTATTCCCGAGGTAGTTTTGGGCATAGAAATACAATAAAGCTAATGTTGGTGGAGGTTGGCGTATTTTCGAAGAAGGAATATTTTGTGGGGCAACTGATTTTTTAGATTTAGCTCTCTTTCCTTTAGCAGCGCCCTCTTTTGTGTTGCTCATTCTACTAGTACCTCTCTTGGTTTTACTAGTAGGAGCAGTCTTCTTCTTTGATTCCTTAAATAATAATAATAAACAAAATATGTATTGAGCATATATATATGAAAAAGGTATAAACAATGTAACTACGAAACTAGGTCTAATGAAGATATTGAATGTCAATACCTCTTCAGTAGTGAGACGTATCTGATCTACAGGCCAAGGCACGAAGCTTCCATGAGCTTCTAGCACTGTGGCTGCCTCATCGCCCTCTTTATAACAAGGCAAGGGCGCAGTACCAATGATTGGAGTGTCAATACTCACCGGCCTTGTAATTAGGGCTAAGTTGTACCCGTTGACAATTTGCGTTTGGGTACTGTGACTGATGCGGACCATTCCTTTTGCCAAAAGAGTTGAAAGATCATTCGCTAACAAGTCACATTTATGCAAACCCTAAACGAAAATATTACAAATTATTAATTATTTATGACACCAAATACATTTAATAACAATTCATAGTTATGTAATGCTTACCTCGGAAAGAGAAGAAAGATGTGCATCACCTTCACAACTGTCTCTGACACTATTTACATTAGATATGTGAAGCTGATCATGGTTGACTGAATCGGATGGCTTATACCCTTGAGATTTATTAAATGACAACTCTTGCTCCATTGTTTCCATCCGTTCAAATGCCACGTTCAATTTCTGTGTGAGGATGGCGACTTGCTCATCAGTGTTACGAGAACCACGAGATCAACCACGTACGCTCGTTTTCGTAACACTTAATCCAAGACCCCTGTGTCTTCCAGGGTGTTCTACAATTCCTATAGCCTGTGATACAATGTTATATTGGTCTACCCCCTCCTCACCATCTGACGCTTGAAGTTCGTCCTGTAATGTATATAATATATGTAAAATTAGCTTACATGAATAAGCATAATATAATATTTTTCTAAAAGAAAAGTAAGCAAGGTTTCAAATATCTACAAACTTACAATTTTTGTCGCTGCAACATCTACATCTTCATTAATATATCCATCTTTTTTTGCTCTAGCCTTCTTCCATAATGTACCAATATTAATGGACGAGATACATGGGTCTAAGTCTTGGGCTATGAGCTATAAATCAAAAAATATTTTTATAATGTACCAATATTATAAAATTCGTTAGTACGCTGTAAATAGATACCCTTTGCGAGCCATATTATGCTAGTATTTATTCTGCTTCGCAATCTCTTTATTTTTGGCACTTTTTTCCTATGTGACAAGCCAAAACATAGTGACATAGTTATTTCAATATTATGCACAATACTAGGATCGATAAAAAAAATTTAATTGTTATCTAACAAATACCTTAAAATCACTCGTAAGACGATATGCAATAAATTGGTTCCAACTTTCTTGATCGATGAAACCATATCATTTGGGTGGATTCTGCCATAGAGAAGCATCCCTCTTTCTGTACATTTTCCTACGAGCTAAATATGACCTAAATGTTCTTAGATGCTCCCCACAATGTCTAAGAAGCCATTTCTTCCTACTCTCTGGCACATTAAATACTCTCTGCATTGTAAGACATACAAATGTATACCGATATTAATGTATTAAAATTAATAACATTTTACATACATAAATGATTACATAAAATAGTATATTTACCGTGATTTCCTGCCAAATATGCTCCTTATCACCCGTTGGAACCTACTTCCAATTATTATAGGAGATAGGAACACGGTTACGTGTCACAAGTGAAATGTAAGTCAAGAACATGTCTACATAAGGGCCAATGGGAAGATTGTAAGTATTCCATCCCAACTCGACCAGTTCTCCTTTATTCCTCATATCTGTGATGATTCTCATAATTGTCGGCCCTCTTTTCCCTTCTTCATCACTGTTGTCCCTATCAATATTCTTATTGGCCATATCTCTAAAAAAAATCAATAAATAAATTATGTTAGAATGTTATGTATTCAGCATAATTGAGTTGAAAAATGCATTTAAAAAAACCGACAATGATATTATATGTTACAATATTATTACCCTCATTGCCTTCTTTTCCTTCTTTTTCCCCCTTATTTTCGGATTAGATTCAGGATCTGATACATATATTACTTCACGATGATCATCCCTGACATATATTTCCTCCTCATTAATTATATTGTTATCATCGTTCAATAATTGAGTTGCTTGCACAGTTGAGACACACTCGTTATTCCAATTGGCATCATTTTCATCATCACATTCATTAGCATTTCTTTTTTTCATAGATAGTACTACAGACCATCTGTTATCAGCAGGGTCAGTGACATAGAATACTTGTGTCACTTGTGATGCTAAGATGAATGGGTCTTGTTTATGCCCTACCCTATTAAGATCTACTAATGTGAATCCATCTTCATATCTAACCCCACTGTCGTTATCATCCCATCTGCAGCCGAATACAGGGATTTTAAATACAGTGTAATCTAACTCCTATATATGTTCAATCACACCATAATAATTTATATCTGCATAAGTTGGATTCTTGTCTTTCGCACTAACAACATGCATTGCCTCGGCCACTAAATTCACCCCACTATTCTGCATTGTACTCTTCCCATCTTGTTCTTTTGTATAAAAAGTGCAACTATTGATCACATAACTGGTATATTGAAAAACTTCATAACGAGGTTTCTGAGACAACCAATGCAGGGTTTCGGAAATTAAAGTTAGGAAATGTCCGACATAAAAGTAATTATTAAAAATCAATTGAATTATAAGTTTAATAATTCTCAAATCACTCTTGCTTAGAAAGAATTAATCTCAAATATATCATGCTATTCTGTATATATATATATATATATACGAATCATGCTAACAAGTTTCCAAAATTATATTAATGCTGATCAATGAAACTCCTCATACTTACAAAGAGTTCATATATATATATATATATATATATATATAGATACATACATACATACGTAGCAAAATATTATACAATTAATAGTTCAAATTACAAAAGATATACATACTATAGGATTTAAGCAATAGCAGCACTATATACATCAAAATGTTGCTACAACTCAAATACCTAAAAAATGAAAACTCATATCTAAAACTAAATCCCACCATAGCCTCGTCAAGCCCGACTAAAAACTATAACTCTAAAAGTCCACTCATCACGATATATCATTTGATCCCTGACATCATCGCAAGAGAGTATACTCACGAATAATCTAGGGTAACCGAGGTGGATACTCCGAGGCAAGCTATGACGATACCTCCACTCATCATTGATGACCATCAGTTCTCTCGATATCCTATCATACTCTCTAGCAAACAGCTCACCCTCAATAAATCTTGGGTGTGGTGCATCAGTGTGGTAGACAAACCACTACAAAAAAGTAGACGTAACCGATGCCCATGGCTCTATCTAAGGCAAGGTCAACAAAAGGTGATAAGATCTGAAATGGAAGGGGTGATAAGATGAGCCACTCGCGTACAAATGACATAGCTCGTCATATAACCATATCACATGAGTCCGTACATCTATATGTGGCGCCATATGAAAATAGAGTGGAGGGTATGTCATCTCACTGCCTACAAATGAGAACCACTAAATCTTATCATTAAGGTTGTTCTCGAAAGGATCTAAATTACAGAATATATAAACTGATCTTCAACTAGCTAGACAAATCATAAATATATTCTACCAGATCATAACCAACTATGTAAACCTAAAAACATCAAATTACTTAAAATAAGGACATAATCTTTAGTTATATATTTAACAAACTAGCTAAACATCAAACTATCATCAAATCATTCAAGCTATGCATAGTAAAATCAAGTAGATATTAATAAGATAATATATATATATAGTACAACCTCATAAATCCTATATGATGATGATGATGATTATTATTATTATTATTATTATTATTATTATTATTATTATTATTATTATTATTATTATTATTATGATTATTATTATTATTATTATTATTATACATAATTATTCATCTCTATTTAATTTTTATCACAACACCGATGCCCAACCAACCTCCTCAATTTTTCCCCATGCACAATACCCTTATCCTTAGGATTTTTCCCTATAGCCCTAGTTTATATTTAGTATAATAAACGATAAACCCTAACCCTAACCCTAACAATAATTAACCCTAATAAATTATAATAAAAAATAACACTAAACCTCATAAGATAATGATCCTAAACCTATAGCTAACCCTAACCCTAACCCTAACCCTAACCCTAACACTAACCCTCCCCCTAACCCCAACCCTAACCCTAACCACAATTATTTTAGATTATATATACACATCTTATATATAAATATATTACAAATATATATACATATAATAGAACACATATAAACACACATTTTACGGAATATAAATACATGTCTTACAAAATATATATTAAAAAAGCATATAAATACACATGATCTGCATAATAATGTGAGTGCTAAAAAATTATATACACCTTAATTTTATACTTAGAACGTACATATCTTATGATAATAATATATATTTTAGGCTTGTGGATAAAATAATAATACATATTTTTATAAAATAGATTATAAACACATTTATATATATATATATATATATATATATATATAAATTAAGGTCTCGGCCGGCCACAATCAAAAAAGGCCACAGCAAAAATTTTCACCAACACATCAAACAATAGATTTTTGAACAACACATCAAACACAACCTCTTCGGTGCAACATGCATGCATTTATATATATATATATACGTATTAGTAGAGACAAATTAAGTAATTAAGGAAGAAAAACACATACGTAAAGGGAGCAACGACGTACAAGTTGAGAACGGCAACGACGAGGGTACAAATGCTGGCTACATTCGCAAGAATGGCAGAGGGGTGGTGGAGAGATGGCGATGCAAAGGTTTCCCTTAATTCAGAGGAGCCGGAGCGGTGGTGTAAGGGTTCGCAAGAGAAAGAGAGTACGAGAGGGAAGCGGCAGAGTCTGAAATTTTTGGCACGAAATAGAAGAGAAAGAAATAAAAGGAACTTTTAATAACGATTCTTACAGGAACAGTTATTAAAACCTTGCCAATTTTGAGAATGGTTCTTGTTTGAACCGTTATTAAATCATGTTTTAATAACGGTTTTACATCAACCGTTATTAAAATTCCCGTGCAAAATTTCACCTTGCACTTTTAATAACGGTTATTACCTAAAACCGTTATTAAAACTTCCCGCGCATTAATTTTCACGCATTTGATGACGGTTTTCGAACCACCGTTATTAATGTCCCATTATTATTTCCCGTTTCCATAGTAGTGCTAGTTATATATGAGGTTTCCATTTATCCTTATCTAATATTATTCAAGACCATCATATTAATTTATTCAAGCATATGTTTTGCTTCATTATTCTTCTCTCAAATACTGTAAGAGTTCATATATGGTATACCCATTAGCCTTTAGAATACTCATTGAGTATGTCATAAGTTATGATGCATTTAATTTATTCACTAGGTCATTAATCTATGATAAAAATCTATATTTTATCTGATGTAGAAGCATCTCTAGATTACTCTCAATCTTATTCTTCAAATGATGAAGAATAAGAATAATTAGCATACTTGCATATCAAACCCATTATGTTTGAAAATTCTTATGTTTCTAATGTTTTGTCGAGTAATTCTTGTAGGTGTTGTACATGTTAGTAAGAAGTTCATGCTATTGAAGATCATTGATGTACAAGAAAATAGTATTACAAGAGTTACAAAGTGCATGAAAGAATCAGGCTACAAGATAAAAATTTGGATTACATATATTAAATCTATATATTACATATATAGAGTTTATGTAGCTTTGTTATTTTGTTGTATACTTTTTAAGGCTTGTAGATTGTCATTATAGTTAGTGTATATATGCTTGTGGCATATTTATGGTTCAATTTTATTAATAAGGCCAAGACATCTAGTCTTATTAAAGGAAGGCATGAATGAATAAATGTATATATATACCTCCTTGCACATTAATCTTGGTAGACATTGATGATATGCGAATAAATAATTTAAAAGAGAGAATTAGCACTAGGGACGTGTGTATTCTTCTTCTTCTCTTTTGCTTCTTCAAGTGAGTTGATTAGAGAATTTCAAAGTGTTTTATTGGGAAATATAGGATTTCTCATTAGAATGTAAATGATCTTAGAGTGATCAATGCCACCCTACCAAAGCCATTGAGTGTAATCAAATTTCAAGTCAAAGAGTTTGAAAGTTTTTGAAGTTTTTGCAACTTGTAATCTAAAAGAAAAAGTTCCTGGTTGTAGAAGATTATTCATAGATAATCTTCCACATCAAAAGTGGTATCAAAGTAGGATTTTAAGTCCACATTACAAGTGTACAAACATCTCAATGTTTCAACAACAAAAATCTACCACCATTGATTCTAGTAAGATTCTTGATTATTCTTAATTGAATTCCTTGAATCTTAATTAGTTATTTTTGAATCTTTATAAAACCTACATTTTACATGTGAATCATGCATGTGTTAGTATGATCTTTCATGATTCTTGAAGATATCTTGAATGATAATGCGTTATAGTTTCGACATAAGGATAGATAACATTTTATGTTAAAGTTATGCGCATAATTTTGTGTGTGTAGTGTGGATGATTTTTCATCATGCTAAGATTTAAATTTTTACATGAGAACATGCATGCTTAGGGTTTCTTTAATTCTGGTTGATCACATGTGGTGATCATATATTGGTGTTGATATTGATGTGTTTTAATATTGTGTTTCATTATCAAGTAGAGTTTATGTAGATTGAAATGATATTTTTTCCCACATGAAATTTTTCTTGATGTATTCGAATGCATGCCTGAAATCATAAAGCATTTTTTGAAGTGAA
Source organism: Tamarix austromongolica (assembly GCA_039764185.1). Lineage (NCBI taxonomy): Eukaryota > Viridiplantae > Streptophyta > Magnoliopsida > Caryophyllales > Tamaricaceae > Tamarix > Tamarix austromongolica. Next base: position 32,324,435 of record CM077813.1, on the reverse strand, counting down.
TTTTTAAAACTTACTAAATTCTATATCAGGAATTGAACAATATTAGGTTTAGTGTACTCATATTTTTTTGTGTTTGATTATTTTATTTGTTTGATAATTTTGTATTTTACTCATTGGAATCACAATATTATACAAGAATAGAATAAGAGCAATATAGTGGTAGTGAAGTGTTTCAGTTTTTATCAACTAAAACCCTAGTGGAACTTGAGTATGGTTTACTATAGTGGTAATCAAATCATGGAGGGGGAATGACATTTCCAAGCCATGTTTGAATCTATTCAAAAACTTTCAAATAATTTAGATCCACTAATTCCCAAATTAGAAAAATACCTAGAATACAAACTCAACTACAAAAGTCAGAGTCTAAGTTTGTCGAATAAGATTTGGTTCAAAATATCTAAGAACAAAGAGAATTCTATACAGATTGATTAGGGAGTGCTATAAAGTCAAATAATCCAACTAAGGGAAGGTACTTGAATTCAATAATAGACTATGATGAAGAGTCTATAGGGAATGGAAGTAATAGAAAGCTCCATGACTATCAATCTAAGTATCATCAAAAGGAAGATAAAGGGATTAAGCTTGGACTTCCTATAGTTGATGGCAAACTTGATGAAGACTCATTTTTTGAGAGGTTATAGGAAGTGGAGGCTATCTTTAAATTTAAAGATTATCATGAGAAAAAGTGTAAACTATCTACTTATATGTTTAATAAGTTTTCTAGAGTATGGTATGATAACCTAAAGAGGACTAGGGAATAAGACAATAAATAAAGATTAGATCTTAGTAGAAACTTAAAAATATATATATATGAAGAAGAAATGTATCCCTAAAGAGTATGAATAAGATAACTACGTTAAATTGAATACTCTTAGGCTAGGACTACTAAGTGTCGAAGAGTATGTTAGGGAATTTGAAAGGTTGAAACTTGTAAGTGATATCCATGAAAGAAAGGAATAAACTTATGCTAGATTTTTAAGAGACTTTAACATGATGATTCGAGATAAGGTAGAAACTTGTCTCTATAATTCTTTAGGTGACATGATTATACTTTCCCTAAGATTTGAAGAATAAATTAAATCCACTAAGCCTCTTGTTAAAAAAGGTATTTCATTTACAAAATACTACTTAAGTAATTAAACTACAAAATTTAGAGTGAATACTTCAAATTCTACCAATCTTGATTAAACAAAAAGAAATTTCTAGAGAGGAGAAAGGAAAAAAATCAAATTAAATATTTAATAGGCAATGTTTTAAATGTCAAGGGTTTGGACACTTTTCTCGTGAATGTCCTAATCAAAAGGTATTATCCGCACAAGAGATTGAATCTATGGAGACACGTGAGGAAGATTCTGAATTTAAACCTTTTGAGGAAGTATATAGTGAATCTAAGAAAGAAGAGAGTGTTTGTGATATCTTGGAGAGAGTACTTCAATTACAATCTATAGAGCAGCCTACTCAAGGTAGAAGATATTTAAGACAAAAGGGAGAGTAGGAGATAGGATTTGTTATATTATCACTAATAGTGGATATTATACCAACATAGCTAAAGAGAGCATGGTTAAGGATTTAGGGTTGAAAACTACACCACATCTAAAGCCTTATTATCTTTAATGGTTGAATAAGGACAAGGGAGTCAAGGTAATAAGACAAACCCCAGCATCATTCAAAATTGATAATTATTATGATGACGTGTTATGAGATGTTTTACTTATGGATTCATGTGGAAGTTTATTAGGTATACCTTGGTGGTATGATAGAAATGTTACTCACAATGTTATTACTAATGAATATCTAGTTTTAGAAGGATAAGAAGAAGCATAAACTTAAACCTTCTAAATATGATAATGAGAGCATAGTCGAGAATAACAAGAGTTTATTCTTACATAAAAAGGTTATGGTAAAGTATATTCAAGAAGAAGGAAGTTTTATGTTGTCGTTACAAAATAATCTCTATAAGGGGAGAGAGATAATGATAATCCTCAATTATATAAACTCCTTGATGATTATCACTATATTTTTCATAATGAAGTACCACCTAGATTGCCAACTAAGAGTGGAATAGAACATGCCATAGATTTAATTCCTAATGTGTCCTTACCTAATAGGCCTAGTTATAGATGTAATCTAAAGGAGGCTAAGGAGTTACAAAAACAAATACAAGAACTTATAAGAAAAGGGTATGTGAGGGAAAGCAGGAGTTTATGTTGTGTTCCTGCATGACTTGTCCTTAAAAAGGATGGTACCTAGCGTATGTGTATTGACTCAAGGGTTGTTAATAATATCACTATCAAAAATAAATTTTTGATGTCTAGATTAGTTGATATGTTGGATGAGCTATATGGAGCATGAATATTCTCTAAGATTAATCTGAGAAGCGGATATCATCATATGAGAATAAGAGAGGGGGATGAGTGGAAAATTGAATTCAAAACTAAATATAGTATTTATGAGTGGACAATGATACCTTTTGGCTTATATAATGCATTGAGTTCATTTATGAGACTGATGAATGAGGTTCTTCAACATTTTATTGGAATTTTCATCATGGTGTACTTAGATGATATACTTTTGTACAATAGGAGTGAACATGACCATCTTATTTATCTAAGGAAACTATTTGACAAATTTTGTAAGACTAAACTCTATGGAAAAATGGAGAAATGTGATTTTATGCTTTTGAGTATATTATTCCTTGGGTATATAATGAGTAGCAAAGGTATGAAAGTTGATACCATAAAAATTGAGGCTATTAAAGATTGGCTAACACTTGATGATATTCATAAAATAAGGAGTTATCATGGTTTGGCGATTTTCTATAGGTGATTCACTAAGGATTTTTCTACTATTACCACACTAATAATGTAACTCATGAAAAATAGTGAATTTAATTTGAGTGAGGATGCAACTAAGGCCTTCTAAAAAAAATAAGCTATGCATTGCACCAATACTAGATTTAGCTGACTTTGATAAATTATTTAAAGTTACATATGATGCAACTGGGCCAGGGAAGGAGTTGTACTCTCATAGGAAAAATGAGCTATTGAAATTTTAAGTGAGAAATTAAATGGAGGGAAATTAAACTATTCCACATATGAAAAATAGTTCTATGCCATCATACAAAGCATAGAAACATGGAGTCGTTATCTAAGGCCTAAACCTTATATTTTACATTTGGACCATGAGAGTTTGAAATATTTGCATGGAAAAAGAAGATTGGTCTGAGGCATACAAAATGGGTTAATTTCTTATAATCCTTCATGCATTCTATCAAACATTTCGATGGTAAAAAAAATGGTTTGGTAGATGATTTTTCTTGTAGATCCATAATATTAGTCATGTTGGATGTTAAGTTATTGGGATTTGATATGCTAAAGGAACTATATGATAAAAATGAAGATTTTGTTGAAATCTATAATGTGTGTAAAAATAATGGTAGTTGTGGTAATTATTTACTACAAGATCACAATATCTTCACACTTAATAAGTTGTGTTTACCTCGTTCCAGTGTACGTGATTTACTTGTTAAAGAAGTACATGAGGGGGTACAGATGATCATTTTGGAGTTCATAAGACCATGGAAATACTATAAGAAAGTTTTTACTAGCCACAAATGATAAAATTAGTACAAGATATTATAGGAAGATGCGTAACTTGTCAAAAAAGTAAAAGTTTCTTTCTTGAGGGTTTGTATACTCCTTTACCAGCGCCTAATCAACCTTGGAAAAGTGTTAGCATGGATATTATTTTAGGATTACCAAGAATGCAAGGGAGTAAAGATTCTATTCTCATAATAAGACTGATATTGCAACATATATAGTAGGCTTATATTTCCAAGATATAGTAAGGTCACATGGAGTTCCCAAAAGTATAGTATCTGATAGAGATGTAAAATTCTTAAGTTATTTTTAGAAGACATGTTAGCACATGTTAGGTACTAAGTTGTTGTGTAGTACTTCTCATCATCCACAAATGGATGGTCAAACCAAAGTGACTAATAGAATTCTAAGTACTTTGCTACAAGGGTTAGTGAATAAGAACACAAAAGATTGGGAATTAAAGCTTGCATTGTGCTGATTGGTGATACTTATTTCGATGCCTTAGATGTTCATGAGGCATTAGGCGGAGCTAAATGCTGAGTATGGACTTGGCATAAGGATCAAGAGTGACATGGCCAGTTTTTCCTTTTATGACCTTCTACTTTGTTTTGAGTTTCCTAGACTTAACTTATACCATCTATAAACTTATTTCCTCTTAAGGAACTTAGACTATGTATGCTAAATTATAACTCTTTGACTACACACTCTGAATTCTATCTTATAATTTTTCAATACTTATTTGAAGTCTTATTTAGATTTGATTATGATGATTATTAAATATCTTTGAGCTTTTTTTTAGTATAGGAATGACCGTGGGTCGGGCTCGTACTAATCACAATTGTAAAATTCCCGAAATTCACATGTTCTAATTTATTTACTTTCGTTTTAAAAAAAATAGTAAATTTTGGGTGTTACAGCACGACCATGCAAAGTCTGAATATCCACCTATTCGAGAGCAAGAATGTTGCACGGCCACACAGCGACAGTTACTCCACATTCATCATGTAGATTTTAGAGTAGATTTCGTAGCACTTTTTCCCTCTTATTCCCAAAAAAAAATTCATTTAATTTTGGTTATTTTCAATAGTTTGATTTTTTAGAGATTCAAGTGCATATTTGTGTATGATCAACTCATAATCTATTTTTTTTCTCCTCTTTTTTATGATTAATTCAATCTAATTTCTCTTCTTTGTAATTTTATACCATTGTTATGTTTATGATGTAATTTAATTTGTTTATTTTTCTTAAAAATATGAGTGTGTAATCCTTTTTGCTAGGATTGAACTAGGTCCATCTAGTATTAATATGATGAATTGAGGTATTATATTGTATGTTTAGTTCATATTTACAATTTCACGTGCTAGGATCAATTGTTATAAAGTACATTTGACGAAATCCGACCTCCTTAGGTAATATTTGCAACTAAAAGGTTGAAATTATTATCAAAAAAGTAGCATACGAATAGGAATTTAAGCAATCACGAAAGTAGATATTTAATTCTCAGGGACTATAAAAGTGATAATACTTAATGGATTTGATTTAATTTCTTAGTCACAAAAGTTGTCAGTAAATTGTATTATACACATTCTTAAATCTTCAAAGAGGCTAGCGAATATATTTAGACCTATTGTTCACAATTATTGAATTAAACTATGACATATACCTTGTTTTATTAGTGATTACCAATTTGGAGACCAAAGTTCAATCCTAGGTTTCATATCTATTGTTTTAAAGCTTACAATTATAAAGTCTTTGTATTTATTCCCGCTACTTACTTGCATATTTTTGCTCCATATTGATCTAGATATCTAGAATAATGATGTTGTGTACTCAATTGTGAAGTTCCTGTGGGATACGACCTTAAAGTGCTACAATAAATCAGTGCGCTTGTGGATTGAGCCCATCAAACACCTTAAAAGAAGATATTAAGTGATGTGTTTTATCAAAGTGGCTGGAAGGTTGGATCGAAGATTGATGGTAGAAGATGTCACCCACAAAATGATGCAAAAGAAACAAAGGGTTATGAAGGATTACAGGTGAAGAAATCAAGTAACAAAGGTAATGGTTCTCAACAGATTTTGAATTGGTCTTCAAATGTGTTGAGTTTGAGTGTTGATGGAGGAAGTGAATGTCCCAAAATTTCCTTACTCAATGTAGACTCAAATGAGAGAGATAGACTTCAGCTAATTATGCTCAAAGTTTGATTAAAATTCTTATTCATTCTGCAGTCAAATCTCCTTACAATTCATGCGTACAAGTATATATATAGGAGAGGAAGTAGTCGGTGGTATCATGTTGAAACCAGTTGATTCTTTCCCTTAATCCAAGCCCACTTATCATGGTTGAATTAAGCCCATATAACACTTAATCCAAATCATAATATCATTAGTTAAATGATACTAAGGATTAATATTACAAAGCTATACAATTAACTAAGATACATACATGAAATTATATGAAACCCCTAACTTACATAAAATACACTTAGGGTTAGGGTTTCCAACAAGTTAATATAACTAATGAATATCATCACTAAATATTATTGTTGTAAAGTATCATCACATGTATGCCATAATCTTGCATGCTTTGAATACTTGTACACATTAAAGTGTATTAACATCTTCTTCTTGTAAATATGTGGCATACCTACAAGAACAACTTGAATGTTTTTCAATATCAAGTATATAAGAATTATCAAGAATATTTAACATGATAGGCTCCAACATTAAGAAAGCTAAATCTTCTTTACCTTGGGAATTAATATGAACATGACAATCATTAGGTTCATTACATGATCCTACATCATTAAGCCTCAGTAAAACTCCTTAAAATTCATTAAAAAAATAAACCCAACAAGGTTTTAGGAACAAATATAAGAAAATACAACCTCACTAAAGAGAACAAGGAAATAATTTAAATCCTCATTCTTTTACTAAATCTAACCCTAACAAGAAGGATTTAAAGTAAAGATTAGAAGAAGTGCAAAATATATGAAGAAGAAGGTGAGTGAAGGCACAAAAGAGGGAAAAACAATGGTAACGATGTAGTTGAGAAAAAATGAGGAAAATAGAGATTACTCTTGCTAATATACCAATGATCTGATGAGAAATAAAAGGGAGGGTGTGTAACCATGAAACTCTAATTATCTCACTAGAAATTGGGTATTTTTAGGCAAAAATTTCAAGAAAAATGAGCTAACTTCCCTCATAGTTTAAATGGTGATTTCTAAAATGTTCTAGAGCAATGTGCCATAGAAAATCTAAAACACCAAAAGGGAAAAGGGGGAAAAAAGGAGAAGGAAGTATGTTTACAAAATATTATGAGATTGGGGGGGTGAATTGCTTGTTCTATGGTGCATGAAAGAGAGAGGAAATTAGGGAAGAAGAAAATAATGGTAGTCAGATCATCAACCACCTTTTGTCCATTCAAGTCCCCTAAATCCAGTTGAGGTAGGAAAAAAAAATCTTAGATTAATGGTCACAATTCATCAAAGTTGATTAAGAAATAGCAGGTACTTGATTACCACATTCAAGATCATTAGGAGAAATTTTCATCTAAAATGGAATTTGAAATCTCTAAGGTTGGGTGAAAATCAAAATGAAACGACAAATCGATCAATCAAGTTATAAAATTTATCTACAAATGTACCAGTAAGCCAAATTATTTCCTTATTTTCCAAAATTTTCCAAATCTTTTGCAAATCAAACCTATAATTTATTTCCAAAACAATATCAAATGCCATAAAACCAACACCAAGAATATATTTTCACAAGTTATAAGCTTAATTTGCGAGGTGTTACACCAAAACTTACAAATATCTCAACCATAAATTATGCCATCAAAACATGCTTGAATCTAGACACAGTAAACATCAAATTTCATCTACAATTAAAGATCTAATACATGGTATCATCAATTTCATCAAAACAAAAGATCCTCTATAACCCCAATTCTGACTGAAACCCACAACCCACCAAAATGAATTATGTTTATATGTTGTAAGAAGATATTACATAAAATCTTAAGCACTTGATTAACAAAGAAAGAATTAAAGATTAACTAAACTCTTTCGTAAACCAAGAAAATAAATCAAGAGAAAATTAGCAAAATCATCACATAAAAATCAAATCATAAGAGGTAAAATCATAGATAAAAAGGATGGTAAACTTATCTTCAAGATTTGGAAGGAAAATAAGGCTCAAGCAAGATTTGGAAGAAGAAGAAATTATCAGCGTTTGAAGGGTAAGTTGTCATCTTGAACTTGAAACTAACTCAATCTCCAACCATGGGGGGATGGATATAAGGTTTCAAAAATGGAAAGAAGAAGAATATGAAGAAGTGGTATAAAAGATCAGGAGAAAAAAAGAAGGGAGGTTAGGTGGGAGAAGGAGAGAAAGTGAGAAAGAAAGAAAAATATGATTAGTGTAAAGGATAAAGGCTAGGAAGGTAATTTGTTGAGTCTTTAGTGAGAATTTTTCTATAAAATATCTAAGGAAGGAAAGGTGGCAATAGTGAAATACAAGGGAAGAAAAGGAGAGGCTAAGATTAATCCAAACACTTAGTGAAATGTTAGGAAGAAAGGAAAATGCGAGGAGTAGAATGTGTAAAATTATATCTTTGCTAAGAAAATCAAACTCAATTAGATTACTTTATAGAAGGCAACTACAAAGTGTTTGGACATCAATAATGAATGATTCTTATCTATATTAATCAATATTAAAATGTTAGAATTGATCATCAAAAGATTAAAGAGTGGAGAAAGAAATTTCATATCTAATAATCTATTGTGTCTAAAATTATATGAATAAATATAAAGTTCACATAAATAATTATATGGTATTTTTAAATTATTTTAAACTCAATTACACTAAAATATGGTAATGCCCAAAGTCTATTAAATTTTTTATAGCCTCAATGGTTATTTTGAAGCTTAAAACACTAAAGTAGGACTTATTGAAATATAAATAGTATTTTTATCTCAGAGATCTCTTCTTATAATTTTAAAGCCATCTAGAAAACCTCAAAAAATTTAAGAATTCTAAAATGACAAAATTAGAATTATGAGAAAGGAGTTTAATAGCCTAAGATGGCTGAGAAAAGCTGGTATAAATAAGCTTACGAGAAAGAGTTAAGAATAGAAACAAAATATTTTAAAGATAAAACAATAAATTTTAATTTGAAAATCTTGAACAAACTAAAATTTAAAAAAAAAATAAAGTATTACGCACATTCATTTAGGGACCATAATGAACAATTAATCAAATCCACATGGACTTCAAACTTAATAATGACAATTTTAAACTTTAATAGTTTATAAAAGAAAAGACAAAAATTATGAGAATAAATTCTATATATGTATTCTGACATTTTACATTCTACAAATAGTTCATGCTATCAATAATCTTCCTTATATGCCTCAGCATTTTAAATTATTATCATTGAACTATCAAATTCATCAATAAAGTAATAACTAAGTTATTATACAACAAAACCAATTTCCTAGAACTACTTTAATAGATATATCCCAACATCTCTAAGACTTATTTTTGCTGTGTCGTATTATGAAAAGATACGTTTATTAACCGTCAAAAGAGATGACACTTTACCAAGGTACTTTATAAAATAAGTTTTATTTGAATGAGATTATTCATGGCATACATATAACTTGATTAACAATGATTAATGACAGATATAATATAGTCAAGAAGATAACGAAAATAAAAGAGTAGGTATAACGTAAGACGGTGTTTATATAAACGATTAATAAGCTAAGTGAGAACATCACCATAACCAAATTCCACAATGACGCACATAATTAATATAGGCGTTACAACCGTTTGCCTTAAAAGACACATACTAGGTTTTAGTAGTACAAACACAACTGCCAAAAAAGTCGACACTTGAGATGCACAAGAGGTAAATAAAGATATATTTGCTAAGTAAAAATACAGAGCGAGACTCAAAATAAGCAAGCACGCAGGGCGGCCGGCCTGTTGGGGAGCCGGTCACCACCGCCCATGCATATTTCATCATAATTCACGAAGCATTCATCATCACTTTGATTTGAAGGGGATAGCCCTAATCACAACTTGGTGGTAGAGAGCTGCAAGCGCTGCTCCAATGAATGGTCCAACCCAGAAAATCCACTGCATGTATCACCCAAAAAACAGCAATGATTTTTGTCATGCACCCATTCGAACTATCAATTGATTGAGCCTACTTAGACAAACACTATCTTTTCTTCCTTTCCGGTGGTGGATAGTAGGAACTGCAACTAGCTAGCTAGCTTGATTAATTGAAAACACGTAGATGCACTGCAAGAGCTACTTACATGGTCGTTCCATGCTTCCGACCTGTTGTAGACGATGGCAGCTCCAAGACTCCTAGCCGGGTTAATACCGGTCCCGGTTATTGGTATCGTAGCCAGGTGAACTAAGAAAACAGCAAAGCCGATTGGCAAAGGAGCCAAAATCTACATCGGTCATATATGGTAAAAAGAAAAAGGAAAAACGTTATTGTAAATTAAAACTATGAAGAAATAAACAATTCAAGTACAAGAAGATCGAAGAAAAAAAGAGGAAAAAAAAAAAGACGTTGCTTACAGGAACGTGAGAGTCCCTGGCGCTACGCTTGGCATCAGTAGCAGAGAAAACAGTGTAGACAAGGACGAAGGTACCGACAATTTCAGCACCAAGGCCGTCACCTTTAGTGTAACCATGAGCTACCGAATTAGCCCCGCCACCTTGCAATTCGTATTGACTCGGCATGAACCCTTTGACTACTCCAGCACCACATATCGCACCAAGGCATTGCATTATTATGTAGAACAACGTCCTCATTAACGATAGTTTTCTCGCTAGGAACAAACCGAAGGTTACTGCTGGGTTAATGTGACCGCCTGTAAAATATTAATCAACCAGACGGTAACTAATATAGCAAGGGTAACCCCCAAAATTTTATATAATAGCTATATTCGCAGAAGGCCGTAAGGACAGCAGCATGATCGAAATTTCTACTATATATATAATATCGATTTTCCTTTAAATTAGCTATCAGGCTAAACGACTTCCACTACATGAAGATAGAAACGCACCCAGCTTAACTCAAACCAATGTAAGTGATCTTGGTCTTACGGTAGAACTATGATCCAGGCTCGTAACCTAGGTCCTCTATTCGAATCCTTTCCTATAGTTCGATCACTAAGAATGAAGAAACACACATCATCGTATCTATTTGGGATACTCACATATGTGAGTAGTGTAGATCCAGCTGATTAATTAGTATATAGCATGAATCTGTCCTGTTTAGAGCTAAGTATCAAAAATAATAATTTATTTTAGAATTTTTTTTAGACAATTTTTTTTTAAAAAATACATAATTATTTTTCTTTCCAAACATAGCCCAATAAAACTGTATAACTGTACTATATACTTTATAGTTTATGTACTCCCTCCAAATATTCTAGTAAGTAATTCTCGTCTGTCAGAATTCTCAGAATTACATCTTGGATGTACCGGTCTATATAAAGTAATGATAATAATTTCCAAATTAAGCACGTAAATCACAAATCCTTTCTTCAGAAACAAAAATATACTAATAATTAAACAACCATACATCAATAATAAGTATATACTTACGATCAGGAGAGGAGGGTTACGGACAGGGAAATTAGGTACGCACCAGAAATACCAGCAGTACAGTAGACAAGAGCAAAGATCATGCCACCAAAAGCCCAAGCAATTCCTTGAACACCAACAGACTTACACATGGAATCCGATCTCTTAACGCCCATAACAGTTAAGACAGTAATATAAAGGAACAAAAATGTTGCCACGAACTCAGCAATCCCAGCCCTATAAAAGGACCAAGAAGTAAGTTCACTTGGTTCAATAAACGGAGCTGGAGGTGGTTCCTTGTAATCCTTCTCTTCATGAGTTTGTGCTGCTGTTCCGATAGGTTGCCTTTCAGAGAACTTGTTGGCTCCTAATCTCACATCCTCCTCTTTGCCCTCCATAATCCTTGGCGACGACTGTTTGCTCTCTCTCTAACTTCTCTTTGTTTCGTGGGGTTTAATTTTGTGGGAGTGAGTTACCGACTTCGGACGGACGGAGGGGAGGTAAGCAAAGAGTTATAGGCGGAAATTTGGACGAGGACTGGTTGGAGAATATTTTGTTTGGGGTGGGGGGGGGGGGGGTTGTATAAGAGCGGAAAGGTGGAGCCCTGTAAAAGAAGTTATCGTGGTGAATTTAGTTACCTATCATGTGGCCGTCAGCCTTATATTTTATTCATTTTGGCGGGGCTGAGTTGGGGGCTCTCGAGCCTTAGGTAGGGTTACAAACAAATTAAATCGATTGGGTTTTAATTTGATTTCTGAGTTTAAAATTAAAATTTAATTTATTGATAAATAAGTTAATTTTTGAATTAGCTGAATCGAATGAATTTATAAATGTCTATAATAAAAAAACCGAAGTTATAAATTTTTATATTATAAATAAATCTAAATCTTAAATTTTTTATATTTAAATTTATTTTATTTTATTTTATTGACTCTCCTGCCTGACTGCTAAATGATGCGTTGCCGTAATATAAAAGCTACACTTATATCTAATACAGAGATAATTATTGAGTGGAAATAAAAATAATGTCCATGAACATATCATATAATGGAAATGTGACATGTGTTACTGTACTTTTACTGTAGCCGGTGTCTTCTCTGTATATCTTAGCTGGGCGAACGAGGGCCACAACTTTTCTCTTTTCTTATTGTCAAATGAAGAAAATGTAAGTTCCACCTTCATTTGTCATGATTCGGAAGCGACCACCGTCCTCCTTGGAGGGGCAACTTATAATTATCTCTTTGGCATATCAAATTTGAGGACACCTGGTCATTTTGAAGTGAAATAATACTATCTATCTAAATTTTAAATTTAAGTTTTTTTTTAAAATTTTTTAAATATATATATATTTTAATATATTAATTTTTATTTTTCTTAATAATTAAGTAATACAAAATAAAAAATTATACTATAAAAAAATGTAAATTTTTATTGCTATAAGAATAACATTGATGATGATCATAATAGAAATAATTTTAATAATAAATTTTTTGTCTTTTTATATCATAATTTTTTTATATTATATTATTATTAACTTATTTTAGTTAATTATTAATAAAAATTAAAATTAATATATTACTATATTTTTTTTTGAATTCAAATTTAAAATATAGATATATAATATTACTCTTGAAAGTGGCCTGGTAGATAATGTTATGGCCTCACCAGCCTTCACATAAATTGTGATGATATTTGAATTTTGTGTCACCGTCCAATGATATTAGGCCCGACAGCACGTACGAAAGTGATTCTGTGTCGGCACTCAGCAGTGCGTTTGGAGGTCTCACGGGGGAGAGGGACGGGAACGAAAAATTGAAAAACTTAAGAAAATATCTTTTAAAATATATCAAATTTATGAAAATTAAAAGAAAAATTATTAAAATATTAAAAAATTATATTTATTATTTATATTTGTTAATTTCATTATTAATAATTTTTTAATAAAAAAATCAATTAAATAATTATTTTTATAAAAATTAATTAAATAATTACCAAAATATTTTTATAAAAGGCGTGACATTTCGAAGACGGAAGGAACCCAACTACCGTCTCGGTGCATGAGAGATGGTCGATGACTCGATCGTGAAGCCCCTTGACATCCGTACGCAAATCCCATTGATGCTAGCAATTTGCAAGGCCAGTCCTTCAAACGAGCAACGGTGATTCATTGACCGAGTGCATTTGGTGTTCCAGAGTTTCAGACCTTCGGATTGTGCACGACGTTAGAGAAACAATAATTAAAACATGGCCTTCGTATATATATTGTTATACTTTCAACAAAATCATAATATAATGCACGTTTTTTTAAAAAAGGAAGAAGAAAGTGACTAAATTTATACAGTCACAGAAAATAAAAATAGCCAAAACATAGGTTACGGTACGTTCCCAAGGTTGAAGGTTGACTAATAATCATTAAATTGCAACAACAAAAAAAACTATTTCAAAATATTTGATTATAAATATGTGGATAAGAATAAATAATATAATAATTAATACATATTAATTGAAATGCAATTGCAAAATAAGTAGAGCTACAATAAATAATGTATTCTTTAGTACCTTCCATATTTAACAACTTAAGTTTTTAGTAGGAATTATCTAATAAGAGATATTTTATAATTATAAAACCACTAAATTTATTTAAAAAAATTCATTTAGCAATAGCTTAATAACAATGTTATTAAGCCCTACTACCGTACTCAGTATAGACATAGCGCACTATCACATTCTAATACTCACAATAAAATAGGAAATGAGAGAAATGTTGCATAAATCATGAATAAAAGTTGAAAATAAACTCCAAATACAATATCAAAAAATAACAAGAGAGGTCTAATTGAATTATGAGCCTAAAAATATATCCAAACACAAACTAATATCTAGATAACACCAACTTTATGTCCAATCTTTTAGTAAAGAAATCACTCATCCATAGATAAATCATCAAAGGTAGTGAAAAAATCTAAATGGTCGTTAGTGACCTGCACAATAAAATTTGGGTCATTTATTCATGGAAATAACACTTATTAAATGGATAATTGGTAAGCAACATACTAAGTCAAAGAATAATACTATAACATATCGAAATTTTGTAATATTTTGTTCTTATTATATTTTTTTATTCAAAACTAACCCTCAAATCTTAGCCTAATTATTTTATTAATAACCTTTGATCTATAATTCAAATAATGACTTGAATATTTTTTCCTAATTATTTTATATTTTTATTTCTATTAAACTTATCCTAAACTAAATTATTTCTTCCAAATTATTTTTCTACCCAATATCCTAACCTAACTAAACTAAACCTTAAACTAAAATAAATTATTCCTACCCTACCCTATCCTATTCCACCATTTTATCCCTAAGTTACCCCTTGCATGCCCCCATTTTCCTCCCCCGCTTACTCTCCTTGTCTCCTTCCTTACCTTCAATATTTGAAATGCCCCGAAAACTTTTGATTTTAAAAATTATATTTAAATAATATTGTATTAGAAAATTTAATTAAATAAATTATTTTTATTAAAATAAAAAGGAATTAGTTGGGAAAAATTAAGAAGAAATTTACAAGTATTTTAAATTGGAGAAATTTTGGTATTTTAGCTAATTAAGGATTTTATTTTCAAAATTAATTAAATAAATTATTTTATTTAAAATAAGAAGGAGAAAATAGTTTCAAATTAATATTAATTTTATAAATAATTTAATTGGAAAAAATTTAGAGTGTTTTGCTAATTAAAATGGAATTTATGGAAAATCTTTCAAAAATCTTAAATTAGCCTAAAAAGGGATTTAAATACTATTTTATTTAAATATTATTATTCTTAAATATTCCAAATATTTTATTTAATTTAATTAACACAACCCTCCTATTTTTATTTTTTCCTTTTTCCTTATTCCTTATTCCTTTTTCCTTTTCTTTCTTCCTTTTTCTTTCTTTTTCTTTTTTCGTCTTTTCTTTTACTTTTTCCCCTCTCGGGGCCCAGTCTCCCTTTCCTCTTTTCCTTTCTTCGGCGCAGCCCAGCCCGCGTAGCCGCCTCTTACCTTCTCCCTCACAGCGCCGTGCCTTGCTTCTCTTGCCCCCAAAACACGGCGTCTCGGCACTATGTTTTTAAGTGCCGCCCGGTTTGCCCGTCTCCCTCTTCTTTTCTTTCTTTTCCCGAACCACCCGGTCCAACCCCCTTTCTTCCTCCTTCCTTCTTCCTTCTTTCTCCCCCGTCGTCGAAGCCTGCAACTCCCACCCCAAAAATGGCGCCGCCAGCCACGAGGATTTTAACCGGTCGATTCCCCCTTCTTTTTCTCCATCTTGACTCGCATATTAGCTTGGCATGATCAGTTATCCTCAAATCCCGCCCATTCTCTCACAATTTTTTCTCGAACGTTCGAACTCGACCAAATCTTTCGCTAGCTGATTACCGCCTTCGGCTGCCCCAAACCCTACATAGAATACCCTCCTACCAACTCCCAAAACCCTACAATTCCCTCTAACCTCTATAAATAGCCTCGATTGGAGCATTTTCGAAACTTTTCCTCCCCGAAAACCCTAAGAGATAACCATGTGTAAGGATGGCAATGGGGCGGGTCGGGGACGGGGACCCCATGCCCATCCCCGAACCTGATAAGGAAAATAATCCCCGAACCCGACCCTATCCCCGATTTATTTTCCATCCCCGATTTATTCTCCGTTTTTTAAACCAGACCCAATCCCTGAAACCTGATCCTCGATCCCATCCCCGATCCGCAAACTATTTTTTTATATTATATTTTTAATTTATATTCTATAAAAAAATTATATATATATATATATATTATATTTATAATTATATAAAAAAATATATAAAAAATTTTGAGGCGGGTTTGGGGATAGGGACCCCAAACCCGTCCCTAAAAAAATCCCCATTAAGAATCCCCGAACCCGAACCCCATCCCCGAATTCTCTCCCCGAACCCGAACCTGAACGGGGAATCCCCGACGGGGCCCCGAACCCGTGGGGAAAATTGCCATCCCTAACCATGTGCCACCTTGTCTTCAGAGAAGCTTTCCGCCGCTGATAGCCAACCTCACCGCCACCGTTGCATCCCAAATTATTCCTTGTATTTCACTCTAGCTAACTAAGCTTTCCACATCCTTCAATTCTTCTCGCACAAGCCGCCATAGCAGTGCGAAATCTCCTGTCCATCTCACAAAAATCTGTACACTGCAACCTCTAAGCCGCCGTCCGCCACCACTTCTGCCACTTCTATTTCCTTCTACATCACCCAAAAACTTCTTCTAATTCTCCACCACCGAACCATAACCTTATTTTCTCTTTTCTCCTTCTCGTTCCCTCTTTTTCTTCATCTTTTTCCCTCTTAGACTCCTTTTTTGACCACCGCCGTGCACCACCGGCAGTGCCACCCATCCCCGCCTACTGAAGGTGAAACCCTAGGCCTTCTTTGCCCTTCTTTTATATTTATTTACATTTATTCTGTTTTTATTCAAATTTTAATGGTTATTCGATTATTATTATTATTATTAAATGGAATATTAATGCTAAATTTTCTTTGCAGGGTAGAGAGTAGGAATAGAATAATTAGGTTTATTAGTTTCAAATTTTAGGTATTATTTGAATTATTATATGTTTTATTACCATTCTTATTATTATTATTATTATTATTATTATTATTATTATTATTATTATTATTATTAGTATAATTATTTTTATTGTTATTTTTAATTACTCTGGAAGGGCTGAGACCTTAATTATGTTATTAGTATTCGCACATATGATTTTTAGTATTATTATTACTACTTTTACTATTATATTATTATTATTATTATTATTATCTTTATTATTTTAATATTATGATAAGTAATATATGTTATTAGTATTATTATTAATATTATTGAATAGTATTTCATTACTTAGGGGTAGGGTAGAACCCCACCTTGTAATTTTAAGGCTTATATTATTATTATTATTATTATTAAGATTTCTATTAATATTACTATTATTACTCATAGTTGTTAATATAAAAATTTTATTATTATTATTATTATTATTATTATTATTATTATTATTATTATTATTATTATTATTATTATTATTATTATTATTATTATTATTATTATTATTATTATCTTTTACTAACATTATTTGGTGAAGGGTAGAAACCCTTATATCACCTTTTTGTTTTAAATTACATTAGTATTTTTAGTAGTATTTTGTATAGTTAATTTTAGTATAGTATTATTTTAATTAAAAACCAAGTCTTAGGATAAGTTAGTATTTAATAGTATTTTTAGAAGGGAGCCTAATTCTAGTATTTTCCCCATAATAGGTGAGCCCAATCAAAGTCCTCAAGTGGTATAGGAGTGTGCTTCAAGACCGGTGACATTTTAGGTAAGGGGTGCTAAGGCCACATGTGTAATATGTGATTGTATGCTATGCATACCATGTGATGTGAATTATAATGTGTCTCATGTGTATATTGTATAATTGTTATGAAGATAGCATGATTATGGAGTTAAATTATGTTGGTGTGAATAAATGGTGGCATAAGAATTATATGCATAATTGTATTATTATTGTGGTATAATGTGGCCATAAGACATGCATGTTAGGGTTGTAAAATAATGATGGGGGTATTATGTTGCATAGTATTAGGGTTTACATGGGAGTTAGGGTTTGCATGGAAGTGTGGGTTACATGGAGTTAGGGTTTGCATGGAAGTTAGGGTTTGTATGAAAGTGTGGTTTACATGGAGTTAGGGTTTGCAAGGAAACCAGGGTTTACATGGAGCTAGGGTTGCATGTGAGAGTAATGGTTACATGGTAGTATTAATGGTTGTAAGGTGGTATTAATGGTTGTATGGTGGTATTAGTGTTTGCATGGTAGTATTAATGGTTGCAAGGTGGTATTCATGGTTGTATGGTGGTATTAGGGTTTACATGGTGGAGTTAGGGTTTTGCATGGGAGTTAATGATCACATGGCATGAAAAGTTCGAAAGGTTACATAGGATGTGTAAAGTTTACATGGGAGTGAAATTTATGTATGGAAGGTTGATTTGGGATACGAGGAGGATAATGTAAGTGTTATTTGGGTGTTTGAACATTTTGGTGAAAAATAGTACGTGGAGTTATATAAGGGTCCATAGGAGACCGAACTAGGGTTTGTGTAGACAATTAGGGTTTGTTGTGGTTGCTTAGAATTTTTATGTTATCATGCATATTTGGTGATTAAAGTGTAATTATGATTGTGGAATTTATGATTTGTGATGTGTGAAGTGTAAATAGAATGATTCATGCATGTCCAGAATGAAAGCTTTTGAATAAGACACTTAAAACATTAATTATTTAAAGTGAAAGATTATTGAGCCGGGTCCAGACCGATCCACCGGTCAGGAATAGTGGTTAGGGTTTTACCCTATATGTGCGATCGATCCACCGGTTATAATAGTGGTTAGGACATGATGTCCTATGTGTGACCGATCCACCGGTTAAAATAGTGGGGGTTCCCGAACTCAATGAACACAAACCAGAGTCTTGCTAAAGCACTTAAAAGATACTAATTACTTACAGTGGAACACCATGCATGTAGAAGCCAACCAATCCACTAGCTAATAATAGTGGGTAGGAGCATTGTGCTCTGCTTGTCTCCAATCCACCGGCTATAATAGTGGGGGCTTCCATACTCGCATGAATTTGATAAAAAGCCCCAATGCTGAATTTTGGCCTGGTTCTTAAATCCTACTGGTCGGTTCTTCCTTCTTTTCTTTTTCTTCTTTCCTTTCCTGGATCACCAGTCCACACGCACGCCCCTTATCCTTCTTATTCTTCTTCTTCCTTCTTCCATTCTCCGTCAACCTGTAATGGCCCAAAAGTTCCTCCATCGACCTCACCATTTGACCGGCGGTTTCTCCCCTCTTTTTCCCGCTGTTTCGCCAGCCACTCTGACCTAACCCACTTCCCTCTCCTCTCGCATTATCTCTGTAACACCCCCAAAATTCACTACTGAAAAATTTCGTTAATTAAAAGGAAATTAGCGGAAGCAAATTAATAAAACGTGAACTTTGGGAGTATTACCGCCACACTTAGTACCAGACCGATTCACTCATATCGTTCTAGTACCAAGTGCTAAGGCTAAGAAAAATGAAATACAAGTTGAAAGAAATTCAACATACATAAATTAGAGTAAATTGCAAGAAATTCAACATACTTAAATCAGAGTAGCGCATCAAATCGTTTACAGGAATAAAATCCACCAATGGTGGTTAAAGTAACAACATAACATCCAAAAACCAGGAATTTTAATGAAGAAAGAGGACAACCCTAATGGTACCGGATAATTCCTTACTCTCTTTCCCGTTGCCCACTTGAGTAGTACCTGACAAGACCTACAAAAGGCACTGTCCATTGAATAGGCAGGGGCCCCACGAAGGGAATCTCTTCAGTACTATGGTACTAAGTAACCCTTTAATACCACACTTAAAGGCATGTCCGCAATGCAACACATAGTGTAGCTATATACATATGAAAACAAAGGTGCATACATAACAATCACACATAAAACAAGCTATAATTCACGATCGATACTTTTGGGCCTTAAGCCAAGTCATAGTGTAAACTCAATACATTCGGGCCTTAAGCCATTATTCCATCATCATTCAATCAATATCATATTTTATATCCATATGAGTGCGAGAACACCACTATTATAGCCGGTGGACCGGAAGGTAAACGTACAGGGCAGAACGCCTCTGACCACTATTATTGTCGGTGGACCAGAAGGTAAAGGCACAGGGTAGAACGCCTCTGACCACTATTATTTGCTGGTGGACCGGTCTGGCCCCGACTCACATGGTGTTCCACTATAAGTGATTAATATTCTTCCATAAATTTATTCACATACATAACTAGTTTTATTGAGCTCGGGACCCCCACTATTTTAGCCAGTGGATCGGAATATATATAAAATCATCATCCAGGGCACAACGCTCCTGACCACTATTATAACCAGTGGACCAGTACTCATAATCACATACCAAGGCAACACGCTCCTCAACCACTATTATATCCGGTGGACCGGTACATAATCACATACCAAGGCAACACGCTCCTGGACCACTATTATAACCGGTGGACCGGTACTTAATATCATAATCATCTGGGCCCGGCTCATTAATATTCCACTTTCAATAATAGTATCTTTCCTTTCTTTAATCAGCACATCAATCATATTTATTTGCCTCGAACGGGAGATCAATAACCCGGGACACAAAGGTACACCGATCGTACCGGTTCATATCAGTTACTCAATACCCTTCAACCACGAACCCAAGGACACAAAGGTACCCTAGTCGTACTAGTGTATAAAGCTAACTCAGTACCCTACCGACAAGGACACCTAATCCATAAGTATGCATACCCCCTAACTAGGTCCGTAGAGCTAGAAAGAGTAAGATATAGGGCCTGGCTGGGGTACAAAGGCACACCAGCAAATACCAGAATAATCGTGGACTAAACCACGTCCTTAGGGTAGTGACCCCTAAGGAGTCACCATTCCTGATCTCGAGGTCTTCCACTTTAAGTAATAGTGTCTTAATTAGAGTGATCACGAAAAGCACGATAATCAGATACTTATTCACTTTCAATTGTTCCCATATCATTAGTCATTTCTTATTCAGATGATTATCCAGGATATCACAGAGAAATCATTAAGGCCATACTAATTATCAAATACTCTTACTTGGCTAATCAGCATTATTTGAATCATATTATAATGTTCCACAATCTGAAAGACATGTTAGGTACAAATTACTCATTTGCCCTTTACTTATATAATTGTTAAGTATCCGTTCCTTACTCGCCAAATTACCATATTACCCTTTAGGTTACATAATTACCAAATTACCCCTTATACGGTTTAGGTTACCAAGTTATCCCCTACACTTTTTAAATCACCATTCACTCCTCAAAATTGCTACACTTATCATATTTCCAGTTTGGTTGGTTAGATTACCAAATCTCCCTTCTCCTTTGTTATAATTACTAAATTGCCCTTGCGTTGGATAAATTACTAAATTACCATCCTTCATTATCATGATTACTATTTTGCCCCTTTAGTTGGTTAAATAATTATCACTTTACCCTTAAATCGACTAAATTACCCAATTGCCCCTTTAGTTGGATAAATTACCAAATTGCCCTTCTCCTTTATCATAATTACCATTTTACCCCTCTCAATTATTTTAATTGTCATTTTACCCTTTTTAATTATCATAAATCCCAAATTACCCTTCTTCATAATTACAAATATTAATTTACCCTTCTTCATAATCATAATTATTAATTTACCCTTCTCCATATTAACAATTACTATATTACCCTTTTCCATTATTAAAATTACCATAATGCCCTTTAATTGGTTAATTTACCAAATTACCCTTCTCTAGTATCATACTTATCCAATTGCTCTTCTACAATCATAATTTAATTACTAAATTATCTTTCATCGTTATCGTAATTACCAAGTTACCCCTTACCCCCAAGTTTACCCTAATATCCTTTTATTTACAAAATTACCATTTTACCCTTCTTTTCCAAAATTACCATATTGCCATTTACTTATGAAATTACTATTTTGCCATTCACTTATAGAATTACCATATTACCATTTACTTATGAAATTACTATTTTTCCATTCACTTATAAAATTACCATATTGCCATTTACTTATGAAATTACTATTTTGCCCCTCTACCTCCAAAATTACCATAATGCCCTCCTTCGTCCATAATTACCATTATACCCCTACTTCCAAAATTACCATTCTTACCATTTACTTATAAAATTACTATATTGCCCTTTTGACTCCAAAATTACCACTTCACCTTTTTCTCCAAAAATTACCGTAATACCCCTTTACTCATAAAATTATCATTTTGTCATTTAATCATAAAATTTCCATATTATTCTTTTACCTCAAAAGTTACCATAATACCCTTCTTTCTCACAACCTACAATTTCATCCATTTACTTATAAAATTATCATTCACCCCTTTCCTTTGAAAATTACCAAAATACCCTTTTTCTTACAAAATTACCGAAATACCCTCTTCACTTATAAAATTTCCACTCAACCCCTTTATTCACCATTTTTATGAATTTACCAACACTACATAAAATAATGATATTAGTACTTCATTCTTATCATCTAAGTCCACCAACTTGTCATTATTCAACATAATACTCATTAGCAACTACATATATTAGATCACATACTTCACAAGCATATCATTAAAATACCCTTAGACAATAATATTATTCATGCATTAGCAACATAATACATCATAGACAAGCATTTAACATTTCCATCATTAATTAAACTCCTTCCTTAATTAACATACCTACATATGGCACAAGAGTTATCATACTTTTCCTTTTTATGAAACAATATAAGCAACCATATATATATCATGCTAAGCACACAAAACATGCATAAAATCATACTAAATCCCTAATGTGCTAGCATACGTTTTTCCATATATTTAAGGGAGGATTAATGGTTACCTTAATCCCGCAATTATCAAATCTTACCGGTATCTCGGTTAAAGATTTAAGCTTTAATTAGCAACTCAACACCTAAAATAATATCAACCATTATTATGTTAGAAATAAGAAGTTAAAAGGATAAAAATTTATAAAAAATTACTTAATAATAAAACACTTTGATTAACTATTACTGTAACACCCCAAAATTCACTAATTTTTTTTAAAAGCGGAAGTAATTGAATTAAAACCCGTGAATTCTGGAGATGTTACCGCCACACTTAGCACCAAACCGGTTCTCTCTGACCTTTTCAGTACCAAGTGCTAAGGCTAAGAAAAGATTTACATGAAACTCAACCAACAGCTCATAAAAGAACTCGAAAGATCATATGTTAAAAATCAGAGTACGCATAAACGTTTATGAATCATAATAAAATAGAATTCAGATTGCGAAATCAAAGAGGATAAATACTTAATACAAGGTAATAAATCAAAGAGGATAACTTCAACACAAAATGAATAATAAAAGGAAATATAATTGCATAAAGACTGAAATACGGCCACGACACTCTCGAACTTGAGCCAAACATGCTCAACACACAGCCCCGACTGATGTCTCGCCCACCTGCACAAGTCAGAAGGGCATGCTACTCGTGGGAATGAGCAACACCCATGAAAAGGGTGATCAGTACGCTACGTACTGAGTAAGGTAACCGAGCACTAAGGCCAACACATAAGCACATAATCCATGCAGAATAAAAACAGGGCATAATCACCAATACAATAACATAAAGACAATGAATGAACAGGTGAAAAACCCAAGATCCAATATAGTTTAGATTAATTGCTTTATTAATCCTTTATCGGAATATTTTCATACCATACTCTTTATCAAGTCCATACGATTACGGGAACCCCACTATTTTAGCCGGTGGATCAGTCACGAGGGAAACATTCCCTGCCACTATTTTAGCCGGTGGATCGGTCGCGAGGGTAACATACCCTGCCACTATTATATACCGGTGGATCGGTCTGGCCCCTTCTCGTACGGTGTTCCACTATAAGTGATTAGTGTCTTCCCATATCTTTCAATATATAACGTTTTGTTTTGTTGAGCTCGGGATCCCCCACTATTATAGCCGGTGGATCAGTCGCGAGGGTACATGCCCTGCCACTATTTTAGCCGGTGGATTGGTCACGAGGGAAAACATTCCCTGCCACTATTATGCCGGTGGATCGGTCTGGGCCTGTCTCAACATCTTCCACTTTACGTGATTAATGTATTAAGTATCTTATTTCAAAGGCTTTCACCCCTGGACATGCATGAAACATAAATCATAAATTCCATATTCATCATCATACTTTATTCACTAATTACACATGTGCTACCACCAAACCCCAGACATGCATGAATCACTCCCTTTACACTTATCCTCCAATTCTACTTCACATCTCACGCTAGGGTTTTATCCTGAAATCCTAATTTAGGCCTTAACATCTCTTCTTACTCCACCTCACATCACCCAAATTATTTTAACCCTACACACATCACAAATCATCGATTCCATTCTCATAATTACACCTTAATCACCAAAAACACATGATACAACAAAAACCTTAAGCAGCCACACTAAACCTTAATCAACCACCACAAACCATAATTAACCACTCCAACCCTAGCTTTGTCTCCTACGTACCCACATAATGTTCCACGTATTATTTTGCATCCAAAGTGTTTAACTACCCAAACAATGCTTACATTACCTTCCTTACATCCCAAATTAACTTTTCATACGTAAATTTTACTCCCATGCAGGCAGACTTTACACATCCCATGCAACCATTCAAACTTTTCATGTAAATCCTAAATTCCATGCAATCATTAACTCCCATACAAAACCCTAACTCCACCACGCAACCCTAATACCTCCACACAAAACCCAAGATTCCGTCATACAATACCCTAAATTTAATCCATACCAACCAAATATTCATCCTTACCAAACCCTAGATTCAATTCACATAAACCCGAAGATTCATCCTTACAAAATCCTACATTCAACCATATTAAACCCAAAGATTCATTCACACAAAACCCTAAATTCAATCCATACCAACCCAAAGATTCAAATCATATAAAACCCAAAGATTTGTCCACATAATACAATTGATTAGATTCTCCCCATTCATAACCACAAATTAGGTTCTCCCATATAATATCATAAATTACATTCTCCCAAAAAACATCATAAACTAGATTCTCCCAAACAAACCATAAATTTTATTCTCCTATTTATCATCATAAATTATATTCTCCGCATAAAACCCTAAATTATACTCTTCCACATAAAACCATACATTAGATTATTCCTTATAAAACCATAATATTAGGTCAACTCACTTCCCTTAGTCAACTTCTTTCCCCATCCTCCTTTTTCATCCTTTCTCCCACACAAACCACATCGACATCCTCTCATGCATGTCTTATAGGGTCACAACACATATCGTCACATACATATAGTACACATGCCATACAAAAACACAAAAAACATAAAAACATACTTCAACTCCATGTCATACCACATACAAAATAATTAATAATCATAAATATAGGATACATAGCTTGCGAAGCACATAATTCCCATAAGCACATAAAAGGCCTTAGCACCCCTTACCTAAAACGACACCGGTCTTGGAGCACGCTCTTACGCCTCCTTAGAGCTTTGACCAAATAATAACCTTAACAAAATTCTAACTTTGCTAAAGACATAAAAATAATAGAGATATTATAAACCTTGATAATATAGGGTTAAAGACTTTACCCTAATAATAATAATGATACTAATATAATAATATCAAAGATAATAAAACTAATATCGATGAGAATATAAATAATAATAATAATAATAATAATAATAATAATAATAATAATAATAATAATAATAATAATAATAATAATAATAACAATAATATATAAGCTTTAAAATTTAAAGTGGGGTTTCGACCCTACTTATAACTAATGACTTACCATTTATTTAATATTAATAATAAAATTAATAACATATACAATAATATTGAAATAATAAAGATAATGATAATATTATTATTAATGGTTATAAGAACAGTAGAAATAATAATACTAAAATAAATAAGTGCGAATGTTAATACAAAATTAGGGCCTAAGATTTTCTAGAATAAATAATAAAATTTTAATAATAATTATTCTAATAATAAAATAGAATTAAAATACAATAAGGCTTCAGCCTTCGACATAAATAATAATAAAACAATAATACTACTAATGATAATCATAAAACATATTAAGAATATAAATATTAAGAAAAATAATAATGGTATTTATATGCAATAATTGAAATAAGTTAAATCAAGGCTTATAATAATATGGAAAATGGTTGAGAGAGTCTAGGGCTCAACCTTAAGCTGGTGGTGATAGGCGGCACCGGCGGCGGCGGCGGTGGCCGGAAAAATAGAAGAAAAGAGGGAAAGATGGATGTTGGGAAAAAGATAGGGAGAAATGAGGTGAGACAGGAGGTGTTTATGGTTTCTCAGGAGGATAGGAACAAAATGATGGTGGTGGTGCAGCCAAAGGTGGCGGAGCACAGCGGCGAACGGTGGTTTAAGGTTTCGGGGTAAAATTCTGGCGAAACGAGAAGCCAACTTTGCACGGTTATGGAGGCCCGTGCAAGAAGAATCGAAGGTTGAAAATAGTTTAGTTAACTAGAGGGCGTTGCAGGGAAGAATTTGGGATGATGTGGTGGCGCTGAGGTTGGCTATCGGCGGAGGAAACGGCGTCTGAAGTTGCGGTGGCCGGCAACTCGGGCTTAGGGTCTCGGGGAAGAAAAACTCTAAAAACTCCTATAACAAGGATATTTATAGATGGTATATGGATAATAGGGTCTTGGGTGTCGGCAGAAAGGCATTAGATAAGAGAAATTGGGTGGCCGGTGGCAGAAAATGGTCGGGCATCGTTTGGGTTGCTTCAGATTTTCACGAGGCTGGGGAGAAGAAACGGGCGAGATTTAACATCCAATAATTATGCCAATTTATTCCTATAATTAAGAGGAAGATAATGAGGCAAGAAACAGCCGGTATTAATCACCGTAGCCGGAGAAGCCATTGATGGCGGCCAGCGTTGCAGCGTCGTTGACGACGGAGGAGGGAGGAGAAGAAGACGGCTGGCCAGGCGGTTCGCGAAGGAAAAAGAAAGAAAGAAAAGGTTTTAAATGAAATGTTGCATCCCAAGGAAAAGAGAGACGGAACGCCGCGCAGAGAGGGGCAGAAGAAGGGTAAGGAAATGCTTAAATGAAACGACACGCTTTGGGCGTAACACGGAACGAAACGCAACGTCGAGGGCGGAGGCAGGGCGACGGCGCGGGCTGGGCCATGCCGAAGAAGAAGAAGAAAAGAAAAAGGGGAAATGGGCCGCGGCAGGCCCAGTCGGGGAAAAAAAAGAGTGGAAAAAGGAAAAGAAGAAAAAGAAGGAAAAAGGAAAGGAAAAAGGAAGAAAGAAAAAGAAAAAGGGAAAAAGGAAAAGGAAAATAGCTAGGTTAGGGCCAAATAAATTAATCTAAATATTTAGGATATTTGAAAATAATAATATTTAAATAAAATAATATTTAAATCCCTTTTTAGGCTAAATTAGGATTTTTAAAAGATTTTCCATATATTCCATTTTAAATAGCAAAACACCCTAATTTCTTCTATTAAATTATTTATAAAATAATATTAATGTGGAATATTTTCTCCTTCTTATTTTAAATAAAATAATTTATTTAGTTAATTTCTAAAATAAAATCCTTAATTAGCTAGAATACCCAAATTCTCTCCTAATAAAAATACTTATACATTTATTCTTGTTTTTCCCTAATTAATTTCCTTTTATTTTAATTAAAATAATTTATTTAATTAATCTTTATGATAAAAACTCATTTAAATATAATATTTAGAATTAGGAATTTTTGGGGCATTTCAATTACTATACCTCAAAAATTAGCCAAATAAGTTCCAAAATAAAAGGGGGAGCTCACGCTGCATGAAGAGCGTGAGTCTCATGCAGAAATGAGAGGTGAAAGGGTTCGAAGGGGGGTGAAGGAAGCAAAATTTGTTATTTTTGGGTTAGGGTATTTAGGCTAGAAAAGAAGGTGGATGGGGGAGGTTTCAAGGCAAGGGAATGGTGCAGGAGTGGAGAGGGGGTGTCGGTGGAGGCTAATGATGGTTTCACGGCGGCATAGGGCAGCAGAGATGGCGGCAGCAAGGCGACGAAGTTGGCTGCCGAGATGGGTCGAGGTGGAGGGGCTGAGAAGGAAGGAAAAGGAGAAGGAAAAATGGAGGGGTGCAAGGGCTATTTTCGGCCAACTAATGCATGGTGGTGGTAGAGGGGGTTGTAGGGTGTCGAACAGTGGGTTGAGTGGCGGCAAAGGTAGCCGAACGGCGGCGGAAGTGGCGGTTGCAGGTGACTCGGCGGTAAGGGGAAAAATGGGGAGAAAAAGGAAGATGTGGAGAAGGGAGGAATTGTAGGGGCTCGAGGGGGCTTGGGGGGTCTCGTGGCGGCGTAGGGTGTAGTAGGTGGTGGCAGAAGGCGGTGCAGGGGCTAGGCGCAGTGGTGCAAGTGGCGGTGGGCGGTGGTGATAAAAAATCAGGGAAGAAATGGAGGGAGAAGGAGAAAAGAGAGAAGAGGCTCAGGGGAGGAGATGAGGGTTCGAATTTATGGGGAAGGAAGGGCTGGTGAGGGTAAGAAAAAGAAGAGGGAGAGGCAGGGGGAGCAGGCGGCCGATCGGTGATGTAGTATGGTGGCAGGGCTATCGGTTGGCAGGGGGAAGGGAGGGGAGAAGAAGGAAAGAATTTAGGCGGGAATGGAGGGTGCAGGGGGCAAGTTTGGCTTGAAATAGGAAATAAAAGGATGGGGTAGAGAGAGGAAGTAGCAAGGGGCAGGTACGGTGGTAAGCAGGCGGTGGTCGGGTGTGCATGGAGGACGGGAGCAGGTCGAGGCGTGGGAGAAGAAAAGAGAAGAAGAAGGCTAGCGGGCGGCTGGACCGGCGCAGGAAAGAAGTGGAGCCGGCCGGTCCAGGGGAAAATAAAGGGGGCGTTTGGGCTGGGTGTGCTGGACAACGCGCGAGGAGGAGAAAGGGGACAGAGCGGGCCTAGCCCAACGCGCAAGGGGGGAGGGGGGAAGTAGGCCGGCAGCCTGGCAGCCCAAAGCCAGGAAGAAGGAAAAACAAGAAATAGGGGAAAGGAGAAAGAAAAGAAAAGGTAAGAAAAGGAAATTGGGAAAAATGGAAAAATTGAAAATAATTAAATTTATAAAATAATAGGATGTAATATTTTTGATAATCAGTTTATTTAATAATTTAATCTAATATAATTAAATATATGGGCTTAAAAAGGATAATTATAGTAAAATACTAGTTTGAAAATTTATTTAAATAAAATAATATGATAAATAGAAAAATATTTTATTTTATTTTATTAAATGCTCTTATCCAAATTTACATACTCTAAAATCTATAAAATAATTAAAATAAATAATTTTAAATGCTAGTTTAATTTCAAATAAAATTTATTTATTAAAATATAGGTTTTCGAAATTTTTGGGGGATTACAATCTCCCCTTTGTTCCCTAGTTAATCGCAAGCCACGACGCACGTGCCTCAGCCTGTCATCGTCTCCAGTGAACCCTAACCCACCTGCCTTGATTCTTCCATCCTTCTCTAACCTTATCCACCTCCAATTAGCCTATATAAATACTCCTTTAGCAGCCAAAATTGAAACCTTTTTTGTAGCCCAGAATTTCCCAACCTTGCCATCACCGCTCAATCAGATGTTATTTCTACCGTTGTTGACTAACTCCTCCGCCCACTCCGCCCACCTAAGCCTTCCCTACATCATCCTCTACCCATCTGTACCTTCCCCTCCCTTAATTTGCCTTGCACAAGGCACTCTGGCCATGTAAAGTTTCCTTCTCGATCAACCACTCCTCCGCCCCTGCCACCCTTCGCACCATAGTCCACCACCACTCTCGTCGTAACCACTACCCCTTACTCCTCCCAAAAACACATTCATACCTTCCTCTACCTCCCCTACCCTTCTTTTCCTCTTCCTCCCTCTCCTCCTCTCCCTTTCTCTTTCCTTCACTCTCAGCCACCACCAATGACGCCATGCACCGCCACCTTTGGCTGCACCGCCATCCTCATTCTACTCCTCTCCATCTAGGCAACCATAAATACCCCAACTCCCACCCTCATTTTTCCTCTCCTTTTTCCAGCATTCAACCTTTCATCTTTTCTTCTTTTTTTTCAGCCACCGCTGCCACCGCCATGCACCATTGTCAGTGCCCCTGTCACCACCAACCCAAGGCGGAACCCTAAACCCTCTCAACCCTTTTTCACTATTTATAAAAGCTTTAACTATTTAATTTTATTATTTTTTCATTAATTCAAATATATTACTACTACTACTACTACTACTACTACTACTAGTACTACTACTACTACTACTACTACTACTACTACTACTACTACTACTACTACTACTACTAATGTTATTATTTTTATTGAGGGCTAAAGCCCTGTTCTGTTTTAGTTCAATTATATTATTATTATTATTATTATTATTATTATTATTATTATTATTATTATTATTATTATTATTATTATTATTATTATTATCATCATCATCATCATCATCATCATTAATAGTGTTACTATTATTTCAAACTAGGGTCGAAACCCTACTTTACTTTATTTTCTATTTCTACTATTATTATTATTATTATTATTATTTCGTAATTACTATTATTTATTATTATTATTGTTGTTGTTACTATTGATATTATTAATGTTAATAGTATTATTATTAGAATTATTTTGGTGAAGGGTCGAATCCTTTATTCCACCATTTATTTGGAACCATATTATTATTATTATTATTATTTATTATTATTATTATCATTATTATTATTTTTAGTATCATTATTATTCTTAGGGTAAAATCTTCAAAATCTTATATTATGATATTTTACAATATGACTATTATTACTTTTACCTTTAGCAAAATTAGTTATTAGTTAGTGTTATTACTATTATATTATTATTTTATCCAAAACGCTAATCTTAGCATAAATAAAGAATAATGGTATTTTTGATAGGAGGGAATCTAATCTTTAGCTTTTCCCTCATATAGGTGAGACCAGTCAAAGCCCTAAGGAGGTGTAGGAGCGTACTCCAAGACCGGTGTCATATTAAGTAAAGGTGTAACTAAGGCCTTATCTGTGTTTATGTGCCTTATATGGTTGGATGCCTTGTATAATGTCGTGTTGTGTATCATGTGGTATTAGTTAACTGTTTTATGTATGGAGCAGCTTGGATTTAAGGTATGCTTATGTGCCTTCTTATTGTATATGTTAATATGTAAATGTGATGAAATGTTGTGGAATGTGATGTAATGTGTTATGTCCCTTTAAGATATGCATGTGAGGATGTTTAATGTTGCTGGTGGGGTGGAAAAGATGAAAAAAGAAAATGGGGATGTAAGTTAACCAAAGGAGAGTAAGTTGACCAAAGAGAAATAAGTTGACTAAGGGATTTGACTTGACATGAATATTTTAATAGTCCATGAGTGGATGGATAAAATGGGGATTTTAAATAAAATAAAGAGTGGGATAACCTATGGTTGTGTATGGGAGAGTCTATGGCTTTTGTTGGGAGAATCTAGGATTTCATATGGGAGAATATATGGTTCTACATGGGAGAATCTAATCTATAGTGTTGTATGGGAGAATATAATCTATGGTTTTATATGGGGGAGTCGAATCTAGGTTTTTGTATGGATGGATCTAGGGTTTGCATGGGAGAATATAAGTATGTATGGAAGAATTTAGGGTTGTATGGGTGAATCTAGGCTTTCACATAGGATTTTTAGGGTTTTGCATGAAAAAGTTTGAAGGGTTGCATGAGATGTATAAAGTCTTCATGGGGGTGAATTTTACGTACGGAAAGTTATTTTGAGGTGTGAGGAAGGTAATGGAAGTGTTGTTTGAGTGTTTTAAAAATTTGGATGAAAAATAGTAAGTGGGGTAATATAAGGGTTCATAGGTGAATGAACTAGGATTTGGTGTGGTTACCTAGGGTTTTGTGACCACCTGGGTACTTGAGGAGTAAGGTTTCATGATGAGGGTTGAATCTAAGAATTTTGAAGTTTGGGGTGTTAAAATAGTTGGGTTGTGTGAAGTGGAGTAGAACAAACCACATAGGTCTAAATTAGGGTTTCGGGATAAAACCCTAGAGTGAGGTATTGAGTGGA
The DNA here is from genome assembly GCA_039764185.1 of Tamarix austromongolica. Lineage (NCBI taxonomy): Eukaryota > Viridiplantae > Streptophyta > Magnoliopsida > Caryophyllales > Tamaricaceae > Tamarix > Tamarix austromongolica. Next base: position 32,292,372 of record CM077813.1, on the reverse strand, counting down.
CTTGGAAGAGTAAGTTAGTGGGCCTTGACCCATATACTTAAGAGTTGGACTTCTAGTGTGATATAGGAATGGAGGAAAGGATGTTGGGGGCAAGTTAGGGGGTGTAGGAATATGATGTGAGATGGGTCCTTTTTGGAGGACAAGCGTAGAGGGAGTTAGTCATGCATGTCTAGGGTTAAAATTCTGAATATGACATTTAAGTCATTAATCATGTAAAGTGAAATATTATTGATCCGAGCCTAGATCAATCCACTAGCATAATAGTGGCCAGGTGCCCTAGAGACCGATCCACTAGTGTATAATAGTGGTTAGGGCATGTTGCCCTATGTGTGACCGATCCACCGATTATAATAGTGGGGGATCCCGAGCTCAATAAACCAAACCCTGAGTTTACTAAGACACATAAGAGACACTAAGTACTTATAGTGGAATACCATACGAGTAGGGGCCAGACCGATCCACCGGCATATAATAGTGGTTAGGGTATATTACCCTATAAGTGATCGATCCACCGGCTATAATAGTTGTTAGGGCATGTTGCCCTATAAGTGACTAATTTACCGGCTAAAATAGTGGGGTTCCCATATGATAAAAAGCATGGTGTGAAATGACTATCTATAAGAGATTAATCAAGAAATTAATCTGGACTATAAATGGCCTTTATTTATTATTTATCTGGAATGATCATATGCCATTTTTAGTATCCCTTTTGGATTATGTGTTTATATGTGTTGGCCTTAGTGTATGGTTACCTTACTCATTACGTAGCGTACTGATCACCCTTTTTATAGGTGATGCTCATTCTTACGAGCAGAAGACCCTTCTAACTTTGTGCAAGTCAACAATGCATATTTTGATGCCTTCGATGTCCACAAGGCATCAGTCGGGGCTGAGTGTTGATCATAAGCGTGGTTTGATGATTAAAGTTACATGGCCGAATTCCCTCTCTATGTTATTTTCTTCCCTTCTATTATTTCTTTCATGTATTGGATTTTTCCAAAAATTAAATTTATCGTGTAGACATTATTTCCTTTCAAGGAACTTTGATTTTGTACTTTGGGATATGTAAACTCTTTATGGACACTCTGATTTCTATGTTATGATCCTTTTAGTTCTTTCTATGAACTCTTGGTTTAAGTATGGAATAATTTTAACAAATATCCTTTCTAGCATTAGCACTTGGTACTCGAATGGTAGGAATGAACCGGTGTAGTTAAGTGTGGTGGTAACATTTCTAAAATTCACAGGTTTTAATTTAATTACTTCCGTTTAAAAAAAATAGTGAATTTTGGGGTGTTACACTTTCTGCCTCTTCTCTTTCCAACACTCAACTTTCTTTCTTTTCTTCCTTTTTTCCAGCCATCGCCGCCACCGCCGTGCACCACCGTCGGTGCTGCTTATCACCACCAATCTAAGGTGGTACCCTAAGCCCTCTTAACCCTTTTACCCTATTTATACAAGCTTTATTTATTTTATTTTATTATTTTTCCTTTATTTCAATTATATTATTATTTTATATTATTATTATTATTATTATTATTATTATTATTATTATTATTATTATTATTATTATTACTACTAGTAATGTTATTATTGTTATTATTGCTATTAAGGGCGGAAGCCCTATTCTATTTGTATTTCGATTATATTATTATTATTATTATTATTATTATTATTATTATTATTATTATTATTATTATTATTATTATTATTTTGTATTATTATTATTATAATTAGTATTAGTATTTTGGTGAAGGGTCAAAGCCCTTATTTCACTATTTATTTCGAATGATACTAATAATAATAATAATATTATTATTAATTTTATTATCTTTATTATTATTATTTTTAGTATCATTATTATTATTAGGGTGATAATATTATTTTTTACAATATGACTAATATTACTTTTATCCAAAACCTTAATCTTATCATATATAAGGAATTAATAGTATATTTAGTAGGAGAGAACCTAATCTTTAGTTTTTCCTCTTATAGGTGAGACTAGTCAAAGCCATAAGGAGGCATAGGAGTGTACTCAAAGACCAGTCTCGTATTAGGTAAGAGTGTAGTTAAGGCCTTACATGTGTTTGTATGCCTTGTATAACATGTATCATGATGTGTTATGTATCTTATGCTTATTATTATAATTATTTCATGCGTAGTGTGGCTTGAAGCTGAGGTATGCATATGTGCTTTCATATGACATGTGTGATTATGTATATGTGGTGAAATGTGATGTAATGTGTTGTTACCTTTTAGACATGCATGTGAGGATGTTTAAGGTCGTATTGTGGGGTAGAAAAGATGAAAAAGGAAAATGGGGAAATAATTTGACCAAGGGGTGTGAGTTGGCCTAAATATTTTAATAATCCATGAGTGGATGAATAAAAAGGAAATTTTAAATAAAATAAAAGAGTGGGAGAATCTATGGTTGTGTATAGGAGAGTATATGGCTTTGTATGGGAGAGTCTAGGGTTTCGTATGGGAGAATCTATGGTTTTTCATAGGAGAATCTAATCTATGGTGTTGCATGGGGGAATCGAATCTATGATTTTGTATGGGAAAATCTAGGGTTTTACATGGGAGAATCTAAGTACGTATGGAAGAATCTAGGGTTTGTATGGATGGATCTAGGCTTTGCATGGGAGAATTTAAGTACGTATGGAAGAATCTAGGGTTTGCATGGGTGAATCTAGAGTTTCACGTGGGAGTTTTAGGGTTTGCATGAAAAAGTTTGAAGGGTTGCATGGGATATGCAAAGTCTGCATAGGGGTGAAATTTACGTATGGAAAGTTGATTTGGGGTATGAGGAAGATGATGGAAGTGTTGTTTAGCTGTTTGAACACTTTGGCTGAAAGGTAGTTTGTGGGACAGTATAAGGGTGCATAGAAGGCCGAGCTAGGGTTTGGTGTGGCCAGCTTGGGTTTAGTGTGGCTACGTAGGGTTTGTAGTCACATGTGTACTTGGTGATTAAAGTGTGATGATGAGGGTGGAATCTATGAGTTGTGATGTATGAAGTGTTAAAATGATTTGGGTCGTGTGAAGTGGAGTAGGATGGATCACATAGGTCTAAATTAGGGTTTCGGGATAAAACCCTAGAGTGAGGTGTTGAGTGGACTTGGAGGAGTGAGGTAGTGGGCCTTGACCCATATACTTAAGAGTCGGACTTCTAGTGTGATATAGGATATGGAGGAAAGGATGTTGCGGCAAGTTAGGAGGTGCAGGAGTATGATGATATGCATCGGGTCCGTTGGAGGATAGGCATAGGGAGAGTGAGTCATGCATATCTATGGTAAAGCTTTTAAACAAGATACTATAAAACATTAATCATATAAAGTGGAAGATTATTGAGTCGGGTCCAACCGATCCACTGTTAAGAGATAGTGGTTAGGGCGTTTCGTCTTATGTGTGTCCAATATACTAGCTATAATAGTGGTTAGGGTATGATGTCCTATGTATGACCGATCCACCGGCTATAATAGTGGCATATCCTGAACTCAATAAATCAAATCCTGAGTTCGCTAAGACACCTAAAAGACACTACGTACTTATAGTGGAATACCATGCGAGCCAGGGCCAACCTATCCACTAGTAAGAAATAGTGGTTAGGGTGTCCCGTCCTATATATGATTGATCCACTGGCTAATAATAGTGGTCATGTGCATTGTGTCCTGTATGTCTCCTCTCCACTAGCTATAATAGTGGGGGTTCCCGTACTCGCATGGTTTTGATAAAGAGTATGGTGTGAAATGAGTACTGATAAGAGATTAATAAAGTAATTAATTCGGAATATAAATGGCCTTTATTTGTTTATTTGTCTGAAGTGATCGTACTGTTTTATTATCCTACATGGTTTATGTTCTTTTTTTATGTCGGCCTTAGTGCATGGTTACGTTACTCAGTACGTAGCTTATTGATCACCCTTTTCATGGGTGATGCTCCTTCCTACGAGCAAAAAGCCCTTCCGATGTTGCGTTGGTGGGCGATGCATATTTTGATGCCTTAGATGTTCATGAGGCATCAGGTGGGGCTGAGTGTTGAGCATGCGCTTGGCTCGATGATTAGGAGTGACATGGCTAGATTCTCTCTTTATGTTATTTATTTTCTATATTGGATTTCTAGGATTAAACTTTATCATATGTAGACATTATTCCTTTCGAGGAACATTGATTAAGTACTTTGGATTATGTAACTCTTTACGCGTACTCTGATCTCTATGTTATGTGCCTTCTAATTCTTTTTATGAACTTTTGGTTTAGGTATTGATTTAAGTTTAACATATTTTTTTTAGCCTTAACACGTGGTACTAGAACGGTAGGAGTGAACCACTATAGTACTAAGTGTGGCGGTAACATTCTCAAAATTCACAGGTATTGATTTAATTCATTCGCTTCTGTGTTAAAAAAATTAGTGAATTTTGAGGTGTTACAACCACCTCCACCATCCTAGCCCTGACCTCAACTAAATGATCCACTTCCCCTCTACATCCTAGGTTACCCTATCCAACCTAATAGGCACCCACCTTGCAGCTTTCACCACTAGCCAAAGCCCACCAAGCTGCCTCATCACTCCCCTTCCACCTTGTCTTTCCACCACTTTTTCCTATGCTACACTACCGAGCTACCACCTTTACCGCCTCATCACCATCAACTTCCCTACAGCCACCACCCACGGCTACCAATCCAACCAAAAATAAATATTTTTATATTATAATTTTTATTATATTTATTAAATATTATTATATTTATTATATATTATTATATTTATTATATATTTTATTACACATAAAGCTTCTAATAATCAACAACCACACCTGATGGTAGAAAGGACAATAAAAATAAAGTTGTTCCGTAGTTTCATCATTGGATTCACACAACACACATAGCCTATCAACCTCCATCCCCATGATATTCAATCTATCTTTAGTAAAAAGTCAATTCTAGATAGTAAAAAAAAGATGTTATGACAAATCTATAAATAAAATGGACTTATTAATTAAAGAAGATGTTAATGTGGTAATTTTAATCTCAAGGGCATTTTACTTTTTGTTAGCCTAATATGCTCAAATATGAATAATTGAGCCTATGATGACTTTAGTATATTTTTATAATTGATCTAGGCAATGATCTTCTTTATGGCTATACTGAATAAGTGGAAAATGAGTAAAATGGTTCAAGTATAGAAACCAGATATATGCAATTGATTGTGATTTTGTGATCAGTTTAATAAAATACTAGTACTTAAAGTGAAAGACCTTGAGATCATGAATGGTGGATCTTCAGGGGTTTCTATAATATAGAAGCGGTTTAACAAATGGTTGATTATGGATTTTTGCTAATTTGCCTTTGTGCCCTATCCAAGACTTATATCTTGCTCTATTTAGCTATGCAGACTAAAAGGGGGTGTGCATACTTATGTATTTGTTGTGGAATTAACATGGATTGAGAGAGATCTACACCAAATCAAGATTAACCAAATTATGCATAATTGAGAATTCAAACACAAAATAAAATTACAAGAGAAAAAAGTAGAGATCTTTATTCGTGCTATTGTGTAATTACAAGATGATAGAACCAATCAATTAATCAATTACAGAAAAGTACCATTCTCTTTGAATGGAGAATTTTAAAGAGAAGAAGAAAAAGTTGGGATGCATGACTCTCAATAGCTAGGGTTTTAGCAAGTATCATTTTATAGAAGAAAAAAATAGTACGGAGTAAAATAGCATATTTTAGAAATAAGGAAAAACACGAGCCATATTACGAAAACATGTGACCTTCATGTTTATTTCCTTTTGAATTTTTCCCAAAACACATGAAAATTTTATCTTATAAACATGGTCCATATTTATTAACATGACACCACTATTGTCTCACATAAAATACCATACTATGCTAAACTTGTCCGACACATGCACAAATCCACACAATGTTTTGTTGTGCTCAAATACCCAATCAAAACTTATAATTCTCCACCTTGATGCAGTATTTGTGATATATGCCATGGAAAGAGCTCTATAAAAATCCCTAGCCCAAGAAAGGACCTCAAGGACTATGAATACCAATCATATTCAAGAAATACTCAAAATTACCCATGGTTTGTTGCTTTGTGAAATGCCCCAGAAATTTCTAATTTTATAAACTACATTTAAAGGATATTTATTATAAAAATTATTGCAATAAATTATTTTTAAATTGAATTAATTAGGGCAAATCAAGAAGAAATTTATAAGTATTTTTATTAGAAAGGAATTTGTGTATTTTAGCTAATTAAGCATTTTATTCTGAAAATTAATTAAATAAATTATTTTATTTAAAATAAGAAGGAGAATATAATTTCAAATTAATAATAATTTTATAAATAATTTAATTGGAGAAAATTAGAGTGTTTTGCTAATTAAAAAGGAATTTATGGAAAATCTTTGAAAATCCTAATTTAGCCTAAAAAGGGATTTAAATATTATCTTATTTAAATATTATAATTTTTAAATATCCCAAATATTTTAATAAATTTAAATACCCAAAATAATTATTTTTCTTTTCTCCTTTTTCCTTTTCTTTCTTCCTTTTTCTTCTTTTTCTTTCTTTTCTTCTTTTTTCTCCCTCTTCCCCGTTTGGGCTGCCTCTCCCGCGGCCCACCTCTCCCTTTTCCTTTCCTTCGGCCAATCCAGCCCGTGCCGCGCAACCTTGTTCCGCCCCATGCCACACTGCGTTTTGACTCATTTTTAACGGTAACTCGGCGTTTCATTTAAACGCCTTCAACCATCGCGCCAAACCGGCCCGGTCTTCCTCTCTTCTTCTCTTTATTTTTCTTTCCCTGCCGCCCGGTCTAGCACCCCTGCCCATCTTCTTCTTCCTTCGCACCTCACGCCACCACCGACCTGCAACTTCGAACACCGCCCGTCCAAGACTTTCGCCGGCGATCTCGCCCGTTTTGACCGGCCGTTCTCCTCCCTTTCTCTTCCCCTTGATTCGGTGAACACACAGACCCAACCAACACTCCCCTATTCTCGCGCGATTCTCTCTCTCTCTTTCCGCCAACCCACCCTTGCCATTTTGACTCCCACCGGCCACCCTTGCCGCCGGTAAGCCCGAACCCTACTGCATTATCTACTCACCGACCCACATAACCCTAACGTCTCCTCTAACTCTATAAATACCCCCATCATCCACCTGTTGCGAGTTTTTGACTTCCTAACCCAGAAAACCTATCTTGTCGCCGCCACTCCTTTAGACGCTTTGCCCGCCGCCTCCGGCCAACTTCACCGCCATCCCTGGCCACCAAACTCTTCCTTGAACCTTTCTCTAGCTAACCAAACCTCCCTAAACCTTCGATTCTTCCTTCACAAGCCGAACGAGCTGTGCAAAGTCCCCTTACCGATCAACCCTGTTTTCTGCCCCGCCACCCTTCGCGCCGCCCTTAGCCACCTCCTCCGCCGCTAAGGCCGCTTCTTTCACCTCCCAAACTGTGCTACAGACCCTGCCCTACCTTCCCAAACCTTTAGTTTCCTTTTTCTCGTTCTCCTCCCCTCTCTTCCTTCTTCTCCTCCATTCGGCCACCACTGCCGCCGCCGTGCGCCGCCACCTTTGGCTGTGCCGCCACCTTCATTCTATCCCTCTCCTTCTGGGTAACTCAAAACACCCCAGCTCCCATTTTAATTCCTCCTATCTTATTCCCAGCATGCAACTTTCCCCTCTTTCTTTCCTCTTTCCGGCCACCGCCGCCACCTCCGTGCGCCACCGCCGGTGCCGCCTATCCCCACCAACATTTGGTTGAACCCTAGACCCTCTTAGCTATTTTCCCTATTTTTATAACCCTTAAATTATTTTATTTCAATTATTTACATATAAATACTATTATTATTATTCTTAATATTTATATTTTAATATGCATTATTATTATTATTATTAGTATTAATATTTTATTATTATTTATGTTGAGGGCTGAAGCCTAATATATTTTAATTTGATTTTATTATTATTCTTCTTATTATTTCTATAATTACTATTATTAATATTAAAATGTTATAAGTATAATTATTATTATTATTATTATTATTATTTTCTATTTCGAATTTCCATTATTATTATTTATTATTATTAATATAAATATTTTAACATTAGTGTTGTTAATAATATTACTATTATTATCATAATCATCATCATTATTATTATTATTATTATTATTATTATTATTATTATTATTATTTCTGAATTGGGTTATTTAATTTACAAATAATCTTTTTAGTATGATTTTGGTAAAGGGTCCAAATCCCTTATTTCACTTTATTTTTGAGTAATGCCTTTTTATTATTATTTCTACTATTTTATTATTCTTAGTAATATTAATATTGATATTATTTTGGTATTTTTGTTATTATTATTTTATCAAAAAAACTATTCTTATATTAAATTAGTGTTTAATATTATTTTGATAGGAGAGAGTCTAATTTTAGCTTTTCTCCCAAAATAGGTAAAACCAGTCAAAACCCTAAGGAGGCGTAGGAGCGTGCTCCAAGACCGGTGACGTTTTAGGTAAGGAGTGCTAAGGCCTTTTAGGTGCTTATGTGTATTATGTGTTTCGCATGTTATGTATCTAATGTTTATTATAATTAAATATTTTATATGTGGTATGACTTGGAGTTGAAGTATGTTGTGCATGGTATGTGTATTAATTATGTATGATGATATGTGTTGTGTATGTGAGGAAGTCGATGCGGTTTGTGTGAGAGGAAGGATGAAAAAGGAGGATGGGGAAAGAAGTTGACTAAGGGAAGTGAGTTGACCTAAATTTTATGGTTTTATAAGGAATAATCTAGTTTATGATGCTATTTGGGAGAATTTAATTTATGATATTATATGGGCGAATTTAATTTATAATTTATTTGGAAGAATTAAATTATGGTTTGTTTGGGAGAATTTAGTTTATGATGTTATTTGGGAGAATGTAATTTATAATATTATATGGGAGAATTTAAGTTATGATTTGATTGGGAGAGTTAATTTATAATTTGTTTGGGAGAATCTAATTCATGATGTTATTTGGGAAAATGTAATTTATGATATTATATGGGGGAATCTAATTTATGATTTGCTTGGGGGAATTCAATTTATAGTTGTCCTTGGGAGATTCTAATTTATGATTTTATGTGGAAGAATCTTTATGGCTTGAATTTAGGGTTTGGCATGGAAGAATCTTTATGGTTTGAATTTAGGGTTGGTATGGACAAATCTTTGGGTCTTATATGGTTTGAATTTAGGGTTTTGTATGACGAAATCTAGGGTTTACCTGGTGGTATTAATGGATGTATGTTGGTATTAGGGTTTGTATGATGATATTAAGGTTTGTATGGTGGTAATTATAGTTGTGTGGTGGTATTAGGATTTACATGGTGATATTGATGGTTGTATGGTGGTATTAGGGTTTGCATGGTTGAATTTAGGGTTTCACGTGGAATTTTAGGGTTTGCATGAAAAAGGTTCGAAGGTTTGCATGGGATGTGTAAAGTCTGCATGGGAGTAAAATTTACGTATGAAAAGTTAATTTGGGATGTAAGGAAGGTAATGTAAGCGTTGTTTGGGTAGTTAAACACTTTGGATGGAAAATAATACGTGGAACATTATTTGGGTACGTAGGAGACGAAGCTAGGGTTTGGAGTGGCTAATTGTGAATTGTCGTGGTTAATTAAGGTTTGGAATGGCTAATTATAGTTGTTATGGTTAAATAAGGGTTGGAGTGGTTAATTATGGTTTGTGGTGGTTGATTAAGGTTTGGTGTGGCTGCTTAAGGTTTTTGTTGTATCATGTGTTTTTGGTGATTAAGGTGTAATTATGAGAATGGAATCGATGATTTGTGATGTGTGGAGGGTTAAAATAATTTGGGTGATGTGAGGTGGAGTAAGAGGAGATGTTAAGGCCTAAATTAGGGTTTCGGGATAAAACCCTAGATTGAGATGTGAAGTAGAATTGGAGGATAAGTGTAAAGGGAGCGATTCATGCATGTCTAGGGTTTGGTGGTAGCACATGTGTACTTGGTGAATAAAGTATGATGATGAATATGAAATTTATGATTTATGATTCGTGCATGTCCATGGTGAAAGCCTTTGAATAAGATACTTAAGACATTAATTACTTAAAGTGTAAGATATTGAGACGGGACTAGCCGATCCACCGGTCAGTAATAGTGGTTAGGGTTTTACCCTATGTGCGACCGATCCACCGGTTAAAATAGTGGTTAGGGTTTTACCCTATTGTGACCGATCCACCGGTAATAATAGTGGTTAGGACATGATGTCCTATTGTGACCGACCCACCGGTTACAATAGTGGGGGATCCCGATCTCAATAAAAATGAACCAGAGTTTTGCTAAGGCAAATAAAAGACACTAATTACTTACAGTGGAACACCATGCGAGCCGGAGCCAACCGATCCACCGGTTAGGAATAGTGGTTAGGACGCGTAGTCCTATGTGTCTCCGATCCACCGGCTATAATAGTGGTTAGGGTATGATACCCTATGTGCCTCCGATCCATCGGCTATAATAGTGGGGGCTTCCGTACTCGCATGGATTGATAAAAGGCATGGCGTGAATTGAATTCTGATAAGAGATCAATTAAATGATTAATCCGGATTATTGGGCCTTTGTACTTTTACCTGGTTGATCATATGCATTTATAATTGTGTTCTTCTATTTTTATGCATGGCTTATGTGTTTACGTGTTGGCCTTAGTGATTAAGTCACCTTACTCAGTACTGGACCCGTACTGATACTACCTTGGTTGATGGGTCCTGTGATGATCCACTGATGGTGGGGAGCAGACCTCTTGTGCAGGTTTAAGATCAGAGACTGTTTTGGGGTGGCAGGCCTGACTTGAGTGAGTAGGAAATCCGGAATTTGACCCATCGGGTTTTATCTTGTTTAAATGTATTTCTATTTGGAAGTTACAAGTGTTATTTGAAACTTCAAGGGTATTGTAATTAACTCTTAATTTCTCGTACTTTGATTTTGTGTATGATCTTCGAATCCTTTTATGAATTGTTAATTTGAATTTAACGTAAATCTTTTCTTTAGCCTTAGCACTTGGTACTGGAACGGTTGGAGAGAACTGGTCTGGTACTAAGTGTGGCGGTAACATTCCCAGAATTCACAGGTTTTAAGTATTTCTATTTTAATTGCTTCCGCTTTTTCAAAAAAAAAAAGTAGTGAATTTTGGGGTGTTACACTTTGTTAGTATACTAACTAGATTATCTAAAGTATGCACTTTTTCTAGCATAACTTTGCCTGCAGCAATAGTACTTCGGATAAAGTGATACCTGATGTCAATGTGTTTTTTTATGAGATAAATAATTCTCATTCTTAACTAAATAGATATCACTTTGGCTATCACAACGAAAAACTAGATCACCATGACCAGATTCAAACTCTCGTACTAAACCACTAAGCCACAAGGCTTCTTGAAAAGCCCCTATTATAGTTATATACTTTGCCTTAATAGTGGACAAGGCTATCACTTCCTACAAAAAAGACCTCTAGCTAATAGGCAAACCAACAAGATAGAAAATATATTTATTGATGGATCTCCTTTTATCAAATATTCTCCATAATAAGAGTTTTCGAGCCCATCTAGTAAATTTGTTGATCTTCCATACTCAATATAAGCTGATTTTGTTCCCTTCAAGTACCTAATGATCCACTTCACTCGTTTCTAGTGAGTCTTTCATGGATTTGCCATATATTGACTCACAAAACTAAAATCTTGTGTAATGTCAAGCTAGGTACACACAATAGCATACATGACATAACCAACAATATTCAAATATAGAACAGTCAACATGAACTCCTCTTCCTCTTGGGATTTGAGATAATTCAAAGAAAACAATCTGAAGTGAGTAGTCAATGGAGTGCTAATCATCTTGATATCAATCATATGAAATCTCTCTAGAACATTATTCACATAGGACTTCTATGACCGGTACAAAAGCTTTTGCTCATAGTTTCTAATAATCTCCATTCTAAGGATCCTCTTCACAGCTCCAATATCCTTCATCTCAAATTCATTATTTAGCATTACCTTTACCTTATCAACATCAGACTTATCTTTTGTTGTAATAAGTATTCCATCAACATATAGAAAAATATATAAAAAGATCCACTCTTGATTTACTTCAAGTGCACAATCCATCATACTCACTCTTGAAGAAACTATGCTCAAGCATACACTAATAAAATTATTTATACCACTGTCAAGGAGGTTACTTCAAACCATACAGTGACCTCTTCAATAGGCACACATGATCATGAATCCCCTCAACCACAAAACTATTAGGTTGTCATATATAAATCTCCTCATCAAGTTCACCATGCAAAAATGTAGTTTTAACATCTAGATGCTACAAATTCAAATCACATATTACCACAAGCATATGCAAAGTGCAAATAGAAGTATGTCTATCCATAAGGAAAAAAATACCTTCTTATAATCCACACTTGGAATTTGAATAAATTCACGTATAACTAAAAAAGCCTTTTAACTTGTCTCTCAACCCCTAGAGCTCTATATTTGAACTTGTACATGGACTTGTAATCAAAAACATTTTTCTTCCTTAGTTCCTTCATAAGTTTCCATGTCTAATTCTTCATTAAGAACTCCATATTTCCTCTATAGTAACACACCACTCTATATAATCAATAATCTAAATAGCCTTTGAGAATGATGTTGGCTCATGCACATCAACAACCGTCTTTGTTCTAGATAAAGCATAACTAGCCAACTCATCATAACCATACCTAACCGAAGGCTTGAAAATCATTTTCCCTTTGCCTGGAGCAATGCCTCTTTGCTCCACCTGTTATCTGGATCCACCCACCTTAGGAATAGTGGGTTTATCAAAGGGGTCTTTATCACCCAACTTAACCTCAGCCTCCTCTTAGGATGAAGCACTCTCCTACTTCACCTCCTTAGTGATACCATCATAAGACTCAATATTTTGGAGAAACACTAAATCATTGAAGGTAACATCTCTACAAGTCAAGAACTTGGTTGCAAGTGGGTCTTATGAACTGTACTTCTTTACTTCAGATGTAAAACTAAGAAAGACACAAATTCTTAGCTCTAGGCTCAAGTTTACCTTCATTTACATAAGCACAAGTAGGTCAACAAAAGACATGTAAATTAGAGTAATCAATTAACTTACCAGACTATAAATCCGTAGGTGTCTTCTAATGAATGGATTAACTTCATGACCCATTCACCAAGTATGCTGCCATATGAACTACCTTAGCCAAAAAATCTATACCTAGCCTTACCTATGATAATATGCATTAAGCCTTCTATAATATGGTTCTATTCATCTGCTCAACAACTCCATTTTGTCGTGGTCTTCTAACACAGGTGTGCTCTCACTATATCTCATTATCTTAGTAGTAGTTAGCGAAACTTTACTCATCAAACATAAGATCATTATCTAACCTAAGATACTTAAATTTCTTCCTAGGTTGCTTCTCTATCAAGATCATTTAGTGTTTGAAAATACTAAGCACATCATTCCTAGTCTTTAAGAAATAAACCCATACCCTTTTAGAGAAGTTATCTATGAATATTAGTAAGTATCGTGAACCACCCATTGAAAACACTCTTGTTGGACTACATAAATCTAAATGGATATACTTAAGAGGCTCTGTCATATAATGCTTAGCTATAGAAAAGCTAATCAAAGTCCATAGTACCTGTACTCTATCCATCCAGCAGCCCCCTCTTAGAGAGCTACTACAAAATAAATGATTTGTGTCAATAGGGTCTTATCTATTAGTAAAAGCTATTTTTCTGTTGGCCAAAGCTTTTACCCACAGAACTTTTGTTGTGAAAAAACTGTGGGTAAAAAATTTGTGCTTAAAAGTGTTACGCATAGATATGTATCATCTGTTGGGAATAATTGATAATGCCCACAAATATTTATCTATTAGTAAAACTTATGCCCACACTTATATCTGTAAGTAAAAGTATTAACAACAAAATAATATCTGTGACTAAAAGTATTACCCACAAAATAATATCTGTAACTAAAACTATTATCTACAAAATAATATTTGTGACTAGAAGTATTAAGCACAAAACTATATATGTGATAAAAATAATTATCCACACAATCATATTTGTAAGTAAAAGTATTAAACGTAATATTATATCTGTTACTAAAACATATTGCCCACATATATATTGTTGGTTATACATATTTTAACCCTGTACACACACACACACACACACACACACACACACACACATACACACACACATATATATATTGGTAAAACCTGTACCAAAACATACAAAATTTATTGATATTACGTGTTACCACAATATCCAATATCCACCTATAGTAACAATTTATTCTTATATATATATAAAATTAACTACACCATATATAATTATCATTGTGTAGTACAAAATAATTAGTTGTTTAGCTCCCAAAGCCATAACAGTCATTTAAGTACAATACTATATAAATGACTTGTAGCATAAGCTATCATACAAAAACATCTTCATACACTGATATACAAAATCATCAGCTATTATACAAAAACATCTTTATATGCTGATATACAAAATCATTGAGCATCTTTGTAAGCTTACGAGCAAAAGCACCGAGCATCTTTGTTAGCTAATATATATACAAAGGCACCAAGCATCTTCATAATTTGATATACAAAAACATCAATCATATTCGTAAACTAACAAATAAAAGCATTAACCGTCTTCATAAGCCAACTCACAAAAGTGTTTTTATAAATGAATCAAACATCATCTTCTTCATTATCCTCTTTAGTGTCATCCTTTGCATTCTTGTCATCCTCCATTTGATAATAATCGTCAACATGGTTTCCATAAAAATATATATACAATTAATTTAATCATATTAATCTAAATTCATAGCAAAAAGCTAGACAATGAGAGTTTGTACTCTTTAGGGAACAAATAATTTATTTCAAATTTTTATTGACATTAACGATAAAAAATTGGCCTTTAAACACAAAAAATTTTGGTCAATAAAACGTTAATTATTTATAGTGAACACAACGTAACTCACTCACTCTAACTATTTCTACTACAATTGCTTTTTTGTTTTCATTTTATTCATTATTTTCCATGTAATAAAACTTCAATTATAACTTCACATGAAAACTTATTATTACATAAAAACATATATATTTTATCTTATAATATAAAAAAATGTGTGTAATTTGCATTATGAGTATATAATATACGAATTACCTAAGATAAAATTTGATGTGGCAAGATAACCACCCCATGAAAAATCCTAATTAGCATGGATAAATTTCAATGTTATGGCTAAAGGGGATAAAAAAATGAAGAGAGAAATAGAGTCAATTAGATAAATAAATGAAAAAAAATATAAAGCATAGGAAACTGAAAAATAATTGAGTATATACATATCCAAAGTTTTTTTTGTTTGGGTTTTTGCATAAGATTGGCACGGAAACTATCTTCTAGGTTTAGATTGCATAATTTATTTAATATTTAACTATTTGTGATAATTTACTAGGATTCCTCACCCAATAAATATTTTGAGAACCTATGATGATACATAAGCTTTGAACTTTTCAATAGGTTGGCTAAGGTAGGTTAACAAGAGTAAGATCGATTGGATAAGGACATTAATAGGAGAAAGTGCGCTGACTAGAAAACTAATATAGGTAATAATTTTATATTTTTTTATTTTTATCTCTTTATTTTAGTAGATTTGGTCCATTTTTATAATTATTTACTCCATATAAACATTTCAACAATGAAGGAGAGTTTACTAAGAGCTTCACAACCGGGATATAAGGGTTTCCCTGCATCTTAAATCAACTTAAAAAATGCATTAGCTTCTTCATTAGAAACTGGAGAACTACTACTTGTCCTATTAAATTCAAAAATATCTCCTACCATCTCAAGAATATCATCACATAAACCATCATGCACATCATCAAACCCCCATATCATCATCAAGCCCCAAATCTAAAATTTCATTATCTTCATTGCCCCTTTGCTCCCCATAAAAAATCCAAACACACCTTTGATAGTTTATATCCATTTCTCTCATTATAAGATGACCTCTAACCACATTTCTTTCATGATAAAATTGATTTGCACAAGTAAAGCATAGACAAACAATCTTATTTCCATGAGTGATTGAGGTTCTAAATACATAGTCAATGAATGTATCTAAGGCTTTTTTGTAAGTACTTTATACTCTCCTTAGTTTCACCCAACTCTTGTCCTTAAATAAATCCATGAAATCATGTTCCTACATAATTTTCAACAAGTAGAGACATCAAAATAATGAGAAAAATAAGGACAAAGGATAATAATAAAGACTAGTTTTTTTGTAGCACACGATATGTGTGGCTTTATATATTATAAATATAATTATAATTGTAATTATAATATATCTACAATTTAATTATAGGTGATGCTACCTAATCCACCAATATAACACCACCATATAGTCTCCCTTGCATGTTTGGTGAAGTGATTATTTATTATTTATTTTTGCATGAATTGAACCATGATTAAACAACATAACTAATAGATACAACATCATAAAAGTAACAAGAAGGTCAAAAAATGATAACAACCAACCAATTCAATTGATAGATATCTAGAACTATGTCTTAAAAGCCCAATTGACTTTTAGTAAAGAACTTCAATCAAAAAATTTGGATAATACTCAAACTCTAATTAGACAAGTGTACAACCACTATATATCAAAAACAAATATAAAAGAGTACCATTATGCACATATAAAATTCGATTGTAAAAGAATAATCGTTTATAAAAAATTATTATGTTGCATATTATGAACCAGTAAAAAAAGATAATATAGCTACACTAAAACAAAATCTTAGAGATAACTATTGTTTTAGATTTAAATATCATCAATATAAAAGCAAAAAAAATCTTTTGTTCAAATAATTATTCTAGTAAGAAATATTTCATGGATTCACTAACATTTATCAACCATTATGTATAACCAGGTTCACTAAGAAACAACAAGCAATAATTTCCCACCACATTACCACAAAGCAAGAACAATTTCTAATAAGAAAAAGTTGTACAACTACTAATATTCAACAACCACTTAAGTGTTGAACTTTCTGACTTCACTGACCTGCAAGAATAGCTTAAAAGGGAAGATAACTTTTAGTGAAAGAGGAATCAATAATTTACAACCATGTTAAACCTTTTACAAATATCATATCACTTTCATAATTGAATCTAACCCCCTTTTCTAAATTATGGGTAGCAATAATAGAAACTCCGAGAGACATAAACACCAACCAAATATGATAAGCAAAGAACAAAAAATTAAAGTAGGGACCCACCCTATGGGTTGTTAAGATCTAATGCTCCATACACCGCCCTATTATAAGTAAAAGATAAAGTGTCATCAACATTGAATAAGACAAAATAAAAAAAAATTCAAAACACTCTCCTAATACCAATTTAATCCTATTTGCTAGCTCCACCAAGAACTAGAAGAATGTTAGGCCATTATAGACACAAAGGGAAAAACCAAGTACATTAGGATATAAAGCATTAGCTTTGACCACTTGTAGTTCAAAAGCCCTCGAAAAGACCCATAAACCCACAAATCATACAAGCAATCTATCACCAAATCAAAACCTTAAGGAAAATGACCAAAGAGAAACCAAAAAACTATAAAATTGTATACACATTCGGCTTTCTGGATCCATTAGAGTGTCTTCCTAGATCACTGATAAAAAATGTAAAGACTAAATTAGAAAAACTATTCAAAACATAAAAGAATAGAAAGTAAGTATATTTTAATAAAAATCACTTACACAATTAGGGTTTACAACCCCAAAATGTCAAATCAATAAATTTCATAGAATTGATCCAAACAATAAGTTAAAAACTTAATTTAATTGATTTTAAATCAAAGCTAGTTGATTTTAACTCAATTTAATTAATTTTAGAAACTGTTCCCAAAACATAAGGTTTTAAAGCCCAAAATACAAATCCAGATAATTCAAACTAATTATTCCAAATTGAACGTGTTGAAATACAATTAAGGTCATTTTAAATAATTTTATAACATCAATTTTAGAATAAACAACTATTCAAATGATAATTTGCATAATTTTATTTGGAAGTTAGGGTTTAGGAAAAAAAATACAATTTGGTAAAATTTTATTAATTTATTTAAATTGAATGTTTAGAAATGTAATAAGACCTATTTTATAACATATTATATACTCAATTGATTAAAAAAATAAAGAAAACACCCAATTTAATATAATTAGGGTTTTAAGCCTATACTATAAATTCAGTCAAATCTTGCCAAAATATTTAAATTGATGATTTGGAAATGAAATTGAACATATTCTATTACAAAATGTATAACCAATTTAATAAAATTACTCAATTACACAATTCAATTTAAATCCACAAGAATTTGACCTAAAAATCAAATTCTAAATAATTTCATAGATTTTTCTTAAATTGAAAATTCCAATATAAAACTACATATATTTTAAAGTATAATGCATAATCAAATTATCCCAAATAGCTTAATCAAACAAATCCAACATATCTGGACATAACCGGGTCAATAATCACAATTTCCAAAAATCAACATATATCACACAATTAGCATATCCAATTCAATCATACAATTTATATATACTTAATTAAATAACTAATTTAGCTTAATTAAAGCCCATTCTTTCATAATTAATCAAAAGAAAAAGTTAGGATTTCAGAAAATTATAACAAATGAAATCAGCTAAATCAAGGTAGGTAAAGTCAAGTGGAGCTTTGTTAGTGGGAGAGGAGCAGTCATCGGTGGTAGATTGACACTGTAGGTGTCTGGCTAGGGGCGCGCCACCGCTGCTGCTGCCGTCTTACCATTTACGACGACAACCGGGAGCTGTGGCGGCAAGGCGGTGTGGGATGACCGATGGACACTCGATCCTTACCTGTAGGCTGTGCAACATAGGAACCAAATATATAGGGGGGTCAAGAGTTTGTTCGAAGTGGAAAGGGAATAAGGGGCGGGGAGAGCTGCGTTAGTTGGTATTGACCGACATTTTTTTTTCTTTTTCAAATATTTAAAAGAATTTTTCTCAAAAATAAAATTTTAAATAGATTAAGTTTAATAAAAAAAATTTATAAATTGTTTTTGAAAAATAAATAAAATAATTAAATGATAAAAGCTTTTATTTAAAATAAACCTGATCACTTATTAAAATAGAAATACAATTTAAATTAAATAATCTAATTAAAATAAAATTAAATATTAAAAATCATAAATCAATATAAATATTTATAAAAATTAGGTTTTTAATAAGTGGGGTATTACACTACACGTACGATGCTCCTAGATCCCGACTAGCAGATCGATCCACAAGACTTGTGTCCTAGGTTGTTCCGAACGCAAATTAACTAATTATTATTTTTATTATGATATTTATTAAAATAACGCTTATAATAATGATAGCTTTTTAATTATTAAGTTTAAGGAAATTGAATTTGAAAAAATAAGAAATTTTACAATAATTATATAAATAACTATAATAATATTAGGATCAAGAGGATATCTAGAAATAAGGAATACAATGCCTCCTAGACTCCCATTGCACCAATCAAGTAGTGACACCCTGTCTTATAGGTCATTCGAAGCACGACTTGATTGATTATTATTTTTATTAGTTTAAGAATATTTTTTTAACATTCTAATTATCATATTTAATTATAATATTAATTAATAAAAATGACTATAATGTTAATTATAAATCTGGTTATATATTATATTATTAGTATTTCATATAAAATTGGCAATTATGATAATGGGAGAAGTATTTCAAGTATAACAAGAATGAATGTGTTGTGCCAAGGGATATAACAATAGCTGAAACATTTATCTTCCTTATATACTAATACCAGTAGATAAATGAGTGGGTATTAGTTTTGTTAGTATAATACTACTAATATGCACAGATATAAAAGTAGGTAAAAGATCTGTTGGTATAGCATACTATTACCAACAGATAAAAAATTTCTGCAGGGGAAACTTTCTTTATTCCCCACAAAAATATATCTATTGGTATTAGTAACTTTTACTAATAGAAAAAATATCTGTGACTAAATTACTGTTGGCACAAGTTATATATTTTGTAGCGAGCTCAATTAGACCCTTGAAAATTATTTATCCTAATCTGATGTGCCAAACTCTTGTAACATCTGATTCTGACAACCTTAACAATGTCCCAATAGCTATCTACAAAATAATGGAAACCACCAACTCATACAATGACCCAACCCAATTTTCCATAATTGCCACTAGAGCCCCTTTTGTAACTCTTAAGGTACTATCCTCAATAACACATTGGTACCTGGTACACTGTAAGGAACTCAAACAGATAAGGTTGTTGGTCATTTATAGGACATGTCTCATGTTGGATAGTGTCTTGACCACACAGTCATGCATCATCACCTTCACTATCCCAATCGTAGTAACTTTGGAAGTAACATCATTACCAATCGAGAGAACTCTACCCTAATTCATCTCAAGCGTTTAAAACCAACTCTAGTTTTAACATATATGGTAAGAGCACCAAAAATACAAGATCTATCTATCATTGATCTTGTTCTTTCTATCAATGGCTGACAACACAACTCCGTCGGTAAAATTATAGGAAATAACCAGATAACTCATCGGGCTTCCTATTAGGACACAAATTCCTACATGCCCCTTGTTATGATACCCATAACATGTCACATTCTTCTACTAACTCTTTGATATAGATTTGGAATTGTTATGGTCACCAGACCCCTACTTAAATGACCTGCCCTAGCTATCAATCCCTCACTCTGTGAGTCCCCAGAAGTACCACTGCCAAATTATCAATCAACTCCCATTTTAGTAGAGCGGATTTCACATCCTCAAGGAGTAACTCATCTTTCCCATATAAAATATCTCACAAAAATGTTTAAAACTTACAGATAAAGAACATATCAAAATAAAAGCCAAATCTTCTTCATCATCATATTATGCAAATCCATAACAATAGAATCAAATTTAATCAAATGACTTTTTAAAGATTGACCCTCATCTAATTTTAGGCTATGAAGTTGGCTGTTTAAATTTAGTCGATTTGCTAATGATTTTTTTATGTACAATGACTCTAGCTTCAACCATATGGTAGAGAGGGACTTCAGATCTAGATCTTCAAATTTCTCATCCATCATCGATTCTAGCTTCTTTGAATAATAAGATAAATATGCTTCCAATATGTTTTGAAATTAGTGTGGATTTAGAGAGATCTACACCAAATTGAGATTAATAAGATTACACACAATTGAGAATTCAAACATAAAATAGAATAATTCAAAAAAAATTAGAGATTTGTATTCGTGCTCTTATATAATTACAATATGATTAAACTAATCAATCAATCAGTTGCTTGAAACTACAATTCTTTTTGAATGAAAAAAATTATGGGGAAGAAGAAGAAATTGGGATGCACAAATCTCGATGGCTAGGTTTCAACATGTCTACTTTCATAGAAGAAAAAAATCTTACAAAGCAAAATAGTGTGTTTTAGAAATAAAAAAAAGTACAATCCTTAGTTAGAAAACATGGGACCTTGGTATTTATTTCCTTACTTTTGGATTTTGCTCAAACAAATCAAAAGTTTATCTCAAAAACATGATCCATGCTTATTAATATGGTACCACTGTGTTTCTATTATAAAACACCATACTATACTAAACTTTTCCAATACCTACACAAATCAACACAATGTTATGTTGTGCTCAAATACCTAGTCAAACTCATAGTATTTGGGTTACCCTCATGTACTAGTGCGACTAGGATACCGTTACATCCTAAGATTGATAATTAGTAGTGTAATACCCTAAATTGAGTGGAGTGTTATAAGGATAAATCTAGCTACTTATATCAACATGGTATACCATTCTTTTGGTGATTTCGTCCTAAGAACTTCATAATTAAGCAGGATGATTGTTGAGTAATTTTTAGGATGGGTGACCCTGTTAGGAAGTTTCATAAATTTTCTAATTTTTTTTGAGGAATTGCATGAGTGGGGAAAAAGCACACTGAAAGGACTCATATTGATCTATAGGGCTAGCGGATCAATTCAAAAGTGCTCTAGTGTAGCCCTTGTGTGGTCGTATTAACTTCGGGTGTACAATTGGTATCAGAGAAAAACCACAACCATGAGATGAATTTGGATGATCTAGTTAGCCACCTAAGAAAATAATTCTTGGAATATACTGTATTGAGATAATTACTAGTTGAGATGCAACAAGGATGTTGCATTCTTTGAGTGGGGGTGAATGCAATAGCCCAAATTGAGCAAAGTGTTAAAATGACCAATCTGTCTACTTATGTGAAAGTGTTATACCATCCTGTTGGTGATTTTTTCCTAAGAACTTCATAGTTAAGCATGATGGTTATAGAGAAACTTTTAAGATGGGTGATCCTCCTAGGAAGTTTTGAAAATTTTCTAAATTTTTTTGAGGAAGCGCGTGTGTGAAGGAAAAGTGTGCCAAAAAGACTTGTTTTGATCTATGTGGTCATTCGATCAATCCGAAAGCAGTCCATGATAACCCCCAGCTTTTCCTATTAACTCGAGATGTTACAAGTAGGATATTATGTTACCTTGGGTGCTAATATGATTGGATGGAAATGATTAATGGATGATTATTTTATTAGATTGGTTTGTAGCAACCTTTTTGCCTACCTGCTTTTTAGTAGTAGCCTTTGTACATAAATATGGTGTTGTAGAAGCCTTTGTTCCTACCTATATTTTGATAGGAGACTTTGTGCCTCCATATGGCTCATTAGCAGTCTTTATACCTACTGTTGGTTTAGTAGTAGCTTTTGTGTCTACATATGTTTTGGTAGTAGCCTTTGTAACTACCGGTAATGCTATGGATTATTCTTATTACATTACTATAAGCCTACTTATGTTATGAGATTTATTGGTATTGATAATGATATATATGATATGTTGTTATTATCTTGGTTTTGGGTTAATGCAATTTCTAATTATACTTGAAAGAGCATCTTTTGATGTTTAATTGGTAAGTTTTAGTTTGTTGTAGATGGATGAGTATGAATAGTATATATCACTTGTTGTATGTAGTCATATGAATTATCATCGTATTTCAGTCCTCAAGTGCATATTTAAATATCTTACACGATGTTTTGTTGTATGCCTTGTATGTGTCTCATCTTGGTTTTTTAATATTGGTTATGTATAAAAAGTTCCTTAGTACCATTGTATTGTAAGATTCTTTTAGTGGGCCCTTATGTAACACCCCTAAAATTTGCTAGTGAAAAATTTTATTTTTACAAGTTATATCTTTTACGCCCCTAGCCTAGGTGTCTAAGTATGGTGGATATTAAAGATCCCTCAGAAAATCCCTTTGACACTAGTGCTTGTGTGGTAGGTGATGCATACCCAAAATTGAGTGTATGCCCCCACACATCGGTGTCCAAGTGTGATGGATGTACAAGATCCTTAAGAAAGGCCTTTTAGCACTAGTGTAATGCAGTGGTGGGAGTTGAAGTCCTATGTTCATCCCTTCATGGTATATGGGTAATATTATGATTCTATTGTTATGTACTTCAGGTGAGGCATACCCAAAATTTAGCGTATGTCCCCTCACTTGGGTGCCCAAGTGTGGTGGATGTTGAAGATTAGTGAACAAAGCTGCTTGGAACTAGTGTGATGCGATGGTGGGAGTTGCAGTCCTATGATAGTCCCATCATGGTATATTGGCACTATGTGCTTTCTTTTATATTGATTGTTGTGGAAAACTAAGCTAGTGTGTAAATGTATATCCTTAAATCTCACTGAGGTGTTTATATGTTCTCACTGCTCTTGTTTATTACCTTTCTAGTAGTCTGAATACCATGCTACTCTATGACCTTAATGTGCTACATAAGCCTTTCATGTTTTAAGTAGTATGCTTTGCTAATACTTTACTATATTGGTACTGCACTTGTGTGGTTACTTTGATGATCAGAATTCTAGCTTGGTTATGACTCTAAGCTAGAATACACCGAGGGTGATACCATGGGCCACTAGTGGGCCATTGCTTAGGGTTGGAGGTTTATGATTGTGCTTAAGAGTTAGGCTAACTGCTTATTAGTATTTTTCCCACTGCATTGGGATTTTTTTGTATTTTCATTTATTTAAAATCTTGGCTCGGATTTCTTGTATTTGATTTGTAAACTATCATGTTCATTCTATCTATCATGTCATTCTAGTCTTTATTTCTTTATAGTGTCACATTATTATTACGGTCAGACATTCTTTTGCTCCTTGCTACATTTTATGTTGCATCAGGCATAGATTAGGTGATGATCAGACATCTCTTATAGTTGATGTGGTAGTAACATTCCTCAATTTTATATTTCAAATGCTTCCACATTGTCTTAAAAATAAAAAAATTGGTGGTGTTACAACAACACAATATCCTACCGACTATCAACCTAGGGACGCAAAGGTATCATGGTCGCATCAATACATGAAAGCAACCAATACCTTACCTACATGAACACCTAATTCATAAGTATGTATACCCCTTACTTAGGTCTGTAGAGCTAAATAGAGTAAGATGTAGGGCCTCATGGGGATACTAAGGGAGACCAACAAAATCTAGAATAATCATGGGCTAAACGACATCTTTTGGGTAGCGACTACTAACGAGCCATCATTCCTGATCTTGAGGTCTTTCATTTTAAGTATTAGTATTTTTATTAAAGTGACCATAAGGAGCACACATTAATCACATACTTAACCATTTTTATTTGTTTCCAATACTGTGAAGTAACTGAAATCAGGATTATTATCAATGTCAACATAAGTAGTCCATTAAGGCCATCCTAGGCTCAAATAATCATACTTAGGCACTTTAGGTATAGATGACTAAAATGCCTCTAAGGATAAGTCTACCTCTTTACCATCCATTTCCATCAAAGACTCCATTTTGTTTCATCATCATGCTATAAAAGAGAAACACACAATAATTAAGCTATTGATTTTGAAGTCAAGTTACCTGACACGCCAAATGATCAAATCGCACATAAAACCTAACATGCATGCCTAGAACAACCAAACATACATTCTCATGCTTTATCAATAATTAATACTGTTCTTGTATGTTTATGAGAAGAGCAACATATCATACTCCAATTAACCAAGTTACCCCTAAACCATGCATATTCATTAGTATATTCATCATGGCACACTCAAAATTACCAACTTACCCTTAGACCCTATAATATTCATAATCATGCTTGAATAGGTGGTAGTATGGCAATAAACTTCTATTATCATATCTTATATTAGTTAATATTCATCATGCAGGTTTATTAGACTAATCGCCATATCACATGTAAATTACCTAGACTATGTATTATTAATTATCATGCTCAAATAAGTGATACTAGGATAATAAATCCTATCATCATATTTATCATTAATTAACGCTTATTATGCATGTTTATTTGATGAATCCCCTCAGTTTATAAAAAAATTACCAAAATGCCCTTATGTGAAATAATATTACTATTTATGTCCAACCATGTATTACTATTACCACAAACCCCTATTTTCATACTTAACACCAATTACTACTTGTCACACACATTTATTTGAACAACTCCCATTTGAACATGTAAAATTATCAAAATATCCCTAGGTCATATAATACTAACAATCATACCTAGACATGCATTACTAACACCATAAACTCCTATTATCATACTTAGCACAAATTATTACTAATCATATATATATTTATTAAGATAACCCCCATTGAACATGTAAAATTGTCAAAATGCCCCAAGGTTATTTAATATTAATAATCATACCCACATGCATTACTAACACTATAAACCCCTATATTCATACTTAGCATCAATTACTACATGTCACACACATTTATTTGAGCAAAACTCCTTAAAATTATCAAAATACCCCTAAGTTATAAAATGTTAATATTCATGCCTGAACATGCGAAACTAACACCATAAACCCTCATTATCATACTTAGTGCCAATTATTACTTATCATGCATATTTATTAGGAAGAACATTAGTATGCATTTAAATTACCAAAATACCTATAGGCCATAAATATTGATATTTCTACTAACACATATATTTATAATACACTAAACTCCCACCTCCATTCTTAGGAACAATCATAACACCTTAGGCATCCCGTTTAATTTCCCCTAGGGCTTATAGTAGTATTATTTTTACTACAAGTTTCCATATCCATTAGCATAACATGTATATACACCTAACACCCATCATTAAACACTAACCCCATTCTTAATCACCATTTCAATGCAATACACATCGTACACAAGATACATGCACTCTTTCTCCATTTTCCAATATAACATTAAAAATCATTAGATTATTTGTAACATATCATATCCACACAAATCATATACTAAAAACCCTAATGTACTAACATACGATATGTAATACCCCAAAACCCAAAATTTGGAAATTATAATAAACTAAGAATTAATATGTGAGATTAATTAGATATAACATTTTAAATAAAATAACATGAGTAATTAAGATAAAAAAAAGAGGAAAATAAAATAGGATTTAATTAGGGAAGATTAGGGTAATTTGCTAACTAAAATAAAAATTAGGAATAATTACCTAGAAATTTCTAAATTAGTATAAAAAGTAATTTAATTATTTATTTTTACTAATTTTATTATTTCCAAATATTTAAAAAATACCAAAAAGACCCTAAATACCCTAACTACCTTAGTTTTCTTTTTCTTTTTCTTTTTCATTTTCCCCCTTTTCTTCCTTTTTCTCCTTTCTCCTTTTATTTCTTCCCTTCTTTCCTCTAGTTGGGCCTCGCCCGTGTGGCCTAACCTCTTCCTCCCTCTTTTCACACATGCAGAGCCTAGCTAGCTCCCTCTTCCTTTCTTTTTTTTTTTCCTTGGCTGCGCGGTTCTCCTTTCTTCTTCCTTCTTCCCTCCCCTTCCCTCTCCTTCCCTCGCATTGTAGGTCGAGCTTGTAGACCTGTCGGCCGTCCTTCCCCACCATCATACCATCCTGACCTACTCCCCTCTCTCTCCCATCCCTTTCATTTCCAATTTGATCCCAACCTACCCTTACCTACCTCCCCCACATGCCTATTCCCCTTCCATTTCCCCCATTTGTAGCCTTGCTCCCCTACACCTTCATAGGCTCATACCGGCCTTCAACCACCAACCGATGGGCTCCTTCCCCTCACCCCCCCTTGTCTTTGTCTCCCTTTGTGTTCTTCTCTTTCTATCGACCTATAAATACCCCCTTAATGCCTCCATTCTCCTTTTTTTTCTTTGCCAAGAAAAAAGTGACTATTCTCGCCTCTCTGTTTTTAGACGTTGCCCTAGCTACTATTTTACAACACCACCATCTGAAACACTACCCAACCCCTTCCTTGCATCACCCTCCACCAAACTAAGCCGCTCATCACCCTTAAGTCTCCTTACTTAGCCCACCCCAATTGTGTAAAGTAGGTAGCTTAAGCTGCCCTTTGCACCCCATTGCCACCCCTCTCACCGCTGTGCACCGCCTCCTCCATCACAATCACCACCTCCATTGCTACCCACTTAACCAAGCATATCCTCCTTTGCCTTCCCCTACCCTCCGTTTCCCCTTTATCCCTCTCCTTACCCCTCCCTTCTTCTCCACTACTCTCAGCCACCACAACCACCACCACCTGTGCCGCCACCCTACTATAGTACCACCACCACAACTCTCCTAGTCTAGAGAGTCCACCACCTCATAGTTTCCACCTTCCTATCTCTCTTCCAACACCAAAGGCCACCCCTTCACAAAACAACCACCACTTCCACCATTGCTGCTGCCGTCACAACCGAGTGTCGCAACCCTCACTGCCATCATCACTTAGGTTGTGCCCTAACCCTTGCTAGAAATTAAGAATAAATTATTTTGGTACAATTATCATTTTAGCCTTATTATTATTATAATTATTATTATGATTACTATGACAATTACTCTAACTATTACTATTAATATTATTCTACCATTATCATCATTACTACTAATAGCCCTATTTTTGTTAATACCACCACTAATATATTTGTTAGCACTCTATGATAATTCTCTTAGTAAAATTACTAAGACTATTATTATTATCATCACTAATTCTAGTTCTTCCTAAAAATAAATTAAGGGCTAGGGAGCATTAGTAGCATCTTCACACTATTTTAAGTTTGTTGAGAGAACACCGTCTATATGTAAAGCTGTCCAAGTGCGTATTTTAGCTTAGGAAGTATCCTATACGACATACATATTTGGAGTCCCTAAGTAATAAGATGAGGTTATAGGAAATGATAAAATTAATGAGAGTGGAGTCATAAGAGGGAAGTAAGAAAGGCTTTTGTATCTTATGTCTTATGGTTAGATAAATAAAAGGTTAATATGAATAAAATAAGAGGATTGAATAAATTTTACATGGGGAGTGTAAGGCTTACATAAGATGGTTAGTCTTTGCATGGGGATGACCTTTATGTGGAAAAAGTTGACTTGAAGGTTATGTAAGGTGAAATAAGAGTATTTGGGGTAGTTAGAGTCCATTTGTGAAAAATAGTACGTGGGTTGGTTTAAGGATACATGGAGGACTTGGCTTGGGTTTGTGAGGAAATCTTATGTGGGAGAAGTGTGCAAGGAAGGGAAAATTAATATAAATAGTTAGAGAGTGGAATAAGAATGGAAGGGTTTCACATGGAGGGGAAGTGAGTCAAGTGGAAAGGTGTTTGGGTGATGAGGGGATGACATCAAAGAAAGGATAAGTACTAGGATTTGGGGGACGAACTAGGGTTTTCATGGTCACATGTGGAGTATTGTTAGTGAAGTTGTGATGTTGGGTGTGGTTTGAGTGGAGTGGTAGTTTTGGTAGCAAAGAGGAGAATGGGTGGTGTAGGATAGGGAGAAGTGAGGCCACATAGGCCAGATTAGGGTTTTTGAGGGAAACGAAAGAGGGCGATGATGAGTTGAAATGGAGTTATGGGGAGTGGGCCTTGATCCACATGTGGAAGAGTTTGGGTTTCTCAAGGTGATAGGGGAAAAAGATGAGGAAGAAGTATTGGATTCCTAAGGTGTGTAAAGGTCCTAAGAAATGGGACAAGGCTTTTCAGGAGAATTAGGATAAAGGGATGAGAATCAGAAGTCCAGTGGGTCATGTATGTGTAATTGGGGTTTTGTGTGGAATAAGATATGAATAAAACTCTAAACACATAAAGTGAAAGATAATCGAGCCAAGACCAAGTGAGGATACTTTTTGGTCCACCGAATATAATGGTAATCAGGTGCATTCTTCCCTATGGAGTAATATCCGGTCCATCGGCTATTATAGTGGTTGTGTGTGTTATGTCCTGTGGAGTATTTTTTGGTCCACCGGCTATAATATTAGGAGGTCAGAGATCAATAAACCAAAGTTTATATGGAAATAAATCAAGTAAAATAAACTGACTACTTAAAGTGGAACACCACATAAGTTGGGGCAAAGCAAGGATAATTTTTAGTCCATTGGCTACAATAGTGGTCAGGTGTGTTTTTCCCTAGAGTGTTTTTCAGTCCAGCTATAATAGTCCGGTCCCCATACTTGTGTAGAAAAATTATTTGAGAATTGTGTAAGACAATGCTATTAACTATTATAGGCCTTATTGTATATTTGTACTTGCATGACCTTATCCATATGGTTACCTTGCTCAGTACGTAGCGTATTGATCGCCTGTTTTTTAGGTGCTACTCATTCCCACGAGTAGTGGCCCCTTCTGAGTTGGTGTAGGTGGGAGATGCTGTGTTTGATGCCTATAACGCATTCGATGTGTTGGGTGGGGCTGAGTGATGACCTGCTAGACTTTGCATGGGGTCCAAGAGCGAGTGTTGTTTAGGCTTATCTTTTCTAGTCTTACTCTATTTTGTTATTCGTACTATTTTCCCTTTAGGGGCTTTGACTTTGTATAAATTTTAGGTTTCTGTAATAAATCTTTAATTACACACTCCGATTTTCCTTTTATTTTTGAATTATTTGAATCATTATGATTTTATGTCCTAATCAATTTCATGACTTATGAATTTTCTGGCCTTGTGGTTGGTGCGAGATTGGCCTAAGGCCAGGCTTGTGCTGATCATGGTGGTAACACCTCCTTTTTTGGTGTATGGTTTTAATTAAAAAAAAATTAATTTTAATTTTTAGGGGTGTTGCACGATGATCTAAACATTTTAGTTGGGTATAACAATTACCTTATTTCTAGCAAAAATCAAAGTTTACGGTGTCCGGTTAAAAACACTTATGCTTTGTTTAGTAAAAATTCATACCTAAAAATAATATAACAAAGGAAATATTAATATTAGATAAATAAAAGAATGAATTTTATTAAAAATATTTATTAAATAAAACATTACCAAATATCTTTACACCTTAATATTATCAAAATATCAAAGAAAATATATAGTATAACTCACACCGCATGTGTAACCTTAGTGATGTAAGGTGGCCAAAAGAAATGGAAAGAGGAAAATGGGTAGCTTGGGTAGAGGGTTTGAAGGAGATGGTGGGGAGGTTGTGGTGCTAGTTTTTCATTCCGAAGGTGAGGCATGAGGTGGGTGGTGGTTGAAGGTCGAGGTATAGGAGGTTAAAAGGACGTAGGGGTGGCATCACGACTATAAGGAGAGGTGTTGGGGGGATATAGTAGCTACAAAAAAGGAGGAGGAAGAGGTGGCCAAGGGTGATAATTGTTAGGGATTGAACAGGAGAAGAAAAAATAAAAGGGAGGCTGACTGTAGGGGTAGGTTGGTGTTAGATGCTCAGGGTGGTGCAAGAAGGAGGTAAAGGAGGAGTTGGCAGTGTGGAGGCTAGGTTTGCAGTGGAAATGGTGGAGGGGGCTATAGGGGTGTGTCAATGGAAAAATAGGGTAGGAGAAGAAGGGAGAAAAAGAGAAGAGAGGATCGAGGGAGAGAAGAGTCGATCATGACGAAGAATGATGCAAAGAAGAAGAGAATAAAGAGAAGAAAAATAAGAGGATTAGAGGGAGACATGCGGGGTTAGGTGGGTGTAGAGGGGAGGTTACAAGTAGGGGCTGGCATGTTATAACTAGGCAACAAGAATAGGGATGAAATGAAAGGGAGAGGGGAATGTAGGGGAAGGGTAGCAAGGTGATACAGGTTCAAAAATGGAAAACAAAGGGACAAGTAGAGGGGGTGGTGGTGTAGGGCATCCTGTCAGTAGGGTGGAGGTGCAAGCTAGTAGGGGTGCTTGGGGACAAAGAAGGCTTGCAATGGGGAGGGGTTGTTTGGTATGGGGGTGGAAGGGAAGAATGAGAGGGGAATGGGTCATGCAGGGAAGGAGGAGACATGCTGGCCTACATGGTAGAACAAAGAAGAAAGGGAAGGAGGAGACTAGGCTTGCCTAAGGAGAGAAGAAGAGAAAAGAAAAAAAATGAAGAAAGTCTTAGGTTGGCCGAAGTGAAAGAAGAAGTGAAGGTAAAGGAAGGGCAGGGTTAGCATAATGAAGATAGAATAAAAGAAAAGAAAGGAAAGGAAAAAGAAAGAACCAGAAAAAAAAGGAAAAAAGGAAAAGGAGAAGAAGTAAAGGAAATTACTTTTTTAGAGTTAGGATTAGAATTTAGATTAAAATTGGCTATTGAGAAAATATTGAATTAATTAATCTAAAAACTAGGGTATTAATTTAATAAAATAATCATGGTAAAATTATGGGTTTGAGGACTTATTTGAATAAAAAGAGAAGATAAAATGATAAAAATTATTATATTAATTTATTAAATGATTCTATCTATTTTTTTAAATTAAAAGTCCTTAAAATAATTAAGTCAAAAATTTAAGATTAAATTATTTTGGATGAAAGTTTAAAATTTTTAATTTTTTTGTTTTAAAAATTTAGGGTGTTAAAAGTTAGTAGTTTGGATTAAGTGCTTAGGCCTATCTACTACACTTTTTGTTATTTTGTTTCTGGTCGCATTTGGATCCTTTTATCCCATATACCTTCTCTCACTATGAGTTTTCTAATTAGTGATGTTGCTTTTATTTATCATGACACTTATCTATTTATCCTCTTTATATTTTTTCTTTTAATCAAGTTATTCATTTATGTGGAGTAATGATTTTAGCCTTAGCACTTAGTATGTGCATGGTAGAGGAAACCAGACTTATACTAAGTGTCACAGTAGCACCCTTCATTTTCTTTTTTAGGTCTTGTGCCTAAATCTTCACAAGAAATTTTATAATCATAATAATTAGGGCATTACAAGTTGGTATCAAAGCTTTTGATTGATGAGAAATGAGTTCCAATCCTAAATGTTTTAATCAACAAACTTATTTACCTTCTGGCGTTGTTTTTAAACTAGATTAGCTATGTGATTACTTGAGCATGGGTAGGCTAAGTGGTCTTTATTTATGATTATATATTATGTGATAGTAAGATAGGGCTTTTCCTAATGTATTTATTGTTTTATAGATAGTTCAACATGGCCTTGAATAGATGTGTCAGCAATTGGAAAATAGGTTTGAGGATTTTAGGGAGTTTGTTTAGCATCCACCTTCATCTCACACTCCACAACCTCCGAATTACTAGTAGAAGAGTATCAGGGAGGATTGACTTTAGAGAGTTTTGGATTGTTATCCATTAACCTATGCTAGAGAAGAAGATCAAGTTGTCCTAGAAGGATGGATTAGGGATTTCAATTGGATATTCAATGCAGTTGATTGTTTAGAATTAAGAAAGGGGAACATAGCCACGTACTTTCTTCAAGGACTTATAAATACCTAGTGGGTAGGTTTCTATAATGAAGAAGACTTTTTGATTTCCTCAAAAGACTTTAAGATAACACTTGGAACCCATTTATTGATAGAGAGACTCAAGAAGGACAAGCTCAAGGAATTTATGTGGTTGAGTTAGGGAAGTCTGTCAATAGGGAAGTATCATACATAGTTTACAGAATTGGCTACGCTTGCTTAAGGTATATCCACTAGTGAGAATGACTTGTCTTCTAGTTCAAGTAAGGACTTCACTTAAATATCTAAAAGATGATGGGTGTAGTGTTTTCCATGACGTAGCTACGCTATATGAGCAGGAGTGTGTCACTGCCCCTTTGGCAAGGAGAAGACTTTGAATTTGGGTAAGAGGAAACTCGAGATGTAGGATTCTAAGGGAAAGAGTTAGTAAAATAGTAT
Source organism: Tamarix austromongolica (assembly GCA_039764185.1). NCBI lineage: Eukaryota > Viridiplantae > Streptophyta > Magnoliopsida > Caryophyllales > Tamaricaceae > Tamarix > Tamarix austromongolica. Next base: position 32,259,067 of record CM077813.1, on the reverse strand, counting down.
TAGTTTTTCAAGTCTTTAGCATTAGAATATTGGTTAGCACTAGAATGTTCAAATTGGTTCCCATAGTAGAGCTAGACAGAGACAAATCTGGCACTATCATTGTCGTCGTGGCATACGAGATAACCAAGAAAATAATTACATGGGAATGTTAATTCAATGTCATGACTATGTTGAACTTGGAACTAGAAGCTTTGAGTGTTACAATGGGACTTGTGGTGGGTTCAAAGGTCTTAAGTGCAACAAGCTTAATGGGACATGATGCTTAGAGCAATCCACTTGCCCAATCCAAAAATAGAAGATGACAAAATGGTATATCTTGATGTTTCTCCTTCTGATACGATACCGCTTCTTCCTAGGTCTACTTAAATGTGTATGTATTATGTCTCCATATTTCCGTGATGTTCTCGTGTAAGTAGGGGTTCTCATTACCCCCTAGGAACCTTACGTATCCTTGTGTTTTTTTTTAAGTAGGGCAGCATAGATTTCAAGGATGAAGTATCTTTTTAAGGGGGTGGTGATGTAACACCTCGAAATTATGTAACCTTTCTTTTTGGGTATTTAGCTTTTTTATTCAAAACTAACCCTTAAACATTAGTTTAATTATTTTATTAATAAGATTTAACGCATAATTTAAATAATTTCTTAAAAAAAATTTCTTGATTATTTTATCTTTTTCCTTCCTAATAAATTTATCATAAACAACACTATTTTTCTAAAACTAGAATAAAATATTGCTACTCTATCCTACCATTCTATTCTTAGTTACTTTTATGTGTCCCCATTTTCCTTCCCTAGTCCTTTTTTTCTCCTTCCTTAACTTTACTATTGTCCACATCCTTTTGTCAAGCCATGATGTATCACCATCACCATCACCTCATTACTCCATTCCTCATCTGCATATATACGTAGATATGTACACATCCCCTTCTTTTATTTTCTTTTAGCCATTCATTTTCCCTAGCTCATCTCTACCTATTTGTTTTAGTGTATTTATTCTCCAAAAAAAACATTACCCTTCCCTTAACTTATCTCTCTTCCCCCTTATCTGGATTCACACGCACAACACTAGCACCCGAGCCCCTGCTTGCCTCCATTTTCGTGTATCCTCTCCACCATTGCCAAATCTTCTTCTTCTTATTCTTCTTCTACTTATTCTTCTTATCCTTTCTCCATTCCCCTTCTTTTCTTTGTTTGGTTTTGTAGAACCCACATTCACCGTCTATGTGTCACCTCCTACACCATCAACAACACACATCGCCAACAACACCACAACCTTCACCATCATCGGCTTCCCTCTTCTCCTTCTATTTTAGTTTTTCTTCTTCTCCCTTCTCCCCTATCATGCCTTACGTATTCTTCTTCTCTCCAAAGGCCATTCCTATAGTTCCCTTCCCTCCTACCTTTGGCCATAATTACTGCACTATCTCCACCACCTTCCGCATTCTCCCCCACTACCCTCCCTCTAATCTAGCTATGCCCTTTGTCATGCATCTTTGGGAAATGATAGAAATTGCCATTTCTTTCCCATTCACTTAGGAACCCTTCCTCGCAAAACCATCTCCCACACCACCTTCTACCACAACCTCACCATTCCTCCTTCCCATCCTACTCAGTTACCACCTCCACCATCCTCCTTATAACTTCAACTAATTGAGCCACCTCCCTTCTACATCCTATGTTATCCTGTCCAACCCAGTAGCCACCTACCTCACAGCCATCACCACCATCCAAGCTCATTGAGCCACCTCATCAACCCCTTCTACCCTACATTCCCTCCTCTTTTCCTATGCTACCCCATTGAGCTAGTGCCTCCATCATGTCATCATCATTAGCTTCCTAACAGCCACCACCCATGGCCTCGTGCCAAGCCACCTAATACCACATTTCTATCAAAAAGAATTATATTTGTCCCTTTTCTATGTCAAAACCATATCCACCCCTACCTCACCTTTCCTCCTCAACTAGCTAACCATTAAGCCTCCCCTTATTTACCCAATCTCACGTTTCTTGCACAACTAATATGAGTTGACTAGAGTAAATTAAAGGATCCTATGAGTGTACTTTTGGGTATGATTCTTGCTACATTTGTAAGTCATAGGGTGTGTTCCTAAAAAGTTTTTCACTCTTTGAACCTTCATATGACTCATATGAATTTAAGTTGAAAAAGGTTTGAATACCCTATGAAATGAAAGTTTTTAATCATACTCTCTTGTTAACTTACCGACAAGGAATACTTTACTCAACTCAAATGCAAGCATATATAGGTGTAGCATATAGAGAAGCTAAGGCTCAATAGAGTCGAGGAACAATTACACCCGAACAAGATTATTGAAATAATCCCAAAATAGTATATTTGCCATGTTACAATCAGCCACACTACTCAGCTACACACAAGAATACTCAAATTTATAGATTTAGCTGTATTTATGGGACCAATAGATGTTTCAACCACTAGGAGATATAATGATTGAAACCTATCCCAAATTGCATGTGCATTAGCCTATAAATACCCAATGGTTTAAAGTAAGAGAGGAGGCATAGTGAGAAGGATAAAATCGATTATTAGAAATTAAGAGCAAAAGAGAAGAAATTCTAAGAGAGAATAGTACCAACGAGCAATATTGAGAGAGAAAGAAGAAAAATGAGACTTTAGGATGGATAAGGGTTGGATTGCCGTGATTTACCTATCCTCTTCTTTTCTTCCTTTTTTCTATTCACTATTTATTTGGCATGCAAAATAGCATGTGCTAAATCTCTCTATTGTGGGTAGATTAACAGTTCCTTTTGCTATAATACGTGACATTGTAGTTGCATCTAATTTATTTGATATTTCATTTCATTGGGCATTCATAAGTTTCATTGTTGAATTTTGGCCACATTAGGCACTTACTTGAATTTTTCATTAACCATCTAAGAAGGTAGAAATAACAGTGGCAAATGGTGATAAGGTTAGCACTAAAAAAGTGATGTTTCCTTGCCATTAATCCCTCAAAGCTTTCTGTGACATTGCCATGACCCATCCATCATGATGGAGATGGCCTTAGGCTATATTTCACTTCTGAGTGAAATCTAGTGAGCTTATATTGATTAATATCATCTAATCTTGACAGCATAAGAATTATCATAGGGTACTTGCAATTACTAATAAGTGATTTCACTTATACAACTCTATCTCTTAAATTATCTTCTCATTTATCTCATGTTGGTACTGATGATCTCCTAATGCCCATTTACTTTCATTGGATTTTCATTATTACTTTCATGACCCTACCAATATTTTGTATTATATTTTAATTCTCTAGTATTCTAGATTATATTAATATGCACTTCAATAGATCTTTGATGGATCGACTGTGTATACGTGCATGATTGTGTTATGCTACATTATTTTCATTAGCTTATCAAGAATTGTTGACCCAAGTGCACACCATGTTTTTTTCCAAGTTTTAGGGATCAAGATTTAAAAGTATTACATAGTAGAGGATGCCCAACCCTAGTATGACCAGAAGTGATCAGAGTGCCCTATTGCTAGTTGATCTAGAAATTAAGTGCACCCTAAGGAAGAATTTTGCAGCCTTGCAAATTCATCAACATTATTAGTGTGAGGAATCAAATTTAGAAAATTCTAGCAACATGAGTCACTTTGGCAAACAACGATATGATAATGGTTACAATGGACAGCTTACGCCACAAAAAAACTAGAAGGAAGGACTCCTAATGATTTTACCCCCTCAACATAACACAAACCCTATGGGAATGCAAGTCCCTCCCATAGGGGATGATCACAATCAATATATTCGGGGTTATTTTGTACCAGAACAAGATCATCTTAACCCTAACATATCCCATCTAAAAATACAAGCTCCTCATTTTGAACTTAAACCGGTTATGTTCCATATATTGTAGACTATAGGGAAATTTAGTCATCAACCAATTTATGACCCTCATCTTCATATTTGAGCTTTTATTGATGTTAGTGACACTTTCAAAATACAAGGAGTATAAAAAACCTCCTTGTGACTTAAGTTATTCGTTTATTCCCTAAGAAATTGTGCTAGGAAGTGGTTATCTTCACTACCAACTTGTTCAATCGCCTCATAGGATGACTTAGTACAAAAATTCACCATGTTTTTTCCCTCCCAGTAAAAATGCTAATCATAGAAATAACATTACAACATTTTTACAAGAAGATGCTGAAACACTCCACGATGCATGGTATAGATTTAGGGAATTATTGAGGAAATGATAAAACCATGGAATCCCTTACCTGTTGCAAATAGAGGTATTCTATCATGGACTACAAAATTTAGTAGAAGCCTTAGCAAATGACACTTTATTGAGAAAAAATTATGATCAAGCCTATAAGATCAATGAGACCATAACTTGTAAGAACCAACAATGGGTAGTGCTAGAACCATTCACAGGGTGAAAGAAGCAAGTGTATTCAAAGTAGACATCATCACAGCCTTAATAGTAGAGGTATCATCTACGAATAGCTTATTCAAAAATATTTCTCCCACTAACACTCTTGTAAAGAGAGTCATAGAACACCCAACCACTTCAGTAGTCATAGTGTCCTATGTGTATTGTGGAGAAGGCCATATATTCAAGCATGTAGATCAAATCCAATGTCTATAAATTATGTTGGAAACAAGGTTAGAAGCTCATAGTAGCCATATGGAAATTAGTTTAACCCATCATAGAGACAATATCCTAAACTCTTATGGGTTAATCAAAATAATGTGCAACCCACAACGTTACTACCAATCTCAACCTCAAAATTAGTAGAAATGACAATCTAACCAACCTCTTTCTCAACATAGTAACTCCAACTCATTAGAAAATCTTTTAGTGGTGAAGGAAGGCCTACAACAACTCATTAGTAGAAAACACAATCTAACCAACCTAGGCTTTGGTGAAGGAAGGTCTACCAGTTTCACCCTATAATTAGCTAACTAATCCTATGTTTGCCTTGATGGAAAGATTGAAGATGTGTAAGTAAAGGTTGATTAGTTCATTTTCCTAGTAGATTTCATTATCCTTAATTATAAAGTATACAAAAAGGTTCCTATCATTTTAGGTAGGCCCTTCTTAGCTATTGGTAAGGCCCTAATATATGTGCAAAAAGGGGAACTAGCTATGAGGGTTAAAAAGGAGAAGATAACTTTTAATGTTTTTAACTCAATGAAGCTATCAAAAGAGGACCCATATAAATGTTCACAAATTGATATTGTTGATTTGGATATCTTTGCTGAGTTTGATGTAGGTGGCACTAAGGAGAAATATAGGTTGTTATAGAAAAGTCACTTAAATAGAATTTTCCATACCTATTGTTCCATGGAATAGGAATATACGAAAGTGGTAGGGTGCATTTGGGTTAGCTACTCAACACCTATGGAACCTCTGGACCTAAATAATAGAGAAATACAGCAAGACAAGCTTTTTATAGAAGAAATTCCTATGCTAGAACTTAAAACCAAATAAACTCACATGAAATAAGCATATATAGGTAAGAAAGACACCCTGCCAATTATTATCATGTCTACATTGCCTAACTCTCAATAGGATTAGCTGGTTTACTTGCTCCAAAAGTATAAAAAAAAGTAATAGGTTGGACCATGACAGATATCCAAGGAATCAACCTAACATTATGCATGTACAAGATTTTGCAAGAGGATACCTCAAGTTCATTTATTGAGCAAAGAACAAGGCTCAATCCATTAATGAAGGAGGTAATGAAAAATGAAATCATCAAATGGTTGGACATAGGAATCATCTATCCCTATCTAACTATTTGACAATAATTAGGTAAGACTTATCCAATGTGTCCTAAAGAAAGGAGGTATGATGGTCATTCAAAACTCTAAAAATTATTTATACCAATAAGGACAGTCATAGGGTGGCATATTTGCATGGAATATAGGAAAATCAATAAAGCCACCAAAAAATACCATTTCCCCCTCCATTTTATTGATCAAATGCTTGATTGATTGGCAAGGAAATCTTTTTATTATTTCTTTGATGAACACTTAGGTTACAACCAAATACCCATTACATTGGAAGAACAACATAAAACCACATTCACCTACCTCTATGCATATATGCCTTCCATTGAATGCCCTTTAGCTTATATAATGTTCCTACAAATTTTCAGTAGTGTATGATGGCCATATTTGTAAACATGGTAGAGGAGACTGTTGAAATCCTTATGGATGATTTCTCAATTTTTAGAGATAGCTTTAGTGAATTCTTGATAAATCTAGAGAGAATGTTGATAAATACTCAAGAGAATAATTTAGTCCTCGATTGGAAATATGACATTTTATGGTTGAAGAGGGCATTGTTTTAGGTCATAGGGTGTTTCCAACAAAATTGAAAGTTAACAAAGCTAAAATTGAGGTTATTGAAAAATTATCCCCCCCTCCAACAAAATTAACTAACCTAAGATAAATTATAATAATTTCTAAATTAATAAAAATAATAATAATATTATTATTATTATTAATTTTTATTTTTCCTAAAACTTCTAAAAATCTTAAACACCCTACCACCCTATTTTTTCTTTTTTCTTTTCTCCTTTCCTTCCTTCTTCATCTCACTTGTCTTTCTTCTTTTCTTCCTTTTCCTTTTTCTTTTGTTATTCCTTCCTTCGGGTAGTTGGGTAACGCGTAGAGGTGGCCCAACACCCTTCTCCCTCTCTTCTTTCCTTTTTTCTTCCCTAACCTTATTCTTCTTTTCCTTTTCCTCTCCCTTATCTAGCCCAACCTACACGTACCCTCTCTTTTCCCCTTCTCTCCCTCTCTTTTTCCTTCTTTCCCCTTCTACCGTTGTCTTCTTCCTTTGGCCCATGTGACCCTACTCACAACTACACATCGTAACATCCCCCACCTCTCTCCCCATCCTCCTTTCCTATTTTGGCCTTGCAGGACATGTAGCCCGCATGTCCCTGCATGGTCCCCCTCCCCTTGTGAGCCCCCTCTCCCCCTCACGTGCCCTCCCTTACCATGAGAAACCTACCTTTTACCATGCCCCCCTATGTAGATGACTAAGCTTACACGCCGACTGGTAGCCACTAACCACCCTCCCTTTGTCTTCTTTCCCTTCTTGTCCACTCCCCCCATCCCCTACACGTATAAAAAACATTCCTACTCCCTTCTTTCCCCTTTTTTTTTAACCTACTCCCTTACTCTTGTAGCCCAAACAAATGTCGCCACTGCTCCCACAAGGCCTTTCCACTGTTACCACTCCCTTTCTTCCTCTTTATTGCATCATCCTACATCCATTGAGCCACTCCCCTTCCCTTTCTTCCCTTTCCTCTAATCCCTCCAGCCGTATAAAGTTGGTATTTTGAGCTACCCTTTTGCACCATCCTCCTTTAGCAGCGCCGCCCTACCCCTCCACCATCATTGCTATCGCCACTCTCCCTACCTTCCTTCCTACGTAGAAAGACATCCTACATCACCCACAACTCCACTTCTCCCTTTCTCCCCTCTCATCTCTTCCCTTTCTCTTTCTCTTCCTCTTAGGTGCCCTCGCTATCACCACCATAACTCCCCTATGAGGCCATCACCACCACCACCACAAAGCACCTAAAATAGGGAACCCCACCACCTATGAAACCCTACCTTCCCTATATTTTCTCAACTCTAAAACCTCTCCTTCCATCTCTTCCACCACCATTTTGCACCGCTATCCCCTCACCTATTGTCCTTTCTTATTATACCCTTCTCCCTCTTACTTGTTTAGTGTATTTTTTTAATCACTTCCTATTATTATCATTATTATTAGTATTATTATTATCATCATCATTATTCATATTTGGTTAAGAAAATAGGGAAAAAGGAAAAAGAGGTAGGAAGAAGATGAAATGACCTCTTTGTTACTCTTTTTATAGGTTTTGAATAAATATCTCCCCGTGAGGAGGCATAGGACTCTTTCTTAAGCCCAGAACCCAATTGGGTAAGGATATAGTTAAGATTTTGGGTTTTATTATTACTCTTGTGTGCATGGGTGTAATCATATATTATGTGTAAATATATGTGTATGTAAACTAAATATGTGTGTGGTGCAGCTTAGCTTGTAAAGAGCTAAGGTATGGTGAGCATGATTTTTATTATGTGTTGTATATATGGTTATGACTTGTTATGGATTGATATGTTCTTATGTATGGTTGAATATTAATATTTGTATGCCTATATGCCTTAGTTGGGACTTGAGTGGATATGGGAGATTAAAGAAAACAAAGAGTGTGGAGTGAGTGAGGTGATATGTGGAGAATGTCATAAGTGTATCATGAAATATGGTGGAGAAAATAAAAGAAGCAATAATAAGGGATTAGGGTAAAATTTGTATCGGAAGTGTGAGGCTTGGATAGGGTGTGTGTGTTTTGCATAGAGGAAAGATTTATGTGGGAAATCTTGTTTGAGGGTTAACCATGGGGAGGAAATTGTATTTTGGGTGGTTGGTGTACTTAGGGAAGATTTAGTATATAGCTTGACAGAAAGGTGCATGGGGGCATAAACTAGGTTTTACGGGGGAAAACCCTAAGGATAGGGGTATTGTGGGGAAAGGTTGAGGAAGTTGCTTGAACATCTGGGTAGTGATGAGGGGTGTGTGTGAGTCAAGTCAAATGGAGGGTAGAGTTGTGTATGAGAATAGGGTATAGAAGGAGAAGGGAAGTATTACAATTTTTGGTGCTGAATAACTAGGGTATCATTATCACATATGGGAGTTGAGGAATTGGGTTTTGAGGTTTGGATTTGGCATGAGTATGGTAATGGTGTTGGAGTCAAGGTAGAATGTGGGCTAAGTAAAGAGAGGAGGGGCTAGGAATAGGGTTTCAAGGGAAACCCTTGTGGGAGATGGTGAGTCTAGGTGAAGAAATGGAGAAGTGGGCCTTGACCCATATATATGAGGTTTCTAAGTTTGTGTGATGATGGTGGAAAGTGTGTGGGGGTCTTGACGCCTTGGAGTTTGTGGATGTCCCAAGTTATGTGATAGGGTATTTTAGGGAGTCGGGGTTGGTAGAGTGGTAATGAGTTAGGAATGTCCGTTGGGGTGTGAATGTCTATATGGGTGTCACTTATTGAATAAGACATGAATAAAATACTAAAAACTTAAAGAGGAAGATCATTGAGCTGGGTCCAAACTTAGGATGTTTATCATTCCAGCGATGATAATAGTGGCCAAGAGTGTAGATATGTAAATTTTTATTGGTCCACTAGTTATAATAGTAGCCAAGCCCGTTTTATGCTAGAGTAGTACTCCCGTTCCACCGATTATAATAGTGTGGGCCATAAGCTTAATAATTTAAACTCATGGATAATAATAATTTATGGAAAGGACACATATTACTTATAGTGGAATACCACGTGGGTCAGGACTATACATAGGATATTTACCAGTCCACTAGTTATGATCGTGAGTCGGAGTGTTTTGCTCTAGAGATGCTCATGTTTACCGCTCCATTGATCATAATTGTAGCCAAGCGCATTCTGCCATAGAATAGTTCCCATTCCACTGATCATAATAGTGGGTTCTTCATATTAATGAGGATATAATTTGAGATATGTTTAAAGATGATACTAATGGCTTAAACTCTAATAAGGGTAATTAATTTAATAAAACCTACTCCTTTCTTAATATCTCTATTTTATATTGCCATGCCCTATCTTAGTTATATGGTTACCTTCCTCACTACATAGCTAATTGATCACCCTTATCATGGGTGTCATTCATTCCCATGAGTAGTGACCCCTCCTAATTTTGTGCAAGTAGGTAATGAGGCTCTAGAAGACTTTGATGCATATGATGAAATAGTTGAGGCAGAGTGATGTTCTAGTGTCCCAAGGTTGGTGCCAAAGAAAGTGTTCTCTAGACTACTTTACGTTTATGTATCCTATTTTTATTCCCCCATAGTGGCATGTTATTTTGTATTTTGTTTCACTAATTTACTAACTCTAACTTTTATGCACTCTTGTATTTCTATATTCAATGTTAGCCTCCTTTATGTTTTTAATCATCTCTTATTATGGTTCCTTACTATTTTTAGCCTTATTGTTAGTGTGACGCTGGCTAGGGGCCAAATTTGTACTGATCATGACAGTAGCATCCCCAATTTAGTGTATGTTATTCTTTAAAAAATAAAAATTTTCAACTGTGAATTTTGAGGGTTTTACACCATTTTTATAGGACCCAACTAGACCTTACCCTTTGATATTTTGTGCAAAGCAAGTGATTATGCTATAGGAGCAATACTAGGACAACTCAAGTATAGTGTTTTTCATAGTACTTACTATGCTAATAAAACACTCAATGAGGCCTACTTGAACTACATGGTTACTGAGAAAGAGTTACTGGTAATAGTATCTATATTTCATAAATTTAGATCTTATTTCATATGAACTAAAGTGACTATCCATACTTATAATTCCCCCATTTTTAGTACTTAAAACTTTCATTCTGCGGAAGCGTTAATTCCCAAAGATAATGGTTGTTGCCGCTACACTTAGTATAAGTCTGGTTTCCTCACCTTTCTTATATCAAGTGCTAAGGCTAAAGCAACAAAACTAAAAACAAATATATGGAAATAGGATAGATTAAATAAATAAAGGTTACAGATAAAAATTTTCCGCACAAGAAAGATAATCAAAATATAGCTAGGGACATAAGCGTCTAAAGGAAAACCAATACAATAAGAACTAGTACCCGTAGGTACAACATTGGTTTGCCCTAACCCTTAGACCCCATGTGCCCATTCTGAGAATGGAATCTCTTCCCAAAGGCTCCACTCATTCCGTCCACAATTATAAGCTTCATGCCAATCCATGGCCTTCACATAGTCATATGCAAATGTGGTATCAGTATGACTTCCTCGTACTAAGTAAATCACAATACCTCATAAGAGGTAGCATACCCACATTGCACATAATCATGCAATGATCCAAAACATGCTAAAAAAAAGCACATGCCATAACAATATATAATAAATCATAGATCAATACATACATATAAATATATGCCATTAGATTCTCATGTTCAACATTCAACCATACTCAACCAAGCCACATCATTTCAAGGTACACAATAACCATATTAAAATCCATGGCTAAAGCTGACTAATCAAATCAATTCCAATTAACATAGTAGGGCACTAAGGTAACTACCAAACTATCAATCCAGTATATACAAAAAATGAGGTAGGGCACTAAGGCAACTACCAAACCCAACAATACATACCAAGGCCATCAACAAGTATTCCTTTACTATTTATATTACTCGAGGGGATACAATCAATCTAGGGACACTGAGATACACATGATCATATTGGTGCATGAAGGAAACACAATACTCATACTCTAGAACCCAGGGATAGTGGTACACATGTTCATATTGGCATACTCAGGCAACACAATATCCTCCAACCGTAGTCACCTAATCCTTAAGTATCAATACCCCCTATAGGGCCTGTAGGTCACCTATAGAGTAGATAATTGCCTTGCTAGGGCACAGAGGCACACAAGTGAATCAACTCAAATGAGGTCTAACACCTTATCTCTAGGGTAGCTAACCCTAGAGAGAAACTATCATCAAACTTGAGATCTTCCACTTTAAGTCTTAGTATTTTATGGGGTGATTACAAACATTATATACCGTACAATCATTCTATTTTCATATTTAACCATTTTTCATTATTTTCAATTATTTAGATAAACCCTAAGGTCATTGTAGGTCAAATTCAAAGACAACACTAAGGTCAGTCGATAAAAATTCTAAGACCTTCTTATGTTTAATTATTCACATTAGGTGTATTAGGTAAAAAATGACCAAAATGCTCTTAAAACCCTAATTTCATCATTTTTATCCAATTCTATACCAAAAATTATTATTATAAGAAATTTTTCATGAAAAGGATAAAAGATAATTATTCACAATATTTTAGCATATAGGTAATTTTTATAATTTATCGATTAACTATATTTTCCACTTTTCATGCATTTATTGAGTTGCGCTTTCAAAACCCTAATCATGCATTCTTCAAGTGTCACATATTTTGTGCAGTGTTTATGTATATATTTTAAGCATAATATGACATTTAATATGGCAATTTTGTTTAAGGTACATGTAGGAAAATCTCTAACCCTAGAACATACGAATAGCAATAATCTTATTCTAACCCTAATCGTGCATATATGTTTTTATACTTTTTATATCAACCCTAAATACTATACAATGATAATCATGAAGTAGTTAACATGGAATTTAAATCATCACTTGATAAGCATATATCCATAATAAAACCCTAGTCATGCATTTGTAAACTATACAATATGTTACTCATGCATATACGCCACTTTTGACAATCACAATCATCATTTATCTATCATTTTATCATTTTATTATCCATGTAAAAATACTTGAAGAATATATAACCCTATCATGATTATAGGTTTCAATAATTCTACCATGCTTGTACATAAATTCTACTGCCTTATGAGTGATTAGATTTACCTAAATCTAAGCTTACATAAAAAGCACCAAAAACTGTCTTCTCCAAATCATATTCTCCAAGATCCTCAAATATTACCTAATAAATTAATATCCAAAATACATACTAATATTTAATATAACATAAAATTAACTCAAAAAATAATTAAAATAACTCTAGAACAACTAATCAACTAAAATAATGTAGCAAGAAACTAGCCAAAACTCACAAAACAAAGGAGGAGTAATCGGTGGAAGTTACTGAGAAGGAGAGGAGGGGAAACGGTTGTGTTTTGTGTTAATAGGGGTAGAAATGGTGGGAAATGCTATATTAAGGGTAGGGGATGAAACAAAGGAAGGTGTAGTGAGGTGGAGGATGGACGAGATTGGCTGAAGCCAAGAGAAATGGATCGGCGAAAATGACCGAAAAGGGGGTGGAGATTATGGTGATTTTGTGTATACCTTGGGGTGTTTTCTTGGCTAATTTTTTTGCTACTTGGGGGGTGGGGAATGACATCTCTTGCTGTATTAAATGGGAGGGATACAAAAAGGTAATGCGTAGTAAGGAGAGGAGGTTTGGTGGGAGTTTTTGTTAGGATAAAAATGGTAAAAAACAAGAACGACGATGGGTTTTTTCCTTATATCAGGGAGCTCAGGAGAAGGAGGGAGTGTGTGGGATATTTGGGAGGGTTAACACATGACACATAATATATAAAATGGAGAGGCTAAGAAAATCATGGTGTGTAGGGAAAGGGTAAAGTGAGTTTAGTAAATTTAATATAGGGTATGGGTAAAATTTTTAAGTAAAGATTTAGGGTAAAATGTCTGGATAAAAATTATTCGGTTAGCAGAATAGGTTTATTTGATGAAATATATACCAGTTACAATCTAAAGCTAGGTTTAAATTTTAATAAACACCCTCTAGCATATTTTAGCCAAATTAAATTTTATGACTAATAAGTCGTAATAATATTACATATATTAACAATATATTTAATATCAAATATCCTTAAATAATTATTACATCTAATACACATAATTATCAGTTATAATTAGGGTTTCTAAAAATGGTGTATTACAATACTAACCATGATACTCTCCAATTTTTGTTTGCTAAACAAGATGAAAACCTAATTTACCAAGATTGATCAAGGAGTTTGATGTAAAGATTAAAGATCAATACAAATTGTCAAATTGTAGATCATTTGTTTAGAATGGAAGGATATATTAACAAGCACATACAAGTTTATATTTATGAGAGTTGATGAGAAACTCCTAACATTCAAGTAAGGTCAGGTACCCTAGTATGCAGGCATTGCTAACTACCTAGAATGTAAAGTACTTTCCCCTGACAATCTCATTAACAATTGAAGTTCTTCCATGATGTCAAGTATTATTATTTGGATGAACCATTCTTGTTCTAACAATTCTTATAAGAATTGGTGAGAGGATGCGTAAATAGAGAAGAGGGAAGGGACATTTTGGCTGCCTATAATCATGCATCCTATGGAGGCCACTGTATATGTACACACAAGACAATAAAATTTCTTCAGAGGGGATTCTGTTGACCTACTATATTCAAAGATGCTAGAGTAGAGGATCAAAATTGTGAGCAATTCTAATGGGTATATTCAAAATAGAACTATTTGATGTTTGGGGTATTGAATTTATGAGCCCATTCCCACCCTCCTTTGATAATGAATACATTCTGATAGCAGTGGATTGTGTGTCCAAATGGATGGAAGATACTAATTTTCCAACAAATGAAGCCACAATACTAACCCATTTCCTCAAAAAGAACATTTTCACAAGATTTAGGAATTCTAGGGCAATCATTTCAACAATAAGGTGTTCAACTAGTTGTTGCACAAATATGGGATTCACCACAAATTAGCCATGACCCGTCACCCATAGTATAGTGGCCAAGATGAATATTCTGATAGGAAAATTTAGAGAATTAGGGAGAAAGTAGTCAATACTACTAGAAAAGATTGGTCTGCCAAGCTCGACGATGCACTATGGCCATAAAGGATAGCCTTTAGTACATCCTTGGACATGTCAAATAATAGGATTATTTTTGGAAAGACTAGTATTCTACAAATTTAGTTAGAACATAAATCCTATTGGGCACTTAAAGTAGTCAATTTTGATCTTTTTATTGTAGGAGAGGCACACAAGCTATAATTGAATAAATTGGAAGAGCTGAGGAATATGTCATATGAGAGTGCATGGTTATACAAAGAGAAAATCATAAGATTTCATGAAAAAACATCAAGTAGAAATAACTCTATCCTAGATAGTTGGTGTTTCTTTGTGACTCACTGCTCAAATTACTCCAGGGAAGACTAAGATCAAGGTGGTCTAGACCCTATGAATTTTTCATAGTTTACCTATATGACATTGTGAAGTTAAAGGATAAGAAAACTAATGAGATTTTCAAAGTTAATGGCCATAAAGTGAAACCTTACCAAGCAAAAAATTTTAAAATGGAAGTTCAAAGACTTTCCCTTCAAAACTCATAAGATTATCATAGGTCATTAGGCTTAAGACATTAAAAATTATGCTCTAAGGAAGTAGCCTAAGTTTTACTCACATTCTTTTGAAATTTATATTTATATTTTGAGTAGGATTTTATCTGTATAATTAATGTTTTCTATACCCACCTAACTCTAGCAACACAATTCCTCCTGCCAGGATGCTGAGTAGATTACAACGGGGGGTGGGAAGCATTAGCGAAGCTCTTCTATTGGAGAAAAGATTGATGAACCTTTTTTCTATAATCTGTGAAATTGTAGTTATAATTGGTTCATATGATATTTCATTTTGTTGATCATTCATTTGTTGATGTGTTGAATGTTGGCCACATTTTGCTCTCATATGAATTTTGTATCAATTGTTATAGTGAACAAAATTTACATCGGTGAATGGTGACGAGGTTAGCACCAAAAGTTATGTGACCATGCCATTAATACTCCAAAACTCACGACATGACATTACTATATCCCGTGCACTGTGATAAAGAGGATCTTTGAGTTTATTTCAACATTGAGTGAAATCTAGTGAGTCTAGAAGGATTAATATCTCAAGAGCTTGATAGGCTATGAATTGTCATAGGGTGTGTGCATTCGGTGTTAAGTAATCTCTCTGTAATGACTCTATCTTTTGATTTCCTTCTTTTATATTTGTTGTTGATATTAGCGAGCTCCTAGAGCGCATATACTTCATTACATTTTCATTAGCTCCCTACCAATATTTCATAGTATAGTTAATTCTATAGTAAATTCAACTTTAGAAAGGTGGATCTCATTTGATTCCCGGAGGAAACGATACTCATTCATCACTCTATTACTTGGATCGACCGTGTATACTTGCATGATTATGTTGTGCTCCATTTATTTCATTACTCTATCAAGTATTATAGAACCATACACAAATTTTTTGGCATCATTTCTGAGGAACCAAATTTAATAAATGCTATATACTAGAGGATAGAATACCATGGAAGTCTGAGTACATAACTAACATTAGAGTTTGGTAATTTTTAGTTTCTTTCATTTTTATAGGACTACTATTTGTATGACTAAAACTGACTAGAGCTCCCTATTACCAATTGATCTAGAAATTGAGTGTACCCTAAGGAGGAATCAAGCAGCCGTACATAAACGACAATATTACAGAGAAGAATTAACTTCAAAAAATTCTAGCAACATGAGCCATTTAGGCTAACAATAGCACAAAAATGACAACAATAGATTGTCTATGCCCCAACCTAATCAAAGGGATAGACTACCAGTGATCTTGTCTCCTCACATTAACATAAACCCTATGGGAATGTAAGATCAACCTATAGGTGATGATCGTAACTGATCTATTAGAGATTATGTGGTGTCTAACGATGACCACCTTAACCCTACCATATCCCATCCAAAAATCAAAGCCCCACATTTTGAACTTAAACCTGTCATGTTCCACATACTTCAAATAAGGCAATTTAGGGTTCAACCAACTAAATACCCCCACCTTCATCTTAGAGAGTTTATGGAAATCTATGACACCTTTAAAATTCAAGGAGTTCCAGAAACCACCCTACGAATTAAGTTGTTCCCTTCTTCCTAAGAGATCATTCTAGGGAGTGGATAACTTCGGTACATACTAGTTTAATTACCTCATGGGATGACTTAGTCTAAAAATTCCTCATGCGTAATTTACCTCTAAGAAAAAACATTAAACTTAGACATAGCATTACAGCATTTTTGCAAGACACTTCATGATGCTTTAGAGATGTTTAAGGAATTTTTAAGGAAATGACCAAACCATGGATTCCCTTATCGGTTGTAAATAGAGACAATCTACAATGAACTAAACCCTCAGACACATAACATAGTAGATGCCTCGGCTAATGGATCCAAGCTAAGAAAAACCTATGATAAAGCCTATGAGGTCATTAAGACCATAGCTTGCAACAACAAGTAATGGGATAGTGCCAAGAGTGTCCATAGGGTTAGAGCAGTTGAAGCATTTGAAGTATACGCTATCATGGCCTTGAGATCATAGTTATCATCTATGTATAATTTATTGAAAAAAATTTCTCCGACTAACTCTTAGGTATAAAGAATAGAGGAACACCCAACTACTTTAGCAGCTGCAATATCTTGTATGTATTGTAGAGAAGGATATCTGTTTGAGCGATGTCCAACAAATCTAGTAACGGTACATTACGTTGGAAACTAGGCTAGATGCTCATATCAGTAGTATGGCATTCATTACAACCCATCCCAAAGATAACACCATAACTTCCTATGGTCTAACCAAAGTAATGTGCGAAACTCAACCAATTAGTACAAGTAATACTTTTGCTACCAACCTCAACCTGAACACTCTCAAAAACCACAATGTCACCAACCTCCTTCCTAAAACCATAACTCCAACTCTATAGAAAATCTTCTCAATGAATATATTAGAAAAAATAAAGTAAAAATTCAAAGGAATATAACCTCCCTACGAGCACAAGAAACTCATATAGGGCAGCTAGCTATAACCTTGAGTAGTAGACTCAAGGGTACTTTGCCTAGTGACATTAAGTAAGGAATAGAGTAGAGCCATAACCCTCAAATAGGGTAAAGAAAAATGAACTTCCCTCCAATAAAATGAGAATAAGGAGGAACACCACCCTATCAAATAGCCAAAAGATATAGAACCCAAAGAAGGAAGGTTCATATGTGCGCCATCACAATAAAAAACTAGTTATACCAAAAATCCAAAAGTGGATACCACTTCATTTTCTAAGCCATATAAGAGCATTAAGCCATCATCGACAGTAATTCTAAAATCCGTTACCCCATCACCACCTTTCTCTTAGCCCCTTGAATAATAGTAGTAAGACTAATAGTTAGAAAAGTTCCTTGAGATACTTCGACAATTTCATATCAGCATTCCATTGGTATAAGCACTCTAATAGATGCCTAATTATGAAAATTTTCTAAAGGACATTTTTACATGGAAAAGAATACTATGTGAAATGCCCCGAAAAATTCTAATCTAAAATATTATATTTAAATGAGGTTTTATCATAAAGATTAATTAAATTAATTATTTTAATTAAAATAAAAAGGAAATTAATTAGGGAAAATCAAGAATAAATTTATAAGTATTTTAATTAGGAGGAATTTGGGGTATTTTAGCTAATTAAAGATTTTAATTCGGGAATTAATTAAATAAATGATTTTATTTAAAATAAGAATGAGAAAATAGTTTTAAATTAATATTATTTTTATAAATAATTTAATGGAAGAAAATTAGGGTGTTTTGCTAATTAAAATGGAATTTATGGAAAGTCTTTTAAAAATCCTAATTTAGCCTAAAAAGGAATTTAAATATTATTTTATTTAAATATTATTATTTTTAAATATTCTAAATATTCAGATTAATTTAATTGGCCCTAACCTATTTTATTTCTCCTTTCCTTTTTCCCTTTTTCTTTTTCTTTCTTCCTTTTTCCTTACCTTTTTCTTTCTTTTTCTTCTTTTTCTTTTTCCTCTTCTTTTTCCCCGAACTGGGCCACCTGCGACCCAGTCTTCTTCTTCTTCTTCCTTTCCTTCGGCCCAGCCCGCGCGACGCTGCCTTCTTCTTCCGTCCTTCCAGCACCGCGTTTTGCCTCCGTTTCCACCGAAACTCGTCGTTCCATTTAAACCCTTACCGCTCGCGCCGAACCGCCCGGTTTCCCTTCTTTTCTGTCTTTCTTTTCCTTCGCGAACTGCCCGGCCAGCCCATCTTCTTCTTCCTCCTTTCCCCGTCATCGACGACGCTGCAACGCTGGCTGCCATCAATGGTGTCTCCGGCTACGGTAATTAATACCGGCCGTTTCTTGGCTCATTGTCTTCCTCTTAACTCGACGAATAAATTTGCATAATTATTGGACGTTAAATCTCGCCCATTTCTCCTCCCCAACCTCTCGAAACCCCGAAGCCAACCAAACGTCAGCCGATCAATTACCGCCACCAGCCACCCAAATTATTGCAATTAAAACTTCCATGTCGACCTCCAGCTCCTCATTATCCATTCCAACATCTATAAATAGCCTTGTTATAGGAGTTTTTAGAGTTTTTCTTTCCCGAAACCCTAAGCCCGAGCTGGCGATCACCGAGACTTTAGACGCCGTTTCCTTCGCCGATAGCCAACTTCAACGCCATCGCCGCATGCCAAATTATTCCCTGCAATGTCCTATAATTAACTAAACCATTCTAACCTCTCGATTCTCCTTGCACGAGCCTCCATAGCCGTGCCAAGTTGGATGCTCGTTCTCGCCGGAATTTTGACCCCGAAGCCTTAAACCACCGTCCACCGCCGTGCGCCGCCACATTTGGCTGCACCACCACCATCATTTTGTCCCTCTCCTCTTGGGCAACAATAAAAACCTCTTATATCACCTCAATTCTCCCTATCTTTTTCCCAACATCCATCTTTTTCTATGTTCTTCTATTTTTCCGGCCACCGCCGCCGCCGCCGTGAACCACCGCCGGTGCCACCTATCCCCACCAGCTTAAGGTTGAACCGTAGACCCTCTCAACCATTTTCCATATTATTATAAGCCTTAATTTAATTTATTTCAATTATTTGCATATAATTACCATTATTATTATTCTTAATATTTATATTCTTAATATGTTTCATTATTATTTGATGAGAAATTTTATTCTGAATTGTACTTGCAGGGTGGAGAGTGGTAATAAAACAATATTATTGTTAGTTTCGAATTTTAAGTTATTAATTGCATCATTATGGGATTATTATCATTATTATTATTATTATTATTATTATAATTATAATTATTAGAATAATTATTATTATCATTTTATTAATTATTCTGGAAAATCTTAGGCCCTAATTTTGTATTAACATTTGCACTTATTTATTTTAGTATTATTGTTTCTATTGTTCTTATAACTATTGATGATAATATTATCAGTATCTTTATTATTTTAATATTATTATATATGTTAGTAATTTTATTATTTATATTAAATAAGTGGTAAGTCATTAGTTATAAGTAGGGTCGAAACCCCACTTTAAATTTTAAAGCTTATTATTATTATTATTATTATTATTATTATTTATATTCTCATTGATATTAGTTTTATTATCCTTGATATTATTATATTAGTATCATTATTATCATTAGGGTAAAATATTTAACCCTATATTATCAAAGTTAGAATGTTGTTAAAGTTATTTTATTAATATGTTATTAATTGGTCAAAGCCCTAAGGAGGCGTAGGAACGTGCTCCAAGACCGATGTCGTTTCAGGTAAGGGGTGCTAAGGCCTTTTATGTGCTAATGTGCATTGTGTGCTTCGTATTCTATGCATTCTATGTTTATGATTATTAATTATGCCTTATATGCTATGACATGGAGTTGAAGTATGTTTTCGTATGACATGTGTATTATTTGTGTATGACCCTGTAAGACATGCATGTGAGGATGTTGATATGATTTTATGTGGGAGAAAGGATGAAAAAGGAGGATGGAGAAAGAAGTTGATTAAGGGATGTGAGTTGACCTAAGTATTCCATTGATTCATGAGTAAAGGAATAAAATGGAGAATTTTAGGGTTTCGTGTGTGAGAATCTGATTTATGATTTTTGAGGTTTTGTATGGAGAATATAATTTATGGTTTTATATGGGAAAGTTTAATTTATGGTTTTGTATGGTTTTGTGGGAGACAATATAATTTATGATATTATATGGGAGAATTGAATTTATGGTTTGTTAGGGAGAATCTAATTTAAGACGTTATTTGGGGAGAATGTAATTTATGACATTATATGGGAGAACCTAATTTATGATTTGATTGGGAGAATCTAATTTATGATTTGTTTGGGGGAATCCAATTAACCCAAATTATGGTTTTGCTTGGGAGATTCTAATTTATGATTTTATGTGGGAGAATCTAACTTATAGTCTTGTATGGGAGAATATAATTTGTGGTTATGAAAGGGGAGAATCTAATCAATGGTATTATGTGGAAAAATCTTTGCGTTTTATATGATTTGAATCCTTGTGTTGGTATGGATTGAATTTAGGGTTTTGTGTGAATGAATCTTTGGGATGTATATGGTTTGAATCTAGGGTTTGGTATGAATGAATCTTTGGGTTATGTGGATTGAATTTAGGATTTTGTATGATGAGGTTTTGGGTTTTACATAATGGTTAATGTTTGCATGGTTGAAATTAGGGTTTCACATGGAATTTTAGGGTTTGCATGAAAAAGGTTTGAAGGTTTGTATGGGGAGATTAATGTCTGCATGGGTATGAAATTTACGTGTGGAAAGTTAATTTGGGATGTAAGGACGATAATGTAAGTGTTGTTTGGGTGATTGAACATTTGAAGGGAAAATAGTACGTGGAGCATTATGAGTGTATGGAAGAGATTGAATTAGGGTTTGGAGTAATGAACTCTGGGTTGTTGTGATTAATTAGGGTTGGAGTGGATAATTGTGGTTTGTTATGATTAACTAAGGCGTGGAGTGGCTAATTATGGTTGTTATGGTTAAATAGGGTTTGGAGTGGTTAACTATGGTTTGTTGTGTAAATTGAGGTCTGTGGTGGCTGATTAGGGTTTTGTGTTATCATGTGCATGTGGTAATTAAAGTATAATTATGATGGTGGAATTTTATGATTTGTGATGTGTGATGGCTTATGCATGTCTAGGGTGAAAGCCTTTGAATAAGATATTTAAGACACTAATCTTTTAAAGTGGAAGATTATTGAGCCGAGTCCAAACCGATCCACCGGTCAGGAATAGTGGTTAGGACGCGTAGTCCTATGTGCGACCAATCCACCGGTTATAATAGTGGTTAGGACATGAGGTCCTATATGTGACCGGCCCACCGGTAATAATAGTGGGGTGACTCGAGCTCAATAAACACAAACCAGTATCGTTAAAGCTCTTAAAAGACACTAATTACTTACAGTGGAACACCATGCGAGGAGGAACCAAACCGATCCACCGGTAATAATAGTGGTTAGGGCATGATGCTCTATTGTGACCGATCCACCGGTAATAATAGTGGTTAGGGCATGATGCTCTATTGTGACCGGCCCACCGGTTATAATAGTGGGGTGTTCCTCTGCTCGCATGGATTGATAAAAGGCGTGGTGTGAATTGGATTCTGATAAGAGATTAATTAAATAATTAATCCGGACTATGATTGGGCCTTTGTACTTTTACCTGAATTGTTCATATACCTTTATATTGTTATGTTGGATTATGCCTGTTATTATTCTGCATGGATTATGCGCTTGTGTGTTGGCCTTAGTGCTCGGTTACCTTACTCAATACGTAGCGTACTGATCACCCTTTTTATGGGTGCTGCTCATTCCCACGAGTAGTATGCCCTTCTGATTTGTGCAGGTGGGCGAGATATCAGTTGGGGCTGAGTGTTGAGCGTGTTTGGCTCGAAGTTCGAGAGTGTTGTGGCCGTATTCATTCTTTACGCGATTTCATTCCTTTTGTTATTTCTTTGGTATAGTATTTACCATTTTCTGATTCATTACTCGATTGAGTATTTTAATGAACCTTTTATCGGTTGTAAGTTTAATTCCCTTTTGGAAATGAATTACATTTCTAGATGCGTACTTTGATTTCATTTTACAACCGTTTAATGATTATTTGAAGTTTAGTTTGTATAAATTTTGTAATTGATTGTGAATCTTTTCCTTAGCCTTAGCACTTGGTATTGGAACGGTCGGAGAGAACTGGTCTAGTACTAAGTGTGGCGGTAACATTTCCAGAATTCACGGGTTTTAAGTATTTCTAATTTAATTGCTTCCGCTTTTAAGAAAAAAAAATTAGTGAATTTTGGGGTGTTACACTATGTGAGTATAATATGCTAGCAATAAGCTAATGATTTAGTTTCATTTTTCAATAAAAATTACCTAGAAAATTGCAAGATCTAGGTAGTTTCACCATTCTATGTTCCATAGGATGTAAGTACTACGGTAAGGCCCTTTGTAACCTTCATAGTTGTATTAATCTTATTCCTATTCCCATTTTTAGGAAGCTAGGTATCAGGGAAGCAAGGCCTACCAACATCACTATGTATTTAACTAACTTATCATATGTTTACCCTGAAGGAAAGATTGTAGAGTTGTTAGTAATGGTAGACCAGCTCATTTTCCCAATAGACTTCATAATTGTAGACCATAAAGTAAACAAGGAGGTTCCTATGATTTCGGTCAGATCTTTCTTAGCTACTGGCAAGACCCTAATAGATGTTTAGAATGAACAACTAACAATGAGGGTTAACAAAGAGTAGGTAACTTTTAAAGTTACAGCTCAATGAAACTACTGGAAGAGGACCTAGATAAATGTTCACAATTTGAAATTGTTGAATTGGCTAACTTTGATGATTTTGGTGCTAGAATACTTATTGAAGAATATAGCTTGTTTGATATAAATCATTTAACAAGAAGTAACCCTATATATTACTCTAGTGAGTAGGATGGCAAATACGTGATAGGGAAAAACTGGATCAATTACTCAACACACTAGGAACCTCTTGGCTTGAATAATGGAGAAATACAGTCAGTCGAATAGTTAATTACAGAATCTCCCAAGCTTGAAGTTATGCCATCATTGACAAACTTAAAATATGCACATTTAGGTAAGGATGAAAGTTATTATATCATCTACCTTAGATAAATTTCAATAGGACCGGCTGGTCAACTTGCTCTAGAGGTAAAAGAACATACCAAGGTGGACCATGGTAGATATATAGGGAATTAACCCAACATTATGCATGAACAAGATTTTTCTAGAGGACCTATTAAGTTCAACTATCAAGTAGCAAAGAAGGCTCAACCCAGCAATAAAGGAGGTGGTAAAAAACGAAATCATCAAATGGCTCAACGTAGGTATCATCTACCCCATATCTGATGGCAATGAGGTAAGCCCTATCCAATGTGTCCCCAAGAATGGAGGTATGACTGTCATTCCAAACTATGGGAATGAATTGATCATAACTCAGATAGGCATTAGGTGTCATTTTTGCATGGACTATAGGAAACTCAATAAATCCACCCAAAAGGACTAATTCCACCTCACCTTTATTGATAAAATGCTTGACAAATTGGTAAGGAGATCTTTTTATTGCTTCTTGGATGGATACTCCGATTAAAATTAAATAGTCATCACATCTGAAGATCAACATAAAACTACGTTCACATGCTCGTATGGCATATTTACCTTTCCATTTGGTCTGTGTAATGAGCTTGCAACTTTTTAGAGGTGCATAATTCTTATATTCACAGATGTGGTAGAACATATTGTAGAAATTTTTATAGGTGATTTATCTATTTTTGGTGATAGTTTTGCTGAATACCTAACAAACTTAAAGAGATTATTGATAAAGTGTGAATAGACAAAATTAATCATCAACTAGGAAAAATGTGATTTTATGGTTCAAGAAGGGTTTTTTTTTCACGACATAAGGTCTCTCCCAAAATATTGGTGGTTAACAGAGAAAAAATTAAAGTTATTCAAAATTTACCCCTCCAATCACTTTCAAAAGTGTAAAAAATTTTGCAGGACATGTAGGATTTTATCTAAGATTTATTTAAATATTTCTCAAAAAATTATAAACCCCTTTATCAATTGTTAGAGCATGATAGGAAATTTTATTTTGATAACTTTTGTAGAAAAGTGTTTGAGCAAATAAAGTTAGCATTCAATAAAGCCTTATTATTATGAACCTAACTAGACCTTAGCCTTAAATCATATGCATAATGCATATGATTGTTCTATAAGAGAAGTTCTAGGATAGTGGAAGAATAAGTTCTTTTACAACATTTACTATGCTAGGAAGACAGTCAATAAGGCTTAATTGAACTACACCATTATTGAAAAAGAATTATTGGCAGTAGTGTTTGTGTTTGAAAAATTCTGATCTTATCTCCTTAGAAATAAAGTGATTCTTTATGCTAACAACATTTTTATTCGCTACTTATGTAATACCCCCAAAATTTACTACTGAAAAAAAAATTTAATAAAAAGGTTTAACAAAAGTAGAGTAATAAAACTGTAAATTCTAGGGACATTACCACCACATTTAGTACCAGACCAGTTCACTCCTACTGTTCCAGTACTAAGTGCTAAGGCTTAATAGGATTAACACCAACACAAGTCATTAATTAAAAATGAGAGTTCATGAAAGGAGTCATTCATAACCATACAGAAAGTAGAGTGTGGTTTAAAAATTACAACCCAAGGAATAAGTAGCTAAAGTTTTTCCAAAAACATGAAATACCGTACAACATGACATAACTAGAATAAAAAGATACATGGTAAAATAAAAGGAAAGATAGAGTCTGGCTGTGTCACTCTCGATCCCCAAGCCAAGTCTAGGCTCAACTCTCAGCCCCGCTTGATGCCTCGTAAGTATCGTAGGCATCAAAGACACCATCTCCTACCTACACAAACTCAAATGGGTCTTCTCCTCATGGGAATGAGCAGCACCCATAAAATAGGTGGTCAGTACACTACATACTAAGTAAGGTAACCGTGCACTAAGGCCAATACATAAGAGCAAATAATACAATCACGATAATATGTCAACATACAATCTCTCAGATAAATAAAGGCTAAGTTGTAGTCCGGATAAACTGATTATTTAATCTCTGAATAGTATTGACTTCGCACCATACTTTTTATTGATCCATGCGAGTAATAGAACCCCAATATTATAGCCAATGGATCAGTCACTTACAGGGCAGAAAGCACCTGACCACTATTATATGCTAGTGGATCGGTCTTCAAGGCAAAATGCTCCTAGCCACTATTATGCCGGTGGATCGGTCTGGCCTCGGCTCTCATAGTGTTCCACAGTAAGTACTTAGTGCCTTTTATATGTCTCATCAAACTTAGGGTTTGGTTTATTGAGCTCGAGATCCCCTACTATTGTAGCTGGTGGATCAGTCACTTATATGGTAGTACGCACCTAACCACTATTATATTCCAGTAGATTGGTCTCTAGGGCACCCCCGCACCTAGCCACTATTATGCCGGTGGATTAGTCTGGGCTCGGCTCAATAATCTTCCACTTTACATGATTAGTGTTTTACCGCATCTTATTCAACAGATTTCACCCTAGATATGCATGACTAACTCCTTCTACACTTATCCTCCCAAGAGGACCCATCCGATATCTTGAGACTTCTGCACGTCCTAACTCCCCCCAACATCCTTCCCTTATTCCACTTACTCATACCGGGAGCCCAACTCCTAAGTGTGTGGGTAAAGGCCCACTACCTTATACCCCCAAGTCCACTCACCGCCTTACCCTAGGATTTTCTCCAAAAACCCTAATTTGGGCCTATGTGGCCCATCCTTCTATGCCTCATACAACCCAAACTATTTTAACACCTCACACGTCACGACCCTCAAATTCAACCCTCACTTCATATCTCACTCATCCTCATTTATTATTATTATTATTATTTTATTTCTTTCTTTTTCCACCTTCTCAAATTAGGGTTTTCTCCTAAACCCTAGCTCGATCTTCTATGCACCCTTATACTATCCCACGTATTATTTTCACCCAAAGCCTCCAGTTACCCAAACTACTCTTTCATTACCTTTCACACACTCCAAGACAACTTTCCATAAATAAAGTTCACCCCCATATGGACTCTAACCATCCCATGTAAAACCTCGATGTTTTTCATGCAAAACCATAAAATTCCCTACAAACCCTAGTTTCTCCCATGTAAACCCTAGATTCTCACACTCTTTCATTTTATTTAGGTCCCCTTTTTTTTCATCCGCTCATGGATCATGGATTATTTAGGTCATTTGTACCTACGTTAGGCAACTTACTTCCCCTTGGTTATCGTACTTTCCCATTATCCTTTTTCATCCATCCATCCCACATTACCACATTAAATATCCTAGCATGCATGTCCTAAAGGGCCACATCACATCACATCACAACTTATAGCATATACATATTAACACATACCATAAGAAAGCACATGAGCATACCTCCATTCCAAGTTATGTTATGCATAAATAGTTAAAATAATAGCAAGAGATACACAACATATCATTATACGTGGCATCCAAGGTATGTAATACATATAGCACACATAAGGTTTTAGCTACACCCTTACCTAAACCGACGCCGGGCTTAGAGCATGCTTCTATTCCTCCATAGGGTTTTAATTTGATTCACCTATAAGAGAGAAATACTATGGGTTAATCTCCCTCCTACCAAAATTACCATCATTTCATATCTTACCCTTATTATGGCCTACTATTAGGGCTAATAATGATAATCGTAGTTTTATAAATAAAAGTAGGGTTATTATTCTCAAAATAATTAATCATGCCACTACTAACAAAAATAAGTCTTAATAGCCATCATGGTTTATGTCAAAGTAGTCATAGTGATATTCATAGTATTAAAAGTAATAGTTTTAATATTACTAATAATAATATTATTATTAGTTTTAGTAATAATACTAATATCAACCCAAAACCTAGTAATAATAATAATAGTAATATAAATAATATAAAGGTAGTGACCATAATGATACTTATATTGATAATGCTAGTAGTGATAATAGGTTAGTGATCATGAAATATTAACAGAAATTAATAATAATAATAATAATAATAATAATACTCATAGTAGTAGTAATAAAAATAATAATGATAATAATAATAATAATAATAATAATAATAATAATAATAATAATAATACTTTCAATCATGAAAATAATGCTAATAAATATCCTAGAAATTATAATAGTAGTAGCCTTGGTGATAATATTGTCAAGTATAATAGAATAATAATAATAATAATAATAATAATAAGTGGTGTTATTTGTGGCAGAATTGTTGGCAAACAGTGGCGCAAAGGGCGACAGGAGGTCGAAGTGGGCTGATCAGGAGGGTGACTTTGTATGGACGGGGTGGATGTAGGACAAGCCAATAGAGGAGGGTGGCTTAGTTTTGTAGATGGTGGTGCAAGGAAGGCTTTGGTGAGTGGCGGGGGCAGTGGTGATGATCGACGGTGGAGAAAGGGGGTCTGTTTGGGTGGGTGCACAAAGTTAGGGTTTCTGGACTACAAAATTAAAGACCCAATTATGGCTGCCTATGGGGTATATATATTGATCAATTAGAGGGGAAAACGATAGAGGGAAGTGGGAAAATAGGGGACAAGTGGCATGAGTGCACCGGTAGACGATAGTCGGCCGGCTTAGGTCTACCATTATAGGTCATGGTTAACGGGGAGAATGATTGGGCACATACAGGAGAGGGGATGGTCGGCTAGGTCAAAATGATAGGCAAGTCAGCGGGAAAGAGAGGGGAGGAAAGGCTGGTCAAACGACATGGTCAGTGGTGGAAATTATGGTGCCGATCTAGGAGTTGCAAGCGTGCAATGAGGAAGAAGAAAAAGAACGCGGTTGGACCGGCGGTCTAAGAGAAAAGAAAGAAAGAAAGGGAAAAAGGAGAACCAGACCGACCAGGAAAAAGAAGAAAAAGGACGGCGTAGGCTTGGGCCGCGTAGGAGGAAGGAGGGGGACTGGACCGAAGGCAGGCTTTCCCAGGTCAAGGGAGGGGAAAAAGAAAAGAAGAGAAAAACAAGAAAGGAAAGAAAAAGAAGAAGAGAGGGAAAAGGAAAAGGAAAAAGAAAAAAGGAAAATAGGTGGGTTGGGGTTAATTAAAATATTTTTCGTATTTTGGGATATTTAAAAATATTAATATTAAAATAATAATTAAATTCTCTTTTTAGGTTAATTTAGGGTTTTTTTAAATGATTTTTCCTAAATTTCATTTTAATTAGCAGAACACTCAAATTTTTCTTAATTAAATTATTTATTATTTTCTCCTTGATTTTCCTTAATTAGTTCCTTCTTATTTAACAAAATGATTTATTTAATTAATTTCTCTAATAGATGCTTATATTGCGATAATTTCCTAAGTTAGGGTTTTGGGGTATTTCAACTTGCTTGCTAATAAAATGCCAAACCTTGTATACTAGGATGGATCCAACATTTTTAGGAGCTTGACATTCAAATCAAGGTTGGGCAAGGTAAGAATAATCACATTACAGACCATCTCTCTATATTGGAAGGTTACACTAAAGCAAAAATACAAGTCTTGAGTAAAGAGAACATCGTCGATGAACAACTCCTAAAGTCAAGCAGTGCCAGCAACCCTAGTATGTAGACACTATTAACTATCTATGTAATACCCCATAATTTTAAAATCCAAATTTATTAAGTTTAATGATTTTATTAGCATAATTTGATTTAAACAATTGATTATTTTAATTTCGAGTCGTTTTTAATTAAAACTTTGTCATGTGATTACGGCGTTATTTTGAAGTTATATTTCGTTAACGAAGTATATTATATAAATTATAGAATTTCGGTTTAAATATTTAAAGTTATTTTAATGATTTTTGTCATAGAAAATATTTCCAACTTTAAATTTATTCGTTTTCGAAAATCGTTAATACTTTTGGAAAGTTTTAAATTAAAAAGGTTTTTTCAAAGAGTATTTAAGAATTTCTTTTCGAAATTAATTTTCTTCTATTTTATACTTTTGATTAACGGAAAAACAATTTCAAAAATTATTTAAATTAGTCTCAGTTTATTTGAATTTGCCCTAAATATCTTATTATATGTTTTTAAATAATTTTTTTGAGGTCTTATGACATATATTCCCGTAAATAATACATATTTTATGTTCATGGGTAATTCCTTCCGAGGATGTTTCCAAAATTCTTATATAACTCTTTTATTAATTTTAAGCCTTCGGATCCTTCCGAAATAAATTTTCGATAAATAAATTTTTGATTAAATTCTCCCAATATTAATTTTTGATATTTAGTATTTAATTTGAACCTTATTTAAATAAAATGAGTATGATAAAATAGCAATTTATTTATTTTAATTTATTAAACACTCACATCTAATTTGATATACTTAAAACCCACAAAATAATTAAGTTAAATAAATTTAAAAGGCAAAATCCTCAACGTACTTAAATTAAATAAGTCTAAGAGTTAAATTATCCCTAATAAAAGTAATTTATTAAATTATAGGCTTTTAAAATTTTTGGGGGATTACATCACTACCCGCTTAAAAACATACTTCGCCCCCGAAGTCTCCTACGACTCTTCTAGGGTTAGGGTTAGGGTATTCTAGTCCCCTACATTAACGCGTTATTTGCTATACCTAAATTAAATGTAATCCCCCAAAAATTTTAAAAGCCTATAATTTAATAAATTACTTTTATTAGGGATAATTTAACTCTTAGACTTATTTAATTTAAGTACGTTGAGGATTTTTCCTTTTGAATTTATTTAACTTAATTATTTTGTGGGTTTTAAGTATACCAAATTAGATGTGATTGTTTAATAAATTAAAATAAATAAATTGTTATTTTATCATACTCATTTTATTTAAATAAGGTTCAAACCAATATTTTTCTAGAAGCTACCTTTTTAAACTAATATAATAAGACATATTAAGATAAATTACTAAAATTTTAATTATCTACCAAAAATACTATAACTCACCCCATAAGTCATTTTAATTTTCTTCCCTAATTATTTTCCTTGATCCCTTTTTTCTCCCTTATTTTCCTTGTCTCTTTTTTTTCCTCTTCCCCCCTCTCTCCTTTCTCCCTTCTCTCCCCCATTTCCCTCGACTGGGCCAGCCCACCGGCCCAGATCAATTTTCTTCCCCCTGTCTCGCATGCCAGGCCCGCCCCGCTGCACCTTCGTCTGAACCGCCTGGCCGTTTCTTTTTCTTTTTCTCCCCTGGACCAACCGGTCCAACCCCTTTACCCTTTTCTTCTTCCTCGCGCACGACCTGCAAGTCGCCGCCCAGCCCCCCTTACGTCGACCACCTGCCTGCGCCGCCTATACGCCGCCTCCCCCTTTCCTGAATTTCCAGCCACCCTCCCCCAACAGGCCGACACCCCCACCATCACTCCCAGGCCTGCCTCACACCTTTTTCCCTTTTCCCGACCAACCAACAGGTCTACCATGGCAGACCCGCGTCGGCCTGCCACCGCCGGCCGGCGTGCTACCTGACCTGCCTCCCCCTGTCCCCTCTCTTGATACTCCCCCGATTTCAAGCCTATAAATACCCCCAAGGACCTAGCATTAGGCTTTTTCGAACCCATAGCCCAGAAAACCGCCCTGGGCCACCCTTATTTCAGACAGCTTCCCCGTCGCCGCCGCCCATCGCTGCCACTCGATCCAACCCCGAAACTCTTCCTTGCATCACCCTCCACCGACCTAGACCTCCCTCACCCCTTGATTTGCTCTACATGCGCCACCCCGGCCATTCAAAGTGACCCTCCCGATCAACCCGCTTCGAACCTCGCCGCCCTTCTCACCGTCGTGCCACCACTTCCAGCACCCCCACTACCTTCTAAAACCACCAAGGGAGCTTCCCGAACCTCCCTAAACCCTCTATTTCCCCTGCCAACCTCTCCTTTTCCTTCTTCCCCCCTCCACCACTTCTCCACCTTCCTTCTCCCCCCATCACCGCCACCGCCACCGCCGCCGTGTACCGTGCACTGCCACCTATGCCACCAGCACTCTAGGTGGCCCTCTAAACTCCCCCAACCCTTAAATCCTTGTTGTTCAAGTGTTAATTATTTTTAGTATCCTTATTATTATTATTATTATTATTATTATTATTATTATTATTATTATTATTATTATTTTTAATTAATACCATTTTTATTATTATCCTTTATTATCCTTAATGTTATCATATTATCACCCCTTCCAACCCTAACCCCTATTATACTTAACTTAGAGTTAATGTCATTATCTTTATTATTAACATTATTATTATTTTTGGTTATTAGTATTATTACTATTATTGTCATTACTATTATTATTGTCATTATTAATTTCTCTATCATAAATCTGTTATTTTCTTACAAGGCCATCATCCCTCCAAAACCCTAGCTTTCATCATACTTAACCATTAGTGTTGGTATTATTATTATTATTACTACTATCATTATGGTTATTACCACTATTAGTGTTATTACTACTTAATCCAACCTTATGTGGGTATTGTACTTATATTAATATTGTTTTGCTATACCTAACACCATTATTAGACTTAATCTTAAAAACGCTAGGGTTCTATTACTTGAAACATAAGTGTCACTATTAGTAGTCTTATTATTATTATTATTATTATTATTATTATTATTATTATCACTATTTTACTATGACTAGCGAACACTAGTATGATAAGAATGGAACTAATGGGTCTAATAATATAAGTGTAACGATAAGTATTGAAAATAAAAATATATCCATTAGTAATGCTTAGCATAATAATTTTAGAGTAAAAACCCTAGTTTTTTATTGTAACACCCCCAAATTTCACTCCTGAAAAAAAAATTGAAAGAATAAAGCGGAAGCAAGGAGAGAATTTGGGAAATGTTACCGCCACATCTAACACAAGATAAATGTCAACCATCTATCTCATGTTAGATGCAAGGCTAAAACCTGTCAAATAATTAAATCCGAATTTTTAAAAGCATAATAGTGTTACGAGAAATTAAAAGTCAATTACAAAACCTTTGGAAATTTAAATACAACACTTGTAACTTCCAAAGATGAATACAGCTGAACAAAACAAATCCCGAATGATCAATATCCGGATTGCCTACTCACTCAGGTTAAGCCTTCCACCCCAACACAATATCAACCTACACAAGGGGTCTGCTCCCCACCATCGGTGGATCATCACAGGACCCATTCAACCAAGGTAGTATCAGTACGGGTCCAATACTGAGTAAGTCCCACTACCCTATCTTATAGGAGAGATATCATCAAGTGCATATTAAATCATGGTACAATACGTTGATACACTATTACGCATACTAAAAACCCACATCACAAGTCCTACCATACCCATATAGTAACATATGAAACATGTGTAACATCGTATTGAAACATATAAGGGTGTTATGACCAGAATGTAAAGTAACTCATTATGCACAAGCAGCATGGGGTAATACAGATAATAAAAGCCGGCTATGGTCCGGGTAGACTCATTCTTTAGATCTCTGGTAAATATAGTAGATTCACGTCATAATCGTTATGAATCCATGAGGATGCGGGAACCCCACTATTATAGCCGGTGGATCGGTCACGTATAGAGCAGGACACACCTAACCACTATTATATGCCGGTGGATCGGTCTCCAGGGCAGAACGCTCCTGGCCACTATTATGCCGGTGGATCGGTCTGGTCCCAACTCTCATGGTGTTTCACTGTGATTATATAGTATCTTTCCCATGATTTAATTACAACATATTGTTTGGTTTGTTGAGCTCGGGATCCCCCACTATTATAGCCGGTGGATCGGTCACGTATAGGGCAGAACGCACCTAACCACTATTATTCGCCGGTGGATCGGTCTCTAGGGCACCCCGGCACCTGGCCACTATTATGCTGGTGGATCGGTCTGGGCCCGGCTCAACAATCTTACTCTTTAAGTAGTTAATGTCTTATTCATGTATTATTAAATAAGGTTCCACCCTTGACATGCATATCAACTACCCTCTACGTCTATCCTCCCCAAGGGGGCCCGTCCTATATCTTGAGACTCCTGCACCCCTTATCACCCCCGACATCCATTCCCTTTACTCCGCCTTTAAATGAAAGAGCCAACCCCTACGGGTGTGGGTTGGGCCCTATACTCATGACATCAACTCCATTCCCCCATCACCCCCTAGGGTTTTCCCTTGAAAACCCTAATTGGGCCGATGTGGCTCAACCTTCTCCCACTTAC
This sequence comes from Tamarix austromongolica, assembly GCA_039764185.1. Classification (NCBI taxonomy): domain Eukaryota; kingdom Viridiplantae; phylum Streptophyta; class Magnoliopsida; order Caryophyllales; family Tamaricaceae; genus Tamarix; species Tamarix austromongolica. Next base: position 32,225,238 of record CM077813.1, on the reverse strand, counting down.
ACTACCTTTACCTCATTTAACGCCCCACATCTTACCTCAATTTGATCCTCTCCCAAAACATATCACTTTACCTTCTGATTCAGCACATAACCATGAAAACCCTAGTTGATCACCTCAACCTTAGTACCTTTCTTCTCCCACAAGTAACCTCTCTCTTTTTATCCCAAAGTCTCTTCTTCCACATGGGAACCCATACTCACCTTCTATATAAATGAAATCTCACTCTAACCCATACTCCACCCTTCCTTAATCATTCTTACTTTTGTACTTTCCAAATTTCCACTTTCTCCCAAAAACCCTAATTGGGTCTTGTAGACACCCTTACCTCGACCCACGTGAAATTTTGTACCCAAGTCTCCAATGGACCCGTAACTTTGACATTATCTTATCTACTTCTTAAATCAACTTTCCTCACGTAAGATTCATTCCCATGCATAATTTAAACACTCCATGCAAACTCTCCAACCCCCACTCACACCCAAAACCCTAATAAGGTCACTTATACACCAACTCACGTACTATTTTTCATACCAAGTTCCCAATCACTCCAAGACTCTCCCAAGCTCTTGCTTACAACCCAAATCAACTTTTCACACGTAAGGATCATGCCCATGCAAGGTCTAGTCCCCCCATGCAACCTTCCAAAACGTCCACTTCCCCGTTATTCTTTTATTATCATTTCATGCTACCTAAAACCCTAGCATGCATGTCCTAGAGGGCCATAACAAGTCACATCATCAACATCAACATTAAACATAGAACATGTCATACACGTATAATATAAGGCACACACAACATACCTCATGATCCACGCTGCGCTACACAAAATAGGTTATTCATAACACATGCATAATACACATCAACATGGCATGCTCATCATCCATCAACACATCACATATAGCACAAGGCCATAGCTTCATCCTTACTAAACACCCATAAGTAGAGGTAAGTAGAGACTTACCTGGATCCGAAGCTAGCTAAGCGAGATAAGAGGGAGAGAGATCACTAGCTCGTGGATCCACGAGAAAGCTTTCCTAGATCCGATAGAAATCGAAAACTAAATTAGAAACTATTCTATCAATCAATAATTCACGTATTCTAATTAAATAAACACAAACAACACAAATGATCTTTCTTAGAAAACGTGTCCAAAACTTAGAACTTAAAAGCATAGCTTTATTAAGATTCAAGGTTAAAACTAAATCAAAACGGGTTAATACAAATATCACTTGGGACATTTCAACTTAATTTGGAAAGTTCGAGAAAGAATAATCGATCATAAGTTACTTTATCGAAAATAACTTATTTATTAGGTTTTACAACTAAATAGGTAATCTAACCATTTACATAGAAACAAATCCAACCCGATTAGGTTAAAACAGAATTTAAATGATTTAGAACCCAAAGATAGAATTCGATTAGATAAAATACACATAGCAAAATCAATTTTATAAATCATCCCCGAAAATTAGGGTTTTAAAGCCTATGACACAAACTCAAGTAATTCAATTTAATTAATTCAAATTAAAGGTATTAGAAAGCAATTAATACCATTTCAACTATTTCTATATATTCAATTTTAGAAAAACAACAATACGAGTAATCGGTTTCATAATTTCACTTGAAATTTAGGATTTTAGGCCCGAAAATACAATTCGTTAAAATTCTGTAAATTTAATCAAATTGAATGTTTAGAAATGCAATTAAACACATTTTATAACAATTAGGGTTTTTGAGTCTGGAATGCAAATCCGATCAATTCTTGCCAAAACATATCAATTGACGGTTCGAAAATGTAATTAAACATATTCTAATGTAATTTATATAGTCAATTGAATAAAATAACCCGATTACTCAAACCAATTTAAACCCGCGGGAGTTTTGACCTAAAAATCCAATTCTGATCAATTACGCACAATTTTTCCAAATCAACACTTCCAATATAAAATTAAATACATTTTAAACAATATTATAAAATCAATTGAGTGAAACGGCTCAATTATACGACCCAATTTCATTACACCCAAAATTTGACCTAGGAATCAAATTCCGATAAAACCTGCATAAATTTCTCAAATTGACGGTTCCAAAATGAAATTGGATACATTTTAAAACATATTGTATAATCAATTTGTCCGAAATCGCAAAAACGGACGGATCCAAAAAATTCGGGCATAACTCGGCCAAAAATCCAATTTTTCAAAAATCTCAACATAACCATACAATTAACCTATCCAAATCATTCTTACAGCACATATATACATAATCAAACAATCAATTTAGCTTTTTATAAGCTAATCCATACCCAATTAATCAAAACAAGGGTTAGGGTTTTCAGAAATTTATACCAATTAAAAACCGACAAATCGGGGCAAAGGAAGGATGGGGAGGCTTCGTTGGGGGACGGGGGTGGCTCGACGGTGGTCGCCCGAGCTCGCCGGTGACCGGGCGATGGTGGCGTAGCCTAGGTTGCCGCTTGTCGCTGCTGCTGCTGTTCCCGCGGCTACTGTGTGTGGTTGTTTCGGTCGCTGCTACAGCAGCTGTTGCTGCGGCTAGTGGCTGCTATGGCGGTGGGCGACGGGTGTTGGCGAGTTTGGACGGAGCGGGGAGGAGGAGCTGGGGAGATGGAGAGGGGTGAGGGAGGTCAGCAAGGTTAGGGTTAGGGTTGCGAGACAGGGGGTCGGGGAAAGGGAAGAGAGAAAGAAAAAGAAGGGAGGGGCGCCGATCGGGGCTAGGGTGCGGGTCTTTTTTTTTACAAATACACATTAGATAAAATACTAAAAACATCAAAATATTATTGGAAGATTTTATCTAAAATTTATTTAATCAAAATTTATTTCGAACGGATCCGAAGGCTTAAAATTAGTAAAAAGGCTATATAAAGAATTCGAAAACATTTTCAGAAGGATTTAACAACGAACATAAAAATTTATATTATTTACGGAAATGTATTATAAGACCTCAAAAAATTATTTAAAAGTATATAATGAAATGTTTAAGTCAAATTCTAATAAATCAAGACTAATTTTAATAATTTCCGAAATCGGTTTTCCGCAAACTAAAAAGCGTAGAACGGAAGAAAATTAATTTCAAAAAGAAATTTTTAAATAAGTTCCGAAACTATTTTTAATTTAAACTTCCCGAAAATATTATATTCAATTAATTAAAACGTCGATAAAATATTACTTCCCGAAAATGATTAATTACATTCAATTATGAATTCAAAATCGTTGATAAATCCATAAAACGAATCGAAATTAAAATAATTAATTGTTTACATCAAATTACGCTAATAAAATCATTAAACTTAATAAATTTGGATTTTAAAAATACGGGGTATTACACTAACTATCATAGTTAATAGCACTAGCTAATGAATGAGGAACTCTCAGTACCTGAGGTTGTTGTTGTTTAATAGATCTCATGCTCTAAGCTCTAGTTTAGCTCATCTAAATGCTACCACTATCAACTCAGCGCTTATATTCCCTTTTTCCTACCATGCCACACCTATGGTTTATCACCTTGTTACCTCTATATTTGACTCCTAGCTAACCTAATCCATATCCCTTATAGTGGTAGCGCCCTTCCTTGGCACAAAGCCCTAAACAATCCTCCAAATTGAAGTGTTGACCTTATGCTTGAGTTAAATCTAGGAAGCAAACTACCTCTAGAGAAAGCCTTCTTCCAATCACTAGGATACTAGCTACCTTCGAACTTCCTCTTGCCCCTTAACTAAGCGCTCCGAGCATTAATGACATGGGATTCCTTCAAGGCTTGCTCATACATTCCTACCATATTTAGTTGAGTGACTCCCACTAATAAATTCTAGTAATAGATCCTTGGTCGGATCTAGAAATGGTGAACTTACACCCCTTCTAAGGTAAACTGGACCAACTCCATGGAGTATAAAACTCTTTGATGGATATGCACTACTATTGAAGTAGCATGAATTCAATGTACTTCTTCATGCACAGATGAGTCGGGTAAAAGACGGCTTTCAACACCTCCAGGAACATCCCCCATCCTATAGGTTCTCTACCCCTATGTTGGATGCTCCTCCACTATGCACCTGCCCTTTTGTGTAGATAATGAACAACCATGTCTACCCTCCTATCTCTAAGAAATAATAAGTAGTGAAATTCCCCTGCATGTCTCCGACCCATCCTTTGATGATATTAGGGTCCTCCTAACCCTCAAAGATTGGTGAGTGATGATGCCCAACACTTCTATGCCAATCCTCTGAAGTTGGTGCCACTACTAGTACTAGTGGGGGTGCTCGAATCTGGCCCTCCATATATGCTTCAACGGTCTCCATGAATACTTTAATACACTTGTAATGGTGGTTAGTAGCCATTACATCCTAAATACTAGAAAGAGTTAGGGATAGAATTTATTCTACGAAATACTAAAACTTGAACAACAATAATCACAAAGTTATCTACATCACATTCCCAACCCCACTCACTCATAGAGATTATGGGTTTGAAATTGTTAAAATCATCAAAAATCAAGGAAAAATAATTTCAAATAAAAATCAATACCATCTTATGGTATCAAACAAAATTATTTGCAAGAGTAAGGCATTTTCAGTAAAAAAGTTTTGATAAAACTTAGAATATCAACCAACTTATTTCCAAAAGCAACATAAGTTTATAAAAACCCTCTGATACCAAATTGTGTTTTCAGCTCAGTTATTGTCAAAAGTGATATGCTTCCATGAAAAAGCCTTGATACCAACCTATAAAACTCCCATTTTTTACTACCAAAAAATTTCATCAAAACATCTTTAGAACTAGAAACCGGCTAGGAAAAATTAGGTGATAATATTGTACCTAACACCAGATAAATGTCTATTGTCTACCCTATATCATATATAAGGCTAAACCAATAAAACGCTTCAAAATAATAGAGTGCAAAAAATGATAATTTAATTAAACAAGTTCAAGAGTTTTTACATTAAAAGACCTTAAGGAGATAAAAAAAATCATTAAAAAATACATGTTAGTAAATTATGGGTTACAATAAATAAGGTTAGGGTAAGACAGCCAAAAAAAAACCTCAATCTGCCGCAAAACCCACCAAAACCTCTTAATTTCCATGCTCTTAAGCCTTGACCCAAATGATGCAAGCCCTCTATTCACCATACCCAAAGACTTACACATGTCCCTCTACTTGTTAGAATAAGTAGGTAACTAAGAAAATGGGCACATTAGTATGCTACTGATAAGTGTGACATTTGCATCTTATTCCTAACATGTATAAGAGTTTTTACCTCTAATTTCAGTTGGAATTCTCCCTTTTTGTTCTTGTTACTGCCTTTGTGTTGTGAAAATTTGCAGGGTCTCAAGCAACAAAAAAATCATGAAGGTTGAAAAAAAAGAATAAGCTTAAAGTGAGAAGAAAGGAGAAAAAAGGAGCAAAGAGGAGCAAAAGTTAAAGTGGAAATAGATTTAGAGCTAAAATGAAAATTCTGGTATAAAATGAAAGCAAGAATTCATATTTAAAGTATATGGGCCTGAAGGAAGTAGACTTTAGACTAGAAAAAAGTCTGAATTTGGAGAAGCTTTCAATATCAAAGTTGTATATATTTTTAATATCTTTCCAACGCATTCAAAATCAGCTTAATCGAAGTTATGATAAAAACGTTATGGTCAAAATACGTATCATTATCAAAGCTAACACGGGAAGCCCATCTTTATCAATACCATAAGGATCCACGAGGCGGTAATATAAAAACTCTCGCTCTAATATCTCGAGGCAGCCTCCACTCCCTCTCTTTTCTCTCTTCTCTATCCTCTTCCCCAATTCATCAAGATCTCTCTTGTAAATTAGAGACCGAGGTTCAAGAAGTTAAATTTTTGCAAGAATTTGTGAACATCAAGGGTATTATCTAATGATCTTTTCTCTATCTATGGAATCTCTTGTTGTTTTTAATATTATTTCTATGAATTTGATGGGCTAGATCTTGTGCTAAGGTGAAGGGGAATTTTCCCCAATCCTAATGTGTTGAATTATTGCATCTTTTTTTATTCAATTCATAATGTATGTGTTGTGTTATTGATTGATTGACGGATTTTTGAACCACGGTCGGGTTCTAATTTTTGATGTGGAAAATACTAGTCAGATCGAGAGATAATCCAGTATTAGACCCAATAGCACAATGGGAGATTAAATTATAGGTCAAGAGACGATCGATTTGACCTCTACAATAATAAAGGAGGAACATTTATAGACTTTAATGCATTACATTCTATTAGACTCTAAGCTAGAGATAGTTAGGGCCATAAATATGTAATAGGGTGGTTGTGGCTTGAGAAAGCACAACACTTTATATCCTTGTTGGCATAATTGATTATGATTACATGTGAGGATCGGGGGCGATGAACCGGAACCTTAGCTCTTCTATTTATTTGAGTCACTTGAGTGCTATTTTCCTTTCTTTTTAGCTTATTTAGTTATTTTAGCTTACAATTTATTATTTCATATCATCTCATAGTCTAAACATAGTTAAGTTCCATCATTATCCTAGTGGTCATTCACCAATCCTTGTGGGATTAACCTTGACTACTACTCTGACCCCGTGCACTTGCGGGTAGGAACGTGTCAGCTACGTACTAAGTAAGCTAAGTTTCTCCCTCAATATAACATAAGTATACATATATATCCTACACTAAGGAGAGGTACAACATGCATCATCACAAAGCTATATATAAAGTTAAAGGTAGATAAATGCTTGCTATCATTCTCAATTCCACTATAGAAGAATACATCATGCATAGTTTCACATCCCTCTCACATAGGCACTTACACATGTAATATCAAGATAGTCCCAAAAAACTCTAGAGTTTAATACCAACTATCCAATTCATTATGTTATACCTTTTACCTTTTACTTATCCATGCATGCAACAGGTCAATCATTTCAATCAATACTCCATTCCACAACTAATTAGTCATTTCGGCCATTAGCTAATTGTATAAACTAGCTTTTATTCCTTTTTTAATTAGTCATACCATTAATTCCATTATTAACCATGTATTAATCACTCTCCTTGATCCATCATTCATAATTAATCAACCAATACTTTCCATCCATATTCTAATGTTTGATCAATTTTAATCCTTTCATTAAGCCAATAATCTAAGATAAACTCTATATTTTATCCTATTAACAATCTTGGTATAATCCCAAACATAACCTCAAATTATAATTAAAATAAAAAGAAACAAATCATGGAAAAAAATTATTTAGTCTGGCTTAACCAGTCGATCGGTTTAAGCCAACCAATCGATCGGTTTGACATAACCAAATCATGCTTTACTCAAATCATTTTATTGGTTTGGGTAAACTATTTAACTGTTCATAAAACAATTGATATGTTTAAGTGAAAAGCAACACCAAGGTTTTGACCTGCTTACTAATTGATAGGTTGGGTTAACCAATCAATTGTATTAGGAACCAGTTGATCAGTTTGACCTAACACGTCAATCGGTTTACCCTAATACAACACCAAATAATAAATTTCATGTAGATTCCTACACATAAATTATCCTTAATCACATTAAATCATGTATCCACATAATTTAACATATTTTTAACATGATTAACAGGCATTTATCAACATGGAATCATCATATCCTTTTTCACAAAATTTTATGCTTTTTTATCAAATCATAATGTCTAATCATCCAAATCCCTTATATAGACTGCATTCAATCATGCCAACATGGAGGTAACACCTAAAATGTAGGAATACTTACTAAACATTTTAGAAGCAAGTATCACTTACTTGATGAATGCAAAATCCCTTTAAAACCAAAAATTTTAACTAGGGAAAATCTCTACTTTGAAAACCTTAAAACCAAAATCGTAAACTCAGATATTAAACTAAAAAAATATTAAATCTTTGAAATAAAAAGTAGAATGAAATGAGAGCATACCACATGAGGAAAAATAGGGAAAAGGCTCAATTGGACCACTCCACCATTTTCCTAGAATCTAACTATTCCTTAATTAATAATTAAAAAAGTAAGAGCTAGTGATATAATCAAAAGAGTGTGTGAAAATATATTGTTAAGGCTTGAAGAATGGAGAGAAGGAATGTGAATACAAGACTTAAAGGATTCAATGGCTAAAATAATGGTACATATAAGGAATGATTAGGGATATTTATAGGCAACTAATTGAGGGAAAACACTGAGAGTTTGGGAATCAACTGAAAACCCTACCATTGACTAATTGAATTTGAGGAGAACAAATTGAACTTATCAAGGATTTGTTTACCTATTCTATAGAGCCCAAATAGTGTCTCTAGAGAATGTAGGACAATTAAGAAAGAATTAGCATACATGAATTGAGTAATGGAAGGTTAGCGTGGAACGAATATTCAAGTTGCTTAGAGTTATGCCTAATATCAAAATAATGATTTTAGAATTGTGTAGTAGAAAGAGGAGGAAAAAGGCAATGCTGGGGTCATATCTTTCCATTAATTATCCCCATCAACCTCTAGATAAATTAGAGGCAATATTTTAGGTTAAATGCATCATGAAAAATAGTTAGGAATCTCTAAGGGAAAAATTGGCATGTGTTTGTAACATTCCATCTCAATGTAAGGGATTTTTTTATAAAATCAAGTTTGAAAACTTTGCTCAAGTTAACAAACAAGTTAATGGGTTTAAGTCTACTATTCTGTTGTTTTTACCACTAGTCAATCAGTTCCTCCCACAACTAGTTGATGAATTTAATCGAGAAAACCAAATTGGTTGAAATGATAAGCCAAACAATTGGTTCATGGAACCAATTTATTAGTTTACCTAAAAAAAACTCCATGAAGTACATTTTTCAACATGACTTGAAATTAAATTTTATCCCAAAAAATCACAAAATTAAGTCAAAATAAAAGGCCCAAAAGTTGTCATAACTCTCATTCAATAATTTACAAAAATATAGGGTATTACACTATTGGGTTATTATCTTTACATAGTTATGCCAACATTCTATCCTAAATCACATTAAGTACACCGAAAGGAGAAAAACATAAAACACCTTCCATAGTATTTGGTTGAATGGAGGCTAATACATAGCATCTTCCAGAGCATAATTTACATGGGGACCACTAACTAACAAATTAATCCTTTTGTATGCATACCCCCTGTATAGTGGTGGAATGGAAATATATAGTGTAGTTATGATCACCTTAGTTTTTATAGAAGCAATAAATAATGTTATAAAAATTCACCTTCTTGGGCATGTAGCATCTATGGACCACTAATATATCTGATGGAATAGGAATGAAGATCGATCTTGACTCATGTGATCTTTCACTTTCATATTAATATTTTATAAACAACCATAGCAAAATATTTAACTATTTAAATCCACACTTAAATATTTTAACCCAAGTTACCCTGTCCTTTTAAGACCCTCTTTCTTAACAAACAAGGTTTAGAAAAAAAAAATATAGACTAACATAAAACACTTTAGGTTTAAGATATAAAATACATTCCTAACTTGTAAAACTATGGTACATAATAGGCCATAATCCAATCAGAAACACATAAATAGGCCCATTTATAAGGAGAAACTAAAATGTTATTACAACTTTTAATGCTCATTTTATGTTATTTAATCCTTACATTACTAATTTCAAATTAATAATATTAAGCCACCCAAATCACTTTCAACTTATCATTTTAATTCAACCCTCATCTTTTAGTAATTAAATAAGTTTATTTCTAAGCTCCAACATCCCACAAGGCACAAAACAATGCATAAAATGATTAGGTCACACCTATGGTTACTAATCCACATATAACCCAATTATTGAAGATAAAGCTAATACAAGGTTTAACACTTAAAACAATTTCTCATTAAAGAAAAAAAAATTGGATTTTCGTATTAATTTATAATTTATTTGAATAATAATATTTGATAATAATACAACCATATAACCTTATTTTGACACTTATATAATTCAGCAAGGCCATAAATAAGCCTTTATATAATCATTAAACTAGATACATTAGCACATGGTTACACTAACATTAGGGTAAACTTGAAGCTAGATAAAGACTAAGGTAAATTATTTAACCTTAATCTTTGATTAAATGAATTGAACTTCTAAATAATCACATCATTAATCTAAACATAAGGTAACACTTAATCATTTACTATATATTTTTACTTATGTGAATTCATTCAAATAATTTTGCTTCTAATATGAAGATAGGATTACATTGAGTTTTATTGATAAAAACTCAACATAAACTAACAAATGAGGAATTCATATAAATACTAATTTATTGCTTTAGATTAACATAAATAAAGGAAACAGACCACTTAATTCAAAGGCTTCACCTCATTTATCCATTAAGCTTATCCTAAAGTTAAACATGGCATAAGAACATTATAATAATTATAAAACGACCAAATTATTCATATTAATACTAAATCTTTACTCAAGCCATTTAACCATATTTTAATCTCATTAAATTGATCAAAATCAATACAACACTTTAAATCCTCATATTCAATATGCTTAAGCCAAAAATGAGAGATAAACTCACAATTAAATACATAAAATAATAACATCACCCTTATTGTTTTTTATACAAATGTTAGGCCTTTTATAACATAATAAGTTATTTTAAGCCAATTATAGGAAGGTTAACCATACATCATGATCATAACCCTACTAACTTAACATAGGTTTGAACACCTCTGAGGGACAAGTATATGTGGAACTATAAAAAGTCTCTAATTTACTTAATTCACCTCAAAACTAATTTTAAATTTAAATCAAGTTATACAACTCCATTTAAAACTTCTACAATACAAAATTATATGTAAATGACCTAATGAAAACATTTGGGACCTCCATTTTAAAATTTTTTGACATAAATGAAAAAAATGCCCTTGGCAGTGCATAAGTTCAAAATTTCCAAACGTATCTCTAACTCTATTTTAACCCAAATTCATACTGACATTACTATATACTAATTCACTTATATTAATATTTTCTTCTAAGAATGTAACAATATAGTATCATGAATGATTATAAATTTAACATTTTATCTTGCTCTTATATGCTTAAATAATTTTTAAAAAATAACAGGACTAAACTTTTCATACCCTAAGGGTAAACAAAGCTTACCCAAATGCTAAGCTTCTAGTAAGAAATTAATCCTCCTAGTCACTTCTCCTTATACCAACCTTGATTCACTTATAAGAAATAATAATAAGTTAGATGATAAATGGATCTTAACAAAGATGAGTAAGGAAGAAGGGTCAAAATTAATAATACAAAATGGAAGTAGAAGAATGGGAAAATGGTGGTGGGTCATTAACTTAGTCAAGAAGAAGGTGGAATTCTAGAACTCACGACTCTATTGCCATTGTTCGAACTATTTAAAGGTGGTGTTAGTCGGACATAATTCTACATTATGTTTGTGTCACCATCATTAGTAGTAGATTAGTCATTCACTATTAGTGAGATAATGGCATATGATATGTAGTGGAAGTTATTGGTTGAAGGATGCATTGGGTTAAGCGTGCTATTTAATGTTGTCATTGTATATTGCTAGCTTCATCAAAAAGGTGTTGGTAGTTGGTTACGTTGCTACGTTTTAGCTAGTTGCTCAAGCTACTACTACTTTATTCGTGGTGTTAAAGGAGAGAAAGGATGACCGAGGGAGTTAGATTGCGGAGATGATGGTAGTTTTTACTCTAACATGAATTTGTTTACATGAGGTCATTCTTAGTGGTGGAGCTCAAGGATGATGGAGGATGTAGAAGAAATGAAGGAAAATTAGGGCCAAGAAAAGCTCCCCTAACTCTTTATATGTACTCATGCATGAGAGGAAGAGAGTAAAAAGGAAAAGATAGAGAAGAGAAGTTAAATAGGGAGGCAAGAAAAGAGGGATGATGTGCACAATATGGAGCAAGGTTCTATACTATCATGCATAAAGGTGGGAATTGGTAAAAAAAAAACTTATTATTAGATTATAGTTTAAGTGTGTAAGAGAATGAGTTTTAGGTTAGTTTAGGGTAAATGTTTTGGCTATAATGGAATCCTATTTGGATGATGTAAATGTTTAGTCAAGATCCAACTAGATCATTAAAAAGCTACTTCTAACACCCCTAAAATTTGGAATTAAAAAGTTTTGTTTAAAGAGTTAAATTTTTGTATTTGATTTGTTGTCATCCCTAGTGATGGGGAGGTGCCTAGTTGTGGTTGAAGGTGGTGATGAGGCTGGTCAATGGTGGCTACATAGTTCTTTGGTGGTGGTGGAGGTGTTTTGGCTGAAGGGGAATGAGGGAGGAAACAATGTTATGTGGTGGTGGCAAAGTTCCTAGTGAAAGCAAGGAGGCATAGTAGATGAGACAGATGTTTTTAAGTGGTGGTATTGGTGTTAATTGGTGAGGCTAAATCAAGTGAAGGAAAGAAGAAGGAAATTAAGGGCTATAGCAAGGAGGGTAAGAGAGGAAGAGGTAGGGTGAGGTGGCGGTTATTGGCTTATTGTGTAGGTGGTGAGCTTTGATGCTGATGGTGTTGCTTGTTGCAAAACGAGGGTAATGGGGAGGGTAAGATGTGTGGGCTAAGAGGTATAAGGAAAAGGGACACTTGGGATAATGGTTAGAGGTGTTTGAAGAGGGAGGCAGGTGGTGCCGAGATGGTTTAATATGAATGGTGGTGGTGAGGGAAAACAAGTTAAGGCATAGAGGATGAGGATAACCCATGATAGGGGGTGTGTCTATAGAAGGTTAGGGAAATTTTTTTGAAGTAGATAGGGATAAGGCAAGCTGTAGAGGAGTGGGTAATGATAAGGGTGTGCAAGTGGGAAAAGGGAAATGAAATGCATGTAAAGCGGCATGCAAGGGTTATTAGGGTTGGGTGAGGAAAGGAAGTTTGGCGTATGCAAGTGTGTAAGGGAGGCATCATGGGGGTGTGTTTTGTGTAGAGGGTGGTGGAATAGTATAGGGGAAGAAGAGGAAAATATAGAAGGGTGATAGTTTGGGCTAGAAAAATGATACAAGAGAAAAGAAAAGAAGAAAAAAGGTGGGTTGCATAGGTCGTGTAGGGAAAGAGAAGGAAAAAGAGGCATGAGTTGGGTAATAGGAAGGAGAATAAGAAGGAAACAAAAAGGGAAGAGAAAGAGGAGAATAAGAAAGAAAAATACAAAAGATAATAAATTTACTATTAGAATTAAAATAATGTTAATTTTAAGATTAGGATAAAATAATCTTATATAGATTTAGGGTATTAAAAAAATAAACCAGGTAATAAACCAAGTAAATTATCAATTTAAGGTGGATTTAAATAAAAAGGTAAAAAGATAAATTAATGATGATAAATATATTAAAGAATTTATCTAGGTTAAGGGTTAACAAGAATAATTAAGCTAATATTTCAGCATTAGGTTTTTGGATAAAAGGATAAATGTTTAAAATTAAGGTTATGAAATTTGGGGTTTTTTAATAGTTAGATTATATTAATTATTTAAAAAGTGAAGAATGATCAAAAATAGGTGCTTATAGCAAATGGTCTTTGAAAATTAAGAAAATATGTGAAAATATGAGAAATAAGTTAAGGAACCAAAAATTAATGGATATTGGAGTTGTTTTGAAACACAATAGATAAAAAATGATTGAAATTAGGAAAATTTGATAATCTGCAAATACGCATTTTTTGCAAATAAGAAAAATAATTAATGAAGGTTTAGAAGGGTACGTATGTATGGATGCGAGAAATATATCAAAGCCAAATATGTAAAAAAATTTAAATTCAAAAATTTTTTAGGACCTCAAATGGATTAAGAGGGAGAATTTGGAAAAAAAATTGTCCATCGTGGAAAACAAAAATTTCTAAGACTTATAATTTTTGAGAGAACAAACAAACATAAAACTGTCAAAAACTCTCATATGAGATTAGAATATTTTTAGACGTAAGTTGAATTTTCAACATGCCAAAGTGATTGAGAAATCAATTACAATATAAATTTTCTTCAAGCAACTAAAATATTTCTACAAGAAAATTAATTATTAGCGAAAGGATAAGAAATGATACCAAAAGTATCTAAATGAAAGAATATGCTTGGTGATATTTTTAGGAATGAGTTACAAGTTTAGAATGTGTCAAAATGAATGAAAAGACATCATCAAATAATTTACATAAAATGTGATTTTCCACAAATGAAGGAAATAAGTGTTGGAAATATCAAATTTAATATAAATGGATTAGAAAAACATATGAGAAATTGTGAAGTTGATTGTGAGAATAATTACATACTGATAAGTATTGGATAAAAAAATTAGGGTATTACCCCTTGAACTTCTCTCTTAAGGCTCTCAATATCAAAATGCATAGAAAGCCACATCTTGAAGTCCTACAATGATATTGCTGATCCTTTTTTAGCATGTTGACCTAACCACTAAATACCATTAACCTTTAAAGAATGTATGCAATTATGTTTGCCTTCCTCACCTCCAAGCAATCAGCTATCTCAAATTGAAATACCCTATAACCCTAATTTTAAGAATTTTAACTAATTAAAAATTTATTATGAAAATTAATTAAATAAATTATTTTATAAAATTAAAAGGGAATTAATTAGGGAAAATCAAGAAAAAAATAATAAATATTTCTAATTAGGAAAAATTTAGGCATTTTACTAATTAAAATGGAATTTAGGAAAAATCTTTCAAAACTCTTAAATTTGCCTAAAAAGGAAATTAAATACTATTTTATTCAAATATTATTATTTTTACATATCCCAAAATATCAAAATATCCCAAATACCCCAACCAGCCTATTTTTCATTTTCCTTTTTCTTTTCGTTACATTTTCTTCGTCTTTTTCCTTTTTATTTATTCCTCTCCTTTATCCTTTTCTTTCTCTTCTTTTCCCCCAAATTAGGCCTGTCTTCCCATGGCTCAAACCTTTTCCTTTTCTTCCTCTTTTGGCACAGCCCAGCACGATGCATTTTATTTTTTTTTAACTGGCTGGCTCCCTTTCCCTTTCCTTCTTTTCTTTTTCCTAGCCACTCGGTCCACCCTTATCTCTACTTCTTCCTTCATTCTTGTTTCCCCCGTTGACCTGCAACTTTTCCCCAACCTTCGCTAAGAATCTCACTGCGGGCCATGCCCAATGAACGACCATCTCTCCTCTCTCATTCCCCTCACTTGCCTACTATTCTACCCAACCAATCATACCCTACCACAAAACATGCTTACACCGGCCTACAGTCACCAGCCAAAGCATTTCCACCTACCTACCCCTATTCTCCTATCCTCCTCTGACCTTATGCTCCTTCCATTAGCCCTATAAATACCCCCATCGATAGCCTAGATCAAATTTTCCCCCTTTCCACCACTACCCAATCAGACACTAGCCCCATCGTCATCGACCAATGCCACCACCTAAGCCACCCACCTAAGTACTCTCTATGTCACCCTCTACCTAACTACACCTTCTTCCTCCCTTAATTTTCCTTGCACAAGCCACCCCGGTCGTGCAAAGTCTCCTTCCCAATCAACCACACTTCCACCTTCACCGCCCTTTGCACCACTATTTTCCACCACTTCCACCACAACCACCGTCCCTTACATCTCCCAAAAACATCTACAGACCTTCCTCTACCTCCCCTACCCTCCTTTTCCCTTTCCTCCCTCTCCTCCTCCCTTCTCCCTCTTCCACCACTCTCAACCACCACGGCACCGCCACCTGCGCCTCCGCCTTTGGCTACGCCACTACCAACATTCCAACCCTCCTCACATGGGCATCCACCACCACCCCAACTTCCACCCTCATTCCCCCTCTCTTATCCCCAACACTCAACTATCTCTCTTTTCTTCCCTTCTTCCTACCACCGCTACTGCCTCTGGTGCTGCCAGTCACCACCAACTCTAAGTGGTAACCTAAACCCTCTCAACCCTTAAACCCTAATTTACTAAGCTTTATTTATTTTAATTGCATTATATTAGTTGTAGTAGTAGTAGTAGTAGTAGTAGTAGTAATAATAATAATAATAATAATAATAATAATAATAATAATACTACGACTATTACTATTATTATTATTATTATCATCATCATCACTATTAAGGGTTGAAGCCCTATTTTGTTTCTATTATTATTATTATTATTATTATCATTATTATTATTATTATTATTATTATTATTATTTTATTATTAATGTTATTATCATTATTTGTAGTAGTAGTAGTATCATTATTATTATTAGGATAAAATCTTCAAACCTTATATTATAGTCTTTACCAATATTACTCTTATCCTTAGCAAAATTTGTATTTAGTTAGTGTTTATATTATTATATTATTATTTTACCTATAATCCTAATCTTAGAATAAAATAGAAAATATTAGTATTTTTGGTAGGAGGGAACCTAATCCTTAGTTTTTCCCTCTTATAGGTGAGACCAGTCAAAACCTTAAGGAGGTGTAGGAGTGTGCTCCAATACCGGTGTCATGTTATATAAGGGTGTAGCTAAGGCCTCATATTTGTAATGTGTTTTGTATGCCTTGTATGCCATGTGTCATGATATGTTATATATCTTATTTTTATCATTATAACTATTTTATGTGCAGCGTAGCTTAGATTTAAGGTATGCTCATGTGTTATTTTGTGACATGTGTATAATATGTATAAGCTGTGGTTATGATGTGATGTGTTGTGGCCCTTTAGGACATGCATGCTAGGATAAGTAACGTGATGATATAAAGTGAAAGTATGGAAAAGGAAAGTGGGGAAGTAAGTTGACCAAAGGGGAATAAATTGACCAAGGGATGTGGGTTTGACCTAAATATTTCATGATCCATGAGTGGGAGAATATAGGATTTTGCATGTAGGAATCTAGGGTTTTTCATGGAGGAATCTAGGGTTTTGCATGGAAGAATCTATAGTTTTATATGGAAGAATCTAGGGTTTGTATGGGAGAACCTAGGGTTTTACATGGGAGTTTAGGGTTTTTCATGAAAAATTTTGAAGGGTTACATAGGATGTATAAAGTCTGCATTAGGGTGAATTTTATGCATGGAAAGTTGGTTTGGTGTGTGAGGAAGGTAATGGAAGATTTTTTTGGGTGATTAGAGGCCTTGGGAGAGAGATAGTACATGGGACAGTATAAGGGTGCATAGGAGACCGAGCTCGGGCTTGGAAGGAAACCCTAATCTGAGAAGGTGGTAAAAAAGGAAAATAAATGAGAGTGAGTGGAGTATGAGATGAGTATGGAAGATTATCATATGAGAGATGAGCATGAGCATCATGGAAAAATAAAAGTGGAAAGTGATAAATGGAGAGGTAACATGTGGAAGTGAGGATCTTAGGGTTTGGCATGGCCAACTAAGGTTTGGTGTGGCCGCCTAGGGTTTCGTGGTCACACATGTACTTGGTGAGTAAAGTGAGTTGGTGAGAGTCGAATCCAATGGTTGTGATGTGTGGGGTGTTAAAATAATTTGGATTGTGTGAGGTAGAGTATGATGGGCCACAGAGGCCCAAATTAGGGTTTCTAAAGAGAACCCTATAGTGGGGGAGTGAGTGGACTTGGAGGTGTATGGTAGTAGGCCTTGACCCATACACTTAGGAGTTGGCCTCTAGTGTGAGTTAAGGTAAGAATGAAACAATTTTAGGATAAGTTAGAAGTTGTATGAGTCTCATAATATGGGATGGGTCCTTTTGGAGGATAAGTATAGAGGGAGTTAGTCATTCATATCTAAGGTGAAACTTCTAAAGAGGACATTGTAAGACATTAATCATATAAAGTGGAAGATTATTGAGCTGGGCCTAGACCGATCCACCGGCTATAATAGTTCTAAGGTGCATTTTTCTCTATAAGTGACCGATCTATCGGCTATAATAGTGGGGTTCCCATACTCGCATGGATTGATAAAAAGTATGGTGTGAAATGAATAATTATCAGAGATTAAATAATTAATTTATCCATATTATAATTAGGCCTTTGTTTATTTATTTATTTTTTTTTGTTTGTTTGAATGATTGTAAGTTGCTATGTTATCATGTTTGAATCATGTGCTTTTATGAATTGGCCTTAGTGCATGGTTACCTTACTCAGTACATAGCGTACTGACCACCCGCTTTATGGGTTCTACCCATTCCCACAAGTAGAAGTCTCTTCTGACTTTGTGTAGGTTGGTGACACTTATTTTAATGCCTTTGATATTCATGAGGCATCAGGTAGGACTAAGTGTTGAGTATGGACTTAGCATGAAGATAAAGAGTGGCATGGTCAGATCTCCTTTTTATAATTTTTTATTTTTATATTGAGTATCCAAGACTTAACTTTTATCGGTTGTAAACTTTATTTTCTTTTTAGGAATTTTAACTACACACTCTTGTTTATGACTCTTTTTCACACACTCTGACCTCTATCTTTTAATTGATTGTACTCCTTCGGATTGTAAATTTTTTACGCGTACTCTGATTGCTATGTTATGATCTTTCTAGTCTTTTTATGAACTCTTGTTTTAAGTATTAACTTAAGTTAACAATAATCCTTTTTATCCTTATCACTTGATATTGGAACGATTGGAGTGAACTTATATGATACTAAGTATGGCGGTAATATTTTCAAAATTCATAGGTTTTAATTTATTTACTTCTATTTAAAAAAAATAGTGAATTTTGGGGTGTTACACAAATATCTTATCAAAATCCCATATCTAACCCTCCTATATGTGTAGACAATCCTCCTCAACATTTATTGGTGGGTGGTGGCCAAAATCCTTTGTATCTAATCTAATCTTATTCCCTCTTATGGGAGAGACTAAGGTGGTGGTGGCGGTAAGGCCATAAAACCTTGTAAATTTGGCCTATAATGTGTTAAAATTAATATGTTTAATAATGATTTTATGATATTTGATATTTAAAAAAATATTTCGATTTGATTTGAAAAGGATATGAAAAATTATAAAATAGGATAAAAATACTTTTCTAGTACACTAGTCAACTTGTTGCACGAATCCATCAACTACTTTATCGTTTTTTAGTTTTTTTTGGGATGTTATTCAACTAGTTAAAGAAGCTAATTGATTAGTGGAACCAGTAAATAGGTATGACAAACTTATTGAACAATTCTCCTAGCCTAAGTGAATTTTAGATTTGATTTAAAATGAGAATATTTTTCCAATAATATTAAGGCTTTGTAATATAGTTCTAAAATATTTTTTCAATCATGTTTCATGGTATGTTACTATTAATTCAGGTTACCTACCTCAAATGATTTTAGAGGACCAATTTTATCAAAAGTGGTTGATAATCTCACCACCATCATTTTATTCCTCCTCGATTCTCATCACTAGGTTGGATGATGCATCCATAACAAACTCAATAGATCTTCTTATGGTCTTTCCCTCTCCTTTTTATCCATTTTCCTTCTTGTGTTTTTTGAATTTTAATGATTTAGTACCTTATAAATCCTCAATTGTCACCCTTTTTTACATAGAGAATGTTACCTTTGCTGCCTTGAGAAATTTGTCTAAGGATTCCTAATTTCATGTAGGAGAATTAGGGTTTTGGTGTAATCTTCTTTTCTTATTAGATCAGGGTTATACTAATAAACCTAGCCTATATTTTCATCACTTTCTCTCAAACACTAAGATCTTACTCTCTCATATCTTCCCTCTCTAATTGCATTCTCTTCTCTTCTACCCCTATGCTTTTGATATATTACACCACTTCTAATTCTTACTCTAACTCTAACTCTATCTTATTTTACTCTCAAGCAAAATAAGTTTAGATTTAAGAAAATACTACACGTTTGAGTCTTTCCCTTAGTTTTCTCTTTTGGTAGATGTTAAGTTTTCTTATCTCCTAACCTCTAGTTGTGTTTATATTTTTAATATTTTCATCAAGCTTTACTAAGTTTTAATATCTTATTTTAAGATGTTTGAGGTTTTAGATTTTTCAACTGAGGATTTTTGTTATACCCTAAATTTTTAGATTACCCTAATTCTGAGTATTTAATATTGTAACCTAATTCTAACCTTGAGAAATTTGTTTGTGTATCTTACCTTAACTCCCTAATATTAAATATTAGCTAAAACATAATTTTTAATTTGGGTTATTAATATCTTTCCTACCCTAAACCTAATTTCAGATAATCATTTAATTAACTCATTCTCATACCCTAACCTAAATTATTTTAACTTAAACCTAAATCTAAACCCACACTTTTACTTTCCCCCTTTTTTACTTTTTCCTTTTCTTCTCCTTTCCTTATTTTATTTTTTTATTTCCTACTTGGTCCTCTTCTCTACTCATTCTTGTCCACAAGTTTTTCCTTCTTTTTCTAAGCCTACCCTTTCCCCATCTTGTCTGAGCCCCTGTGATTGTGGGTTGAGGTTAAGTTATATTTCTCTTTTTTTCCTCACCCTATCACAACCCTTTCTCCCCATTTGTGCAACCATATGCATATATATATATATATATATATATTTACATAATGATAAATTCCCTCAACCATCTCTTTTATCTCCCTCTTGTTTTCTTAAGTTTTGATACCACCTTTGCCCTCTACCTCCTCCTTACCATCACAAATTAGCCTAAGGATCCACCATCAACAACCTTCTCCCTTCCTCCATTTTCTAGAGAAACTCCACCACCAATGACAGCACACCCCCACACCACCTTCCTAGACCTTCTTCCTCAACCAAACGTTACCCTTCTCTTACTTCCCCTCTCCTATATTTGGTTCCGCTGTCACCACCCTTCCCCAACCATTTACCCAGCCCTACCTATACTCCATCCCTTACACCATCCCTTATAAAGCCTCCCTTTTTCCAACCAAAAACAACTCTCTATCTAGGTGTCATTCTTGCTCCATCACCAGCCATAACAACGTATACTCCACCCACCATTGTTTTCCTTCTTCCTACCCTCAATTTTGTGTGTCAATACCTTCTGTACCATCACCCTAGTAGCCACCACCCCCACATAAATAACCTCTACACTATTCCCTCTCTCAACTTCATTTGGTTCCACTCCTAACTAAACCACTAATATCCATTTCTACCACCCTCCACCGCAGACATCCAGCGCCACCTAGCTACCATCATTGCCCCTGCCTCAACCTTCCTCCTCCACTAAAATATCTAACCCTCCTTCTCAACTTATCCTCCTTTGTGATCAAGCTCACACTACATTCGTTGCATAAGGAGAGGGTTTTACATTTTAAAAAAATTTTGTACCAATTATAATAAGTAATGGTATTTTGGTGATTCTATAAAATAAATATTTTAATACTATAATTATTATTTTATTTATTAAATATTATTTTAGTAACCGTGGTTTTACTAATTGTTCTTAAGTGAATTATTGGGAGTACCAGAAGAGGCGGAATAGAATAAGCATGCTTAAAAACTAGAGCCTTTTTAGTAAGGATGCAAGTCAATATTTAGGGTTTTGTGTTAAATGTCTAAATGGATATTTGTATTAGAATTTTAATTTTATTATATTTTTAAATGCATGCTTGTAATGATATGTTATGTAATATGAATTATATGATAGAAAGAGTGTAAGAATGGCGAAATATGTGCTAATATGATGTTGTTATGCTAAGGAATATTTTGTAGAAGAGTATACCTTGTGAAAGAGTAACATGGGCTAAACAAACTATATTAAGTGGAAAATAAGTATATTTAAGAGATAAGATGATAAATTGATATTAAAAAATAATTATATTGAAGATATAAGTTTTTCGTAAAATAAGGGGTATCAGTTATCTGTAGGAGCATTTTGGTCAATATTTGTTAATATGAAAATTTAGGTATTTTAACTAGTTTGGTGGATTAAAATATGATAATAATATCATGAGAATTGTTTGCAGTGACTAAAAAATGTCTTAGATTCCTCAAAATGAGATAATAGCCTAATTAGGGAATAGTAAACTTAATATGGTAATGTTATTACCACATGTATAAAGCGTTAGAGTTAGAATATAAACTTTTTATATGTTAATAATATTATCATTTTAAGGATTTATATTGGTAAGAATATGAGTCTTATGGGAAGAGTTATGAATTATGAAATTAGGGTTTTAGAGTTCTATTCAAACCTTTGATATAGGGTTATTATTGCATGTATAAGACATGGGAATTAGACCTTAAATTTAAGCTATGTTAATAATAATAATAATTGAGGAAGATATACTAAATTTTGTGGATAAATGATCAATATTGAAGAAGTTATGCCCAAATTGTGAAAATAGGGTTTTAGGGGGAAAATAGGCGTCTTAACCTTTAAAGATGGTCTTGATATATGTATGTTGATGTATTTTTTTTCCTTTTCCCTTAATTTTGTTTTGTACTAATCAAACAAGTCATGAATAAGATTATAATCATTTAAAGTGAAAGATCATATGAGTCAAGACTGATTGTACCTATCCGTTCCACCAAATGAGAATAGTACTCGGAAACATTCTGCCTTGAGATTTTATATACTGATAATCATTCCACCAGCATAGAATAGTTCCTAGGAGCATTCTACCCTAATGTTGTATAATTTTGACAACCATTTCACTAGTTGAAAAAAGTAAGGACTCTAAACTCGATCTAAAATAAATCTTGAGAATGATCATAATCATGGATAAGATACTAATCATTTAAAGTCAAAGAATACACAAGTCAAAACCAGTTGTACCTATCCGTTCCTTCATATGAGAATAGTGGTCAGAAGAATTTGCTCTGGGGTTTTATATTTTGATAACCATTCCACCGATTGATAACAGTGGGGTTCTTGAACTCAACCTAAATAAAAGAATGGATCATGTTATATTCTAAAGGTATGAATTTGAAATCAATAATTACCTTGTGTTGATTGGTGTATCTCACATGTTTACTTCTTTTCACTATGAATGCATGTAATTATATTTTTTTCCTACTTTGGTTGTATTGTTACCTTACTCAGTACGTGGTATACTGATCATCATGTTCATGGGTGGTTCTCTTTCGGAAATAGATTCATGTTTTTGAGATATTATTTTTGACTGGATACCCTAATGGGACTCTTATATCCATAGTATCCCTTTTACTTGCATTTTAGGTTATTATACTCAGAGTTAATCTCCAAAATCGTATTTAAGTTTATGAAACTCCTCTTATTTTCTTTTTGTCTAGATGAGCATTTTAAATTATTTTACCTTGTGAATGACATAAGGATGAGATAGTAAGCCAAAACTATTTCAATTACAATGGCAACACCTAGTTATTTGATTTTATGCTTCCGCCATCAAATGAATTTATTTAGTAGTAATTTTTGGGGTGCCACAATTTTACCCATTCAGTTATAAACCATTTGGTTAGAAACTTGGCAAAGCTTCACTTCAGGTAAGTTATTCTTACCTTATTGTGTGGAGTGATTGAGAAAGTAGGTTAGTGTCAGTTTTGAAAATTCGTATTTTTGTATGTGAACATGTATGATAATAGGAGTGGCTATGTGAACAATGCCTTAAGTTTTATTATTTTGGCAAAAATGTGAGTTGGGTCATGTATTTTGTTGTTTAATTGAAAATGTAGCATGATTGAGTGTTTTAGCATGATTAATCTTATTCATTCATGTGCCTAATGATATCATGGTGGTATGGTTTTTATTTGAGGCTTAAATTTATATGTGGAAATGCTTGTGTAGACACTCACCAATTTACTTATTTAACTAAACTAATTGACTAGTTTCTATAACACTCAAGTGGTTAATGGAACAAATCAATTTGTTTGTCTATGATATTATTATGTTTGGTCTTTGCTTCAACCTATTAACGAGTACTTTTAATACAGATGATAGGATTTGGTTGTGTCAAACATATTGACTAGTCTACGGAAATAATAGACTAGTTTCAGCTAGAATGCTTTATTTGATTCTTTTTAACATATTGACTAGTCTATAGAAATTTATTAACTAGTCTACCGAACTAATACACTAGATGGTTGAAATACACTTGTTGGCATGAATTAATTAACTTAATTAATGGATTGAACCAGTCAGGTATTGATGATATCACTACTAAGTACTCTAACGGGTTATGATGGATAACATAGAGCGATTATATGGTCATCGATAACTTGGTATACTATGTGGGCCTAGTTTGATATATGGTTTGGTAAATAAAATACTATTTAATTAAAGTAGAAGATTATAGGGCACTATATGGGACAAGATTATGTAATACTTGATTAGCTATTAGGGTTAGCATGCCTTTAGGTGTTCCTGATAATTGCTAGCAAATGGGATCCTAGTCTATCTCGGTTCCTTTCCTACACTACACACTATTAATTTACTATAGGATATTAATATTTAAAAGTCTAGTTACCTAGGTAGTTTATTTAGATTTGACAAGATTTCATGTCCTTTAGTGGTTTCTTGGCTTTAGCCAAACTTATGTGCTATGGTTAACTGTTTGATTTCATGGGTATTTAGAGACTATGAGGGTTGATTTAAATCATTACTCATTTAAATAAATATAAATAAACACCTATATAACATTTTGGTCAACATCTCATGAATGATTAGAAGATATTGACCTTAGAGTTTACCTCTATAGCTTACATCCTTGGTATCTCGTTTCACATTTGCAAATATTGATTTCCATGGGTATTTAGAGACTATGAGGGTTGATTCAAATCATTACTCATTTAAATAAATATAAATAAACACCTATGTAACATTTTGGTCAACATTTCATGAATGATTAGGACATATTGACCTTAGAGTTTACCTCTATAGCTTTATAACCAGTAGGCATCAAATAGTACTTCATTCCAAATAAAAAAATGATAACAAAATACGATCAAGAACTCAGTCCACATACAGTGAACTATTGGTTCATGGCTAAAGTTCCAACCCAGGATCTATGGTTATACCGATTATGTGTCGCTATAATCTAACAATGTCTCGATGTACAAGATGACTTCAACATATGTTCTTCGAGCATCTACTACGGTGCCTACTTTACCATGCTTACAGGTAAAGTACCTGTCATAATGCCAGAGCAAAATCCGAGCAAAGTAATCTTGACAATAATATAAATCCATCATAGTAAGATGACTATACCCAAACCTAACACCGAATATGAGTCCCATATGTATCAGAGGAAGTGACAATATATGCAATCTCATATCTCCAGAAAGATTACCTTCAAAAACCAACATATTTAACTTGAGGGGAGATAAAGCCTTGGAACTATGGTACAGTCTAGCTAATCACTCCATAGTCTTTAAGTCTGAACCGACTAGCGCTTCTTTGACAAACCCAACACCACCGGTCATAATACAACCATAGCATAAAGGAAACGATATGAAAAACTGATACAGTCTAGCAGATCACTCCATAGTCTTTAAGTCTGAACCGACTAGCGCTTCTTTGACAAACCCAACACCACCGGTCATAATACAACCATAGCATAAAGGAAACGATATGAAAAACTGATAAATGATGTATGAACCAATATTTCCAACATAAAATTGTAAGACCAGCAGGAATTAAAGCAAGAAATACAATAGATCTTGCACCCGGACCGGGAATGGAAAACAGAGGCGTCCAAAACAAAAATCTCAACTTTCATAATTATAACGTAAATTATGTATGTGTCGGTAAACAAGGATGGAAAACGGGAAATGGGTAACCTATTCCTGTACATGAAATGATAGACCAACGGAGTTTCCGTATGGTGTTACAACACCATTAAGGACCAGATCTCATGATCATTCATGAAATGACCAAGGATACGACATCTTTTGGCACAACATTTTCAGAGCAAAACAAAACAACCACCTATACAAAACATTTTCAGATCTCATGATCCAATCAATTAACTATACAAAACAACCACCTAACGAGGAGAATTTTCAGAGCAAAACGGCCCTGTAAAGCCGGGAATCATGCAACATGGGATACCAGGCACACTACATTGTTCATCGCCACTACAAACAACAATGAATAAAAACCACAAAAGCGGATATGCTTAAATTTACAACGAAGGCCGTATCCTATTTCACACTGAACATAAAACAAACAAACAAAAAATAAAAATAAAACAACAATAAAAGGGACAACTTCATGAATTGTACTCCAATTGTGTGTCAAGATCATATGCGGCTTTCTCCACAGCCACATCTAGTTTTTCGTACCTGAAATCCACGGGCCTAAGTTGAAGCTCGGGTGTTCCAGATGGGTGCCTGGTGAAGAAGACCGCCCATAGAAGGAGCACAAAGAATGCGACTATTGTACCACAACCTGTTGCAAAAATTAAGCCACCAAGAACACTCAGAGCGCAGTTCTTTTTGTGGACAGGTTCTTTATTTTCATGTTCACCAGGACTAAGATGAGGATCCAGTGGCTGTGAACGCAGCCCATCAGGTACAGACCTGCCCCTGAAACTCCATGAATATAGACTGCTCACTTGTGTTGAATTTCCACTAGATGAGCTAATCCCAATAACAACATCTCTTTCTTCCCACATTTTGGACAGATCAACTGGATATGAAATCAAAGGATCGTAAGGCCTGTCTTTACCAGCCTTACTCAACCTAATCTCCAATCGTTGAGAACTGGCTTCATAATCAATCCATGAATGCAATTTCTCTCCACTTTTCAGCTTCAATCCAATTGATGAAAGATCACTAGTCTCTACCGAAGCAAAATTACCCACATCGACTCCAACATGATTCCCATTCAGATCACCCACATTCTCATCCCTTTTAGTATCAAATTCAACCGCAAGAAACTTGGCTTCAATTTCAAAAAAATCCTTCGAAATACCAAAAAACCCTTGATCGAAGATTCGTGAAAGTTCACCAGCAGAAACAATCACAAATGCCAGACCATCGCCATAGCCCACTTCATCGCCAGGAAATATGGAGAATACAAAATCAGTAGAAAATGATATGGGTACATGATCATTTTCATCAATTAATTTGATGGGTTTCTTGAAAGCAATTTGCCCAGAACTAGAAATAGATGGAGAAGTGAGACTAACGAAAGAAACATCATTTTTTGAGATCTGAGCATCGCCGAGAAGAGCGAAATCTGAACTGAAATCAGGGTATTTCTCGATCTCGAAACTTTGGAGCGAAAATGACACTACAGGTTCAGCAGCTACGGATAGGGAATGCAAGTACAGAAGAAAGAAAACCAGATAATATCCCAGAATCGAACGAGAAATCTCCATCTTTAGGAAATCTCGTGCTCAATGTACTATGACGTCGCAAAATTTGAGTTCAATATTGTGAGACTCGTACATATATTTCAGCGATTTTTGTACATTTTCTACGCGTCGCTGAGTTTTGGGGAATAATATTCGGGTTTTCGGCCGATTGCCGACGATTTCTTGGCTGTACAGAGAAGGGTGAGGACTGGGATAGTAGTTGACAGGATCAAACGCCATCCAATAAGAGAGGGGCATGTGGAGATGAACATGCGGTGTTGCAGCTGTGGACTCGCGGTGGTCCACGACTCCACGGGGCACACCGAATACTCCCCGAATATAGGAAGGTCGTCGCCAAAAAGAATAAAGCCAAAAATAGTCTAATCCAATTTTAGGAACTTGAATAAGCCGAGTTGAAATAAATATATTTGGGCTAGGATTCCTTGTAGAATAAAAAATTTTAAAATAATATTTAAGTTTTACTCATTTAATTATATGAACTATTTGAACCAAAATTTTCACTCATAATAAATGAATAATGTTCTCTCTCATAAAATATTTCCTACTAACTGAATAATGCTCATAGTTATGCCCAAAATAATTTCCCATCCATTCTCTCTTCTCTTATTCTTGTTATGTACATGATCTTTTAATTCCACATATTCACATAATAGAATACATTATAGGTGCACGAATGCTTATTAGCATTAGCTAGGTTTTTGCCAAATTTCTTAATCTGAAGGAGTATTCATACCTTAATCGTAGGATGTTCGCTTAGTGCTATACTATTTTAGTACTAAATTAAGAAATCATATATATAGTAAGAATGATATTTATATAATGTATGAGCATCTCCATCTCATTCTTCTTATGTTAAAGGGTAAGAGTTAGTATATTTAGAGGTAATACCGATTGTTCTTGAAAATCTTAAAACCTTTATAATAATGCTAATAATATTTCATTAAGTAATTATTGCAAGTATTACATATGTTTGTAAGAAGAGGACTTCACTAATGATATCTAATGTGTAAGATAATAAAAATGTAAGGGTTGCAAAGTTATATGTGAAAGAAAGCTACACAACATGAAGCTTGATAATTAATTATATCATTTATTATCATGATTAGAATTTATGTAGCTTTGATATTTTATGTAAATATTGTATTATCTCGTCATTGTAATTGTGACTCATTATGTATACGATATGGACATGAGTTGGTTTAACTATTATATAATTAGGTCAATTGATTTGAGCTTAATAAAGGAGAGTTAGGCTTGGTTGCATTGTCATATATGTATATATATATATATATGCTTGTACATTCGATGGTGAAGAATGATGACATTCAATTGAACACTTAATGAATAAGACGAACATGAGTCGAAACTCTTAGCCATCTTTCTTCCTATATTTCTTTAGAGAAATTAGGGGCTTCTCTTTAGAATTTATTTTGATCTTGGAATATATCAAATTCTACTATTCAAATCAATATTGAAAATGGTCATCTTCAAGTTTTCTTACTTTTAGTCGACTATGTTGATCATCAAGCCAAACTCAAAGGTCCTATAATTGTGAAAGATATCCATATAATATCTTACATGTCAAATTTTGGTATCAAAGCCAAGTTTTGTTCAACCAATAGTGGAGTAGGCTTGGAGAAGAATTAAGCAACACCTTCCTTTCATGTGAAATAAAATAGGTTCCTAATGTTTTTTTATTTGATTCTTTGAATCTTGATTGCTTTTCTTAAATTCTTGCATATATAATTATAATACCAATCCTAAAATTCTTCAAAAATGTGTTTAAAATAATGTTAATATAAAATAAAGTGGTTTTCATTTTAGAAAGGACTTGGAATTGGGAAATAATAAGGGATTTTAGTGGTATTATTCGACTTGTTTCTCAAACTAATTGATTTCTACGTCCAGCGATCCTCAAATCTATTTCCCGCATGAGCAATCGACTAGTTTCAATAAATCTTTTGACTATATAGGCTACGATTCTAGAATCCTTTTCTATTTTACTTTAATTATCTTTCCAATGTTTATGAAAACTCCTAATTAGAGTCTCTTTATGCTAATTATCATACTTTGATGCGTTGGGATTATTTTTTATAATAGTTAGATCATTTTATGATTTTATTTAGCTAAAAAACTCCCAAGAGCATTTTTGAGTATTTTCTCCTCACCTACCACCTTTCATTTCTCCTTCTACCTTTTCTCTCTCACCTCTATCTTGTGTAGAACTCTTTACCCTATTATTGCTCTGTCTTGGTCTGATCTTGCTTGACTCTTCCCTTCCTACCACATAATGCATCATGTATTCCTCTTACACATTTATACACGACACTCCACTCCACCCTTGTAAGTCAACTTCCTATCTTCTCTCCTCCTTCCTTTCTAGTCTACTAGTATACCTTTTCTATCTCTCCTTATCTGATTCTTTTTCCTTTTTACACACACTCATTAAAACCCTTCTTCACTTGCTCTCCATTCCTTAGAAAAATTATATGTGTTGGGTATTCTCCTTACCTCCTTTTTTTTGTTAGGAAGAATCATGCCATTTCCTCTTGGCCTCAAATTCAAATCCTTTTCACCACTAAAATACTTGTTCTCCCTTTCCTCTCTTCTTCCTTTAGCATACCTTGCTAAGTATGGAGGACTTATTTCCTCTATTTTTCTTTCCTTTTTCCAGTAGAGATCCTAGGTCCCTTTCCCTTATTCATCCATTAGATTTGATTTTTCCCTTCTTCTTAATCTTTAATTTAGTTCCTCTTTGTTTTCTATAAATAAAGGGAGATTAAATTTTTGAGAGAGTTGAAGATTTCTTACTCCTTGCTACTCTTGGTTATCTATCTTGTGGGGAAAGGTTGAGAATTTATACCTCTACCCTTCTATTCTATTTTGATTGTTTAAATTAAAATTTTAAAGTATGTTTTACAAATATTGGAATCTTAATTTCCTTAGATAATCAAAGATCCTATAGTGGGCTATCGAGCTAGGAGCATTTTCTCATTTCTAGAAGATTTATATTAAGGTAGGACCAATCTCTATTTTATAATGATAATTGATGTTCATGTTAGCATTAGTTAACGCCTCTATGTTTCTAGCATGTGCCCATAGAAAAAACATGATCTACTAGATACATGATAAGTTAAGATATGACCTACGAATGTGGATGGTTGCAAGCTTGGGATGTGGAATTATATGGACCTTTATTCATAAGTGTGAATCAATTTTTTACATCATGAGTTCAGCTTAGTAACCAAATTATGAAGGATTTATGTATCAAAGATGGTTATATGCTTAGCTAATTCTATGACTCTATCTTTCTAACCATGAATCATATGATGTTTGAGTTAGTAGTATGTACTCTTCCGAGCCTTTTGATGCATTTATGATATGTGTGCATGATTGGTGTTGGGTGTGATGTCATAAAGCTTGACCTTTTAACATTGATATAACTCTTGACTATGTGGGCTTTCTTAGGTTATTTTGACTTAAAGAATAAATATGATAAGTTAAGCATGAAAGTGTAGTGTTTTTAATTTAAGAGAATGTTTATATTGTGTTTATGTCGTTAATAGAAATACCATGAGCCAGGTGTGAATTATGGGGTTTTAAGTGAGATTTAGTTGTTTGTCCTTGGTGCGAAGGTTGTGAGTATAGTATGATGTTGAGTATTTAATTTAGTCTTGGAAGATGATCTAGATATGTAGTGCCTACTACACGCTTTCATATGAGTAGGTAGTGCTTAACTTGTGTAACCTCACTTGAGCAATGGATTCATGATAGCATGCCTTATATTATATTTTCCTATGGTAGTGAGTCGGGGCATGAATTAAAATTTTTATTGAATTCATGCATGATCTTATTAAGTAATGATTCCTATTATGATTTATGTGAATTTATACATAGAATATACCTCTTTATGTGCCTTATGACGTAGAAGTATACTGGGATTAATATAATAAAGTTTTGTAAATTTTGGATGTGTGTATTGCAAGTGTGGGTAATGTTTTACCTAGACCAGTTGTAACACCAAAATTTTTACTATTGAAATTTTTTGATTCATAGCGGAGACATATGTCCAAAATATTGAGTGTTACCGTTTTAATTGACATAATTCTGGTTTATCAAATCATCCTTACCTAAATTATAAGGCTAAAACCGTTCTTAGTAAAAATAAGGTAGCTAGAAATGAACAAAAAAAATTCTATATACAAATATGAGTTTGGAGATAAACTCTAAATTACAATATTAGGATACAAACTAAGGAATAACATTGAATAAAGAGTCCAAAAGGTATCAATACAAAAATAATATCTAGATAACATAGCTCTTTGCCCAAATACCTAGTATATAAAAGATCACTCCTCCCCATACATTTCATCAAAATCAATAAAATCATTCAACTACTCCTTAAAGACCTACATAAAAGTACAAGGGTCCCTTATTTGTGAGAATAAGCAACACCTATAAGAAGGGTGGTCAATACACTATGTATTGAGAAAGGTAATAATACTATCCAAGTTAGGGATATAGATAAAAACATGCATTCATAGTAGATGATAAGTATACATATAATTTATGAAAACTCTCATAAGATAAATACTGATATAGGCCTCTTATTAGGTATAACCATTTTTATTCTTTTACATAAATAGGGTTTAAGAACGCCACCATTCTTAAACTAATGGCATAGTCTAAAGTACATTATCAAGGACATCACACCTGAGCCACTATTATCATCTAGTGGAACTTATCTAAAAACATTACCTGATCAAGGAAAAATTATCCTAAGCCACTATTATCATCCAGTAAAATGGATATAAAATTTCACCTTGGTCTTGACTCATGTACTCTTTCACTTTAAATGATTAGTGTCTTATCCATTAGGTTACTCAATTTATTTTCTTATCCATAATGAATATAGGCTCCATTATTCTTAATTCAATAGAATGGACTAAAGTAGCTTCTCAAGGATAACAAACCCAAGCCTCTATTATTACTTGGTGGTAGAGATATGAAAATGTCTCCTTTTCAAGACAAAACATTTCCAATTCACTATTATCATCTGTTAGAATGGATATAGAAACCTCACACTAGCCCTACTCACGTAATCTTTCTCTTTAAATGATTAGTGTCTTATCCATTAGGTTACTCAATTCATTTTCTTATCCATAATGAATATAGGCTCCATTATTCTTAATTCAATAGAACGGACTAAAGTAGCTTCTCAAGGATAAAAAAACCCAAGCCTCTATTATTACTTGGTGGTACAGATATGAAAACATCTTCTTATCAAGACAAAACACTTCCGATCCACTATTACCATCTGTTAGAATGGATATAGAAACCTCACACTAGCCCTACTCACGTGATCTTTCACTTTAAATAATTAATGTCTTACTCATGTTTGATTTATAGGTATAGAACACATTAAAATAGGCCAACACATCCTACATGTAGAACCCTAAAATTTTAAAAATTGATAATTTAATAAATAACCTTTATTTAGGGTAAATTGGCTTTTACATTTATTTAATTTAATTATTTTATGGATTTTTAAGTATAAAAAATTAGATATAAATATTTAATAAATTAAAATATTTTTTTATTTTATCATACTCATTTTATTTAAATAATTTTCCAAACTAACATTTTACTAAAATTTCCTTTTTAAACCAACATCTTAAATTATAATAAATTAAATTATTTAATTAATTTATCTCTCAAAAATATTAAATTCTATTATTTTAAAATTTATTTTATTTTATTTTCTCCCCATTTTCACTTCTTCTTCTCCTCTTCTTGCCACCCTACAAGCCACCCTCTTGCACCCTACCTAACTAGCCTCACCTTCCCTCTCCCACCCTTCCTTTTTTCTCTTCTTCCCATTTCTGCCACGTTCAAGCCCTCCTTCTTTCCCTCTCTCAGCCCCTTCTTATCTGTTTCTTCTCCTCTCTTTCCCTTATTCTATTTTTGCTCTGCCACCCTCGACTGCCGCTTCCACCGCCCTACCAACTGCCTACACCACCTCCTTCTACACCTTACTACCACCCTGCACCACTAATACCACCCTACTTTTGCTACCTCCCAAGCCTCCAACGTACTTCTTGCAACCTCCTCTACCACACTACATCCTTCGTTTGCCGAACCCCAGCCTTGCAACCCCTCCTTTCTCTCATTCCTTTCCTTTCCTTCTTCTCCTCTACCACTCCTACAACCCACTCCTACAACCCACTTCACATCCCTACAAGTACCGCCTTTGCCTCTCTTATCCATTGATAACCCATCGCTAACCACCACCTACACCCCCAATCTACCCTTACACCCATCCCCTACCTTAACTCCTCTCCACCTACCCTCCTCCTAGCTCACAAGACCCTAACCGAACTAACCCCCTATTTTCTCTCCATCTCCCTTCCTTCGACCCTTCTTCCCCTTTATAACCTACATGTGACTCACACTACTCATGCAGCTTGAGTTCCACACTATTTTGGAAGTTGTTTTATTTAATTATTAAGGTATATTAATGGTTAAGTAAAGTGTGTTATTAATTAAGTTGTTATAAAGTTCTATCCTTTTTGGTTTTTTCCTACTTCTAATATGATAATTATGGGTATTATTTTTAGGTATTGATTTTGCTAATCAAAGCTTAAATCTTTAACCAGAGTACTAGTAAGGTTCAATTTTTGTGAAAAATAAGGTAACTGTTAAACCTTACTTAAACGTATAGATATACGTATGCTAGCATATTAGAGTTTTTTTATATGTTTATATGGATAATATGTGTTGTTTAGTATAATGTTTTAGCTGCATGTGTTTATTGATAGAAAAAAGGAAAGCATGCTAATTTATGTTTCTTGTGTAGAAATAATGCTTAAGGAAGGAGCTTTGTTGTTAATAAAAATGTTAAGTGCGTACCTATGATATGTTATGTCAATGTGACCATTTGTTCAATAAATATTGTTAATATTATCCCTTAGGATATTTTAGTAATATTTCTTAAGTAAGAGTGTGGCCTAAATAAGTGTAGGTGCTAATGAGTATTATGATAAATAATAATAGTTGGTGGAGTTGGATGGTGGGTATGGAGCATTAATATTAATAATTTTATGTAGTGAGGGTATTATGGTAAAAGTGGTATAATAAGGGCAATTGGTAAATTAAAAGAGTAAGGGGTAAGAAGGGCGTTTTAGTAATTTTATATGGAAAGGGGTATTTTGGTGAACATTGTAGAGTAAGGAGGTAAGGTGGTAATTTAGTAAACAATGAGGGCATTTTTGGTAAATGAACATAAAAAAAGCCATGTTGGTAATTTGCTGAAGTAAAGGAAAAAAATTGATAATTTAATAAAGGAGAAGGGCAATCTAGTAATTTAGTCTAAAGTAAGGGGTAATATGGTAATTTTGTAAGTAAAGGGGTGAAAGGAATAATTTAATGAAGTAGAAGGGTAAAATGGTAAATTGGTATCAAGGAAGGGTAAAATGGTAATTTAATAAAGTTGGAGGAACAAATGGTAAATTGATGTAAAGGAAGGAAATTTTGGTAAATTGTAGAAAAAGGGGAAAATGGTAAATATAATAATGAAGAGGGGTCAAATGGTAATTATAATAATGGAGGGACAATTTGGTAATTTAACCAATTAAAAGTAATTTGGTAATTATAATAATGAAGAAGGGTGATCTGGTAATTTAACAAACTAAAAGGGGTAATTTGGTAATTATAATAATGAAGAAGGGCAATTTGGTAATCTAACCAACCAAATGGAAAATTTGACAAGTGTAACAAATATGAAAGGTGAGTGGAGACTTAATGAGCCTAACAACAATTTGGTAATTTAGATAAATATAAAGGGTAATATGGTAATTTAGCCCACTAAAAGGGTAGATTGGTAACTTAACAAGTATAAGGGGTAAATTTGGTGATTTAATAAGTATGGTGGATAATTTGGTAACCTAACATAAGTAAGGAGAAATTTAGTAATTATGCAACATGGAGGGTAATA
Organism: Tamarix austromongolica; assembly: GCA_039764185.1. Taxonomy (NCBI): domain Eukaryota; kingdom Viridiplantae; phylum Streptophyta; class Magnoliopsida; order Caryophyllales; family Tamaricaceae; genus Tamarix; species Tamarix austromongolica. The sequence goes on along the minus strand of CM077813.1, from coordinate 32,190,054 downwards.
TGGTAATTTGACAAGTAAAGAGGGATAACTTAATAATTATACAAGGGGTATTTTGGTAATTTTGTAGATATAAAAGGGGTAAATTAGTAACTCATATCAAACATGTCAATGGGTTAACATAGTTTTATAATATGACTCAAGTAACATTGAATAGCAACATAGGGGTATTTAACAATCAATAAGTATCACAAGAATATGGCATGACCTGGAATTGGATGGATAATTAAGGTTGTGATATGGTGTTATTCTTATATTCATGAAGGAGGTGTCTTAATCATTGATCATGCATGGTATTGTGTGTTAGGTGTGAATTAAGGGCATGTTAGGGTTATGTGTCCAATAATCCTTTGATGTGAGCTAACTAGACTCTAAAACTATAATGTGATTATGATATGATAACCCATATGGAATGTGAACAAATGGAAACGAATCCTAAATTTGGAATTAAATGAGATAATGATGGCATTAGTGATTCCTTTAGGTTATCATGGATAATTATATGAATGAGGATTACCTAATGATATCAGAAATAAATGTAAGTGAATAAGTGTGTGGTTATTGTGCCTCTTGTGGTCACCTTAATTAAGAAACTAATAATTAAAGTGGAAGACATCAAGATCAGGAATAGTGGCTCCTTAGGGTTGCTACCCTAAAGACATGGTTTAACCTACGATTATTTTTATATTTGCTGATGTGCCTTAGTACCCTAGCTAGGCCCTACATATTACTCTATCTAGCTCTACAGACCTATTTAGCGGGTATGCATACTTATGGATTAGGTTTCCTCGTTAGTAGGATACTGTTTAACTTGTATGCACTGGTACAACTAGGGTACTTTTGCATCCTTGGGTTGATGGTTGAAGGGTACTGAGTTGCTTGTATGCATCAGTATAACCGGTGTACCTTCGTATCTTCGAGTTCTTGATCTCCCCCACTAGACAAATAAATGGAATGATTGTGCTAATAAAAAGAGAAAACACTAATCATGAAAGTGAAAGATGATTGATCCAGATCCAGATGGATTATAATATGCGTAAGTTATAATAGTGGCCCATAAGTGTTTTGCCTTGGAAGATGTATATGTGTACCAATCTACCAGTTATAATAGTGGCCCAAGATTGCTTTATCTTGAAAGATGTATTTATGTATTCCAATCCACCGGCTATAATAGTGGGGGTCCCAAGCTCAACAAACCAAATCTTGGATGTAAATAAATCATGGAAAATACTAATTACTTCTAGTGGAATACTATGTGAGTCTGGGTCAGACCGATCCATCTGCGATAATAGTGTCCAAGAGCCTTATGCCTCAGAGATTGATCCACTAACAAATAATAGTGGCCAGGAGCATTCTGTCCTATATGTTTTCAATCCACCGGCTATAATAGTGGAGGCCACATGCATATAATTCAAGAGATGATAATTAAATAATGATTGATTAATAACTTAAGGCCAAAAGCATTGATTTCACATTATGAGCTATTGATATGACATGAGTTGGCTTCAGTGCTTGTCCTTACTTAGGTATTTGATAGACTTGCTAAATATATGGATGTTGTGTTATGCATTTCTTATTATATGTGTAACTGTTAATATATAATGTATTGCATCTGGGCCTACCTTTCAGTGTAGTGTAAAGGGTTACTCAGTACTATAGTAGTGAAGGGTTCCCTTTGTAGGCCCCTACCAATTCAGTGGGCAGTGTCCCTTATAGGTCTATTGCAGGTGCTATTCAAGAAGGCTTGGGTTCAAGTGTAAGGATTATTCAGAAATTTTCTTTCACCTTTTTATTTCTAGTTTAAATGTATTCTCTATTCTTATAACCATTATTGGTGGATTTTATTCTTATAACGAAACCATTAGTGCTGCTCTAATTTAAATATGGTTTGAGTTTCAAGAAAATTGTATTTTATTATTTTCGCCTTAGCACTTGGTACTAGGACGGTAAGAGTAAATTGTTCTGGTAATAAGTATGGTGGTAATATCCCCAAAATTCACAGTTTTGTTTTCTTTGCTTTCGCTATTTTCTTTTAATAAAATGAAAATGTTTAGTAGTGAATTTTAGGGGTGTTACACTACAGATCATGAAGTTATTCTCTAGAGTTAAGGTCCTTATTTCTTAAACCTTAACTTTCACAAGTAAATCATAACTTTTCTAATTAAGGGTGTTGTTTTGGAAGAAATTTGCCAAATAAGGAAAGGAAATTAGGTTAGAAGTTAGCCAAAGTTCCTTAAATGATGGAAGGGGCTTTGACCAAGGCTTTCAAAGGGTACGTAGTGGTGTTTCAACCAAAATTTCCAAAGGAGAGGCTTAGGGTGAGGGAGAAAATGGTGTAGCAAGGAAGGGAAAAGGAGAAGAGGTCGTGGTGAGGGTGTGGAAGATTTAAGGGAGGAGCTTCGGTTGGAGCTGCCAAAGAGGTGCTTTTGGCACTGGTGGGAGACACCAAAAATGGAGGGGATGCATCGGTGGTGGTTATTGTTGCCAAAGAAGAAAAGAGAGAGGGGTGAAAGATGCTAAAGGGAAAGGGGGAAGCATTGGTGGTTTTGGCTAGTGACTAGAGGTAGCTTGTTGTGGCTTTGCCCAATGGTGGTGAGGGATAAACGACAAGGGCTGTCGGTGGGGGTGTGGTTACTTTTGTTTGACTTACTAATGGGATCTTTTATGGAAGTTTTTATAATGACAAGGTGGTAGTGATGAAGGGACAATGGTGGTGTGTTATTTGCAAAATAATATAGAGAAGAGGGGGTGGTGGTATGAGAATTTAATGTCAAGCATGTACATGTATATATACATCCATGCACTTGTAGAGACAATGAGAGGTGAGTAAACATTTCAACCCCAACCCTCATGTGTAGGAGGTGGGATGGGAGTAGGGGATGATGTTGTAGGTGGTAGGGAGTAATGGGCATCAACGTTGTTTATGGGTAATGTTCCATGCATGGGAAAGGGGATAAAGAAAAGAAGTGGGAGTCAACTAAGAGGGAAGGGAGAGAAAAAGAAAAAGAGAAAAGAAATAGGAATTTGATGTATATTTTGTTTTTGATTAGAATAAAACTAATATAATTTAGGTTAGGATAACAGGGTAGATTAATCATCAATAAATTAAGAATTAGGATTAGATGGAAATATTTACTTCTGGATATTAGGATTAGGTTACGATATTAATTATTTGGGATTAGGGTTAGCTACAAATTTAGGTTATTACATCACTACTATAATACCCCATTATTAGGAACCCTAATTAAAATTAATAATTATATATGGTTAGTTATAATTATTAATTTATAAGATTTAGTATTAAAAGTGTTATTATTATGACGGTTTAGATATAAAAATAATTAGTTTAAAAAGGTTGATACACATCGAACTATTAATTTTAATAATTGTTTATACACGTAAATCTTAGCCTAATTATTTTATTAATAATCTTAACCCATAATTCGAAATAAATCCCTAAATTTTATTCCTAATTATTTTATATTTTTCCATTATATTAAACCCATCCCAATCCCGATTATTTTTTCTAGATTAATTTTTTCTCTCCAATACCCTAATATACCCAAACTAAACCTAAAATAAATATAAGACTATTTTTATACTCTACCATCTACTTTCTCTATTTCCCCCTTACCTTCACTCAACCTATCACCTCATCTCAATCCTCTTCATTTATACATATATATAAATGATACACATTCATGCACACTCCAACCTACCCCTTCCCGTTCTCTATTTTGTTTTGATTTTTCCTAGCACCCTTCCCTGAGCCTCTTAGCCCTTCTACGTTATACATACACATGCATACACTTTGACCCAAATAGCCCTCCACTACCCCTTCCCTCTCTCTATTTTTTTTTTATATTTTCCTAGCTCCCTCACCAACCAAACAACCTCCCAACCTCTACCATTCACCCAACCCCTTCCTTCCCCTCTCTATTGTTTGGATTCCCAGCCCTAAACAACTATCACACAACCATTCTACCACCACTACTACCACCCTTAACTGAGCCCAACCATCCCCCATCCTAGAAACCCTTTTCCCCTTTTTGCTACCTCTCGTAGCTCTAACCCTCCACCACCTCACAACCACTACAACCTACCTTGTAGCCTACACATCACCACCAAACATCATCCAGCACCTAGCTCCCCTCCCCACTGTAGCCACCAAGCAGCACCCAAACTCCTAGCCTTTACAACCCCTATAGAAACCACCAACCATCATCCTTTCCGTAGATCCCCGTCACCCCAATGCACCAACCAACCTCTGCACTATCATCCTTGAACAAACAGCACCCAACAGCCACCACTAAGCCTTCCCTCCTCTCCCTCCTACACTAGCCAAACTTTTCTTTATCGCCTCTACCATCACAACCACCTTGAACCATCACCTAGCCTTTACTCCAACTCTCTATCACCTCCTCCATTTTCCCGCAGCCTCTTACAACTAGCTACCCTCCACTTTATAGTCTAGCACAACTAGTAGCCTCCTCCAACAGTTATAACACCACCCCATCACCACCAACCACCATTATTACCCAACCCAGCCATCTCCACCACCCACTGCCACCTCACCCTCACAGCCCTCTCGCCCAACCATCAACTCGAGCCTTCTTGGCATACATGGCTCACACTTGCAGCTTGAGTTGTGTGTGTTGTTTTTAGCAAATTTTGGTACCCATAATAAATGTAAAGGTATTTTGAACATTTTTGAAAAATAAATATTTTATTATTTTATTTGATAGATAGTAATTCAGTAATTGTAGTATTATATTTGAGTATGAAAGGTTGATTATTGGGATTTGATAACTTTAGTAAGATACTACTATTTTTATATTTTTGCTGAAATTCAGGTAACCGTTATACCCTACTAAAATTATAAATATTATGTGATAGCACATTAGGGTTTTTGGTGTATGAAATATGTTAAACATGATTTGTTACAATATAATTATGTGTTAATTATTATTATCATAAAAAAATGGTGAAACAAGTATATGATCTGATGTAAAATATTTTGGGTGCAAAAGTATGGTTTAAATGATTCTAATGATGAGAAAATATTTTTTATGATATGTATAAAATAATAGGTTGAGATGGCTTAGATATAATTGTAGAATAAATATTATGGATGTGTGCCCTAGGGGTAATTTAGTAATTTTTATGAGTGAGAGTGGGTATTTGAAATCATTTCCACTAATTTTTATAACAAGTTTAAGTACTTCTAAACCTAAATGTTCGTGAGTGAGAGTGGGTTGGGAATGTGTTATAGATAGTCTTTATGATAATGTGTTGTGCGAGTCTTGGTACTTGATAAATTGATTTCTCCCCTAATTACTTCTAGCCTTTAGGAATTTATGGCAGATAACTACCACCACGAGCATATTGAGGTATACATGGAGACTATCAAAGCCTACATGGAAGGAAATATTTGAGGACCACGACCAACACTAGTGCTAGTAGCCACACTAATGCTAGAGGATAAGCTTATGAGGGTTGGCCATCATCACGTATTAATCTTTGAGGGCCACAAGGACCCTAACATCATGGAGAGATGGGTTAGGGATATGGAAAACACTTGCACCTTGTATGCTTTCCCTATAGATAGGAGGGTTGACATGGTGGTATACTATTTGAGAGGTAGGGTAGATGCATGATGGAGGAGCGCCCAACATAAAGGTGGGGAACCTACGGGTTGGGGACCATTCCTTGAGATGCTTCATGTCTACTTTTACCTGATTCACCTTTGTATAAAGAAGTATGATGAGTTTATGGTTCTTCAATAAGGAGGCATGTCCATTATGGAGTACTACAAACAATTCTTAGACTTGGTATAGTTTTCTTTAGAAGTTTGAGACAAATGAGGTGATGCAAGTCGACCACTTCAAGATTTTTCTAATGATTAGACATCGGGAGCTTTTAGTGGGAAAGAATCCACAAGACATGGTAGGAATATAGGAGTAGGTTTTTGAGGCTTCCTAAGTCATCCATAGCTGGAGTGCTCACTAAGGGAATAAAATAAAGTTTAAGGGTCAACAACACTCCACCAAGAGAAAGATGGCCTTTTCAAAAGGAAGATTTCCGCCTACATATGCAAGACTATGAGGTTAGTACAACAAGTTTGAGGTCTATCAAGGGTTCATGCTGAGGAGAGGCACTACATCTACAAGCATTGTGGAACATATCACCAAGGTGTAAACTCTAGAGGTAACAAGGTGACATGCCATAAATGTGGCATGGTGGGGCATATAGCTTATGAGTGTCAAGTTGGAGGTGGAAATGTTTAGTGGATTAAGTCTAAAGCTCAAATTACTAGATCTATTCAGCAACCAAAATGGCAGACATAGAGAGTTCATCCATCACTAGCTAGTGTTGCTAGTCAAGCTAGTTAACTAAGAGGTTAAAGGCCTCACCTTTTTGATTAGGAGAATGGATTGGTCAATTTCAAAAGAGTTCATTTGAGAGGACACATGATTGTGATGAGCTAGGTAGAGGTAGAGCATTAGGCCAGTGTGGTGATTTGCATGCTTACTATCTCTACTTTCCCAGCATGAATGTTCTTTGTCTCTAGTACATCACTCTCCTATGTGTCATATGCATTTGTAGCTAGAGCTACCTTATCTTCTTCTAGTAGTGTTTCCATTTCTATTTTGTTGCCTTCTAGTGATAGGATTACATGCTCTAGATTCTATAAAGGAGCGGCTTTGATAGAGCAGGGGATATCATTTCTATTAGACCTTATAGAACATGAATTGCATGACTTTGATGTGATTTTTAGAATGGATATGTTAGGGAAATACCTAGCATTGATTGATTATATACAATAACTCATGGTTATATGAGGATCAAAGGGTATTATGATTTCGTATCAAAAGTTTGAGCCTAATCCATTTACAAGGATAATGACAATAATCACGATGAGAACCCTTGTTGCTAAATAGTATCCTCTCTTCTTATTTTGATTTCAATACACCAAAGTAGTTGAGGCACCATTAGAGTAGAGTAGTGGTCCACGAGTATCCTAACATATTCTCTAAAGAAATTTTGGCAATGCCACCTGTTTGAGAAGTTGAGTCAGTTGTGGATGTGTTACTAGGGATAAAGCTAGTATCTAAGGCCCACTATCATATGGTACTTGCGGAGATGAAAGAACTCAAGGCTTAGTTGGAGGAGTTACTAGATAAGGGTTAAATCTGACTATTATGCTTGGGAGCACACTCCTATTTGTGAGAAAGAAGGATGGGAGCTTGAGGTTATTCATTAATTACCAAGGTTCAAACCAAATGATGGTAAATAACTATTATTTATTGCTAAGGATCGATGATGTGTTCGATCAACTCAAGGAATTTAAGGTATTCTCTATGATTGACCTTCAATCAGGCTACAATCAATCAAGGATAGCAAAAATGACATCCCTAGGGCTACTTTTCAAATAAAGTATGACCATTATAAGTTCACAATAATGCCTTTTAGATTCACTAATGAGCTTACATTGTTCATGTCCCTCATGAACCAAATATTCCATAATTTCTTAGACCAATTCATCATAGTATTTATTGACGACATCCTCATTTACTTTAGCAATCAAGATATGCATTACCCACATTTAAGACAGGCCTTGGATTTGTTGAGATCACACCAGAAGTATGCCAAGCTATGAAAGTGCAAGTTCTGGTTAGATCATGTGGCTTTTCTTTGATATGTAATCTCTAAGGATGGAGTAGAAATGGATCATGCCAAAATTCAAGCTATTTATAAATGTCTAGCACCCACTTTTGTCAAGGAGGTGTACAACTTTATAGGATTAGCTAGTTACTAGTGCCTATTTGTGGAAGAATTCTATAAGTTAGCGTAGCCATTAACACACTTACTATAAAAGGCTATGCATTTTTAGTGGGATGAGAAGTGTGGTGAAGCTTTCAAGGAGTTAAAGAAGCTATGGACTTCAACCCTAATGCTCACATTACCAAGTGGGTCTGATGGTTTTGAGGTATACAATGATGCTTCCAAGTATGTTTTAGGTTGCATGCTAATGCAAATTGGAAGAGTAGTAATGTATGATTCTCGACAACTAAAGTAGCATGAATAAAACTATCCAAAACACAACTAACAGATTGCCATGATTGTGTTCATCCTTAATATTTGGTGGCATTGTCTCCATCAAGTGTAATAAAAGTTCTATACTAGCCAAAAAAACCTCAAGTACATCTTCACAAAAAGGGAGTTAAATCAGATAGTGCCGATGCTTAGATTTGGTTAAAGATTACGATTTAGAATTGACCAGCCATGAGGGTAAGGTTAATGTGGTAGTAGATTCACTTAGCCAAAAGGTTCCATATTCCTTGGGAATACTCATGATGTTATATCATCTATGTTGAGAATTTAGGAAGTTGGAGATCGAGCTGATGACCATTGGTAGTCTAGAGGCAAGAAAGAGTGCACGAATTATTACGCCTTCAATTTTCATAGAGATCTAAGCTAATCAACTTGGTGATTTTATGGCTGAGACGATCCAGAATAGTATTGTAAGAGCTACAACTGAAGGATTTTAGATCCATAAGGATTATAGAATTAGATATGGGTCGGTAGTGTGTAATATAAGGATGTATTAAGTTTAAGAGAAGGATCCATGAAGAAGGATATTACACTCCTCATTTTTTCCACCTTTGAAGGGACAAACAATACAAGGATTTAGAGAAGGTATATTAGTGGCCTCGTATGAAGTAGGAAGTGGTAGAATTTGTTACCCAATGTTTAACTTGTCAGAAGGTTAAGATCAAGCATAAGAGATTGGAAAGGTTAATACAACCACTAGAAGTTCCCAAGTGGAAGTGGGATGTCATTTCTATGGACTTTGTGGTTGATCTTCTAAGGACCCATAGTGGATTTAATTCCATCTAGGTTGTTATGTATTACCTGACGAAGTTAGTTGTGTTCATACCAATGAAGGTAATATAGAATATGGAGAAGCTAGCTAATGACTACAGGAAACATGTTGTGAGACTACATGGAGTCCCTAAAGATATCGTATTAGACCAAGAACCCAGGTTTGTGTCATATTTTTAGTAAAATTTGCAAGCTTCTTTTGGACTAAGTTGAAGATGAGTACTACTTTTCACCCATCTATAGATGGTCAAGTAGAGATAACCATTCAAATGTTGGAGGACATGGTTCGAGCATGTGTGTTAGACTTTAAGACTAGTGGGGAAGATCATTTGGACTTGATCGAGTTCTCCTAAAATAACAGTTACCATGTTAGTATCAATATGGCACCTTTTAAAGCCTTGTATAGGAGAAAAGATCTTAGTCCTTCATGTTTGAATGACATTAAATAGATGCTTGTGTTGAGATCCAAAATGATTGAGGAGATGATGAGGCACATCTGATTAATTAAGGACCAAATAAGAGAAGCTTAAAAATGGAAAAAAGCTATGTAGAATTAAGAAGATGAACTAATGGTTATGAGGTAGGCGATGGTCCTTTTGAAGATCTCTTCCACTAAGAGAGTCATGAGGTTTGTTAAGAAATGTAAGCTCTGCCTAAGGTACATTTAACCATATGAGATTGTAAATATTGTTGGAAAAGTCAATTATCATTTAGCCCTACCAATGAAATTGTCATGTGTACATAGTGACTTTCACATATCTTAGCTAAGGAAGTATGTTGCGGATCCTTCATACTTTAGTCGACAACAGTCACGCTAGAGCTCAATGAATCTTTAAATTATGAAGAGCAATCAATATATATTCTAGATACAAAGATGAGAGAGACATCTGTATAGATTTTTTGGATATAAATTTCCCTAATCATCCCTTTTATTCACCTTTCTTACAGGCACTAAAAATATCTAATTCTCTAGCTTTCACTTTCTCTTTTTTTCACTTCTAGCTGTTTATTGATTTTTTTTTACTCTCTTGATCATTTCTCTAACTCCCTCTTATTTTAATTGTTAACCAAGAATGAGTTAGATTTAAGAAAAAGGCTAAGTGGTTTAGTTGAGATGCCTTTTTTTTCCTTTGGGTGTGGTATGTTCATTTCTTCCTTTCTATTTTGAGTTCAAACATATAACAGATATGGATAAATTTTTGTGTTAAAACTAGTTGCTTTTAAGGAATTAAAAGTTAAGGAATTTACAAGTTGAGTATTCTTGTTTAAGGAAAGTTTTTCCGACATCAAGTAAGTTATTCTTGCTTCTAAAATGGGTTATGAGTAATCTTGCATATTATAGGACACTATAAGTTTGATATTACATGTTCGAATGAACATATTAAGCTTATAAAACTGGATTTGGATTGTTAGTTGTGTGTTTTGGGTGAAAAACATGAATTTGAGAAAATATTGATTTGTAATGAATAATGATGAAATGTGGAAATAAAGTAAGCTAAAAATGTGTTATCTGATGTTAGAACATGTCCTAATGTGGTATGATAAAAATTTATAAGCATGATCTTCATTAAAATGAAATATTTGTTGCCATTGGAGGGCAAATCGATCGGTTAGTAGATCAAAACCAATCTATTGGTTCCTAGGAAAGTTAACTTGTTGACCCAATCCATCAATTGGTAAACCTTTATAGACCTTAGTTATTTCTCTTCTTAAACCCATTAGCTTGTTGGGTAGAACCAATTTAATTGTATATGATCAGTCAATTGGTTTTCCCAAATCGATCAACCAGTTAAAAAAACATGGTTTTATCAGGCCAAATTGATCTACTGGTTGATGTAATTAATTGACTATTTGGACTAAACCAATCAAATGGTTGATTGCAACATCCATTTTGAGTCTACTTATAGGATCAAATGGGTTTGAGGTCTAGAGAAATGCTGTAAAGCATATAATGGGTTGTGTTTTTTTATTTAGTATGGTAAGGTAGTGGCTTATGCTTCTTGTTAGTTAAAGTAGAATGATCAGAACTACCTAGCTCATGATTTAGAGCTGGCAAACATTATTTTTACACTGAAGATTTGGATGCACTATCTATATGGGACTCAATTTAGATTCTTCACCAACCATAAGAGCCTCAATTATATATTCACTCAAAAGGAGTTGAATATGAAGTAGAGGAGATGGCTATAGTAGGTGAAGGGCTATTATATTGAGTTGACATACAACGAAGGTAAGACCAACATCATTACCGAGTAGAAAGACATCACACTTTTTGAGTTCTTATGTTGTGACTAGTTGGTTGCTATACAATCTTAGTGAGATGGGGATAGAGATGATCCAGCATTGTGACTTAGAGGTCTAGATGATTGGTTTGATGATTACACCATCAGTTTTTATAATATCTGTGTGTGATTGCTTGGGGATATTAAGCTTGAGATGATTTGATAAAATATTATGGATGGGTTGAGCTAAGGGTTTTTAGATTCATGAAGATGTTATCATTGACTAAAAGGGTCAATGGTTCATATGTTAGAGTTACAATAATATAATGCTATGAATATCTGAGGAGTTTCACTGTTCTCTGTATTCTGTCCACCCAAGAGGGGATAAGCTATACAAGGACTTTAAGAGGATTTGCTCGTGGCCTTGTATGATATGAGATGTATTAGAGTTTGTGTTAAGATTTTTAATCTACCAAAAGATCAAGATCAAGTACTAGAAGCCTATAGGATTTGTTCATCTAAGATTCCATCTCAATGGATTTTTGAGTGGGTTACACTCATAGTAGGTGGGACATGATTAAGGTTATTGTTGACTCGTTGAATAATTCATCAGTTTTTGTGCTAATGATGTTAACTTAGAGTATGGATGAGATGGTCAATGCTTATATGAGTTTTATGGTGACTTAGCACAGTATACCTACCGACATAGTCTCTAATTGGGATTGGAGATTCCTTTCATACTTTTGGGGGAAGATGGAGGAGGATATAGGCATGAGATTGAGGATGCGTATTGCCTTCCACCCAAATGGGACAATTAAGAGGATGATTGACACACTCGAGGATCTCTTACAGGCTTGCGTGTTGGACTTTCAAGGTAAATTGGAAGATTTTATATATTTGTTTTAGTTCTCGTAGAATAATAGTTATTATGCTAGAATGGAGATAACACACTTTAAGCCCTTGTATGGACGTAAGTGATAGACACCCTTGTGTTAGAGAAATATCAATGAGACTCTTATACTTGGACTATTGATGATTGAGGAGATAACACAATTTTTTGGTTGATATAAGATAAGATAAGAGCAGCTCAGAGTCACTAGAAGCGTTAGGTAGATTAGAGGCGTTGTAGTGAAGTTTTTGAGCCAGGGAACAAAGATTTATTGAGGGTTTTACCCACCAAGGGGTGTAGAGATTTTGTTGGAACGGTGAGCTAAGCCCTAAATATATTAGTCTTTATGAGATTCTTGATAGGCTTAGTGAGGTTGCTTACTATTTAATGCTTGGCCTAAGTGCATAATGGCTTTCACATGTCCTAATTGAGGAAGTAAGTCATAGATTCATCCCACATGATTAGATTAGATGAGTTTGAGTTCAATAACTCTATGTCCTATGATTAGAAGACTTTTGTAGATTCTTGACACCAAGACTCTACAGACCCAGACAAGTGCAGTTTTGCATGTGAAGGCTCTTTGGAGCAAGTACGGTGCAGAAGCTATGACTTGGGAGAGCAGAAAGATATGAGGGAGTTCCACTTTATGCTTTTTTCCTTAGGTGCTTTAGGTTTTAGGTTCTGTCTCTTTTGTGGGGGTAGTCCCTAGAGTATAGTAGCAACTTTGGTAGAGTTAACTGCCAAGATCACCTTCCTACATCCTTTTTTCTCTTCTTCCCCACCCTTGAATTTTTAATTTGGGGATGAAGTCTCTTTTTAAAGGGGTAGTAATTTAATAAGCTCTTTGACAATTTGTGCCCCCTACCTTTGACTATTTGCACAGAAGCCACCCAGCCCTTATTTTGTAATAATCACCATAGCATCACCCCCACTAAGTATAGTCATTATCACCATTTTCTACCCCACCCCTTCAACCGTTCATGCCAAATAGCATCCTCAACATCATGCTAAAATATTCATTGCATTGATAGATTCTTTAACCAAGCACCCCACAGCCACCTTCCTTCCTTTTCGTTTCCTTTGCTACAACCACATTAACTGAAGCCACACCAATTTCTTTGGCAGATTTTTCCATATACACTCCTCCTTGTCTTAGTATCCATCACCTTTTCACCCCCTATATCAATGCTAGCTTGTGACGTTGCTTCCATTTCTTTTCTTGGCACACTTTACCACTTGTCCTCCCATGTTTGCGCTAGACCTCCAGAAGTTGTTTATCTAGGTTTTATCCTCCATTCTTACACCCTTCCATTGCCTTAATATTTTATTAATTATTTAGTTTAATCTTAATGGTGTTTTATTATGATTTTTAGGTGATTTTTCCAAGGTGGAACTGGAGTAGCATGCATAGAGACTAGAGTTGATTCTTTAAGGATGCTTATCTAGTTTAGGGTTTTTTGTTGCTAAGTGTTATGTATCCTTTTGTGTTATATGGTTCCATTGTTATCATGTAGCCTAATATATATTTGTCATTACTATGATTATGACCAAGTGGTATTGCAAATTTTTATGTATGTTTTTGATTGCCAAGTGTCATAGCGTTATATTATATGATATAAAATAAGTAAGTAAAGATTATGCTGTATTTTTATTTTATGTGGAAAAGCCTTAAATTTGAATTACAATTGTATTATGGTTTATTAATTTTATGATGAGTGTGAAATGAGTATAATATAAGGTTTATGGAGAAAAATGTTACCAAACATATAAGGTTTATATGAAATAAGTGTTTTGTTATCGATAAGTTTTGGTCAAGTTTGTTTAAATATGAGAATCATGAAAATTTAAGGTTCTATATCATCTAAAGTATGCTAAGGAATATATATGAAGTATTTGGAGAAGTTGTGAATGACCTGAGTTTGATAAATTATGAAAATGGCTTGATTATATGATAATAACCCTAAAGTGAGAAGGCTATTATCACATGTGTTAAATGGCAGAGTCAGAAAACAAAATTCGAATATGTTGTTATCATTAGTATTCTAATGATGTATATTGAATTTGGTGATTTTTTTATCCCTAAAAGAAAAATTATGATGGATATTAACTATTGAGATAGGGTTATTATCACATGTGCAATATGTTAGATTTAAGCCATGAAATTTTATTATATTGATAATGATAATAATTGAGGAATAGGTTCTAGATTTGGTTGTTAAAAGAGTGATAGAAGATGATTTACGATACAAGTGTGGAATTAGGGTTTTGAGTAAATACAAGGGTCCTAACCTTAGAGAATGACCTTATGATCTTATGATGTGCCTAAACTATTTTGAACATGTTCCATACTTGTTAGATCAAACCATTCAATACCATTCCATTAAACAATAATAGTTGCTTAGGTATGTTGCCCTTGAGAGGTGCTTGAGACCTTTCTATCAGTTTAAGAATAGTGGCTCAACATTGCTTTTCTATAAGAGGTGTTTTATGCGTCTATTCTACTACACATTAATAATAGCTTATGTGTGTATTCTCAGAGAGGTACTTCAGTCCATTTTATCAGATTAAGAATAGTTCAGCCCTATACTCATCATGAATAAGAATAGGATTTGAGATAAGTAACCTAATGGATAATACATTAATAAGTTAAATAGGAAGAGTACATGAGTTAGGACCAAGGTATTCGGGTCGTTCCACTGGATAATAATAGTGGTAAAGTGTGTTATTCCTGAGAGGTACTTCAGACCATTCCACCAGTTTAAGAATAGTGGCTCAAGAGAATTTTTTTCGAAGAGGTGTTGGATCAATTCAACCATATGATAATAGTAGCTTGGGCGTAATGTTCTTGAGAGAGGCTTTAGACCATTCCACCTTTATAACATTAGTGGGGTCCTTTAATTTAGCATTAATAAAAGAATAAAAATGGGTATATCTAATAAAGTGTCCTAGATTAATACTTAATTTTTGAGGATTTATGTATTTTGTATGTGTAAATGTATGTACATAAATATATCCCTAACTTAACAGTAATTTTATCTTACTTAGTGTGTAGCGTACTAACTATTCTTTTTATGGGTATTTCTCATTCACATGATGAGATGACACGAATGATTTTGTGTAGGCCTTTGAGGACAAGTTGGATGATTTTTCTATCTTTGGTGCATTGTGAGAAGGACTAATTTTTCCTATACTAGGTGTGTGGGTAAAGTATCATATTATTCCAATGATATTTATACCTAGAAACATCTTAGACTCTTTAATCCATAGTATCCTTTTTTGTTGTATTTTGTTACTATATCCCAAAGTTAATCACTAAACTAATATTTATATTTATAAATCTTCTCCCATTTCTAATTACTCTATTTTAATATGAATAGTTTTAGCCTTTTGACTTATATAAAGATGACATGGTAAACCAAACTTATGTGAATTACAACTATAACTCCCATTATTTTTGTTATATGGCTTCACTGTAAAATGAAATTATTTAGTAGTAAAATTTAGTGTGTTATACGTACTGACCATCCCTTTCATGGGTGTTATTCATTCCGACAAGCATATGACCTAAATATCTATATATAGGTCAATGAGGACCTGGTGGATGACTTTTCTACCTATGATGCTTTATGTGGGGTGGAGTGGCTTTCTGGATTAAGGATTTTGGGTGTAGAGTCATGTTATCTAGATGATAGTTTTTACCTAGATATCTTTTTAGACTATTTGATCCATGATATACTTTCTATCTATAATTTTGGTATTTTGATTGGAGTTAATATCCCACTTGTATTCGTATTTATTAAGTTTGTCTTGTTTATATTTTCTACATGTTCTGTTTCTTACTTTTTTGCCTTGTGATTTACATAAGGATGGTTTGATAAACTAAACATGTGTTAATTAAGATGCTAACATCTAGCTATTTTTTTATTATGCTTCTACTATAAATAAAATATTCTAGTAACAATTTGGGGTGTTAAAATATGAGATCTTTAGTGCACATAAACAAGCGATGAAATGTTATGGGGATAATAAAACCCTCCATATAATTTTTATCCATTTACTAGATCTACATTGAAGAATAAGAACAATAAAAACTGATATGTATACACTTTACCATTCTTGTTCAAGTATAGCTAAATAATAAATAGAGATGATGAATTTCCCTCCATGAGGATACATATGCACACAACAACATAGGTTCTTCTCTTCCAACATCACCCTCTATCCTAGCACCATTGTTTAATGTCCTCAACAGTCAACTTGTGTACATATTGGCATACATTAAGGTTCTTTATTTTGGAATTTATTGTAATGAATGCAATAACTATGAATGGGTCTCATGTTTAGGAATTTGGTCTAATAGCACAACCATATCATACATAATGAATCCACAAACAAAGAAGTTGTTAGAATGGTCTTCCTTTATAAATCCTAACATGTGATTCTAAGAAAAGTTATTCCTTTGACATATTTCATGCCATAGTTTACCCATGTCTTCAATATCAGCCTGTGACCCTTCAAAATTCACAAGATTATCACCCTAGGGGAGGCCAAGGATTTTTGTAGAATGAGATTCACTAAGTTTTATCATTTTTCTCAATTTCACCTTTACATGACAATATTCAAAGTCAAAATATACACAAATTCATTTAAAAAGTTGTATTTGTAAAATTTGTGTATATATTTTTAGGAGGTATCTAAAACCCATTTCATTAAATGCGTCAACTTTTGATGGATTGGTTAATACATGTTTAGAAAAAACCTTTACAAAAAATACCCATAAGAGTGGGTAGTGCTAACGAGAGCCTACTACTACTACTACTACTCCTCCCGATAATACTCCTCCTCCTCCTTCTACTAATACTACGATAATACTCCTTCTACTAATACTACTAGAATATGATTGATATGTTTTCATGTTTATAGAATATGTACTATTTCATCTAAAAATTCCTTTCTTAGATTGTTTATTATTATTTCATTAACATAAGAAAATAATTACAATATTAAATTTTCCACCATATTTTTCAAGTATGTACCATAATGAAGAAGAATTCAAAATGTGAAATTGCAAGAGCTAAGTTACTAATTAAAAATAGTAGTAAATAAAAATATACTGAAAGTCATAGATATATCCACAAATATTAAAATTTTTCATTCAATGTATAATTAGATAATTTCATTATAATAAACAAATGATAGAGTGGGTCATTGCACATATAAATATGTACCTAACACTAATATGATCACTTGCAAGATGACACATAATCCAATGCTTCTTATAGTGAGTGGTATCTATATCATCGTTATTTTAAAAATTAGACAAAAATAACGATTTGTACAGCTTAGCAAAGCGTTATAAATCATAACTAACCATACTATATCTAATTTAAGTTACTACTCAATATAAAATGGAAAGAAGCTATAGAAATTGTAATAATAACAACACAATATAATTTGATAACATCACAAACTAAGTTATCAAAGTAGTTGAAAATGAACACCATAACTTAGCTACTATAATTAACATATATTACTCTATCATCATTTTGAATATTATCATAATAAAAATAGATAAATTAAGCGTAAATAATCTAATTTATCCTAAAAAAGTGGGTGTAGACAAGTTTTTTAAGAAAAAAAACTTAGTAGGAAACCAATCACTTTAAACACTAACATGAATGCTAATGAATCTATAAAACTATAATAAATGGTTTATCTTAATAAATAAAACCTTCAATTAAGAGCATGTTTGATTTTTCCTTAAGAAAAGTAGTTTTTAACATAGTTGATTATAATAAGTAAATTTTAATTTATTTCTATCATTAAAATTTAATCTAAAACATAATCATTAAATAGTACTTTTGATAAGCTAAAAACATTACTTAAAAATATAGCTATTAAAAAGTAGTGTTTTCTAAAAAGTGATTATTGAAAATAAGTAAAGCTGAAGAAGACATAAAACAATAATGAATCATATGATGCAAATCAATAGTAAATACATAAGCCAACACCACTTAATAACTACTCCAATAATAAAACTAAAAAAAAAATAAACTAGAAAAAAATGGAGATGATTGAAATTAAGCAACTCTCTAGGGCTGGCTCTGTATAAAATTATCAAAGCCTAAATCATATTGGTTCTATTTGGCAACTTATACAAAAGCAAAATAATACGACAAATAAAATGTTATAATATCCTAAAAATGGCACTACATTTTTACTATAAAATGAATTGAATAGGAGAAAAACCATGGAATCTAACCTTCAAAATCACTCCATATAGATACTAGAGAGAACTAAAAACTAAAAATCATAAAAAATTAACTACCATAGATATTCATGACATCAATAAACCTAATCCTCAACATGCTTAAAATTAAATTTAGAACAAAACATAGTCCACAAGACCCAAAAAATATGAAATCAATTTTCACCAAACTACGCAATTAGATACCAAACAAAATCTCACTATCCTAAACTGCATGCACAAGTATTGCACCCCTATTTTTCAATATTAAAGTTTTTTAAATAGTGAAGTAGAAGTACAAAAATAATAATATGAAAAATGGGGTGTTCTTATCATATCTATTATTAGATACAAGGCTGAGTATATAACAAACCAAACATAAGGAAAAAGGAATGCGTAAGATAAGATGATTCAAAGATAAGAGGGTCTAAGTTTAAAATCCAAGGCTATGTTTCAAAGAGGATAGCAATAACTAAATGAAAATAAGTACAAGAGAATATGCATTAGTCACTCAAAGACAAACCAAAGGAAATGCCTCAAGAAATCACTACTTCAAATAACCTACTTATATTGAAGAAGCAGTCATACCACTTACTAGACATCCTTAGTAACCTGCACAAGACCTCCTACTCATGACATTAACTAGGGGATTGCAAAAACCACCCCATAAGTATGCATACATCTTGAGCAAATTAATCTCCTAATATTATAGAGATCATTATATGTGTAAGCTCCACATCATATACTTATGCTGCAACATGCCAAAATGTGCATGCAATTCTCCTATTATGCCCTTCACATGCTTTCACTTAAGGTGATGCTGGATATACTTGGATCTACAACATGTTCTTGATTATAATTATATAGATAGATAGGGACATACATGCTATAATATACATATTGTATTTATTATGAAATATTGATCACATAGATTATCCATATAGAAGTGCATTAGGTGTCTCATATAAAGTAATGAACACAAGGATATACATACAACACTTCAACCATGGGTTCTTATTATAAGAGGATCATGATTACACATATTATATATCATATCATGGTTAATTCATGGAAATATGCATGGATAAGAGAATCATATCATAATAGGACACTTAGGTTAATTCTATAGCATTACATACTGTGTATATATATCTCATAAAGGATGAGCCATATTATGCATTTTAAGAAACACGTTAATGATATAATATTTAAGGGAAGTAAACATAGGTTACATAGCATACTTATAAGTTATAACCAACCAGTTTTTATCTTTCACTAAAGTGATCATACAATTATTATGTACCTATACTTCAGCAATAGTTTACACTATGCAATCTTTTATAAGTTAAGTTTTGTGTTAGCTCTTTAAAATTATGAGGGAATTCCATGCATCAGATCAACAGAAAACTTATTAAGATTGTGTATAAAAATAATATAATGCCAAATTAATATACCTTTAGAACTTATTCAAGTTATTACTTTACATTAGAAAACCCATTCAATGATGATACTCATGAAGATAGCTGTAATAGCCCAAAAATTTTCCTAGCCTAATCCTACATCATTAGTGACCTAATTTGATTCTAATATCAATAAATCCTATGTTAGCCTTAAACCTAACTCCTTAATCCTAAAGATTAAACCAAACTCAAAACCTTAACTTTGATAAACTATAATTCGTAAACCAAAATCAAAACCTACTAGAATTTTCACTAATCCTAATTACCTTTGGCTAATCTAAAATCAACCAAAACTAATCCCCCAACCCTTTTCTTTTTCCTTTTCTTTTCTTTCTTTCTTCTCCTCCTCCCACCAACCTCGGGCTATATATTTGATTTGGTTACAACTTTCACTTGCAACTTACACCACCCACTTATGCCATCACCTTTCTTTATCTATCACCCATCACCTTACCTCCTTCCTTCTTTTTCTTCTTCTCCTTCTACTTCCTTATCTCTCACCCTGTAGCTACTACCCTACCCTAACCATCCTCTACAACCATCACCATCATCATCACCTTCCACATCCTTTTCTTTGAAACTCAATGGTCAGCTTACAGGATTCTTCCAGGGTGCTCGTGGGTTAAGACAAGGGGATCCGGTTTCGCCGTACATCTTTGTGTTATGTATGGAGTACTTTTCTCGTCTGCTTCGCTTGAGAGCAGTTAGACAGAGGGGCTTCTCATTCCACCCGAAGTGTAAAGCACTAGGTATTTCTCACCTTGCTTTTGCTGATGATCTAGTGCTTTTTAGTAGAGGAGATGTTGCTTCGGTGCAGGCCTTGATGCAGACTCTCATGGAATTCAGTGTTGTGTCGGGATTGGAGGCTAATCCTCTTAAATCCCAGATTTTTCTGGCTGGTGTTGACTTGGCGACTAAGACCCAAATACTTAGTTTGGCACAAATGGTAGAGGGCTCATTTCCTTTTCGCTATTTGGGTGTTCCCCTAAATCCGAGCAAGCTGCGAGCTGTGGATTATGAAGCCTTGATTAATGAAGTATGTGATCGCCTTAAAATGTGGCGGTCGCAGTTACTTTCGTTTGCTGGAAGATTGGAGCTGCTTAATTCAGTTATCCAAGGGATTATGGGTTTCTGGCTTGGTGTTTTTCCTTTACCAAAGGTAGTACTGAACCGTATTGTGTCCCTATGCCGTAGCTTCCTTTGGCAAGGAAAACAGCCGCTTGTAGCTTGGTCCAAAGTCTGCTTGCCCAAACATGAAGGTGGATTAGGGCTGAAAGATCTCTCTGCTTGGAACAAAGCATTTCTGTGTAAGTATATTTGGTTCCTCCAAGATGAGAAAGAATCCCTCTGGACTAAGTGGATCCATGCTAACTATCTCAGAGGCCAGGGGTGGGGTCAGTTCCAACCCTCACATGATTCGTCTAATTTCTTGAAGAAGCTCTGGCAAGTGTATCGTTGTGTTCTGGAGAAAGCGGGGTCTCGGGATGAAGCCATGGCCCGCATTTCTTCTTGGGGTTCGAAAGGCAAGTTTTCCACTAAGACAGCATATGAGTTCCTTCGCTCTTCTGGTGAGCTGTGGAGGGATCGTGCCTTGGTTTGGAAGGGATGTCGTACGAGGAGGTACTCTTTCTTTTTGTGGCTTGCTCTTCAGAACAAGCTGAACACTAGGGATCGGCTTTCTTTCCTTGAAGGTTCACTGGTATGTCCTCTTTGTGCTTTGGAAAATGAATCCCATGAACATCTTTTTTTTCGGTGTCCTGTGGTTAATCAACTATGGTCAGCTATCCGGACGTGGTTGGGCCTCTCACAGGGTTGTAGTACTCTTGTTAGCTGTGCTAGAGTCCTTCGCAGAATGCGTAAAGATCACTTCTTCACAGCTAAGATTTGCCGGATTGCTTTAGCTGCTACCATCTATTTAGTTTGGCGCGCTCGTAATGCTGCAATTTTTGAAGCAAAGAAGTTCGATGTACAAGGCTTAGTCCTTCAAATTAAAATCTTTGTGTATCGGTCCTTGTATTTTGATGCCTCTATGAGGTAAACCTCTTGTTCCTGGTATTGGGTCGCTACCACCCTGTTTTGTAGGTAGTGCATTTTTGACCTGGGTATGCCCAGTGTATTTGTACAGCTTTTGTTATAAAATTTACCACCATTCGGATGTATGTATGTGTGTGTGTGTGTGTGTTTGTGCGTGTGTATCATATATGTTTCAAAGAGTCATTTTCGAGCTCCCTCTTCCTTCTCCTTTCATCCTTCTCTCTTTTCTTCTTCTTCTTCTCCTTTGCTTCCCCATTTTTGGCTTGTGCACCATCATTTCCACCACTGAGCACCACCTTAGCCACGAATTTCCACTCTTTGGTCGATGGGTCAACCACCAAGGACACCCCAAACTTCCCACTTGCCGTCACCAGCCATGGCCATCGATCACTGCCACTTTTCCCTTCTTCTTCCTCTCGTGTGTTGTTACATTTTAGAGTGTATAGCCTGTGCACCACCTACTGCACGACCATGCAACACTTATCTCCTTCTGCACAGATGTCAAACCCTTGTACCACCTAACCATGTGTGATTTTTCCTCTCGACCTCTTGATGCATAGCCATGCAACTTTCACACTGCCTGGTCGTGCAACACATTTTCTCTTGACCAGAAGCTTCACCACCTACTGCACAATCATGCAACTCCATTTCCTTAGCCATCCATCCTTCTTTTCACCCCTAAACCTTATCCAAACACCCCTAAAATTTACACATCCGCACATCTTAAGCTTCTATTTGACTATGGTTATATCTATTTTTACCCTCTTTACCTTAATTTCTCCTTTATTTTTTCTCTTCAAGCCTAATCATGAATTTTTTTATTTTTCATAGGTGGCATTCCTATAGCTTTATAGGAATAAACCTTGGTTTTCCATGCATAGAGCCCAGTGTCCTAGTTGGTAAAAATACTATTTGATGTTTGGGATTTTTTATGTTATTTGGTTGTATGGTTATATGTGTTTTTCTTGATATTGTTTATATATGATGTAACATCTGTTGATCTTGATATTTTGTGATGATATGAATGTTATATTGAAAGAAAGTAAGAATTGGTGAGAAGTACCATTATGTTATGATTTAATGTGATATGATATGGGATCATATCTTAAGGTAAGAAATAAGAGCTTAAAGATGTTATGTTATTGAAAGAAAGTAATAAAGGGTAAGAGGTACCATTTTTATTTGTTGAGGGTATGAAATATGGGTTGAATGATGATAATGTCATATTTGTGGAAATATATCTTATGTTATGAAATATGGGTTGAATGATGATAATGTCATATTTGTGGAAACATATCTTATGGTATGAAATATGGGTTGAATGTGTTTTGATAAATAGATTTAAGGATTCTCGTGAGGTATGATGATAAATGGGGGACTTGAAAAATAATATGTGTGGGAGGTATAAGATTTCATAAAATAAGGGTTTTTATTTGTCCTTAAAGGGTATCTTTGTCATCATGGAATAATAAGGAAATTTTAGTAATTTATGTATTATGAGGATTAAAAGATGATAATGAAAGTATGAGAAATTCTTGGAAGTATTATTGTTATTTGGGGTCCTTAAATGATTTAATGGATAATTTGGGGCAAATCATCCTATAATGATAATATCAATATCCTTTGTATAAAGATCTAGAGGTTACACAAATTTCTAAACATGTTGTTAATATTTGAACTTATAAGGTTATCAATCGGAATTGGTAATCATGTAAATTTTGTGGGAGGTGTTATGACAAATCTATTGAATGTAGGTTTTAGATATTTCTATGATTAATATATCGAGACGAGATTATTAATGTATGTGCATGGGAATTAGATCGTATATTTTGGGTATAATATAAACTGTGTCGATTAATCAATATGGGAGAATAAATACCAAAAGGAGTGTAATTAGTCTTTGAAAGGACTTAAGGACTTGGATATATTCTATGTGTATATCTATTTTGAATGTGTCTAATGCTTGAGAATCAATCTTGAATAAGATACTAGTCACATAAAATGAAAGAGCACTTGAGTAGGGATAAAGTGATCAATTTTTTTTTCTACTTATATATGTATCCCATTCCACAGGGTAGAATAGTGGCTCAAGAGTGTTTTGTCCCGAGAAGATGTTTTTAATCTCTATTCTACCAAAAAGAATAGTAGCTCAAGTGTGTTGCCCCTGAGAAGAGCTTCAAACTATTTTATCGGTTTAAGAATAGTAGGGTTCCTGCTCATCGTAAAATTAAAGCATATTATTATAACCTATGGAAAAGATACTAATGATTTAAAGTGGAAGAATACATGAGTCAAGACCAAGGTGATCTATTTCTATATATATATATATATATTTCTATAATAAAGAAATATGGACTATTTTCTATCTTATGAGAAGTTTCATTTATTCAATTATCTCACTTATTTATCTAATATGAAATCATGTGCTATATATAGCCCTACTTTGATAGTATTGTTATCTCTCTCAGCACATAGTGTACTGACCACCCGTTTTATGGATGTTACTCATTCCCACGAGTAGACCTGCCTATTTTGCATGTGGTTGATGATTATTAGCTTGATGTGCTTGCCTTGGGTGATCACTAAACATATTGGTAAAGGGTATGGTTATTTAGATATCTCTATCTCTCTTTTTGGACTCCTAATCCTCTATTTTCACTATTTACTCCCTTCTCTCTTTTTTGTATCTTGTATCACGATGGAATCAAGTGCTCCCCACACCTGATTCCTAGGTATGAGGTTAATTTTGCCTTGCACTTGACATGGATTGGGCATAAGGAGTGCCTCTATGCAGCGTGACACCCCTACATTTTATGTTTTGGCTTCCGTTATTAACTTTTTAAAATTAAATTTTTAAGTTCCAAAATTTAGGGGTTTTACAATAGCCTTAGGTATTTGGAAGGAATTTAAAAATTATATTATAAGGGAAAACTATATGTTCAAAACATTCACAAAAGATAGATATGCAATACATACAAAATAAATAAACAAAATAATATGTGTGATATATCATGACACCTAGACAAAAATAAACTAGCAATCAACTACAACTTTTGATCTTTAAACATGACCAATATTAAAATCTTTAGTGAAAATACTTTGCTTCAAGTGTTGGACTCCAATCACTTAGGATTTACTGTATTTCCTAATGATATAGTTGAAAGCACTAATAACACATATAAAGGGTGTCTTAAAATACAAGAGATCTATTAACGAAAAAGAAATATTTTGTATATAAAAAAATAGTGACTCATAGGCTGTAAAATGATTTTAAAAATACAAAAAAAAAATTCATTTCAAAATTATAAAGTCATGTTATATCACTATAACCCTACTTGTACTCAAACATTTATCACCAAAAAACAACATACAAGCATCTACAAATACAAAATAATGTTGTTTAATACTCCACTTTTTAGGATCTTTAATGTGTATTAATCTATCCATTTGATTATTATCTACATGTGTTTGATCTAATTTGGAGGTGTGTTTAAGGTTAGAAGTTTTTTTGTCGAGCATGGTTTAGATTTTTAAAAGATAATTGGTTTTATATTAAAACGAATCAACTGATTTAGAGTACTTCTCAACTTTCTTGTTCCTAAAATTATAGTTTTGCAAACTAAGAAAAAATCGAATGGTTTAGGGTATCAGCCGATTTAATCAATAGGATATCATGATTTCTATCTTAGAGGTTTTTAATGATTTTTATGAAGCTTTTGAGCATGCCTAACTTATTTTATTTAATTTCCAACTGATTCATGGCGGGGCAACTTCTCAAAAGTCACTTTCATGACTTCAGCCCTTTGGCTTCTTTGTTTTCCATTTCCTTCTCTTCTACAAGATTATTGAGCTAATGATTGATCCTTACAATCTGTAAATACTATTTCCCTATCCTTGCTGTCTTTATTCCCTTCTTATGTTTCAAATTACAAAGCACATTACCATATAACATTTCACTTTTTTTTCACTATTTGAGCTCAAGTAAAAAGGGTGCAGCCTTGAACCTCTGAAGTGTACATTTTAAAGCTTAGATTCAAGCTGCGCTTTGTGTTCTTTCTATTAGAAATTCTCAATAGTTCTAGTTAATGCCCCTAATTTTTGCACATCTTCCCTAGCCTTTGAACTTCCCTATTATTCTTCATACTTGCTCTACCCGCATTATCTTTCTTTCAATTTTGATATATTTTTCCTCTTCTAATCCTTCCTCAAACTTCTTGTTTTGTTACTAAACAAGACAATTTTAGATTTGGGAAAATAGTGAAGGATTAGTTTCTCTCTTCTTTGTTCTCTATTTTCTTTTATAAGAGGTGGTTTCTCTCTATTTTCTCTCATCTTTCTCTAGTTATGCAATGTGTTTATGATTCTAAAAGTTTACTATGTTTAAATCCTTGTTTTCTTAAATGGCGTTGAAGTGTTGAAAAGAGGTTTGATATTTCAAATATTTATTCTCTTTTGGATGGAGTTGCTAAGTTCTACTAAGGTAAACCACTATATTCCCTATTTTTGAGGAAAATGGTATGGGTAAGTATAGTATATGTCTTGTATTTATATGGAATCATGGTCATTAGAATTGAAAAGTTTTTTGACTTGTTATTATAGGAAGTATGGAAGAAGTGGTAATAAGTATAATCAAGATTTTGTTTGCATAAGCTTCGTGGGTATGATTGGATTTAGTAGCTAACCTTAATTTTCTAAGCAACACACCAACATTGGCATCTATAATATGATTTATAATATGTATGCATAACAACCCTGATTGAGGATAATATGATGCATGATTTCCTTGCTCTCATAAGTTCATAAAGTGCAAGTGTAATTTTAGTAAGATTCTTAGAATGATTTTAGTATTCTGGATGTCAATAGATAAATATTGCATGTTAAGAACCTTGAATGACATGTGATTGAATTTTGGATTGATTAAGTAAATATTATGGAATTAGATGTGTGTAAATGTTTCTTGTAGGGGTTGATTTTACACTAACAAATTAACCAGTCTCTATGGATGATCAACTGGTCTTAGGGACCATTCAACTGGTCTGGTAGACTAATAGATCGGTTAACCTATAACTTCAGTGGTATTTGCCTTGGGTTAAACACATTGCCTAGTTTGACAAAACCAACCAACTAGTTCTTATAACAGTCGATCGATTGAGTCACTAATTGGTCTGAGACCCTAGTAGTTATAGTCTTTTCTTAGACCCAGCGACCGATTGACCCAAAATAATTAATATATTTATTTAGAATAGTAAATTTGTAAGGTTAGACTAGTACATGGAATTGATTGACTAGTTAGTACAATCGATCGACTGGTTCTTGGAAACCTATTAGCTAATCTCAACTAATTTTACATTTCTTACCCATTTCGTTCCGCATGTGATACTTGAGTTTCCTTATGCATGTAATTTGATCTAAAATTATACTTCCTATGAGTTTACATGGATTTATTAAGTTAATTGATGGATTAAAAATAGCAAAGAGAAAATTTATCCTAGTTGACCAATATGGACCTTAACCGAACAGTTAGGCATTTTTCTTAAGCTTGACATGAGTAGATGATTAGATGGATAAAAATATATCTTCCTATGGCTAGGATCTATGTAATGAATTATAAGTATGGCTTATAGTCTTCTAATGACTTATGCCATGTCTTGAAAATGTGGATCCTTATAAGTTTAGATAACTTAGAATGAATGAAAGAAAATAACATGGACATATGTGATGGCCGTAAGTTGACATTCACTAGGCTACTAATGTAAATGTATAAATAACAAGAGTTATAATTAGACTTTAGTTGACATCCAAATGTACCTTCATCTTTAACCTTAAGGATTAACTTGCGATACTCCTTAGTGCAAGGTAAGACCATGGTTAATGAAGCTGTGGCTTTAATTTTAGCCCTAGGCTTGACTTAGATTTGAATTGTAAATAAGGTAATTAAATGGAAATTAAATTTTTTCTTAAACATTATAATTGATGTTAATAATTTGGGCTTTTAGCATAATCAATCAAGTAAAAGGTTGATCACTTACCATTCCATTAATAGGAACACCAAATGATGTGAGAACCTTATATGGTAGATAATAGATTTAAATGATTCTTATTTGATATGATAATAGCTTTAGTGTGTTATGAGACCTTCAACTTATAAGATACTAATCACTTAAAGTGGAATGATCATTATTATAGGTCAAGAGTATTCAATCCTCGATTAGCTACTAGGGGTTAATTTACCTTATGGCATTTTTTCCTTCTAGTAGGATCTTAGTTTGTCCCAAGGCCTTTCTTACCCTAGTAACTTATGATACACAAGGGGGTTTCGATACTAAGAGTATAGTCACCACAAGAGGGTTACTTCAGCATAAGATAGGAATTATGTCCAATAGGTTACTTTGGCATGAGATACGATTTATGTCTATTAGGTTACTTTTCCATGAGGAAAAACTTTATGACATTTATTTGGTATTAATTCCATGGGTATTGATAGACCATGAGGAATAATCCCACCTATTGCTCAATAATTCAATAAAGAAGTTCTATGTTCACCTAATGAAGATAATATCTATGACAAAACCTAAATATTTAGTAAATTGTCCTTATCATATTTTATCCTAATTCTTGATATGATTATTTCACTAAAATGATACTTTCTTTTAGCTCTTTCGTATTTAAGAACTCACACTACTTATGATATAAGTTAGTGTACAATCATGTTTATTGCTTGTTAAGTTGACATAATAGGAATGATATGATCACTCTAACAAAAGATAGTAACTAATTGTTGATAAGCATATGTTTTAACTCAATGTTTCCTTCAATTGTTTTTACCAATCATGTGTTCTTATGAATCTATAATGTGGCATATAATGTATATATATTTATGTGTACAACATGTGCTATACTATGCTTTCCTTAACTCCCACGTCATGGTTTTTCTCCATTCCTCAGGCATGTCTCCATGAATTATCACATGATCTATTATAAGAAAAACCATTACCCATATACTATAAGAATTTGAAAAGAAATCTAAAGGGGGTGAATAGGATTTTATAGAGTGGAAATTAACACGCAATATAGAGTGGTTCAAGAGTTAATTACTATTTACATCCACTATCAACAGGTTCTCCCTTTTGGATTGTGAAATAATGATGTGTTTTTATTTATGATCACTCTTATCTTAGTTTATGAGTCTTACTAAGGTAATGAACCTCTAAGAGATGATTTACAACTTGAAATATTTATCTTCTTTAGACTCTCCACAATAATCTCTCAAAAATGATTGTCGAGAACTCACTAAACTCTATAAATAAATTTTGTGAGGAGTTTGTGATTACAGATAATTATACCAAGAATACATGATATGAAATTATAGAACTATGGATGAGATTTAATCTAGCCAGATGAAATGAAATATATTACAAATGGAGAAATTTTATAGCTAAGAAAAGTGAGCAAAGAGCACTTTTCAGTAAAATCTTAGAATTATGAAAGTTTAGAAGTTTTGAGTGAATAATTAAAGATGTTTAAGCAAGACACAAAATAGCACATGGACTAAGGGTAGAAAAGGGTATATAATGTAGGGGCATCCCAAAATATAAAATAATCTACTTATTAAGTTTCCTAAAGTTGAAGATATTAAAACTCTTCCCATTTGTGTTAATGAATAAGAAGGTTATCAAGGAGCCATGCAAAGCCATGAAAACACCAAAACAAGCCATCAACCCTACATGTGGATGGCTCCATTTTTTTTGCCTTATTGATCCAAAAAGATACTAATAAATTAGCATTATGGCTCAATAAAGCCATAGTTTATCCACTTATACACTCAACCATTTTTAGCTGATGAAGACCACCAAGTGTAGCCCATTTCATGTGCAAAGGTTAAGGAAAATGTGAAAGATAATTTAGTGGAGATCAATACCTTCAAAGGAAGCTTAAATAAATGGGTTGTAAGTTCCAAAGGTTTGGACAAATAGCCACCTTACCTGAGAAGACCTCCTTACTTTTCAATCAAACTAAAGTTTCCTTTCTTAGCTAAACTTAGTTAAAGCATGTTGTTAGACTTTCATAATGTGTAGTTTATGATTTCTAAGCCTTATCATAGGTTGTAATAGTATCCATCATGTGAGGGGAGGCTAGGTAGTTTTAACTATCAAAATAACTAATTATAGTGTCACAACCTTAGTTAACATGTATTAGTTCCAACAATAGTTGGCATTATAACCAAATCTGCTCATTATAGGTTAGATTTGTTTTTGCATTCAATAATTGTTGACTAACACTCTATATAGATTTGCAAGAGCTGAAGGGAGAGGAAATTTTTAGGATGAAGAAAATACTCCTTGTTATCAAACCACTTCTCTTCTCAAGGATCGAATATGGTCTTAACTCTTAGCTTAAACGGTGTAAAAGTTTTGAGGCTAAGAGTTAAGACCATATTCGATTAAGCTAAGAGTTAAGACCATATTCGATTAATATAATTGCTTGATCTTGAAGAATATCAATATTAAGTTCATCTCCTATCTTCTTTCCTTCTCTACATGTTTTTGATTTTGTTGGAATCTACCTACTCCGATACCATCACTTAGCATGACTCAAGTCTTTTAGCAATATCCATCAATATATAGTAAGGCGACATTAATCATTTAACAATACAATCGATGATATAAGTTTCAAGATCCTAGAATCAAAAAATATTTGGGCATGCTAATTGAAATGAAAAACACTTTTTCTCTCTTGAAATTATTCAAATACCATGGGTAACTAATCAATTGGTTGACACAATTAATCCTCTCACCATAGCAAGTATCTCTTCATCGACTAGGATAGTTAAAATAAACCAAACCATGAAGGTTAAATGTAAATCCTAAGAAGAATAATTTGAGATTGCCAAAGAACTTATAGATTACTGAGAAAAGGGAATTATGCCAATCGATAAAAATAAATCTTTAAAATAAAAAAATTATGAAATATATTTTCATGATGAGGAGTTATATTGACATTCATAGACCATACCAATGCTCAAATGCTTAACTCGACCATAGGGATAGAGCATATTAGAGGAATTCCATACCAGTGTACGGTGTTTGCATCAATTAATAAAGTATCTCTTAACTAAATCATTGTGTAGAGGATACTATTGGAAGACCATGTGCAACAAATAACATATCAAAAATCTAATTTTTATAATTACCAATGTTGATTAAAGAGTTTCAAATTTTACTTATACTTTAATTGGGCATTTTTTTAAGTTATATTTGCTACAAATGTTTAAGAAGGTTTATATTCATTGTTTTGGTTTACTAATGGTTTTTAATTTATGTTTTAATTTACTGAATTATTTTTCGTTATGGATAATTTTAGATAAATTCGCCTGTTGCTACAATTTTATTAATTTACAAGATCCAATTTTTTTTTAAATATATTTCTATTATTTTCACCTATTTTGATTTTAATATTTGAAATTCTTCTCAAAGTATAACTTAGTCATAGCATTACAAATCTATTTTTGAGATATAATTTAAAATAAAAGATAAATTATTTTAAACAATACAACTCACTTAAAGCGGTAAAAATATTTTAATAATTTTTATCCATAGAAAATATTTATGTCTTTAAAATTTTATTCTTTTTAAAAGGTTAATAAGATCATTGGAAAATTTTATATTAAAAATTTTTCTATAATTTATTAATTATGTTATTTTCAAAATAAATTTTGTTCTATTTTTCCTTTATATTTTATGGAAGTCCTATTTAGAAAATTCTTTAATTTAGTTAAAGTCACCCAAATTTTTATAAAATAATATTTCTCTAATGTATTTTAAATATTATTTTAAAGTTATATTTCTATTTAAAATAGTGTTATGATTTATTTTAAATAAAATACCTTTTCATTGGATAAATCTTATTTCTCAACAAAGAGGTTTTTATGAAATCTTTTGATTAAATTTAGTCTATTTAAGATTATACTTTTATATAATCCCTTTTAAATATTTTTTTTTGTTGAAAGGAAATATTGGTGACCCTAACAATCTATTCCATCTTTTCTTTCACTCCTGTCTCTTTTTTCCAATTTATTTTCTTTCTAGAAAAAACCCTAACCTCCCTACACCATTCTATCATTTGTTCTCTAACCACCACCATACCACCAACTAGCATTTTCATGCCACCACACCATAATACACAACTATGAACATCCATCTTCTAAGGCATCATCATGACTTCTAACCATAGGTGCACAGTGTTGAAGTAGTATGTTAGATTGATCCCATAGGGACTAAGAAGTGAGCAATGGGATAGTGAAAAGATCTCATATTTCTATACTAATGATAAGGGTAGATGATTTCTAACTCCAAATGAAAAGAAAATGTGAAAACTAAACCCAACTATAGTATAAGAAAAAGTGAAACTTAGTTAGAGAAAAGGCTAAGGTTCCTATCAATCCCCTCAATCCCAATGAGATTGAATAATAACCTCAAATCCCAAATCAAAACACTTTGTCATGAATGCCAACCAAAATAGGTAGTATAATTCTCTCTCGAGACACTACACACTATTGTCTATTAAAACTTATCTATCAATAGTATGAATCCAAATATAAGCAATGCATTATTATATATGATATTCCCTTCTTGTAGCTATAGAAGCCAACCAACGTCTCTCGACTTTGTGATTTGATCTCCAATCATGCTTTTGGATCCCACTCTAACTCATCTCTCAAATCTCACTAGGTTTCTCTAAATAATAATAGAAAAGTGATAAAAAAAAATTTGTTAAACCAATGAAAGCATTAGCACAACACATAAGATAAGGAATTAGATTGGGCATGATTCATATTCTTAACGCATTCGGATCATGAGATTTTCCTTCACCTTGGCATAAATCAATTAACCAAAAATGGTTTTCATTATGGTCAAAATCTTAAACATAGAGAATTGCATAAATTAAAAAAAAATCCAAAGGAAAATTACAATAACCTCTTTAATCAAGTTGATAAATTTACTATTCTACTGAGAATAAGAAATTGAGATCAAGAGATGGAAGATTGTGGATAAGTCAAAAGCGGGATTAGATTGGGTGACGCCAAACAAATAACCCTAAATCTCTCTTTAATGTTACCAAAATCACCTTCTTTTTATCCCCTTCATTTTTTCTCAAACTGAACAAAAAATAAGTTTATGTATACATGACCGCCTATCGACATGACAATGTCATGTCTCTGCTTCAGCTTTGCGCATGTTTAATAGTTTGGCCACAACTTCTTCGTTTAACTTTTGATTAAGCTATTTTTTTATGGTAGGAAAGATATATATACAACTTTCATGTTAAACACTTTTAAAAATTTAGATCACATCACGATTGTATTTTCAATTCTTTATTCTTTCTCATACTTTGAACACTCGCATTTGCTTCCTTTTTGTTCTAGTTATTGTGTGTTTAGCTCCTTTTGATCCCATATTCTTAAAATACCTACAAAATATGATTAAGAGTAGTAAAAAAGAATAAGTGGACTAAATTATGAGCAAAAATCATATAATCACATTAAATCTTCATTTTAAAGTCTATATGATTGACATAATTCATATCTATCAACTCCCCCATGATTGAATTGTTGATTTTCTTCAATCGACGAACATATATGAAAGCACATATATAGTAGAAGTGATGGGTAAAAATAATATTCCTTTCTCATTAAAGACTATTCAAGCACTCACATCACACCAAGTCAAATCAACTCATAAAGACCCTGAAATTCATCAAAATGTAAAATCACAATTCTTGAAAATATTTTTCAAGTTGCATACTTAGCAAAGAATTGGAAATGTATTGTTGAATTCTCAATTCAAAATCATGCAAAGAGGATCATGCAAGGATGACATGTTTCATGAGTTGCAGGCAGCCATAAGCTAAATTTTTACAAGACTCAAGTTTCAAACTAGCAACCTCACTTTAGGTACTGGGACACTCTTCTCTCTTGTTTATTTATATGAACCAATTTTAAATTTTTGCTCAAGTCCTTGCACTTAGGAACATGATCACCCATATGCTTAAAATGTTTCTCAATTCTCCACCACTATAAAGACTTAGATCACACAATAATGAATAGGTCTTATTAAGGTTGTAACAGGTTCAAAGATAAGAAGGTTAAGACATCTTTTTTTAAATAACAAATGGCCTACAAGTCTAAAACCAATAAGGTGTTATCAATAATAGCTATAAAAGTCTCTGTCACCTTATTCAATCTTTTTTTCCTTTTTCTTTTATTTTTTCTCTTTCATTTTTTTTCAATAGTCCTAACGTCTTTAACATGAAAATCAAACCAAAATTTATTTTTCTTTTTTTATCCTATATAATCATTTAACTTTTCACACCTCCCCCATGCTTAAGATACACCATACTTATACCTTTTTTCTCAATATACTCATCACCCCACTAGCTCTAGGCTAAGGTAGGGATACATGGATAAAGGTGAAAAGTATAGTTAGATCAAAAAAATAGGCCAAAAGCTCAAAAGGGTTAGCAAAGGATAAAAAATTAAGGTTAGGTTATTAGGCTAATGTAGGTTTTATAAGACAAGAAAGTGCACTTCTATCATCTTAATATGTATTATAAATCATATGTAATTTTGAAGAAAATCATTGTAAGTTGTAGTTTCACAAGCCATGGTAGGACATCACACACAAGAAAAATATTGAGACTAATTTTTGATGAAGTGGTCTTTTAGGCTCAATATCTCACAAATTCCAAACAAAAAATGTTAGTTCTAAGCCTTTAAATAAAAGAAAAAGTCACCACACTAGTTAGACTACAATATACTACAAAAAAAGTCTCAATGCATATATGACCCTCAATTTCACCAACATAATTACACTCATCCCTTAAGAATGCAAACAAAACATTTAAGTTCAAAAATCAAAATCATTTTCAAAAAAAAATGTTAAAGGGTCTCAACAAGTCAACTCAACTTACTACAACCTCATGTTAAATAGTCTTCTATTATCATCAATAAAAGATCATTTCCCACTTTTATTCCTCTCTTTTTCAAAATTCTAATTTTAAAATTTTTAATTTTTTTCAATTCAATTTTTATTAAAGAAATATAAGAAGTACATAATTATAAATATAATACAAGAAACATAAGCAAAGCAAAATGTATCCCTATAATATCTCCCTTGTGCTTATAATTCACATTATCTCCAATGTGGTGACAAGGTAAAAGGAAGGAGAGGAACTCACGGACCATGTTTACTCAATAGGTGGTAGTGTAGTAGTGGCAGAATGTCCCTCACCATTTCTAGATTCCTTTGGAGCCTTGATTAATCTACAATTGTGGTTGGGAAATCAAAACCCTCAATTTTTTGCAAATGAAAAAAAAACTTGGATACAGTTTACCCACAATTAATTTATAAATTCCAAAATCTCCCAACACTTCAACACTTTTTTTTGTTTATTCATTTTTCTCCTTCCTTTTCCAATTATCCTTTAGACCCCACATCATCCTCTTTGAGACTTCATCACCTAGACCAATATAAATAGAAAGTATATATGAGTTAGTAGGAGCTACAAAAATAAAAAACAAAAAAAAATCTAGGTAAATGAAAGAATAAACTTGGGTTGCCTCCGAAGAAGCACTTGTTTAAAGTCATTAGCTCAACTCCCTCATTTCTAATTTTTGTTTGTCAAGAGAATAATGGTCTTGAGTTGTTCAACACCGCCACCATTATATGGTTTTAATTATTGATCATTAACCATGATTGTTCCTTTTTCATTATGTGAATTTCCACCACACCAAAGGGAGATAAGTTTACAACTAAGAATGGTTAGCACCATCAGATGAGAGAAAATATGCTTATCATGTAACTTCTTTGTATGTTCTTTATAAAAGATTTGCATTCTCATATACGTCAAAACAAAACTCTCTCATTTCATTCAGCTAAAGTTTCCTATTCTTACCTACATCACTCAAATTAATATTTAGAAATTTCAATGCCCAATATGCTTTATGTTCAAGTTCAGCTAGGAGATGGCATGCCTTCCCATACAATAGAAGGTAGGGAGACATGCTAATAAAATTTTTGTACGCTATTATAGAAGCTTAAAGCATGTCATCTAATTTGATAGACCAATATTTTCGAGCTACACTTACATTTTTCTCCAAAATATGTTTAATCTCCCTATTGGTTACTTCGACTTGATCACTTGTCTAAGGATGGTAGGGAGTTGCCACTTTTTGTGCGACTCCATACTTATCTAGGAGGGATTGAAATTGTTGATTGAAAAAATGCTTCCCTCCATCCTAATGATAGCTCTAGGTGTGCCAAATTATGTGAAAATATTTCACTTCATGAAGTTGACAACCACCTTGGCGTTATTTATGGAAAGTGTTATAGGTTTTACCCACTTGGACACATAGTCCATAGCTATAAGGATATATTAATTACCAAAAGAAAAAGGGAACGATCCTATAAAGTTTATACCCCAAATGTCAAATAACTCACAAACCATGATGTTAGTCGAGGGAAATTCATGTTTTTGGGAGATACTCCTAGTTCCTTAACACCTATCAAAAGTATAAACAAAGGTGTGAGTAGCCTTAAAAATATTAGGCTAATAAAATCCACATTGTAAAATCTTAGCTATGGTCTTACTTAGTCCAAAATAATCTCCAACCACCCTAATATGTCAACATTCTAAGATGGAATAAATCTCCTCATCATTCACAAGCCTTCGAATTATTTGATCAGCACAAACTCTAGATAGGTATGGATCATCCTAAAAATAATACTTTACCTTAGAAAAAAAACTTCCTTCTGTAGTGATATGAAAGATGAGTGGGTAGGATTTTACATGCCAAGAAATTGGTTTTATCAGCATACCATAGTGTAGGTATGATTTGAACATTGTAAAGGCACTCATTTGGAAAATCTTCATTTATGGAATTTGTTGGCTCTTCTATGATAGATTGGGGAATTCATGAGAGATGATCCACAACATTGTTCTCACTTCCCTTTTTATCTTTGATCACCAAGTCAACCTCTTAGAATAGAAATTTCTATGTTATTATCCTAGCCTTAGAATCCTTCTTAGCAAACAAGTACTTTAATATAGAGTGATCAGTGTAAACAATGACTTTATTCAATAACAAGTAAGAACAAAACTTTTCAAATGCAAATATTATGCCCAATAATTATTTTTCAGTAGTAACATAATTTTGTTGTGTACAATTAAGAATTCTACTAGCATAGTAAATAATTTGAAAAATTTTATCTTTCCTTTGACCTTGCACAACACCAACAGAAAAATCACTTGCATCACATATTAATTCAAAGGTATTAAACGCATGCAAGCATTCATTAGGAAAAAAAAGAAGGAAAGTAGCCTCTTTAGCAACCAACTCACACAGGGGCTTAGCTATTTTTGAGAAGCTTTTAATGAACCTTCGATAAAAGCAACATACCCTAAAAAACTCTTGACATCTTTAACAGCAGAGGGAGAGGGAAGTTTTTCAATTACTTTAATTTTTACCTTATAAACGCCAATCCCCTTGTTAGAGATTTTATAACCCAGAACAATCCCTTCTTAGACCATAAAATGACATTTTTTCTAAGGACTAAATTTGTGTCTTCACATCTTTTCAACACATTATCCAAATTATTTAGGCATACATCAAAAGAACATCCAAACATGAAAAAATCATCCGTAAAAATTTCCATTAAATCCTTCACCATATCGTGACAATTTGCCATCATAAATCTCTAATAAGTAGTCGGAGAATTACACAATCCAAAGGTATTCTCCAGTATACACGCATATCGTAAGGATATGCAAATGTTGTTTCCTCTTAATCCTTAGGCGTAATAGGGATTTGTATGTATCCCAAATACCTATCCAGAAAATGGTTTAATTAATGGCCTACTAGTCTCTTTATCATCTAATCAATGAAGGGAAGAGGGTAATGGTCTTTTCTAGTGGCATCATTTACTCATTTATAATCCATACAAACACGCCAACCTATTACAGTATGTGTAGGGATCAATTCATTATTTTCATTAGCCACAACAGTAATGCCCCCTTTCTAGGTACCACCGGCACCGGACTAACCTATGCACTGCCAGATATGAGATAAATTATGCCTATATTGAGTAATTTGATCACCTCTTTTTTCACCACTTCTTGGACCGCGGTATTAAGTCATCGTTGAGTTTGCACCACTATAATACCCGGTTTTTAGGAACCCTAATTAAAACTAATAATTATGTGTGATTAGTTATAATTATTATTTTAGGAGGTTTAGTATTAAACATGTTATTATTATTATTATGGTGGTTTAGGTATAAAAATAATCAGGCTAAAAGGTTGATAGAAACCGACTATTTATTTTAATCTTAGTTTTTATCCATAAATCTTATCCAAATTATTTTATTAATAACCGCAACCCGTAACCCGAAATAAATTTCTAAAATTTATTCCCGATTATTTTATCATTTTTTGTTTTATTTAAACCTGTCTAAGATCGGATTATGTTTCTCTGAATTATACCCAGATTAAATTTAAAATATATTTATAAAATATATTTTCTTCTCTCTCTCTCTCTCTCTCTCTCTTTCTGCCATCTACTATCCCATCCCCGTAAATATCCCATCCCTGTAAATACTCTCCTTGCCTCCCTCACTTTCTTACTTTACTCCACCTCCTGCATTTATACACACATACACACGCTACTCTCCTACACACTCCACCCAAACAACCCCCAACCCTATTCCTTTTTGGCTCAACACTCCCCCAACCAAGCCCCTACATATAACACAACACATGCATACACATGACACACACCACCCCAAACAAACAACCCCCATCCTATTTTCTTTCGGCTAACATTTCCCTCTACCTTGTTCTATCAACCATGCACGCACACCCCAGCCCCTTCTCCCTGCCACTTCCACCATGTCGCAACCCTACACCGTAGCCCCTATCACTCCCCCCTCTTTTTTTCGGTTTTCCTTCCACCCAAACACCACTGCAACACCACCACGCCTGCACCAGTAACCAGCTCCAGCACCCAACCTCCTTGCCACCTCCTCTATTCTTCCTGTAGTGACAACTAGTAACACCCATCCCGTCAACACCAACCAGCACTGCATCTTCCCCCTCTAGTCACAACCAACCAACCACCCAGTAGGCTCCACCACCACCGTGTCATCCCACCATCTCTACCCTGTCACTACCAGCCTCCAGCACACCACCCAACCTTCACAGCCCCTGCACCCTTCATTTTTCTGCCCCTTTGAGCTGCACGCATCACTCATCACTCTGCATGCTTCCATCCCACCGCTACCGTCGGCCAACCACCAACTCCGCCGACCACCACCTCTGCCACCCTCTCCCTTTCCCTGCCTTGCCTTGCCAACCCTTGCCCAGCCAACAGTCGAGCCCATGCACATGCATGGCTCACGCTGCTGTGCAACGTGAGTTACGTATGTTATGTTAGTAATTTTTGGTACCAATATCAAATGTAAGGGTATTTTGGTAATTTTTTAAAAAATAAATATTTTTATACTATAATTATTATTTTATCTGATAGATATTGATTTGGTATTTGTGGTATTATTTTTAGGTATGAAAGTTTAATTAGTAGGACCTAATAAATTTTAGTGGATACAACTAATTTTATGTCTTTGCTGGAATTCAAGTAACCGTTATACCCTACTAAAATGTTAAATATTGTGTGATAGCACATTAAGATTTTTGGTGTATGGAATATATTAAGCATGATTTATTTCGATATAATTATGTATTAATTATTAGTATTATGTAAACGAATAAAATGAGCATGTTATATGATATAAAATATTTTGGGTACAATAGTATGATTTAAAAATGATTCTAATGATGGGAAAATATTTGGTGTGATAATTATGTATATAATTATTATTTTAGCATGTTTAGATATAATTGTGGAATAATTATTAGGAATGTGTGCCCTAGGGGCGATTTAGTCATTTTTGTGTATTATGATATTTATCCTCAAAATCATGTCTAAAATGTATTATCTGATTTTGATTTTGCGATCATGTGTTTTATACATTCCAAAAGTATATGATAGGGTTTTGTATGTAGAAACCTATGTAAGGGCAAAATGGTCTTTTGACATAATCAATAATTTAAATTGTATAATAAATATTTAGATTATTTTGTTTTATCCTTTTCATGACAAATTAATAAATAAAATGGATTTAGTATTTAAATGAATGATAATCTGATAATTATTAGCCTCATGGGCATTTTGGTCATTTTCAGCCTAGTGCGCCCAAATGTGAATAATTGGACATAGGATGGCCTTATACTTTTGGTAGGTTGACCTTAGTATTGACTTTGACTTTGTTTTATACCGTTGACCATAGGGTTGACTTGGATAAATGAAAATAAAGGAAAAAATAATAAGTATGGAAATGAGAATAAATGTGTAATGTGTGTTATCTGTGATCACTTTAGAAAAATACTAATACGTAAAGTTGAAGACCTCAAGTTTGGGAATGGTTTCTCTCTAGGGGTATCTACCTTAGAGACGAGGTAGGAGTCCTCGATTTGTTTGGGTTTCTGGTGTGCCGGTTGTGCCCTAGTAAGGTCATAGTCTACTCTATAGGTGACCTACAAGCCCTATATGGGGTATCGTTACTTAAGGATTAGGTGTTCGAGGTGAGGAGAGTATTGTGCGCCTTGTGCATCAGTATGACCAGACTGTTGTTGTGCCTCGGGGTTGGATGGTTGGAGGGTACCGGGTTGCCTTGTGCGTCGGTATGACCGGTGTACTTTTATGTCTTCGGGCTATTATTGTATCCCCCTCGAATAAATAAAAATGGAAATGATATGATTTGATTGGAATGATTATTATTGGATATTAGATTGGTCTAGTAGTAGCCGTTGTGCCTACCTGTGGTTTTGGGTAGTAGTTGTTGCCTCTACCTATGGTTCAGGTGGTAGCCTTCGGGCCTACTTGTATAGGTATTATGTATGTAAGTATGCCTATGACATTATGTATATTATTATACTATATCTATAAATATACCATTGATGTTATGTATTTTAATTTACTATACCTGTAAGTGTACTTGTGAGATTATGGATTTTATTATCCTGTATCTGTAAGTACACATATGATGTTATGTATTTTATCATATTCTACCTATAAGTATACATTTGATGCTATGGATTTTGTTATAGCTTACCTGTGATGTTATAAATTTGGTTGGGAGTTATGCTGAGACATGAGTCATGCTGTGGATGTTATAATTGTTATGCTAGAGTTTGGGTTCTAATTATTACTTCTGAGAACATCTCTGGCATGTTAGTCTGGTAAGCTTTTGGTTGTTTTAGACAAATGAAAATGAGTAGTATGTGGCTTTAATAGAATTTGACCGTCTAAATGATTAATGTATATCAATCCTCGTATGAATACTTAAATGTCTTGTACCTGTTAGTTGTATGCCTTACATGTGTTCCGTACTAATTTTTCATATTAGTTTGGTATAAAGGGTTATTCAGTACCATAGTACCAACAGGTTCCGTTTTATGGTCCCCTGCCTATTCAATGGGCAGTCTTTACCTTACAAGATCACTTTGAGGGTAGGATATGAGGAATTCAAATAGAGGGTTGAGAGTTAGAACTATCCGGTGTTTTCCCAGACTTCTTTTGATCAGAATATTCCATGGACTCTTAAATCCCCTACTATTTCCTTTTGTTATATTGTAACTATTTGCCTAATCTTCTTTTATTTATCAGGAAAATATAATTTGTAATGAAATTCCATCCTACCTTTGTTTTAATATTATTTAATTAAAGTAATATTTTAACCTTAGCACTTAGTCTAAGAACGGTAGAGGATGCCAGACTTATACTGAGTGTGGCGGTAACACCCATTGATTTTGTAATTAACGCTTCCACAAAACAAAAATTTTTAGTGGTAAAATTGGGGGTGATACAACCACTGTCCTCCTCCATTAGAATTTTATGCATGCATATAGATGGACAGGTTCCTTTTAAGTCTACAATGGTCCAATTAAAAACTCTTCTATGCTCCTTAAACACACTCACTGGCTTCTTTCCATCAACCTACTCAAAGAAGATGAAATAATCACTGGAAGAGAAGTAGAACCATCAAAAAATATTTATTTCAAATGAGATAGGAGAGGTTTAACTCAATCTAAGGACGCTCTTTGATGGAGGGTTTTAATTTTTTTTTATCTCATCATTCTCTAAGCCTCTAAATGGTGGCCTTAAAATCTAGGATATGAACAAGACAAATTCAAATAGTGGATTGCTTCTATAAGTCTTTCATCTTTCTTATGCTCATCAAGTCCATTCATGAGACTTGCTTATAATGGGTCATCTAATCTCTTCACCTAAAAATACTCACTAACATACTCATCAATAGAATTAATGCATAAGCATGTATCTTCTTTATAAGGGTGTTTCATTCCATCAAATACATGAAAAAAAATGTATTCATCATTAATTCTCAAAATTAGTGTACCCTCATCAACATCAATAAGAGATCTACCTATGGCCAAAAATGGTCACCCTAGAATTAGAGGTACCTCATGGTCCTCTTCCATCTATAAAATGACAAAGTCCACAAGAAAGGTGAACTTGTCAACTTTTACCAACACATCTTTAATAATGCCAAACGGATACTTGATTGATCGATCCACCAATTGGAGAGATATAGTCGTTCCCTTTGGTTCACTTAATCCAAGATTCTTGAAAAATGGAAAAGGGCATGAGGTTAATGCTTGCAGCAAGATTGTAAAGAACCTTAATAAAATATAAACTACCAATATTATAAGAAATAGTAAAACTCCCTGGATCTTTTAGCTTAGGTAGTAGTTTGTTTTAGACCACTATAGAACACTCCTCTTTAAGTCTAACCATCTTGTGATATTCTAGTTTCCTGTTGTTAGCTATAATTTCCAATAAAAATTTAGCATAACTAGGCTTTTAGTTAAAGCATTAGCAAATGGAATATTTATATGAAATTTCTTAAAAATTTCAAGAAACTTAAAAAAATTATATTCAATTTCTGTTGTTTCAACATTTGAGGAAATGAGATGCAAATTTGATAAGGTTTTACCTTATTATGTAAACCCTCACTAGGTGTAGGGTCATCTCTTACCTCCTTTCGAAAATTAGAAATTTCTATGGACTACTTATCAACTATTGTTTTCTTACCCTTTCTTCCAAGCTTGAAGGTGGTATATTAGAAATCTTTACCACTCCCCAGAGTGATCATATTTGGAAACTATCCTACTTGCACCTCCAAGTTCTTCAATGAAGCCTCTTGATTTTGAATTCAAGTGTCTTGATTTTCGATTCTAGACTCACTTTGGTTTATGAACTTAATAAGCAATTCTTCTAAACTTGGTTATGGTTTAGGGGTCATGGATTGGTATCCTGGAGGTGGTCTAACTTGGCTTGGAGTCTGAGTTAGGTTTTGATTTCTCAAAAAAAAAATGGGTGATTCCTCCAACAGATTGTAGGTGTCCGAGTAAGGATTGTTGTTGGATTTGAAATACCCCAAAACCCTAATTTTAGAAATTATGGTCAAATAAGGATTTATTAGTAAAATTAATCAAATAAATTATTTTATTAAAATAAAGGGAATTAATTGAGGTAAATCAAGGAAAAATAATAAAGAATTTAATTAGGAAAAATTAGGGTTTTTTGCTAATTAAAATAAAAGTTAAGGAAATTTTATTTAAAATAACCCAAATTATTCTAAAAAGATATTTAATCATTATTTTTCTAAATATTATTAATTTAAATATTCAAAAATACCAAATTCCAAAATTACCCCAACCCATATATTTTCTCTTTCTTCCTTTTTTTTCCTTTTTCTTCTTTCTTCTTTCTTTTCCTTTTTCTTTCTTTTCTCTCCTTCTCCTTTCTTCTTTTTTTCCCATCTTCCTTGACTG
Organism: Tamarix austromongolica; assembly: GCA_039764185.1. Lineage (NCBI taxonomy): Eukaryota > Viridiplantae > Streptophyta > Magnoliopsida > Caryophyllales > Tamaricaceae > Tamarix > Tamarix austromongolica. Next base: position 32,146,353 of record CM077813.1, on the reverse strand, counting down.
GGCTGGCCTGCGCAGCCCTAGTCCCCTTCCTTTCCTTCTCCTTCGGAACGACCCAGGCTTGAGCGACGATTGCCCCTCACCCATCGCCCAGCTGCTTGGTCGGCTTCTTCCTTTTTCTTTATTTCCTCCTAGGACCGACCAGTCCAACCCTTCCTTCTTCTTCCCCAGCCCACGCGACCTGCAACCCCGACCTATAGCACCATTTCCACTAGCTGCCACTAACCGCTGACCAGCCCATCCTTTCCCTCTCTCCCCCACCATTTTCTTTCCAATTTCAACCCAACCAAACTGTCCTCCCTCCTCATGCACACCTACAATTTCCTTTCTTCTCCCCTCGACCAAACATGTATGTGCCATAGCAGAGACTACACCACCTGCCACCACTGGCCAGTAGTCTTGCCTTACCTACCCCCCTCTTTTCCACTTCCTCCTCCATCGTTTTCCCCTCTAATTGGCTCATAAATACCAAAAGGGTTGCCATAATTGGGCTCCTTTGATTCGCAGCCCAAAAAACCCACCTTTACACCACCTCCCAAACAGACGCCTATCCCACCACCGTCAACCATCGCCGCTACCCATATAAGCATTTCATGCATCACCCTCTACCAAACTAAGCCTCCCTTCTCCCTCAACTTACCCTGCACGAGCCACCACGGTTGTGCAAAGTTTCCCTCCCGATAAGCCCCTTGGACTTCTGCCACCCTTCGCACCACCATCCACCACCAATCCCGCCTCAACCAACGCCCTATCTACCCTCCAAAGAAACAAAGGGAGGTTTTTCTACCTCCCCATACCTCCCTCTCCCCCTGCCTCCCTCTCCTTCTCCCTTATCCTCCCTCCACCACCTTCAACTACCACACACGTCATTGTGCGCCGCCACCTTTGGCTACACCACCACCTTTATTCCACCCCTCTCCACTTGGGGCACCCTCCACCACCTCAATCACCCCCTCAATCCCATACTACCATCTCTCCACCTTTCTTCTTCCTCCACCACCACTGTGCACTACTGCCAGTGTTACCGCCATCATTAGATGGTACTCTAACCTTCCCAACCCCTAAACCCATTTTATACAACTATTAGCTATTTTTAATAAGTATTAGTAGTAGTAGTAGTAGTAGTAGTATTTAACGTAACTTTAGAAATATTTCTAACTAATGTAATTACTATTAAAGATCTAAAACTTCTTTATTATTATTGTTGTTGTTGTTGTTAACATGTCATATATCACTAACCTTACTATCACTACTAACATTATTATTATTAGGATCATTATGGTCACTACTTTTATATTTCTAATATCACTATTATTATTATTATTACTAGGGTTTGGGTTGATATTAGTATTATCACTACAACTACTATTACTATTATTATTAGTAATATTAAAACTATTACCTTTAATAATATAAATATCACCATGAACTTATCTATTTGAAGCCAAAGGAGAAGCATGAATAGGAGAAATCCATGCTTTTTCTTTTTATTTACCAGCCACAACAACAAGTCTTTGAATAGAGATTAATTAAGGTTCTTAAATTACAACACCACCCTATGAAACTGGAGTGAGCACAAAGGTCTCATTTGAAACTATCACCTCCTTATCTGATACTACTGGTTGACGCTGAGAAGATGATGCTTTTGCATCTTTTGGTTTTTCTTTCCTCATTACCATAAAAATATCATCTAGTTGAGGTTGAGAAAATAATTCTAGATTATATTGATGTTCCTTCCTTACCCAACTGTGTTTGTAAACCTTAGCATTAGGTTTTAACCAATAGTGATGCACTGTCGTATGTACAAAAAATCTAATAAATAAATCCTAATTTTCAAATACGTAGTATATGGCAAGAAGGAGTCGAACCCACAAGGAATGGTATTTTAATCTCTAAGTTTGCAATTGATGTTATAATCCCGTTTATACAATTTCCTTAATTCTAATACTAAATCTAAATATACTAAGATTTGATCATTAGTTGATGAATAGGGGAGTAATGAATTGATGATGGAATCAAAATATCAAATACTCAAAAAAGAAGAATGACTCTATATGATTTAGTGTTGACCTTTAGAAGCTCATAATAATTCATTCCTTTACTTTCTCTCCACCTTAATAAATTGAATAAGCTCTCAATTTATTTCCTATCCATTTAATAACCTAGGTTACAAACACTAGATTCAATTAATGGCAGCATTATGAATGGAAAGAAGTCAACTACAATCATAACCACATAAGCTCGGATTATGCAATTGTATGAATTAACGGATAAGATTAACGATTAATCTTCTTGCTACTTTAGACAAATTAATTAACAATTACGGGTTAATTACGTTGTCTTAGCAAATATCAAGTTTTAAACTAAATAGGTGATCAATCTAATTAGTTTAAATTCTTAATCTATGATACAAAATCATTCAATTCGATCCGTTAATTCAATTAAATTTCATCTAGAACCAAACATTCAAAGTACGTTATTGTATTTGAAACATAATTCCATCCTCAAATCATCTTACCCAGTTTTATTTACTCTATCATCTGCATATTTAGAAACCGCACTATTACATACAATGATTTGAAATTAATGCCAACAACACTACCACAATATCCAATAGTAATATAACAAAACAACAATAGAATAAACAAAAGTGTCATAGCAGGTAATTTACTTGTATTTAATCAAAATGGAGAGACTGCAATTGATAAAGGAATAGAGAGGAACTTATCAATTGAAGTATAGATTGTTAATTTTTCACTAGAATTCAAGAAGATAAAACGAAGTTGGAATTGTGCATTACATGTATATTCTAAAGGGAATAAAGGAAGAGAGTACATTGAAAATGTTTCGACATCTAAAAGAATTCTCCCCGAACCCTATTTTGATAAAGAATATATCAGAAACAGGTCACGCGGACGGTTACAATTTTTAAGGGAAACACGGTCCGTGTTTTGGAAACACTGGACCTCCATGTTTTTCTCCAACTTCTCTACTGACTGCTAGATTTTGAATCAATGCCAAAGATTTTTAACATGGCCCGTGTTTAAGAAACACGAGGGTGCCGTGTTTTTGGGTCTTTCACTATTATTCCTTTGCAATTTGAGCACAACTTCTCTTAGTGTATTTGCTTCAATTCCAAATTTTCTCCCCTTGATTCAGTGTTTCTTGATGTGTTCTTTACTTGATTTATTCGTTTCATTGATTTCTCCTTGAATTTCCTCAATTTTTTTTCTTTTCCTGCAAAATCTATTCAAAAGAAAAAACCCAATGAAAAGATTAAATCTTATAAAATTTATGAGGGATAAAAGACATTTTTATGCATGAAAATAATCTATAAATCCCATTTATCAAATACCTTCATGCTTGAATCATTGTTTGTCCTCAAGCAACATCATAACATGCACATGAATACATCAAGAAATGCAAGAGAAATAAGTTACGGATTACAAGAATTATTAGATTGAAATTATTCATTTACAAAGCTTAACACTGCATTGGGACTTAAAATACTTGTAAATCATGAAATCACAATGATACAAATATTTTTGGACCACACAACTAAATTACCTTACAAACAGTTTTATCAAATGCTCAAACGATTAAGGAATGAAAGTTATAATAGTTAGTATCTCACCATGCAAAGTTAGATTAAGACTGATGAAATTCAAATTGGTAGGTTCTTATTTTCGGTTTGTGAAAACACTCACTCTCATGTGTGTATGGTGTGATGTGGTTACTCTCAAAACTTCTCCAAATGATAATGATGGCCCATATGTTTGCCATTATTCTCAATTCGCCACCACTGAAAAGAACTGAAGCATATAAGAATCAAAAGGTCTTAAATTTGGTTGTAATGGGGCTAGGGTTTTAAGGTAAGATAGAATTTTGGGATTGTGGCTAAACTCCATTAACTAGAGAAGAAAACTATATATACACCATATATGTATATACATGGAAAATACAATCCTTCCCAAAATTCTTCCAAATTTTTTTTTATATATATCTTACCCTTGCTCTTCAACCATATAAAGAATAAAAGATTTTTTTTTTTGAAGTGCACCCCCATGATTAGATTTAAACTTATCAACAAACTTTTTCCCAAAAATTTATTGCTTCACTAGTTATAGAGTAAGGATGGAAAATTTATACGGGTATTAGTTGTTAATATCAATAGAATAAGGCTTAGGCTCAAAGGGGTTTATGTAAAGGGATAATAGTTTTTAAGGTAATCTTTTTGGTCATTTGGTGGCTAACAAAGAAAGAAGAGTGCCTTTATCAGTTTCAAATATCCTAAAGTTCTATGCAATCTTGAAGAGAACTAATGGAAAATTCTAGTTTCACATACCATTGGAGAGTACACACAAAAGTAAAATATGTTCTGGATAAACAATGTATCCAATGATTAGGTTCAAGTGCTCACAATGGTGTATCTACCAATTTTTAATTCCATTTCATCTCATTCATAGTCAATGCATGGTTTGATTCCTAACCATTCTTACTTTATTTCCTTTACTGTTATCACATTTTCAATTTCTATTTTTTAAGGTTTCAGAAGATGTTGATCAAATCATTCAATAGGTATGAAAAATATCCTTTGTGAAAATAATTTAGTCCCATTACTTTGTTTTACTTCATAAATGGATAACTCAAATCTAATACTTCCTCTTCTAAAATAAACCAAAAAACCAATACAAAAAAAGAGATAGAAAGTAATAAACTAAATAAGTACCACTACATATATATATATATATATATATATATATATATATATATATATATATATATATATATATATATATATATAATGCATAAAGACTATTTCTACTTAACAATTATCACAAACCTACAAGCTCACCCCCCCTACTTATCATGTTTATTGTCCCCAATGAACAAACCCAAGAAAAAATTGAAGATGTGGATTCAAGAAGGAGGTGGAGGCGGGTCTCGATGACCGAGATGAAACTCGTAAAGAGATTTCATCATCTTCATCATTTGATCTTGATTGTGGCGAATGGAATCTAATTGGGAATACACTTGAGTTTGGAACTAGAGATGCCATTCTGGAATATAAGTTGAAGAGGAAGAAGAACTAGCTTGTGATTGAGGTGGGCGAGGCGGTGGTGCATGGTCACCACGAGTAAGGATGGGATGCTCGATGGCTAGAGGGGCAGAGGCATCTTCGTCATCAAATGGCTGCCAATTATGCGGGTTTAAAGGGTCGGTTTTGGCAAGGTTAGGTAGAGGGAAATAAGCACAGCCTTGCAATACAAGATACCATGCATTGCCTCTATGCTCAATGAGTTGCGTAAGATGGCAATGTTCTATATCAATACGCGTGCTCAAAGCTTCTACGGGCATATCCTCGGGAAGAAGTATGTCCAAGCTTAAACAAATGGTGGTAATTAAACCACCGATGACTATATCGCCTTGTTTTGAATTGCCTACCCTCTGAAATTGCTTAGCTAGAAAATATGCAGTGTCAACAGAATAATGTTCTAGCATAGAATAGATGAAAAAAAGTTCAATGGATTGGACCACCTCGGTATTATCTCCCCTCCCAAAAACAATTGTAGCTAAGAGCCTTTTCTAAATAACGGAAGACGAGATTGAAAATCCTAGAAGATTTTGCTTCAGAAATTTGAAAAGTATCCGGAGTAGGCATATTTGAGACATCACCAATTTTTGCGGAAAAATTATTCGCATGGAACGAGGGAAGTATGAAACAATAGCCCCTTGGAGGCAACATAAAGATATGTGCTAGTTCATGTAGGGATAATTGTCTATCCTCATTAAAAAAAGGAAAAAACAGATATACCCTTGGTCATTTTGAGAATCACTAACGTCAGCATATAGTTTGAAAGTACTTAAAATTCTAATGTTAAATGCCTATATGTATGATTAGTACAATAGACGAAATTGTGCAGACCTACATTTTGAAGTAGTTGCATTACTTGCTCATGAATGCCTAAGGTATGTAGACAACCATCATCTAAATACCTAGAACCAATAATACGCCATTGAGACAAGTAATCATACATTTGTTGTTGTTCCGGGGTATTAAAGATGATACCTAATTAGTTTGGCCGGTTACGTTGGTTCCATTGTTGAGTTGGTGATGATCGAGGCTTTGAAGATTCGCCTTCGGACAATTGTTTCTTTTTCGGTGCCATCTACACAACATGAAGACATTAGAAAAGTGATAAATTTATGCTTGGTTTGCATGTGTAATATAGCACAGAAACATGTCCAATGCTTACTGAATTGTATGCTGATGAGAATAACATGCATAAGCATTTTCACAGTCTCAAAATGCAAGAATAAATAAATTCTTCCTTCACCCATGAATTTAGCATATACCCTCAATTGACAATTAATGTATGCAATTGGCAACAAAATTTCAATTTGGAATTGATTCAACACATGTGCCCTAGACTTGTAAATAATCCATGATTATATACATTGTAAGTTTGGCAACAAATTCAACCCACATTTGCTAATATAAGGTCATAATCTATTTCCAAGAATACTGAATCTGGACAATCATATAACAAGTGGAGAATCAAATTTATTTATTTTTTTACAGAAAATTTGAAATAGGTACATACCTCTGTACTATGAGTATGGATGGATAAAATTAAAAAAAGAAGATGGAGATTGCTAAGGATGGTGGATTCAACAAAAGCCCTAAAGCAATTCACTAAAATTTGGAAAATTTTTGCACGGATTGAAGTTAGGGTTTGAGAAAGAGATGTGTTAACTCTACAATGGTGCTAGCAAAAGAGAGGGCTAAGAAAGAAAATTATAGATGGAGGAATGATATGGATGATGAATGTGAGTAGGAATGGTTGGAATTAAAGGAATTGGTTTAGAAATAGAGGATTTTGAAGGAAGAAAATTGGTATGGTGCGCAGGGGAAATAGTTTCAAAAGGAATGAGGGGTGTGTTTTTCAGATCTAGAAACACGGGAGAGAAAAGGAAGTTTTTTTGAGAAACACAAACCGTATTTCAGAAATACGGTACCCCTGTGTTTCTTTTTGAACTCCCTGGTTCAGGGAGAAAATTGACAGACAGAAAAACACGGGACGTATTTGTAAATACGGACCCCCTGTGTTATTTCAAAAACTCTCTAGAATTTCTAAAAAATTGACAAACAAAAAAACACATGCCGTATTTGTAAATACGAACCCCTTATTATTTCAAAAACTCTCTAAAATTTTTGAAAATTTTCCCTGCTATATAAACACGGGCCATGTTAATAAACATAGGCCCCCCTTGTTTTTACGGAATGTTTCTGCCTTTACTATTTTTCGTCTGATGGGAAAAACACGGGGCATGTTGTGGAGATACGGTGCCCCCGTGTTTTTAATTTATATTTTATTATAGGAATATGAATACAAATGTACTTAAAATTAACTTCCACACACATAAACATGATAAACATACAATACCAAACCAAATATATAAAAAGAAAAGTATGAGGTACGGAAAACTTATGTACAACACTTGGGTGTTTCCCAAGTGATAAAATTCCACTCTTTCATCCTTCATAATTGGGAATGGTAAGATCTACCACTTCCAGATTTTGCACATAGTGTCCTTCATAAAAAATTTTGAGACGGTGTCCATTCACTTTCCATATCTTTCCTATTTTTTCACTCTTAATTTCTACTGCACCATGAGAAAACACATTAGTTACAATAAATGGGCCGATCCATCTCGACCTTAATTTCCGTGGAAACAACTTCAAACGAGAATGATATAGTAAAACTTTTTGACCGATTTCAAAACTATTTCTAAGAATGAACTTATCATGAACTGCCTTAGTTCGATCTTTATATCTCAATGCAGTTTCAAAAGCATCATTTCTTATCGCTTCCAATTATTGTAGTTGGAGTCTTCTATGCCTTCCAATTTCAGTTGACTCCATTTTACATTTCTTTACGGCCCAAAAAGCTTTATGTTCCAATTTAACTGGAAGATGACAAGGCTTACCGTAAACTAGACGATATGGTGACATACCAATTGGAGTTTTGAAAGCTGTACGATAAGCCTAGAGAGCATCATTGAGATGTAAGATCTAATCCTTTCTTGTTGGTTTCACCATCTTTTCTAGGATTGATTTGATTTCTCGGTTGGATATTTCGGCTTGACCATTGGTTTGTGGATGATATTTGTAGAGATTCAATGTGTCACATGATATTTCTTTAACAATGCTTCTATTGTTCTGTTGCAGAAGTGTGAACCTTTGTCATTAATAATAGCTTTTGGTAAGCCAAACCTTGCAAAAATGTTAGTCCGAAGAAATTCTGCAACAACCTTAGCGTCATCAGTATGGGTGGCCTTGGCCTCCACCCATTTTGACACGTAATCAACAGTGACAAGAATATATTTGAAACCAAAGATGGAAAGGGACCCATGAAATCCATACCCCAAACATCAAAGATGTCACATGCTATGATAGGAGTTTGTGGCATTTCATTTCTCGGACCTAGTCCCCCAGTCTTTTGATATTTTTCACATGTTTTGCAAAATTCATAAGCATCCTTAAACAATGTAGGCCAGAAAAATCCACTCTCTAAAACTTTATAAGCTGTTCTTTTAGGACCAAAGTGCCCCCCACAAGCATAACTATGGCAAAATGTTAAGATAGAAAGAATTTCACTATCAGGAATACACCTTCTAATGATTTGGTTAGCACATTGTTTCCACAAGTATGGATCATCCCATACAAAATATTTTGCCTCACTCTTCATGCTATCTTTCTGTGCTTTAGTAAAGTGTGAGGGAAATACCTTTGTCACCAGAAAATTTACCATGTCAGCATACCATGGTATCTCATTCCCAATGACATGAAGTTATTCGTCCGGAAATGCTTCATTGATAGGTTCCTCAACTTCAACTTCCTTGATTAACCAACTTAGATGATCTGCTACTCCATTTTTTTATCCTTTCTTATCTTTAATACATATATTGAATTCTTGGAGTAGAAGTATCCATATAATTAATATGGGTTTCGCTTACTTCTTTGCTAATAAATATTTCAACGCTGCATGGTCAGAATAAACAATTATTTCAGTTCCTAACAAATAAGAACGAAATTTATCCAAAGCAAAGACAATGGCAAGAATCTCCTTTTCATTAGTTGTGTAATTAAGCTGAGCTTCATTCAAAGTTCATGAGGCATAGTATATCACATGTGGATCTTTCCTAATCCTTTGACCTAACACTGCACCAACAGCAAAGTTAGATGCATCACACATTAATTCAAAGGGAAAGTTCCAATCAATTGGTTGAAGTATGGGTGCAGTGATCAATTTTTCCTTTAGGTGGTCAAATGATTTCTTACATGCATCATCAAATTGAAACTCTATTTCTTTTTAAAAATCTTACATAATGGTTGGACTATTTTAGAAAAATCCTTAATAAATCGGCGGTAAAATTTAGCTAGGCCCAAAAATGAACGCACATCTTTAATACTTGATGGATTAGGTAATGAAGCTATAAGATTGATTTTTGCCTTATCTACTTCAATCCCTTTAACCGAAATAACATGTCCCAAAACTATTCCTTGTTGAACCATAAAATGTCATATTTCAGAGTTTAGCACAAGATATGTTTCAAGACATCTTTTCAAGATAAGAGTTAAATTACCTAGGTATTCTTCAAAAGTATCTCCATGAATACTAAAATCATCCATAAATACCTCGATAATTTTCTCCAGATATTCAAAAAATATGCTTACCATACACCTTTGAAATGTAGTTGGGGCATTACATAATCCAAATGGCATGCGTCGATACACAAACGTACTGTAAGGGTATGTAAATGTGGTTTTCTCTTAATCTTTTGGAGCTATGGGAACCTGCACATATCTAGAATAACCATCAAGAAAACAATAATAAGCATGACCTGCTAGCCGTTCTAACATTTGGTCTATAAATGGTAAAGGAAAATGATATTTCCTAGTCATGGAGTTCAACTTCTTATAGTCGACACATACCTTCCAACCATTTTGAACTCTAGTAGGAACCATTTCTCCTTTATCATTTTCCACTACTATTATTCCTATTTTCTTTGGGACAACTTGAAGAGGACTAACCCAACTATTATCAGAGATTGGGTATATGACTGCCACACTTAACCATTTTAACACCTCTTTCTTCACAACCTCCATCATGATCAGATTCAACCTACATTGTACTTGTCTACTTGGCTTCACATCATCTTCCATTAAAATCCGATGCATACATATTGAAGGACTAATACCCTTAATATCAGCAACTATCCATCCCAAAGCAGATTTACACTTTTTCAAAACATTGACCAGTTTTTCTTCTTGTTGGGATGTTAGTTCACTAGACATGATAATAGGAAGGGTATTTTTATCTCCTAATAATGCATATTTGAGATGGTTAGGTAGAGGTTTCAACTCCACTTCAGGTGGTTGCTCTATGGAAGGTAGAGGTCTATCTAATGTCAATGGCAAATCCACAAATCTTCTAATTCTACTTGGACATGCTTTCAAAGCAGGCACTACCTCTTTGATTTCTTCTTCAACATCATACATGTTATTTAGTTCTTTCAATCCTTCAATTTCTATGCATTGTGTCAAGGTTACTTCTAAAGGATCTGCCGATGATAATTTGTACACCATTTTAGTTAAATCCTCAATGACATCAATCATAGATACCGCTTCACCATCTGTAAGGTATCACATGGAGTCATATATGTTAAACTTAATGGCTTCACCATCAAACTCCATGGTCAACACTCCATCATGGACATCAATTTTTGTTTTTGAAGGTCTTAGGAATGGTCTACCTAACAATATAGGAGAGGAGTTAGCTAAACCATTATCTTGCATATCTAACACATAAAAATCTGCAAGAAAAACCAATTCATTTACCTAAACTAAGACATCCTCAATCACCCCTTCAGGATATGTATTAGATCTATCATCGAATTGAATAATAACATGAGTTTCCTTTAAAGGACCTAGACTTAGGGTATTAAAAATAGATAAAGGCATGACGTTGATTGAAGCACCTAAGTCGAGCATGCATTTTTCATACCTCGTGTTTCCAATCTTGTAAGGTATAGTAAAAATACCTAGATCCTTGCATTTTGGTGGAAGCTTTCTTTGCAAAATTGCTGACATATTTTCTCCCACACTTACCTTTTCATCTCCCTTCAGTTTCCTTTTGTTAATACACAAATCCTTAAGGAATTTTGCATACCTTGGTAATTTTTGAATCGCATCGACGAGAGGGAGATTAACTTCTACCTTCTTAAATATGTCAAATATCTCCTTGTCATAGTTCATCTTCTTATTTCTGGCCGACCTACTAGGGAAAGGAGTAGGAATTTTAATAGGAGAATTTAACTTACCTTTTGTTACTTGTTGCGACTCTTCATTTGTTTCTTCTTCAACAATTGTTTCATCTGACTCTTTTCTTATGTCTTCTTCCTCGCTCGCTTTTCTTGGATCCAACAATTGTTTTCCACTACGAGTTGTGATAGCACTAGCATTTTTTCAAGGATTTCTTTTAGTCTGGCTAGGGAATTTTGAAGATCCTTGTGCTTGTAGTTTCCCAAGGGAATCTACCAGTTGACTCACTTGATTCTCCAAATTATTGATACCATTTCTGGTCTCTTTTTGAAATTGTAATATATTGGTAGCCAAAGATTGCACCAAGTCTTCCAAAGGCATTCCCCCTGATTGTTGTGGAACTTGCAGTTGAGGCATTGGTTGAAATAGTGGTCTTTGGTGATTTGGTGGAACTTGGAAGAATCCGGGAGGTGGATTTGATCCTTGTTGATTTTGATAAATTTGTGATCAGAAATATGAATTACCACCTTGTTGAGTATTTCCATACCTTAGATTTGGATGATCCTTCCATCCAGGATTATATGTTAGAGTAAAGGGATCATTTCTTTTTGGTAATGGTTGTCCTCCAATGGAATTCACTTGTTTTTCTTCCTGCAAAGTAGGACACATATCAATAGGATTCTCGGTAAAAGAAAAAATTCCATATACCTTGGCAGGAATGTTTTCACCTACAACTCTTTCTACAAGAGCTGTCAAATTCGATGCTTGTGTTTTCAATTTAGAAATATTGGTTTCTTTCACCTGTTGAGACATAGAAGTATTACCCCTATTGCAATATTGAGAGTTAGATGCCATATTAGAAATTAATCTTTTAGCCTCGGTGGGTGTCTTATCAACCAAGGCACTACCACTAGCAGCATCTATCATATTGTGATCCATAGGAGATAAACCTTCATAAAATTATTGTATTAATAATTGTTCACTAATTTGATGATTAGAACAACTACCACACAATTTCTTGAAGCATTACCAATATTCATGTAATGATTCTCCTCCATCTTGCCTAATACCACATATTTCTTTTCTTATGTTAGTTACTCTCAACAAAGGAAAATATTTTTCAAGGAAAACCTTTTGCATGTTAGTCCAAGTATTTACCAACCCCGCTAGTAAATCATAGAACCATTCCTTAATAGCATCAGCTAAAGCAAAAGGAAAACCTTTGAGTTTAAGTTGTTCTACACTTACTCCATTCGGTTTCATACCAGAACATGCCATATGGAATTCCTTAAGAAATTTATTTGGATTAGTGAAACAACCTAAAACCATGGAGTTGTTGTCTCTAAAACTTGTAAAAATAGGTAAAGCGTGTATTAATCTAGGTTTGATCTCACAAGTATCATTATCAGTAGGATAATTAATGCATAAAATATTAGGGTTGAAGACAGGAGCAGCTAGCTCCTTGAGAGTTTGATCTACCATAGGTTAATCGATGTGGCAAGGTATACTAAACAGAGCCTCTATGTGGTCTTATCCCAAATCTATGAAACTTCCTTCAGAAGGCAATGGAGTATGACTAGCGTGTTCCAATTTCCTTCTTGTTCGGGTTGCAATTGGAGAGGAAGAATTTGGATCTATGGATGGAATAATTTGTCCTTGATGCTCTATTGCGAACGACCTCAATTGCGAGTGCCTGAAGATTTCACACAATTAAAGAATAGATGAGTACACTTGGAGATTTTATTGAAAACTAAAATAAGAAACAACACCAAAAACAAAACTAAAGATTATAATCGCCATTCCCCGGCAACGACGCCAAAAATTTGATGCACTGTCGTATGTACAACAAATTTAATAAATAAATCCTAATTTCCAAATATGTAGTATATGGCAAAAAGGAGTCGAACTCACAAGGAATGGTATTTTAATCACTAATTTTATAATTAATGTTATAATCCCGTTTATACAATTTCATTAATTCTAATACTAAATCTAAATATACTAAGATTTGATCACTATTTGATGAATAGGGGAGGAATGAATTGATGATGGAATCAAAATATCAAATACTCAAAGAAGAAGAATGATTCTATATGATTTAATGTTGACCTTTAGAAACACATAATAATTCATTCCTTTACTTTCTCTCCACCTTAATAAATTGAATAAGCTCTAAATTTATTTCCTAACCATTTAATAACCTAGGTTACAAACACTAGATTCAATTAATGGCAGCATTATGAATGGAAAGTAGTCAACTACAATCATAACCACATAAGCTCGGATTATGCAATTGTATGAATTAACAGATGAGATTAACGATTAATCTTCTTGCTATTTTAGACAAATTAATTAACAATTACGGGTTAATTGCATTATCTTAGCAAAGATCAAGTTCTAAACTAAATAGGTGATCAATATAATTAGTTTAAATTCTTAATCTATGATACGAAATCATTCAATTTGATCCGTTAATTCAATTAAATTTCATCTAAAACCAAACATTCAAAGTATGTTATTGTATTTGAAACATAATTCCATCCTCAAGTCATCCTATCCTGTTTTATTTACTCTAACATCTGTATATTTAGAAACCATACTATTATATACAATGATTTGAAATTAATGCCAACAACACTACCACAATATCCAATAGTAATATTAAAAAAACAACAATAGAACAAACAAAAGGGTAATTGTAGATAATTTACTTGCATTCAATCAAAATGGAGAGACTGCAATTGTAAAGGAATAGAGAGGAACTTATCAATTGAAGTGCAGATTGTCAATTATTCACTAGAATTCAAGAAGATAAAAAGAAGTTGGAATTGAGCAATACATGTATATTCTAAAGGGAATAGAGGAAGAGAGTACATTTAAAATCTTTCGACATCTAAAAGAATTCTCCCCGAACCCTGTTTTGATATAGAATATATCAGAAACAGGTCATGCGGACGATTATAATTTTTAAGGGAAACATGATCCATGTTTTGGAAACACGGGACCTCCATGTTTTTCTCCAACTTCTCTACTGACCGCTGGATTTTGAATCAATGCCAAAGATTTTTAACACGGCTCGTGATTAAGAAACACGGGGGTGCCTTGTTTTCGGGTCTTTCACTATTCTTCCTTTGCAATTTCAACACAACTTATCTTGGTGTATTTGCTTCATTTCGAACTTTTATCCCCTTGATTAAATGTTTCTTGATGTGTTCTTTACTTGATTTATTCTTTCATTTCTTTTCCTGCAAAATCTATTCAAAAGAGAAAACTCGATGAAAAGATTAAATCTTATAAAATTTATGAGGGATAAATGACATTTTTATGCATGAAAATAATCTATAAATCCCATTTATCATACAGTATAGAGTGTCATGACAATGTGTACAGAAGGGAGGTTTCCATTCAAAAACTACCTTTTGCACCCATGATTTTCCATTAGGCATAAGCAGTTCCACTACCTCATAAAAAATCTACTACATTAACTTCCCTAAAGAGTCTAGGGAATGAAATATGTTCCCTATTAGCTGTGATTGCATCAATGCATATAGCTTTCCCAATCCGACTCCCTACTAAGCGAATTTACTGCCTACAAATGAAGAGGGAGTCCAAGTAAAGTGACCCATAATGGCATAACATGCCAATCAACCTTAGACATTTGCACTTCAAGGCTCCATTTTTATAGCATCATAGGATGGATACCAAAAGTCAAGTATGGTCGTGAAAGGGCACTCTGCAAGTCTTCCATGTTTTCGAACAAAAAGAGAAAGTAACCAAAATCATGAATCAAAACTTCATGAACCTTTGTCAATGATGACCACTTTTGGTGGAAAAAGCGCATCATTTAAGTGTGAGGAGTTGAACTAGCCACAAAACTTATTAGGGTGTTTTGCTAATGGGTCTCCTCCTCCTTCAAATTAGCTTCATTCATCTAAGCTATCGAAACACCATCAATAATCATCAGCTGTATAAACTGCAAAGTAACCCCAGTCTCTAGTCTACAATTCATCATAACTGTATCTCTCCAGCCACGTTTTCCATCTTGCTCATGTGCCATAGGAGAAGGTTCAGGTAGTACTGTATTTTCCACTTTGTTTTCCAGCACAAGTACACAATCCATTACACTAGAGATGGACAGAGAAAATGAATGCATTGCTTGAAGACCATCCATCAGTACTTGCTCCTTTGAACCCACAACAGCATCTGGAATAGCTCTCATAACAAAGAATTGGTCAACTAGAATTATCTAATAGTGGACATGCTGCTCACCCCAAAAACCATCCAAAACTGCTACATCAACCAACTAAACTTGTGATTTTGTTAGTGATTAATCTAACAAGATAATTAATAAATAGTATGTACCCATTGACTGAAATGAGGGAACCATCAACTGATGGGTCAGAATAGTTTACCAAAAACAAACTAGAGATTATGAAATTAAATTCTATCATCCATTCTATTCATAAGATCTAACTTAGCAAGAAAAAAATAACCATTCGGTTGAGTGATAAGACCATCAGATGGATGGTTCCCTAGGTGTATGAAAATATGAATAAAGATTAAAATAATTTGAAATAACTAGACCTCCCAACGTGCTCCTAAAATCAAATTGGACATAAGATTCATGCTAATAATAAAGATCATAGATTAAGACCAATCAAATTAAGTATCACATCCTCATATGCTCAAAATAACAAAAATCAATCTATTTCACAAACTTTCATTCTAAGGAAAATAATGGCTTAATCATGTTCACATGCTTAAAACTTAAATAATCATTAACCTCATGGTTAGAATCTAAAAACCTTTTTAACAATTCATTAATTTCAAGGTTGAGAATAAAGAAACAACTCATTTAATAACTCATGCTAAAACCAACCATATTCTAAAATTCACACTTATAAACATAAATATACATGTGTGTGTGTGTAAATAACCCATACATTACATTAAAAAATAAAAAATAAATAAAAAACATGTTAAATACAAGATAATAACAAAATAAACCATGAACACCCAAGCTTGTTATATGGTAGAGATTTGTTGTGCCATAACAAAAACTCTATAGAAAAATAAAGAATACTCATAACTTGAAGGCCTACTACAAGACTTTGATTTTTTAAAATAACCTAGAACACAAAAGAGAGTAAAGGAACACTTAAAATAAATTTATAATGAGGAAATGAGAATAAGGAGAATAAAAGTGCAAATCCTCAACCTCAACCCAAAAGATGGATTAGATAAGAGGTGAAGAAGTAAAAAAAAAAAGTATTTAACTCTTCTTAAAAATTAACACTTATTTGTTAATAGAAAAAAGTTATGGTTAAAATAATAATTGTTATAAGAGAAGAGAACGAAAATGTAATTAATAGTGGAGTGTAATACCCCAAATTGAGTGGAGTACTACAAGGATTGATATGGCTACTTATATCAACATGGTATACTATCCTTTTGATGATTCCATCTTAAGAACTCTATAGTTAAGCACGCTGGCCGTGGATAAATTTTAGGATGGCTGACCCTCCTAGGAAGTTTCAGAAATTTTCTAAAAATTTCTCCGGAAGTGCATGAGTGACGACAAAGCATGCTAAAAGGACTCCTGTTGATTTGTGGGGCCAGCCGATCAATCAGAAAGCGCTCCAAGGTAGCCCACGTGTGGTCGTGTCGACTCGGGGTATTACAAATGGTATCAGAGTGAAACCGCGATCGTGAGCTGAACTTGGATGAGCCAGTTAGCCACCTTGCAGGACGATTCTTAGGATGAACTTTATTGAGACATTCATTGGTTGAGGCGCAACGAGGACATTGCGTTCTTTGAGTGGGGGTGAATGTAATACCCCAAATTGAGCGGAGTACTACAAGGATTGATATGGCTACTTATATCAACATGGTATACCATCCTTTTGGCGATTCCATCCTAAGAACTCCACAGTTAAGCGTGCTGGCCATGAAAAAATTTTAGGATGGGTGACCCTCCTAGGAAGTTTCAAAAATTTTCTAAAAATTTCTCGGGAAGTGTGTGAGTGAGTACAAAGCATGCTAAAAGGACTCGTGTTGATTTGTGGAGCCAGCTGATCAATCCGAAAGTGCTCTAAGGTAGCTCCCGTGTGGTCGTGTCGACTTGAGGTGTTACATGGAGAGAAAAGGAAGGAAGGGTCTTGACTTTCAATTAGAACAAGGAAAAGCAAAGAAGAGGAGAAATTTTTTCCACCCTTAGTAAAATATTCTATGGGAAAAGAAAGCAAGTTCATTGGTGGACGTAAGAATCATAAATTGAGACAAAGAAGGAGGCCCTTAGTCAAAATAGAAGAGTTAAAGAGGGGAAAATAAGGCCCAACCCTTAGAACAATTTGTTACAAAGAGAAAACAAACATTTAAGGGTGAGAGTGAGCTAAGAAAAAAATGAAATAAAATAATGAGGATTGATAGGGTTAGTTCGGTCAAATAAAATAAGGAAGAGAGAGGAAGGATGGTTGACTAGTAAGGGTGAAATGGATGGTGGAGTGTTGTGGGTAAAAGTGTAAGAGAATCAAATAATAAAGTGTGAATAAGATGGGAGATGAAGTCAGACCAAATGTCATAGGTAAGATTATATCACATTATTGTATAACGAATCTCTTAGTTTTTCATATTAGAGGACAAAAGGAAGGAAAAATAGAGGAGGGTAGGTAGAGGAAAAGTACCAAAATTCTTTTCATGGATGTTTTAATTAAGGAAAAATGATTTATTAATCTAATTAAAGTAAAATTATTATCTAAGCACCTCTATGTGCATATTAACACAAACACATCATAATCTAAGCATTTCAAAATTATTTAAGAAGCAATCAAATTAAAATTAGAAATAGACATGAGAAACATACGCATCACCCCAGCAATTATCTCAGCCAACTAATTTATGAATCCTAACTATAGTGTTAATACCCCAAATTTCTAAAATGTGTTCGTTATTATAATTATAAAAAATTATTATTAATCAAATATTTTTACAACCCTTTAACCTTTATTATAACTTAAAGAATTTCATTCTAATGATTTAACCCTTCTAACATCTAATTAAACTATTAAATGTACTTCAAAGATTATGAAATTATATAATCATCATGCTAAATCTATAAATAGGACAACAAAATACTAAAAATCTATTAACAAGTTGAGACTATATGTTAAATGATTAATATGCCCCTAAAATAAATAAATAAACAAAGAAAATAGCTTAACTTTTAACAGAATAATATCTAACTACTGAAACTATTTATGTTATTCATTGAATTTCATATAAATACATTACAAATACCAAAGTTCATCCAATTTGCAAGTCAAATGTTAATGGACTTAAATGTCTTTTTTCATGCTAAATGTTCATTATATCATAATTTTTATTATACAAATATTAATAAAGACTTTCAATATATTCAAGCATATCTAAAAAGCCTAAAACTTTCATTAGAACCATATAATTTCTTCTGAACAACCATAGTAAGTAGATTTAGCTAGAGGCCCAAATTACCCTAAAAATACACCAAACTATTGTCAAAATTATACGTATCTTTAAAATGGTAAAAAAAATATCTAAAGTAGAAATTACTTAAACATCCTAGAAAACTCATAAAATTTGAATACATCCACAAAACTTTAGTAAGATAAAACCACAAATGTGAAAATCGTAGAAAACCAAACGTGATATAACCAGCACTTTTATTTATGCGAGTAAAAGAAATTTCATCTACTTCTTGTATATTCATGCTTATCCTTATTTAAAATCTTAGATAAGGGGAAATAGTTTAATATGTGAAATGTAATTATTGAAGAAGAGAGAGGGTGGATGACGAAGTAGGAAAATTATTTGGTAACACTTAGATATTTACAATTACATTTTTGTGTATAAACTAAGAAAATAAGAAGAAAAAAATAATGGAAATAAGGCTAAAAATAGCATACATAAGGTATAAAATAAAGTGCTATAACTTTATTTCATATATTTTTGAAAATTGGGAAGAATTTATATTGTGATGAGAAAGTCAAATTTTGGGGGCTAATTCTACTTAAAATGGTAGAAATTTATCAAAATTTAAAAAAAAAGTTAAGAATTTAATTTTATGTTTATATTCAATATTATAAAATAAAATTATCCCCAACTTATTATATATTTTAGATATTTGCAACACTCATTTTAGGTTTTAAAACACTAATAATGATAAAAATGATAATGAATTGTGTTCATCTATTAAAGTCTCTTTGTAAAATATTGAAAAGGCTATGAGAATTTGAAAAAAAAAACAAGTAATATATTAATATGAATTTGAATTATTCATGAGAAATTGGATGGCCAAAAGCGGCTTAAAAGCCTCATGAGACTCAAAACCATAAGGAAAGGCAAGAAAGTGCAGATGAAATATTTCCAAAAACCTAACCTTGGTATAAATATATCTTTATTTATAATTATAACAAATCTAGATTTTTTTTAAATGAGATATTACATCACTTCTCCCTTAAAAGGAAAGTTGTCCCCGACATTTTTTTAAGGCAAAGATGTAAAACCAAAATCAAATTCGAATTGATGAATCAAGATTCTCTTAGAAGAATATAATTCAAGAAATGATTAAAATATGGTGGGAAATTAGGAAAGTAATAACTCAAAGATCAAAGAGATAAGAGAAATTGTAACACCCCCAAAATTCACTACTAAAAAATTTCGTTAATTAAAAAGGAAATTAGCGGAAGCACATAAATAAAACGTGAACTTTGGGAGTATTAACGCCACATTTAGTACCAGACCGGTTCACTCATACTGTTCCAGTACTAAGTGCTAAGGCTAAAGGAAAATGAAATACAATTCGCAAGAAATTCAACATACTGAAATCAGAGTAGCGCATCAAATCATTTATCAGAATAAAATCCACCAATGGTGGTTACAATAATATCATATATATTTAAAACCAAGAGTGTAAATGAGAATGAGAAAAGGCCTAATGGCACCGGATAATTCCTTACTCTCTTTCCCGTAGTCCACTTGAGTAGCACCTGAAAAGACCTACAAGGGCACTGCCCATTGAATAGGCAGGGGCCCCATAAGGGGAATCCCTTCAGTACTACGGTACTAAGTAACCATTTAATACCACACTTAAAGACAGGCCCGCATACGGCACATAATGCAAGCTACACACATAAATAATGAGAGGTGCATACATAACAATAACATGCATAATAACTTATAAGTCATGATCGATACTTTGGGCCTTAAGCTATGTCATATTGTAAGATCAATACATTCGGGCCTTAAGCCATTATTTCGTCATCATTCAATCAGTATCATATTTTATATCCATGTGAGTGCGAGAACCCCACTATTATAGCCGGTGGACCGGAAAGTATACACTCAAGGCAGAACGCCTCTGACCACTATTATTGCCGGTGGACCGAAAAATAAACACACAGGGCAGAACGCACCTGACCACTATTATTTGCCGGTGGACTGGTCTGGCCCCGACTCACATGGTGTTCCACTATAAGTGATTAGAATTTTTCCATAATCTTATTCACATACATAACTGATTTTATTGAGCTCGGGACCCCCACTATTATTGTCGGTGAACCGGAATACATATAAACTCTTCATCCAGGGCACAACACTCCAAGCCACTATTATAACCGGTGGACCGGTACTCAATATCATAATCATTTGGGCCCGGCTCATTAATATTCCACTTTCAATAATAGTATCTTTCCTTTCTTTAATCAGCACATCAACCATATTTATTTGCCTCGAATGGGAGATCGATAACCCGGGACACAAAGGTACACCGGTCGTACCGGTGCATACCAGCTACTCATTACCCTTCAACCACGAACCCAAGGACGCAAAGGTACCCTGGTCGTACTGGTGCATAAAGCTAACTCAGTACCCTACCGACAAAGACACCTAATCCATAAGTATGCATACCCCCTAACTAGGTTCGTAGAGCTAGAAAGAGTAAGATATAGGGCCTGGCTAGGGCACAAAGGCACACCAGCAAATACCAGAATAATCGTGGACTAAACCACGTCCTTAGGGTAGCGACCCCTAAAGAGTCGTCATTCCCGATCTTGAGGTCTTTCACTTTAAATAATAGTGTCTTAATTAAAGTGATCACAAAAAGCACGATAATCCGATACTTATTCACTTTCAATCGTTCTGATATCATTAATCGTTTCTTATTCAGATGATTATCCAGGATATCACAGAGAAATCATTAAGGCCATACTAATTATCAAATACTCTTGCTTGGCTAATCAGCATTATTTAAATCATATTATAATGGTCCACAATCATAACGACATGTTAGGTACAATTTACTCATTGACCCTTTACTTATACAATTACTGAGTGTCCATTCCTTACTCGCCAAATTACCATCTTACCCTTTAGGTTACATAATTACCAAATTACCCTTTATACGGTTTAGGTTACCAAGTTATCCCCTACACTTTTTAGATCACCATTCACCCCTCATAATTTCTACACTTATCATATTTCCCAATGGTTGGTTAGATCACCAAATCGCCCTTCTCCTTTGTTATAATTACTAAATTGCCCTTGAGTTGGATAAATTACTAAATTACCCTCCTTCATTATCATGATTACTATTTTGCCCCTTTAGTTGGTTAAACAATTATCACTTTACCCTTTTATCGGCTAAATTACCAAATTGCCCCTTTAGTTGGATAAATTACCGAATTGCCCTTCTCCTTTATTATAATTACCATTTTACCCCTATCAATTATTTTAATTGCCATTTTATCCTTTTTAATTATCATAAATCCCAAATTACCCTTCTTCATAATTACAAATATTAATTTACCCTTCTTCATAATCATAATTATTAATTTACCCTTCTCCATTATTAAAATTACCATAATGCCCTTTAATTGGTTAATTTACCAAATTACCCTTCTATAGTATCATACTTATCCAATTGTCCTCCTACAATCATAATTTAATTACTAAATTATCTTTTGTCATTATCATAATTACCAAGTTACCCCTTACTCCCAAGTTTACCATGATTTATTTTTATTTACAAAATTACCATTTTACCCCTTACATCCAATTTTACCATATTACCCTTTTGCTTGTAAATTACCATAATACTCCTTTTACTTTACAAATTACTATTTCACCCTTTCACATCCAAAAATTACCATTTTTATCTTTCCTTACAAAATCACCATTTTGCCCTTCTTTTCCAAAATTACCATATTACCCCTTACTTATAAATTACCATTTCGCCATTCACTTATACAATTACCATATTACCATTTACTTATGAAATGACTATTTTGCCCCTCTACCTCCAAAATTACCATATTAACCATTTTACTTACAAAATTACCATAATATCCTCATTCATCCAAAATTACTATTTTACCCCTACTTCCAAAATTACCATTCTTACCACTTACTTATAAAATTATCATTTGGCCATTTAATCATAAAATTACCATATTATTCTTTTATCTCAAAAATTACCGAAATACCCTTTTCACTTATAAAATTTCCATTCAACCCCTCTATTCACCATTTTTATGAATTTACTAACACTACATAAAATAATGATATTAGTACTTCTTTCTTATCATCTAAGTCCACCAACATGTCATTATTCAACATAATACTCATTAGCAACTACCTACATTAGGTCACATACTTCATAAGCAAAATTACTAAAATACCCTTAGACAACAATATTACTCATGCATTAGCAACATAATACATCATAAACAAGCATTTAACATCTCCATCAATAATCAAACTCCTCCCTTAATTAACATACCTACATATGGCACAAAAGTTATCATGATTTGCCTTTTTTATCAAAACAAAATAAGAAACCATATACATATCATGCTAAGCACACCAAACATGCGTAAAATCATACTAAACCCTTAATGTGCTAGCATACGTTTTTCCATATATTTAAGGGAGGATTAACGGTTACCTTAATCCCGCAAAATATCAAATATTACCAAGCATAATTAGCAACTCAACACCTAAAAATAACATCCATCATTATTATGTTAGAAATAAGAAGTTAAAAGGATAAAACTTTATAAAAACAAATTTATTTAATAATAATACACTTTAATTAAATATGGATATACCTCAAACCTTAACCAAATGAGTTTCAAAATAAGGGGGAGCTCACGCTGCATGAGCAGCGTGAGTCTCATGCAAAATCATGGGGAGAAAAGGGCTCAAAGAGGGTGAAGGGAGAAAAAATTGTTATTTTCAGGTTAGGGTCTTTAGGCTAGAAAAGAAGGTGGATGGGGGAGGTTTCAATGCAAGGGAATGGTGCAGAAGTGAAGAGGGGTGTAGGTGGAGGCTAAGGGTGGTTTCACGGCGGCATAGGGCGGTGGAGACGGCGACGGCAAGGCGGCGAAGTTGGCTGCCGAGAAGGGTCGAAGGGAAGGGGTTGTGAAGGAAGGAAAAGGAGAGGGAAAAATGGAAGGGTGCAAGGGTTGTTTTCGGCCAACTAAGGCAGGGCGGTGGTAGAGGGGGTTGCAGGGTGTCGAACGGTGGGTTGGGTGGCGGCATAGGTGGCCAAAAGGCGGTGGAAATGGCGGTTGCAGGTGGCTCGGTGGTAAGGGGAAGAATGGGGAGAAAAAGAAAAGGGGTGGAGAAGGGAGGAAGTGTAGGGCTCGAGGGGCGGCGTGGAGGTGCAGGGTGGTAGTAGGTGGTGGCAGAAGGCGGCGCAAGGGCTGGGCTCAGTGGTGAAAGCGGCGGTGGGCGGCGGTGATAAAAAAACGGGGAGAAGAATGGAGGGAGAAGGAAGGAGAGAAGAGGGAGTTCGGGGAAGGAGAAGGGCTCGAAAATGAGGGAATGAAGGGTTGGGGAGATGGAGAAAAAGAAGAGGGAGAAGAGAGGGGGCAGCGGCTGGCCGATCGGTGCTGCAGTGGTGGCAGGGCTGTCGGTTGGCAGGGGAAAGAGAGGGAAGAAGAAGGAAAGGGAGAGAGGCACGTGAGCTGTGGTCCAGGAGCCGGTTTGGCTCGAAAAGGGAAGAAAAATGACGGGGGAAGAGAGAGAGGGAGAGGGAGCAGGTGGTGGCAGATGCAGGGCGGTGGTCGGCGTATGCAGGTTGTCGGGCATGGTGGCAACGAAAAAGGAAGAAGAAGAAGGGAGAAGTCGGTCGGTCGAAGGGAAAGGAAATGAGGTTGAACCGGCCGGTCAGGGAAATTTAAAAAGAAAGGAGGCTGCCGGGCTGTGTTGGGCGGGCATGCGAGGAAGAGAAGGGGGACGGCCCGCGTGAGGGAGGGAGGAAAGGAGGGGAGATGGGCCAGTGGCCCAGCGCGCAAGGAGGGGGGAAGAGGAAGGCAGGTCGGGCGGCCCAGAGGGGGAAATGGGAAAAAGGAGAGGAGAAAAGGGAAAAGGAGAAAAAGGATAAAATGGAAAATGGAAAAATAGGGAAAATAAGGTAAATTAATTTATAAAATCATAAAATGTAATATTCTTGATAAATTATTCAATTTAATAAATTAATTCATTATAATCTAATATATTAGTTTAAAAAGGATAATGTTGGTAAAATATTAGTTTTGAAAATACAATAATATGAAAATAGCAAAATATTTATTTTTAATTTATTCAATACTCTTATCCAAACTTACATACTCTAAAATCCATAAAATAATTAAAATAAATAATTTTAAAAGCAAATATTATTTCAAATAAAGGTTATTTATTAAGATATAGGTTTTCAAAATTTTTAGGGTATTGTAGAAATAATGGAGGATTTTGAAACGAATCTCTCTCCAATGTTTATGAAAACTTCTAATTAGAATATATTTGTGCAAATTTTATTTTTACATTATTTAAATCACACTATGATTTTATTTATCTATATTTTCTCAAAAGCACTTTTTAAGGCATATATCACCTTCTCTCTTTTCTATCACTTTCCTCTCTCTTCTAACAACCATCACAGTGTGTTTTTATTCATCAATCCCCTCACCTAAAAAACCACTACCATGCCTCTTCCTAGTCAAACCTTACCTTCCTTACTTCAACTTGTGATCTCGTTATACTTTGGGTTACCTACACTTAACCTAAGTAAGAATTCCCTCTCACCCACTTAGGTATGTCAACCACCACTTCCCTCCTATACACCTCATTCCTAATTCAATTCACTTTCTAACATCTGTATTTGCTAATTCTCTCCCTTTTTCTTTTTAAAAGTTTCCCAAGTATTGGATATTCTCTACATTTAATTTATTTTCTTCTTTGTAGGGAAAATAGAAGATTTCCTCTTTTTCTCTATCCTTTAGTTGAAATGATTATCTCTTCTTTTTTCTCCTAATCTTAGCCTAAGCTCTACTTTGTTTCTCATAAGCAAGGAAGGGTTACAGTTTTGAGAAAGGATGATGACCGCGGGTTTTGGTTTTAAGTTTCAATTCTAAAAAAATGGTGTTATGTCATTTGTCTTCTCCTTCTTATTTCATTTTTATTATGTTTTGAAAAGGAGTTTTAATAGTTTTGATTGTTCATTCTCTTAGGAATAGAGGTCTTCATAGATAACCATCATGTTAGGAGTCTTCTATGCTAGAAGAATTATTTGAGGTTAAGGCATTCTTATCTTTAATATGAACAAGGTATTTTGTTGTTTGTTGTGGTTCCCTCTTCTTAGTGTGTTTCTATGTTGAACATGAGTTAACTGTATTCTAGGATTCGAGTATGTGATAGAGTATTCTTCTTAAAATTTAAGCATGTTTTGGGTTCCTTATATTATGCATAATTTTGGCAGTTTTGACCATGATTTTGTTTAATTATAATATTACCATGTATCCATGTGATTATATGTGTGTAGCATGTCTTTTGTGTATTTTATGACATGCAAGCATGGTAGAATTAGTATGGTAAAGTTAGGTGTAATTTATGTATGCAGATCTCATGTCTTTGTTAGTAAAGGGGTATGTACATATCTTTGAGGTATATGATTATAATGTGCCAAGTCATGTGGCATCAGTGTTTAAAACGAGTGGATGAGGTATCCTAGTACAAGCCCCCTAACACGTCATATTGTCCATTACTTAGATGGATCTGGTATCCCAACTTTTTAGCCCTCACGACAAAGACATTCAAGGTATGGTAGATGAGATATCCTAGTACAAACCTCCTTGATTTACTTTGACCACCTGTGATGGGTGTGGTATCTCATGGTGTGTTGGCAGTTGTACTAGGTGCACTTAATGTATGGTGGGTGTAGTATACCTCAAGAAAATCCCCTTTAATATATCCTAACCCCATATTGTGGGTGTAGTATCACATTGTGTGTGTATGTTGGAATAACTTTTCTTCATAGTGGAGAACTGGGTGTAGTCAAATAGAGTATCTTAATAACTAGAAATTATAAGATCACTAAAGGAAGATATATAACATGGTTTACATTGCATGGTTTTAATGCATTTACTGGATAATTATTCTTTAATGATCTCCATGCAAGAACGCCTTATTATTTTACTATCATGAGCCTAAGTGTTATTTTAGGTTAGTACAATTATCATTGTGTTACTACATAACTTAAATGTGTAGCATGAGCCATTGCCATGTTTTAGGTAGTCTATTTTACCAGTACTTTACTGTACTCGTACAATATTTATGTGGTCACTAAAATGATGCAACTTCTAATCCGGTGAGCAGAGGACGATTTACAAAAATATGATTCTCACCTAGACTATGTTGAGGATGATATTTTGGGCCAGTAGCTAGTCATTGCCTAGGGATCCAAGAGTTAATTTCCTGTTTAGTTAAGATCTAGGCTAACCGGTTAGATATACTTTTTCTCATTATGTAGGGATATTTTTAGTTCCTTCCAATTTTTTTAAACTCTGGGCTTTGATTCCTATATTCAGATTTATTAACTCTCTCTTTTACCTATATTACCATTCTTGCCATTATTGATGTAGAATTATAGTATTACAAGTTATCACACATTCTTTCACAATTTTCCCATTACGCCTTACATCAAGCATAGATTAGGTGAAGATCAGACATCTCCCATGGTTGATGTGGCGGTAACATTCCCTATTTTTCTTTTACAAACTTTTTTGCATTGTCTTTAAATTTGATTTGGGGGTGTTACAGCCTAAGACAAGGAAGCAGTACATGATGAAGCCAACTTTGCTAAAGCACCAGCCACTAGATAATCTGATCATGGTACTTCTATAATTTCAACAAAGGAAAAATACTTTATCATGTCAATCAATTTTCCTAAATATGTCTCCATCTTAGGCTCACTAACTTTATATTGTTTATTGTACTAACCCAAAATAAAATTCATATTATACCATTATGTCATTAGGGTCAACCATAACCACTCTCGCTCTTGATCCTAAGCTTTTGGAAGCCCCGTCAACATATAAAGTCCATTCTCCTTACTCTCTTAAAGTCGGTGATAGACTTAACTCAGCTTCAAATGACCATTTAACAATAAAACTAACTATGGTTCAGCCCTTAATAGTAAGTCATAGGTAGTACTAAATGTCATATTGCCTTAGCTCAATGACCTATGCCATCATTTGTCTTGAATTGTTAATCTTATGCAAGATAATTTTGAGGGAAACATTAGTAAAAATCACAATGAAATAAGAATCAAAATAAGGATTTAACTTTCTTGCAGCAAAGAGTAAGGCATAAATCATCTCCTCCAGGTTTATGTATCAATGCTCGACATCAATCAACACTTTGTTAGTATAGTAAACACACTTTTTTGTTCTAAAGTTTGTGTGTTCTTAAGCTAGAACAAAAGAAAGAGATAATGGCAATGCTGCCAAATATGAGAATAGTATCTCTTTCCACCGAGGTTATCAGGATTAGTAAGCTTTCAACAATCCCCAATCCACTAAAAAGTAACTTTTTTCCTATAAGAGTCAAAATTAAGTCAAGCTCTTGTTAAACCCCTAGCTAAAAACATGTGTAATGCAGCCAATTGCATTACAATTTGTTCATAAGCTGCTAAATGTTTTTTTTTATTCCTACTAGGGCTTGCATATTCAAAATGGCTTCCACCTTTCTAGGATTCACATCTATGCCCTTATTAGAGACCATAAAGCCTAAAAACTTGGCAACATTGGCACTAAATATGCACTATATGGCATGTATCTTCATTTTATATTTTCTAAGAGTGCTAAAAAAATACTCTATAATTCTTGTAAGTGGGATTTCTTTTTCTTATTTTTAGCTATCACATCATCAACATACACCTCTACTCGTCCCCCAATCTATCCTTAAAATATCATGTTTACTAACCTTTGAAAAGTTTCCCATAAGACAAAATGACATTACCTTGTAATAGTAAAGTTCATCATTTGTTATGAATGTATTTTTATCTTAATCAGCATTAGCTAGTTTTATTTGATAGTACCTTGAAAAAGAATTCATAAAACTTAAACTTTCATGTCCATCATTCAGCCAATCTACTTGTCTATTTGAGGGAGTAGATAATCATCTTTAAGATAGGTCTTATTCATGTCTACGAAGTCAACACACAACCTCCATTTACCATTAGTTTTTTTTTTACCAAGATTGGATTAGAAATCCAATATGCATATTTCACATCCCTAATGAACACATGAATTAAGTAACTTTTGCAGCTCCTCTAGATCGCCTTGTGTTTTTCAACCCCAAATGCCTTTTTTTTTTGCTTAACAGGCTTATATCCTTTCATTATATCCAATTGGTGTTTGATTATTTCATATGGGATTTTTTCTTTATCAACTATTGTCCAAAAAAAAAACATCTTTGTTTTTGTACAAAATTTCAACAACATCTCCTTGTCAGTCTCACTAATATCCTTGTTTACTACTACATTGTACTATATATCTCCTCAATTGTTTATCTTTTGTTTCAATAACATTATGAGTAACCTCTCCGAATACATTTAAATGTTCTAGTACTAATGTTTCTAGTGTCTTCTTAACCTAGGAATGTCCTGGGGCTCCTCTTACTTCTACTACATAGCATTACCATGACATTATTCTATCACCCCTAACTTTTCCCCAATAGTCACTAATTGGGAACCTCAATAGTAGCCCGGCCATAAAAATTCTCGCTTGAAGCTTGTTAAGGGATGGTTTTTCCAATATCATATTATATGACAAGGGGAAACCAACAACCACAAAATCTATTTTAATGCTCACTAGAGCCTCCGGCTAACCAATTGTCAAAGCAAGGTCAATCATTCCCTTTAATCTTATAATATTACTCATGAATCTTACTAGAGAAAAAACCTTATTCATCAAACACTCTTCTGCCAATTCTAATTGCCTAAAAGCTTCCACAAAAATAACATCAACAAAACTTTTAGCATCTATAAGGACCATTAATATCATGTAATTGGAAATTTGGACTTCCATAATCAAGGGATCATCATGAGATTCCACCATACTTTTTCCTTTGTCTTTTATCCATAAAATTAACTTTCCATTCACCTATCATTGTTCTCTTACGTCTTTTATGGAAGAGAACTCTTCTAACATATGCCTTTAGGGTTGAATTATTGGTCTCTACCAAGAAATATTGCCCTGTAATCGTATTAATAAATTTTTGTGGCTCCTTACCCTAAGGGGTGGAAGTTGTCAAACCATACCTATTTCTTCTTTGGTCAGGGGCATTTGCATGTTTCTCTTTAAATGACCCTTGCATACCAAATCTTCTACAGTATCCTTAACACTCAATAATCTTATCTGGTGTGTCCAATATCTTCATGATATGCACACCACCTATTAGAGTTTTTGTATTTAGATCTAGTTAGTAGAGGAACAGACCTTAACAATGTGTGTAAGTCATTCTCAACGTTGAATATGTGCTAAATATTAGCCACCAACAAAGTGTATTTATCATATTTTCTAGATAGGTTGTGCTAGACAACTAGGTTTGTCATCGGTCTATGACCCTCTTGGTCTCTTTCTTGTTTGTATACATCTTTATCCAGTCTTGGCTTCAGGATTGATGGTGTCTCCACCTTTCTTCCCAACGGCCATGTAGCTTTACTTATTTCCTTGGCATCAATCACTATTGTACATCCTTTCTAAGAGAAGTGTAAGATCTATATTTTGCCAAGTATAAATTTTCCACCAACTCTTTATTAGCTAATCCTCTAAGAAGGGATGATCTAACAATGTTATTGTCTAATTCATCAATTTGTCAAACTTCTTTGTCAAATATATTCAGAAATTATTAAGCTGACTCTTACAACCCTTGGATAAGCCCATAAATGAAGAAGATTCTTTTTTAGGACATTTGCAAGCAACAAACTATTCAAAAACAATTGCTCCAAGTTGTAAGAGTGAATCCATTAATTTAGCTTTTAACTTTTCAAACCACCTCAAGGTTACTCCCTTCAAAGTGATCGAAAATGCTTTGCATAATTTTTTTTCTCATGCCCCAACTAACAACATAGAGTTCCTACAAATGTTCAAATAGTCACTGCATCAGTCAAGCCATTAAATGCTTCAAAAACTAGCATTCATATTTTTTATGTTCTTAACTCAAAGATATCATTCGTGTGTCTATCAAATAGAATCGGTGCTATTGATTCATATGCTAAACAAGTTGGCACATACTTAATGGAAGATGGTAGCTTATGGGATAATTGACCACCGAAAGTTAAAATGGAGAAAAGAGATGAGGAGTGTGATAATATTTGATCTAAGGTAGCCAAAGACCAAACACTCACAACTACCGCTCAAGGTTTCACCCCTTGAGATAAAAGTTATGAGATTTTTCATTCAAAACAATTTTTTCACTCACCTTTATAGAGGGGGACATAGAAAGCTCAAAAATCTGATTTATAATTCAAAAGGTAGCGTGTTGCATTATGTTGAAGTTACCCATCTTTATAGTGGTAGCCATGGTTATAAAAAGTCCATTTTACCCATCCCCTTTACCTAGCTAGTTACATTCCAACCATTCTTTACTATCTAGTTATGTAATACAAGCTAACAACTAGTTGGATGAGAAATACTATAAGGCCAGCCTATGTGTGGTATTTTGACAGCCATACCATAGCATGGAGCTCCTTACATACTGAAAAGGTAGTTAATAAATAAAAGTACAAATCACTCAATCATCCCCTATACCTAATCAATCATCTCCCATGCTTTGTTAATTGAAATAATTTGATTTGTTGACTTGGCTGACTTTCTTCACCTATTCCACCATCCACTTATCCTCCTTTTTCTTTTTATATTTTTTTTTAATTCAATTTTCAACATCAGTGTTGGGCTTGGGCTGATTTGGCTTCTTAGGTGGCAAAATACTTGGAAATAGCAACAAAATAGCTAGTTAGCCTTGGACTTGATGTGCTACCATAGTTAGTTGGGATTGGGTTGGATAAGTTACCACAATTGGTTGTGTTTGGGCTAAACGTGCCACCATACACATATGGGTTGGTAAGCCCACTTATTTCCTCATATTCAGCTAATTAATATAATCTAAGTTAAGAGTGTTTTCTGATCTCCTAACTTAGAAAAATTAAATAGCGAAATATTATTATGAGATGCTCCTACATCATCCTCCCTGTCTTGGAAGGACTCCACCTCTTCCGTGTAAGGCTCATCATGAAGGTAAGGGAGTAGATCACCCACATTAAATGTGTTTGATATATTTCCCATGTCCGGTGATATCTCAAGCTGATAAGCATTACTTCCAATCTTCTCAAGAACCTTGAATGGTCCATCACTTCTTAGCATAAGCTTGTTTTTTCTTCTAGAGAGAAACCTTTCATTTCTAAGATGTAGCCACACGAGATCTCCTAGTTCAAAACTTTGCTCCCTCCGATGTTAGTTAGCCTTCTTTTTATTTGTTTCATTGACTTTCTCTATTCTTGCTCTGACTTGCTCATGTAATTTCTTAAAGGTTTAAATTTTATCTTTGGCTTCAAAATTTATCTGGGCCTTGATATGAAGCAGAATGAGCTCGATGGGAGTGATAGGGTTGACACCATACATGATCTCAAAATTTGAATGGCTGGTGGCGTATGTGGGTATCTATTGTATGCAAATTCAACGTGTGGAAGCTTAAGGTCCCAATCCTTGAGAGATTTGTGCACCAAGATGCACAAGATAGTAGTCAGGGTCTGGTTGGTGACTTCGGTTTGGCCATCCATTTATAGGTGGTAGGCGGTGCTAAATAGAAGTTTAGTACTAACCAACCTCCATAAAGTTTTCTAGAAATAGCTAAGGAACTTGGTATCCTTATCCGAGACAATGGACTTAGGAATACCATGTAACCTTACTATTTCTTTAAAGAATAGATCGGCTATATAAGAGGCATCATCCATCTTATGACAAGAGACTAAGTAAGCCATCTTAGAAAACCGTGATATATGAAATTTACATGTTATTTTTCTAAGTAAAAATGTCATTTATTCCTCATTATTTTTATAAGATTTAATCTTTTCTCGAGTTTTTCTCTTTTAGATAAATTTTGTAGGAAAAGATAAAAATGAATAAATTCAAAGGAGAAATCGATGAAAAGAGGAAATAAAGCAAAGAACATATAGCACACAAAATCTCAACTTATAAAATTCAGCATTTGGCAGAGAATTCAAGAAAAAACACGAAGGTCCCGTATTTCCCAACATGGACCATGTTTTTCTTAAATTCTGTAACCGTTCGAGCGAACTTTTTATTGATATATTTCTAAAGTTCTGAACATTCAAGGGGTTATGGGGAGTTCGAGAATTGGATTCTCTCTTTTTCTCTATATTCTCTAGATACCACATGTAATTCATAATTCCAATTCTCTTTCTCTCCATTGTATTCAATTGAACAATCAACACTCTGCAATTCAAGATGATAAGTTCTTCTCCATTCCTCTCTTAATTACAAGTTTTGATTTTTGATTGAATGCAAATAAATTTCCTTTATTGCATGATTATATCTCTTACTTTTAGTGTTTCATTGTTAATTTATTCATAATCATTGATGTTAATTATAGATTACTGCATTGAATTGTATGTTATTGCAAATATGAAAATAGTCGTGTAGATAGTATAAGATAGGAGGATTTGATGATGGAATTAGGGTTTCACATATGACAACGTAATTTGAATTTATGATTCTAAATGAAATTTAATTGAATTAATAGACTAAATTAAATGATCTTGCATCATAAGTTAAGAATTTAAACTAATTAGGTTGATCGCCTATTTAGTTTAGATCTTAATCAATGCTAGGATAGCAAAATTAATATGTAATTGTTAATTAACATTTCCAAATTAGAAAACGGTTAATTATTAATCTTGTCTATTAATTCGTATAATTGCATGATCTGAGCTTATGTGATTATGGTCGTAGTTGAATGCTTTCCATTCATAATGCTGCCATTAATTGAATCTAGTGTTCTTAACCTAAGTTATTAATTGGTTAGGGATAAATTGAGAGCTTATTCAATTTATTAGAATTAAGAGAAAGCAAAGAAATGAATTATTATGAGTTTCTAAAGGTCAATGATAAATCATTTAGAATCATTCTTTTCTCCATGATTGTTTGATATCGTAATTCCATAATCAATACCTTCATATCCTTATTTATTAATTAATGAGTAAAGCGTTCCATAGTATAGAACTTAGCGATAGAAGTAAATGATATTGTATAACCAGAGTTTTAACATTGATTACAGAAATATTAATTATATACCATTCCTTGTGGATTTGACTCCTTCTTGCCATCTGCTATGTATTTGGAAATTATGATTTATATATTAAATTTGTTGTGCACACAACGGCACATCAAACCGATCCACCACTACCATAATGACGTCATTTTACCTTTGAGTTCTAGGCAAAGCCATTATGAATTCCATACTCACATGATCCCACGATTGATGAGGGACAGGTAATGGAGTGTAGAGTCCTTCGTAGAAGTGACTCTTTGACTTTTGACATGTAGCACATCTAGCTATGACTCTATGTACATCACTTATCATTTTAGGCCAACAGAAGTACTCCTGAAGTATGTCATAGGCCTTTTTGATCCTGAAATGTCCGGCTAGCCCACCTCCATGTGAATCTCGTATCAACAGCTCTCGAACTATTCGTGATGTAAAGCTTGGTATTCTTGAAGAGGAATCCATCTTGTCTGACAAAGGGGCTTCGAAGGTTGTCGTGGTCTTCAAGGTAGCTTGCAAAGTCTTCATCCTTCTTGTATAGTTCCTTCAAGCATCCAAACCCTAAGACTCGAGCTTCTAATAGGGACAACATACAATACCTTCTAGAGAGGGCATCAGCTACCGCATTGGTTGAGCTTATGTTGCCCATTTAAATACTTTTAGAATCATGATCGGTATGTAATATGAATTATACAGGCCTTAGATAATAAGAACAATGATCTAGAGCCCTAATAATAGCATAAAACTCCTCGTCATACGTGTTGTAGTTAGATCTTGATCCATTGAGCTTCTCACTAAAATATGCTATTAGCTTGCCTTTTTAAAGTAGGAATGCTCCAATCCCAACTCTACTTGCATCACATTCAACTTCAAAAACTTTAGCAAAATCCGGTAACCTTAGGATGGGGGCCTCACTTAGCTTTCCCTTGATCACATCAAATGCTTCTTGAGCTGCAAGTTTCTACTTGAGTTCTCCCTTCTTGAGACACTCTATGATAGGAGCCAAAAGAGTGCTAAATCCTTTTTATGAACCTCCTATAAAATGAGGCAAGTCCATGAAAGGATCAAACGTGGTTAATGGATGTGGGTGTAGGCCACGACCTTATTGCCTCCACCTTTGGCTCATCCATTGAAATACCATCTTAGATACAACAAATCCTAGGAAGGTGACTTTTGGTACAAAAAAGTCACACTTCTCTAACTTTCCATATAACTTCTTGTTCTTAAGGGTCGAAAACATGAGCCTTAAATGCTTTACATGATCTTTACTACTAAAGGAGTATATAAGTATATCATCAAAGTACACTACAACAAATTTAGAGATAAAGGGCCTAAGGACTTCATCCATTAGCCTCATAAAGGTGTTGGGAGCATTTGATAGACTAAAAGGCATCACCATCCATTTGTATAATCATCCCTTAGTCTTGAAGGCGGTCTTCCATTCATCTCCCTCCTTTACTCTAATTTGGTAATATCTGCTCCTTAAATCAATTTTTGAGAATACACAAGCCCCATATAAGCAATCTAACATGTCATCAAGTTTAGGGATAGGATACCTGTACTTGATGGTGATGTTGTTGATGGTTCTACTATCAACACACATCCTCATACTCCCATACTTCTTTAGTACCCAAAGGGCCGCTACTGCACAAGGGATAAGGGATTCTCTAATAAACCCTTTTTGCAACAAATCATCAACTTGCCTTTATAACTTCGTATCCTCCTTAGGATTACACCTATAAGGAGGCTTGTTTGGGAGTGTAACATCGAGGACCAAGTTAATTTAGTGCT
Organism: Tamarix austromongolica; assembly: GCA_039764185.1. Lineage (NCBI taxonomy): Eukaryota > Viridiplantae > Streptophyta > Magnoliopsida > Caryophyllales > Tamaricaceae > Tamarix > Tamarix austromongolica. Next base: position 32,110,592 of record CM077813.1, on the reverse strand, counting down.
CAATTCCCCTTAAGGGGGGTAGCTCACTAGGTAAATCATTTGGGAAGATATCCCCAAACTCCCCTATCAAAGGTTTGACCCATGGGTCACTTCCTCCACTTCCTTCATTATCTTCAAGCAATAATAAAAAATAAATAAGCTTCCTCTTAGCTAGTGCCTTATCTATCCCCTTGCTATCTAGAAATAATGTCTTCTTCTTTTCAATTTCCTCCCTAACAAGTGAGAAACGAGGACTAAAGGGTGTGAGTACAATGTTCTTTTTTGAAAATTTCAAACAATAAGTGTTCCTCCTATCATCATGTTGAACATGCCTATCATATTGACATGGCCTTCCTAGCAACAGATGACAAGTGTCTATTGGAACCACATCACATACCACATTATCTTGGTAAGTTTTTTCAATGAAAAAAAGAACTACAACCTGCTTGGTCACTTCAGCCATACTTCCATTATTAAGCCATTGTAGCTTATATGGTTTGGCATGTTGAGTGGTAGGCAAGTTAAGTTTCTCCACAAGTATGTAAGAGGCTACATTAGCACAACTACCTCCATCAATAATACGGGAACATACCTTACCAAATATCGTGCACTTGGTTTGAAATATATTATCCAGTTGTGTCGCCTCCTTCATAAACTCCTTGGTGTGCAATACCCTTCTCACCATTAGAGCTTCTCCTAAATCCGAGGGTGCCTTTTCTTACTCTTCCTCCTCCTCATAGTCTAATTTAGTCTCTTCCATTTCCTTCTCATGAGATGCCTCCTCCAATTCCAAAAGAGTCATAAATCTTTTGTTGGGACACTTGTTTTGATAGTTCCCTAGGATTTGACACTCACCTTACAGCCTTTGGTTTATTAGGTTCAAACCTAACATATTTTCCCTTGTCCTTCACTTCAACTAGGAGGGGATGGCTTAGATGATGAGGGGGCTTCTTTGGAAGTGTTGGGAGTAAACCTGCCTTGAGGAAAATTTGGTCCTCTCTTCTCCTTCTTATGCTTCTCCACCTTAGTGGCTAGATGAAAAATCTCACATAAGGTGCAGTACTTATGTAACTCCAACTTGCATGCAATGTCACTCCTTAGCCCTCCAAGGAAACATGACATTGTGTGCTCCTCTACCTCATCTAACTTTAACCTCATCTTCAACCGCTCATACTCCTTGATGTATTCTTCAACACTCATTGACCCTTGCCTCAAGGAGGACATCTTATTATAGGGGTCTTGAGTGTAGGATGAGGGTAAAAACCTTTCCCTCAAAAGCTTATTCATCTTTGACTAAGATTTTACCTTAGACTTCCCCTTCTTTCTTTTTTGGTAAGTATGGCTTTCCCACCATAAGGAGGCATGTCCCTTGAGCTTAAGAATTACAATCCTAAAGCTCTTATCATCATTATAGCCTTTCACTTCAGACATCTTACAGCACCTCAACTCCCACTCTAGGGCATCTTCTGGATTGAGCGATCTAGCAAACTCGCGCACTTCGGCTTTGATGTCATGAAAAGAATCTCTCCTTTCATGTCTCCTTCTTCTATCATGTGGGGAGTCCCTTGGTGAGGAGTTGGAATCACTAGCATCATCACTTGTGCTAGATCCGACCACCTCATGTTGGTGAAAATGGGGTCTTCTTCTCAATCGTGGGAAGTATTTGGGCATGGAGTGTTATGGTTTTGCATAAGACTCTCCAAAATGCCAAGAACTCTTCTTATGTCATTTTGGAGGTTTTCAATGGCTCGGTCTCTTCTCAAGTTTTGCGCCTCTTCAAGGCTCAAGCCTCTTGGAATTTGTTCATCACCTATAGTTGCTTGAGTTCAAAGAAGAAATCAATAGAGAAATATGATGTGTTTGGTTAGGAGAGGTTAACTTGGGCTTGAAAATTATAGTAGGTGGCTAAAAAAAAATTTGAAGTGTTTGGGCCTAGAGGGAATAAAGAAGGAAAAGTGGATGTAAAAATTATCCCAAATTCTCAAACTTAAGCTCTGATACCAATTTAATGCATATGCTAAACAAGTTGACACATGCTTAATGGAAGATGGTGACTTATGGGATAATTGACCACTAAAAGTTAAAATGGAGAAAATAAATGAGGAGTATGATAATATGTGGTCTAAGGTAGCCAAAGATCAAACACTCGCAACTATCGCTCAAGGTTTCAACACTTGAGATAAAAGTTATGATATTTTTCACTCAACTTTGTAGAGGGGGGACATAGGGAGCTCAAAAATCTAATTTGTAATTTAAGGGGGTAGTGTGTTGCATTGTATTGAGGCTACCTATATTTATAGTGGCAGCCATGGTTACAAAAATTCCATTATACCCATCCCCTTTACCTACCTAGTTACATTCCAACTATTCTTTAATATATAGTTATGTAATACAAGCTAACAACTAATTGGATGAGAACTAATATGAGACCAGCCTATGTGTGGTATTTTGAAAGCTATACCATAGCATGGAGCCCCTTATATGCTGAAAAAATATGTAATAAATAAAAGTACAAATTACTGAATCATCCCCCATACCTAATAAATCATCTCCCATGCTTAGTCAATTTAAATAATTTGATTTGTTGATTTGGCTGACTTTCTTCACCTACTCCACCATCCACTTATCCTCCCTTATCTTTTTATCTTTTTTTCATTTTAATTTTTGAAATCAGCCTTGGGCTTGGTCTAATTTGGCTTCTTAGTTGGAAAAATACTTAAAAATAGCAATAAAATAGCTAGTTGGCCTTAGGCTTGATGTGCTACCATAGTTGGTTCGGCTTGGGTTGGATAAGTTACCATAATTGGTTGTGTTTGGGCTGAACGTGCCACCATGCATGCATAGGTTGGTATGCCCACTTATTTTCTCATATTCAGCTAATTAATTTCATCTAAGTTAAGAGTGTTTTGTGATCCCCTAACTAAGAAAAATTAATTAGAGAAATATTATTATGAGATATTCCTGCATTAGTTATCAGTATGATCTTTCATAGCTTGTAATGCCTCTTAAACCCTTTTATCTATCATCTTATTAATCAAGTCATCCTCATCCCTCCAATTTCACCAACCTTCTTATCTTCAATTCCTATATCAATCTATTTCATCCCAGCATTTATCGACCTTAAGACTCGAACTCTAATGCCTTTCACAAATGCTCCACTTTAGAGGGTTAAGGGTTATAATTTGTCACTTCTAATTCTTTTGCCTTAAATATATTCTATATAATCTACATCATCTTCTTACAAGATGGCACTACAAAGTCTACTTCTTGATTCTTATTTTGGAATGACAAGAGCATCATCTATCTAAGTTTTCTTAAAGAGTAAATTGTTGAGATGGTACATATTGATGTTGATTTAGCAGGTGAGGCAACTATTTGAGAGTGCAAGTAACACCATCTCTTGAATAGAATTGCAAAGTTCAACATTAGCAGCCTAGAGTTGAGAAATATTAACTAAATGGTCTTCACTTCGGAGATTACTAGTGTTTGGATTGAATTGATGAGAAAGTTGTGTTGGAGACATGGCTTTTTATATGAAATCTCCATAGGCAGCACTTGCTATTATATGAGTTTAGTGAGTCAAAGTGTTCTTAAGGATCAAGATAGAAGTCAACACTAACAAGATGCTAAAGGAAAACGAGGAGAGAGAGAACAAGGAAAAAATAAGTTGCATAATAATCTCTCATGTCCCCATAATGACTACATGTGTGTGTGTGTGTAGGTTAAATCAAGACAAAAGGGGAATATTGTACGGTAGAGAGTAAGAAAGTTTCCCTAAATGTTACAAGTTTTGTCGGCCCAAGAGTAGAGCTTTATAGGCTAGCATATTAAGGTCAGCCCAGAGCCAAATAGGATTAATAGGGGTGCATCCAAAACCAATTTAGTATCCTTTGGGGGTCAATCTTTATCCTTTGGGTCATTGCCCAAGGATCTAATAGTCTAGTTGGGGAATTACACATATCAATGTGGATCTATTTATTAGGGATGAACACAATCCTATAAGTGTGAAAGGGGATCTTCTTGATGGACTATATAGTTTTGGAGTGCTACCAGAGGAGGATGCTTAAAAAACTCGCCACAGTGTCAAGTAATATAGTTTGGGGTTATTTCCTTTGGATATAGATGAGTTTATCTCCATAGAGAAGGATGATAACTACCTAGTTGATGAGGGTAGTGAAGAGGAGGTGACTTCAAGTTGTAGTCAATTGGATGTCAACGATTATAGTTAGACCATTTTATCTCCAAGCAAATAGGGGTAAAGATGGTATAGCATGTGTTAGCATGTTCGTTAAGACGTAGTCATAAGAAAGCACTTTTTTTATGGTATCAATATTTTTAGTGTAAACATAGAATTCTGACAAAAAAATTTTGGACTCCGTCATCAAAAAATAGGATAGAATCTTGGATTAGTGTCAGTTTGTACAACAGCCATAGAAAGTGATGCTAGTGTAAGTTTTCGTGTGTATATATATTACAGGGAGTGTTTATATTACGTTTGTGTTGCATTGTTGTTATTGTGGGTGTGAATCTCATAGCTTTGCTCTGTTGTTTTTGTGATATTTGTTTTCCATATCCTTTCGTGTTCCAATCATCGGATATTTTGAGCCATTTATATAGTCTTTGACCAAAGCTGCGGAATATTCTTAGTGTCTTGTGGAATATTTGATCTGCCATGGCGGGTGTTTAATTGTGAATAGTAGGCTAGAAATTATAATTGAGATGATTGCACAAGGTTTCCGCAGGCAAGAAATATCGTAACTAAACGGCACAAAAAACTGTTATCCATCGTCCAACTCAAATACTCTTCAAATGCGGGTGAAGATATTCAATTTTATGGACACCTTAGACAATAAACACATTAAATATTAGTACTGTCAACTTACTTGGGAATGATCTAATATATTTCAGGGAATTCAAGGAACAACAAGCAAGAAAGAGAAACTCTGACATTTGATACATTTTAAGACTCCTTTCAAAACTCAAGTGCTGCTTCATAATACTCAGCTAAGATTTGAACAAATGTTTGGCAGGCAACTCTCCTCGTATAGTTTCACTTCAAACTTTCTTTATCCACGTAGCACGAAATGTTCTTTTTATATTTTAATTAGTATCTTGGAGTCAAAGATCGAAATGAAACTCTCCCTACTAAATAATTTTGCTTAAAATCTTCTTTGTACATAATACGATAAATATCTATCTACAAGTTTCAGAGCGCATAAACTTATTTTCATAAAGAACATAGACTTTGACAAAGATAAGAGAGACCAAAGCTCTTCATTAAAAGACACATATTAACAACCTATATTTGTGAATGCAACATCTTCTGAAGCACATCAACTCAGCTCTTTTGCGTTTCTATGCAACATCCCTATCTTTTTCTGGATATAGCAACTAGAAAAATCCATCTGATAACAATGAACTATCCTTAGTTTCAACAAATTGCAAACTGCAAACTACAAAATGTAGTCCATATCCAAGCTGGGAGATACAGCAAAACCAGCACAAAGTTTCAACAAAATTTGACCCAACGTGACTAAAGAAACTGCAGGCATGACACAATATATCCACATTTCTAGCAGAACACGATCATTGAACTCTAGATCAAACATGTACCCTCGTAAAATAAGCTGCTTGAGATCACTGCAGCAAGGATCCGAATTCGTCAAGGGGCCATACCTATGGAAGTAAAATAATTCAACTAAAAGGAATTGTTGAGCAGTGAGATCACCAAGTGCCAGTGCAAATAACCACAAGGGGGATGATACAAGTAGACGTTAGCATCAACAATAGGAAAGTATTAATAATAATAATCAAGCCAATATTGAAAAATATGTAGGAACGCCTAAGAAAAGCATTTGCTGGATCAAAGAGTAAAAGCTAAATGGAATGAACCATAACTGAAACAAAAAATCACGCATAATACCATAACTGAAACAAAAAACCTCACATAATTTCAAAGTTAAACAAGTAGCTGTCACAAGGGATAATTGTGCTATGTTACAGATCCATTTATAGGGCGAACTTATCGGCGAAGAGCCCCTCTGATCCTACTCACCGGACTCGCTAGACCTTTGGCATGACTTGCTGGTGGTGCCTTTGACGGGCAATGAGCAGCGGCAGCAATAGGATTAGGGCAGCAAGACGACTAGGGTTTATGTTAACCCATACTCTAAAGATCCTTGGGGATCAATGTAGATGGTACTTGGGCCCAAGTCTTGTGTCCGTTAAAAGAATACTTAGGGCTTAAGTTTTTTCTAGTAATAAAATTATTTAATTCATACATAAAAAAAGGGGAAAATTATTAAATAAATTTACTACATAAATAGATTGAACTTTATTGTAACCTATGGCTTGTAAAACCCTATAGAATATAGGGGGTCTCATCCAGAATAAAGATAGGGAGGGGGCATTTCCCTATATCTCTTCCATCTATGGTCTCTCTTTCCTCACCACTCTCTCCCTCTCAGCTACCACGGCCGCTGCTGACATCCTTCTTGCCACCATATCCTGGGAAAAACACCACAGGACCCCCCTGGGAGACCTCCATCCTTCACCGCTCATCATCATCTATTTAGAAGGAATTTCATCTCATCACATGAAGAGGTCGCAGCTTGATACCTAAACCTGCTGTCATGAGAGATACCATACAGGCCCAACTACAATGATTACAAGAGAAAAGGTAGGATGAGGAGTGCCAAAAGGAAGCGACCAAACCATTGGGAGTAATGCACCCCCAAAACAGTAAGCTCATCCAAACAAACGACAATAATTTTGGTGTTTAAACTTCAACACCAATCAAAGGCCATCAACCTGTCAAGGTCCCAGGGCGAGTCACACTCCATAAGACCTCACGTGGAATAGTGAGATACTGGGCTCCCCTTTTCTCATGTTAACTAAATTGAAGTTCTTTTCATACAATGGCTTAGAGGACCCACTAGATGGTTCAACTGCAGCAACCAAGTTTTTTTGAACTCGATCTTAGATGAGGAAAAGGTGAGCTTAGCCACGTACCACTTGACTGGAGAAATCCAACTTTGGTATAACAATCAAGAGTAAGAAGACCCCAGCATTGATTGATCGCCTTACAAAAGGTCTTGCCACATGAAGTTTGGAACAACTTGACAAAATAATGCCCCATGCAAGCTGATTAATCTAAACCAAACAAGGTTCGTGCAGATTATAAATAAAAATGACAAGCACCCCTGGCCTGCAACACCTCCTTCCATGCAGATCAACAAGTCAACAGGCTCACAACCATACTAATTGACTATTTACAAGTAAATATTGAGTTAGTCAAACCCCCAACCTAATCATCATCATGAGCCTAACTCAAGCCTACAAGAAAATATGCCAAGCCAACAAGACTAAATATTCAGGGGGTGCTCGTTTAGTAGTGACACAAGCCACAAAAGCACCAAATACCACACATGCTTTGAACTCAAGCATTGTAACCAATACTAAAACAGCAAGATGGCTCACCCAAATTGAAATGGCAAGGCAGTGGTTATGCTTTAATTATGACCCATCACCAGAGATCAATATAGAAAAAGATTGTTCTAGACCAAGGTGATTAATGGAACCCGAGCTCAAACCATACAATTAAATATCACTCCCGATACGCAATATCGGCCAATATTTATCGAATTTTGGATTCCGATATGCAATATCGGCCAATATTTATTGGATGTTGGATTAGCCAATATGCAAAAGTTTAAGAACATCATGTATTTATCGGCAAAAAATCGGTTATCGGCCAATATTTGCCAATATTTACTGATATATGCCAATAATTACTGATATTTGCTAATATTTTTTGAGAAAAAAATTTAAAAAAAAAATCACACCGAGGTGACCGCAACATATAAAATATCGTTTGCAACACTGTGGTCGGGATTTTATTGCTCGGCTCAAACTGAAAACGAACCATAAATAGCCCAAGAGGAACCTAACATACCACTACATACCATTATGGGTGTACAAAATCCAAAAACATTCAAAATTGCAAGCTTAGATAGTCAAATGCCCAAAATCATCGTTGATTCATAAGGCATGCAACTTCATCAGCCTCACTGCAGCTCACCACCTCGCCCAAGATGTAGTCCTACAACAAAGGCTTAATGTGATAGTCTCTAAAGAAAAAAGGCAACTGATCTTGGAATTTGTGTGTGAACAAAGAATTTCTAGTGGCATTATATATGATAACCGTGGATACATTTGACGTTGTCTTGGGTATATTTTGGCTAGAAAGGATAAGCCTCATCTCATGGGACTCCTCAAACTGACCCTAACCTGCAATGGGCTAGATAGAATGGAAGAGACATGATGATGGGAACCCCAACCCTTGACTACAAATCATCGTGCAAGCTCCGAAGAGATCAAGGGTTATTAGAATAAGTGCTTCAAGACTTTGTAGCCCTATTCCAAGAACCATCCACCTCGCCCCACAACCATTGGATTGGCAATAGTGGTGTGACCACACAAGTAGTCCTATGTGTAAGAGGAGGAGATCAAAAAAGAGTGCAAAGATGCTCCATCAAGAAATTATTAGTCCCAACCGATCTCGTTTCTCCTTATTAACCATCCTTAAAAAGCACAACCCCTCGCAATTCTACATGGATAATCGAGAACTTAATGCAATAAACAAGAAGGATAAATGTCTGTTTGGAAAAAGCTAGTTTAAAGCTTAAAGGCTAACTAAAATATTATATGTTATAAGTTATTTGAACTTTTTAAAAATTATCTTATAAAAAGTTTCTTGCTAAACTAAGGTTTTCTTTTTTCCTTTTTTGGTATAGGAAAAAAAAGTTGGATTTGATAAGTTATAAGCTAGGTAATAAGCTACATTTGGCTTTGTCAAACACACTATAAGTTTCTTATACTCAACATGAACAAACTTGACAGACTACATGGCTCTACATACTTTAGCAAGCTAGATCCAATCCGACTACCATAAAATTCACAGGCAAAGCAAGATATAAAGAAGACCACCTTCAAAACTCACCATGTGCACTTCAAATTCCTTATAATACCTTTCAGACTCACCAATGCATCTTCTAATATGGACCTCATCCCCTACGAAATTTTGAATAAATTATCAAATATGTTGTTTATTATACCGTCTTTAAGCATAATATAATCTAGATTGAGCTAACTTTTGTGCTGTATTGTTTATTATACCAACTTTTTAGTTAGACTAGTACTTATTGGAACTTAGATAATTAGGGCCTAATAATAAAACATTTTTGTTTTAGTATTTCATTTTTTAATATAATGCTTATTTTTTGATAATATTGGTCGAGGATGATAATGTCTAAAAAAAATGTCTTCTCTAATTTTAAAGCTCAAGATAGAAGAATTAGACCATTTCCATTCATCCGTGGGGCTTAGACTGTTGACCCATCAACCTCTCTAAATTTTCTAAATAATTTTTGGTCTTTTGTTTTAAAACCCTCTTCTCTATCTTTTTCCAATTGGCTCGTGGCTACTAGGCTAGGCTCATGACCTAATATAATTTGCCTAATCTCTTTTTAATTTAGGGAATGGCTTCTTTTTTTCCTTATTCCCTCCTTTCCCCAAATACTATGTCACCCATACAATATCACCCATTGGTTTTGTGCCCCTTGTCCTTTTTGAGCATTTAGTTTCCTTTTAACTCTTGTTTATATGCTTGGGGAACCTCCACCACCCTACATTTCCTCCCCCTCAATTCTTTCTCACATTTTTCTTTAGATCCTCCATATGCCACACATTCCCAATCTTCTCTCTATTTTGGAAAATTCCTCACATATCCCATCGATGCCCAACGACTCACTTTCCCATCCTTCCCTCTTCCTCCCTTTATTTCTTTACTATTTCCAAACAGTAGATTTAAGCCACCGTAATTTGAGAGGCCAACTACCATATTAACTCTTTCCCTCACTCTCTCACACCGCAATGTCACATTTCATTTGAGAGATAAGAAATCAAAGGATAAAGTAGCTTTTCTGCTAAATTGACAAACATGATGACGAACTAGAGGAGTACCTTTACAATCGGTGAGAGATGATATGTTCCTGCAACCTCATTTGGAGTGACAAGTCTCAAATCACTAATCAAGTTTCATTCATCTTCAACATTTCAGACAGGCAATAAAACTACGGGTACAGTCATGATTGAGGTTGTGATTGTAGTCACAAATGTGAAATTGCCTATAACATTGAGGTATCAAGGAGGAGATTTTATATATTGCAATTGTTGCAGTATGATTTTTTTTTTCACAACAAATATAAGCAAGTAGTAGTATATATCAGCTAAAATGTATCGTATTGACCAATACATCAATGATGAATATGATTTTTTAAAGCTTGCACATTTTGGCTATTTCCTATTTGTACTAACCCAAAAACAGTAAAATAACAATTGATATGCAATACAGGAGTGATATTTTATTTTAACATTTTCAATATCAAAAAACCTCCGAACTAGCAAACTAGAATTGATCCTCTCCACTTCTCCAAGGCAACGAAAAAATCAATCTCTTTAAACCCTTAACTTCCTTTCAAAAATAAGATTAAGACTTTAGAAAAACCAATTCCAAAAATAAAATACTTGTCAAACTTTACTGAAACAAGGAACACCTCTTAAAAATGGATCTTGAACTTGAAGTTATTCAACAAACATCAAGCTTTCCCTAAACTCTAACCTCTCTTTGCTTGGTGCAAGTAAAGAGGAGCTAGAATAAAGGAAAATTTGAAGTAGAAAACGGCATAATAATAGGCTCAGAAGAAGGAAGAATTTCAGCTAGCAAACTAGCTAGAGAACACCATCAATGACTTCCTCTCTCTTGAGCACACTTTGGGATCATGATTGGTGCAAGTAATCAAGAGTTAACAAAGGGGAAAAAACTGAAAACAATGAAGATAGAACAAGAATATGGCTCTCAATTTTAGGGTGCAAAAGAGCAAGAATAGTTTTCTAACTTTTGGGTGATGATGGTAAATGATTCAAGTGTACATAATAAGCTTAATAAGACATAAAAATTGAGTTAAGGGGAGGACTAATGGGAGATCAAAGGTAACACAATGAGAAAAGGGAATTACTAGAGAGTTAATGCAATGCATATAAGTAATTATACATGTCAAAATCTTATAGCGTAGTGTAAGAAAAAGTAGATTGAGCTGTCAGGACCTCAAAAAGAAAGAGGGAGATGAGAAAAAGGAGGGAAATCTGCTCGATGGGCTGTTTGGGTAGTCCCAAAATTGCTAAATAATTTTTAGTAAAGTTAGTTGCAGGTACAACACTTCCCAACACACAACCCCACAATCTTTGCCCTTTTGCTTGGTCTATGAATGCAAACTTACACAATTCCTCTTTGCTAGAAAAAGTACTAACACATGCCCATCACGAACTAATAGAAACTCAAAATTGAAGAAAGTAATAGTACAACTCCAACTCATTATCACCTCAAAGATTTTGTTTGACTTTATTTATGGCCCTCTGGACAACTCATGGTTGAACAAAGAATTGAGGTCAAGCTCACTCCTTGTTTTTATGGTCCCTTCCCCACAATATTTAGCCAATTGCTTATGAACTCACTCTACCAATTGCATTCACTCAGTGTTTCACAACTCTCAACTCTCGTAAGGAGAACCATTGACATCGCCCCCATCCCTTCTTGAAGGCCACCCCCAGCCATCTCAAGTCCTCTGCTACCACCTTATCAAGCACAAGTGTGAATTCTTGATATAAGAGGATAGTTTCCCATGAGAAGATGCCTCTTCGGAACTCTCATCCAACTTCCCACATGCTTACCCCATCTTTAAGCTTGGGGACAAGTTTGTTACCCGGTAAGGGAGTAATGTTACAAAAGCACTAATTGAGCAAAATTACAAATGAACAATCCAATTCAACTCGACGGACTAGTTGGATCTTCGGAACAATTTGTTGATTGTGCAACCAGCCAAGTTTCAAGCAACGTGAAGTAAAAGAGAAGTTTAGAAGTGGCAGCAATAGATGTAATACTTGTTATAAAAAGTATATTCGTATAAATTTTAAAAGAAAAATAATTTGTGAAAATGGCGAAAACCATCCAACTGGTACAATAAAACTAGTCAATTGGTTCTCCTAAAATTCGTGATCTTTGTTGTGGTTTCAACCTCAAATATTTTCTAATTCTTACCTAATTTTGAAATCCTGTTATATTTAATTCATAAATTATTTTTAGGAAATTTTAATCTCTCTTAGCAAGCCAATTTTCATATTTAGCCCCTGCTTGATATGATTCCTGCCTTTTTCAATTTTCCACCTTTTCCCCTTTATTCCCTCTTCCTTGTCTCTCTCCCTTGCAACCATATATCTCTTTTGTAGCCTACATTCCACCTCTTAGCCCCTTTGATCATATCCTATACCATAACCCACCCTCTTTACTTTTCTCCTCTTTCCTCAAGTGCCTAGCCTTCACTTGTTTTCTTGCCTCTTGACCTCAACCCAAACCTTCCTTTCTCATTTGTGCTCAGCTAAAACCCCAACAATCCATATTGAAACCTTACTCGCCCTTTTTATAAGAAAACATTCAAGTATTCTTCTCTTTCTCCACCTCCTTGGCTTCTTCAACTTTTCTTTTCAACTCTCTATTTTTTTTTCCTTTTTCAATTTTAAGTTCTAAATGTTTTTACAAAAAGATATTCTTCTTGATAGGTGATCAAGAATCTTAGGTGTTAGAATTGCACAAGGAGTGGTGTTCTTTTCTTGAAGCTTTGATAGGTAAACTTGGCTAGAGTTGTAGATGTAGATTGATGTATTATTTGTTTTCCAGCATGATTTCTATGATTAAATTTTGTTAAAAACATGTTTAAGTGTTTGGAAATATTTGAATTGGTTGAATGTAGCATGATTAATCATGGAGGATGTTGATCATGGAGAAGAATCCAATTCATACTAAATATTTGAATATGGAAATTAGATTTATCATTAGATTTTCAAAATATAGAATAGTACACAGTGCATTAATCATGTTGTTGGCACATGATGAGGAGGATCTTGATCTATATGCTAATGGATATGAGAAGGAGTGGTGTTATTTGGGTCGGGGCTTAGAGTGGAAGTCATTTAGTGGTCCCTCTAGATGTATACTTTTGGGAGATAATCTCTGCAACATCATTATATTATTATTATTGCTTCTGTTGTCCTCTATTACATGTTAGTAAACTATTTTTGTTTTTCCCTTAGCATAAGAATAATTTAGATATCGGACTCGTATTGAAACTAACGGTTGTTTTCCCTTAGCATAAGAATAATTTAGATATCGGACTCGTGTTGAAAATGACGGTAACACGCACTTTTGGATTTTGCTTCTGCAGCTCTATAATTTAAACGAAATTTTTTCGCTTAAAATTTTGGGGTTTTTCAACGATTGCAAAGGAGCTAAGGCCGTGACTAAGGTTTGTGATGATAGAGAGGCTTAGTCCGTAATGAATAAAGATCCTTAGGGCTTAAGTTAAGATAGTACTCATGGCCAATGCTTAAGCCTATTAATAAGATACTTGGAGCTCAATTATACTCTAGTTAGGAAATTGTAAATAATATCATAAAACAAGTTGTGGTTTATAATATTCTATGGCTTGTAAAATAGAGTTCTCTCGTCCAAAATAAAGACAACCTAAGAAAATTAACAAAAGTTAATTCCCTAACTCTCCTACCTCTATGCTCACTCTTCTCTCCACACTGTCATGCACTGACTTCTTCACCGAGCCTAAATATGTGCGGCTTAGTCTTTTCTCACTCCATAAGAGACTAAGTCAACCTTCCTCCTTCAAGTGTGTTCCACACTTAGGCAAAAGATGCCTTCAAAACCACCACTCTGAACCCTTCATAAGGGAACTCAAGCGAGAGCTTTTAAGAGAGAAAGAATGTTGTATTATAGAGAGAGAAGCTCTAAATACAACTCTCATTGGATGATTTCCAAATATTTCTACCCCCCTCTATTTATAAGTGAGACTCCACCCCTCCTCCCCTCCAAGAAGATTCTAGAAACGGGCCTAATAGATTTCTATAGAGTGGCCCAATAGGTCTATTAGGGTTTCTAAAGTGCTCCTTTAGGGTTTCTAGAGTGCTCCATACTCATATATACAAATGTAGAAGAATCTAGAGACATCCCCCTCTAGAATCATCTATAAGAGTGTAGGACCCTATACATCTCTTTATACTTATCTAGACTATACAAGGATATTCTAGATTATTCTGGAGCTAGTGGAACCTCATTGCAAGCCTCTCGGTCTGGCCCGTAACATTCTCCCCGACCAAAACCATTGACGTCCTCAGCGATGACAGAACACAAGTAACTCTTGACTGCTTCCTTGAATTACCATAAATCTTCTACCTTTTCCCAACTATTCTGACTCTTGGGTAGTCCCTTCCACTTGACAAGGTACTCCTTCTAATTCAGCATCTCTGTTCTCTTGATTACCTATTCACTAGAATCTCTTCAACTTCATGATTGAAGGATGTCATATTAGCAAGAGGTGCACACTTGCTTTCTCCTCATGGCGGGTCTACCTTGTCTTCATGGTAAGGCTTGAGCAAACTCACATGGTAGATCGGATGAATCTTTAACTTCGAAGGCAGCTCTAACCAATAGGACACCTTCCCTACTTTCTTCCAACACTAGGTATGGCCCTTCATATCTTCTCACCAAGCCTTTGTGCACTTGGCAGTAGAACTTGAACACTTGAGGTGACAACTTAACCATGACCAAGTCCCCTTCCTTGAACTCCAACGGTCTTCGGTTTGCATCTGCCCATTTCATCATCTTCTTCGAAGCTTTTTGTAGATGCGGCTTGGCTATGTCAAGTTGCTCCTGCCATCCTCAAGCAAATGAATGTGTTGCAGGACTACTCCCTTTATACCCCCATTGCATTGTGTGTGGAGTGAGGGGTTGTTGTCATACAATTAAATAGCAGTCCCACTATAACATAGCGGCCAAGCAATAAAATCGCGGTCGCGATTGCGGTTGTTGTCTTGGTGTTGCGGTATCAGAGCGTCACAAACGATATTTTATATGCCGCAGTTGTCGCAGCGTGATTTTTTATTTTATTTTTTTCACAATAAATATTAGAAAATACCAGTAAATATCAGCAAATGTCGGCAAATATTGGTCGATAACCAACATATCACCGATAAATATGTGAAATTCTAAATCCGTCGCGTGTCGCCAATTTCGCATATTGGCTTACCCAAAATCTAATAAATATCGGTCAATATTGCATATCGGGACCGATATTTAATTGTATGGTAGCGGTCGCTATTTAACAATTTTTGGGTCGGCCACGACGTGAAATTACCGATACGCTACGGTTTTAAAATTTCACATTTATCGACCAATAAATTTCTAGTAAATCGGCCGATAAATCGCCAATAAATCGATGATTTATTGAGAACTCTTAAATCTCCTGAAAAAAGTATGCATAATAAAAAAAAATATATATTCATTTACAATATATATCTTAGACCAAGTTACTATTGAATTATAATAAAGTATTACTATATATTATCTTCACATTTACTATTAAATAACATGTCTTTTTTCATTCTAAGGAAAATTTAGGGTTACTAGGAAAATTTAGCATATAATAACTCACTTTAGTACTTCTAATATAATATAAAACACTAGTTAATTGAATATTTATATTCAAATGATCAATAAATAATAATTAGAGTATATGGTGAAATAAAAATAAAAATTCAAGTCACGACGGCAGCGACACATAATTTATCGTTCGCAACACTCAGATACCATAACACTGTGACCACGACCGCAAATGCAAACGCGATTTAATTACCTGGCTGCTGTCCCATGACAAGCTCTAAGGAATTATGCCTTGGCGCTTCACGTTGCTGCAAGTTGTATGAGAATTGAGCTACATCCATCAACATAGCCCAATCTTTCTAATTTGCACACACAAAGTGCCTCAGATACATCTCCACTAAGGCATTCACCCTCTTAGTCCTTCCATATGTCTCTGGGTGAAAGCTAGTAGAGAAGTGTAGGTTGTGTAGCTCAGACCCCATCAGCTTGAATAACTCCCTCTAAAACTTAACGGTAAAGCGAGGATCCCTATCACTAATGATGGACTTAGGTAATCCCCAATACTTCACCACGTGCCTGAAGAACATCTAAGCACACTGATCCGTTGTGCAATCCCTCGAGGTAGGGATGAACGTCCCATATTTGCTCAACCTATCAACCACAACCATGATAGATCCATATCCTTCGGACGTTGGGAGTGTCGAGATGAAGTCCATCAAGACACTCTCCTAAGGTCTTTCGGGAACAGGTAAGGGCTCCATCAATCCTGCGAGAGATATCTGCTCATTCTTATCTTGTTGGCACACAAGATAAGTCCTCACATAGCCTTCCACATCATCCTGCATTTGTGGCCAATAGTAAGCATCTCCAATAAGGGCAAGTAGGTGTCTCATACTAGGGTGTCCAGCCCATTTTGAGTAGCGGCACTCCTTCATTACGTCCCTCTGCAAGTTTCACCATCTAGGTATGTAAAGATGGTTTCCAACAATATAGAGTACTCCCTCTCCTTCCCAAAATCTTCAAGTCTTTCCTTCCTTTGCCATCTCCATCAAGCTCTAAACTAAGGCGTCACACATCATTCTCTCCTTGACTCGTTCTAGGATATCTCTTGTAGGACCGCTCATGCTAGCAAACATAGCCTTGCAACTCAGGACATTAGCCACCATGTTAGCACTCCCAGGCTTATACTCCATCTTAGAGTCAAACTTTGCCAAGAAGTCTTGCCAATGAGCTTGATTAGGACTCAACTTCTTCTGGTTCTAGAAGTAGCTTGTTGCTACATTGTCCGTCTTGATCACAAACCCACTTCCAAGAAGGTAATGCCTCCATACTCGTAAGCAATAGATGATGGCGGTCACCTCCTTATCATAAACCGCATACTGCCTCTTCGTATCATTGAGCTTACAACTCTCAAAAGTAATGGGATGCCTATCTTACAAGAGAACTCCAATAATAGCAAAGTCAGAAGCATCCATATGAACCTCAAACTCCTTGGAATAATCAGGCAAGCATAAAATTGTCTCCTCCATCACGGCCCTCTTCAGGTCTTCAAAGGCCTTCACACACTCCTCATCCCAACTCCATGAGACCTTCTTCTTCAACCGGTTGGTGAGATGTGTGGCTCTACCCAAATACCCTTGGATGAATCTCCAATAATAATTCACTAAGCCAAGGAAACTCTATAGCTCAGAAACATTCTTTAGGGCTTCCCACTCTTGAATAGCCTATACCTTGGCCGTATCCATCTCAATCCTCCCATCTTTGATGTAGTGGCCCAAGAACTTCACCTCCATGAGAGCAAACGAGCATTTCTCCTTCTTCACATAGAGCTCATTCTTTTTAAGCAATTGTAAGGCCTTCCTCAAATGCATCACATGATCTTCCAAATTCTCACTATAGACCACTATATCATCTAGGTATACCACCACAAACTTTTCCAAGTAAGGGTGAAATATCTTATTCATGAGAGTACAAATGTCGCAGGGGAATTAGTAAGACGAAAGGCATAACAAGGAACACATAAGCTCCATAATTTGTTACACATGGTCTTAGGCTCATCTTCTTCAGCAATTCTCACTCGCCAATACCTCGAGTGCAAGTCCATCTTTTTAAAGTACTTTGCCTTTCCAAACCTATCAAATAGATCATCAATCAACAAGAGCAGATACTTGTTCTTGACCATCATCTTATTAAGTGCCCAGTAGTCCACACACATGCGAAGAGAGCCATCTTACTTCTTCTGGAATAACACTAACGCACCATAAGGAGCTTTTGAAGGATGAACAAACCCAGCATCAAGTAGATCCTTCAACTGCTTCCTCAATTCTTCCAACTCTAGAGGGTTCATTCAGTAAGGACTCCTTGAGGGCAGCTTGAATCCCAACTCTAACTCAATAGCATGATTCACCTCCCTTTTAGGTGGAAGCTTCTTAGGTAGCTTTGCGCACGTCATGTCCTTGAACCCATAAAGGACCTATTGTATCTCTTCAAGCACCTCCATGGGTAGTGGGGACAACTCCTCAATAACCAAAGCCAAGTAACAAACGTCCCCCTTCTTGAATCCTTTAGAAAACTACATGGCTGAGAGCGAACAGGACTCCACCTTCGCTCGTGCCAAGGGAACAACGTGACACTATTGTCCCTTCCCCAGGTGCATGGTGCTATCACCCGGAAAGGTGAGTGGGGCCGCTACATCCATGAACCCCATACCAAGCACTATGTCATAATCATCCAACTCTGTCACTATGAAGTTCACCCTTCCTTACCATGAACCAAGGGCGATTGGGACTCTATAAGCTACCCCAAGGATGGGCCTAGCATTGTAGTTAACTGCCTTCATTCTTCCAAGCTCTTTGGTGACTCTCAAATTCATCCTTTCAGCCTCCTTTGGACTAAGAAAATTGTAAGAGGCACCAGTGTCCACCAATGCCTTGCTGATGATGCCCATAACCTAAACCTTAGCGTACATTAAGCCCGTAGCTTGCTCCTTGGGCTTGGTATTGATAGAGTTGAGTAAGGTTAAGGACCCCATCTGGGCTTCACTTAAGCTCTCCTTCTCAGCTTGGCCCACCATCACAGCACTCAAGGCCTTCTTCTAGGGACAACCTCGAAGGAAGTGATTGCCTCTACACATGATGCATTCTCACTTGGACTTTGAGAAGTCTTTACCACTATGCTCCTTATCTTTCGCCTTGCCTTCATAGTGCTTTTGGTTAGGCTTTTAGGACTTTCCTTCCCCAGCTTTGTTGGAGCTCTCCTTCCTGCCCTTGTCCTTCTTCTCGGACTTGTACGCTATCAAGAATTCGGCCTCCCAGTAGGCAACAAGGAGATCTTAGACATTCCGCCTTCGTTGTTTCTGTTCGGCCCAAGATTGTAGACCATCGAGGAAGTACAACAATCTCTCCTTTTCCGGAATATTCGAAATCTTGAGCATTGGGGAGCTATAAACCTTAATGTGCTCCTTCACAGTCCCGGTATGATTGAGATTCCTCAATCTTCTCATCGCATCCAACTCGGCATTTGCGGGGTAGAATTGTCTCTTCAACTCCACCTTGAAATATTCCATGTGTTCGTGACACATGTACCCCGTTCAATCTCTTGATGACGGGCACGCTACCACAACATGGCATCTTCCTTGAGACATAATGTGGCCTACTGATGTGGATAAACAAGATTTTTATAGGAATAAGTATAAACGTAGGAATAAAAAATAGATTCCTATCTTATTTTCTTACCTTAGTAATTATTTTATTTGCCTTAGTAATTTATGATGATCTTATCTTAGCTAGTAATTAGTGATTTTTACTATCGTTATTTTTATGGCCCTTACTCTATATAAAGGGGTCTTAGGGTTGTTATTTGATTACGAATGAATGAATATTAATTAATCCCGAGTGATTTCTGGTTTCCCTCTCAAATTCTCCTTCTTCCCTCTCAACCTTGCATCAGTTTGGTATCAAAGCCCAAATCCAGATCCTTATAGTACTGTGACGCACT
Organism: Tamarix austromongolica; assembly: GCA_039764185.1. Lineage (NCBI taxonomy): Eukaryota > Viridiplantae > Streptophyta > Magnoliopsida > Caryophyllales > Tamaricaceae > Tamarix > Tamarix austromongolica. The sequence goes on along the minus strand of CM077813.1, from coordinate 32,091,055 downwards.
GTTTAAAAAAAAAAAAAGTTAGCAGCATGCTTCATTAAAAAAAAAAAAAAGTTGCAGCGTGTTCCGAATCTTCCAACATTCAACAAAGTGTACTTCAACTGTACAGTTCAACTCGGGTTTTGACAGCAACTTTTCCGTTCCTGAAAGGTTAAATTTCTCACTCGAAACTCGACTCTTATTCAAATTATCTGGTTTATTTAGTATATCTGCTTAGGTCCTTATATTTTAACTATAAAAAAAAAATCAGGACACTTTTACCTAGCTTAGTCCCTTTTATTAACATTCTAATCCTTGTGACGTTCATAGGGCAGGTTTATCATCACTATTACTTATCATAATTTAGCGTTTATCTTATCTTTCATATTATCTGCTAGTACCCCTTTTATTATTAATTCTTTATCATATCGTCCAAAAAAACAAAAAAAAAATGCCTTCATCTTCTAAGAGTCGGGTCTGATGCTCGATCCGACCTTTCCCGTATGGACCAACTAGAACAATTGGTTTTTAAGCTAGCTAACAATATAGAAAGGATGATGGAAAAGCGCCCCATTGATGAGCCTGACCCTCAATCCGTTAGACAACCCACCTTACCTCCTTCCAATTTAGTTGGCTCAAACCGTAGTATTCTCGGGTCCTACAAACAAACCCCTGGTTACGTCCCCCCACACCATAGACACCTTAGGTCTCAAGGCCCCGTAGACCCGCCTAATCTCAATTATTCAGAGGATGACACATCGGAAGAAGACGTGGCACATCTTCGCCATAGGAATCGTAGACATTCCAACCAGCATGATAGACAACCTTATCATAGATATGAGGACGACATTACTCGGAAAGTCAAAGTCGATGTGAACTCCTATGATGGAACTCTTGACCCAAACCTTTTTACTGATTGTTAGAAGAAATGGAGGATTACTTCGAATTTTATGACATGAGTGATATCGAGCGAGTCCGTTTTACTAAGATGAAACTCTCTGGGGCCGCAAAACAGTACTGGAAAATGGTCCAAACCCAGATGGACCGTTTAGGAGAACCACCTATTCGTCAATGAGCCGTTATGAAAGAGAAGCTGAAAGAAAAATATCTTCCTACTTTTCATAGAAATCAGCTCCTAGAGCAAATGTACAACCTTAAACAATCTTCCTCCAGTGTCTTTGAGTATACCCAGAAGTTTGAGGATTATTCAGTAAGGTGTGACTACCCTGAACCTACCGATATTACCCTCTTTAGATACATTAATGGCCTTAGGGAGTCCATCAGGGAAGACGTTAAGCTCCATGGGCCTACATGTGTCGAAGATGCTTTTAAGTTGGCTCTTGAGTTTGAAAGATGCTTCAAACGCTCGTCCACTCGATATTCATCTCCTTATTCCAGCGATTCACGTCAAACCAAATCCTTCACACCTACATCCTCCAAGTCTAACCCCAAGGGTGCTTCCCAATCCAACACCTATAACTCTACTCCTAGTAACCGATCTAACGCCGTTCAATCGACTGCTAACTCTATCCAATGTCATAACTGCCATGAGCGAGGGCATATTGCATCTCGTTGTCCCCACCGTACTATGATACTAGAGCATGAGGGTGATGAGCCACCTATTGAGGATCTTATAGTTGACCCCTGTGAATATTCAGGTGATGATGAGGAACTCGAAGAGGAGGACACTCCACATTGTAGCCTTGTTCGGACTATCAACCCTCAACGAGAAAAACATTCTAATGTGGCTAGATGTGTTCTCTCGCAAGGCACCCATCTCGATGAGTGGAAACGAACTTCCATTTTTTGCACTTTCTTTGGGTGTAATGGAAAATCTGCCAAGTTGGTCATAGATGGTGGTAGTACCCTTAATGTCGTATCTCGAGCCGCCATAAAAAGACTAAACCTTAAGTCTGAACCTCATCCTAATCCTTTTACGGTAGCTTGGGTAAATAAGACCACTCTCCCCATTGACCAAAGATGCCTCGTTCCCCTCCACCTAGGCCCACATTATAAAGAAGATCTTTATTTTGATGTCCTTCCCATGGATGTAGCCCACGTTCTCTTAGGTAGACCTTGGCTTTATGATCATTCAGTTAAGATTGATTGCCGACCAAATACTCACTATTTCTTCTTTAAAGGAAAGTGTATCATTCTTAATCCTGCAAAACCATCTGATCCCTCACCCCCTCAAACCACTTCTACGCCTAAGGAAGCTTCTATAAATAGGGTTCAAATCATCACACCTCGCGCCTTTCATTAGGAGAGTAGGAACACCAATTTCATGTTAGCCATAGTCGCTCAAGAGATCTCCCCAAACTCCACTTCACCCATTCCCACTGAGGTTCAGAAGTTATTGGGTGACTTTTCGGATGTAATTCCCGAAGAGTTACCTAAAGAGTTGCCACCCATGAGAGACATTCAACATGCCATCGATCTTATTCCTGGGTCTCGGTTACCTAATCTTCCCCACCATAGGATGAACCCTAATGAGCGGGCTGAATTAAATAGACAAGTTGAGGAGCTCCTTCGTAAGGGATTTGTGAAGCATAGCATGAGTCCTTGTGCAGTACCCGCCTTACTCACTCCCAAGAAGGACGGATCTTGGAGAATGTGTGTGGATAGTAGAGCCATTAATAAAATCACGGTTAAGTATAGATTTCCTATCCCTAGACTAGAGGACATGTTAGACACTCTAGCTGGCTCTAGTTACTACTCTAAAATCGACTTACGTAGCGAGTACCACCAAATTCGTATTCGGCCAGGGGATGAATGGAAAACAGCCTTTAAGACGCAGGGTGGACTCTTTGAGTGGTTAGTTATGCCTTTTGGGTTATCAAATGCCCCTAGCACATTCATGAGGTTTATGACCCATATCCTCCAACCATTTATGGGAAAATTCCTCGTGGTCTATTTCGATGACATCCTAATTTATAGCAAGTCTCAAAGGGATCACCTGTCCCACCTTAGACAAGTTTTCACTACTTTACGGGAAGCCAAGCTTTATGCTAATCTCAAGAAATGTTCCTTCCTTCAATCTCAGGTTCTCTTTCTAGGCTTTATTGTTTCTTCTCAGGGCATTTCTACTGACCCTGAGAAAGTCCGAGTTATTAAGGAATGGCCTGAACCAAAATCTGTTACGGAAGTGCGTAGCTTCCATGGCCTAGTTTCCTTCTATCGTCGGTTCATCCGCAATTTTAGCTCTATTATGCTCCCCATCACTGATTGTCTAAAGAAGGGATCATTTCAGTGGACTCCTAAAGCTTCTAGAGCCTTTCAGGAAATTAAGGAGTGTATGACTAAGGCCCCTGTCCTTAGGCATCCCGATTTTAGTAAAGTCTTCGAGGTTCATTGTGATGCTTGCGAAACAGGCATAGGAGGAGTGTTAGGTTAGGAAGGACATCCCATAGCATTTTTCAGTGAGAAACTCAACGCGTCTAAACAAAAGTACACCATCCATCTTAAGGAGTTATATGCTGTGGTCAGGTCCCTCCATTATTGGCGGTATTACCTTTTACCCCAAGACTTTGTAGTCTATTCTGACCACCTAGCACTAGATTATTTGCATTCAAAGCGAGAATTGCCAAAGAAGTATGCTAAATGGCTTGAATTCTTAGGCGAATATACTTTCGTCCTAAAACATCGTTCAGGAACCGAGAATCGAGTAGCTGATGCTCTTAGCAGGATAGGTGCTATCCTTCAACAATGGAATATTAGGGCTACTAACTTTGATACAATGAAGGATGATTACTCTTCTTGTCCCGATTTCGGTCACATCTACCAAGAAGTCTCTCATGGTAACCGTCAGGACTTCGTTGATTATGTCATCCATAATGGATATCTTTTTAGAACCTCTAGATTATGCATTCCCCAATCCTCGTATAGAGACTTTCTTGTTTGGGAATTGCACGCCGGTGGCCTTGCGGGTCACTTCGGTATGGATCGTACCATCACCTTGGTACGTGATCGTTTATATTGGCCTTCTTGGCAACAAGACGTTAAGAGAGTCATATCCCAGTGTCGTACTTGTCAGTTAGCTAAAACTAAAAAGCAAAACACGGGCTTATATACTCCTTTACCTGTTCCTCATGAGCCATGGAAGGATCTTAGCATGGACTTTATTCTAGGTATCCCCAAAACATCCAGAGGCCATGACTCGATCCTTGTAGTAGTAGATAGATTCTCCAAGATGGCCCATTTCATACCCTGTAGCAAGACTTCCGATGTTGTTCACATTGCTAGATTGATTTTTCGTGAGGTAGTCAGACTTCATGGTCTTCCTTCTTCCATAGTATCTGATAGAGATTCTAGGTTCGTCTGTTGGTTTTGAAAGACACTCTGGACTCTGAGCAAAACCCAGTTAAAGTTTTCTACCGCCCATCATCCCCAGACCGATGGTCAGACTGAGGTAGTAAATCGAGGTTTAGGTGACCTTCTTCGTTGTCTTGTCGGAGATCGACCTCGTACTTGGGATTTAGTGTTACCCACAGCTGAGTTCGCTTATAACCATGCGTCTAATCGGTCAACGGGAAAGAGTCCTTTTGAAATTGTTTATGGTTATGCTCCGCGTGCTCCTGTTAACTTTGGCCCCCTATCCCCACATGCACGTGTGTCTGCGTCTGCTGAGTCCTTTGCTGATCATATACATTCTTTGCATGATGAGATTAGGCGTAAGATTATGTTGAGTAATGTGGACTATAAACTTGTTGTTGATGTGCATCGTAGAGATAAGGGTTTTAATGAAGGTGACTTTGTCATGGTACGCTTGTGTCCTGAACGTTTTCCAAAAGGATGTTTTAAAAAGTTACATGCGCGTGCCATGGGCCCGTATGAGATTTTGAAAAAACAAGGACCGAATGCTTATGTGCTAGATCTACCCGATGATTTAGGTATTAGTCCTGTTTTCAACGTGAGTGATTTGTCACCTTACAGAGGCAACTTTGAGCCTCCTGCCTTGCCTTCTAGTGTGCCTGCAGGTCTGCAGGAGCCGACAGTGCCACCTATTCAGCTACCCAAGGATGAGATTGCTTCTATTGATGATGTGGAATATGTTTCCTCTTCTCAAGGAGGGTTTCGCCGATTTTGGATCACGTGGAAGAACCGCCCAGATTGTGATGCTACTTGGGTTCCTGAGGATGATCTTCGAGATTTGGCTCCAGAATTACTTAATGACTTTCTTCGATCTCACTCGCCGGAGTCGAGTTCTTTTCCGGTGGGAGAGAATGATGTGGATAAACAAGATTTTTATAGGAATAAGTATAAACGTAGGAATAAAAATAGATTCCTATCTTATTTTCTTACCTTAGTAATTATTTTATTTACCTTAGTAATTTATGATGATCTTATCTTAGCTAGTAATTAGTGATTTTTACTATCGTTATTTTTATGGCCCTTACTCTATATAAAGGGGTCTTAGGGTTGTTATTTGATTACGAATGAATGAATATTAATTAATCCCGAGTGATTTTCTGGTTTCCCTCTCAAATTCTCCTTCTTCCCTCTCAACCTTGCATCACCTACGTGATACGAAGATTATCATCAAGTAAATAAGTAGCCGCAAAATACCTCTCAATGTTGTAGAGGAAGTTGTCTACCTCCTTTGCATTTCGAACTCCCTCGATATCGGGCACATTCAGACTCAACATTGGTAAGTCGATCCTTCAGCACAACGTTCTCTGCCATTAACTGGTCCATCTGAGCCATCACATCTTCTATGACTTTGTAATGGGCCTCTAGCATCTCCTGACGAATCTTGGTAGTTAGAGCATTAACTAGCCCATGCACCTCCTCCTAACTGGCCGAGGCCTCCACCTCCTCCAACCCGTCCACCTTTCCCTCTAAGGTGGCAACATCTTCCTAGCACATGGCTATGGAGCGATCCATCTTCTCAAGAACTTCCTCAAAATTTGGGACATGAGATTTGGAGGAAGACTTCGATCTCTTCTTCTCAGCATCACTTAAGTGATTTGTGATGCTTCAGGATTGTGGGCCATCAAGAACCGAGCTTTGATACTATTTGTCACGCACCGAGCCTAGATATGTGCAAACTTAGTCTTTTCTCACTCCTTTGGAGACTAAGTCAGCCTTCCTCCTTTATATGTGCTCCACACTTAGGTCAAAGATGCCCCTGAGACCACCACTCCATACCCTTTACAAGAGAACTTAAGAGAGAACTTTTAGAGAGAGAAAGAAGATTGTATTATAGAGAGAGAAGCTCTGAATACAACTCTTGTTGGATGATTTCCAAATGCGTCTACCCCCTCTATTTATAAGTGAGGCTTGACACCCTCCTCCCCTCTAGAAAAATTTTGGAGACAGACCTAATGGATCTCTCTAGAGTGGCCCAATAGGTCTATTAGGGTTTCTAGAATAGTCCATTAGAGTTTCTAAAATTCTTCATACTCATCTATACAAATGTAGAAAGATCTAGAGACATCCCCTCTATAACCATCTAGAATCATCTAGGAGAGTATAGAACCTTATACATCTCTCTATACTTATCTAGACTATACAATAATATTCTAGATTATTCCGGGGCCCGTGGAACCTCATTGCAAGCCTCTCAATCCGGCCCGTAACAACACACTCCCAAGCGGAGCTCCCATAACAACATCCGACCTCCTCCCTCCCATCATTTCCTCAGAATAACATCATAGATTCCCCATACACCCCCTTCCACCACCACTCATCTAGAAGAATTCCCTCTCATCGTCCTTTAACTAAGTACTTAACTCGAGCCCATAACATAAGGAATGTAACATAATTGACACGGTCAATAATTATTGTGCAAGAACCATTTGACCTCATGATATGAGAACTCGCATATATTATTTAGATTGCCTTCATGCAGTAAAAATAAATTGAGGGTATCAAGGGAAAAATCCAAGTACTTTTAATGTATTTCCAAGATAAAATCATGTAGCAGACAACAAATACACAACATATGAGACCAACCATCTGATACACTTAAAATAAGGAATTGGAACATTAGTGCACCATACATGTGTAATGAAAACATACCCTATAAAATGCTTTCCCCTGTATGAGACCATAAGGGATAGGCCCAAATTGTCGTGAGTCTTTTGAAGCAAAAATGTTGTCCCCTTGGACCCACACATGTCCTTTTGGCACCTATTCACAAAGTATACAATTGCAAAATAGATGAACAAATTTGGAATTAAAATGACCTCCATTACATAAAAGATAATATTAAAAAAAAATAAGAAATACGATTGCAAACAAAAAAGCTAAATATCCCCCACACCCCTCAACATCAAAACATATGACAAGAACAAAAAATAAATAAACTACTAATCTGTAACAATTGGCTCATGCTACATTGGGTCACTTTTAGCCAGCTAAACATATATTTCCTCAATCCTACAATGAATGATTACACTTTCCAATCTAAAGGCAAACTAGAAACTAACAGCTTAGCATATGATCTTAATGCCAGCATTTCACACACTCCACCACACTGTAGCACGTCTGGCAGCACAACTGCTGATGCTATATAAAACTCAATATATGCAGCTCCAAACTTGCTCAACAAAATGTCAACTGCAGTTCCAATACATGTAATGAACACTTTGAAGCACAAAATGAAAAAGGGTGAACTCAACAAGGGATCTATGAATCAGGATCAAAGGAGTATTTGTCACACCATAACCATTGAACAGTAAGCCATTTTATTTTATTTTTTAAGCATACCTTCTACTTCAGGCAAATAAATATGTCCTTTGACAGAAATTTGAGCACTAAGGAGGAATTTATTTTTAGGGAATAAAAAATGGAAAGCAAGTTTTATATATTTTATGTTTGGTTCCTGGGAATATAAATAAATTGGGAATCAGGAATGAGAATTCAAGAGGCTCTATTTTCAATAATTCATTATGCGGGGGTGGTAATTGACAATCAGGAATTCTACAGTACAAGTTATTCCAAAGCTACCACCAATAATAGCAAACAAGAAAATCATATATAGTGAACTCCCAATCACCCTCTCGCGATACTACTCCCACCCCATAATTCCTAATCTCTCATTCCCTGTCGCCAAACACTACCTGAAATTGAAGAAAATGTGCCACAACTGCCGAGCAGGTCAGCAACATCTCCAGATTTTATTTAAGAATTGACTTCAGTTTCTGACATCAATATAATAAGAATGATAATCGGCTACCGATTCATCTAATTTTCAATATATGGGACCAAATGTCCAGATCTAAGTAGCGCGATCACGCTACTTTTCATTAAAAATTCAAAAGCTTCACAACCAAGCAGCAATTAGAAGCATACTAATACAAGTAAGAAACAATCAGGAATCACACTTACCATAACAGTCGCGTAAACTTCGCTATTGTGAGGGTGAAGGAGAAAAGAAACGCGATCACCCTCCATACCCAGAACACGTTTAGTTACAGTCTTCTTGGGGTTTTCAGGGGACTGCACAAGGACGACATCTCCTAATCCCACTTTCCCCATTCGATGAGACGCTTTCTCCGCTAACAACACATCCCCTCGCATATTCAACGTTGGCAGCATACTCGGACCGTAGACCTGATCAACAACCATGATTCATTTTCGTCAGCTAACCAGAACTGCTCATTCTCCTTCGAATTTCAGAAGAACGTGAGACAGAAAGAGTACGAGAGTGGGGGTGCAAATGTAGTTGCTTGTGATATGAAGAGCGCAGAGGAACTTCACAACGATCATGCCGCGGTTGAGTGCTTCCTTCGCCGTAGTACGCCATTGTCCTCCCAGATTTGCTGTCCACATCTCTCCCTGTCAATTTCGCTCCTCGGTACCGTACTGCAATATGGCCAGAAAAATTTTCGCAAGAACATAATATTTCCCTCAAAAACCGGTTATAAAAATTCTTAAAACCTAAATTATATACAAATTTAATTAGATTGTAATAAGACAATTCGGAGAGCATAATAAATAAGTTGAATTTTCTAGTTTGAATAAATGATCTTAGTAAAAAATTTAACGAGTACAATATATAAGTTAAATTTAACTTAACTTTTTCGGTTCAAACTCGATTAACAATTGAGTATAAAAATAAAGATTAAACTTAACTCAATTAATTAAATGAGCTTAATAATAAAGTTTGTGTCCAACTCATAAAATTAAAAGAATCGAACCAAGCTAATCAATTTATGAGCCCGTTTAATTTATTTACAACCCTAATTAGGTCATTTTCTTAGGTTGGATCAAATCATATTTAATTTAGATCTCATAGTTGGATTGTGATCAAATGGACTCAAATTGGGTAAATTCAAGTTGTTCTATTTTTGTGTCATATTTAGGTTGTCTTAGTTCATATCATTATATTTTTGAGTTAAGTTTATATCAAATTCGGGTCACATCATATTTGAATTATAATTGTACAAATTTTTTTATTCCAAGTTATTATTAAAAGCTAATTATTTTTACATTGCTTATTTGAATTTATCTTATTTGTTATACCCGATAATATTGATATAATAATAATAATAATAATAATAATAATAATAATAAGTTATGGTAGGTTTTGACTAATATAAGGTTGTTATAGGTTTATCCATTAATATTTAAATTATTTACCAATATGTTAGTCCGGTAAATTTTATTAACTATTTGTAAGATATAATAATTATTTTTAAATTAAAAAGTATAAGGTAACTCGAAAAAAAAAGGTAATTAATCTCATAACCCTGAGCATCTCCACAATTATAAATAGTATGTTAACCTAACTTATCGATAAATCAGACCTAAAGTAGTAGTAGCTGTCGAATAACATAGACAAATATTTTTTTCCCCACCGGTAGTAAGAGAAGGAAGAGACGAAAAGGTGAGGCTATCACTGTATATCAATAGTCGTACTTTAATTAAATAAAGGTAGGGAAAAGGACACACATAAAGGTGTTTAGGATACTAGCAATCACAAAGTAAGGTACCACTAATCTAACCAATTGTAACCCTAATAACCATCTGTATGTATATAGGTAACTTGTTTGTACCTATCAAGTCCTAATAATGTATTTCCTTCATATACATGCATGCCCCTATTTCCATTTTTGTCGGCTTGCATCAAAAAGAGAAAACAATAACAATAATAGACAAGAGAGATGCGACTATGAGAAGGTATAATGTTCTGGTATCGTATTCTTAATCATAGTAATAGTACTTATGCTTGGGTTTGATTGACTATTCTACTACCACAACTACTAAGCTTTAGGTACATAGGGCCACACCTATACAAGCACTACCTAATATTATAATGTATTGTTGTGTGTGCAAATTTACTAAATAATGCCTTATTAATTTGATTTTGGGAATACCGTAACTTCTAGTCATTCTATCTACTTCTTCATAGGTCAACTAAATAAAAAGAAAAAGAACCGGCATTCATGTTTCCAGAAGATTAATGGGGAGATCAAAAATAAGTATTGACAAAATGTGATAGGATCAATAGTAGGTACAGATCATGAAAAAATACATTTTAGGAGCTTTGTTTATTTCTTATAGTGCTACTATTTGGCATGAAAGAAACCTTCATTTGTTTCAAAATAAGGCTAGGCAAAATTCTATAATTTTAAGGATCATTATTATGAATGTTTCTAGGAGAATAGTTCACCATAGTCTGCACGCTAAATATGCTAGGTAGTTATCGCTTCTTGATTGTATTGATTGTTTTGCTTGGTTGTAATCTTCCATTTCGATAGTAATAAATCTTCTTACTTATCGAAAAAAAATAATAGGTACAACAATTTCTTCCATGAGTTTGGGGCTCCGTTAGGGATTTTTTGTTTGAGTTCGAGTTCAAAAATTTTTTCGAAGACGCATTTGGGGTCCCCATCCCTGAACCCACCTCCAAATTTTTTTTATATATTTTTATATTATTTTATTATATATATATATATATATAATCTTTATATATATAATATAAATTAAAATATATTATAATAAAATAATATCGGATATCAAGGATGGGGTCAGGTTTCGAGTATCGGGTTAGGTTTTAAGGTTGGGGATGAGAAATTGTTCGGGGATCGAATCAGGTATGAGGATCGGGTCGATGATTTCCTAATAAATAAATAAAAAAAGGGGATCATTACGGGTTTGGGGATAATTTTACTTATTGGATTTGGGGATGGGGATGGGGTCCTCATCCCTAACCCATCCCATTACCATTCATCATCAATAGTAGTAATCAATAAGCACATAATATAGGTATAGAATTTGTTTGGTATTAAAAATACATCAATGCTAGTTTAAGCTTAGTCGAGACACTTACATCCAATTTTAGATATTATTATCAAACTCTACCACATTATTTTAAAGATGGTAATGTACAGTTCAAGAATTACTACTACTTTTTGGGAGTTAACAATCTAAGCAAAAATAAGATACATGGACTAGTTCTCATTAGTTAGTGGAGTCATCTTAGAAATATGGGAAGTGTAAATTTATTTATATTATATTCATGTATCAATTATTTAAGGTTGAAAAGGCAATAAATGAGTGCATAGCTTGGTTAGGATCATGACAACATAATATATAATGTCAAGGAATTTTTGGGAATACATTTCATTTAGGTAATTATATGTTGGTTATTTATTTATTTATTTCGTAATTAAGATTTAGATGTAAATAAATTTCATCCCATTATTAAACTTTATATCTAAGTAATTTGACCAATCAAAAATGAGATACTTAGCTGAGTTATCAATTTATAAACTACTCTTGATATTAATCTATACTTTGGGATCGACTAAATATTGCTTGAGAAACCTTAGATAGTAAATTAATTTTCCTACATAAAATATAAGAATGACAACTTAACAATATTTTTAATTTAATTAATATGAATAGTGGATTATTTTCATTTTAATTTCATTTTAGATAGTGTTACGTTGATTGCTAATATATATATATATAGACACACACACACATGTGAGTTTATGCATACCTTAATTACATATTTATTTAATATAAATAGTCTTAATTAACTATGTAACATTATGTGGATATTTATAATTTTGTATATGTAGGCCCATATATGATATTTTAATTTTATTATGGCTTTAATATGAATGTATGTTCCTAATTGATTTAATGGAAATATTATAATTTTGTAGTTGTGTTATAAATATATATGTATTTTTATATAAATATAATATGGTAATAAGGAGCTAATTTTATAAAGGTGTTTCATTATCATAAATATGTTACAAGGATGATACTTTATACAGTTAAATTATGTCTTTATTAATTATGTGGATGCATTATTAAATCCTAGAATATTTTAATTATGTTTGAATTAGTTTGATCCCTTCTATTTTAAGTATTGGTTTGGATAATTTTTGTATTCTAGTGTTGTGAAAATCGAGTAGTAATCCAAGTGGGGTATGTTTTTTATTTAATTTGAGAAAATTACCCATTATGAAGAGTGAATAAAGTGGATATAAAGTGGTGGATTGTATGACCTTGTGTGACTACACTTAATTAAAATACCATAACTAAAAGTGGAATGTAATGTAGGATTTAGTTCTTTAGGTTTGGACTCTTAAAGTTGGGGATCGGTTTATTTATTTGCCAGCTATGTCTATTTAATGCTTCTCATCTGCTCTATAGGTTTCTTTGGACCCTATTACAAGGTGTGCACACTTAAAGATCGGATAACCGAGGTGGTAGGTCTTCCAACTTTTGTTAGTCCCTTTAGAATATATCCATGAGGATGGCTTAAGTATGATTTATATTCTTCCTATTATTGGTGGTAGGTCTTTAGACTTTGATTTCAAGGTGACCCCTTATTAGTTTATCCACTTAAAAATTGGTTGACTTGATTACATAAATAAAGATTAATAATCGGGTGGTTTTCTTATGTGATTTGAATGTATGTCTATGATTTATATTCTTATATAAATGTGAATATACAATATTATTTCTTTGCACTTATGTGTTACTTATATGTTCTCCTAACTAACTTGTTACATGTTTTAAATGGGGTTGTGATGATCCATGATGTACATGGTGAGCATATGATATAGTGCAAGTTGTGTATGAATATACTCAAGGCGTTGATGGCATGCATGACGAGGAAAGAGTGAGAGTGGTGGTGTAACACCCCCAAATTTACTACTGAAAAATTTTGTTTAAATCAAAAGGTTTAGCGGAAGCGGAAGATAAAATCGTAAACTCGGAGGCGTTACCGCCACACTTAGTACCAGACCGGTACACTTCTACCGCTCCAGTACTAAGTGTTAAGGCTAAAACCAAACAACATCGAGTGCGAAATATTAAAACATGAGTCGACATTTGACAAAAATCATTAAGAAACACAAGTTAATTAGTATTTAGAATATGGTTTAGGAATACAACTTAAGAGTACGATTTCAAAACATTAAGCGTAGCACAAAATACAGCTAAATAGAACAAGTCCCGAAGGATCAATATCCGGATTGCCTACTCACTCAAGTCAAGCCTTCCACCCCAAAATAGTACCCGATCATAAACCTGTACAGGAGGTCTGCTCCCCACCATCGATGGATCATCACAGGACCCATTCAATCAAGGTAGTATCAGTACGGGTCCAATACTGAGTAAGGGCGTCGGTGCGCTAAGGCCAAGCATACAATCATACAACATAACACGCGTAGCACAATCACATAGGCAACGTGCGATAACATACAAGATAAGGCCTGAATACTTTCCCCATGACTTATTCTTTATTCTCATTAATAATATGTCCATTCCACACATATTCTTTAGTAGTCCATGTGAGTGCGGGAACCCCACTATTATAGCCGGTGGACCGAAAAGTATACACTCAGGGCAGAACGCTCCTGACCACTATTATTTGCCGGTGGACCGGTCTCTAGGGCAGAACGCTCCTAGCCACTACTATTTGCCGGTGGACCGGTCTAGCCTCGACTCACATGGTGTTTCACTATAAGTACTTAGTGTATTTTCCATGACTTATTCTTTATTCTCATTAATAGCATGTTCATTCCACACATATTCTTTAATAGTCCATGTGAATACGGGAACCCCACTATTATAGCCGGTGGACCGGAAAGTATACACTCAGGGCAGAACGCTCCTGACCACTATTATTTGTCGGTGGACCGATCTCCAGGGCAAAATGCTCCTGGCCACTATTATTTGCCGATGGACCGGTCTGGCCCCGAATCACATGGTGTTTCGCTGTAAGTACTTAGTGTATTTCCCATGGTTTAACTTACTTACTTTGGTTTGTCGAGCACGAAATCCCTCACTATTATAGCCGGTGGACCGGAAAGTATACACTCAGGGCAGAACGCTCCTGACCACTATTATTTGCCGGTGGACCGGTCTCTAGGGCACCCCGGCTCCTGGCCATTATTATTTGCCGGTGGACCGGTCTGGGCTCGGCTCAACAATCTTTCACTTTACATGATTAGTGTTTTATCCGTGTCTTATTGGGTAACATTCCACCCTTGACATGCATGTCATCGATGTTCTACTACTATTCTCCAAAGGTGGCCCGTCCCATATTTTGAGACTCCAGCACCTCTTATCACGACCCGACATCCATTCCCCCTTATGCTCACACATAATGAAAGACCAACTCCTGAAAGTGTAGGTTAAGCCTAACACCCTATGACATTGGTCTCGCATATTCTCAACCTCTAGGGTTTTCCCCTTGGAAACCCTAGTTGGGCCTATGTGGCCCAACCTCTTCTCACTTACCTTACCATTACTTATTCTTCACCCCACATCTCACCCTTATTAGGTCGAACCCCAAGGCATATCACTTTACTCCTCAATCTAGCATGTGGCCGGCAAAACCTAGTTGGCCACATCGAACCCTAGCACCTTACTTCTTCCACAAGTAACCTCTCTCTTTTCATCCCCAAGTCTCTTTTTTTTCACATGGAAACCCATACTCATATTTTATATAATAGAATTCTCACTCTTAACCCATACTCCACCCTTCCTTAATCTTTCTTACTTTTACACTTCCCAAATTTTCACTTTCTCCCCAAGAACCCTAATCGGGTCCCTCATACACCCTTGCACCAACCTACATACTATTTTTTACCCAATTACTCCACAACTCTCCCATTCTCTTATTTACACCCAAATTCAACTTTTCTCACGTAAGACACACCCCCATGCAAGAGTTAGTCACCTCATGCAAACGCCCCAAGTCACCATGCAGATTTTAAGGCCTCCATGCATGGTTCCCAACTTTCATTTACTTTGGATATTCTACTCACTTTAAACTTCTCTCATGGATTATGAGGCATTTTGGTCAACCCCATATCCCCCTTAATGGTCTCACTTCCCATTCCCCTCTTATTATTCTTTTAGTTCCATTTTATAATACCGAAACCCTAGCATGCATGTCCTAGAGGGTCGTATCAACACATCATAAATATCATACATAAACATGCCATGCTCATGTCATAGAAAACACACACGACATACCTCAAATTCCAAGCTGCGCTACACATGAGACAGGTTATCCATAAATCATATAACACACATTAGCATGGTATACACAACAATCAACACGTCACATCACACATAGCACAAGGCCATAGCTTTGTCCTTACCTAAAGCGACGCCAGGGTTGGAGGACGCTCCTCTAACTCCTTAGGGCTTTGGTCGGGGTTACCTATAAAAGGGGAAATGCTAAGTATTAGTTTCCCTTGCAAGTACCATCAACCCTTATTCTAGTTTAGGATTAGGGTTTTTATTACTAAAGAGGGTATTATACAAAAACTAGGGTTTTTATCTTAAATTTAGTATACTAAATATTACTAGTCAAAATGTATTTATTTTTTATACTTATTGTTACACTTATTTTATTAAACTCATTAGTTCTAATCTTGTAGTAATAGGGTTTATGCTAGCTATAGGAGAATAGTGTTAGCATTAATAAAATAGTGACGCTAATGTCTAGTGATAAAAACCCTATCGTTTTAAGGCCAAGTCTATTAATGGTGTTATAGTTGAAATAATAATATTACAAAGTCACAATACTACAAGTAAACTATTCCTAAGGGTGATAATGATAATAGTTGTATATTCTTGAATAATACAAGGGTTCAAATGTTTTTGGTTATAATAATAAGGTAGTGATAGTAGTAATAATAGTAATAGCTAATAATAGTGTCCTAGTAATGAGGTTAGGGTTAATGTTAAGTGGTATGGTAATAAGGTTCAACTACTCTTCTTAGTTAACAACCACATGATGTTTACTAGCTTGAGTTAAGTAACATGAATAAGAACAAAAGTAGTATTATTGTTAACAAAATGATAAGGGTGTTAAGTATAATAATAATAATAATAATAATAATAATAATAATAATAATAATAATAATAATAATAATAACAATAATCCTCGTAGTAATAAAATAAGAATAATAACGACCTAGTAAGGTTAAGAAACCACAATAATAACCGTAGTAAGGATAATATAAATAATAATAATAATAATAATAATAATAATAATAATAATAATAATAATAATAATAATAATGAAAATGTTAATACTAATAATTATAAAAATAAGACCAAAGTTAAGTATAATAAAAGTTAGGGTTTAAAAGGGATGTTAGTATTAGTAAGAAAATAAGAACATTAATGATGGAGACAATAATAATGACAATAATGATAATAATAATAATAGAAATAATAATAAAAGTAATAATAATAATAATAATAAGTATAATAGTATTAATATTGGTAGAAAATAGTAGCAGTTATATAAAAGGGGTATTAGGGTTTGGATGAGTGAAGAACCACCTAGGGTTGGTGGTGGTCCGGCGGCGGCGCGTGGCGGCGGCGGCGGCGGCAGTGAACGAGGAGAAGAGGGGAAAGATGGAGGTGGTGGTTAGATGGGAGGAGAAAAGAAGAAGTTTGAGGTGGGGGAAGAAACAACAGATGAAGGGGAGTGGAATGAGGGTGGTGGTGTGGCAAGGGGTGGCGGCGCGCGGTGGTTGGCGCGGCGGCCGAGGGTGGTGGAGAGGGGTGGAAGATGGGGGAGGTAGAAGGAGAGAGAGGTAGGGGGAGATAGAGGTATGGGAAGGTATAGGGAGGTCTGTTGAACATTTTGGAGGGTGGAGGAGGCGCTGGTGGCGGCTGAGTTGGCGGTGGAAGGCGGCGCAAGGGCGGCGAAGGCTGGAGGTGGTGGTTTTGGGATAGGAACTTTGCACGGCTAGGGAGGCACGTGCAGGGCAAGGCGGAGGGTGGTGGCGGCTTGGTTTTGTCGAGAGAGGGGCAAGGATGATAACGGTGGGCAGCGGTGGAGGTGGCGGTGGAAAGCCCATCTTTTTTAGGTGGCGGAGAGGCAGGGTTTCGGGGCAAAATCGAAGGAGGGAGCTGCTTTATGGCTGCCAATGGGGGTATTTATAGGCAATTGGGAGGGAAAAATGACAAGGGAATAAGGAGACGAGCGGGGCAGGTGTGCAGGTGGCCGGCCGGTGGCAGGCGGTGCAAGCCCTGCCATGGTAGGTTAGGTCGAGGAGGGGGTAGAGGAAAAGGGAAAAAGATGGGCACATGGGAAGGGGAGAGATGAACTTGGTCGGGGTCGAAAAGAGGAAGAAAACGATAGGGAGAGGGGTAGGTGAGGACGGTCGGTTGTTGGCTGGTGGCTGCCGGCGGAATCGGGGCTGCAAGTCGACGTTGCAGGTCGGGCTGGGAAGCAGAAGACAGGGCAAGGTGGGCCAGTCGGTCCAGAGGAAAGAAAGAAAAGGAAAAAAAGGGGAACGGTTTGGCCGGCTGGAGGGCAAGGAGAGGGCTGACGCGCGGGACGAGCTAGGGAGGAAAGGAGATCTGGGCCGACGGGCTGGCCCAAACCGTGGGGGGGGGGAGATGGAAGAAATGTAAAGGAGGAAGAAAGAAAAAGGAAAAGAAAGGAGAAAAGGAAAAATGGAAAAATAGAAAAATGATAAAATGGTTGGGTTGGGGGTATTTGGGTCTTTATTTGTTTATATATTTAATTTAGATATTTAATTTTAATAATAATTATTTTAAGAATAATAATTAAATTCATTTTTAGATTAATAGGGCTATTTTGGATAAATTTTCCTTAACTTCCCTTCTAATTAGTAAAATGTCCAAAATTTTATAAATAATTTATTTATTGATTTATCTTTATTTTCCTCAATTAATTTCCTCTTTATTTAATGAAGTAATTTATTTTCTTAATAAATCACTATTTTGCCATAATTCCTAAGTTAGGGTTTTTGGGGTATTTCAGGTGGTGGCTTTTAGAGTTTTATTTATCGTATTAATTTTAATAGACTATTTTCATGGCTTTAGTTGAAGTAACATTTTCCATTCGGTTGGTTTGAATTGATAAATATGTTCTAGTTGTTTCTTATTTTACTTAGCTTTAGCATCTAGTATGAGTAGGATTATGGTGTATATCTATCATAAATGTGGCGTTGATACCCTCATTATTAGGGGTGTGCAAAACCGGATATCCGTATCCATTCAGATATTTTTTTCGGATATCCGCTCCGTATTTTTTTAGACCGGATATCCGGGATGTGGATATCCAAAAAATATAGACCGGATATAGACCGGATTCGGATATATCTAATATCCGTATGAAAATAATATTTTATCAATTTTAATAACGCTTGCTATAATATTTTTAAAAATAAAGATCGTATATCAATTAATATTCATATCTATATTCATATAAATATCTTATTTCATCTAAAAGAAGTATTAAAATATTATCATAAATATTTAAAATATAAAAATAAATAAAATTTTAAAAATTAAAACTATAAAAACACAATAATATGGTGTATTATTGAAATAATCAATAAAATATCGGATATTTTTTCGGATCGGATAATCCAAAAAAAATCGAATATCCGAATGTCGGATATCCTTTTAAAATAAAATCGGTTCGGATATCCGAAATGTCGGATCGAATTTTTTGCACAGCCTTATTCATTATATTTAGCTTTCGTACATACTTTTTAGTGAAGTTTTGGTTTTGGAAATGGGGGTGTTACATTATTAATGGCTATTGATTGTTTGGGGGCCTTATAAAATTTTGTTATTATTTTATCTTTGGATATGTATTATTCATTTCAAATTTAAAAGTTTTTTGAATCAATTTAGTTTCCTTTTTATGTTAAGATATAGCTTATAATTTATTTTCATTATAAGATAGGTTATATCGAATTCAAGTATTATTTTAATTTTATATTGTATTCATATCTCAGGTGGACCTTACATAATACTAACTTATACTTGATAAAAATGAAGGCTTAGATGGTTTTTTATAATAAATTAATCACATCAAATCAATATAATTTTAATAAATACAATAATAGTAATAGTAATAATTAAAAATTAATGATAAAAATATAATAATGATAACAATAATAAAAGTAATTAATAAATATCAATTATGGCAATAATAATAATAATAACACAATATTAATGTTTTTTATTGTGATTAGATCATATTAAGCCAAATATGACAAAAATTAGATAAAGTAATGAACATTAATAAATGACACACTAGTATTGACTTCTTGCTATTTAACTTATTTTATGTAATAAATATCATTGATCTTTAATTTTCAAAAGAAGTAATTAACATTCTCACTCTAGATTTTTTCTTTTTTTGGTAAGTAAATAAATTTTATTACCATAATGAGCAATATGTACATCAAAGTATCTTTATACAAAATGCCATATAAAAAATACTCAAGCGAATCAAAATGACATCCAACCTCCTGATCACCTATCAACTACATCTAACGATCTATAATCTTGAAGAAATTTTGCCTTTTTTTTCATTTTTTATAAGGCTAGCTCTCATGAAAACTTATTAAATAATATGCTTACTTATACTCTTTAGGATAGATTGATTCTTTTGGAACACAACTTCATTTCTATTGATCCAAATCTTGTAAATCAAAGCAGCAAAAGTAATCCTTAACACTTTAGCATGCCCTTGTTTGCTCCTTTGTGCTCTTGATCATCCATTGAATATAGCTTTGCCATGTAATAAATAAATGTGGTAATAACATACAGTTGAGAATTCTTCTCTAGAGATGATTCGCAACAACACATTAAACTAAGAGATGATCAAGGTCTTCATGAACTTGTTGACAGACTTCACAAATAGAAGTATCATTAACCTGCCATATCTTAAGCTTAGTCTTCACTTGTAGCGCTTCATGGAAAACCATCCAACAAATAATTTTGTATCTAGGCATTCCATGATACATCCAAATAAGATTATACCACATGACCTTGTCATTTCTGTGCCTTAAGTTCAGGTACATTTTGTCAATACTAAATCTTCCTATATCACTGCTAGATAATAAGGCTTATTACCCTATATCCCTTATTTTGAAAATGAGTTTTGTTGTCCATGAAGAACCCTCTTTAATATTATCTCACCAAATGTCTGATCTGCTTAAGTATTTTTCATAAATCCATTTGACCCAAATACTTTCTTTTTGAACCGGTAGTCCCCATAAATTCTTGTAGAAACAAGCTGCATTCCAAGGTAATAATTATCAAATGCCTAATCCACCTTCATCTTTGGGGTGACAAATTCTAGTCTAAGAACACTCTAGATTTTTTCAACTTTCTTATGATGATGTAGGTAATATATTTTGAGGTATAGATATCAACATATTGTAATACCCCAAAACCCTATTTTAGGAATTAAAAATAAAATAAGAATTATTGGGTAAAGTTTAATTCAATATACCATTTTTAATAAAATAATGATATTATAATAATAATAAGTAAGATTATAAAATGAGGAAAATAATTTAGGGATTAAATTAGTGGAGGCTAGAACTATTTACTGAACTAAAATAAATTTTAAGTAAATCATAATAATAATTTATAAACTAATAACAAAATTAATTATTTATTATTACTAATTTTATTATTCCTAAAACTCTAAAAAAAATCCCAAACCGCCCAACCACCTCACTTTTCTTTTCTTTTCTTTTTTTCTTCTCCTTTTCCTTTTCTTTTTTATTTTCTTCTTTTTCTTCTTTTTATATTTCATCCCCATCCCTCGCCGAATTAGCCCCCGCCCAATGCAACCCAATTCCTCTCTCCCCCATTTCTCCTTTCCTTTCTTTCCCTTCCCTCAACCCACTCTCCCTTCTTTTTCTTTCCCCTCACACAACCCAACACCCACGGCAACCCCCTCTTTTCTCCTTTTCTCCCTCCTTTTCTTTTTTTCCCTTTCTACTCCCATCTTCAACCTCTCCCCCAGATCCTCTCCCCCAGATTTGTGTTGTAAGCATGGTTGCTTTGCAACCTCATTTCTTTTTCTCCCCTCACCCTCTCCTCATCATGACCCACAAGGCATGTAGCAGGCACTACCCTGCATTAGTCCCCTCCCTCCTACGACCCCAAGACCCCCTCCTAAGCCCCTTACAACCCTATAAATTCACTACCCTGTCACCTAGTCATGTAAGCTTGTAGTAACCTAATTTTTTTTGAAACACATAATTTAATAAATAACTATTATTTGGGATAAATTAACTTTTAAATTTATTTAATTTAATTATCTTGTGGATTTTTGAGTGTGTAAAAATGAATATAAATATTTAATAAATTATAATAAATATTTTATAATTTTATCATTCTCATTTTATTTAAATAATTTTTCAAACTAATAGTTTACTAAAATTATCCTTTTTAAACCAATATATTAAATTCTCATAAATTAAATTATTATAAATTAATTTATCTATCAAAAATATTAAATGCCATTATTTCAAAAATTATTTCATTTTATTTTCCCTCTTTTTCCTTTTTCCCTTTTCTTCTCCTTTTTCTTTTCTTTTCCCCTTTTAGGCCACCTGAGTTACTCTCATTTCCTCCCTCGTGCTGGGCTATCAGCCCACTTCCTTCCCTTTCTCCTTCCTTTCCTGTGTTGTCGCCCTAGCCCATCCCTCCTTTCTATTTCTTTCCTTTCTTCCTCCCCTGGTTGGCCCATCTTCTTCTTTCTTCCCTTGCTCCGTCAGCCTGCCTCTCCTTTCCTTTTCTTCTTCTTCTTCTTTCCTCCATCCTTCTCCTTTGACGCCATATGACATGCCTCTTACACCACTTGCAATCGCCACCTCTACACCTACCATGGCAGCCACCCTGCTCTCATTCTTCCCCTCTCCCCCGTCCCTTTCCTTCCATTTTTGTCCACACCCAAGCCTGTAACCCTCCCCCACGTGCCTTCCACTTTCCTTCTCCTTCTCCCTACAACCCGCACCCTACCGCCAACAACCACAACCACCTAGGTTGTGCCCTACCTCCCCTCCTCTTCCTCTCCTTGTCTTTTTCTCTATTACTTCATTTCTGCCTTACGCAAGCCCTTCTTCTCCCCCTACTGATCTCCCACTCTTCCTTCTTCTCATCTTCTCCTCCCTCCCCTATTTTCACTTGGCCACCTTCAATTACCACTTTTGCAGCCCAACCAACCACCACATCCACCTTTCGACACCTCCTACAACCTCCTTGCACCACCCCATCACCACCATTTCCCCTTGCAACCACCTTTCTCCTCCCTTCTTTTTCTTTCCCCCTTTCTAGCCTCCACCCTATACCACCACTTTCCGTTCCGCCTCTTCCACCGCCTCCACAGCCACCGATCAACTCCCTAAAACCTTCCTTACCACCACCTTTCCTCCTCTTGGCCAAAAATCCCCCAGCAACCCCTCATTTCTCTTCTTCTTTTCCCTTCCTTATTCTCCTCCACCCAAACTTCGACCCACTTTTCCAACCCCACCACCACCGCCTCCACAACCCTGAGCCATTGATCACTGACCCCTGACCACCACCTACAACCCTACTCCCTCCTTGCACCCAACCACTACCCTAACTGATGAAGGCGCATCTAGTGTATCTAATGCTTCTAATGATTCTCAAGGTAATGAAGAATTAGCATTCCTAATAATGGAGCCAATCAACTTAAATGTTCTTGATAATATTTCTATACTTGATATTGAAAATACTTCAAGATATTCTTGTAGGTATGTTACATATTTGCAAGGTGAAGAAGTCAATATACGAGAAAAGACTCAAAGTGTACAATGCATTCAAAGCATGCAAGGCTATGGCATACATGGGATGATACTACATCAAGATATAGTTGGTGTAACACCCCCAAAATTCACTACTGAAAAATTTTGTATGATTAAAATAATTAGGGGAAGCGAAATAACAAGACTGTGAATTTCTAGGGATGTTACAGCCACACTTAGTACCAAACTAGTTCACTCCTACCATTCCAGTACCAAGGGCTAAGGCTAAAGGAGAAAAATACAACTTACGAGAAACTCAAACCAATAATTAAATTAGAGTAGCACACATAACATTTCACAAAAATAAAATCCACCAGTGGTGGTTACAAATCAATAAATACATTGAAACTATAAATCTCAAAGGATAAATAATGCAATCCTAGGATATTCCGGATAGTACCTTATGCTCTTTCCCGAGAGCCCACTTGATTAGCACCTGAAAATGACCTACAAGGGACATTACCCATTGAATAGGTAGGGCCTCCATGAATGGAACTGTAACACCCCCAAATTTACTACTAATTTTTTTTTAATAAAAAGGTTTCACAGAAGAGAAATGATAAAACCGTAAACTTGAGGGCATTACCGCCACACTTTGTACCAGATCAGTTCACTCCTACCATTCCAATATTAAGTGCTAAGACTAAACAAGGTTAACATCAAATACAATTCATTCATAAAAACACCAGGCATTAATAAAATGCAAGTCATACAGAAATCAGAGTGCGGTTATAACACCCCAAAATCATCACTTGAAAATTTTGTTTAAATTTTGCTTTGCGAAAGCGAAAATTAAAGAACAGCGGGTGTTACCACCACACTTAACATAAGTCTGGCCTCCTCACTATCCTTATGTCAAGTGCTAAGGCTTAAAACAAGTCAAACCAACAAAAAGATGAGAGAAGTACAATACATAATCAAGAGTTTTACAAAAGAAAGATTATCCATGACAAATGACTGTTTAGATAATTAAGTAGCCAACCATTTTCAGAAAATAACAAAAGAGTACATAAAAGTCAACAATGGTTTGCCTTACACTCATCCGGTCCATTAAAGTTATAAGGAAAAAGGGAAAAAGGGGACGGGGTCCACTCACTCCCTTAATCTAACTATTGGTCGGGGTGACGCTCCTCATAATCCTTCAACCAATGCATGTTATGGACGCACTCCTCTGAAAAGTGATAGTATCAGTATGAATTCCTTGTATTGAGTAAACCACAACGCCTCCGGAGAGGTAGCATACCCACGTAGCAATCATCATACAAATACGAAATTCAAATAAAACATATGATCACATGCAAAGCCACGATTTCATAACACGAATCCACATCACAATTAACATTACGAGTTAAATCAAAATCCCTATCAAAGGCATTTAAAACATGCTTATAATTTCACAACCATTTTAACTTACCAACGACCGTACATTATAGCAAAATAGGAAGAATTATTGATATTCCAAACAATCTGACCAAGGTCAAGTCACTCCTAATCCAATTATTACAGAAGTATTATGGTGGGTGTCTAATCCGGTTATATAATTTATATAACAATTATCAAGTAGAATACAATCCCATATCCATGACAATGATCGTCAAGGAGGGTGGTACCAAAATAAATCACTCAATTCCAGGGCAAAGCTTGCCAAGGAAGCCACACAACATAACAATTGTCCATACTAAACCTCATAACTCAAGTCCTTAATTACGCGTACTCCTTATAGGGTGTATGGAATACCTATAGAGTAGAAGTGAGCCCCTTGACCCGAATGCCCAAACTATGCACTCGGCAACCAAGTATGAGGCACGAGATTCCTTTCCAACTCAAGTCTTTCTCTTTAAGTAATTAGTGTCTTATGAAATTTCGAGTTATTACTTTTAGAATATCGAGGTTCATAATATTCAACTTAGTCATCAATCAAACAACCAACATCACATCCAAAAGACTACGAGGTTCGCAACCATTCTAAGCCAACACAACCTAGGGTTAAGCATCATGCCATAGCCCGAATAATTATCCGATTCAGTTGTTCAAACCAATTGTCCAATTATTTCCAAAATTATTTTAAGGCCAACACTTAATTCAACTAGTCCAATTATTCACTTTGGAACACCTTTTTGCCTTAATGACCAAAATACCCCTCAACCTATAACTACCACATTTTCCTTCACTTTTATTATCAAGTTTACTGATATAGGATATTTGTCATGAAAATGCTAGCATAAAATAGCTAATGATACTTTATATACGATAATTTCTTCGGTACTACAAAAGACCATATTATCCCTAACCATTCACCATACATAGTACACGTATACACTCCTAGCATTCATTTCTAAAATCTCATAAATTCATGCAATTTTCACGAATAAATGTCAAATACGAATCATGGTATATAAAATTTACATTTTTACCCTAAACATACTCATCTCATTTTACTAGCATAAATCCATATTCTTTATCATTAGCATACACTCTTCAAATTTTAGAATATTACTTAGTCATATAAAAATTTTCATGATAACATATATTAATTTACACATCATAATATTCATGTAGAAATGAACTACAACATGCTTGTATTTCCCACAAAATACAATAACTTGATATCTTCAACCTAACATGATTTTTACCCTAGAAAACTAACCTATCATTCTCACATAAAATTCTACCATCTATGGATTAGTTGGATTTACCTTGAGCTAAGAAAATATTAGCACCACGAAGCTTCTTCCACAAATACCTTAAGCGGGGTCGAGATTACCTAGAAATGAATAACAACATCCACTACTACAAGCATTAATATGCTAATTAAAATAATCAAAAGACAACCTATATGAGCCAATACTTAAAAAACTACTAGGGAAAATAACCAAGGCGACCGGTGCATGAATTTAAGCAACAAACCCACCGAAATATAGAATACTTACGTTGGGGAAAAATAATGGCTGCTTGGGGAGGTGAAACACAATGAAAATGTTGGGTTATTTTTGGGCTAAATTTTGGTGAAAGTAAGGGGGAGTTTGGGGCTGCAAACCAAAATTTAGTTGCTGGAATTAAGGGAAGGGAAATAGAGGACTGCAAGGGGAAAATTAGAGGGATTAAAGGGAGAGGGAAGGAGGGTGTTTGCTGCAGGTTGGGACTTAATAAAAGGAGGGGAAAGAAGGGGGAAGAGTGGCTGCTGCATGGGTTAGTGGCTAAGGTGATGCAAGTGGGTTCTTTTAGGGGTGAGGGTGTCGAACATGTTGGATGGGAAATGGGGTCTACAAGGGCAGGTTGAGGCATGGGGAAGGGAAAAAAATGGAGGGGTAGATGGCTAGAAAGGTTGGGTAGGTGTGCAGGTTGAGAGAAGGGAAAGATAGGGGCTGCAACTTGGTGGATGGCTGGGGTTACATGCAACTGGAATACAAAAGGGGGTGGTTGTTGGACAAGAAGGAGCACATGCATGGAGAGGAGGAAGGAGAGGAGATGGGCTGCATAGGGAAGGGTCCTTTGCTAGACAGGTTGGGGATTTTTGGCTGGGGTTTAAGTGGGGAAAATGATGGGGGTTTGGTTAGGAATTGATTAGAAAAAGCCTCCCAAAGTATTAGGCTTTCAAATGTATAGTTATTAGGGAAAAAATCCCACTTAAGCAAGGTTTTATTTTCACAAAAAAACATGTTACTAGTATTATTATGATTAATATTATTATCATTATGTTATCACTTATCCTATTTTATTTTTTTTTGTAATTATTAATAACATTATTATTATTCTTACAATCCTTGTTATTGGTATTATTATTAAAAGTGTTATTCACAATAAGATTATTGGTATTACCATCCCTTTTGTTTTAATTACTTTCTTTTTATTATCGGTATTATTATCATCATCAATTTTTACCTTCTTCTACTCATTCTTACATTTAATCCAGGTTATTTTCATAACTTAACATTTATGGACTTACTCGAGACAACTAGGCGATCGCTTAAAAATAATCTTATGGTTTACTTCGCCTACTAATCAAACTTTAAGTCTTACTTATCTAAATTAAGGATTAATTAATACGGGGTATTACAGCGATTAAGAATTGCAATCCAAGAGTAAGTGACTAGAGTTTTTCAAAACATAAAGCATTGTACGATATCGCATAACTAAAATAAAATAATACATGGTCCAATAAAAGAAAACAGAGTATGGCCGAGTCGCTCTTAATCCCCAGGTCAGGTCTAGGCTCAACGCTCAGCCCCACCCAATACCTCGTAAGTGTCGTAGGCATTAAAGACATCATCCCCTACCTACACAAGCTCAAATGGGTCTTTTGCTCGTGGGAATGAGTAGCACCCATGAAACAGGCAATCGGTATGCTATGTACTGAGTAAGGTAACCATGTGCTAATGCCAAACATACAAAACATACGACGTAACATACATGACATGGTCATACAGATAACATACAATAACACAGATAATGAAGGCCGACTATGGTCCAATTAGACTTATTCTTTGGATCTCTAATACATATGATCATTTCACAAAATAATCTTTATCAATCCATGCGAGTGCGGAAACCCCACTATTATAGCCGATGAATTGGTCACTTATAGGGCAGAACGCACCTAACCACTATTTTTGCCCGTGGATCGGTCTCAAGGGCAGAACGCTCTTGGCCACTATTATACCGGTGGACCGGTTTGGCCCCGAATCTCATGGTGTTTCACTATAATTACATAGTATCTTTCCCATGATTTATTAGTAACTTAATGTTTGATTTGTTGACCTCGGGACCCCCTACTCTTATAGCCAGTAGATCGGTCACTTATAGGGCAGAACACATCTAACCACTAGTATATGTCGGTGGATCGGTCTCTACTCTCTAGGGCACCCTAGCACCTAGCCACTATTATGCTGGTGGATCAGTCTGGGCCCAGCTCAACAATCTTACTCTTTAAGTGATTAGTATCTTATTTATGTCTTATTAGATAAAGCTTCTCACCCTTGACATGTCTGTGAACTACCTTATACTTCTATTCTCCCAAGAGGGGCTTGTCCCATATCCTGAGACTCCTACGCCCCTTATCACACCCCGAAATCCATTTCCCCTTACACTTACACTTAATGACAAACCCAACTCCTACTAGTATGGGTTAGGCTCAACACCTTATGACATCAACTCCACCTACTATCACCCTCTAGGGTTTTCCCTTGAAAACCCTAATTGGACCAATATGGCCTAACTCTCTCTCACTTACACTACCATTACTTCGTTTATCGCCCCATACCTTATCTCATTTAGATCCAATCCCAACCATATCATTTTACCTCTTGATTCCATAGGTGACTGAAAAACCCTAGTTGGCCACTTCAGCTCTAGCACCTTTCTTTTCCCACAAGTAACCCCTCTCCTTTTCACCTAATAACTCTTCACTCCCATGGCACCCATACTCACCCCTTATAAAATAAGTTCCCATTCTTAACACGTACTCCAGTCTCCCTTAATCATTTTTACTTCCACATTTTCTAGATTACTGCTTCCTCCCAAAACCCTAATAAGGTCCCCTATACACCCTTACACCAACCTACATAGTATTTTTCATCCCAAGTCTCCAATCACTCCACAACTCTCCCCTTAGCTTATTTACACGCTAAATCAACTTTTCTCACGTAAGGGTCACCCCCATGCAAGTTTTATCCATCCCATGCAAACACCCAAAGTCCCCATGCAAATTTTAAGATTCACATGCATGGTTCCCATCTCTCATTCATTTTGGTCATTCCTTCCTCTTTAATTTCCTCTCATGGATCATGAGGTATTTTGGTCAACCTTATGTTCCCCTTAGTGAACTCACTTTCCATTTTCTTTCTTTTTGTCCTTTCATTTCCATATCATATTATCAATTGTCCTATTATGCATGTCCTAGAGAGCCATAACATATCACATCATAATCACCATATATACATATCGTACACATGTCATAAGACTACATATACAAACATACCTCAACTCTAAGTTGCACTACACATAAGATAAGTTAATGACAATCATACATGGTATATAGCATCCAAGGCATACAAGTCACACAACACACATGGGCCTTAGCTACATCCTTACCTAAAACGACGCCAGGCTTGGAGCACGCTCCTACGCCTCCTTAGGATTTTGGCTTGATTCACCGATAAGGGGAAAATACTATGGGTTAATCTCCCTCTTACCAAAGATTACCATTATTTCTACCCTACCTTATCATACTCTACGATTAAGGCTAATAACGGTAATAGTAGTTTTATAATTAAAAGTAGGGTTATTATTATCAAAATAATTCTTCATGCTTCTATTAACCGAAATAATTCTTAATAGTCATCATGTCTTATGTTTATGTAGTCATAGTGATATTTATAACGTTAAAGGTAATAGTTTCAATATTACTAATAATAATATTATTATTATTAGTTTTAGTGATAATACTACTATCAACCCAAACCCTAGTAATAATAATAATAGTAGCATACGTAATATAAAAGTAGAGACCATAGTAATGCTTATATTAATAATTGTAGTAGTGACAATAAGTTAGTGGTTATGAGATATTGACAAAAGACAAGTTAACAATAATGATGTTTATAGTAGTATTAAATGATAATGATAATAATAATAATAATAATATTATTATTAATATTAATATTAATAGTAGTTCTCATCTTAACACATTAATGCAGGTCCTAGAATTCATCTTAGTGGTAGTCTTAGTATAATAGAATAATAGCAATAATAATGATGATAGAAATATTACTAATAATATTAGTAGTAACGATAGTAGTAATATTAATAATAATGTTAAACATAATAAGTATAAAAAAAATTGAAAAGGGAAATAGTAATATAAGAGTCCCAACATTTACACTAATAATAAAAGTAGTAATGGCCAAGTTAGTATTAATAGTATGAGTAAGACAATAATAATAATAATAATAATAATAATAATAATAATAATAATAATAATAATAATAATAATAATAATAATAATAATAATAATAATAATAATAATCATGATAGTAGTAGTAGTAGTAGTAGTAGTAGTAGTAGTAATAATAATAATAAAGATAACTATATTAATACTAAGTTGTAGCCTTTTAAATGATAGTACCATAGTTATAATTATTTCTGAAGTTAGGTTAGATTATAAGAATAATAACATAAAAATAATAAGAATAACACAAAATTAGTAATAATAATAATATTAAGAGTAATACTATTAATATTACTAAAAATTATTAACACTTGTGGAAAAAGATTTTAAGGGCTGGGGAAATTAGAGTACCACCTAGGGTTGGTGGCGGGACCAGCGGTGGCGCGTGGCGGCGGCGATGGAGGAGGAAGAGAGGTGGAAAGATGGGGTTGTAGGCTAGGAGAAAGGGAATGAGGGGGTGTTTGAGGTGGTGGAAGGTGCAGCAGGTGGAGAGGGGTGGAATGGAGGTGGCGGTGTAGCCGGAAGTGGCGGTGCACGACGGTTAGCACGGTGGCCGAAGGTGGTGGAAGGTGGAGAAGGTAGAAGGAGAGGGAGGCAGGGGGAGATGGAGGTGTGGGGAGGTAGGGTGGAATCCACTGGTTGTTTTGGAGGGTGGAGGAGGTGCTGTTTACAGTGGAATTGGCGGCGAACGACGCCGTGAGGGGCAGCGTGGGTTTGGTGATGGCTGATTAGGTTGGCAACTTTGCACGGCCAGGGCGGCTCATATAGGGAAAGATAGGGTAGGATGGTGTCTTAGTTTTGTAGAGGGAGGTGCATGGAAGGTTTTGGTGGGCTTCTTTTGCGGTGGCGGTCATCGACGGCGACGAAACAAGGGTCTCTTTAGGTGGCGGCGAATGGCTAGATTTCTGGGCTTGCGAAAGGGAAGCTCGGTTATGCCTGCCCTTGGGGTGTATTTATAGGCTAACTGAGGGGAAAATAAAAAAGGGAGAAGAAAAAAATTGGGGGCAGGTGAGGCAGGTCGCCGAATGGTGGTGGCAGGCGGCGCATGCCCTCCGAATTGTAGGGTACGTTTGGATTGGGGTGGGGTAAAAAAGGAAGGGATGGCAACACGCGTGAGGAGGGAGGACGGGTAGGTTAGGTCAAAAATGGAAAGAAAATGATGGGGGTGGTAGGGAAGGACAGTCGGACGAAGAAGGTGGCCATCAGCAAGCGTATGACTACAAGTCGGGGTTGCAGTTTGCTTGAGGAAGAAGGAGACAAGGACGGGGTGGACCGAACGGTATAGGGGAAAGAAAGAAAAAGAAAAGAAGGTGGTTTGGCCGGGCGGATCGGGCGAAGGAGGAGAGGCTGGGGCAGGCTTGGCCGCGCGGGACTGTGAGGAGAAGGGAGTTTGGGCCGCGGGCTGGCCCAAATCGGGAAGAGAAGGAAAAGAAAAATAAGAGAAGGAGAAAGGAGAGGCAGAAGGAAAAAGGAAAAGAAAGAAGAAAAAGGAAAAAGGAAAAAGGAAAAAGGGAAAAGGAAAATGGAGAAAATGGATGGGTTGGGGTATTTGGTATTTTATTATTATTTTTTGAATATTTATAATTAATAATATTTATTATAATGATAATAATAATAATTACTTCTTAGATTAATTTGGGTATTTTGGACAAATGTTCCTTAACTTCCATGTTAATTAGTAATATGTCCAAAATTTTCTAAATAATTTATTTATTATTTTCTCCTTGGTTTTCCTTAATTAATCCCCCTTTATTTTAATAAGGTAATTTATTTACTTAATTTTCCTAATAAATTCTTTTTTCCCATAATTTCTAAATTAGGATTTTTGGGTATTTTATGAACCCTTCAGTACGACGATACTGAGTAACCCTTTAAAACACACCTAACAATAGGCCCGCAATGCAACACATGGTACTACATACATACATAATGAAAGGTAGATACTTAATATCCACAGTCATACAACCACATACTTAACAAATCAATCAGATATTAATTAGCCATAGAGAACAATCAATACTTTTGGGCCTTAAGCCCTTAGTCCATTATTATCAATCATATCGGATTATAATTATTCATGTGAGTGCGGGAACCCACTATTATTCGCTGGTGAACCGGTCATGTAGGGAAAAATGCTCCTGGCTACTATTATTCACTAGTGGATCGGTCATGCAGGGCAAAACGCTTCTGGCCACTATTATTCGCCTGGGGACCGATTTGACCTCGACTCACATAGTATTCCACTATAAGTGATTAGTATTTTTTCATAATTTATTCACAGCTAAATCAAATTTATTGAGCTTGAGACCCCCACTATTATGGCTAGTGGATCAGAATATAGATATACATCATCTAGGGCAACACACACCTAGGCCACTATTATATCCGGGGGATTGGTACTCATAAACATCATCTAGGGCAAAACCTCCAGGCCACTATTATATCCGGTGGATCGGTGCTCATAATATAATTCAACTGGGTCCGGCTCATTAATCTTTCACTTTCACGATTAGTGTTTTTCCTTTTTAATCAGCACAATAATTCCATTTATTTACCTTGATAGGGAGATCAAGATCCCGAGACACAAAGGTACACCGGTCGCACTGGTGCATAAAAGCTACTCGGTACCTTTCAACTATCAACCCAAGGATGCTAAGGTACTCTGGTCGTACTGGTGCATAAAGCTAAATCAGTACCCTACCGACAAGGACACCTAATCCATAAGTATGCATACCTCCTAACTAGGTCCGTAGAGCTAGATAGAGTAAGATATAGGGCCTGGCTGAGGCACAAAGGCGCATCAACAAATACTAGAATAATCATGGGCTAAACCATGTCTTTAGGGTAGCAACTCCTAAAGAGCCACCATTCACAATCTCGAGGTCTTTCACTTTAAGTATTAGTGTCTTAATTAAGGTGATCACAAAAGCACACTAATTAGATAATTATTCATTTTCAATGGTTCGGATATCTTTAGATATTTCTTATTCAAAAGGTTGTCCAAGGTAATACAGAAGAATCATTAAGGCTATCCTAGTCTCATTTAATTACGAATTAGATTTCATTCTCGTGATACTTACTAATTATCAAATACTCATACCTTGCTAATCAGCGTTATTTGAGTCATATTATGAAATTCCATAATCACAACGACATGTTAGATACAAATTACTCATTTATCCCTTACTTATATAATTTCTAAGTCATCCCTTCCTTACTTGACAAATTACCATATTAACCTCCTTGTTGTATCATTACCAAATTACCCCTTACTCGATTAAAGTTATCAAGTTATCTCCCATACCTATTAGGACACTAATCCCCCTTCATAATTATTACACTTAATATATTTTCCATTTGGTTGGTTAGATTACTAATTTGCCCTTTTCCCCTTTATTATAATTAACAAATTGCCCTTTAGTTGGTCAAATTACCAAATTACCCTTCTCTATTATCCTAATTACCAAATTACCCCTTTAGTCGGTTAAATTCCCAAATTACCCTTCTCTTTGATCATAATTACCAAACTACCCTTATCCATTATTAAAATTACCAAATTACCCTTTAGTTGGTTAATTTACCAAATTACCCTTTTCCATTATTATAATTACCAAGTTACTCCTTTCCAATTTCCACTTTACCCTTTTAGTTATAAAATAACCATTTTGCCATCTACTTTTAAAATTACCATTCTACCCCTTAACTTTTAAAAATTACCAATTTACCCTTACTTCCAAAATTATCATTTTACCCCCTTAACTTCTAAAAATTACTATTTCACCCCTTTACATAAAAATTACCATTTTACCCTTTACTCACAAAATTACCATTTTATCCTTCTACTTACAAATTTACAACTTTACCTCTGCCTCCAAAATTACCATTTTACCCCTTTATCTCCAAAATTACCATTTTACCTCCTTTTCTTCCAAAGTTATCAATTTACCCTTTTCACTTACAAATTACCATTTTACCCCTTATTACTCCACTTATATTAAATTATCATCACCATGTGAATTAATAGCATTAATACCCCATTCTTATTATCCAACTCCATAACTATTATATTTAATATAATACTCATTAATATCCATACACATTAGGCCATATTCTTGTACAATATATATTACTAAAATACCCCTAAGGCTCACAAAAGTATTAACCATGCATTAAAGATCACAATAGCATAATACAATATGGATAATACTTAACATTTCCATTAATAACCAACTCTTGCCTTAAACAATATTTCTATACATAACATATAATCTATCATGCTTCCTTTTTATCAATCAACACAATAAACCACATATATTATATTAAACAACATATATCAAGCATAATAATATATTAAAAAATTCTAATGTGCTAACATATATTAATCCATGCGTTTAAGTCGGATTTAACGGTTACCTTAATTCCCGCAAAAATGAACCTTAGCGGTATTCCAGTTAAATGTTCAAGCTTTGATTATCAAAACTAATACCTAAAAATAATATCAAGATTTATTGTATTAGAAATAATAAAAATCAAAGTATAACACTTTATAACTCTTAATTAATCAAATACTTGAATTAAAATATTATATACCTTAAAATTATTACCCAACTAAATCAAGAAATGCAGTAACTCATGCTACTCATGCAGCATAAGCTGCATGCAAAACAATAGGGTAGAGGCTAAAAAATGGCATAAGGAGGAGGAGAGAAAATCAATTTCGGGTTAGGGTTTTTAAGCTAAGAAAAAGGGTAGATGGGGGAGGATTTTGGGCAAGGGAAGGGTGTAGGAGTGAAGAGGGGGTGTAGGTGTTGGTCGGGGATGGGTTTACAGCGGCAGCAGTGGCAGCGAGGCTGCGAAGTGGGGCTGCCGAGGTGAGTTGAGATGGAGGGCTGAGAAGGAAGGAAAAGGGAGGGAGAAAATGGAGGCCTGCGGGTGGTGGTTTCGGCCAAAGGAGATTTGGGGGTGGTAGAGGGGGTTGCAGGGATTATTTTGGTTGCTCAAGTGGTGGCAGAGGCGGCTGAATGGCGACGGATCGAGGTGGTGCAGGGTGGTTGCTGAGAAGGGAGGGAAAGAAGAGAAAAAGAAAAGAGGAGGAAGAAGGAGGTTGCGAGGTGGCTCGAGGGGTACTGTAATGGTTCGGGGGTGAGGTAGAGGGTGGTAGGGGTGGTGTAGGTAGCTATTGAGGCAACAGCAGCAGCGAAATGGTGGTAGCGAAGCAAAACTAGGGTGAGAGATAGGAGGAGAAGAAAGGGAGAAAAGAGGGTTGGGGAGGCATGTGAGGATCGAGAAAAATGCAGAATGAGGCAGGGAAGGAGGAAGAAAAAGAAGAGGAAGAGAAAAGAGGGGATAGGGTGGCTCGAGGGCGGCTGTAGGGTGGTAGGGGAATGGGAGTTGCAGGGAGAGGGAGAAGATAGGTATGGTAGGGCATGGGGGAAGGGAGAGAGGGATGTTGGGGCTGGGATGGTGCAGAGAAATAGCGGGAGAGAGAGACAGATAGGTAGATTAATAGGGGGAAGGGGGTTGCAGGTAGGGTGGCGGAGATGGCGAGGTGGTCGGGTTTTTTGCCGGGGAAAAAGGAAGAAGAAGAAAGAAAGAAGAAGGGGAGGGGGAGGCTACATGTGCAGGCTAACTGAAGGGGAAGAGGGTGTGGGTCGGCCCGGTCGGGGGAGAAAGGGAAAGAAAGAAAAAAGGGAGGTAGGCCGAGCTGACGTCGTAGGAGAAGGAGGGGAAGAGGAAGAGAGACGGGCCAGCGGCCCAACGCGTAGGAGGGGAAGGGGCAGGCCGACTAGCGGCCCAAGAAAAGAAAAAGGAAGAAGAAAGAAAGGAGAAAATGGAGAAGGAAAAAGGAAAAAGGAAAAAAGAAAAAGAAAAAGGAAAATAGGATAAAATAAAATAATTTAATTTATAAAATAATAAAATAAAATATTTTTGGGTAATAAATTTATTTAATAATTTAATTTAATTTAATTAAAATATAAGGGTTTAAAAAGGATAATTTTAGTAAAATAATGGTTTGAAAAATTATTTAAATAAAAAGAGTATGATAAAATAAAAAAATATTTATTTTAATTTTTAAATATTTATATCAAATTTTATATACTCAAAAATCCATAAAATAATTAAATTAAAAAAATTTAAAAGCTAATTTATCCTAAATAAAAGTTATTTATTAAATTATAGGCTTTTAAAAATTTGAGGGATTATAGTTGGTGATATCATTAGTTATATTAAACTTGTTGTAAACCCTAAAGTATATTTCATGTAAGCTAGGTTTTTTTTAATTTCATGTATGTACCATAGTTGATTTTAAGGCTTTATAATGATAGTCATTAATATAATTTAAATGATGATATTATGGTTGGGATTAGGTATTATATAGGCTTAATTGAAGTGAGTTAACACTAGCTTGAATTAAGGAAGATAACCGGCTGGTTTAGACCCTTTAATTCAGCTTATTTCCTATATATATACTTAAGCTTGTACATACATAACATGTTATGTTAATGTGAATATCATTTGAATATAATCTCAAGTTTAAGAACTTGCGTTTTCTCTCTTTTGGAGATCAATCTAACTAGGAGTGCTCGGAACATATTTTTCCTCTTTAGATCCTTTGAATGTGCATTGACATTCAAATCCTACACTATCCTTGAATATCCTACATCTTTGAGTTTAATCCTACTTAAATTGAGATTGTTCATTCATCAAATTCACCCTACTGGAGGCAGAATCAGAGAACTGATTCGATCCTATGTTTCCCTCCCTTTGATTCACACCATTTTTGGTATCAAAGCTTCGAAACTCTTTGATTTCTATTGACCATCCAGTGTCATCGTTATTCTTGCTGTTGCATGCAAGAATATTCTTTATTAAGAACCCACCGAGAGGTGTGTCTTCATCCATTTCTTGAATCTTAGACGTAAATCTTGGTTGAAGATTTATCTTTCTTCAGTCGATCTTGTTGAAGTTATTCAGACCTTCAACCGAAGAAGACCTCCCTTCTTTGACGCCATCCTTCTCTTCCATTTCTCCCTTCAACCTTCCAGCATTCTCTTCTATATTTCCTTTGATTTTATAGCGTTTCTTTTCCCTTTCTCTCTTTGATTTTTCCAACAAATTCTTCTACCATTTTCTCCCTATGTATCTTCATTCTAAGGTAGATTCATCCTCGACAGCTCCACTGGTTTGAATAAAATTTACAGCCTTCGAACCTTACCATTTATCTCCCACCATTTCAACACATACTCTCCTTTCCCTCCTTCATGTCTTCAAGTTTTTAAAATATAGCATCTTCAACTTGAAGATACTAATACCCTCAACACATATTCGACGTCCACTTCCTATATTTTATGTGACTTCACTTCATTTTCACCAAGAAACCCTCATCACCAGCCAATAATCATCATAAAAATCATTCGACCACTCTCCTTCAACACTTGCATGACCAAGACACTAAAGAAGCCATAAAGACTTGCTTAAATTTTAGCAAGATTCTATATCATTCGGCTGCAAGTAAAACTTCCAGGACCACCATTAGTTGATGATTCTTTGTGGAAGTTTCAGTGTTATGTTATAACTTCACCATGGCAAGTGAAGATGTGCATGCGTTGGTGGAGTCCATCAAAATCCTGACCACACGCATGGATGCCCAACTTCATACTCATGCATTACTCTTAACAATAATTGCAGAATGTGGAAGCAAAGCTATCCGACCAAGACAAGATTCAACCATGGCCCAATCAATTGGAAGCCACACAAGATAATGTGGAAGGAAAGATGAGGCATGCAGTCCAAGCCAAAGAGGATGTGGGCATGAAAAGTTGAACCATGTTGAAGATGGAGAAAAGAAAATGAGTTCTTATGGCTCAAGCAATCATAGGAGACCATATCAATTCTAAGTAATACATGCACCTAATGAGGATCAAGGTATCAAACTAGACCTTCCTGAATTTTATGGTGAATCGAATGTGGAATTGTTCTTTGAATGGTTGCATGAAATTGAGGTTATTTTTTAATTTAAAGAGTATGATGATGAAATAAAATGAAAGCTTGCTACTCTTAAGTTTAAAATATTTTCTAGGATTTGGTATGAAAACTTAAAAAAGACAAGATAAATATAAGAGAAATCAAAAATTAAGTCATGGAAAAACTTAAAAAGCACCTAAAAAGAAAATTTGTGCCTAGGGAATAAGAACAAGATATGTATATAAATATGACAACTCTAAGGCAATGATTGTTTAGTGTAGAATAGTACACTACAGAAAAATTAGCACTTATATGTGATGTACAAGAAATAAAGGAACAAAAATGTGCTAGATATTTAGGTGGATTAAATAATTTGATAAAAGACAAAGTTGATATGTTTATGCCTATGTTAAATCTAATGGTTCAACTTCATCTAAACCATATTCGAATACATTTATGCCTAAATCTACATCTTCATATGATAAAAAGATTAACCGAGATGAAAAGGGAAAAAATAAGATGGTTGAAATGTCTAATAAATAATGTTTCAAATGTAAAGGATATGGACACTTTGCTAGAGAATGTCCTAACCAAAGAGCTTTAACTTTGAGTGAAGTAGAAAACATGGAACCATGTAGTGAAGATGAGGATCTAGAAATCGAATCTCCTAATTAAATTTTAACCATGGGTGAGGAAGAAGGAGAACCGTGTTTTGTGCTGTAAAGAGTGTTACAAATCCAACCTAATATGACACCTACTCAAAGAGAGAAAATTTTTACAACTAAGTGTAAAATAGGTGATATGGTTTGTATACTCATTATTGATAGTGGTTCATGTAAAAATGTTGCAAGTGAAGTAATGGTTAAAAAGCTTGGTTTAGAGACTACTAATCATCCTAAACCTTATTATTTACAATGGTTAAACAAAGATAAAGGAGATAAGGTAAATAAAAGAACCCTAATATCATTTTGCATTAGAGACTACCATGATGAAGTTTTGTGTAATGTATTGCCTATGGATGCTTGTGGTTTAATTTTAGGACGACCATGGCAATATGATAGAAAAGTAACTCATGATGGAGTAACTAATGAATATGTGGTGAAAAAAAGGAAAACTATTTTATAGATTAACACCTTCTCTATGTGATAACATGCCTTTAAGTGATGATAAAGGGAGATTATTTTTACATGAAAAGGCAACGAAAAAATGAATAGAAGAAGAGGGAATTTTTTATGCCTTAGTTGCTAACGATTCTAAACTTGGGGAGCAACAACATAATAATCCTAATCTAGATAAGCTGCTTGATGAATATCATGATGTATTTCCTGATGACTTACCTCATGAATTACCACCTAAAAGAGGTATAGAACATGCTATTGATCTTATTCCTATAATACCTCTTCCAAATAAACTTGCTTATAGATGTAACCCAGAAGAAGCTAAGGAATTAAAAAAAAAATACAAGAGCTTATGGATAAAGGATTTGTGAGAAAAATTATGAGCCTTTGTAGTGTACCTTCCTTATTAGTTCCTAAAAAGATGGTACTTGGCATATGTGTATAGATTCAAAAGCAGTAAAGAACATTACTATCAAATATCATTTTTCTATGCCTAAGTTCGATGATATGCTAGATGAACTTTGTGGTACACAAGTATTTTCCAAAATTGATTTAAGAAGTGGTTACCATCAACTGAGGATTAGGGATAGAGACGAGTGGAAAACTGCTTTCAAAACTAAATATGGTCTCTATGAATGGATGGTTATGCCTTTTGGGCTATGTAATGCACCTAGCTCATTCATGAGACTTATGAATGAAGTTCTCTGACCTTTCCTTGGTGACTTTATTGTTGTCTATTTGGATGATATCCTTGTGTATAGTAAAAATGGGCATGATCACCTAGTGCATTTGAGAAAGTTGTTTGATAAGCTAAGGGAAGCTAAACTTTATGGAAAACTTGAAAAATGTGATTTCATGCTTCCAAGTGTAGTTTTACTAGGCTATATTGTTAGTGGAGAGGGAATTAAAGTGGATCCTAATAAGATTAAAGCTATAAAAGAGTGGCCCATCCCTAAAAATGTACCTGATGTGAGAAGTTTCCATGGGTTAGCTAGTTTTTATAGAAGATTCATTAAGGATTTTTCTACTATAGCTGCACCTATTACACAAATCATGAAAAAAGGTGAATTTAATTGGGGACAAGAAGCTACTCAAGCCTTTGAGACCCTCAAAACTAAACTTTGTAGTGCTCCTGTCCTATCTTTACCCAACTTTGACCTTCTTTTTGAAGTGACTTGTGATGTTAGTGGAGTTGGGATAGGAGGTGTCCTCTCACAAGAAAAGAAACCTATAACATTATTTTCTAAAAAGTTGAATGGAGCCAAACTTAACTATTCAACTTATGACAATGAATTCTTTGCCATTATACAGAACTTAGAGACATGGAGTCATTATCTGAGGCTAAAACCCTTTGTGTTACACTCAGATCATGAGAGTTTGAAATACTTGCATGGTCAAAAGAAAGTTAGTCTAAGACATGCAAAGTGAGTGAGCTTCTTACAATCATTTCTGTTCTCTGTCAAACATTTAGATAGAAAGGAAAATGTAGTTGCCAATGCTATTTCTCGCGGATCTACAATACTTGTCATGATGGATGCTAAAATCTTAGGTTTCAAAATGTTAAAAGAATTATATCCTAAATATGAAGATTTTATGGATATATTCAATGCATGTAAAGAAAGTGGATACCATGGTAATTATGTCATACAAAATAGATTTTTGTTTAGACTAAATAACTTTGTATCCCTAGATCTAGTATTCAAGACTTATTGATAAAAGAAGTACATGAAGGTAGCATTACAGGACATTTTGGTATACATAAGACTATGGAATTATTACAAGAAAATTTCTACTAGCTACGAATGGTTAAAAATGTGCAAGCTATGATAAGTAGACATTCTACATGTCAAAAATGTAAGAGTTACTTTCATAAAGGCTTACACACACCTTTACCAATTCCTGATAAAC
Organism: Tamarix austromongolica; assembly: GCA_039764185.1. Taxonomy (NCBI): domain Eukaryota; kingdom Viridiplantae; phylum Streptophyta; class Magnoliopsida; order Caryophyllales; family Tamaricaceae; genus Tamarix; species Tamarix austromongolica. Next base: position 32,050,085 of record CM077813.1, on the reverse strand, counting down.
CATGGGAAGGAGTTCGTATGGATTTTATCCTAGGGTTACCAAGAACACAACATGGTAAAGATTCTATTATTGTGATAGTATATAGATTTTCTAAAGTGGTCATTTTATTCCATGCAATAAAACCGATGATGCCATGCATATTGCTGATTTGTATTTTCAAGAAATTGTTAAACTTCATAGTGTGCCTAAAATTATTATCTCAGCTCAAGATGTCAAGTTTATGAGTTATTTTTGGAAAACTTTGTGGCATATGCTTGGTACTAAATTGTTATTTAACACTTCACATCATCCACAAACATAGGTAACTAATCAAACTCTTGGTACCTTATTAAGAGGTTTGGTTAATAAAAGTACTAAAGATTGGGATTTTAAGTTAGCTCCTGCAGAGTTTGCTTACAATCGAAGTCCATCAAGTACTACTCAAGCTAGTCCGTTTGAAGTGGTTTATGGAGTGAATCCACACATGCCAATCAATATAGTGTCATTAAAGAAAGGAGTATTGCAAAATTATGAAGTCGAGGATAGAGTCAAATTCTTTCAACAACTTCATTAGCAAATAAAGACCAATATTGAGAAAGCTAATGCCAGGTATAAAGCTCAAGCAAATAAGTATAGAACCCCACAGGTATTTTTTCTTGGTGACTTAGTTTGGTTGCATTTACGTAAAGAACGATTTCCTAATTTGCATAAAAATAACTAATGCCAAGAGCTAATGGACCTTTTAAAATACTAAGAAAATTTGGGGATAATGCTTATGAACTTGAACTTCTAGATCATTAAGGTGGAATTTTAAGAGCGTTTAATATTGGTGATTTGTATCCTTATTATACTAATGATAATTTGAGGACAAATTCTCCTCAACTTGGGGAGAATGATGCAGGTGCATCTAGTGTATCTAATACTTCTAATGATTCTCAAGGTAATGAATAATTAACATTCCTAATAATGGAGCTAATCATCTTAAATGTTCTTGATAATATTTCTATACTTGATATTAAAAATACTTCAAGATATTCTTATAGGTATGTTACATATTTTCAAGGTGAAGAAGTCAACATACGAGAAAAGAATTAAAGTGTACAATGCATTCAAAGCATGCAAAGCTATGGCATACATGCGATGATACTACGACAAGATATAGTTGGTGATATCATTAGTTGTATTAAACTTATGGTAAACCCTAAAGTATATTTCATGTAAGCTAGGGTTTTGTTGTAATTTCATATATGTACCATAGTTGATTGTAGGGATTTGTAATGATAGTCATTAATATCATTTAAATGATGATATTATGGCTGGGATTAGGTATTATATAGTCTTAATTGAAGTGAGTTAAAACTAGCTTGAATTAAGGAAGATAACCGGCTGGTTTAGGCCCTTTAATTCAGCTTATTTGCCATATATATACTTAAGCTTGTACAAGCATAACATGTTATGTTAATGTGAAGATCAAGTGAATAAAATATCAAGTTTATAAACTTGTGTTTTCTCTCTTTTGGAGATCAATCTAACTAGGAGTGCCCGGGGCATATTTTTCCTCTTTAGATCCTTTGAATGTGCATCGACATTCAAAGCCTACACTATCCTTGAATAATCTGCATCTTTGAGTTTAATCCCATTTAAACCGAGCTTGTTCATTCATCAAATTCAACCTGCTGGAGGTAGAATCAAAGAACTGATTTGATCCTACGTTTCCCTCCCTTTGATTCACACCACTAACTCTCCTCTACCTCACCCCCAAAACCCCAACCTGAACTAACCCATCCCTTCTTCCCACTTCACCCTCTTTGACACCTTCTCCCTTTTATTCCTGCATGTAGCTCACACTGCTCATGCCGCATGAGTTCTACATTCATTTGAGCCATTTTTGAGTTAATGTTGAGGCATAACCATAATTAATACTAGTATGTATTTAATTAAGTTTTTATAAAGGTTTATTCTTTTGATTTTTCTACTTCTAATTTGATAATTATTGATATTATTTTTAGGTATTGATTTTACTAATCAAAGCTCAAACTTTTAACCATGGTACTGGTAATGTTTGATTATTGATGGAATTAAAGTAATCATTATAACCTATTAAAATGTGTGGATATACGTATGCTAGCACATTAGGATTTTTAATATAATTTATAAGCATGATGTATGTTGTTAAGTATAATGTGTTTAGTGACATATGTTAGTTGATAAAAAGAAAAGCATCTTAATTTATGTGGCATGTGTAGAAATAATGCTTAAGGGAAGGAGTCTTGTTATTAATGATAAAGTTAAATGCACATGTATGATATGATATGCTAAAATGATCATTGGTTGCATAGATAATGTTAATATAAGCCCTAAGGGCATTTTAGTAATATTTCTTGTGTATTGGTGTGGCCAAAATAAGTGTGCGCGCTAATGAGTATTAATGATAAATAATAATAGTTGGTGGTGTTGGATGATGTATATGGACCGTTTATATTAATATTTTATGTAATAATGGTACTTTAGTAAAATGTGTATAATAAGGGTAAAATGGTTTTTTATAAGAGTAAAGGGAATAAAATGGTAAATGGATAAGTAAGGAGGGTATTTTAGTAATTTTATGTGGAAAAAGGGGATAACTTGTTAATTTTTGTGAGTAAGAAAGTATTGTAGTAATTTTATATAAAGGAAGGGTATTTTGGTAATTTGTCATAAAGGAAAAGGTATTATGGTAATTTTGTAAAGTAAAGGGATAAAATGGTAATTTAATAAAGGAGAAGGGTATTTTGGTAATTTTGTAAAGTAAAGGGGTAAAATGGTGAATTAATAAAGGAGAAGGTTATTTTGGTAATTTGGCATAAAAGAAATGTTATTATGGTAATTTTGTAAAGGGGTAAAATGGTGATTTAATAAAGGAGAATGGTATTTTGGCATAAAGGAAAGGGTATTATGGTAATGTTGTAAAGTAAAGGGGGTAAAGTGGTAATTTAATAAAGAAGAAGGGTACTTTGGTAGTTTAACATAAAGGAAAGGGTATTATGGTAATTTTGTAAAGTAAAGGGGGTAATATGGTGAATTAATAAAGGAGAAGGGTATTTTAGTAATTTAGGATAAAGGAAGGGTATTTTGGTAATTTTATAAAAAAAGAGGGGCAAAATGGTAATTTTAATAATTAAGAAGGGCAACTTAGTAATTTAACCCACCGAAAGGGCAATTTGGTAATTTTAATAAGTAAGAAGGGTAATTTGGTAATTTAAAGGGTACCACGATAATTTAACCAACTGAAAAGGTAAGTTGGTAACTAATAGGTATGAGGGGCAAAGCTGTTGATTTCATAAGTGTGGAGGACAATTTGGTAATCTAACATATATAAGGGGTATTTTGGTAATTATGCAAACATAGAGATTAATATGGTAAACTGGCAAATGAAAAAGAGTGACTTGGTAATTTTACAAACAAAGGTTATTTCAATAGTTTTGTATGGATAGTGGGATAAATTGATAACTTGCATATGGCCTGTCAACGGATTAAATAAGTCTCCATAACTAGACCTAAGTGAAATTGAATAATAATATAAGGGTGTAATATGGTGCTTGTCTCATATTTATGAAAGGGGTGTCTTAATCATTAATCATGCATGGTAATGTGTGGTGGATGTGATATAAAGGGAATGATAGGGTTCAGTGTTCCATGATCCTTTGATGTGGACTAACCAAACTCTTAGACCATATTATGATTATGGTATGATAACCCTTATGACATATGAATAAATGGAAATGAATTCTGAATTGGAATTGGATGATATATGGATGGCCTAAGTGGTTTCTTTAGGTTAACATGGATAATTGTATGAATAAGGAATACCTTATAATGACATAAACAAATGGGAATAGATAAGTATGTGGTTGTTGTGTTTCTTGTGGTTATCTTAATAAATACATTAATAATTAAAGTGGAAGACCTTAAGATCGGAAATGTGGCTCTTTAGAGGTTACTACCCTAAAGACATGGTTTAGCCTACAATAATTCTAGTATTTGTTGGTGTGTCGTAGTGCCCCACCTAGGCCCTACATCTTACTCTATCTAGCTCTACGGACCTATTTAGGGGGTATGCATACTTATGGATTAGGTGTCCTTGTTGGTAGGATACTGTGTGTTCTCGTGCACCAGTGCGATTAGGGTACCTCTGTATCCCTAGGTTGATGGTTGAAGGGTACTGTGTTGCTTGTATGCGCCAGTATGACCAGTGTACCTTGCCTCTCCGGATTCTTGATCTCCCCCTCGAGTCAAATAAATGGAGCGGTTGTGCTAATTAAAAGGGAAAACACTAATCATGTAAACCCCAAAAATTTACTTAGTCTAACCCCACATCATTAGCACCCTAAGTTAATTCTAATCTTAATAAATCCTATGTTATCCTTAACCTAATTCCTTAATCCCAAAACTTTAACCGATTTTGAAACCTTAACTTTGATAAACCGTAATTCGTAAACCAAAATCAAAACCCGCTAAAATTTCCACTAATCCTAATTACCTTTAGATAATCTAAAATCACCATAAACTAATCCCCCAACCCTTCTCTTTTTCTTTTTCTTTCTCCTTTTCTTTTCTTTCTTCTCTTCATCCAACCAACCTTGAGCTGCGACTTCTGAATTTATGCAACTTACACTTGCAACTTGCACCATCCACTTACACCATCACCTTTCTACATCTATCACTCATCACCTTACCTCCCTTCTTCTTTTTCTCCTTCTCCTTCTACACCTTTATCCCTACCCAACTGCACCCCCCTTACACACACACTCATCTTCTCCTGCCATTTTCTCTTCTCATGCAACATTTACATCAACCATCACCACCCTTAACTTGTAGCTATTACTCTACCCTAACCATCCTTTGTAGCCATCACCATCACCTTACAACTACATAATCACCATCATCACCGTCGCACACCAGACCCCTGTCCTTATCTTTATTCCTGACTCACACCACACATGCACACATGCACACATGTATATATATATATATATATATATATATATATATACACACACACACACACACCCCTCACACTCTCCTTATTTCTCTTTGGTTTTGCCTCACTCTGCTCATATTTGTGTCAAAGAGCCATTATTGAGCTCCCTTTTCCCTCTTCTTTCCTCCTTCTCCCTTTTCTTCTCTTCTTCTCCTTCCTTTCCTTATTTTTGGATTTGGCACCACCATTCCCCCCACTGTGCACCACTTCAGCCACTACTCGCCACCCTTTGGCCGGTAGACTGACCACTAAGGTCACCCCAACATTCCCCCTCATGTAACCGACCATCGTCGCCGACCACCACCTCTTTTCCTTCTTCTTCCTCTTGTGTGTTGTAGCATTGCAGAGTGCATGGCAAGTGCACCACTTGCTGTATAGCCGTGCATTGCTTAGATCCCCTACTACACCGCTGTGTAACCCCTGCACCATCTGATAGTGCATAAATTTTCCTCTTGGCCTATTACTGCACAACCGTGCAAATTTCACACCATTTAGCTGTGCACCTTATTTTCTCTCGACTAGAATCTATATAACCTACTGCACCACCATGCAACCTCATTCCTTTGGTATTGTATCCCTATTTTCACCCCCAAACTTCAACCAAACAGCACTAAAATTTAACTATAGATCCACCACATATTTCTCTACACATTTACATATCTTAAGCTCCCATTTGATTACAGTTATACCTATTTTTACCCTCTTTACCTTGATTTCTCCTTCGATTTAACTCCTCGAGCCTAATTGTACATTTTATTATTTTCGTAGGTGATATTCCAGTAGCTTCGGAGGAGGAAGTCTAGGATTTGCATACTTAGAGCTCAATGTCTTAGTTCGTAAGGATTCTATTCAATGTTTAGAATTTTTGATGTTATTTGTGAAATGCCCCGAAAATTTCTAGTTTCAAAATTATATTTAAATAAGATTTTATTATGAAAATTAATTAAATAAATTATTTTTATTAAAGTAAAATAATATTTATTTGGGCAAATCAAGAGAAATCTTATAAATATTTTAATTAGGGTGAAATTTGAGTATTTTAGCTAATTAAGGATTTTATGTTGGAAATTAATTAAATAAATTATTTTATTTAAAGTAAGAAGGATAAAATAGTTTTAAATTAATATTAATTTTATAAATAATTTAATTAGAGAAAATTTGGGTGTTTTGCTAATTAAAATAGAATTTATGAAAAACCTTTTAAAAATCTTTAATTAGCCTAAAAAGGTAAATATTATTTTATTTAAATATTAATATTTTTAAATATCCCAAATATTTTAATTAATTTAAATACCTAACCTAATTATTTTTCTCTTTTCCTTTTTCCTTTTTCTTTCTTTTTGTTTCTTCTTCTTTTCTTTTTCTTTTTCTTTTTTTTTTCTCCTCGCCGAACTGGGCTAGCCGACCGGCCCATTCCCCCTCTCCTCTCCTTTCTTTTCCTTCAGGAGGCCCAGCCCGCGACGGGCGCCTATTTCCTTCTCCCAATGTCGCGTTTTACCTCTTATTACCCTAGAACGCTGCGTTTTGATAAAAAAAAATAATTATGCAACGTGCCCGGCCGATTCTTCCCCTTTTTTCTATCTTTCCTTTTCTTCTGGATCGCCAGTCCAGCCCCCCATCTTCTTCTTCCTTCTTCCCCATCGACGTCATTCGACCTACACCTGTAACATTGCAGCCTGCAACTCCGAAAACCTCGCCGCCAATCTCGCCGTTTGACCGGTCGTTCCTCCCATCTTTTTCCCGTTGTTTCGTCGGTCATGCTGACTCCAACTACTTTCTCCCTCTTCTCGCATAGTTCTTTCTTTTCCTATGCAAACCCCTCCCCCAAAAATTGCTGCCACCGGCCAACCATCGCCGCTAGTGACCAAAAACCTACTTGCTTATTCCCATGCCGAACCACAGAACCCTACCCTCTCTTCGTTTTCTCTATAAATACCCCCATAACCAGCAAGGGTTGAACCTTTGATCCTTACCCAGAATTTCCCGACCTGCCACCGCCACTCCTTTAGATGCCATCCCTGCTGCCATTGGCCAACGCCACCACCTACTCCGACTACCAAACTCTTCCTTGCACCTCCCTCTAACTAACCAAACATCCCATATCCCTTGATTCTTCCCGCACAAGCCACCGAGGCTGAGCGAAGTAGCCCCCTCGACCAACCTATTTTTCTGCCTCCGCCACCCTTCGAACCACCATTAGCCACCTCTTCCGCCGTTTTTGCCGCTCCTTTCACCTCCCAAATTATTCTACAGGCCCTCCTCTACCTCCCCTGCCTTTCTTTTCCACTCCCTCCCTCTCCTCCTCTCTTTCTCTTCTTCTCCTCCATTCGGCCACCACCACCGCCGCCGTGCGCCGCCACCTCCATTCTGCTCCTCTCCCTCTGGGAATTATTAAACAGCCCAACTTCCACCTCCATTCTCCCTATCTTTTTCCCAGCATGCAACTTTCTCCTTTTTCTTCTCTTTTTCCGGCCGCCGCCGCTGCCGCCGTGCACCACCGCCGGTTCCGCCTATCCTCACCAGCCTAAGGTTGAACCCTAGACCCTCTCAGCCTTTTTCCCTATTTTTATAACCCTTAAATTATTTTATTTCAATTATTTGAATATAAATACTATTATTACTATTATTATTATTAATATTTATATTTTTAATATGTATTATTATTATTATTAGTATTAATGTTTTGATTTTTATTTCTGTTGAGTATTGAAGCCCTATTGTATTTTATTTTCAATTTTATTATTAATATTCTCATTATTTCCATTTTACTATTATTAATATTAATATGTTATTATTATTATAATTATAATTATTTTATTTTTACTATTTTGAATTACTATTATTATTATTTCATTATTAATGTTACAACTACTTTACTATTAGTTTTGCTATCATTATTATTATTATTATTATTATTATTATTATTATTATTATTATTATTTCATCATTATTATTATTACTAAATTTGATTATTTATTTTACTAATATTATTATTAGTATTATTTTGGTAAGGGGGTCGAAGCCTTTATTTTACCTTGTTTTTGAATAATATCCTTTTTATTAATATTATTGTTACTATTATTATTATTCTTATTTATATTCTCATTGATATTATTTTTATTAGCATTATTATTATTAGGGTAAAGTCTTTAACCCTATATTATCAACTCTTATAATATTTCTATTATTTCTATATCTTTAGCAAAGTTAGAGTTTTGTTAATGTTATTTTTATTAGTATGTTATTATTTGGTCAAAGTCCTAAGGAGGAGTAGGAGCGTGCTCCAAGACCGGTGTCGTTTTAGGTAAGGGTGTTACTAAGGCCTTTTGTGTGTTTATATGCATTATGTGCTTCGCATGCTATGTACCCTATGTTTATCATTATTAATTATGTTGTATGTGGTATGACATGGATTTGAAGTATGTGTTGTGTGTTTACATGGCATGTGTATTATGTATATGTGATGATATGCGTCATGATCCTGTAAGACATGCATGTTGACACGTTCCTACCCGCAAGTGCACGGGGTCAGAGTAGTAGGCAAGGTCGATCCCACAAGGATTGGTGAATGACCACTAGGACAATGATAGAACTTAACTATGTCTAGACTACGAGATGATATGAAATAATAAATTGTAAGCTAAAATAACTAAATAAGCTAAAAACAAAGGAAAATAGCACTCAAGTGATTCAAATAAATAGAAGAGCTAAGGTTTCGGTTCATCGCCCCCGATCCTCACATGTAATCGAAGATCACATCACATCACAAAATAATTCAACAATCATAATCAATCATGCCAAAAAAGATTGAAAGTGTTGTGCTTTCTCAAGCCACAACCACCCTATTACATATCTATGGCCCTAACTATCTCTAGCTTAGAGTCTAATAGAATGTAATACATTAAAGTCTATAAAGTTTCCTCCTTTATTGTTGTAGAGGTCAAATCGATCGTCTCTCGACCTACAATTTAATCTCCCGTTGTGCTATTGGGTCTAATACTAGATTATCTCTCGATCTCATCGGTATTTCCCACACCAAAAATTAGAACCCGGTCGTGGTTCAAAAATCCGTCAATCAATTAATAACACAACACATACATTATGAATTGAATAAAAAAGGATGCAATAATTCAACACATTAGGATCGGGGAAAATTCCCCTTCACCTTAGCACAAGATCTAGCCCATCAAATTCATAGCAAGAATATTAAAAACAACAAGAGATTCTATAGATAGAGAAAATATCATTAGATAATACCCTTGATGTTCACAAATTCTTGCAAAAATTTAACTTCTTGAACCTCGGTCTCTAATTTACAAGATAGATCTTGATGAATTGGGGAAGAGGATATAGAAGAGAGAAAATAGAGGGAGTGGAGGCTGCCTCAAGATATTAGAATGAGAGTTTTTATATTACCTCCTCGTGGATCCCTAGGGTATCGATAAAGATGGGCTTCCCGTGTCAGCTTTGACAATGATGCGTATTTTGACCATAACGTTTTCATCATAACTCCGATTAAGAACATTTTCAATGCGTTGGAAAGATATTAAAAAGATCTACAACTTTTATGTTGAAAGCTTATCCAAATTCAGACTTTTTCCTGGTCTAAAATTGACTTCGTTTAGGCCCATATACTTTAAATATGCATTATTGCTTTCATTTTATTCTAGAATTTACATTTTAGCTCTAAATCTCTTTCCAATTTAACTTTTGCTCCTCTTTAATCCTTTTTTCTCCTTTTATCTCCCTTTAAGATTATTCTTTTTTTCATCCTTCATGATTTTTTTTTGTTGCTTGAGACCCTGCAAATTTTCACAACATAAAGGCAGTAATAAGAACAAAAAGGGAGAATTCCAACTGAAATTAGAGGTAGGAACTCTTATAAACATTAGGAATAAGATGCAAAAGTCACACTTATCACATGTGAGGGAGTTGATGTGTTTTTTGTGGGAGAAAAGATGAAAAAGGAGGATGGGGAAAGAGATTGACCAAGGGAGGTGAGTTGACCTAATTATTTTAATGATTCATGAGTGGAAGAATAAAATGGATAATTTTAGGGTTTCGTGTGGGAGAATATGATTTATGATTTTTATGGTTTTGTGTGGGAGAGTTTAATTTATGGTTTTGTATGAGAGAATCTAAATTATGGTTTGGATGATTTTGTATGGGAGAATGTAATATACGATGTTACATGGGGTAATCTAATTTATGGTTTATATGGGAGATTCTAATTTATGATTTTATGTGGAAGAATCTAACTTATGGTCTTGTATGGGAGAATCTAATTTGTGGTTATGAATGGGAGAATCTAATCAATTGTATTATATGGACAAATCTTTGGGTTTTATATGGTTTGAATCTAGGGTTTGGTATGGATGGATCTTTGGTTTTGTGTGGATTAAATTTAGGGTTTTGTATGACGGAATCTAGGGTTTGCATGGTGATATTAGGGTTTGCATGGTAGTATTAATAGTTGCATGGTGGTATTAATGGTTGTATGGTGCTATTAGGGTTTACATGGTGGTATTGGGGTTTGTATGGTGGTATTAGGGTTTACATGATAGTATTAGGGTTATCATGGTGGTATTAATGGTCGTATAGTGGTATTAGAGTTTGTATGGTGGTATTAGGGTTTTCATGGTGGTATTAGGGTTGCATGGTGTCATTAATGGTTTCATGGTGGTATTAATGGTTGTATAGTGGTATTAGGGTTTGCATGGTGGAGTTAGGGTTTTGCATGGGAGTTAATGATTGCATGGGATGGGTAAAGTTTGCATGGGAGTGAAGTTTACGTATGAAAGGTTGATTTAGGATATAAGGAAGGTAATGCAAGTGTTATTTGGGGTTTAAACTATTTTGGACGAAAAATAGTACGTGGAGTATTATAAGGGTATGGAGGACACTGAATTAGGGTTTGGAGCGATTAACTCTAGTTTGTTGTGATTAAATAGGGTTGGAGTGGCTAATTGTGATTTGTTGTGGATAATTAAGGTTTGGAATGGCTAATTATGGTTGTTATGGTTAAATAGGGTTGGAGTGGTTAACTATAGTTTGGTGTGGACAATTAGGGTTTGTTGTGGCTGCTTAGAGTTTTTGAGTTATCATGTGTATTTATTGATTAAAATGTAATTATGATTGTGGAATTTTATGATTTGTGATGTATGAAGTGTAAAGATAATGATTCATGCATGTCCAGAATGAAAGCTTTTGAATAAGATACCTAAAACATTAATTATGTAAAGTGGAAGATGTTGAGTCGGGCCCAGACCAATCCACCGGCATAATAGTGGCAGGGAATGTTTCCCTCGCGACTGATCCACCGGCTAAAATAGTGGCAGGGCATGTACCCTCGCGACTGATCCACCGGCTATAATAGTGGGGGATCTCGAGCTCAACAAAATCAAACCCTATAGTTGTTAAGACATGGGAAATACACTAATTACTTACAGTGGAACACCGTACGAGAAGGGGCCAGACCGATCCACCAGCTATAATAGTGGCAAGGCATGTTACCCTCGCGACCGATCCACCGGCTAAAATAGTGGCAGGGAATGTTTCCCTCGCGACCGATCCACCGGCTAAAATAGTGGGATTTCCGTACTCGTGTGGACTTGATAAAGAACATGGTGTGAATTGATTTCTAATAAAAGAGTAATTAAATAATTAATCTAGAATAATCATGTATTGTACGTATGGGCTTGATCATTTATAAGTTGTATAATTTTCTTCATGACCATATGTACTATATGTGTGGGTTTGTAAATGTAAGTTGAGTATTGTCTTGCATGATCCTATGTGCTATGTGTTGGCCTTAGTGCCCAGTTACCTTACTCAGTACGTAGCGTACTGATCACCCGTTTCATGGGTGCCGCTCATTCCCATGAGTAGTATGCCCTTCTGACTTTGTGCAGGTGGGTGAGACATCAGTCGAGGTTGTGTGTTGAGCATGTTCGGCTCAAAATTCGAGTGTAGTGTGGCTGGATCTACTCTTTTTGTTATCTTATTTATTTCTATTATTGCTTCTTGTATTGGATTTATCCTTTTTAATTTATTACCTTGTATTGAGTTTTCTAGATGAAGCTTTTATCTTATGAAAGTGTTATTTCTTCTGTTTCTAGAATTTTGACCATGTACTCTGATTCATGATTCTTATAAGCGTACTCTGATTTTTGATATATGATTCTTCCTAATTATTTATGAACTGTTGGTTTGAGTTTAAATGATAACATTTTTGTTAGCCTTAGCACTTGGTACTAAAACCGTCAGAGAGAACCGGTTTGGTACTAAGTGTGGCGGTAACATCCCTAGAATTCACAGGTTTTAATTTAAGTATTTCTATTGTAATTTCTTTTGCAAAAAAAAGTAGTGAATTTTAGGGTGTTACAATTTGCTTGTATGGCTATATGTGTTTTTCATGATACTGTTTATGTAACATATGTTGATATTGACATTTTGTGATGATATGAATGTTATGTAAATCCTAATCAAGGCTTACTAATAACATAAACATGCTAAAAACAAGCATCAATTAATAAAACATATATATGTAAAATTAATGCAAAACTTATATAGTCAAGGGCACAAAGATATACCAATGATATTATCTACATATCAACTAGACTTAATAAAAATTTAGATTGTTCACCATCAGACTTTATTTGATTAAGAAGCTTGACATGCACTACTCTAGCGGAAGTGACAAGGAGCATGCACCATTGCTCTTAACACCTACACTCTACATACTGCTAGTTGGCATATGATTCACAAGGAATGCTTGTATTTATAGGTGGTCAGGCCTTCATTTTGAACCTTAATATATTGTACTCCAACTCTAGAGGAGTAACATTCAAAGCCTCTATGGCCTATCTTGCCACATTTTCAACACTCTACCATTCCACCCCGCCATCCTTGCTTGGGTGTCTCCCTAAACTAATCTTGCAATGATAGTGCCTTGGAGGTCAACTATTCTAAAACTGCACTCAAGAAAATTATGAAAGCTGACTACCACTTTATCAGCTCTTGTAAAAACTCAGTTGAACCCTCCTTTTCATGTCCATGATGCTAAATAATCTCTACTAGCCTCTTAGTCCCACTAAGCATCTTCTTAGCCTCCTTAATCCATCCTAGGCCACAAGCCCTCTCATACTCAATGAGTGCATCTATCATGGCATCTCCTTTAAATAGCTCCTTGGTGTGTAGATATAAACCCTTCTTAGTGTGATGAACAACTATCTCCTTGATACTTGCTGTTTCTAGTGCGAAATTAAAAAGCTTAGACAACATGAAAAAGTAGTCCTTTACTAACATGTTTCTCGAATGAAGAGTCTGAATCGTGACATGCTTTGCATGACACATGTTCAGTGGTTATTAGTGTACTATGAAGGCAACTAGAAATCCTTCCCAAGTGTCCACCAACTTAATTAGTCGAAGTTAATATCCTCGCCACCATTTATTTACCTTTCCATACAAGTAGAAAATATAGAAATCCACCTACTTCCTATCAATGAAATAAAAGACCTAAAGATCTTCTCTAGTTCTTTAATCCACCTTTCCATCACTATCTTATCCTCATCTCCCTCAATGCCAAATAGGTGATGAAACCGAACCTCTTTAAGAAAAGTGTCAACCTAAAAAGGTGTTGGAGGTGGTAATAGTGAGGATTAGGTTGTGGCTACAACTCTTACACACTCTCTACTGCTATGATAAAAAAACAAATATCCTCTATATGTGTTAGATTATAGTTTCATGCCTTAGTGGTGAAGCAAATAGAGTAATAGAGACCATAAAAAATGATCAAAGGGCTCTTACAAGAAGGATAAGAAGATCACATCATTTAAAGGATAATAATCAACCAATTCTCATACACAATCAAAGACTACTGAAAAGTCACATTCTTAAAAGGCTAAAATTGTTTTCAAAACATTTTAGAATAGAAGTTTTCAAAATAGAATAAAATATTTAAAACCAAAAGCTATGATACAAGTAGAAACACCCCTAATTTACTACTTAAAAATTTTATTTTGTAGAAGTGTTAATTACAAAAATAATGGATGTTACCACCACACCTCAATTTTGTTATTCCAAGTGTTAAGTCCCAAAACCATTCATATCCAAAATAAGGAAGTAGAAATAAAATACAAGAACATAAATATAAGTTACGGGTATATAGTCTTTATACAAATAAAAAAATAAAAATATAAAATGGGGCATAATAGTCTAATAGAAAACATATTATATCAACAACAGGAACCCAAAGGTACAACACCATTTTACCCTAACTCATTGACTTGTGAGCCCATTATGAGAATAAGACCTATTCCTAAGCATTGTAGTCATACATGCCATTATAATATGCCTCAAATAACTTAATGCTTTTTATATAGTCATAAGTAATTGTTGTATCAGTATGACTGCCTTGTATTGAGTAAATCATAATACCTCATGAATGGTAGCATGCTCACACTACACATAATCACATAATAATTTGATAACATGCACAAACACAAAGAAAATGATATATAAATATACGATAATCATAGGATAATATATACAATATTAAAATCTCATACTCAATAGCCAATCATACTTAATCACTTCACATCATCTAAAAGTAGTTACACTAAAATCCATGACCATAAAAAGGAATCAAATCAATCCCAAATACCATGGTAGGGCACAGAGATGACTACCAAACCAAACCATTAAACTAAAGAACACATAGTAGGAACTACCAAACCACAACCACAATAATCCATTTTTATTCATATTCACACACAATAACTAATTCCATTTTTAAATACTCAAGGGTGATACTATTAACCTTGGGGTACTAAGGTACATTAAGTCATATTGTTGAATAGGGGAAATATAATACTCTTAGTCTAGAACAAAGGAAATATGTGGTTTTTTTTTTGTCATATCTGCACACACATGAAACACCATATCCTTCATCTTTAGTTAGGTAAAGCATAAGTTTTGATGCCCTTTTAGGGTTCTTATGTCAACTATAGAATAAACTAGGGTCTTAATATTTACAATAGCACAATAGAGAACAAAAATTAAATAAGGGCTACACCTCATTTCTAGGTATCTAATCCTATAGATCAACCGTTCCAATCCATGAGGTCTTCCACTTTAAGCATTAAGGATTTATGACATGATTACAAATATCACACATTGTACATTAATTCTCATTTCCATACATAACCATTTTTACTTTAATTCCAATTATTAGACTAAACCTAAGGTTAACGGTCTATGTTAAAATAAAATTGAACTCTATGTTCAATCTCTCACAAGTCTAAGGCCATCCTATATCCATTTATTCACATTATTTGAATTGTATCGATATTGATCAAATGCCCACAAAACTCTAAGTTCATCATTGTTATCTAATTTTGTGTTACACATTATTATTATGAGAATTTGTCATGAAAAATCTAAAAATAATGATTTACAATATTGTAGCACGCATGTCATTTTAATATTTATCAATTGACTATAAAACACACACACACATTATCATGATACAATATTTCAAATTGTTAATATCATCATGGTGCATATAAGAAAGCATTCCTACTGTAAAACATGTTAATAGTAATTACCGTGTTTTAATAATAACCATGTGTGAATAAATTCATGTTATGTACATCAATTATAGCTACACATGCATTGATAGCCATGAAACACTTAACATAAATATAATATCTTCTCAAGGCTACACACTAGCAAAACCTTGGACAAGCATATTCTATCATTTATCAATTTACATAAGCATTTCATATTATTTACATAATATAAACCCCTAGCATGATTCTAGATGTAAATAACCTACCGTGCTTGCACATAAAATTAATCATCTCATAAGTAACCGGATATAACTAAATACAAATTACACAAAAGCAAAAAAGATCATCACATCTAAGATACCTAAAGAGTTACCTAAGCAATCAACATCAAACAAGATATACATTAGCTTCTAATGAAACACATGCAAAGGATATCTAACTAAAACCAACATGAAAAAAGGATTAGAAATTAACTATGGCAACAATAGAGCAGTGACATAAAGTCGTGAATCAAGGGGAAGCAATTTGTAAATCTCACACAAGAAGAGGGGAGATAACATCATAACACACATAAGGCAAGGGGACTTTGGTGCACTTATTATGGTAGCAAATGAGGGGGTAATGGTGTTGCTTCATGTAGCTAAAGGTGAGAAGAATTGTGGTTGGGTGAAAAGAACTTTGACAAGAATGGTTGTGTACAGGAAGAAAATCATCAGCACGGTCATGCATGCAGTGCATAGAAAGGTCTAGAGCATGAAAATAATATGGGTAGGGTCTATAGGGTGTGCATAGTTGTGCATAAGACTATATGTTAGTCATTAAGGAGGTGCACAATTGGGAAGTGTGAGGGTGCACGACCGTGTACCTCAATAAAAAATCATAGAGAATGAAGGGGGAGGGGAAGAAATGATGTGGGTAAGACTTGTTGGGTGATTGTAAGGAGTATGATGGTGAGTAGTTGGCAATTATGGCTAGCAATGATGATGATGGTGATGATGGTAAGTGGTTGATGGTTTAAGGGTTCCAGTGATAATGTATTGTTTGAAAGAGAAATAGATGCAAGGAGAATGAAAAAAACATAAAAGAAAATTGTCTAAGTTATTAGTATAATAAAAAATAGAAAACAAATCTTGAATAGACGAAGGTGTACGATAGGGAAGGTCGATCAGGACATGGTGAGGAGAAATGGTGGCCTATAGGAGAGAATTATGTTGCACAAAAGAAGGGTAGAAGACCAAAAATATTTACAGAGTAAGGATCATATATATGGATTGGGGTCCCAACTACGGTTAAAACTAATAAGAAAATTCTATCAAATTTTAACTTAATTAAATTTATGGAAACAATATGCCATAATAATATAAAAAAATGGTATGTTTAACATATAACATCCAAAAATAATTATTATAACTAATTACACATAATTTGGAGTTTATAGTTAAGGTTTCTATATATAGGGTATTACATGACTCCCCATTTAAACAAGTCTTTGTCCCTAAATTTTTTTAAAAAAACTACCTCATTAGAACCTCATATGGTCTAAAAATATTCGTTCTACAAGTTGGGGTTGCTACACCCTTAAACGAACTAAACCCTAATCAATGCTCATTTATAACACATAAACATATAGAAAAAAACCATAAATTAATTCAAAACATATATACACAATTTATGTGGCACTTAAATAATAAAGAACAAGAAGGTATATAGACAATAGTGTATACATATCCACAAGCTTGCACCTCACTAATCACATTTAAACTACGGACCATCAAACCTCCTCAGGTACCTCTAGTACAGATGTCTGACCTGCACCATTTTAGGTGCAGAGATGAGGAACATGTCCCTTACCTTTAGCACCTAAAATCTTGATACTTCTAGATGGTTTTTTAGTCACCATGGATTCCCCTTATTTATTTGTGATCCCACTGCCTGACTATACCTAACTATACTTAACTTTAACTCTAGAGGAATAACACTCAAAGCCTCTATGACTCAACTTGCCACACTTCCAACACTCTACTATTCTACCCTTCCACTCCTTACCTTAGTGGTTCTTTCTACAAATCCTACAATGATAGTGTGTTAGGGGTCATCTATTTGTGAACCATATTCTAGAAAACTATGAAGGTGTGCCACCACTAGTCCGAGTCTTCTATATCTTAGTTGAACCTCCTATCACCTACTTGAGCCTAAATACTCTTTGCTGGCCTCTTAATCCTGCTAAGCTTCTTCTTAGCCTCTTGAATATATCCTATGGCACGAGTATTCTCGTACACCATAAGTATATCATTCAAGATAACTCTTATAAATATTTCTTAGGCTTTTAGATCTAATCTCTACTCAAAGCAATGAGTGACCATCACTTCACTACTAACTATATTTGATGTAAAAGTAGTAAACTTGGCGAACTTGTTTATTTAGCCCTTGACTGACATGTTACCCTACTAAAGGACTAGAAATATGACATGCTTTGTGCGATGCATGTTTAATGGGTACTAGGGTTCTTATATTGCTACTAGAAATCCTTTAAAAGTGTCCATCAGCTCAACTGCTCGAAGCTGGTATCCTCTTCACCATTCATGTGCCTTTCCCACAAAGTAAAAAATAAAGACGTCCACCTTCTTCCCATCTGGTTAGTGAGAAGACTTGAAGATACTCTCTTGCTCTATATTCCACCATTCTAAAACTATCATATCCTCAACTCCCTCAAAACCAAGTAAGTGATGAAGCCTAACCTCTCTAAGGGAACCTAAATAGGTGCCATAGGTGGTAGCAATATCTACTAAGACTATAGTTGTGGCTGTACCATTCTCTTAGCTATTGTGGTAGGCAACTCCTCCATGGCTACAAGCTTAATGTTTCATGCTACAATGCTAAAGAAAAGAGAGTAATTTTCTTACAAACGTAGAAAATAGAATCAAAGGCCAACAATAGGGAGGCGAAGCACATCACATCATTCAAAGGACAACAATAAACAAATTCTCATACACAACAAAAGACTACGAACCAACTAACATCCTCACAAGCTAAAATAGGTTTTAAAACATTTGATAATTGATTTTTTATAAACATAATAGAGAATTTAAAAATAAATACCTACTCGCAACACTCCTAATTTCCTATTTAAAATTTTTATTTAACGAAAATGTTAAACATAAAGATAATGGTTGTTATTGCCACACTTAGTATGAGTCCAGTTTCCTCACCTTTCTTGACTAAGTGTTAAGGCTCAAAGTATATAATGTCAAAAAAATAGAAAAAAAAACAATAACATAGATAAAAATAAAATGAAAACCAAAATATCAAATAGGACATAGGAATCCAAAGGATAACCAAATTTGTAAAAAATATCACTTGAAAGTACAATGATGGTTTTCCCTAACACTTAAAAATAAGCTCATTTTCAGAATATGACCTATTCCTAATGGTTCCATTTATCATTGCCACTATTATACACAACAAACACATCCATGCCCCTCACATGGTTCCATTTAGTATGATTTTCTCATGTTGAGTAAATCAAAATACCTCATAAGTGTTAGTATACTCATATTTCATGTAATCACATAACAATTCATGAGCATGCTTTAAGCTTAAAGCACAAGCCATAGAATTATATGATAATCATGATATAACATATATAACATCAAAATCTCATGCTTAATAGCTACACATACTTACTCTCTTCACATCATCTTAAACTACACAATTGTTATACATAGATACATGACTATATTCACTAATAAAATCAATTTAAAATACCAAGATAAGGCAGCCACTAAAGCAATCCATCAAACTAAGCAATGTATAGAGGTAACTACTAAACCACAAACTCAATAATTCATTTTTATTAGTGTTCTTCCACAACCCTTACTTTCTTTTTTAATTTCTCAAGGGGGCACAATCAACACGGGGAAAATTAGGTACATTTTGTCATATTTACACACATAGGCAACACAACACCCTTACTCTAGAACCCAAAGACACAATGATATGCTAGGTTATACAGGTGCACACATGAAAAAATATATATTTTAACCTCGGTCATCAAATCCTTATGTATTGATACACCCTATAGGGCCTATATGTGAACAATATAGTATACTAGATCTTTACTTGGGTATAAATGCATACTAGAAATGCAACACTCACAAAAGGGATATGCCTCATTTCAAAAGTAGTGAATCCTAAAGAGAAACCATTCCCTCTAGGTTTTTCACTTCAAGTATTAATGATTTGTGATGCGATTACAAATATCAAACATCACAAACAATTCCCCTTCCCATACTTAATCATCTTCCCTTTATTTTAAATGGTTAGAGTAAACCCTAAGGTCATTAGTCTATGTCAAGCTTAAAGCCAACACTAAGGTTAACCTATTGCAAGTGTAAATCCATAAAATTTCCAAATTAACATTAGGTGCATTAGGTTGAAACCCTAAAAACCACAACTTCACAATTATTATCTAATTTCATACCAAATGTTATTATTGTAATAATTTTTCAAAAAAAATTCTAAAAGATAATGATGAATAATATTTCAATATGTAGGTAACTTTTAAGATTTATCTATTTCATACATTTTCTCTTTATCAAGCATTTAGAAAATTCCTTATATGAACTTTAATCATGCGTTTCTAACTAGGGAAACATTGTATCATGATACATCAAGGGTTACTTGAGTAATCAACACCTAAAAACACATATATTAGCACCTAATATAACCTAATAATAACAAAAATTAACTAAAACCAACTCTCAAAAAGATTTAGAAATTAACTAGGGAAGCATTATAGAAATGGTACAAAGCAATGCAACAAGGGTAACCAGTGTGGAAAGATCACGCAACAAGAGAGGAGGCAACTTCACAACTTGCTCAACTTATGCGAAGCTGTTGCACTTGCTATCATAGAAAATGAGTGGGGAATTATTTTAATTCACGTGGCCAATGAATAGAGGTATGCTGGTGGGGTAGCAAGCATGGTTATGCATGAGGGGAATATAAGAGGCATTTTCATGCACTGGTCAAGAATGCAGAACATGTATAGGTAGGGAATATGAGGTGTGCATGGCTATGTGTGAGACCAAACATTAGCCATGCAAGAGGGCTATAGGTGGGGCATGTTAGGGTAAATAATTCTGCATGTCATTAAAAATTAACAAAGCAAGATATGGAGAAGAAAAAGAAATTGGGTGGGTGGCATTGATTGGGCGATGATAAGGGGGATCATGGGAGGTAGTGGTTGGTGATGGAGAATGGTGATGGTATGTAGTTGATGGTGTAAAGGCTATAGTGATGGGATGTGTGTTTGAACAAAAAGAATCTAGGAAAAGGGAGAAGAAGAACTAAAATTGTTAGGGTTGTTAGTTTGAATCAAGAACACTAAAATAAGAGAAGAAGATATTAAATAGATGATAGCATGTAATAAGGCAATGTTAAGTAAGACTGGTGAGGGGAACAAGAGTATTGCTAGGGAAAAGAAGGTCTATGAGAGATAATTTCTCCAAGAAAAGGAAAGGCAGAAGCCCTAAAATATTAATAGGTTGGGGGTGATATTTAGAAAAGATGAGCAAGGGAAAACATGAGGTTAGCATAATTAGGGTTCCTTTGTAAAATAAACATTGGTCAAGGTCCCAACTATAGTTAAAACCAATAACCCAAATTATACCCTAATTTTAACTTAATTATTTTTATATATACAATACACCTTAATAATATACATAAAAATAATAAATTTAACACATAACATCCTAATATAATTATTACAACTAATTACACATAATTTCTAGTTTATAAGTAGCATTTCTTTATTCACGGTATTGCAACCTATGGATCGATAGGAGCCTTTGTGCATACCAATAATTTAGTAGTAGCCTTTGTACCTACTTGTTGTTTGGTAATAACCTTCATGCCTACTTGTTTTTTGGAAGTAGCCTTCATACCTACCTATGGTTTAGTAGTGGCTATCGTGCATGCTTATGTTTGTTAGTTTCCTATAAGACTTACCTCTGGCCTTATGGAATTTATTGGTATTGATGATAATATATGAGATAGATTGTGAAAATTATGTGTAACACCCCCAAAATTTACACATTTTTTTTTAAAACAATATTTATAAATTAAAATCGTAAATTTCTGGGGATGCTACTGCCACACTTAGTATCAGACCGGTTCACTCCTACCATTCCGGTACTAAGTGCTAATTCTAAGAAAACACTACCAATGACATCATCAATAATCCAGATTTATAAAAAAAAAAAATCAGAGTACATGTAAGTCTTTATATCATTCGAAATACTAGCTATTGTTTTTCAGATAACAAATAAACAACATTAATAAAATAGTTTCTACAACTCTAACATAATAAAAAGGTAACATGAATAATAATCTAAAAAGGAAAACGGCCACGCCACTCTAGGACCCGATCTAGCCCACAATCACTTGGCCCCTCCTGATGTCCCATAGACATCGATAACATCAAAATAAGCGTCTCCTACCTGCAACAGGTCAGACGGGCCTTCTGCTCGTGGGAATGAGCAACACCCATGAAACGAGTGATCAGTGCACTACGTAGTGAGTAAGGTAAGCGAGCACTAAGGCCAGCATACATATTTCACACAACCAATGTATAATAGTAAAGGGCATAAAATTCAATCATAATAGCACAAAATAAATGCTCAGGTGAAATGCCATGATTCAATACTGATCAAATTATTTACTTCATCAAGCCTTTATCGAATTTATTTTCACACCATGCTCTTTATCAAGTCCATACGAGTACGGGAACCCACTATTTTTGCCGGTGGATCATTCTCCAGGGCACTTTGGCTCCTGACCACTATTATAGCCGGTCGATCAGTCACTTAGGGTACATGCCCTACCACTATTATATGCCGGTGGATCGGTCTAGCCCCTTCTCACACAGTATTCCACTGTAAGTCCTTAGTGTCTTCCCACATCTTAACAATATATATGGTTTAGTTTGTTGAGGTTGGGATCCCCCACTATTTTAGCCGGTGGATCGGTCACTAGGGTAACATACCCTACCACTATTATATGCCGGTGGATCGGTGTCCAGGCTACCGCAGTACCTGGCCACTATTCTTCCGATGGATTGGTCTGGGCCCGACTCTAAATTTTCCACTTTACGTAATTAATAATTTAAGTATCTTATTTATAGATCAATACCAACACATGTAAGTCAGACTCCTACCATACTTACTCTTCGACTCGGGCTAACCACTCCAACCCTAGTTGACCACCACCACCATAGTTAATCATAACATCCCCTAACACCCATGCAAACCCTAACTCTATGTAAACCCTAACTCCCATGCAAAAACCCTAACTCCTATGCAACACCCTAACTTCCATGTAAAACCCTAACTCCCATACAAAACCCTAACTCCATCATGCAAACCCTAATACCACCATACAACATTCATACCACCACACATATCCTATACCACCATGCAACTCCATGCAAACCCTATCACCATGCGACTCCATGCATGTCTCAAGGCCACATCATACCATAATAATAACACATTTATACACATCATTCTCATGCCACAATTATTTACACAAAACACACCTCAACTCCCATATCATGTTGTATTCATAATAGTTATACAATATACACATGAAATACACAATAAATCATGTCACATGGCATATAAATCACATATTACACAAATGGCCTTCGCACCCCTTACCTAAGAATGTCACCGGTCTTGGAGCATACTCCTATACCACTTAAAGGTTTTGACTGGGCTCACCTATTATGGGAAAATACTAGAATTAAGTTCCTTCCTAAAAATACTATTATTTACTAACCTATCCTAAGACTTGGTTTTTAATTAAAATAATACTATACTAGAATTAACTATATAAAATACTACTAAAATACAAATAATAACACTAACGTAATTTAAAACGAAAAGGTGATATAAGGGTTCCTACCCTTCACCAAAATAATTTTGATGAATATAATAATAATAATAATAATATAATCCTAAAATTATAAGGTGGGATTTCAGCCCTACCCCAAATAACAAAAGTACTATTTAATAATAGTAATAATAATATTAATAACATATAATACTTATAATATTAAAATTAATAAAGATAATAAAAATATTAATAGTACTAATAGCAAAAATATTAATAATAGTTATAAAAATACAAGAGTGCGAGACCTAATTAACAATTAAGGTCTCGGCCCCCCTAAAATAATTAACATTAATAATAAAATAATTATACTAATAATAATATTATTAATAATAGTATTAATAACTATAATACCTTATAATAATTCAAATAAATTCCCTAAATTCAAAACTAACAATCTAATTAACTCAAGATTAATCTCCACCCTGCCAACAAAATTTATCAATAATATTACATCTTATAACAATAATAATAACAATGATAATAATAACAATGATAAAAATTGGAATAAAAACATAATAAATTATAATAAATAGAAAAGAAGGCTAAGAAGTTCTAGGGCTTCACCTTGAGTCGGCGGGGATGGGTGGCACCGGCGGTGGTGCACGGCGGTGGCCGGAAAAGAAGTCTAAAAGGGAAGAAGATTATGAAAAAGAGGGAAAGAGAAGGAGAAAAGAGAAAATAAGGTTATGGTTCGGTGGAGGAGAATTAGTAGAAGTTTTTGGGTGGTGCAGAAGGCAGTAGAAGTGGCGGATGTGGTGGCAGATGGCGGTTTAAAGGTTGCGGGGTAAAAGTTTTTATGAGAGGGACAGGGAACTTTGCACGGCTATAGTGGCTCATGCAATAAGAATTGAAGGAGGTGGATAGTTTAGTTAGCTAGAGTGCATTGTAGGGAAGAGTTTGGGAGGTAGAAGCAGCGGCGAAGTTGGCCAACGGCAGAGAACGGTGTGTCTGAAGTCACGGTGGCACATTGGTTTGCACTTAGGGTATTAGGGAAAAAAATCTCGAAATCATACTACATGAGGGGTATTTATAGTGTTAGAGGGTAGGGTCGAGTTCTAGAAGTTGGCAGGGGGTCAATGTCGGTGAGTTATTGGGGTAATTGTGGTGTTGATCGGTCATCACAATTTCAAATCATGCCCGACCTTCGTGAGAGAAAATGGGGAGATCATGGGGGAGAAAAAGGAAGTGGGGCAATTTATGCTGGAGTGTGCATCGAGGGGAAGAGAAAGAGAGGGAGAAAGGCCGATCACAACACTCGTGGCCGACCGCGCCATTTTCGGTCATCGAAGCTACAGATGGACGATGCTAGAGGAAGGAGGAAGAAGAAGAAGAAGGTGAGCCGGGTGGTTGAGGGAAAAAGAAAGAAAAGAAAAAGGGGGAGGAACCAGGTCGGTCGGCTAGGATTAAATTTTCGTTAATGGAACGCGATGTCCTAGGGCAATAACGAACAAAACACAGCATCTGAAGAAGGAAGAAAAGAAGGAGGGGCTCTAGGCCATGGAAGGAAAGAAAAAAAGGAAAGAGGATTTGGGCCTCGTCCAGGCCCAATCCGGCGAGAGAAAAAAAGAAGAAAAAGAATGAAAGAAAGAAAAAGAAAGAAAAGAAAGAACAAGGAGCGAAGAAAAGAAAAAGGAAAAAGGAAATGTAAAATTTAAGTGGTTTGGGTTTAAATAAATTAATTAGAATATGTTGGGTATATAGAATAAAATATTTAAATAAAATAATATTAAATTTCCTTTTTAGGCTAATTTAGGGTTTTTAAAAATATTTTTCCTAAATTCCTTTTTAATTAGCAAAAAGCCCAATTTTTCCATTATAAAAATATTTATAAATTCTTATTAATTTGCCCTAAATAAATCCTTCTCATTCCATATAAAATAATTAATTAAATTAATTTCTAATAAATTCTTATTTAATTATATTTCTTAAAATAGATAATTTTGGGGCATTTCATTATGGCTATTTTGTTCGGTGTCTATATCAGGTGGAGTAGAATAGTAGTTTAGGGTTATTTTTTTTATCTTTAGTTTAGTTAGGTTAGGTTACCTAGTCGGGGAAAATAAACAAAGAAAAAATTACCAATTGAGGGTGGGGTTTAAGAATAAAGGAAATTGGTAAAATAATTAGGATACTTTATTTAGGTTATGAATAAAGGATTAAAAATGTAATCAAGCTAAAGTTTTTAGGTTAAGTTTTTGAATAAAAGGCTAAACAACTAGAAAGGAAGGTTACAAATTATAGGGTGTTATAATGGTTCCTAGGGAATTTATACTATATAAAGGTTGTTCTATCTATCCATAAGATATATTAGTAGTTCCTAGGTATGCTATGTCGTGGAAGATTTTCTACTATTTGTCCAATTTTTATGAATATTTAGGTGCCTGACTGCAAGTAATTAAAGAAGAGGAAAGTATAACTGACTAAATTAGGAACTTTATTTTATTACTCTCCTGATTCATTCCTTATTTTTATTGATTTATATGCCTTGTTTCTTAAGTGGATTGTACATTTTATACATTCATTTACTTACGACTTTATGATTGCCTTACTTAATATGATAATATTAACCATCATTCTTATGGATGTTGTTTATTCCCATAACTAGATAACCAAGGTTTTGTTGTGCACATTGACAAGGTCTACCTTCATGATTTTACTTCGTATGAAGCACTTATTATAGAGGATTTATTTTATCAAACTAGGGTTTGGTTTTATAGTTAAAATTTTCTAGTATCTAGTTTTTACTAAGATACCTTTTGGACTCTTAGTTTTATTATATTCCTTTTTTTTCGTATAATTTGTTGATATTGTACTTAGAGTTTAGTATAGAAACTCTTACCTAAAATTTATTTTATTTTCCTATTCTTTGCTTATCTTATGTTATATTGTGAATTCCTTGTCTTATATTTGAAGTGAGGATTGTGCGGTAAGCCAGACTCATGTTGAGTATGTCCATAACAACAAATTATCTTAATATTATACTTCAACAAAACATAAAATTTTAGCAATCTATTTTGGGGTGTTGATTGGTTTTTGAACATAGGAGTTGATTGGTTTCATAGGAAGATATTACACTATATTAGTTGATGCTAAAAACATATTTTACTGATACAATTCAATCATCCATCTCAGGCATACAAATAATTCTAGAGCTTCAATTCAACATGATCCATACCTAATCATGCTTTGACTTACATAATTCATTAAGGATTGTGCTTTAACATGGTTATTATCAAATAAAATATAAGGGTCATATAACATACTCCAACTTATGCAAAATTCTTTGTACACTACACACAACTTATCTACAAATTTATAACATTATTAACATGCTCAAATACCACTTAGGTCAAAAAACTGAAGAAATAAGTTATAAAAATTTCTCAAAAGTTGAAGCATAATGCTCCTCTGTTCTTGTTTGAGCATTTTCGCCAATGGTAAGTTAAACATCACATTTTCCTAGTGCAAACAATGTTATCACATAATCTTACTAAGCATACCCTTTACATCCTATCTAAAAAGAGAGTAATAATGGTTTGCCTCAAGCTCAAACAAATCACACAAAATATGAAGAATGCCTTTCTTCAACTAGGAGGCCGAAATCTCACAATCACTTGAGTACTCTGAGAATCACGTAAAAAGCTTTGAAACACTCCTTAGTGAAAAAAATAATAGAAATAAGGTTTAAAGATTATGGAAACTATAGAGACAACACAGTCTTTCAATAAAGAAAATTATAAAACTAAGAGGAAGACTAAAATTCTTAATCTTTCATAAATTTAACATGTTCTTGATAAATTAAACACAAAGGAAACCTAAAGGAACGATTTGAAGAAGAATATAATATTATTAAATGGGTAAGCAGTGGAAAGGAGTTTAGTTGTCCAGAGGGAGGAGGTGGTGAGTTAGGAAGAAATATTCAACATAAGGAGAGAGATACATTAAAAGAGAATGATGTAGTGGGGGAATAACATAGGTGATTAAAATCCATAGATGCTTCTTCCTCTAACCCCTAAGAAACTGCACTACTTTGAATATATGATTATTCACCAAAAAAAAATTATATGTTTATAAAATCTCAATGATACTTAGATAAACCCTTTAGAATATTAAACTCATTAATAAATTCTCATGTATGTTACTATTTATATAAAATCTTATTCCTAAGAAATAAAGTTTAATAATAACCTACCAACCATGACAACTAAAAAGAGACTCATAAGCCTTTTAATGAAATTTCGATTTCATCCCTAATTCCCTTAACCTATACAAATAAAATAAATTAGCATACACAAATTCTAGAAGATATAAAATTAACAAATTCATATCAATTATAACATATTAATTATAACATATTGTAACCCAAAATTCTATTTTAGAAAAAAGATAATTAAATAAAGAGAATAAATTACCCAAAAACCTAATAAAATAATTTGATAATAAAGTATAATATACATGGCTTTAACTCATAAAATTTTAAACACATCCATGATTTCATAAAGAACATATTAAAATGCTTATAATTTGATAAAAATATACCAAAAATGTGGAATATAAAATTTACCTCCAAAGATTCTTGAACTTGAAACAATCATAACTTAGTCAAAATATGTGGAGTTTGTCCAGTACCAGCCCCTAGTGTTGCTCCTGTACCTACATCACTCTGAGGGGGCTAGGGAGGATTAGCTTCAGAGGGTCACCAAGCATCACCCTCCCTTGTACACTGGTGAAGAGGACCCAATGGTTCTCAAAGGATGGATCCAAGATATAGATCATACTTTTGAGGTTGTAGACTGCCCTCCAGTCTGGCAGCTCAGCATAGTGGCATTATTTTTGAAAGGCATAGCAAAAATATAGTGCATAGAGCACCATACCTGGGATGGCCCCGTAATGGCTTGGGTGACATTCAAGGCCACCCCACACTCTAGATTCTATCTGGAGAGCTCGAAGAGGGATAAAGTCAAGGAATTCATGCAACTCACTAAGGGAAACATGACAATCAGATAGTACTATGCCCACTTCACCAAGCTACTATAATTTGCCCTAGGGATTTCCCCTAGTGGTCCATGGCAGTGTTCCAATAGAGTAGGGGCTGAAATTTAGCATTTGCCACATGATGGGAGTGGTGGCCTTCACTAACTTGGCCGCCCTATACGAGCGCGACTATATTGCCGACACTCTAGTCCAAGAGCAGCCATCTATCCTAGGAAATAGAAACTAGAAGCTAAAGCTCTAGGAGTAGGAACCAGCTGCAAGTAGGAGGACCCTCAAGACACTAGCATAGGTATCAAATCAAAGGCTAGGGACCACCTAGGGGGTCCTCGTGCAAATGATGTGGCATTAGCCACTCAAGTAGAGATTATGGAGGTAGGCTTTTTACCTGCTTGAACTGTGGTAAATTAGGCCACTAAGCATTCAAGTGTTTAAGATAGTAGTGTTCCCAGCATTTCCAGAGTCAACACTACTAGCAAAAGGGAACCTTGATTCCCTAACAGTAGGCCTACCAGCAGCACGCAAAGACCTCATTCCAGTAGTTCTAGTAGAGAGCACCTATTCCAGCCGATGCACTAATTCGGGATGTTAAGGGAAGGCCTTGGGGACTATGGCCTTACCCTTAGAGAAGAGATCAGTCAGGTAGGCACATGAATGTGATCAGCCAAGAAAGGGCTGATAGTCAGCTGGACATCGCCACTGGTATGTTCATTATACTATCTTTTTTAGTGTATGTTCTTTTCAATCTGAGTGCATCTCTATTAGTTGTGTCCACTTCATTTTTTGCTAAGGCTAAGCTATCACTATCTACTTAGCGTAGCATTGTCTGTGATTCTTCCTTCGAGTGTTAGGATGGATTATACTAAGTTATATTCAGATGTGGCCTTAGCCATTGGTAGGGTACACTTAGTAGTAGATCTAATTAAGATGGATTTACGAGACTTTGACATGATTTTGGGGAGGGATCAGACGGGGATCAACTATAGGAGCACGTGATATTATGAGGCTCAAAGGGTACTATAGTTTGTATAGGAAGACCAAGCCTAAGCCCATTACCAAAGTAGTGTCTGCAATTGCACTACACTCATTGGTCCAAAAGGAGTATCCACTATATCTATGTAGTGTGCAAGAGTTGAATAAGTACTTGGTAGCTCTAGAGGGCATTATAGTAGTAAGAGAAGTGTGTTCCCATAGAAAATACCGAGTATGCCCCCAATTCTTTGGATCGACTTCACAATCAAGCTAGTGCTACGAGATAAGCTTGTGTTAAAAGCACCCTACCGAATGGAACTTGTTGAGTTGAAGGAACTAAAGGCCCAGATAGAGGAATTGTTGGAGCATGGGTACATACAACCAAGTGTATCATCACCTTAAGGAGCATCGATCTTGTTTGTGAAGAAAAGGATGGCAGCCTTCGTCTCTAAATAGAATAGCGGGGGCTAAACCTGTTGACTATGAAAAACTGGTACCAACTCTTAAGGATTAATGATCTCTTCGACTAGTTGAGGGGTGCCATAGTTTTTTCCAAGATTAACCTGAGATTGGGATACCATTAATTATGGATAGCAGATGCTGACATTCTTAAGACCTCCTTCTGGACTCTATAAGGACACTACTTGTTTATGGTGATGCCTTTTGGGCTTACCAACACTCTTGCAATGTTCATAGACTTGATGACAAGAATCTTCAGACCCTTCCTCAATTAATTTGTTGTGGTGTTCATTGACGACATCCTAGTCTACTCCCAAGGGAATGAAGAGCATGAGAAGCACCTTCATACCATATTGCCCTTGCTACAAGAGCACCATTTGTATGTAAATTGTCTGAGTGTGGGTCATGTATTTAGGAAGTGTCCTTCCTTGGCTATATAGTGTTAGTTGGGAGAGTGTCTGTTGACCCAGCAAATATCGTGGTAATCATAGAACATGTTAGAGTTTTAGAGTTTTCTAAGACTGGCCGAGTACTACAAATGTTTCTTGTGGAAGTTTGCTAGTCCTCTAACCAACCTATTGAAGAAGACCACTAGGTTCTAGCGGGATGAGTCATGTGATGGGGTCTTCCAAGAGTTAAAGAGATGGTTAATCATAGCACCTATTATGACTCTTCCAAAGGGTTCAGATGGTTTTGAGGTCTACAGTGATGCATCCAAACATGGACTTAGTTATGTGTTGATGCAGAATAGCCGAGTGGTTGTATATGCATTCTTGAAAATTGAAGAGACATGAGCAGAACTATCTAGCTCATAACTTGGAGTTAGCCACAATGGTTTTTGCCTTAAAAATCTAGAGGCACTACTTGTATGGGGCCAAGTGTAAGTTCTTCATAAATCATAAGAGCCTCAAGTACATCTTCACCTAGAAAGAGATGAACATGAGGCAAATGATATGGATAGAACTAATTAAGGACTATAACATTGAGTTGACCTACCATGAGGGTAAGGCCAATATGGTTGCAGATTCCCTGATCAAGAAGACCACACACTCTATGAACTTCTGCGTTGTTGCTGACTAGATGATGGAGGAATTGTTTGGCTTGAAGAGTAAGCTGATTCAGCATGTGATCTCAAGGTCTCATGAATGCCTTGACGATCACTCCCACAATATTTGAGGATATTCAGGCTGGCCAAGCCGAGGATGCCAAGCTTGAGAAGATCTGTTAGAAGTTACAGGAAGGTTAGGTAGAAGGGTTCTAGGTACACAATGATGGTAGCCTTTGTTACAAGGGCCAATGGTGTATACCATAGGGATGTTTAGAGTTGAAGCATTGTATCATGGAAGAGGGACATCAAAACCCTTACTCATTGCACCTAGGAGGGGACAAGCTATATAAGGAACTCAAGAAGGTGTATCAGTGGCCTTGTATGAAGTAAAAAGTGGTTGAGTTTGTGTCCCGATATCTAACATATTAGAAGATCAAGATTGAGCACAATAGACCTAAAGGGCTACTCCATCCCTTAAAAGTGCCAAGATGGAAGTGGGATTTGATCTCCATAGACTTTGTTAGTGGGTTGCAAGGACTCAAAGTGACCGTGACTCTATTTGGGTCATCGTGGAGAGATTGACCAAATCAGTTATGTTTATTCCACTGAAGTCCATTTGGAGCATGGATCAACTGGCCAGTGCTTGCATGAATGGGTCATTGTTAGTTAGCATGGGGTTCTAGAGGATATTGTAGATAGGGATTCGAGGTTCCTCTCTCATTTCTAGGGAAAGATGTAGGAAGCCCTAGGGACAAAATTGAAGATGAGTACATCTTTTCATCCCACTGCAAATAGACAGACCAAGAGGACCATACAAACCTTGGAGGACATATTGAGGGCTTGTATATTCAGGGTCGTTAGAAAGAGCGCCTATATCTAATAGAGTTTTTTTTTACAACAATAATTACCATGCTAGCATAGGGATGGCTCCTTTTGAAGCATTATATGGATGGAAGTGTAGGACCCTCTTGTGCTGGAGTGATATTAGCAAGATAGTGTTGTTGAGATATGATATGATCGGGGAGATGGACAAGTAGATCTACCAGATTCAAGATCATATGAGAGCTACTCAAAACCGATAGAAGAGCTATACTTATCAGAAGCCCTAGAGTAGTGACTTTGAGCTTGGGAAAAAAGTGTTGTTGAGGGTTTCCCCCACTAAAGGCATGCAGAGATTTGGTAGAAAGGGCAAGTTAAGCCCGATGTACATTGGACCCTATGAGATCTTGGAGTGGGTCGGAGAGGTTGCACATTGGTTGTTACTCCCACTAGAGTTGGCTCAAGTTCACAATGTGTTCCACATCTTACGATTGCAGAAATACATTGTTGATCCTTCCCATATGATCTAGCCTGATGAGATCAAGCTTGATGATTCCTTAGCTTACAACTATGTGGATCGTTGACACTAAGCTCCGGAATACTTGCACGAGTGATGTCCCTCTTGTGAAGATCCTTTAGAGCTACCATGGAACTAAAGAAGCTAAATAGGATGTTGAGAAGGACATGCACGAAGTGTATCCGAAACTTTTCACCTCAAGTATGATAGTTCGTAATAAACCACTTTTTCTTTAAGGGGGCAGTAGCATCAAGATTCATACTTCTATTATCCGAATGAGCTTAGAACTACTTTTTCATATTCCCTACTCTCAGAATTTAATCTAGTAACTTCAAGGATGAATTCTTTCTTTAAGGGGGTAGTGGTGTAATGTCCCAAAGCCTTAATTTTGGAAATAAAAAAAATAGGGATTAATAGGTGATATTAATTAAATATACCATTTTTAATAAAACAATATTGTTATAATAGAAATAATTAAGGCTAAAAAAGAGGAAAATAATGTAGGAATCAAATTAGTGGAGCTTAGGATAATTTACTAAACTAAAATAGATTTTAAGAAAATTTTAACCATAAATTATAAATTAATAGAAAAAATTATTTATTTATTTTTACTAATTTTATTATTCCCAAAAAAATTCAAATATCCCAAATACCCTTTCTTTTTCCCTTTTTCTCTCTTCATCTTTCTTCCTTTTTCTTCTATTTCTCCCTTCCTCATCATTCCAGGCCATGCACAGCATGACCCAACCTTCTCCCCCACCTTTCCTTCCTTCCTGCTGTCTAACCCATCTTTTTTTTCTTTTCCCCTCACGAGGCCCAACACCCTCTCTTGTCCTTCCTTCCTTTTTCTCGTTCTTCTCTTTCTGCCATTTTCTCCTACCTCGACCCCCATCAGTTGGCGTGCATGGCTACTTTGTAGCCATGGGTCTTCCTTTCCCCTCATCTTCCCCACAACCTAACCTATATGGCGTGCGGCTAGTACTACCCTATATTGTTCCCTGCCACTCTACAGCCCCAACACCCCCACATAACCCCCTACAACCCTGCCAAAATCCTACTCCTACCCCCTACGAACCTACACCTCTACAAGCTTGTATCGACCTACCACCGCTGGCCAATAGCCACCTACACCTCCCACACCCTTGCTCACATTCCCCATTTTCCTCTTCTCCTCTCCTCATCTATAAAATCCCCTCGTCGCCCTTCTTTTCCTTCTTTTCCCTCTACCGAGCACCCCTGAAACCATCATCTACCACCTCTTTAGACGTAGCCCCAACCATAATTGTGCCTTGTTGCCATACAAACCTCCACCCACCCTCTTCCCTGTACCACCCCTACCAAACTTGACCCTTCCCTACCACTAACTCCCCCTACTCTGCCCTCGCTACTCTTGCACCTTATCATCGCCCTACACCAACTCCTCCGCCACAACCACTACTCCCACTACCGCCCTCTCTTTCCAGACATCATCCCTTACCTCCCCATACCCTCCCTTTTTGTTTTCCCACCCTCCTTCCTCTTTCTTTCCTCTCCTCCACATTTGGAAACCACAGCCTATGCCACCACTGTGGCATGCCACCACCACCACTACAACTCCCTCTGATCCATGAACCCTACCACCTCACAACCACCACTTCCCTTGCCATTTTCCAACCCCAAAATTATTTCTTTCTAAATTTCCACCACCTCCACCACCTTGTGATGCGGTCGTGCGCCATCGTTGCAGCCACCCTAGCTCTACCTCTATCCCTGGTTATGCCTTAACCCTTGTTTTACTTAAATATAATTTATTTTTAATATTTTCTATTATTATTATTAGTAGTAGTAGTACCATTATCATCATCATCATCATTACTATTACTAGTCCTTTTACTAAAATTTAGTTAGAGAATAATAAAAGAAAAAGTATTAAGAGGGAAGTTAACATTAGTGTTATACTCTTATAGGTGAACCAAACCCTTCCCTTAAGGAGGCGTAGGATTTGTGCTATAAGCCCGATGTCCTTATAGGTAAGGATGTGGTTAAGACCAAATTGTATGTTTATGTATTCATAGGTATTTTGGTTATTTGGTTGTATCATATGTGAGTATGGACTAAATACTTGTAGGGAAGCTTGTTACGCATGGAGCTAAGGTAAGTTGTGTATGTGTTATGATATGTGTGATATGGATGATATGACTTATATTTCATGATATGCCCTTATACATTATTGACCTAATATGACATGCATTCTAGGAGTCCTAGGGTGTGTAAAGGTCCCCAGATATAGGATGAGGCTATTCATTAGAGTTGGAGTGAAGTGCTAAGAAAGGGAAGTCCAATGGGGCATGCATGTCTAGTAAGAAAGCACCTATTGAATAAGACATTAACCATTTAAAGTGAAAGATCATTGAGCCAGGCCTAGACCGATCCACCAGTAAAAATAGTGGCTAGGTGCATTGTGCCCTAGAGATCGATCCACAGATGAATAATAGTAGTCTAGTGCGTTTTGCCATAGGTGTTTTCAATCAACCAGCTATAATAATGGGGGATCCCATGTTCAGTAAACCTAACCTTAAATGATGATAAGTCATGGAAAAAATACTAAACACTTATAGTGGAACGCCATGAGAGTGAGGGCCGGACTGATACACCTACATAATAGTGCCCAGGAGTACTTTGCCTTGGAGACCGATCCATAACCAAATAATAGTGGCCAAGAGCATCCTGCCATAGGTGATTTTGATCCACTAGCAATAATAGTGGGGTTTCCATCCTCGCATGGACCTAAGTTGAGAGTTGTGTGAGAATAGAATTAATGGCATGAATTCTTATGTTTATGATTAATCAGACTGACTCATTACAAGCATTATCTGCTATTTATATTGTATGATCTTAGTTGTATGGTTACCTTACTCAGTACATAGCGTACTGATCACTCCTTTCATAGGTACTGCTCATTCACATGAGCATTGGCTCCTCCTGAGTTCGTTCAGGTAGGAGATGATGCTTGTGATGAGTTTGACGCCTAAAATGCTTTAGGCAGGACTAAGTGATGGCCTATTATACTTGTCATGGGGTCCGAGAGGGTGTTTCTGGACTTGCCTTGACCTGCCTTTCTTATTGCTATATTCACTATTTTATTCCCCCCGTAGGGATGTTATTGTACTCGCTTTCTATTTGAGTATAAACTCTAACATTTGCGCACTCTGTTTCATTTATAAAATGTTGGAACTATTATGGTTTTATTTTTACATGTATTAATACCCTTATATTTTCTAGCCTTGTGGTTGGTAAAAGATTGGTCGGGGGTCAATCTTATGATGATCACTACGGTAGCACCCCCTACTTTAGTATATGCTTTTCTGTATAGACAAAAATTTTCAACTATGAATTTTAGAGATGTTATAATTAGAGTAGATAAATGAACTGATTAGGTTAAACCGAATGATTGGTTCCCCAAATGGTCTCTCTACTTAAACTCATCATCTAGTTTGATAAAATTGATTGACTAGTCTATAAATAATCAATTGGTTTGCTCAAACTAACTGACCAATTTGAGAAAAATCATGGTCTGGTTGAGTCTAACCAATCGACTGGTTGACCTAAATAGATAAACTAGTTGAGTCAGACTGATCGACTGGTTTGGGTGGTTTACTCAATTTGCTTCTTTTGAGTTCGCTTATGCTTTGAGACTATGATTGGTATTATTCCAAGGTTATTTAAAGGACAAAGTAAATATATTATCATGTTCTATTGGCCTAAGTAAAAGATCATAATAGATCATGGGTTAT
Source organism: Tamarix austromongolica (assembly GCA_039764185.1). Classification (NCBI taxonomy): domain Eukaryota; kingdom Viridiplantae; phylum Streptophyta; class Magnoliopsida; order Caryophyllales; family Tamaricaceae; genus Tamarix; species Tamarix austromongolica. Next base: position 32,013,979 of record CM077813.1, on the reverse strand, counting down.
GGTACACCTTATGGGTAATGGAAGGATAAAATGGGCATTTCACTTATAATGAATGAGGTTAATTGAGAAAAAAGTAACGAAACTCAACTTGGGATAAAATTGAATATAAAGGTGGATATGCATAACATTGGCCAAGGATAAATGGCACACCCATATGATTGGATGAATGGAAAGAAAAGGGTTAACATGAATTAACATAGAAAGATGACTTGCTTGCTTTGGATGGGCCTTGTATGATCATCCATCTTAATGAATAAAATACTAATCATGTAAAATTTGAGTGGAGTGTGGGTCTAGGTTACCTGATCCTTGATTAGCTACTAGGGGTTAGTCTGCCTTTAGGCATTTTTGATGCCTTTTGGCATTGCCTTCAAGTGGGATCTTGGGAGGTCTTGATGCCTTAACTACTCTAGACATTGATTATGTACTAGGGGGTATTGATAATAAAGGGTCTAGTTACCTGGGTGGTTAGCTTTGGCCTTGTCTTATGTCCCTATGAGTTGGCTTTGACCTGAACTTATGTCCATTTTGGTGATTATCTTTGGCATGGACTTATGTCCACTTGGTGATTGGCTTTGGCCTAGACTTTATGTCTCTTCTTAGATAGACTTCCATGGAATGTGAAACCATATGGTGGTATACAGTCTAGTGCTTGATGATAATATAATTTGGTTGGTAAATGCTAACTGATAATTATTAATAGTAACCAAATGAATGGTTGACCAAAATGGTTAAACCTTATTTATACACTTGGCTGGCTATTTATGGAGAAAAAACCTTAACTGAGTTGATTATCCTATCTCTTATATGGATAAATGGATGGCATGTCTTAATGGAATTGGATAAATGGAAATAACTCTAGGGGTTATTGGAATACTCTCTTTTATTGCTCAAGTAAGTATTTATGTGAAGATGTTATGATTCCTAAGCATGATATTTTACTTTGTTGAAATTGTATATGATAACATGTTTCATGTACTTTTACTTATATATATGGTCTTACCGTAATGCATGTTGTACATTATGTTCATGAATGATAAATTAGTATACTTGTATACATTGAGAGAGCAACTTGGCTGACTCAATACTTAGTATACTAATGTGCCTGTTTATTAGGTCACCTATTTTTTCCTACGAGAAGAGGACCATGTGTAGGTTTTTTGGGATGGTCATTAAAGGGCCTACCTCAGTTGGGCTAGGGTTTCTGAGCAGAGACATCTAGAAGGTTTTGTTTGGATCCGTGAAGGAACATGCTTTTGATTTTGGCATCCTACCATAACCCATGTTCTATAATCCATACTTATTAGTGTGTACATTATAATAATTTGATTGGAACCCTTTAGGGTCATCCGATGTAAACACTTTTGGAGTTGTTTAATTAAATTGTTACTTTCCACACTCTACTATTTTTGGTTTTTGGTTGATTTAACCTTGTATCTGATATGGGGTAGGCGGCGAATATCTATCCCATGTCAGGTATGAAGGTAATACTTCATTTTTCTAAGTGTTTTATGCTTCTACAATATGTTTTAACAAAAAAATTTGATAGCGAAAAATTGGGGGGGGGGGTGTTACATATACAAAGACATTGAATTAAGGGTGTTTAAGGTGCAAGTTCTTATTATTTCCTTACTCTGGTGTCTTGGCTCTGTATGGTGGGAAGAACATATAAAAATGAATATCAAAATAGGGTTTAAACATGCAGTGCTTGAGTATTATCATTTTTGTGTACTGATGAGTTTGTTTCATGATCATCTACTTATTCAGTAGACATATGATGTTATGTATGGGGGGGAGGGTTCTGTATCACTGGTCGATGAGGACTATGACAACCAATTCTCTGGTGATGATTTGTGAGAATGGCATGATGGGGTGGGAGCTAGCTTAGAGTCAAGCTAACTAGCGCATAACTTTGTTTCTATTCCCTCATATGGAAAACTTTTTACAAATGTTTACTTAAACTCTTTGATTTATAATTTTTTACATTATTGTTGTTGCACATTATAATACTTTACTGGTGTTGCAATAGTTCTAACTTTCATTTGGATAGATCTTATGTTTATATCGTCATGAATTGTTATAAATATTTTATCGTACCACTATTAGCCTTGTATATGATGTCACTTACTTAAATTATCACACCTCTCTTCATGCCAAATGTGGAAGTTTTGCCTTCCCTTTTAATTTTTTTTATCATGAATATTGAAAGTGTAACATATAGATAAATTGTATTTGTGCAAGTACGATGAAGGTTAGTGAATAAAGAGCGGACCAAACGTTAATCAAAATGGTGGGCTTAACTATTCATTCTCAAAAGTGGTCTAGTTGCTGGTGGATAAAATGTTAAACCTCAGCATCAATTGTGGCATTTGGCAACAAAAGGCGATAGTGCAGCAGCTGCTGTGGGTGGTCACGTGTGAAAGGAAAAATTGCAACTTTGTGATTTTAACGTTTTTATATAGATTGTTATCTGCATTATAATATTTTTAATTTTATTATCTGTAATTTTTATATATAATTTAAGAAACTAAAGGGACAGATATAATGTGCTATATAAAAGCATCTATTATTATAAAAATGTATAATAACCGAAAAATATGAAACTCAAATCCAATAATTATAGCACTTATGATCAGAAAATTCTTTTATCTGGAATTAAAGTAATTCCATCTCAATTTACTCATAATGCAGCACAATCAAGTCAACTTCGTCCTCAATTTGTGCCCCACAGCTTACGGTTATAAAACCTTCCATGGCAGAAAAAGAACAGCAAAACTCAAACATGGGGTTAGCAACCAGCACACAACACTGCCCTGACCATAAAATTAATAAGGAAGTGGAACTGATAAAATCTGTCTGGCCAATCTTTCCAAAGATATGTAAGAGGAACCACCTTCGGCTAGACAGAAGCTTGCATTTTCTTTTAAACGTGCGCTTCTCTCCCTCATTTCTTTTCCATCTTTCTCCATCATTAATAGCCTGATTGCCTTCTCTATTTCTCCCCTTTTTAACCCATTCTCTAACCCAAGACCGATTTTCCATACGTCAGTCACATATCTTGCATTGACCAACTGGTCACTAAAGAAAGGCGAGCAGATCATAGGTACCCCCTCGCATATGCTTTCCAAAGTAGAGTTCCATCCATTATGCGTCCAAAATGCCCCTACGGAAGAATGTGCAAGGACTTCTGTTTGTGGGGCCCATTTGACAATCAGTCCCCTGGTCCCAACCATGTCGAAAAAGCCATCAGGATAAGGGTCTGGCCCATTTGAACCACGAACCAGTCCAGGCCTAACCACCCATAAGAAAGACTGACCACAACTAGCTAGCCCCCACGCAATCTCCTGGAACTCTGTCTCATCAATTGATACGAGGCTTCCAAAGCTTACATACAGGACAGACTTCGGTGCTTGGTTATTGAGCCAGATTATGGAGCTTTGATCTTTCGCTCGCAAGCTGCTTGAAGAGGTTGGCACACGTTTGTGGAATGGACCGATTGAGAAAACAGGGATGGTAAATTCTTGGTTGATTTTACCAAGTGCAGAGATTTCTAGCTCCTCAAATGAGTTGAAAATCAGGCCAGCAGAGGCTTTCGTTTCTCTGACCATACCATCCAGTAATTCATAAAATGCTTTAGTATCATGTGTTTGGATTCGAGGAATGTCTTTGACTTTAAGCGGTGGAAGATCTGGCACTAGTTCGTCAAATCTAACATCTAAGACAAATTAAGAAGAAAAAGATAAATTAGACCAAAAGCCGAAACCAGGGCAGTCAACTTTAACAGTACAAAGCCAGAATACACATTAGGAGCATTCTCATTTCAGATTCACAAGCCTCACTTACATTTGCTAATATAGTTATTCAAGAAAGAAGAGAAAGAAAGATACTGGGGAGCTACCTAAATAGTCCCATCAAAAGTGCAGACCTAAGATGGACAGAGATCAATGGCAGAAGACCCTTTTTCTCATTGAGGGACAAGTTACTGCCCCCACCCCGACCACCCACCCATAATAAAACGAACACTTTAGGTTCCACTAGGGAGCACATATTAGTTATTTTCTTACCATCTCAATGGCAACTATGACATTAAGAAGCACTAGTGCAAGGACACCATTTTCACTTGCTTATTAAGTAGTTACTGAGCTAGCAGGAGCATACAGACAACAAAAGTCAACTCTACATATCTGTACAGGAAACGCTTGTCCCTTGAAATTAAAGCGAACAGTAGCAGTCACCAAGAATCTAAATGTCCATTTCTAAGATAGATGAACATGTGTTTTTCAGCAAAGGAAATTATTTAAAAGTGAAAGGTGATCAAAGCTGACAACTTCAAAATACTATTAGAACATACCTTCAATAGGAATATAGCCCTTCTGCTGAAGTAATGGAAGAGAGCAAGATACAACAAATGCAGACATTCCACTTGTCCTTAAGACCATCCTAGGAAGCTTGAAGCTATCCGCAATCGCCTGGCTAAAGTGCCAAATAGCATCTGTAATCAAGCACACTAAAGGCTCCTCAGATGAATCAGATAACATTTGAGACAAGCAATCCCTCAAGGTTTCCTTGCATGCGACATTGAGCCTATTAGTAAGAGCTATAACATCTTTGGTCAAAGTGTCGCCCTGCGACAGCCCATCAGGGATGGGGTAGAAAGTGAAGTGTGGGTGGTTGGCTGGGTTGGGAGAGTTAAAATAGGTGTGGATTATAGAGATAGAAAATCCTCTGGAGTAGAGGATGTCAGCGAGCTGGATGAATGGGGTTAGGTGTCCTTGTAATGACAAAGGGAACAGTGCTACTCGCCTGCCAATCCTGTGTTGCATTTTTCTTTCCCTGAACTATCACTGGAGCTTCACGGATATCAAAGAAATCTTGGTCTATTGGTGTTTCTCCTTCCTTACCAAAGAAAATGTCGCCATATATCAAATAGACTGACATACATAGATGTGGTTTCTCAAGTAAAAATATCTATTTTAAAACACATGTATTTAAAAAATTATACCGGTTTAAGAAACGATAAATTTTACTTGATTTACTATAGACTCGCCAAATAATAACCCCTAATTTATTTCAACTTCTTTCCCTCTTTGGGTTTGTGTTGAGGATTAACCAAGTAATTCTGTACTTCCTACATACTAAACATCAAGAGCGGAAAAGAAAGAACTTCGCTTAGCGCTTGCTTCTGAACAGGAAAGACACAAAATGACTAGGTACATTTGAAAAATCCAGAGATAGGAAACAAAAAAAGGGACACACATATTGGGTATACTGCATATAATACCCAACCAGCTATTTCAGGTGAAGTATTTACCCTATAATCGATCAAAACTGACTACCATCAGTCAGGAACTGAGGCCTAGAAATAGCCAGAGATTATCTAACACGTCGCTAGTCCAAAAACTGCTATCTCCAAGGGACGTATGACTCAACCACAACAGCTTCAGGAGATTGATTTCTAAAGACAATAAAATGACAGAATGAGAAGCAACGATATTCTAATTCGTCAGGGAATATGGAAGGAAATCATTTCAATTAGTAGACTACATATTTAGCCACTCATACAGAGAATGCAGTTGGGAAGTGGTTGTAGACTATGTTCCTACAGAGCGGAGTCATCCATTATACTCATTCCATAATGTTTTGTTTCCATTGAGGTATATTTGAGTGAAGATAAAATTTAAAAATTAAATTAGGTAAACAGAATTGAGGTGAATAGGGATAAATGTTTTAAAATATAATTTGGATAAATATTAACCTAATTTGAGTAGATCGAGGTGAATGTTGTTTTAATTGTTTTTGGATTGAGGTGAATAAAGATTAAAAAATAAAATAATTAACACTTATACCCTTATATTAAATTAGGGAGGTATTAGAAAAGGAGGTATTCATATCCTATTAGGCATAAGTATTACTTATGTTTTCATTTGTACCTCCATCATCTCCAAAAATGAGGGTAATAAAAATGGGATGAATGAAGATAAAAGTTTAAGCCTGATTAACCTAGATGAATATTTGAATAACTGTTTCCAAAAGGAGTGAATGGACGTGAATGAGGTGATTCACCCCAATCCAAACGACACATTTGAAACATGGGAAATGATCTCACATCAAATATAGTACTATTTCAAGTCTGTCCGATAATGATTGTGGTCGTATGCATCTAATAGCACAAATGAGAAAAGGATGATAAACCTTGGCTTGATAACTGGTTTGGAAATGACCAAAATAAGAATTGAACTGAATTTCATTTGCTTTAACTGAGCAGCTCTTGCGTATCAAACACAACAGATAAGACTCATCCCACACGGTTCAAATGCTCAATGATCACAAAATTGAAGCACAATGGCAAGTAAACAAAACCATACCTCGCTTCAGAAAATTTCTAGGGAATCACCTCTACTATATCATGCAATACATACATAACTAGGCTAATATTGAGCTCATAAATTGAGCAAATTTGCTGTTTTGTCCCTAATGAATGGCACATGAAATTCCTCCTATCCGGATGTGCTATTTAATTTACTTGAATAATATGACAACAATCAATGAAGCAACTGCTTTGAACCGAGGAGAGAGGGAGAGGGAGAGGGGGGCAGCCAATGAAGGGTCGAGTTCATTTGCAGATAGGAGATAACCAAAAATGATAAAACAAAAAAAAATTATCTCTCTCTCTCTCTCTCTCTCTTTATTTTTTTTTTTTTTTTGCATCTCATCAAAAACGGCCTTGAGATCCAATCCGCTTTTCTTCTTCTTCTAAGCAATGAATTAGCAAGGGAGACCAAAATCCAAAACTGCAGCATTCACTTCCCACAAAATTCTAAGAAGACAGTACACAATGATACATCTACAACAACACGACGACTGATACGATCTCGTCACGGAGAGATCCAAGTCTACGACTCTTTCTTAAATTAGTATTGAATGATACAACTTCTAAATTGAATCAGAAATAATTCCACGTTTTTTAGACACAGAAGAGTTACCTCTGTAACTCTAAGGATGCATTAGCTGGCCGAATTCACTCTGATAAAGCTTCTACATTAACAGCTAAGTACCTAATATCCCTCTCAAAGAGAAAAAAACATAAGTATTTAATATCCCTCTCAGAGGATAGAAAAAGTATCGAATAGTACCGAATTTCGGTTGACTTTGCAGCGTCAATTACTAACTAAATTTAACTTTCTTGACTCGGCATCCCCGCAACAAAACAAGACTCGGAGAGGAATTTAACGGAACGGCTGGTGGGCGAAACAAAATTTGCTTTGTAATTTAAGAGGCCTGGCAATTGTGGCTCAAACAAACATGTGGGGCACACATGTGGTCACTTTAATAAGAAATAACAAGTTATAATTGCTTAATATGGTTTTTCCTTTCATTTTTTCTTTTTACGGCAGGAATATTAATTTTTTTTTTGTATTTTTACTTTAAGAGATGGGTGGAAACTTAGACTGAAAATACAAAAACTTAGAATTACCTCATAAGTAAAATATTTCTAAGATAAAGTCCATCTAAAAAATCAAATGAGAGTTCGCCTCTCATAAAAAATGAATGACATTCGAAAATCTTTAGACTAAAGTATAAACTATGGTCATGGTGAGTTAACTCATATGCAAAAACATTTGTTTCCATATACAATTCTATAAGAAGAGAATATGCATTTTAAATATCAACAAGCTCCAATAAGAATGAGATGGTGCATAATGTTTATATCTCCATTAATATGCTTGAGAGTAACCTATAAGTCACAACTCAAAAGAATATGGTTGAAGTTGCACTTCCTAGCTTGTTCCAAATCATACCAAATAGCCTATAGTTCAGCTTCAAAAATTATGCATATTCACACATTCATTTTTTTAAAAAAAAAAACTAAATTGTCATCTTCTAAGTGTGTCTCATGCAACTCCTCTAAAGGAGATTCTTCCCGAGTTTGAAGAAGCACTCATGCCAACATTTATCTCCATCACTCCAATAGGAGGAGGACTCCATCCAAATGCACATGTATGTCGCTTAGGAGTATTGTTATTAAGTGAGGACAATGTGTGTAATACCTCCAAAATTTACAAGTAAAATTTTTCATTTTTTTGGGAAAACTATTTAAATATAAAAGGGGTGTTATCGCTATAATTGATATTAGTCTGGCCATGAACCATCCTCATATCAATTATAAGGAAAAATTAAACAAAATACAAGCCATGATAATATACAAGGATATTCCACATCATAAATAAGAGTTTAGATGTTCATTTCAAAAGTAGAACTGAAATACATAAATAAAAATCCATGATAATATAGAATAAGGATATTCCATAACATAAATAAGAGTTTTGATGTTTAATTTGAAAGTATAACCGAAATACATAAATAAGTGTTCAAATAAAAATGAAAAAGGAAGAAAAATAGTTTAAAACAACAACCAGATAATACAGCTCTCCGGCCCCTAACCTTGACACAAAATTATATCACTCTACCCTTATCAGAGCATCATAAATAGCAAAGCCATTTATTAAGTCCTCATTTACCTACATAGGCTCAGAAGGGGTCTCTACTCATGGGAATGAGTGACATCCATAATAAGGATGATTCTTGCGCTACGTACTGAGTAAGGTAACAATACAATAAAAAAGGTCACAAAAATTCATAACACCATAATAAGAGATGACTTTCACATAAGTTAATCTTAGAGACTTATTTAATATTCTCCAAACATACAGTAATAGTATAATGATAACTATTTATGATTTTATTCACGTTGGGTTCAAGGACCCTATGATTCTCAACCAGTAGAACGGTAATAAATTAAAACTCTAAGATAGGATGCTCATGGTGACTATTCTCCTCAGTGGATAGGTAATCAAAGTATAAGCCTAGGACAGAATGCTCTTGGCCACTATTCTCAATGGTGGATCAGTAATCAAGGTACAACCGATCATAACTCACAACGTTTTCCACTCTAAGTAATTAGTATCTTACAAAAAGTTATTAGCATATAAGGGTTTAATTTACATGAGTTAGGGACTCCATTATTCCCAATCGGTAGACGATAATAGACTACAACTCCAACACAAGATGCTCTTGGCAACTATTTTCATCGGTGGATCGGTAGGTTTAACTTACCCCAACTCAATTGATATCCCACTTTAAATGATTAGTATATTATTCATGCTTTATTTATTTCAAGTTAATCAAATAGTCATGTACACCTGCTCATGCAAGAAGGCACTATCCCAACTTAGACCCTGAAACAACCTTGTTTCTCCTTAAAAACCCTAATCTCACAACCTTAGCATCTCCTCTCCTCCAATTCCCCTTTAGTCCCCATTTTACCCAAAAAATTGATACATGTTATTAGGAGCCACATATTCCAGATTCATGGCCTATTACCCCACCTTTCACACATTTAATAATAACTAACCTTTAGGGTTACTATTCAGTCCTCCTCTAATACCTTAATTTCTCTTACTTAGTATAATCCCTTCTCTAGTGCTTGTCTGGTCCTCAAATTTCATACTCATATAGCTCAAACATTTTATCCTAACTCCCACATTTACATATGTGATAATCGCTTACCTATTTGGGGCCCCTCCAAAACTTTAATTTCTCATTTTGGCCATAACTACTTTCTTCGATCCTATATAGCTACCAAATATAGTGTCCATTCCCAAAATTTAATAGTTAACATCATGTTCCAATTTTGTTTTCCATCTCCCCCATCTTGTACATGCAATAATAAGCCTAACCCTAGAGTTATCCCTTGACGCTCCCTCCTAAAACCCTAATTCACCCTTTTGGTCATAACTTCTTCCCTAGTGCTCAAATGAGTTCCTAAATTTGTATAACTACCCAAGGCACCATCATTAACCTCTTATCCACTCCCTAGTATCACTCTCTCACTATACTCACATATGATCATAACTTTCCCCTAGGTTTTATTAATCTCATTTATGGTCTTTCTCCCCTTTCTATATTTACCATTAGCCCTTTATTTTCCCCCTAATTATCTCATATAGTATCCCCAATCTATTTTTTGATAGTTAACACTCTTAAGTACCCAACATGACACTTCTTAATAGTATTGAACAAAATGCCCCTAGCTAACTAGAAACCCTATTTCTACCATCCCCAATTCCCCATGTTAGAGCCAAAACTACACAACCACAACTACATAGTGATAACTACAAAACTTTCTTTCCTTTTACTACCATCAAGCCAATACTACATATATAATGTGAGAGTAATTTAACATTTGATACAAGCCATCACACATTAACACATGAAGGATATATATTATAATATATGGAAGCTCTATCTATGATTATATCCTTATCGAAGCGACTTCAATCTCTAAGTATGAAAGACCTGCACCTATTCTTTCGTTATCACCAAAATATTACCTAGAAATAAGGACATACATACTTTCGACTTTATTTCTCTATTTTTTTAGGGAAAAAAACTTTGGCCTAAAAAAAGCTAAAAGAGGAGAAAGGAAATTGAGGTAACTGAAGTGGGAAAATTACGTAGGATGGCACACGGGGGCAGTGACAATAGTAGTGGCGGCGGCGATGGCTGATTTTGAGAAGTGGGTAAGGGTTGGTAGCTAAGGCGATGTGGTGGCAGCACTAGGGCTTTATATAGTTGGTGATGGTTAGTCATGGTGGAGGTGGGGCTGATAGTGGTGTAGGGAGGAGATCGACCTAAAGGGACAAGGAGGGGAAAGAAGAGGGGCTTGATGTGATGGTTATGCTATTTAGGGTGGCTCTAGTATGGTGGTGGCAAGGAGGGAGAGAAAGGGCTAGTAGTGGTGGTGGTGGTAGTGCAACCAGTTGCACTTAAAGTCGTAGGAAAGGGAAAGGGGAGAGAAAGGGAAAAAGGGTAGCATGGTAGGGCGTTAGCATGATGTAGGTAGGAGGGGAGGTGAGAGAAAGGTTGGTGAGGTGACAATAGGTTTTGGCATGCTAGAGGTTTTATAGGGATGGAGGAGGGAGGAAAAATAGGGGAACTCGAGTGTATAGGCTTGATGGTGAAAGAAAGGAGAGAGGATAAGGTTCAAAGGTATATATAGATAGAGGAGGCAAGAGGAGAGGGGAAGATGATAATGGAGGAAGAGAAACAACTCAACATGCATAGATGTAAGGGAGAAAAGATGGTTATAGGCTGGTATAGGGTGCAGGGGGAGGGTGTAGGGACAGGGCACAGATATAGGTGTAGAGTGGCACTTACAGTGTGCATAGTGGTTCATGGTTAAGAAGGAAAAGGAGAGGGGGACGTGTGGCATGCGAGGGGCTATTTGGTATAGAAATGAAAAGGGATGGCAAAACAAGGAAGATGATAGGTGGGGAAGGAAGAAAAAGGAAGGAAAAGAAAAAGAAAGAAAAGAAAAAAAGGAAAGACAAAAAGGAGAGAATAGTGTGGGGCTTGACTCTCTCAGGGAAGAGGAAGAAATAAAAAAGAAAAAGAGGGAGAGAGTTGGGCCGAGAGCTACATAGCTCGAGAAGAAAAAGAAAAGAAGAAGAAGAAGGAAGAAAAAATAAAGAAAAAGGAAGAAAATTAAGGATGAAAAAAAGAAGAGAAGAATAGAAAATTTTGGGTGTGGGATTTAGGTTTAGATTTTTAAGGTTAAATTTTTTTATTAGTAATAATAAAAATTTTACCTATAACTTTTTTTAGGTTTGATGCTAGGTTAATTTAAGATAATTAATTTAAAAAATTAGAAATTAGATTAGATTAAAATATTGATAAATCAAATTTAGAATTTTAAATTTTCAACATCACTACCCACTTAAAGAAGACTTCGTCCCTAAAGTCAAAAGTCAAGGCTTGGGAATGAGAGAAAGGGGATGTAAGAAAATTTGATTCCATTAGTTAACCCTAACAGGGAGGATATCATGTTACTAGATACTACTCCTTAAAAGAAAGTGATCCTGGAATCTAATAGAGCTGTAATGAAGAGTTTGGGGTATGTCTCACACATGCCCTTCTTGATCCCATAAGTAGCTTCTTCTGCTCCCTAGCGAGTCAAAGGGATTTTCATGAGTGGAACTAAACTCATCCTAGTTTGGTGTATCTTGGTGTAGAGAATTCGCAAAGGGCTCTCCTCAAAAGTTAGAGAGTCATTGAGCTTGATCTTATAAAGCTGGATCAAGTGGGATGGATTATTAACTTACTTCCATAGTTATAAGGTGTAGAAGACGTTATGGACTTGTGCTAGTTCTACTAGAAGTGCCAAATGATAAGGAACCTATCCAACTCTATCAAGAATCTCATAGGGCCAATATACCTCAAGCTTAACTTACCCTTCCTACCAAATCTTTTTACTCCCCTGGTGGGTGAAACCTTCAACAAAACTCTATCCCCTAGGTTGAAGCTATCATTACGGCATCTTTGATCTACATAATTCTTTTGAAAACTTTGAGTAATTCTCATCCAGTCATGGATCAACAATACTTGTAGGGTCATCTCCTCAATCATCTCATGCCCAAGCACAATAATCTCATTTATGTCACTCCAACACAAGGGCATCTAACACTTGCGTCCATATAGTACCTCAAAGGGTGACATCCTTATGCTCACATAATAACAATTATTGTATAAAAACTCCACCAAATGTATACAAGCCTCCCAAAAACCTTGAAAATCTATAGAGTGAGCCTGTAACATGTCCTCAAGCATCTATATTGTCCTCTAGGTTTGTCTATTTATAGATGAGTAAAAGGATGTAACTTCTCCTACAAGTATGAAAGAAACCTCGAGTCCCTATCGGAGAAAATGCTTGTAGGTGTACCATACCTGCTTACCATGAACCTCATGTAAGCATTGGTTAATTGATCCTTAATCCATGTTGATTTTGTTGGTACTCAAATCACTGATTTAGTCAATCTATCCACGAGGACCTAAATTGTGTCACACTTGCTATAAGTCCTCGGCAGTACACTAATAAAATCCATGGAGATGGAGTCCTATTTCCATCTTGGCACTTTCAAGAACTAAACTAACCCTACAAATCTATCATGCTCAAACTTAACCTTCGGACAGGTAAGACATCTTACCACTAACTCTACTACCTTTAGCTTCATGTGTTGCCACAAATAGATCCATTTAAGATCCTTATACAGCTTATCCTCTCTTGAGTGAACCGAGTAGGGGATATAATGTCCTTCTTTTAAAATCCGATGTTTTAGATCTACCCAACTCTAAGGCGTACACTAATGCTTCTAGTAAAAATTGCTACCATCTTCATGTATTCAAAAGCCCTCAGCCTGACCATCCTATATATTTTGTCAAATCCTCTAGGTTACCTTATTAGATTAGCTCTACCCCAATCTCACCGAGTTCCTCAAGTAGTTGATTAGCCACCACATAAAAATTCACTGATTGTGATGTCTTACTACTCAAAGCATTTGCACCAACATTGGTCCTACCCATGTGGTAGGTTAACTCAATGTTGTCACTAGAAACAAGAGTCTTAAATATATATTTTCTCAAAATGAGTTGATTATGAGGCAGAGGAGATGGTTATATCTTGTAAAGGACTATCACCACTTTTTATGTTTAACTAGTTTTTTTGCATAGATAACAATTTTTTGTAGTAATTTTTGGGTGTGTTATAAGTTGGTATTAGAGCTTAAATTATGACTATTGTGCTTTATTTTTTGAAATTTTTATTTCAAACGATTTCCCATCTGAGTTCTTATAGCTTTTTCATGTTTTGAAAATAGCAATTCTATAAAAACCCGGATTAACCTATGAAGAATAAAAAATGGATAGCCTAGGTGGCCTCTAAATGTGATATTTTTGAGAGGTGTTAGTAATCTAGAATGGTTTAGCCTAACATTCCTTTTTTTTAGCTAGCTCACCGCAAAGATGAATGGATGAGTAGGACACCTTGAGGAGGACTTAAGGCCTTCATAAAATTCGTGCAATGCCATCTTTAGCAGCTAGCATCACCTCCGCATCAACCATGAGTGGCAATTAGGGAGGATTGTCTCTGGAAGGTCATTGGATACCACCCCCACTCTATGCCAGCAAGGAGGAAATTATTACTTTGGAAGGGTGGATCTAGGATATGGACCATACATTCAAGGCATTCGGCTATCCACCATCTTGGAATTTGAGCATTGTAGCATTCTTTATTCGTGGAGCTGTAGACATTAGGTGGGTAGGTTATCATACTTTGAAAAGGTCGCTAATGTCCTGGGATTATTTTAAGGTAGTGATCCAGGGCAAGTTATACCCAGAGAGCCTCAAGAGGGATATATAGAAGAAATTCATGTGGTTAACCTAGGGAGGCATGACGGTGAGGCTTTACTATGCCTGGTTCATAGAGCTATTGACGTCTGCACCTGACATAGTGGCCAACATGTAAGATCTCCATTTCAACATCTGTTGTATGATAGGTGTGGTGGCTTTCCCTAATCTAGCCACCCTATACAAGTGGGAGTGCATCACTGCCACTATAGTTTATAAGAAGGCATTTATCTTGGGAAAGAGGAAGCCGAAGATGCAAGGTTCTGAAGATAGGACCCAGCCTAGAGGGGGTGTACCTTTAGGATTCTAGTAGAGGGGTCCCATCATGAACCAAGAGCCACCAAGGGGTTTTGCTTACTAATGGTGCGATAGGAACCATCTAGGATGTGATTATGACGGTATACCTATGCTTTACTGAATCTGTGGCAAGCTAGGCCATTGATCATTTAAGTTTTAGTATCAAAGGATTTTTACCAACCTTAGGTAGATCATTTATAGCAGAAGGGACCCTTAGCATCTCAACAACAGGCCTATTAATAGCAAGACTATCAGCCACCACATTAATAGTTTTAATAGAGGGCATTTGTCCCAACCGATACATAGGCTAGAGAGACTAAGGGGATATCACAAGGGTTTAGTCCTTTTCCTCAAATAGGAGTACATGCCTAGGGTATCAGGTGATATCAAGGAGGTTACCGGGGAGTTGAGTCAAGCGAGCACCTGAACGTCATCAAACAAATAAAGGCTGATAGATAGTTAGAGGTGTTCATGGGCATATTTACCATTCTTTCCCTAAAACTATGAGTATTGTTCGATTCAAGTGATTTTTAATCATTTTTATCTATTTTTTTTCTCTCTATAGAGTTTTCCTATCACCTTCTAGTGTAGCCATATCTGTGATGTTGCCCTTTGGAGATATACTAGATTTAACTAGGCTCTACTTAGAGGTGGCCTTAGTGATAGGTAAGGTAGAAATTTTATTAGACTTAGTTGAGATGGACATATGAAATTTTGATGTCATACTAGGAATGGACATGTTAGGGAGGTACTAATCAATGATAGACTACTTGCAGGAGCACGTAGTGTTGCATGGACTGTAAGCTACTAAGGTTTCTTATAGGATATGTAAATCTTGGCCCAAAACCAAGGTCATTTTTGCTCACATGCTATATGCATTACTGGGAAAAGGGTATCCTATGTACCTATGTAGTGTTTAGGAGTTGAACAAGGATTTGGCAAACTTATGGGACATTCTTATTGCCTAGAACTTCTCTAATGTTTTTCTAGAGAAGATACCTAGTATGCCACCATTATGTGAGATCAAATTCACCATCAACCTAGTACCAATGGACAAACCTATGTTGAAGGCCCCTTACTGGATGGCATTGGTGGAAATGGGCAAATTGAATACTCAATTGGAGGAGTTGTTGACTCATGTGTACATCGGCCCAAGTGTGTCTCCATGGGAAGCACCGACCCTATTCGTGAAAAAGAAGGATGGGATCCTCCATTTGTGTATTAACTACTGAGGCTTGAATTAGTTGATAGTAAAGAATTAGTATCTACTTCCAAGGATTGATGACCTTTTAAACCAACTTTGGGGTGTTGTTGTATTCTCTAAGATTAACTAGAGGTCATGTTACCACTAATTGCGCATTGCAGATGCTGACATCATGAAGATGATCTTTAGGACATAATATGAGCATTTTGAACTTACAATGATCCCTTTTGGGCACACCAATTCACCTACCATCTTTATGAATTTGATAATGTGGATCTTTAGGACAATCCTCGACTAACTTGTAAATGTGTTCATCAATGACATTTTGGTGTATTCTTAGGGTAAGGAGGAGCATGAGCACCACCTATGCACCATCTTGTCCTTCCTTAGGGAGAATATTCTATATGCTAAACTCTTTAAGTGTGGATTCTGGCTTTAGGAGATTGTCTTTCTAGGATATGTAGTGTCAGTAGGAGGAATCATCATAAATTCAGTGAAAATAATGGCAGTTATAGAGAGTAAGGTGCCCACGAACATATCTAAGGTTCATAACTTCCCAATTCTAGCCAGGTACTACTAGTGCCTTGTTCAAAATTTCATAAGGATTTCACAACCCTTGACAAACCTATTAAAGAAGACCACCAAACTTTAATGGGATGATACTTGTGAGGGTGCTTTCTAGGAAATGAAGAATCACCTAACTATAGCATCCATTTTGACTCTACCAGCGGGATCATACGGTTTTGAGGTCTATAGTAATGTATCCAAGCACATGTTAAGGTGTTTGATGATGCAAAGTGTAATACCCCCAAAATTTACACATTTAAAAAAAATATAATTCTTATAAATTTAAACCGTAAATTTTTGGGGATGTTACCGCCACACTTAGTACTAGACAGTTCACTCCTACCGTTCATCTGGAGGAGCAGAAACTTTATACTTTTTGAATCCCAAACTTTTGATGCTAACAGTATTATTGAACAAGTTCAGAAATTTGTGTAAAGTACCCTATTTTTTGACAGGAACCTTAGGGAAGTTTACTCCTACTGTTCTGGTACCAAGTGCTAAGGCTAAGAAAACACTACTAATAACATCATTAATAATCCAAATTTATAATAAAAAAAATCAGAGTACGCGTAAGTCTTTATTAAATTCGAAATACTAGCTATTTTTTCAGATAATAAATAAACAACATTAATAAAATTGTTTCTACAACTCAAACATAATAATAATAAGGTAACATGAGTAATAATATAAAAAGGAAAATGGTCATGCCACTCTAGAACCCGATCTATCCCATAATCACTCGGCCCCTCCTGATGTCCCATAGACATCGATAACATCAAAATAAGCGTTTCCTACCTACAACAGGTCAGACGGACCTTCTACTTGTGGGAATGAGCAGCACCCATAAAACGGGTGATCAGTACGCTACGTACTGAGTAAGGTAACCAAGCAATAAGGCTGACACATAAATGCATCAAATCATGCAGGATAATAATCAACATACAATTTCAAACCACACATATGGTACATAAAAGCGTATGGAGAAATCCAAAGCCTATAATCAACAAGCCCACACATAAGGCCCAAAAAGGTCCAGATTAATTATTAAATATTTCGTTTATCGGAAGTCGGTTCACACTAAAGAGGTGTTGGATTTGTTCCACCGAATGATAATAGTGGTTCATGTGTATTTTCCTTAAAAGATGCTTTAAACCGTTCCACCGGATGATACCAATCAAAATGAAATTTTGTAGTTCAAAATTTGGAGGTGTTAGATTGTAATACCCCAAAAATTCAAATTTAGAAATTATAGCAAAATAATTATTTATTAGGAAAAAAAATTAAGAAAAAAATTACCTTATTAAATAAAGAGGAAATTAATTGAGGAAAATAAGGAGAAAATAATAAATAATTTATTTAGAAAATTTTGGACATTTTACTAATTAAAATGGGAGTTAAGGACAATTTACCCAAAATAGTCTAATTAATTTAAAAATGAATTTAATTATTATACTTAAAATAATTATTATTAAAATTAAATATCTAAAATAAATATATAAATAAATAAAGACCAATACCCAAACCCAACCATTTTATCATTTTCCCTTTTTCTATTTTCTTTTTCTTTTTCTTCTTTCTTCCTCCTTTACTCATTTTCTTTTTCCCCATTTTTCTCCCCCGACTGGGCCAGCCCACCGGCCTAGATCCCTTTCTCCCCCCCGTCTCGCGTGCCAGACCCGTCAGCTCCTTCGTCGCCCATTGCCCCCAGTCGGCCGAACCGCCCTCTTCTTTCTTTTCTTTCTCCCCCTCGACCGACCGGTCCAGTCGTCGTCTTCCTCCCTCCCAAACCCCGATCTGCAATTGCCAAACCCTGCAGCCTTGCCGCCGACAGCAGCACGCCGTCCGGCCTCCCCTCTCTGCCCTCTCCTCGTCGTTGTCTTTCTCTTTTCAACCCCGACCAAGTCCCTCTCTTCCCTTTCCGCGTGCCCACCTCTTTCCCTTTTCCTCTCCCCTTCCCCGACCCAACCTGCCATGGCAGGACCGGCACCGCCTGCCACCGGCCGACCACCTGCACACCTGCCCCACTCATCTCTTTCTTCCCTTGTCGTCTTCCACCTCCCAATTGCCTATAAATACCCTCTTTCGGCAGCCACAATCAACCCCTTCTTCGATTTTGCTTCGAAACCCTGCCTCTCCGCCGTCCCAAAAAGATGAGCCTTCCGCCACCACCACCGCTTCCCACCGGGATCTTCCCTGCAACTCCCTCGACAAAACCAAGCCACCACCACCCTCCGTCTTGCCCTGCTTGTGCCGCCCTAGCCGTGCAAAGTTTCCATCCCGAAACCACCACCTTCAGCCTTCACCGCCCTTGCGCCGCCTTCCACCGCCAACCCAGCCGCCACCAGTGCCTCCACCACCCTCCAAAATACCCAGCAGACCCTCCCCTACCTTCCCACAACTTCACCTCCTCCTGCCTCCCTCTCCTCATTCCTCCCCCATCTTCCACCTCTCTCCACCACCCTCGGCCGCCGCGCCAACCACCGCGCGCCGGCACCCTTTGCCACGCCACCACCCTCATTCCACTCCCCTTCATCTGTTTTTTCTTCCCACACCTCAAACTTCTTTTCTCCTCCCATCTAACCACCACCTCCATCTTTCCCCCTCTTCTCCTCCTCCACCGCCACCACGCGCCGCCGCCGGACCACCACCGACCCTAGGTGGTTCTCCACTCATCCAAACCCTAATACCCCTTTTTTATAACTGCTAATATTTTCTACTAATATTAATACTAATATACTTATTATTATTATTATTATTATTATTATTATTATTATTATTACTTTTATTATTATTATTATTGTTATTATTATTATTATTATTATTATTATTATTATTATTATTATTATTATTATTGTCTTTATTATTAATGTTCTTACTTTCTTACTAATACTAACATCCCCTTTTGAACCCTAACTTTTATTATACTTAACTTTAATCTTAATTTTTATAATTATTAGTATTAACATTATTAACAATATTACTATTATTACTTATATTATCCTTACTACGGTTATTATTGTGGTTGCTAAAACTTACTTGGTTGTATTATTGTTATTACCATTACTACTAGGAGTATTATTATTATTATCGTTATTATTAGTGTTATTATTATTATTATTACTATTATTATTATTATTATTATTATTATTATTCTTAACACCCTTATCATTTTGTTAACAATAATACTACTTGTTCTTATCCATGTTACTTAACTCAAGCTAGTAAATATCATGTTATTGTTAACTAAGAAGAGTACGTGAACCTTATTACCATACCACTTAACATTAACCCTAACCTCATTACTATGACACTATTATTAGCTATTACTATTATTACTACTATCACTACCTTATTGTTGTAATCAAAAGCATTTGAACCCTTTTATTATTCAAGAATATACAACTATTATAATTATCACCCTTAGGAATAGTTTACTTGTAATATTGTGACCTTATAATATTATCATTTCAAATATAACACCATTAATAGACTCGGCCTTAAAACGCTAGGGTTTCTATCACTAGACATTAGTGTCACTATTTTATTAATACTAACACCATTTTCCTATAGCTATCATGAACCCTATTACTACAAGATTAGAACTAATGGGTTTAATAAAATAAGTGTAACAATAAGTATCAAAATAAATATATTTTGACTACTAATATTTAGTATACTAATTCTAAGGTAAAAACCCTAGTTTTTGTATAATACCCTCTTTAGTAATAGAAACCCTAATCCTAAACTAGAATAAGGTTGATGGTACTTGCAAGGGAAACTAATACTTAGCATTTTCCCCTTTTATAGGTAACCCCGACCAAAGCCCTAAGGAGTTAGAGGAGCGTGCTCCAAGCCCGGTGCTGCCTTAGGTAAGGACAAAGCTAATGGCCTTGTGCTATGTGTGACATGGATGTGTTGAATGTTGTGTATGCCATGCTATGCCATGTATTATATGACTTGTGTATAACTTGTCTTATGTGTAGCGTAGCTTGGAGATTGAGGTATGTTGTATGTGCTTCCATGACATGAGCATGACATGTATATGTATGATGTTATGATGTATTATGTTATGGCCCTCTAGGATATGCATGTTAGGATAAATGGTAATATGAGTTAGGAATATAAGGATGACCGGAAATAAATGGGAAGTGAGACCACTAAGGGGGATATGAGGTTGACCTAAGTACCTCATGATCTATGAGAGAAGATTTAAGTGGGAGGAATGTCCGAAATAAATGAGAGTTGGGAACCATGCATGGGAGTCTTGAAGTTGTATGGTGGTATTAGTGATTTCATGGTGGTATTAATGGCTTATGGTGGTATTAGGGTTTGCATGGTGGTGTTATGGTTTGGTGGTATTAATATTTGTATGGTGGTATTAGTGATTTCATGGTGGTATTAATGGCTTATGGTGGTATTAGGGTTTGCATGGTGCTGTTATGGTTTGTATGGTGGTATTAATGTTCTATGGCGGTATTAATGGTTGCATGGTGGTATTAATGGCTGCATGATGATATTAGGGCTTGCATGGTGGTATTAGGGCTCGTATGGTGGTATTAGGGTCTGTATGGTGGTATTAGTGATTTCATGGTGGTATTAATGGCTTATGGTGGTATTAGGGTTTGCATGGTGGTGTTATGGTTTGGTGGTATTAATGTTTGTATGGTGGTATTAGGGTTTGCATGGTGGAGTTAGGGTTTTGCATGGGAGTTAATGATTGTATGGGATTTAGGGTTTGTGTGAAAAGTTCGAGAGGTTGCATGGGATGTGTAAAGTTTACATGGGAGCGAAATTTACGTATGAAAGGTTGATTTGGGAGGTAAGGAAGGTAATGCAAGTATTATGTGGGTGTTTGAACTATTTCGGACGAAAAATAGTACGTGGAGTATTATAAGGGTATGGAGGAGACAGAATTAGGGTTTGGAGTGATTAACTGTGGGTCGTCGTGATTAAGTAGGGTTGGAGTAGCTAATTGTGATTTGTTGAGGATAATTAAGGTTTAGGATGGCTAAGTATGGTTGTTATGGTAAAATAGGGTTAAGAGTGGGTAACCACGGTTTGGTGTGGACAATTAGGGTCGGTTATGGCTGCTTAGAGTTGTTGGTATTATCATGTGTAATTATTGATAAAAGTGTAGTTATGAATGTGGGATTTTATTAGTTGTGATGTGTACAGTATAAAGAGAATGATTTATGCATGTCAAGGGTGTGATGTGATTCAATAAGACACGGATAAGACATTAACTACGTAAAGCGAAAGACTGTTGAGCCAGACCCAGTCCGGTCCACCGGTTAGAATAGTGGCCAGAGGCGTTCTGCCCTGGGTGTTTATTTTCGGTCCACCGGCTATAATAGTGGTCAGAGGCGTTATGCCCTGAGTGTGTATTCCGGTCCACCGGCTATAATAGTGGGGGATTTGGGCTCGACAGACCCAAACAAATAAGTTAATCCACAGGAAAGATACTAAGTACTTACAATGAAACACCATGTGAGTCAGGGTCAGTCCGGTCCACCGGTTAGAATAGTGGCCAGAGGCGTTCCGCCCTGGGTGTTGATTCCGGTCCACCGGCTATAATAGTGGTCAGTGGCGTTCTGCCCTGTGTGTTTATTTCCGGTCCACCGGCTATAATAGTGGGGCTCCCTCGCTCACATGGATTAATAAAGAATGCTTTGAATGAATATGAATGAAGTAATCCATGGGAAAATACTAAGTACTTACAGCGAAACACCATGTAAGTCGGGGCTAGTCCGGTCCACCGGTTAGAATAGTGGCCAAAGGCGTTCTGCCCTGGGTGTTGATTCCGGTCCACCGGCTATAATAGTGGTCAGAGGCGTTCTGCCCTGAGTGTTGATTTCCGGTCCACCGGCTATAATAGTGGGGCTCCCGTACTTACATGGATTATTAAAGAATATGTGTGAAATGGACATATTATTAACGAGGATAAAGAATAAGTCACCAGAAAAGTATTCAGGCCGTATCTTGTGTGTTATCGCACGTTGCCTATGTGATTGTGCTATGCATGCTATGTGATATGATTGTATGCTTGGCCTTAGCGCACCTGCGCCCTTACTCAGTATTGGACCCGTACTTATACTACCTTGATTGAATGGGTCTTGTGATGATCCACCAATGGTGGGCAGCAGACCTCCTATGCAGGTTTGATCGGTTACAAATTGTGGGGTGGAAGGCTTGGCTTGAGTGAGTAGGCGATCCGGATATTGGTCCCTTGGGATCCGTCTTATTAGCTATATTTTGTACTACGCTTCTTGCTTTGGAACCATACTTTTAAGTTGTAATCTCAAACGATATTTTAACTGTTGTTGACTCGTGGTTTTCGTGCATGACCTATGTTAACTATGGACCTATGTTTTGATGACTCTTACTTAATGATTGTTTAGTTTAGCCTTAGCACTTAGTATTGGAACGGTAGGAGTGAACCGGTCTGGTACTAAGTGTGGCAGTAATACCCCCAAGTTTATGGTTTTAATTCTTTCGCTTCTGCTAAAACCTTTGTCTTAAACAAAATTTTTCAGTAGTAAATTTGGGGGTGTTACATAGATATACACTTAGTGTGCTTCTAATAGGAATTCATATGTGCATATATGACCTATCCTTTCATTTTCTACATGTAATCTATGTGTTGATATGGTATAATTCAAACACTAATACTCATTTAGTTTCTAGGAGGGTTGTTGATCATGATTTTACTAGTGTTGTTACTTGGTTTAGGTAATTTTATGCAATAGTATTCAGATTTTAAAACTTAAATCTCAAGGATTTTCTCTCATCTGGAATACCTAACTTGATTTGAATTGATTGAATGATTCATTACAATTGGTATCGCTTTATTGTCAACAAATCTCAAATAACATAGTATACGGAGATGTCTATTTTTATAGCAATATGATGTGTCTGAACTTGAGGAATAGTAAATTTGAGTGAGAATATATTTATGAGGCATCTACGAATTTGTGCATAGGATTTGCAAATGTGATAAATGTGGGATATGTAATATGCTAGGGCTCTTGGCTTTTAAAGAGATATTTTCAATTGCAATTGTCAAGTGTGCAATTTTATTTGGCTAATATTGAAGCTATCATTATGAAATGATATATTCATGCACTATTATTTGATGCAAAATTAGTCCAAGAAGATGACCACACCTTAAGCTTCGATTGATCAAACTTGAGAATTGCTGAGACGAAGGACAAAGTTCGGATATTAAATTCATGGGATTCCAAAAAATAAGAAGCATATATTTAAATACAAATAACAACAACAACAACAACAACAACAACAAATAATAATATACTTAATATTATCCATAATCATGTATAGATATTCATTTACAATTATACTTGCTTTTATATTTTGAGAGCGAGCAATGATAGTCTTATTATTAATAATATCGAATTCATCCTTTTTTATATATGGCATCAGGTAATTATGTACTCATTCATCACATATATGATTTCGCAACTTGCTTTTGATAAAATTCATTACTGGAAAATGCTCTTTCAACAGTTATGGTAGCTACCGATAAAATCAAATCTAGCCCACAAGTATATAAACCAATAGGTACGCAATATGCCTTTTTGTTTCCACTAGCTTCCTTGAGATATCACTAGCCCTTTTAATTCAAAAAATCTACAATCAAATCAAACATCTAAACTAATAATCTCAAGCTGATTGTTCAGTATCACATGATCAACATCAAAAATCTCCTTAGATAAAATTGTGTTAATCTAATCAATGATTCTTTGCCAAAAATGGAAAATATCTCTAATGGACTCAAGCATGCTACACAAGATAATAGCATAGTGTCTATCACGTCAAATTATCACACTTTCTCATAGCTTTGATATGAGAAATATCACAATTAGCAATATGAACTTCAAGCCTACCCTTTTTATTTCAACCACTAAAATCTTGTCCCAAAAAAATGATCACCACTAGCTTCAAATTCATATTTAAACAAGTAACATAGTATGTAGGAGCCAAGATCTTTAATTATACTATGCTCGAACCAATTATATCAATCATGCCAATATGTAACAAATTTTCTTTTCTTTTCTTTTCTTCTTGGCAATAAGCTCAATTAGAAACTTATGTTCACAAGGCTAGAAAGGGCAAAGATTAATATAAGCTCTCCTTACCTCATTTTGCTGAATTGGATGGAAATCATAAATTTTTTTTCTCAAATCTAGAATGAGCTATAGAGAATTTTAATCCATCCAATTACGTTGTGTGGCTTGAATTTTATGGAGATACAAAGAATCATATTCATGGATTATAGAAGCTGGATTAAAATGGTTTCCAATAGACCCTTCTTTGATTTCATACTACTTTTGGAAATTTTTCTGCATGCTAATTGAACAAAATTAATGCTACAATTATCAATAAAACAACACACAATGTAGTAAACAAATACTCAACTAATTTAAAATTATAGAATAATAAATTGATTCATCTAACCAAACTAATTCAAGCAACACAAATAATTGAAAATTAAACTAATCCAAAATCAACATAACCTAATTCAAAATACATAATAATCAAGTAATTTATGTAACCCTAGTTTAAGATTACTTTACAATTAACATAAAAACACGAAAAAAAAATATACAATAGCATAAATTCACAATGAAATAAGAAATAAAAATACAAACTAATTCAACTAAAAAAATTAGGCTAGATTTAAATGAATTTAAAAATAAATAAATAAAACTCATTGTTATGTTGAGTGTTGAGCTAGGCATCGGCAGCTGGGAGTGGACGGACCAGCGAACAATGGTGAGGCAAGCAAGCTGTGTTGCAGGAAATCTTGGTGGTGCAACACCAAATGGTCGTCTCACATCGAACTCCAATAGGAGGCGGCAGTGGCACTTGCTGGCGAAGCCAAAGGTGATGACTTGTAGGGATGAAGCAAGCACAATACAGGTGGCAATCAACTTGAGACAAAGGGGGTTGAAAATAAAGTCGATGCCTGATAGTCAAGACTTGAAGTCGAGGAAAAGCATGCAGATGCAGGCAAGAGTAAGGGGTCAAGAATGGGTGGGTATTGGTCGTCGGTGTGAGTGAAAAAATGAGAGCAGGGGGGGGGGGGCGGGGAGCTAAGAAAATAAGAATGAAAAAAAATATCACCACCGGATTTTGAACTCAGGACCTTCTACTTCAATTAACCTTCGCATCTAATTCCCAAATCAATGCACCAGAAGCTATTTTTGATATTTTTAAAAGAAAATCCTGACATCAGCCGACCACATGTACTCTTATTTGGCTCTCTCCCTGCAGAGATTTGCAATCAACTGTTGAATATTGGGTTGTCATGGTTTGGTGCATCATATTAACACACACGAGGCCCTTTGATAAAAGTTGTACAATATGCTTGCGGCGAGTCATTCCTGCCCACGGGTCCTATTTCCGAAGAGGCTCCTGAGAAACTTCGTGTTTTTCAGGTTGATGATAGTATGATGCAATTATTTGAATCGAGTTACCAAAATTAAGCCCAGAAGCCTTGGGAAAAATGTAATATACGAGGGCAACCAAGAAATTTTGAGTAATTTTCATTAATTAATCTCCTTGGCAAACGGTAAAACATTGTGTGGAGATCCCAATCTACAACATTATCAAAAGAATACAAGATACCCACTCTCTCAAGAGTACCTCTACTATAAGAATAAAATAAGTCATTTATTGAAAGTACTACTTTCTACTATAGTCGATCTGCTCTTGTTCAGAATCCTATCCCCCCAAGCTTCCAGAGTAGGATTAGAAGTTCATGCGGCAAAATCTGAGGCAGCAATTTCAAGCACACTATGAATGCCTCCCATTTTTTAAGTTGATTGGTGAAACAAAAACGATGAAACCACAGGCCTATATTCTGCAAAAACATGGATCATTTGCTTCGTTTCTTGGCTTCACTGTAAAGGACAACTCCGATAACAGTAAGTGTATAGCCCAGCATCCCTGTCACTGAGACAGGATTCTTGAAAATCAAAATAGAGACCACGACAGCCACAGCCCCTTTCGCATTTCCAAGCACCTGGAAAAGCCCAGCACAACTTATTTACTAATGTAAATTACATAAATTATCACTGGTACTAAAAGTGTCATGTCACAAAGAGCTAAGACATAACAACAAAGATGAAGTATCATAATTACGCATCGCACAGCTAGATCTTCGTCATAGGATTACAAGATATGCCTTAATAGCAGCCTGCGAACAAAGGCCAATATCAAATTGAACACTAAAGTGGCTAACAAAAGTACTTCCCTATTTCTTTTGATTTTTGACAGAGACATCACAGAACCAATAGAATTTCAGCAACACAACATTATATAATAGCAGTCCTATAATAAATGTCCACAAATCTGAAAGAGAAAAGGGACAATTACATGATAGATTAGTTAAATAAGTTTACCCTAAATTAGGTCATTCATATGCTTCATCCTAAATTACGTCATTCATATGGTTCCACATAAATTAGTTTACTCGGAGATACTATCACATCGCTTCATATCCACTAGGATGATATTGAGTGGCCCTATACAAGAAAAGAGAGTTTGACAATCTGTATGCAAAAGTATTAAGGCCTGCTCTCATCCCTGTATTTTCATATCATGTCAAATCATATCACATCGATAAAAATAAGAGCATATCTAAAATAATAATAATAAATCAGAACATTAACTTCTTGTTTTGGGATCAGATTAGATAGCAAAAAGACAACACACACTTGGTCTTTTTTTGCCAAGATAATTTTGGTCTAGATAAGATTAGATGGCAAAATTAGATGAAAAGTACAAAGCTTAAAGCTTGTTCTCCACTAATTTATTTTTGTTGATTTGATCTGAACTTATTTGAAATAAAATTTTCAATGAGTATTTTTACTATTTTAGTATTATTAATATCATAATCCATATTTTTTCTTCTTATTATTATTATCATTAATATTATTGCTACAGGTATTATAATTAATTTTATATTTCTTTTATTATTACCAAATATTTGCTGATGTGATTTCATTTAATAAGTTCAAAAAATAATCTGAAAAGAACAAATCCTTAATTCTTAAGTGACCAAATATATAAATTCTAAAAAAATAATACACGAGTCTCTAAAAGGATGAAATCTGTCGGACAACACACCATCTTATTAACCCAAAAACTAGTTCTATAATTCCAGGCAGACTCCATTATCATAATTGCAATAACATACAAAGAACTCAAAAGAATGCTGCTGATAACCGCCACAATATCAGCTGTGGCACAATTTCCAAAGGGTAACATAGATCCTAATAAACGATATGATATCAATCAGTCTAAATCTAGATGGACAGTGGAGGGCAATAAAGAGTATAAATAAGCATAAAACACATTACTGCCAACATATTGATGGGTGAAAATTCAAATCTTTTCAATGTTTACAGCAACGCCTTCTTAGAAAATACAAACCCAAAAACTTAACAGTGAAGAAAACCTTGGAACGAAGATTCAGGCAAACTCTTTTACCTAGATTTCAAGGTGCGATACAATGATATATTTGATTTCAATTTTTATGGAATGATACTGTAGAACAAACTGTATAACAGGAAGCACAGCTATTTTCATATTTCTTTGAAGGCGGCAAAAATAATTTGAATCCTCCAAATCTAGTTTTACAACCTCTATCAATGAGTCCTTGTATGAAAAAGTGATATTGTCTTTGACAGCTTTTTGTTTCATCTACTCATTGACAACCCCACCAATTTGAAAGACATCAACACCTTACCATCATGGCCTGTTATCCTGCCATTTGTCACAAATCAACAATCTGGAGAACCTTCTAACAAGCAGAAAAGTAAGACTAGGATAATAAAAATTTGACCCTTGTTACCCTCCATACATAAGAAGTACAACAACCACTGCCTCACAAGTGATCAGTTGGAAATTCTGAGTTAACCCCATAGAAGTGCAATGTGCAATAGTATGAAAGGCCAATCCCTATTCCCTCTCCAGAGTCCCTCCCCCAGGTCCCACCATTTTTCCAACAAATGGTTATTACTTAGCCATCCTAGTTAAAACATTCAAATTTCAGCACAGGGGCATCAGCATTCACATGGATAGTAAAATTTCACCCAAAGAGGCTAGAGTTCACTTTAGTCTTATAGCTAAACCTAGAGGGGTCCCAGGCTCCCAGCCTCCTAGGTTCACACAACTCTTTCATGTCCTATTCTCTTGGGGCCTTCTGGAAATGAGTCCACTATCCCATAAGCTAGTAGATGTAAGACTACATACATCTTGACACCCCTCCCCCATACTCTGTCAAAGACAGGATTTATAATAGGTCTTAGCTTTTCCCTTTTTTATGTCAACTTGGGAGAAAGAAGAAAATGCATTGATTGTTCTCTGAAATAATTCAAATAAACCTCTCAATGGTCATGAGAAACGATGTCCTTGTTATACTATTCCACGACTGATCTATTGGTCCATTCAACAAGTATATTAAGAATCAGGCAATTGGATTCAATGTTCAGAAAGCCAGTGAACACATACCTGGAGGGTCAAGGCACTGGTGTGCTTCGTGACCAAAAAATTGGTCAAATTCACAAAGTAGGCTAGCGCAGAATTAAAAATTAGATACCATACGATCTTGACATCATCTCTTGCAAGTGCCAATGTAATACCAACAACATTTTCTTCCATGAATAGTGTCGCGGGAAGCAGAAAAACAACAGCTATTGGAGCCATATACAGCAGGAGGTTCATTGAATTCAACTTCTCCCTATAAATAGCATTATTTCATGATCAGTCACCCAAGAAACAAGAAATTAATCAAAGTTCATTATTTCAGCATACTGTCAAATTAAGCATCTAAAATCAGAAGAAAGTTCATTACCCATCAGAAGAAAGCAAAATACCCTGAAGCACTGACTTGAGCGCTCTAGCAGCTGTCGCACCTATACACATAATAAAACCAAAAAGATGGAAGCTTGGTTCGCCCTGCAAAGCATACAAGAACATGAAAAAAATATCAGAATCCACAGCTCTACAACATATATGATACTACATATTGCAACTTCCACTTGCATGATTGCATCAATATAGCCCGATTGAAAAACGAAAAACACAGCCATAAGATAATCAACATGCCAACAAAACGTTCACAAAATGCTAGCGAACAACCAGAACACTTCTGAATTTCTTCCAAAACTAAAAGGGAAATCGACCTAGCTCATCTTATTAAGATAAAAGAGAAATGAGCTCTGCTAATTCACAATCCCTGAACTATGCGACCTCAAGATTTTGTGTAACCGCCCCGGTGATAAAGCAATCAAACGCATAATACATCCAGATGAAAACCACAGGTCTCAAATAAACCGCATGTGCAGTAGACCCAGGAATGATGAATGCACCGTTCAAACTAAATAAATAGATTTAAGACCAAACAGAAAAACCTGAATTGTAATACCATATTAAACCGAGAGCTGATGTATTATGATCACTATCTAACCAATTGAAAAGAACCAAATAAGGCATACATACCCCACTAGCAATGATGACTCCAGTAACAACGGGAATCAAAGTGACATAAGTGAGCCAAGCTTCCCTCTTGAACGTCATGAAGTAAGCAAAGACAGCAGTAAAGAACGGTGTTGTGGCACCAATGGCCTGATTAAATGAAACCGGCAAGTACTTAAGCGAGATATTGCCGCTGACGACAGAAGCACAGAAAATGAGGCTGAGAGCAGAGATCTTAATGAATTGAACGCGAGATCGAATCGTCTGCATAGGTACCATCTTCATCCACGCAATAGCTATGTAGCTAAGCAAAGAACAAGCAGTCATATGGCACATCGTAAGGAAGATCGGATACTTG
Organism: Tamarix austromongolica; assembly: GCA_039764185.1. Lineage (NCBI taxonomy): Eukaryota > Viridiplantae > Streptophyta > Magnoliopsida > Caryophyllales > Tamaricaceae > Tamarix > Tamarix austromongolica. The sequence continues at coordinate 31,983,809 of CM077813.1, read as the reverse complement.
AAGCCATAATTACTTAGCAAGTACTTGTTAAGCAACAACACACCAATGTTCGACGAATACCAAGAAGTTACTAGCCCGATGGTGAAAAATTTACCGGAATTCTTCATCTTTTCTAGCCCCATAATGATTTACCCAAATTCCAGCCCGCGTCAGGGCTTTAAAAATTCAATCAACTTCACTATTTAATTGTAACAACAGAAATAATGGGCGTAATACTATAAGGCTTCTGCTACAATAGATCTGTGAGCTGGTATAAAGATGGCGAAATATGGTGGAGATCTGGCATTTAGTTTCTTTCTTTTTTTCTTCTCTTTTCCCTCCTTTTTTCGTCGTTGTTTAATCAATTTTAAAAGAAAAAAAAATAGAGGGAGAAGGTGCTAAGAATCTGGGACAGAAGAAGATTATCGGATATCCCACTCACAGATCTCCTGTACAGCGGACGAACAGAATACACAGAGCGGGCATGGCAACGAGAGGGGTTGAGCGGTCGTGCACTTCCTGAGGACGGCCGCCGACGACGACGTATTTCCTTCTGCAAATATCAACCCAAGAAATAGAATTTAGGTGGGTCAGGAGGAGGAAAGGGTACTGAGGTTAACGCGTCTGGCATGGTTACCAATTTGTCCTTACGTTCACTTTTACTTGCGAACCAAAGGAAGCAAGAGTTCCTATTTTAATTTCTGGCGATGCCGGCCAACTTATAATACGTAGCAGACATGTAAAAAAAAAAGTGTAACCAGTATCTTTACACTTGTTAAAATGCATTTTTTTATTTAAAACAGTTCGACTTGATTATTATTATTATTATTATTATTATTATTATTATTATTATTATTATTATTATTATTATTATTATTATTATTATTATTATTATTATTATCTTCTAACTTTTAACAACATGAATAAGTGCAAATAAACATTTATTAAGAATTATAATATGAAAAATAAAATATTTGATATAAACCTATGCAAACTTTAGTAATTTTACTACTAAATCTTACTCATCTCTATTTTAGTTATGATACATTTAATCATTCCGGTCCTATTTGTTAAGTACATATGGCTGTTCTTTTTTACTTCTCTTACCTCACCTCCACTTGATTGATACATCTAATTATTCCTCTTCTTCATAATCTCACTTTACTTCTTATAAGGGTTATTAACACATCAAGCTACCTTAATTTAGTTTAATAAAGATTCAGCCTCATTCATTCATGTAAAATTTTTCTCGAGGGGTGAATAAGGTTTATGAAATGGATAATAACAACTAAATTATGTGAATCAACTTGCAAATCACTTGAATGATTGAATTATATGAGCCACAGTAAAGATTGAAAGATTTAATTATGGATTTTTGGTTCGGTAGAGATGATACATAGAAGGGGTATTTGAATCTTCAAGCAGGATTAATCATGAATTCAACAAGAAATGTAAACTTTGAATAATTCTCTAAGAATATAGTCAAAGGGTTTTTATTAGGAAATACACCAAGCAATTCCTAGATAGAAGATACAATCTCACAAAAAAAAAAAAAAGAAACTTAGCCAAAATAACTTTGATTATCATTCAACTCATCAATACTGTGTACAAGGATGGATCATAAGGGTACATGTAGACCTCATAACATATTGTTACAACTAATTCTAACTAATTAACAACTATAGAGTTGTCACATATAAACATATGGATGTTAGGTTAGAACTCCCACATGATGGTATCAATTAGTTTTAGCCAACTTATGTTAGTTGCAACTAATTCCTCACGGGTGCTAGGAGCTACATAACTAATTCCAACTAGTTGTAAAAACCCTAAACTAACATCATCCAATTAAATGAAATTAATTACAACATAACGAACATTAAATTGACTATTACATATACATGAAATAACCAACTAAGAAACCCTAATTTACATATGATAATAACCTAGGGTTTACCACAAGTTCTATATAATAATGAGGTTTTACATGATATTGTTGTATTTTCCTCTATGTATGTCATAGATTGAATGCTTGAATGTCTTATACATAAAAATATCTTAAGAGTATTTGATAAAGTGAATATTTTCTACAATTTTGCCTCTCTTTACCTTCACTTTGGGAATTTATTTAATCTCTTTCACATATTTTGTTATGGTTCTAGTCTATTATTTGTACTACTCCTTTGTTGAGTTTTGTATTTTAGGAATATCCATAAGAATGCTAAATTTAAGATAGAATTACATGTTTTTAGAACAAAAGACCTAGCATGGAAGGCTTTAGAGGAGAGTAAGTCAACCCAATATGTTTATGAAAGAGTCTTGAAGCTAAGAGAGCTGGAGATGTACCAAGAAGTCTTGAAGAAACAAGAAAAGAGAGTTGCACACCCAGTTGCATTGTCGTGCAGCACTTCCCTATAACTTAAAAAAAAAGAGAGTTGCATGGCCAGGCAATGCATGAATCGCATGGTTGTGCGCAATTTTATACTGAAAAGCCAAGGCTCCAAACCTTGCATGGCAAGGTAGTGTGCAACTCGCACAACCGTGCAATATTCGAAATTCTATCTATTTGAGAGTTGAGATGTTGCATGGCTAGGCCGTGCAGGCGTCGTACGCCCATATAGCAACGGTTTCCCCCACGATCAATGTGTGCAATATGGCTGGCGTGATGGGGATTATTTACTAAACACTTCGGGGACTTCTTAGGGAGAAAAAGGAGGGATTCTAGAGCACTTTTACTTTTCATTACCAAGCTATAGCTTCATGTATTTTATTTGTTTTCTATTAGTTTATTTTTTTAGAGATTCAAGTGCATATTCATGTATGATCAACTCGGAATCAACTTTGTTCTCCTCCTGTTTATGATTAATTCAATCTAATTCTTCTTCTTCATATCTTTGTATTGTTGTTATGCTTATCATGATATTTATTTCCTTGATTTTCCTTAGATATGAGTGAATAATCTTCTTTGCTATGATTAAACTAGGTCCGCTTTAGTGATCATTATGATGAACTGAAGTATTATGACGTACGTTTGATTCGTCTATACTATTACATATGTTAAGATTAATTGTTGTAAAGTGAATTTGGCAAAGTCCGACTTCTTTCTGAAAGGTTGAAATTATTATTGGAAAGTAGAATGTGTAAGAGAATTTAAGCAATCAAGAAAGTAGATGTTTAATTCTTAGGGGCTATAAATTAGTGACGCTAATGGATTTAATTTAATTTATGAGTCATGAAAGTAGTAGGCAAATTAGATTAAATACATTCTTAGTCCTTAAAAGAGGTAACGGATATTATTAGACCAATTGTTCACAGTTCACAAATTAAACTATAACATATTCGTTATTTCATCATTGATTACTAATTTGGAGACTGAAGTTTGATCCTAGGTTTCACTCCTATTGTTTTAGCATTTACAATTCGAAAGATTTTCATAATTATTGTCGTTATTCGTTTATATATATCTGATTCATATCAATTTAGATAGTTAAGATACTAAAGAAGTGTACTCAATTACGAAGTCCTCATGAGATACGACCTTGAATTGCTATAACGAATTAGTGCGTTTAGCACAACAATATTTTTCTTCCAAATATGTATCATACCTATAAGAACATCTTAAAGTATCTTCATAATCCCTAACATGAGTATTATCAAAACTATCTAAGATTATTGATTCCATTATTAAGTATGCTAATTCCTTATTATCAAGAGGACCATGAGATGCACTTGCATAATTCTTTCCTAGTTAAGAAGAATTTATCCTCAAATTCACATCATCATAATTAATATGGAGATAAATCACTTATATTAAACTTTCTTGATACTTTGCCATAAAAATCTAATAACTCAAGTTCATAAGCATTATCTTCAAACTTTCTAAGTATTTTAAAAATTCCATCTACTCTAGGGATGAAATTATTTTTACATAAATTATAAAGTATTTATTTACCCAAATTTAATCATACCTAATTTCCGAGAGAAAATGCCTTTTGAACTTGATGCTTATTGGCTTGTACTTGATACCTTGCATTTGATTTTTTTATATTGGCTTAGATTTGTTGGAGAATATTTTTAAAATACTCAACTCAATCCATGGCTTCATATCTATTTAATTCACCTTCCTTCAAGTGAACCATGTTGAAAAACATGTAAGGATTTAAACTACCTCAGACAGAATTGAAAGAGATGTACTTGAAGGACTTAGATTGTTGCTAAATTCAAAATGGGCTAGCTTAATATATCAATACTTGGTGCTTTATTTAATAAACCTCTTAACAATGTGCTAAGATTTTTATTTGTGGCCTCCGTGTTGACGTCCTTGGTCAATTAATGGCACAAACGATTTTTGATGGTAACAAATGAGTTTAAACAAGTTAACATGGTTCTTTAAGTGTGCATGAACTATGATGATAATAAGAATGTTAAATCACACTTATTCAAATCTTTTATCAAGTGCAAAATTTAAAAGAATAATCAAGTTTCATAGCACAAAAGAAGATTATATCAAGACTACCAAGACTTACAACCTTAAGGTATATATGTGTCATGTTTTAAGTTATCTTATAAAGTAGTTTGAGCATAACAATTTTGATTTTAATCTCTTGAGAAGTTTTAAAATCATCCTTAAAATTCATTTCATATAAATCCCTTATTGATTTTTATATCCCAAATACTTTTAAAAGTGTTTTCGAACATATTGGTTCTAGAAGGAACTAGTCGAATAGTATCAAGACCGATAGACTAGTTTTGTTCAAACCTAGGGCATTAATCATATAAATCCTTAAACTGATCAACTAGTTCAAAATCTTTTCGTTGCAAATTTTGATCAACATGTTTAGAAATTGATCAACTAGTTTCATTATCCACTACATAGGTTTTGCTCATGTAAAAACCCATTTAGTCTTTGTTTGAACACTTTGAATGGTTGATAAAACCGATCAACTAATTCAAAAACCATTTGGCTAGTTTCACTAATATTCCATGGGTTTTACTCTTATAAAATCCAACTATATATCTATTTGATTACTTTGACTGAATTCATCAAACTAGTTGATTGGTTTGACTAACCAGTTTAAGCGTTGAGATGAACAATGAAATGGTTTTTGCTAATGGAATAAATCATTCAACTGGTATCAATGAAACATCAGCTAGTTTACTAAATAATTTGACTATTCATATATGCTCTTTGGATGAAATGTATATGGCACAAAATTGATTGATTGACAATATGTTTGAAGAATCAATCTATAACACCCCTAAATTTTGAATAAGAAAATTTTATTTTAAAAACAATGCCAAATTGTTTATAAAAGAAAAATCAGGGAATGTTACCACCACATTAGTTATAAAAGAGGTGTGATCATTACTTAATTCATGCCAGATGCAAGGAAAAAATGGAACATCAAAGATAGAATGGGTACTCTACTAATAACACAACCCATCTGTGATAAAAATGATGAGGATAGTCATATAGATATAAGAGAAAGTTTACAAAATCTAAATACAAGAATCCAAGATAAAAGGTTTAAATAACATAAAGAGATTAAAAGCATCCCAACATAATGGATAAATTACATCTAATTGTTTATTCTAACACTTAACAAATTAGAAAATGTAACTCTCATTCCCAAGCAATGGTCAACTATTGGCCCATGACATCATCCTCATATTAATTTAGTTGAGAATCATAGCCCTGCAAATTATCATTTGTCCACAGGATCAGAAGCACAATTATCATAGTGACCACACAAATCTGGTATCAATATGGTGAAATATGTGTAAAACAAGCTAAAAATTGTAAAGGATCATGTTTCATATTGAAGTAACATAGTAGCATGGTGATAAGCATACTAACATAATATAATACACAGGCTCATGATAGCAATATAACAATAAATTCTTGCATTGAAATCATAGAAGAAAAATAATACAAATCATGAATTAGAATCTCATAGTGGAAACCATATTATAAGTCTTCCTTTAGTGACCATATATTTTCTACTTATTAAAAAAAATCCATTCGACCATAGTTAGTTATCTAACATGAATAGAAGTCGTAACAACATATACATACAATGGGATACCACACCTGCCACATTTGCTCAAGATGCATTGAAGGGGATTTTCTTGGGGAATTCCACACCCACCACACATTTAATGCACTGATTTTAAGGGCTAACACACAATGGGATACGACACCCAACCTAGGGGTCAAAGTACATAAAAGAGGCTTGTACTGGGATACCTCACCCCTCACACCTTAAATGCCTCTGCCACAAGGGCTAAAAAAGTTGGGATATAACATCCACTTAAGTAATGGATAATACAAAGTGTTAAGGCTTATACTAGGATATCCACCCACATGTACTAAACACTTCTACCATGCTGGTTTACCATAGTATGGTCCTACACCTCAAAGATATGCACACATCCCTTACTGACCACAACATGGTAGAGAAGGAAATAGGTATTGAGTGAAAACATAAATACACAAGTCAACTTGCCCACTAACTCCCAACTACCCCACTAACTCCCAACTACCTACCCTGAGAGTTAAAGAAAAAAGCTCAAACAAAATCTTAATCCATTATTGTTAGTTATCAACTTATACCACAAATTATAGTTTGATTCCAACAATAACCAAGTGGGGTGATTCCAAGTGATAAAACCAAACATATCACAAGGCATACAAACCACAAATTTGGCGTTTAGAGATGACACCAAACATAACCCTCAAGGACCATAATATTATCATTTTGATCCATATTAATTACAGGTTTAACATGGTTGAAATAATGATTTAAATGGTGTAATTACATAGAAATAGCAATATAGAACACCTAAAATAACAATATTAAGTATCAAGCTAACATAGAGAAAGACAGGTGTACTAATCAATTAATCCATGGGACCTGTCGATTAGTCTAGTCATACCAGACCTAAGAAGAAAATAAAACCAGTGAACCATTTGACTTTTTTGTTCCACCAATCAACTATTCATGTAAAAAAGTCAATGGGTTTGACCAAATCTATTGATGGGTTTAAACAGAGATTTGATTACTTTGATTGTATAGCCACCAACCAATGGTTTGGCAAACTAATTGCCTATTCATGGGAACTAGTTCATTAAATTAATCAAATGTTCTCACTAATAATTGATAAAAATTATAAACTAAGTGACTATTCACACAATTAGTTGACCTATCCAACAAATTAGTTGACTGTATAGGTAAAACAACACTTATACCTATGAACCATTTAATAGAAGTTTACTCAACTTTACATTATTAATCCTAGAATGCATTAATGTCATAAAAAAACATATAAAGACATACAACACACATAGAATCATCTAAACACATGGTATAGTCAACACATAACAAGATCATGATCAAAACCACCAAAATCATGCATAGTTATGAGGAACTTGAAACATGTTTAAACTTAAAAATATGAAAACCTTACCCCCATTCTTAAATCTAGGAACTTAATTAACTTATACTCAACTTAGAAAATACATCAAGAACATGAAACTATCACAGACAAAAAAAAATCCTTATTCGTATTAGAGATAATATTTCCTTACCTTCAAATAAATATGTTGACCTCATAGGTCAATCAACCTTTGTTTTTATAATAACAAAATTAATTATAGATTTGATTATGTTGTCAAGTGTGTATGTGTATCATAGCAAAAAGTAAAGTATTCAACACTTAACTAATTTAAGAAGTGCTAAGGAGATTAAATTTACAAATCATATCCCAAGCACAAGCCAAAGATTAACAAGGAGGAAAAAAATAAGACTCTAGCTTCAAGTACTTCAATTTCATATGTACAATACACAAACTGCAAAGGGATAAGCAAGTGTGCTCAAGATACCAAGACTCAAGCTTCAAAGAGTATATTATAGTCTTAGGTTTTATGTACATATAATTTACATATTGAGAACTTAAATTTTTTAATGATTTGATATTTATAATCCTATTTAAAAATAACTTTGAAAGATCTTAAAGTTATTTCATGTATCAAAAATATTTCTAATTATTTGTACAAAATGTAGTCTTAAATTGATTTTGTTTTAAGTAATTTTGCATATGATCTAACTTGTAAAATTCACCATAAATTAGATAGTCATTATTTTAGGGTGAATAATATTTCTTTGCAAATCTTATGATGTTTAGCTTATAGCAAAAAAGGCGGCATAAAATTTCAAACTTTGTAGCTTATGTTACGTCTTTTTTGTTAAGGTGTGTGGTACTAAAAACTATTCCACTGATCGACTGGTTTTGCTAAAACTAGTTAACCAGTCTTGGCATTTATGAAATTTTATACTCTTTGTAATTTGACTATTGGAGAATTTTTAACACCCAATGAGTATTATTGATTTTTTCCCATATTATAGCACTTTAAATAAAAAAAATTAGACTTTAATAAACATCAATCAAGCTAGCCCAAATCTTCTAAAATCATCATGTTCACATCCTATAAAGAATCAAATAGAGTTTTGATTTTACACTTTCAAATCTAAATAAAACTTCTCTAGTGCTCATTTTGTTCTTCATATTTAGGTAGAGTGCTCCTACACTTGTAATTATTATTTCTTTATCTAGATAAATATCTTCACTAGTAATCACTCACTTTCATATGCTATCTAGTAAATATTATTATTATATTCATTCAAACTCATCATCTCAAACACAAGTGAAGAGTGATGTGATGTCTAGCATTCCTAAGAGAGGTCATTAAGGTTGTAGTATTATAAATTTAGAGAGGATCACAAGAAATAATGTAAATCATATTCTATAGGGTCATTGAAATTGTAGGCTCATAAACTAAGAGAGGAGTGATCATCATCAAATAAACACTATAAATTATGAGAAATTTAAATCCAAAAGGCAAAATCTTTTGGTAGTGGATGTAGAGAAACTTTGTAAAGTTTCTTGAACTACTATAAGTCTTGTGTTTATTGTTTTCCATCCTTCTACTTATTTCTCACAAAATTTTAATTTGGCATTATGGTTACAAAATACCCTATTCACCCTCTCTAGAGTATCCAAAGGGTCTTTCAAAATATTCTAGCATAAAATAATCCTAAATTGATAGCTATTTACTAAGGCCTCAATTTCTAATAGAATTAGGAGACAAAATATTTAAAGCCTATTTTCCAAAACATAATAAAATGAAATCAGAGGAAGAAGAAAAATGTCATAACTTTACCTTTTCTTGAAAAAGAATTTCAAGGAGAATGAAGTTAAGATCTTCAACTTTTTCCAAAACCTTAATACTTCCTTTCTTAAGAGAAACAAGGGAGAGTTAAAGTTAATATAAGGAGATGAAAGAAGTGAAAAGAATTTGACCGAAAGGATAAAGAAAGAAGAGACATGTAACACCCCAAATTTTATGAATGAAAGGTTTTATTTAATCATAAACATAATTAAACAAATGAATGGGCGTTACTTTGACATGAGTCTAACTTACATAACATTCATCAATTACAAGGAAAATGTAAACTAGGATGTAAAACACAATAAACATGGAACAAGGATACCCCATAACATAAATAAGGGTTTTGGAGTGCAACTTTGAAAATGAAATCTAAAATACATAAAGTAAATATTTGAGGAGAAAATTGTAACACCCCCAAAATTCACTAGTAAAAATTTTTGTTTTATTAAAAGATTAGCAGAAGCAAAATAATAAACCGTGAATTTCGGGGATATTACAACCACACTTAGTACTAGACCGGTTCACTCATACCATTCCAGTACCAAGTGCTAAGGCTAAAGATTGAAATATCACTTGCTAGAAATTCAAATCATATTTAAAATCAGAGTAGCGCAAGTAAGCATTTACAAGAATAAAATCCACCAGTGGTGGTTATAAGAACAAGGATTTCATTTAAACCAGATATTAGAAGAGGAAGGATGAAACCCTAAAATTCGAATAATCCTTACGCTCTTTCCCGTTGCCCACTTGAGTAGCACCTGAAATTGGACTTGTAAGGGACACTGCCCATTGAATAGGCAGGGGCCCCACGAATGGAACCCTTCAGTACTACGGTACTGAGTAACCCTTTAAAATCACACTTAAAGGTAGGCCCGCAATGTAACACATGATATACTACTATATCCATACATAACGAGAGGTGTAAACATACTATTCAGATCCGTATATTCACATACTTGACAATTCAATCAGATATTAATGGTGTATAGGTAATATTCACTTTCATGCATCATACTTAACAAGTCAACCTAATGTTAATAGGCCATCATGATCAATCGGTACTTTTAGGACCTTAAGGCCATTAGTCTATCATTAATTAATCATCTCGAATTATAAATGTCCATGTGAGTGTGGGAACTCCACTATTATAGGCGATGGATCTGAAATATATAGAGGACAGAACGCTCCTGGCCACTATTATTCGCTGGTGGACCGATTTGGCCCCGACTCACAAGGTGTTCCACTATAAGTGATTAGTGTCTTCCCCATGTCTTATCATTATTACATTTGGTTTGTTGAGTACGGAAGGTGGACCAGAAATACATATAGGGCAGAATGCTCTTGACCACTATTATTCGCCGATGGACCGGTCAGGCACCCCGACTCCTGACCACTATTATTCGCCGGTGGACTAGTCCGGGTTCGACTCAACATCTTCCTCTTTAAGTGATTAGTGTCTTATTCGTATCCTATTAAAAAGTATTTCACCCTTAACATGCATGGCTAATCATATCCACACTTATCCTCCCAAGAGGGGTCATCCCATATCTTGAGACTTCTGCACCTCCTAACTTGTCCTGACATCCTTCCCTTAATCCACTCCCTCACACCGGGAGCCCGACTCCTAAGTGTGTGGGTTAAGGCCCACCGCCTTATACCCCAAGGTCAACTCACCGCCTTACCCTAGGGATCTCTCCAGAAACCCTAATTTGGGCCTATGCGGCCCATCCTCACACCACCAAAACTATTTAACACCCCATACGTCACGACCCTTAGATTCAACTCCCACTTCATACCTCACTCATTATCATTTAACTTTATTATTTTCTTTTTCCACCTTCTCACATTAGGGTTTCCTCCTAAACCCTAGTTCCTCCCATGCAAACTTAGTTTCTCCCACTCTTGCATTTTACTTATGTCCCCTCTCTTTTTCACCACTTAAGGATCATGGATTATTTAGGTCATTCTTTCCTACATTAGCCAACTTACTTCCCTTTGGTTATCTTATTCTCCCATTTTTCTTTTTCATGCCTTTCACCCCATATCTTGTTATTAAACATCCTAGAATACGTGTTCTAGAGGGTCACATCTTATAACATCGTACACACAACATATATAATCATCATTTACATGCCATAAGGAGGTTACATGAGCATACATTCACTCAAAGTTGTGCTATAATGATTAATCATTAAGAATAAAGTACACAATATGGTATAATACATGGCATACATGGCACGTAACCCACACATAGTTGATCTTAGCCACATCCCTACTCGATTTAGGTTACTGAGCCATCTCCCACACACTTATTAGGTCACTAATTACCCTTTGTAATTGTTACATTTATCATAATTCCCATTTGGTTGGTTATATTACTGAATTACCCTTCTCCTTTATTTAATTATCAAATTGTCATTCTACGTCATCATGATTACCAATTTGCCCTTTAGTTGGTTAAATTACCAAATTTCCCTTCTCTAGTATCATAATTACCAATTACCCTTTAGTTGATTAAATTACCAAATTACCAAATTACCCTTCTCCATTCTCATAATTACCATTTTACCCTTCTCAATTGTTATAATTACCATTTTACCCTTAACCATTATTATAATTACCAAATTACCCTTCTCCGTAATTACAATTGTCAATTTACCCTTCTCTATTATTATAAATACCAACTTACCCTTTTTCTATAATTATAATTATTAATTTACCCTTCTCCATAATTATAATTACTAATTTACCCTTCTCCATAATTATAATTGCCAATTTACCCTTCTCCATAATTATAATTACTATATCGCCCTTCTCCATTAAAATTACCATAATGCCCTTTTATTGGTTAATTTACCAAATTACCCTTCTCTATTATCATAATTATCCAATTGCCCCTTTTTAATCATAATTTAATTACCAAATTATCCTCTATTGTTATCATAATTACCAAGTTACACCTTACTCCCAAGTTTGCCCTAAATATCCTTTTATTTACAAAATTACCCTTCTACCCCTTACTTCCAAATTACCACAATATCCTTTTATTTATAAAATTACCACAATACCCTTTTACTTATAAAATTACCATAATACCCCTTTTACTCACAAATTACCAATTTATCCATTCACTTACAAAATTACCATTCTACCCTTTATTCACACAATTACCATTTTATCATTTACTTACAGAATTATCATTTTGCCCTTTAATCACAAAATTACCATTACCTTTAATTATGAAATTACCATTTTGCCCTTAAATTATAACATTACCATTTTATCCTTTAATTCCAAAATTACCCTTTTACCCTCTAATTACAAAATTACCATTTTACCCTTTACTCCCAAAATTACCATAATACCCCTTTACTTATAAAATTAACATTTTTCCATTTACTTATAAAATTACCATATTTCCATTTACCTCCAAAATTACCATATTGCCCCTTTACTTATAAAATTACCAGTTTGCCATAATATTATCATTTTACCCTTTTACTTAGAAAATTTATCATTTTACCCTCTTCTTCCAAAATTACCATATTGTCCCCTTATTACACCACTTTTATTAGGTTAACATTACTACATGGAATAATAATATTAATACTCCCTTAACAATATCACCAACTATTATATTTTAATATAATACTTATTAGCACCCACACATATTAGGCCCTATTCTTACACAAGAAATATTACTAAAATGCCCTTAGGGCTTACAATAATATTATTCAAGCATAAATGGTCACAATAACATAATATGACATGGATAAGTACTTTAATACTTTCATTAATAATCAAGTTCCTCCCTTAGACAACATTTACACACATAGCACATAAAAGAGCATACTTTCCTTTTTATTAAACAATATAAGCAAACATATAAATTATACTAACAACCATATATCAAACATAATAACATATTAAAAATCCTAATTTGCAAACATACGTTTATCCATGTGCTTAAGTGGGGTTTAATGATTACCTTAGATCCCGCAAAAATAGAACCTTACCGGTATCCCGGTTAAAGATTCAAGCTTTAAATAGCAAAAATCAACACCTAAAAATAATATCAATAATTATTATATTAGAAGTAGGAATTTAAAAGGATAAAACTTTATAAAAAAAACTTAATTAATAACACACTTTATTTAACAATTAATATACCTCAATAATTCAACACAAAAATCCCAAAATAATGTGGAACTCATGCTTCATGAGCAGCATGAGCCACATGCAAGTTGGGATGGGGAAAATGGGTCGAAGGTAAGGGTAGAACGGAGGAAGGAGTGTTTTTCAGGTTGGGGTCTTTAGGCTTGGGAAGAAGGTAGATGGGGGAGGATTGGAGACAGAGGAAGGGTGCAGGAGTGAAAAACGTGTGTAGGTGGTGGCTGGGGATGGGTTGTTGGTGGCCAAGAGCGGTGGAGGCAGTAGCGGCGAGGCGGCGAAGATGGCTATCGGGCTAGGTGTAGTTGAGAAGGAACGAAAAGAGAGGGTAAAAATGGAGGGGTGTAGGGCTGGTTTCAAGAAAAGAAGTTGTGAGGGTGGTAGAGGAGGTTGTAGGGAGTTGAATGGTGGGTTTGGTGGCGGTAGAGGCGGCCGGATGGCAGTGAATGGTGGGGTTGCAGATGCGCTGCTGAGAAGGGGGAAAATGGGGAGAAAAAGAAGGGGGAGGAAGGTGGAGTTGCGGAGTGGCTTTGACGGTGTTGTGGTGGTGCTGGGCGGGAGTAGAGGGGTGGAGAAGGTGGTTTAGGTTGTTGATGAGGCGGTTGCACTAGAGGAAGGTAGCGGTGGTGCACAAAACGGGGGTGGAAATGAGAGGAGAAGAAAATGAGAGAAGGAGGTTGGGGAAGGAGGAGAAGGCTCGAAAATATGGGGTATGAAGGGCTGGTGAGGGTAAGAAAAAGAAGAGGGAGGATAGGGGTGCAGCTGGTCGGCCGGTGGCAGCGCTTAGGGTGGTAGGGGAGGTAGTAGGGTGGTAGGGAGGGGAGATGAAGAGGGAAAAAAAAGAAGAGTTGGGACGACCTAGGGAGGAGGAGAAAGGAAAGAAAGAAAGGGGGAGTTGGGCTGACGCACGCGGGGAGGGAGAGGAAGGAGAGGGAGTAGGCCGGAGGCCCAGGCGTAGGGGGAGAGGGATGAGGCTGGCCAGGCAGCCCAAAGCCAGGAAAAAAAAGAAAAAGAAAGAAAGGAGGAAAAGGAGAAGGAAAAGAAAAAGGAATAAAAAAGAAAATGGGAAAATAGGGAAAAATAATTTAATTTAATTTAGAAAATAATAGAATGTAATATTTTTGATAAATTATTTAAGTTAATAATTTAATTCAATGTAATTTAATATATTGGTTCGAAAATGATAATTTTAGTAAAATAATAGTTTGAAAAATTATTTAATTAAAAATAATATGATAAAATAACAAAATATTTATTTTAAATTTATTAAATACTCCTATCCAAATTTACATACTCAAAATCCATAAAATAATTAAAATAAATAATTTTAAAAGCTAATTTATTTTAAATAAAAATTATTAATTAAATTATAGGTTTTCTAAAATTTTGGGGGATTACAAAAATGACAAAAGAATGGGAAAACAATGTAAAAAAATAACTGGATATCATAGCTCTTGGATTCCCAACCCTATATGTGATAAGTAATCACTTTGCCCCGATCAGAATATCATAACCAACAAAATCATCTAGTGGGCCTCATTGACCTACACAAGCTTAAAAGGGGTCTTTACTCATGGGAATGAGCAACACCTATAAGAAGGATGATTATTATGCTACATATTGTGTAAGGTAACAATATTGCTAAAAAGGGTCACACAAGTTCATAAGATCACAACATTAGGTAACATGCACATAGGATAATCTCATTGATGACAAATTATTTAGTTCTTTCCAAATTATATAGTAATAACGTTATGATCAATACTCATGGTTTTATTCATGTTGAGTTCAAGGACCCCACTATTCTCAACTACTAGAATGCTAACAAAGTACAACCCTAGGGTAATATGATCCTGGCCACTATTCTTAATTTGTGAAAATATTTCAATAATATACAACCCATGGTAAAATAATCTTGACCGCTATTATTGTTTAGTGGAACAAACAGGTACAACTAATCCTAATTCATATGGTGTTTTCATTTTAAGTGATTAGTATATTAAGAAGAGGTGCAAACATTCTAATGGTTTATTTAACTTGAGTTTGGGGAACTCACTATTCTCAACTAGTGGAATGAAAATATAAGTACAACCCTAAGGCAAAACTCTCCTGGCCACTATTCTCGTTTGATGGAATGGACAGGTACAGCTAGTCCTGACTTGTATGATTTTTTAATTTTATTTATTAGCATATTATTCATACTTTATTTATTTCAATGTCATCACATAAGCATATATACATACTTATACAAGGTAACATCCCAACATATATCCTAGAACATTTCTTGTTTCCCTTAGAAACCCTAGTTTCACAAACCTAACATAATCCCTTCTCTAGTACTCATTTGGTCCCCAAATTCCATACCCAAGCTTAGAATGTTGTTACTAACCACTTAATGAAAAGTCATTGTCTAACTCTCACATCTTACACATATGATAATAACCTACCCTTAGGATTACTATTCGGGTCTCATTCAAAACACTGATTTTACATTTTAATAATAACAATCTACATAGATCTTATATAGCTAATAATTCTATTATACCTTCATAAGATATTATTATTGATATAATATTTTATTTTGAGCTAGATAGCCCCCAAGGTACACAATATGTCACTTTTTAACTATATTGACCAAAATACTCCTAGGCCACTAAAATGCATATCTTCCCCTTCTATAAATTGCACGATTCCTAGCATACATAACTTTTAAATCTCTCGTATATACCCTTGTAATGAAATGATGGTCACAATTATATATAGATACTTCATATTCAACACATGTCATTTTTACACAACTTTCTTACCTTTTTATTCTAACATGCAATACCACATAATATATGTAACACCAAAGTCAAAGTAACAATTCATATAATGTCATCAACACATCACCAGAAACAACGATATTCATTTTTACACTTCAATCCCTATATATGACATGTAGCCTTACAGAAGCGACTTTTATCTCTAAGCACGCAAGACCTACGCTTCCTATGCCACTACCATTGGAGTATCGTCTAAAAATAAGAATATACAAATTTTATACTTTTTAAAGATATAAACCTAAAAGAAGACTAAATAAAAGGAAAGGAAATGAAAGGAAAGGAAATAGAGTAACAAAAGTGGGAAAGCTTGGGCAGGGTGGTGCATAACGGTAATGATAGCAATGGCTTAAGGATAAGATGATTTTCAACAACTATAGTTGAGGTGATGGTGGTGTTGAGACTAGAGGGAGTTGGTAATAGGTAGTGGTAGTGGTACTAGTGGCCGATGGCCGAGGTGGTGTAAATGGTGGTGGTGGATCGTTAGGGGATGTGGTTAGTAGATAGGGGTCACTGCAAGTAAGGGACTGGTGTTGATCTGGAGAGGTAGTAGTAGGGTAATGGTAGTGGGCTATAGGCGGTGACTGGTTTAATAGCGGTAGCCAGTGAAGGTGTAGGAAAAAAGGTGGCCAAGAGAGGGAAAGAAGGAGGGAGAAGAGAGGACTTGATGTGGTGGTGATGATGGGCTGAGGTGTCTATGCTGGTGATGCTGGAATGGTGGTGGCGAGGAGGGAGAAATATAAGGTTGGTGGTGGTGGTGCAACACTGGTGGTAGAAAATGTGGTCTATGGCTGCAAGTATAGTGGAGGGAGAAGGAAAGAGGCCACATTAGGGAGGGGGGTTAGTGTTATGCTAGCAGAGGAAGGGAGGTTGGCTAAGATGATGATAAATGACAAGGGTGGTTTAGTTGACATAGAAGGCGGTGGCATTAATGAACCAACAAAAGGAAAAAAGAGAAAAAAATAGAGGAAGAGGGGGTAGGGGCTCGACTCGCTCATCAACATGGAGGAAAAAGAAAGGACAGGAAGGAAGGAGGGAGGTTTGTGTGGTATATATAGCTGATAGGTTTTTGAGAGAGGGAAGAAAACAAGGGGGGAATACAAGGGGTCCCGACATGCATGGCAGATAAGGATAAATGGCAAAAGAGTAGGGTGTAGGGGTGTAGGGTGGTGTGATAGGTTAATGGGTTATGGGAGTGGATGGCCAGTGGGTTGCATAGATGAGAGAGGTAAGGGGTACATACTTAGAGAAATTGTAAGTCCCTATTTGGGATAGAATAGAAAAGGAGAAAGGGAGGCATAGAGGGTGATAGGTGGGAGAAGAAAAAGAGAAAGTAAAAATGAAAAGAAAAGAAAAATAAGAAGGGCACATGGGATGTATGTGCTGGAGGGAGGAGAAGAAAAGAAAAAAGAAGAAAGTTAGGCTGAGTGGTGCAGCCCAGGAATAAGGAGAGAAAAGAGAAAAATAAAATTGAAGGAAAAGAAGGAAGAAAGTAAAAAGGAAAAAGGGAAGGAAGAAAGGACAAAATTGAAAAGGGAAATTTTTTTTGTATAGAAATTGGGTTTAGGTTTAGGGTTCCATTTTTAGATATGCAAATTTTTTGGGGTTGGATTTAGGTTAAAATAAAATAAAATAAATGCAAATATTAGAATTAGATTAGGTTAACATGTTTGATAAATTAAAATTAAACCCCCTTCACAAATAGTTCTTCCCTAAAGTTAACTGTCAAGGCTCGAGAAGGAAAGAAAGGGGTGTAAAGGAGGGTGGTCTCGGCGGTTGACTCTAACAGAGTTGATACCAAGTTGCCACATACTACCCCTTCAAATAAATTGATCTTTAAATCTAACACACCTGTGATGAAGTACTCTAGGTGTGTCTCACACATGTCCTTCTCTATCACCCAAGTTGCTTTTTCTATTCTATGACGGCTCCAAAGGATTTTCACATGTAGGACTAAACTTGTCTGGGTCTAGGGTACCTTGGTGTTGAGTGATGAGTACATTTTTTACATGTTTTTATATCCATTTAATATTATTTTTTACTCATTTATCTTAACAATATATGATAATAATTATAAGTTTGTGCTTAAGTGATAATAATTTTGTATATTTAATTATTTGAGCTAAAATGATATAAACTAAAGGGGTTTAAAGTATAAGATTATTTATTAATTATGTTAATGTTATTTTATAGGTAAAATTAACACAAGTTTTGGGTCTTTTGGACCAAAAGACCAAAAGAAACAAAGGTAGTGGGAGTGAGTAGGCAAAAAAGGCCTAGTAGTAAGGAAAAAAATTATAAAAGTAAGAGAAGGGGTGGCTGTCAAGGAGAGTAGTGCAGGAAAGTAAAAAAAAGTGTAGAGAGAGGAGAAAAAGTGATGTAGGCCTAATAGCATAGGAAAAGAGAATAAAGAGAGGAGGGAAAGCTATAGTATACAAGAGAAGAAAAAAAGAAGAAGAGAAAGAATAAGAACAGGATAGCACAAGAGAAAAAGAAGAGAAAGGGAGACAAAGGGAGTAGATAGGACTGATAGAGTGCATTAACATGGTGTAGAAGAATGACCAAAGGAAATAAGAAAAGAGAGAGGGGGGCACGCTTGAGGATAAGGAAAGAAAGGCACTAGACGAGAAGAGAGAGATGTTCCAAATATATAAAAAAAAAAGAGAGAAGAGAGAGATGGGTAGGACATGCCTGACAACAAGGAAAAAGAAACTAGTGGAGAGAGATAAAAAAGGAAAAAAAAATTAGAAAGAAATATTTCAGATGAAATACAGTAGTTTTTCATTTGAATAAATTTCTAAACTTTTATCCATAATTAATTTTAATTAATTTGTTTCTCTATTTTCGATCTATATATATTTTTATATTTTCTTTATTTATTATGACTGGATAAATATTTATTATTGGGGAATAGATTAAAACCCTAGATTATGGTTTAAGATATAATATTAATTTTCTTTTTCTCATGAGAATATTCTTTAACTCTTATTACTATTGTTTATATATGTGATTCTATTAGGTATGATTTATATGGTGCATACCTCATTCTTGTTTCCTTATAATAACAATATGTAAGATTATATGCTTGATAGGTGACTATATGAACATGCTAGAATTTATATGTATAAATTTTGGCTAGGTTAGATAACAATTGAACTAATAGTTTTGTGATTCTAACCAGATTAATTAAACATTTAGATACATATGGGTTAAAAAAGAGGAATACAACTAGATGTAATACCCTGAAAATTTGCTTAATCTAATCCCACAATAATAATAATAATAATAATAATAATAATAACAATAATAATAATAATAATAATAATAACAATAATAATAATAATAATAATTATTATTATTATTATTTAAAAAGGATAAAAAAATAATTTTTATTAAATATTTCATTATTTTATTTGTTTATCCTAAAGTAAAAGGTTTGGGGTATTACTGTGTAAGCCCACAAACTTGACACATTCATCTCTAACTTCATTAATTTGTGTATTTCTGCCCTCATGTATATCCATCATTAAAAATCTACAAATTAATATGATTCAATCATTTGGTTATTAAATAATATGCCATATATTAAATAATGAAAAATTTATGGTAAAAGAAACATATATAACTTGGATATATGTTCACAAATTTTTTTCTTGAGTATGAGATCCATTGATCGAGAAATATAGTATCCACAATAATTAGTGTTTTGTTAGTGTGGACACTATAAAATTAATTTAGTTAGTTTTTTTTTCATTTAATATTAATTGGAATTGTAATTGAAATAAAATATAAAATTATTATCTTTTTGCTTACCATTAAGTGCTAATACTCAAGGTTCCTTAGTTTTAGAACACCATTTTCACCTCTCCTCATTTACGTGGCTTGTAGTGCCTTAATAAATAAAGTTGATACACAATACTATAAATTTATATACCTCAAAAAATTAATGTAGAATATATAAATCAATAAACTAATAAAGTAAGAAGCATAGTAAAATGTTAATTAAATGTTTCCCTTTAGAACGAATGATAGGAAAAGGAATAGAATAATCTTAAAGGGAATCAAACACTTATATTTTGTTTTAATAAAGAAGGACAATGTACCAAAAAAAATGATCATTTGTGAGGTTAGGTGTGAGATAAAGCTTCCTCTACATAGTTTATATATCTACCCTCTCTGAATATAGTATAGTAAGATATGTAGTATGGAAACACATACATAATAGAGGGAAGCATCCCCTCTACCGCAACACCAATAACAACAAACCTAATGATGACAATAATAATCCATATATATATATATATACATAGGTTATAAAATTCTACAAATCAAAAAAAAATTTAAAAATATGATATGAAGTAATACTTACTTAACATATATTACAACACTCATTTTTTATATTCATTCATGCTTATAAATTTCATTGATAACCTCTGATAATACTATGTAAAAGTGTCATCCCTCTTATATACTCAGAAGGATAGTTAATAATATTTAGATCAATACTGAGGTAATTTAGGACATAGAAATACAACATCACCAAAGATTGTGGTGGTTAACAAGGTTATTGTAGTTTTAGGCTGTATTTTAAAGATGGAACCTTTTATGGGGCAATTAATTTTTTTGATCTAGCTCTCTTTCCATTCTGAGTGCCCTCTATTATTTTACAAATTCCCCTAATAGTTATGTTTCATTTATCTTAGGAGCATTATTATTTTTCAAACAAAATATAATAATCATACACATATTAGTAAGGTATAAATAATATGTGTAACATGTTAGGTATATTATGGAAGGAGGATGTCATTACCTCTTCAATAATAAGAAGTATCTTATCTATACAGAAAGCTTCTATAAGCTTCCAACACTATGGTTGTCTCATCGCCTTTTTTTTTTCAATAAGTAGAAATTTTATTACTATCGAAATAGAGATTACAAAGTAGCAGAACTCTTAGTATAATCAAGAATCGATAACAGTCTAGCATACTTAGCATAAAAATTATGATGCACTAGCCTCCTAAAGACATTCATAATTATGATCCTTAATAGCACAAAAGTTTGTCTATCCCTATTCTGGAACATCCTAAGATTCCTTTCATGCCAAATAGTTGCAAGATAAGAAACAATTAAAGCTCCTAAAATGTGTTTCTTCTTTGCTGCTTGTCGAGATATTATAGTTAAGGCCTTTACTTCATGATCCCACCCCAGAATCGGGTCACTTTTGTGAGCACTCATCTTGATATACTTCCAAATAATGGAGGTTTTAGGACAAAATAGAAAAAAGTGATCTCTGGTCTCAATCTACTATTGACAAAAAACACAGTTATGTTCCACCTCCATTCCTAGCTCCCTCAGCTTAGCTTTAGTTAACAATCTGTTTCTACATGTAAGCTAAGCCATAAATTTTAATATTGGTGTTGATAAAGACCTCCATACCAGCTTTGCCTATGATTGCTTGTCTTGTGAAGCTCTAATGGGCTGATAGGCTGCTTGGATACTATAATCAATAACATTTCTTGTCTCACAATTCTGTATATAATCTTGGAGAAGATTTCTAGTTTGCAAAATACTGAGAAAGATCTAGGAAGTATAAGAGGAAGGAGTGAAGTCCCACACAAATCCCTACTTAATATATATTGAATGCACCCATTTGACCCATAATGTATCCTTTTTTGTTGTAATGTTCCATAGAAGCTTCCCCAAAGCACAACAATTCCAAATCTTAGGTTGAGTAAACCAAGTCCACCCTCATTGATTGGTGAGCAAAGTTTGTCCCAAGAAACAAGGGCATCCTTCCTTACATGCAGCTTTCTAAACCATAGGAAATTTCTACACTTACTGATAAAACAGTGTAAAAATTTCCTAGGTAGCAAAATAATTTGACTGAAATAGAGTTGGATACTGAACAGAACAGATTTAATAAGCTGCAACCTCCCAGCATAAGATAAAAATAAGTTGCTCCAATGTCTCAATGTAGCAGTTATCTTATCTAGCAAAGGTTGTACATATGTTGTAGATAAATGAGAAGAGGTCAAAGGAAGGCCTAGGTAAGTGATAGTAAACACCCCTACTAGAAACCTGAGAAATTCCAAGATGGCTACTTGGGCTTAAACATCAACACCCCCAAAAAACACAGTGTATGTAAGAGGATTAACCACTAGCCTTGAAATTGTAGAGAAATGATCCAGTACCTCTTGAAGAAATTTCACACTCTGCAAGTACCCTTACAGAACAGTAATAAATCATCAACAAATTTTAGGTTTATAAGCTTCAGGCCTTTACATCTAGGATGAGCATTAAACCTTGGATCAACCCATAACTTCTTCAAGCACCTACTGAAATAATCCATCACAAGAACAAAAAGATAAGGAGATAGAATATCTCCTTGCCTAAAGCCTCTTTCTCTAGGAAAAGGAGCAGCAAGAACCCCATTGAATGTGACATAATAAGGCACAGTGGTCACACAAGCCATAATCAACTTTACAAAGTGGGAAGGAAAACCATACAAGATAAGGAGCTGCTACAAAAAATCCCAATTTACCATGTCATATGCCTTTTTAAGATCAATCTTAAGCATACATCTAGCTGAGATGCACTTGTGAGAGTATTTCTTAACTAATTCATGAGCCAAAAGTACATTTTCTCTAATGCTTCTCCCCTTGATGAAAGCATTCTAAGAATGGTCAATAATGGTGGGCATAATATTGTTTAATCTATGGACAAGGATTTTTGAGATAATTTTATACAACACATTGCAACAAGCTATGGGTCTAAATTCAATGACCCTATTTGCATTTGGATGCTTGGGGATAAGAGTTAAAGCAGTAATGTTAAGCTTCCTAGGCAAAAAACCAGATGTAAAAAACTCTCGAATAGCCCATAGTACTTCATTAGCAATAATAGGCCAGCTAGCATTGAAAAACCCTGCAGAAAATCCATCCACTCTAGGAGCTTTAGTATCACCCATAGAGAAGATAGCCTCTTTGAGTTCATCTACTCTAACAGGTGTAGTAAGCTCAGCATGATGAGACTGATCCACACCTGATATAATAACAGTAGGATCAGCTCTCCCTACATACTTGTACTAGATCCCAAAAGTTGCTGATAATAAGTGATGAAGGTAGCTTGAATGTTGTTAGCACCCCTAACTTCATTATCTTTAGAATCCAATAGCAATATAACTGATTTCTTTGATGCTTCTCCTTCACCTTAGTAGAAAAAAATTTATGATTTGAATCCCCACAATTGAGCCAATGATTAGAAGCTTTCTACTTATAGAACAGTTCTTCACAATATAGCAAATGATGGTAGTGTTTCTCTTTCAATTAAAGTAATCTCCTTTGCTCAGCATTTCCAGGGTTGGAATAACAAACATGTTGTAATGCAGCCACCTCCTCCCTAGTTATCTACCTTTTGTGAGTGATAGATCCATAATTTTATCTATTAAAAGTCTTGAATTCCTGTTTTAGAAGCCCTAATCTCCTTGAAACTTTGAGTAGAAAGTTCCCTCCCAAATTAATCCTCCATATTCTCTGGACAATAGGAATGAACTCCTCAGACACATTCCAAAACTGGAAAATCTTGAAAGGTTTAGGGCCTGATAGACAAGAAACATTAAGATGGATAACCACAAGACAATGATTAGAGATTAAAGGCTCAAAAACTTTGCCATAAATTGTAGATAAGAATCCAGCCATGGTAAGTTCATAAGGGCCCTATCCAGCTTGCAACAAATCTCCTCCTCTCCTTCTCTATGACTAGACAAAGTGAATTGGCAGCCCTAACTTTGAAGATCAAAAAGACTCAGCTCCTGACAATAATCCCTAAAGTCTTGGACATCTGAGACATTTTGAAGCCCGCCCTGGAATTTATCAGAAGCATTCAACACCACATTAAAATCCCCTACCACAATCGAAGGAGCACTTCCTGGAGAATGAGTCTTCAACTAATGCCATAAAGCCTTTCGTTCAGTACCACTAATATAAGCATAGACAAAGGCCACAAAGAAACTAACATTAGTCTGCAAATTTGTTACATGACATAAAATAGCCTGATAACAAAGAGAATAAGATCCCATCATCCAGAACTTTGGATTCCAAATGACCCAAATTCTACCATTTGGATGATGAGAATAATTATTAATGGAAGACTAACCCTTCTAGATTTTATTAAACACAGCAGCAAAACTGTGTTCTTTAACCCTAGTTTCAAGTAAACTAAATAAAGACAAATTGTGCCTAGCACAAAACCTCATGACTTCCCTATGCTTGGAAGTCTTATTCAGTCAACGTACATTCCAAACACTAAGCATTTCCCCTAGGTTCTAGAAAGGAAGAAACCTGTCCCCCATGGACACCTACTTCTCCATCCACCCCTGAACCATGCTCACTAATAGGACCCTCTTGATATCTAGCCAGGGGTTCCCTTTGTCTAGTCATTCTTGGTTTAGTAAAATGAGTAGATCTCTAAACGGACTTAGCCAATCTTGGTTCAGCCAATGCAATCTTTTTCCCTCTGCAACAGAAAAAGATCTAGGAAGAGGAGGACTAGGTGTAGTCAACATAGACTCCTGCCCAGGTGTAGATCCAAAATGAGCAACAACACTTATGTGAGGGTTACCATCAGCAACAGAATCAATTTCATTAAATTATGATCCTCCACAACAGCTTGCCTAGGATTATTAATTATAATTCCTAGTTGGATATGATTTGCAGATACAGGAGCCTTTCCCTTCCTCAGCTCCCTAACCATTCTCCTTTCTCCTCCTTTTTCTTGTCCATTGTTATCATCTTGCTATGCAACCTTACATCTGCTCAGATCATGACCAAAACAATCACACAATGGATAATATAAAGGCTTCTAATCATATTCCACTCTCTGCTCCACTTCCATCCCCTCAAGATCAAGAATCAAAAAGGATTCCAATAGAGGTTTTTTTACATCAACCTTAACTAACAATCGAGGATAGGAGGATCTATCCCTAGATGTTGTAATAAAATCTATACACACTAGCTTACCAACTACACTAGCAATTCTACTGAGAGATCTTGAAGACCAATATTCTAGTGGAAGATTTGGGAATCGAATCAATAAGGGTAAGACCTGCATCTCATCAGGATTAAACTTCAACCGCTTATGCCATCTTTTCAACACAAAAGGTCAGTTAAAGAACATCCAATGTTGGCTAATAACCCATGTAGTATCCTCCTTAGACATAAATATGAACTGAGAAAATCCAAACATGTGTAAAATGATCTGAGGAGGTTTAATGCTCGACCATTGTCTCTTAATAAAAGCAATCATCTGATTGTAAGCAAGATCTTGTCCATAAACAAACCCCATCAATGTATTAGCCCATTGAAGAGCTTTAGAATCAACACCCTCTTTTTCAAGTTTAACCAAAACCTTGCCATTATCATAAGAAGGATTCTAAAAAGTTAGAGACTGTCCCTGGCTAGGAATTTTGTTACCTATAACCAAATCCCTCTAGGTTAAGAATGGGAGGGATGCAGGCTATAATCGATCCCATACTGATTCCTTAGCAAAAGATTTCGAAGGACTCCATCAAATTTAGACAAACCCTCTGCATGGTTCCTTACTTGGGTAGAAGAGTCATTAAGGATTAGTTTAGTAACCCTATCCATTCGATCATTATTCAAAAACATGTCGATCAAATCTCCCTCAGCATGTAGTGTTGGTTCAACATTCTCGGCGTTTGAAAGGTCAAGTGTCCCAGAGATGCATGCAATTTTATTGGAAACATCATTAGTCGATACCCGTCCACCATCTTCCATAGCCTTTATCTTACCCTGCACAAGAGAGGCAGGCAAATATCTTTTCTTCTTCGCCATAACCAATACTCACACAACACTAGGAGAGAGGAGAGAGCATCGCTCGTTCAGCTATGATTTGCAAATCTACTTTTAATGTGTGAATCATCACCTTTTTAATAACAAGGTAAGGGAACATTTCCAATCATTGAAATTCTAATACATATAGGCCTCATATTTGTGGCCAAGATAGTCTTATGGAATGCTAAAGTTTCAGTACTATGATGGATGCACGCATACCCTTCATTTTTCTAAAATAATTGAGGATTCATTATCTAACAAGTCACATTTATGCAAACCCTAGAATAAAATATTACATATTTATAAGTATTGAGTTGGCACTTGATAATATATATATATATATATATCAATTCATAGTTTGATATGCTTACCTGGGAAAGAGAAGACAAATGTAAATCATCTTCACAACTATCACTAATGCTATTAACATCAGGCATGTGAAGCAGATCATGTACATCTAAACTAGATGCCTTATACCCCTGAGATATTATGGAGGCTAACTATTTCTCCATTAAGGTTATGCATTCAAATGCCATGTTTACTTTTTGGGTTAGGAGAGCCACTTGGACATTGTTGTTCTAAGGTCCACGTGATCGTCCATACACACTAGTTCATGCATATTGCTCATTTCCTCCATATGCAATCAAGAATTTATGCGATCTTTAGTCTTTCATGGAGCATTAAGTAATGTTTTAATAAGGTTATCACATATATTTTTCTCAATATGCATCACAGCGAGGGTATGTCTTATATATAGAGATTCCTAATATGGAAGGTTGAAATGCAATACCCCAAAATTGTAAAACCTAGAAATTAATGATTAATCCTTATTTGGAATAATTTAATTTTAAATTACTAATTTAATTATTTGAGGGACTTTTGATTTATAAACATGGATAAAATTATTTAATAAATTAAAATAAATATTTTATTATTTCATCATACACTTTTTATTTAAAGAATTTTCCAAACCTATATTTTACTAATATTATCTTCTTCAATTCATATCTTAAATTTTAAATAAATTAATTTATTAAAACAAATTATCTATCTAAATAATTAAATACCCTAATTCTAAAATTATTTTATGTTTCTTTTCCCCTTTTTCCTTTTTCTTTCTCCTTTTTCCTTCCTTTTTCCTCCTTTTTCCTTTTTCTTCTTTTCTGCTTTTTCTTTATTTTTCCCTATTAGTCCACCTGTTTCCCTTCTCCTCATCGCCCAACTTCACCATCTAACCCACTCCTCCCTTCTTTTTCTTCCTTCTTTCTTCCTGGGTTGGGCTAGCCCAACCCCTCTCCTTTCCTTTCTCATTTTCCCTTGTGCAAGGGCCAGCCCACTTCTCCCTTCTCCCATACCCGACCAGCCTACCTCCCCCTTCTTCTTCCTTCTTCACCTATCAAACCAAACACTCCCCCTCTTTTCCCCATGCCTGCAACTCTCCGACCCCCTCTACACCTACACAGTCTTCCCTGGCCTCTCTCTCTTTCTCCCATCCTTTTTCTTTCCATTTTGAGCCAAACAAACCACTACAAAACCCCCTCACATGCCCTCTTGCCTGTTTCTTATCCCTCTCCTTGCCACCCAACACCACATGCTCCTATAGCCTACACCCCCACCTAACCCGACCGTGCCAACCCTCATTTCCCTCTTCCTTTTGTTCTCCTTATTTCCTCGTTCTCTACCCATTTTCTATCCCCCTTGAGCTTCTCCTTATCCCCTACCAAGCTTCTTCTTCTCCTTTTCTCTCTTCCTTCTCCTACTCCCCTATTTTTCCTTTGCCACCCTCAACCATCATCTCCGTCACCTAGCCAACCACCACACAAACACCTTGGCCTCCTCTACTTCCTTCATGTACCACCCAATAGCCACCACTAGCCGCTAAAATCCATCTTTTCTTCCCTTTTCTTTTCTTCTCCTTCTCAACCTTACCCATGTACCACCATCTTATATAACTGTCTCCCCTCTTCTGCCACTGCTGAAGCCACCCCTCAACCGCCTAACACCTCCTCTACCACTCCCTACCTCAGTCGACTGAGATCTCCCCTACAACCCCTTCTTTTCTTATATTATTTTTCCTTCCTTTTCTTCTTCTCCCTCCCTTTTTGGCTCCTTTACATCCCTATCATTGCCTTCTTTGCAACCCTGAGCCACCAATCTTTAACCCCCGACCACCACCTACACTCTGCCACCATCCCGACACCTAGCTGCCACCCTAACTTTCCTTCATCACTACCTCAAATACCCTTGCTTGAGACCCTTTTCCTCCTCCTTCATCCACTACCTTCCACCCTCACTCATGAGTTAAATTTACCAATTTTTGAGTTATAAATATAGTTAGTATTAAAGTGTATTTAATAAAAATTTTTGATAAAAAAAATTCTATTCTTTTAATTTTCCACTACTAATATGCTAATTTTAATATTATTTTTTAAGTACAAATTTCTACTAATTAAAGCTTAAACTTTTTAACCAAGGTACTAATAAAGTTTAATTAATTTTGAAAATAAGGTAACCATTATATCCTACTAAAATGTGCGGATATACATATTCTAGCACATTAGGATTTATGAATATGTTTGTGTGCATATTATGTGATGTTTAGCATATCATGATTTGTAGCATATGTTTGAGATTGGAATGAAAAGCATGCTATATTATGAAATGTGTCATTTGTAGAAATGATGGTTAAGAAAGGAGCCTTCTTATTAATAATAATATTAGATGCATTTTTATGTCATGAAAAGCAAATATGACCAGTTGTAGTAGAGATAATATTAATATGAGCCCTAAGGGAATTTTAGTAATTTTACTTGTACATAGGATGTGGCCTAAATAAGTGTGTATGGTTGGTGACAATGGGTATTTATAATGAATAATAAAGGTTGGTGGTGTTAGATGATGCATGTGGATAATGGGTGTTAACATTTTATGAGTTAAGAGTATTTTATTAATTTTGGCATGAAAAAGGGTTATTTGGTAATTTATTAACTTAAAAGGATATTTTAGTAATTTATCAACTAAAAATGGTATTTTGGTAATTACATAAGGAAGAAGGGTAATTTAGTAATTTAATGAGTATGAAGGGTAGTTTGGTAATATAATAAGTATGAGGAGGAATTTTTGTTATTATACAAGTAGGAGGGATATTTTGGTAATTTGGCAAGTAAAGGGGTATTTTAGTGGATAGGAAAGCAAGGGTACATTGGTAATTTTATAAGTGAGGTTGGGTAAATCTGTAATTTGCATACAACATGGCATTGGATTTAATAAGCCTCCATAATAAGTCATAAGGAATAATAAATAATATAATTAGGGTTTATGGCCTTAGTATCACTTATTTAAGTATAAACATGTAGATTATAAGGATAAGGGTATTTTGGTAAATCGGTGAATATCATAAGAAAAATGCATGGTATTGGGTTGAATGAATAATTAAAGGTATGATATGATGTTTATTTCATAATCATATAAGAGGTACCTTAGTTGTTGACTATGCATGGAAATGCATGCTGGATGTGCTAGAAGTACTTGTTAGGGTTCATGTGTTCAATGATACTTTGGTATAAAGTACTCGATTCCATGACCAATAGTATAATTATGATATTATAACCTATTATGGCATGTGATTAAATGAAAATGAATTCTATAATGAAAATAGATGATAAGAGGAAATTTTAGCCTTAGGGACATTTTGGTCATTTTAACTTAAGGTGCCTAAGTATAAGAATTGGATCATAGATTGGCCTTAGTGGACTATTTACATTAACATGGATAATCTTACTAATAATAATTACTTAATAATAATGGAAACAAATAAAACCAAAAAAGTATGTGATTGTTGTGTTTCTCGTGATCACCTGAATTAACACACTAATAATTAAAGTGGATGACCTCGAGATGAGAAATGATGGCTCTCTATGGGTCCCTACCCTAAAAATGTGGTTTAGACCATGATTATTCTAGATTTTTCTGGTATGTTTTAGTGCCCCAGCTAGACCTTGTATTTTACTCTATTTTTTTCTTACGGGCCTACTTAGGGAGTATGCATACTTATTGATTATGTATCCTTATCGGTAAGGTGTTGTTGTTTGGCCTCATGCACTAGTGTGACCAGGGTACCTTCATGTCCCTATGTTGATGGTTGGAGGATACTATGCTACTTGTATGCGCCAGTATGACCAAAGTACCTTTGCGTCTCTAGGTTCGTGACCTCCCCCTCGAGTTAAATAAATACACTTGATGTGCTAATTAAATGGAAAGACACTAATCATATATAGTGGAACACTATATAGGTCAAGGCCAGATGGATTATACCATTTATACCAATCCACTAGTTATAGTAGTTGCCAAGAATGCTTCATCATGGAGGTTGTATATGTTTACCGGTCTATTGGTTATAATAGTGGCCAGGAGTGTTTGGCCTTGGAGGTTGTATATGTTTACTGGTCCATCGGTTATAATACTGGCTAGGTGTGTATTGCCTAAGAGGTGGTATATGTTCATCGGTCTACCGGTTATAATAGTGGCCAGGTTTGTTTTTCCCTAGAATTGGATATTTTGTGCTTAGCCCACCGGTTCTAATAGTGGGATCCCCGAACCTACATGAATGTAATTTGAGGGACAATATTGATTAATATTCAATTAATGGATTAAGACTAGAAATTATTAATTTCACCATTATGATCTATTTTTGATGGCACGACTGAAGCCTTAGTGCTTGTCTTTGATAGAGAATGTGTTGTTGGACACTTGTAACTATACTATAAAGAGTTTCACTTGGATGCCCTCATGGTAAAGGCTAGAAATGATAAAGAACTGGACATTATCATGTATAATTCTTATTGTTTATTATGTTATTTTTGTACATTATTTAATTGCTCTTATGTCATATGATATGTTGCATACGGACCCTACATTTTAGTTTTGTATAAGGGGGTTACTAAGTATCGTAGTACTGAAGGGTTCTATTTTTGGGCCCCTACCTATTTAATGAGTAGTGTCCCTAGCACATTAGTTGGAGGTGATATTTGAGATTCTTTTCAGGTCGGGGTATAAGGACTTCTAGAAAGTTTCTTAATTTACCTTTTATACTTTCATATTTCCTTCTGAATTGATTTCATCTTCTTGTAACCACTAATAGTGGGTTTTACCTTTTCTAATGCCTTTAATGTGCAACTCTAATTTAAATGAAAATTTGAATTTATGCAAATTGTATTCTTTTAAGCCTTAGCACTCCGTACTAGAATAGTAGAAGGAAACTAGTTTGGTACTAAAAGTGGTGGTAGCATCCCCAAAATTTACCTATTTTTCTTTCGCTTAACTTTTAATAAAATAAAAGCTTTTCAATAGTAAATTTTAGGGATGTTACGTGAACAATATAAACATCTTCTTCCACCTTATTGATGGAGGTTTATCTTTATTCTTCTTCTAAAAATTCATATTCAAATACACTTGTATACTCGTCAATCAGATTGGTGTCTACCCTTCTTATGGAAAGCTATTGAAAGCATTCCTTTCACTATGATAATGATGATCCTTTAGTAAAAAATCTAAGATTCTAGAAAAACAGTCTTTTAGCCATGCATTATCTGAACAAATAAAATATTATCCTCACATATCGGCCATGCATAATGGTCTTTCACACTATAACCTGACAAGTTGCCATATGCCGGAAAATCACTTACAATACAAAATAACATTTCTCTAAAATTAAAAATTTTCTCACTATATGCATCAAATACTCTAACATCTATGTCCCATGATAATTTCAAATTATCAATCAAAGGCTCCAAATGAATATAAATATCATTCCCTAGTCGGTTTGGCCCTAAAATGAGTAAAGACAACTTCATATACTTGTGTTTCATGTAAATACATGGTGGTAGACTATATATAACCAAGATCACCATCCACATACTATATGTACCTTGATTGTGCGCATTCATACCATCCATAGAAAGTGTAATATGCAAGATTGTTGGTTCTTTTCTAAATTCAAGAAAAAATTCATCAATCATAATCCATTAAAGAGAGTCAAATGGATGTCTCAAAATCCTATCATATATCTTCTCATCAGCATGTCATCTCAAGTTCTTTGCATCTTAGACATCTTTAAATGTCTACTTGAATCTTATTATTATAAGAAAATATAATAACACCTTACATGGAACCTAGTTCTTCTTGTATCATAGTGCTTTGCATTTCTTATTAGGACAATTATCTAAATATGCATATTCATTAGAAAATAATATACAATCATCAAGGTAAAAAAGTATCTTTCCAAAACTCATGCCCATATATGAAAGGATCTTCTTCGCTTCATATGTTTTATTGGGTAGGAGGTATCATTGGGAATCATTTCTTTCACAAGTGTTAATAATTCTATGAAGATCTTATTACTTAATCCATTACTTGCTTTTAAATTTCACAACCTTAAAACAGCAGATAATATAGTAGAGCTCTTACAATCACCATATAAAGGTTTTTTTCACCCACTCAATAACTCGTTGAACATTTTTTAACTATCCCGAATACGTTCCTCAATCTTCGGAGTCATCTCCTCTAAAGAATCACCTAAATAAGAAATATTTCATATGTATATACATATCAACTATTTACACAAGGGTTGTAAATTCAAAAGTAAATACATAGTATCCATTTAAAACAAGACAACAAAACTAAGAAGAAACCTTAGGTAATAATAGCAATATATACATCAAAAGGTTGTTACAATCCAAATACCTAACTAAGAACACCCTCTAACCATCCTATGAAATCTGTCAGTAGCCTTGCATAGGCTAAATAGAACCTGACACTCTTAGAGTCCACTAGTCTTGATATGCCATCTACAAGCTCACATCATCAATGCAGAGTGCAACATAGATTCACTAGGGTAACTAGGGAAATTCTCAAGGGTAAGCTATGATAAAGCCTCCACTCATAAATCACCATTAGTTTCCTAGCTATCTAATAGTAATCCCTTGCAAACACCTCACACTAAAAAATCTCGAGTGTGGTGCATCATTACGGTGGAAAAAGAAATGAAAATAACTAGCTAATGCCCTTGACCATGGCTCAATATTGGGTAGCATCAATAGAAAATGATATAATCTAATATAGAACAGATCAAATTATGACCCACTCATGAAAAAGCGGTCAAGCTCCTTGTATAACCATATCACATAAATTTGGAAATTTTAATCTGGTACCATATATAAATATGGTGGAGGTATATAAATAATAGGTAAGTACAACATCTAATCACTACCTATAAAAGAGAACAACTACTAAATCATGTTACTAAGATTGTTGTCTAACTCTTTTAAATCATAAAATATGTAAATTATATAACCTTATTAATCATAGATATATAATCTAATATCTTATCAAAATATTATGTTAAGCTAACAACATAATTAACTTATATCATCAATAATTTATCAAAGGCGCATCTACACCATATAAGTAATATCATTTTATTCACAAAAATTAAACAAATTATGTAATATTTTTTACTGACATATTATATCAACATGTACACATATATTTAAAGTATCTTTTTAATATCAAGCTACAAGCATGCATGCATAAACATATAGAGGAACAAATCCATCGTGTAGCTAAAAATCATAAAAACACAACAATAAAGGCAAACGTATATCATACAAATAATAATACACATAATACCTTCCGAATAACATGAATGCACATATATTAAATGAAATTGAACAAAAAAAGTTCTATCTAGCAAGTAATGGGTTGTCAAATTAGGAAGGTTGTTAGGGTGTCGACCAGTTTGTTGTAGGAGCAGGGAATGGGGCATGTGAGGAAGAATATAAAGGGTTGGTTTGGGTAGTAAAGGAAAGAATGTGAGGCATGGGGTGAAATAAGGATGTTCAGATAATAAAAAAATGTTTGTGAAACCTTTGCTGAGAATGAGACGCTGATAACAATGACAACAATGAGAGGAAAAGGAAGATGGTCTTCCACAAGCAAGAGGAAGGAACAACAACCATCAACTGGCAAAATGACGATAACCGTCAATAGGCAAAATAAAGAGTAGGAATAAGAGGAAGAGAGAGCAATAGAGAATTGGATTTATAAAAGCGTCGTAATGAGAAAAAAGGGAAAGGAGAGTCTATTTAATGCACAACCTTTTTATAAAGGTTATATTCATAACCATTATCAAAACAAGTTTTATTAATAGTTCCTACATTAACCATTACAAAAATGATGTGCCATTGTTTTATTAACAGTTTATTAATATCTATTTTTAAAATAATGTCACCTTTCATTTTAATGGTGAATATATGAAACCATTATTAAAAATGTACTCTGCATCCCCATACTAAAACTTTCATGCTTTTATCAATGATATCAAATAAACTATCATTTATGTGTCATTATTAATTAATTAGTTTTTATTAATGATATTAAAAATGGTAAATAATCATTGTAACATACTTTAGGTAACGCTTAAATCATACATCTACAACAATTGAACATGTGTTGTATAAAATCATTAAATAATGGTAAATAATATATAAATAACATTTAAATACCCTATTTAAATGAACATAATTAGAGTTTAAAAGTTCAAATGATAACAATTAAACACCCATTGTAAAACATTTTAAACAATAACTTACTTCTAAAGTGATGGTTACATAATCATTCAACAAAAAACATTAACATTGGTTAAGTGTTTAATTGACAATAGTTAAAAGCCTATTGTAAAATAGTTTAGACATTGGCTTCCTTAGATATTAATAATGGTAAAATAATCATTTTAAAAGACCTTAGAAATCAAATTCATTATATATTAACAATTTTTTTTATTGCGATTCTTGTAAATTGTTTTCATGTAATACTTAGCTTACGTTATTTGTTATAGTATTGGTTAAACCATGTATTATATAGGATATAAATATATTGTAATACTAGTTTATAAGCTAGTTAGCCATTTGTGTGTTTTATTGCTAAATAAGTGTGCTAGTTAGCAATATTCTATACCAATATATGTACATGTGTCGACACATTGTATCATGGTGGATGGTTGAGATGTTGAAATCTAATTCAAGTAATTAACTTGGTTACTTTAAGGAATATTAGATAGAAAACATTTAGATTTGAGTTCTTGTTGAATTGTTTTTTAAATTCTTACTTAAGTATCCCAAATTCTTCTTCCAAAATAGGAAGCTAATGATCCCATTTCATCTATGTTAACACTAAAATTCATAAAAAATTGAAGAATCATGTCAATTTTGTTATCAAAGACAAGTTTTAGCTTTGGCAAGAAGAATTTCCTTCTCTTTTCTTCTTTCACTCAAATTCTTCTTCTTCTCCTCCTTCTTTCATGTATAAAACCATCTAGCCTTTTCCCTCCCATGCACATCCATGCATGTTGGAATTCTTCAACTATAAGGGTAAAATTGTATTTTATTATATCTTCAACTTCAAAGTTTGATGGTAATCGATAGTTTAGTATATCTTCAACCTAGAACTTAGTATATCTTCAACCTACTCTTCATATCTTCGACGCTAGAGGTTGAAGATTATCTTCTTCTCATCCATGCCTTTGAATATTGAAGGTAAGTTCTCAATTATTCTCCTTCTTCTTTTGATCATCAAGCCTTCTTCTTCATATCTCCTTATTTGTCTTTGACACCCTTTAAATCTTCAAATTTCTTGAGTTTCTTAGTTAAGTTTTTCCTTTGTGATATCTCTTTCTTTCTCCTTCATGTATTCTCTTCTTCATCTTTCTATCTAGCGTTGAATAATCTGGGTAGATTTAACATCAATCTTCTTAGATTAGAAACAACCAAGAATCTTACCTATTTGGCCAAACAAGTCAAGTATCATCTAGATATTTGATTTGTAATATCTTCTTTAGCATTTGACCGCAACTAAGGAGGAAACTTTCTTTATTTGTATTTAAACATCATCCATATTCTCACCATTTTCTTGTGTTCTATCCTTCAACCAAGAAGCCTTCTTATGCACTATCAAGATTGTCTTGAAGATTATCAAAAATCCTTGATAATACATTATAGCATTATTCTTCCATATATATATATATATATATCACCTTTTTGAGTTCAAGAATCCTTCAAGAATATTGACATAACATCAAGAAGTAACTTCCTATAAGTACTTGAGGTCATGTTGAGTTCTACTTTAAGAAATAATTCAAGCATAGGTGAAGAAGTATTAATGAAGACAATGTATGATACTCTTCTACAACTTACAACAATTATACATGCAACAATTAAACAATTGCATCAACTCCATTCCATTCAAATCCAACTAAAAATATTAGCATCATGGGTAGCTAGCCAAGAGACTCTTTAACACATGCACAATACGAATGGAGGCTATAAATGATTGAGTAGAGGGAATGGTTTGGAGGAAATTCCAAGCTCAAGGAGGCATCATAATGCTAGAATGGAGTATGAGGAGTAAGCATAAGAAAGTGGTTTAAATGACCTTAGTCACAATCAAATAGTATATGTAAATCATTAATCAAAGTACAACAATATTGAAGATGAAGGTATAAATCTCAATCTTCCTAATTTTGATGGTGAATTAGATATTGAGTTATTTTTTAAATGGTTGCATGAAATTGAAGCAACATTTTTGTTTAAAGAGTATGATGATGAGCATAAGTGTAATTTATCAACTCTCAAATAAAAAAGGTTGAAAGAGTTTGGTATGACAATCTTAAAAGAACACGTGAAAGGTAAGATAAAAGTGAAATCAAGTCTTGGAGAAAGTTAAAGAAATAACTAAGAAAAAAATTTATACCTAAAGTGTATGAGCAAGAGATTTGTACTAAATTAACTGGTATTAGGCATGGACTTCTTAGTGTAGAGGATACACTAGGAAATTTGAAATACTAGCACTCCTATGTGATGTTTAAGAGAGTAAAGAACAAAATTATGCTAGATAATTAAGTGACCTCAACAAATTGTGTAAGGAAAATGTTAAAATGTTTACCTATGATTCTATTAAAGATTTGACTAATTTGGCCTTAAATTTTGAAGGAAAAACTAAGTCTACCAAAACTTATCATAAGAAAAGTACTTGAACTTCTAAATCTTATAAAAATAGTTCTAATGCATCTACCTCAAAATTTAGAGCATATAACTATTCATCTAATGATAAAAATTAAAAATTAGTTCATACTAAGATGATAAAATTAATGCTAAATTTAGTGAAATGTACCAAAAGAAATGTTCCAAATGTAAATGATATGGTTATTTTTCTAGGGAATGTCCTAATTTAAGAATTTTGGCTTTAAGTGAAATTGGGAATATGGAACCATGTATTAATGATGATGACTTAGAAACTTAATCTATTTATGGTGTCTTAAATATGTATAAATTGGACAAAAATACTTGATTTATACTTCAAAGGGCATTGCAAATAAAACCTAATAATCAATCTAAACAAAAGGATAAAATTTTTAAAACTATGTGTAGAATTGGTGATTAAATTTTTAGGGTCATCATAGATAATTGTTCATGTACTAATGTTGCTACTAAAAAATGGTCAAACAACTAGGACTAGTAACTACTATCCATCCTAAACCATATTTCTTATGATGGATTAATAAGACAAAGGAGATAAAGTGACTAAATAGACACTAACTTATTTTCACATTAGTAACTATCATGATAATACATTATGTGATGTTTTGCCTATGGATGCTTATGGTATTTTGCTAGGGAGACAATAAAAATATGATCAAAATATAACTCACGATGGTGTAACTAAGGAGTATTGGTACTTAAAGCTAAATAGAAATATAAATTAAAATCATCCTAATGTGATTATATATAATTACTTGAGGTTAGAAAGAGCTTATTTTTACATGAACGAGAAATGATTAATTAAATTAAGGAGGAGGGTTTTTTTTATGCCTTAGTAGATAAATCATCTCAATTTAGGAAGAAAAAAATTTAGCAATTCAAATCATAATAGTTTTCTTGATGAACATAGTGATGTATATCTAGATGATTTACCTCTTGGACCACCACCATTTAGGGTTATCCAACATACTATTAATTTAATTTCATAAATGCCTTTACCAAATAGACCAACTTGTGGATGTAATCCAAAAGAAGCTGAGGAACTACACAGTCAAAATCAAGAGCTATTAAATAAGGTTTTCATGAGAGAGAGCATGATTCCTTGTTGTATACCCACCTTACTAGTTCCTAAAAAGGTTGGTACCTCTCATATATGCATAGATTCAAGAGTAGTGAATAACATGAGAATCACATATCATTTTCCTATGACTAGATTAGATGACATGCTTGATGAGTTATATGGTGCAAAGATATTCCTTAAAATATACTTACAAAGTGGCTACCATTGAATGAGGATCACAGAAGGGGATTAATGGAAAACAACATTTAAATTTAAATTTGGTCTCTATGAATTGATTGTTATGCCTTTTAGATTATGTAATACACCTTGTTCTTTTATGAAACTAATAATTAAAATTATTTTTCATTTCCTAGGTGACTTAAGTATGGTTTATTTATAGGATATACTTATATATAGTAAAAGGGAACATGATCATCTTTTACGTTGGAGGAAATTACTTGATAAACTAAGTAAAACTAAACTATATGGAAAACTAGAATAGTGTAAATTTATGCTTTTGAGTATAGTTTTTCTTGGTTATATTATTAGTGATTAGGGTATTAATATTGATCCTATAAAAATGCTAGATATTCAAGAATGGCCTATTCCTAAAGATATACATCAAGTAAGAAGTTTTTATAGGTTGGCTAGTTTCTATAGGAGATTTAATAATAATTTTTCTACTATAACTGCACCTATTACCCAACTCATAAAAAAAGGGAGAATTTATTTAGGGAAATAAATCCACTAAATTTTTTGATACTCTCAAGGATAAATTGTGCAATGCTCTTATATTATCTATTCTTAATTTTGACCTACTATTTTAAATAACTTATGATGTGAGTAGGGTAGGTATTGGAGGTGTTCTTTTACAAGAAAAGGGACGTATAGCATATTTAGTGAAAAAAAAAGTAAATGGTGCTAGATTAAGATATTCTACGTACTGATGCATTATGCTAATTAAATGGCACTAAGCTAAGTAATTGGTCTTGAAGATAGGATTGTTCTTTAATAATACTAAATGAAGCAAGGAAGATAAGAAGGATTCTAGATGAAACACACTTGAGTTGTAAGCTACAAATTCAAATACTTGAATCAATACCACCCCTCACATAAATGTTGCAAGATTTTGTAAGAAATTTAACTCTTCCGTTAACTTAAGAGTAGTAAAATTTAACCCAAAAAGATATACCCAACCTCATAGACCTATGAATCTTTAAACTATGAAATGGAGTGGTCATCAACCCACATTGCAAGTGCTAACCATGCAGATTAGTTAGTTACACCACTCTACAACGTTAAGGCTAAGGAATTAGCTAATCTACTAGACACCGATCAGCTACCTAATTAAGTGCCGAGTACACCACTCATCCCCCATCATTATTAATTAACATTATATTCTCACTACCCTAGAAATGAGTTTCAATAACGGTTATTTTATAGTTTTAATAACGGTTTTCAACCGTTATTGAATCGCCCGTTATTAAATCTTTAATAACGGTTCATAACCATCATGAAAAATACATAAAAACCAGCGAATATGTGTGTAAAATTCATATTTAATAACAGTTTTTAAGTAAAAACCGTTGTTAAAAATAAGGTTTTAATAACGGTTTCTCAGTAAACCGTTGTTAAAAATAAGGTTTCAATAACGGTTTATATGAAACAACCATTGTTGAAAACCAGGTATTAATAACGGTTAATACAAAAACAGTTGTTAAAACATCATCGAATTACCATTTCGGTCATTGATTATGCGTTTCTTAAACCCTCTAATACGTATTAAATGAGCATAAATATGAGATTAGAAGGAGTTTTAATAATGGTTCTTAAACAAAACTGTTATTAAAACTATATGTTTTTTTAGCATTTTTCTATTTTATTCCTGCCCACATACACAGTTGTATGTTCAAACAATTACCAAATCTGTAATGTAAAACAATATCAATTCATACCAAATCTGCAATCATACCATAATTTCAATCAATCTATAATTGGTATGCATGTCTCAATACACCAACTATACTTAGGAATAAAAATTAGTGGGCATACCACAACTTGGTAGCTCTACACCCCAAAGTAAAGAGTTAACAGATCTAGGCTGGAAGATCGAAAGATGTAGACGAAATACAAACATGAAAATGCATGTAGAATATTTAGATCGCTACCTAATACCAAATGAATGAGTGCACGTGCTTGGCCTATTGGTCTCTAACTTCATCAATTTCATCAACATTGTATTGCTGGCCTCATGCATAGTCATCGGTGAAAAACTACAACGCCCATGTTTCAATTAATATATTGGTAGCCATTAGGTCAAAAATATATATGTCATGATTCATTAATAGAAAAATATGGAAAAGCAAACATACATGGCTTGGATCTATGTTGATCGATCTATTCTGGACTATAAGATCCATTGCTCTACATATAGAGTATCCACAATCATCGTCGTTTTGCCGTTGTAGACACTATCAAATGAATTCAGTTAGCTCTCTAACTATTATATATTAATTTGAATTAAAAAAATACAAAATATTTTTCTTCCTACTTACCATGATAGGTTCATATTGAAGATTCTTTGGGTCTCGAACACCATTCCCACCTCTCCTTTGATATGTCGTCTGTAGTACCCTAATAAATAGAGTTGGATACATAATATTGTAAGTATATATACCTCAAATAATGAAAGTAGAATATATATATATATATATATATATATATATATATATAAATAAGCTAATGAAGTAAGAAGTGAAAAGTATACTAACATGTTGATAAACTCCTTCCCACCACGACGAGCGACCTCAAAAGGCATGTCATAGGTTCGAAGGGAATCAAACACATAAACTTTATTAAGATCAGGTCGGATGGCGTACAAAACCCAATGTTCAGTTGCGAGGTGAGGAATGAGATAGAGCTTTTTGTGTCCCTCAATCAAAATGAGATCCGCTAAATAGTTTATGTGCCTACCCTCTGTTATTGTACTACTGTCAGCTATGTAGTATGGGCACACAAACACAATAGAGGATAGCATTCCCTCCAATGCAGCGTGACTAGCTACCAACCTATATATGGACGACAATAACAATGGATATTTGTTAATAACTAATAACTCATCTAAGAGGCCATAAAAATTCCATTTCTCCAAGAGTACTAAAATCTGAAATATGAAATAATGCTTACGTGACATAAACGGCGACACTCGTGGTTGACATCCATTCCTGATTATAAATATCACTTATGTCAACTGTCGATACCATGTAAGTATCATCGTCCCTTCCAACATACTTAGGACGACAATCAATGGAAATATAATTATTCCCGAGGTAGTTTTGGGCATAGAAATACAATAAAGCTAATGCTGGTGGAGGTTGGCGTATTTCCGAAGAAGGAATCTTTTGTGGGGCAACTGACTTTTCAGATTTAGCTCTCTTTCCCTTAGCAGCGCCCTCTTTTGTGTTGCTCGTTCTACTAGTACCTCTCTTGGTTTACTAGTAGGAGTAGTCTTCTTCTTTGATTCCTTAAATAATAATAATAAACAAAATATGTATTGAGCATATATATATGAAAAAGGTATAAATAGTGTAACTACTAAACAAGGTCGAATGAAGATATCGAATGTCAATACCTCTTCAGTAGTGAGACGTATCTGATCCACAGGCCAAGGCACTAAGCTTCCATGAGCTTCTAGCACTGTGGTTGCCTCATTGCCCTCTTTATAACAAGGCAAGGGCGCACTACCAATGATTGGAGTGTTAATACTCACGGGCCTTGTAATTAGGGCTATGTTGTACCCGTGGACAGTTTGCATTTGGGTACTGTGACTGATGTGGACCCTTCCTTTCGCCAAAAGAGTTGAAAGGTCATTCGCTAACAAGTCACATTTATGCAAACCCTAAACAAAAAAAATTACACATTATTAATTATTTATGACACCGAATACATTTAATAACAATACATAGTTATGTAATGCTTACCTCGGAAAGAGAAGAAAGATGTGCATTAGCTTCACAATTGTCTCTGACACTATTTACATTAGGTATGTGAAGCTGATCATGGTCGACTGAATTGGATGGCTTATACCCTTGAGATTTAATAAATGACAACTCTTGCTCCATTGTTGCCATCCGTTCAAATGCCACGTTCAATTTCTGTGTGAGGATGGTGACTTGCTCATCAGTGTTACGAGAACCACGAGATCGACCACGTACACTCGTTCTTGTAACACCTAATCCAAGACCCCTATGTCTTCCAGGATGTTCTACAATTCCTATAGCCTGTGATACAATGTTATATTGGTCTACCCCCTCCTCACCATCTGACGCTTGAAGTTTATCCTGTAATGTATATAATATATGTAAATTTATCTTACATGAATAAGCATAATATAATAGTTTTCTAAAAGAAAAGTAAGCAGGGTTCCAAATATCTACAAACTTACAATTTTTTTCACTGCAACATCTATATCTTCATTAATATATCCATCTTTTGTTGCTCTAGCCTTCTTCCATAATGTACCAATATTAATGGACGAGGTACATGGGTCTATGTCTTGGGCTATGAGCTATAAATCAAAAAATATTCTTATAATGTACCAATATTATAAAATTCGTCAATACGCTGTAAATAGATAAATCACAAAATACATACCAACTCCTCTTCAAGGCCTACATACCCTTTGCGAGCCATATTATGCTGGTATTTATTCTGTTTTGCAATCTCTTTATTTTTGGCACTTTTTTCCTATGTGACAAGACAAAATATAGTGACATGGTTATTTCAATATTATGCACAATACTAGGATAGATAAAAAAATTTAATTATTATCTAACAAATACCTTAAAATCACCCATAAGACGATATGCAATAAATTGGTTCCAACTTTCTTGATCGATGAAACCGTATCGTTTGGGTGAATTCTACCGTAGAGAACCATCCCTCTTTCTGTACATTTTACTACGAGCTAAATATGACCAAAATGTTCTTAGACGCTCCCCACAATGTCTAAGAAGCCATTTCTTCCTACTCTCTGGCACATTAAACACTCTCTGGATTGTAAGACATATAAATGTATACTGATATTAATGTATTAAAATTAATAAAATTTGACATACAAAAATGATTACATAAAATAGTATATTTACCGTGATTTCCTGCCAAATATGCTCATTATGACCTGTTGGAACCTGCTTCTAATTATTATAGGAGATAGGAACACGGTTATGTGTCACAAGTGAAATGTAAGTCAAGAACATGTCTGCATAAGGGCCAATGGGAAGATTGTAAGTATTCCATCCTGACTCGACCAGTTCTCCTTTATTCCTCATATCTGTGATGATTCTCATATTCGTCGGCCCTCTTTTCCCTTCTTCATCACTGCTGTCCCTATCAATATTTTTATTGGTCATATCTCTAAAAAAATCAATAAATAAATTATGTTAGAATGTTATGTATTGAGCATAATTGAGTAGAAAAATGCATTTTAAAAATCCAAC
Source organism: Tamarix austromongolica (assembly GCA_039764185.1). NCBI lineage: Eukaryota > Viridiplantae > Streptophyta > Magnoliopsida > Caryophyllales > Tamaricaceae > Tamarix > Tamarix austromongolica. Next base: position 31,940,110 of record CM077813.1, on the reverse strand, counting down.
ATAGATATTATATGTTACAATATTATTACCCTCATTGCCTTCTTTTCCTTCTTTTTTCCCCCTTGTTTTCGGATTAGATTCAGGATCTGATACATATATTACTTCACGATGATCATCCTTGACATATATTTCCTCCTCATTAATTGTATTGTTATCATCGTTCAATAATTGAATTGCTTGCACAGCTGAGACACACTCTTTATTCCAATTGGCATCATTTTCATCATCACATTCATTGACATTTCTTTTTTTTTTGTAGATAGTACTACAGACCATCTGTTATCACCAGGGTCAGTGACATAGAATACTTATGTCTCTTGTGATGCTAAGATGAATGGGTCTTGTTTATGCCCTACCCTATTAAGATCTACTAATGTGAATCCATCTTCATATCTAACCCTACTACCGTTATCAATCCATCTGCAGCCGAATATAGGGATTTTAAATACAGTGTAATCTAACTCCCATATATGTTCAATCACACCATAATAATTCATATCTGCATAAGTTGGATTCTTGTCTTTTGCACTAGCAACATGCGTTGCCTCAGCCACTAAAGTCATCCCACTATTCTGCATTGTACTCTTCCCATCTTGTTCTTTTGTATAAAAAGTGCAACCGTTGATCACATAACTGGTATATTGAAAAACTTCCTAACGAGGTTTCTAAGACAACCAATGTAGGGTTTCGGAAATTAAAGTTGGGGAATTTTCGATGAGTGGAATGATGCGATCTCTTATCCAATCAATAAAGGTAAGATTATGTTTATCGCTAATCCATTTCTCAGTATTTGATGGATTTTCAATCCGTAGAGAAATCATATGCTCTTCAATGTATGGCTGGACATCATCACTGTTGTGTAATACATATAAATGTGCTGCACGGAACATGTTAGGGTCTACACGCCCAAACTGTTTGCCTCTAATACCCTATCCTTCAAATTTTCCCGCATGTCGAGACTTAGGAATACCAAGAGCTTCAGCATTTGACAAGTACTTTGTGCAAAACTCAATTGCCTCTTCCACTAGGTATCTCTCAACAATACATCCTTCTAGTCGATATCGATTCTTCACATAACCTTTTATCAACTTCATAAACAATTCAAAGGGGTACATCTAATGCCCATGAATAGGTCCTAACATCTTTATCTCATAAACTAAATGAACAGTTAGATGTACCATAATGTCAAAGAATGACGGTGGAAAATACATTTCAAGTTGGCAAAAAATAATCACAATCCCTTTTTACAAGGTGTCCAAACTATCAGGATGTATAAATTTAGAGCAGACGGCTTTAAAAAACCAACAAAGCCTCGTGATAGTAATTCAAACACGTTTTGGCAAAATTCCACGTATAGCTATCGGCAACAAGTGCTGCATCAAGATATGACAATCATGAGACTTCATGTTAATTAATTTCAACTCTTTCATTGACACGAGCCTTCTGAAATTTGAAGAATACCCTTCCGGAACCTTGACACAATGCAAGAATTCACAAAATGAAATTTTCTCCTTTCTGGAAAGAGAATGACACGCCGGTGGTAAATAGGTTCTTCTTCCGTTGTCTCACGGTGTCAGTTCCTGTCTAATACCCATTTCTTCCATATCCATCTGAGAATTTATCCCATCTTTATTCTTGCGTGGAACATTAAGTAATGTACCAACAAGACTGTCACATATATTTTTCTCAATATGCATCACATCAAGGGCATGTCTCACGTAGAAAGATTCCCAATAAGGAAGGTTGAAGAATATTGACATCTTCTTCCAACCAACTGATGGAGGGTTATCTTTATTCTTCTTCCCAAACTTGACACTCAAATGTTTCATCTTCAGCCACACTTGTCGACCCGTCAACGGGATTGGTGCCTGCCCTTCTTCTCGAAATCCATTGAACGCTTTTCTTTGCCTATGATAATGATGATTCTTCGGTAAAAACCTACGATTCCCAAGGAACACAATCTTTTGGCCACGTGTTAGCTGAACAAATGAAGTATTCTCCTCACATATCGGACATGCATAATGGCCTTTCACACTATAACCTGACAAGTTGCCATACGCCGGAAAATCATTTATAGTACAGAATAACAATGCTCTCAAAGTGAAATTTTCTTCACTATATGCATCAAATACTTCAACGCCCATGTCCCATAAGAACTTCAAATCATCAATCAAAGGTGCCAAATAAACATCAATATCATTCCTAGGTTGGTTTGGCCCAAAAATGAGTAAAGACAACATCATATACTTGTGTTTCATATAGAGCCACGGAGGTAAATTGTATATAACCAAAATCACTGGCCATAAATTGTAGCTCCCTTGATTGTGCGGATTCATTCCATCAGTAGAAAGTGTAAGGCGCACATTTCTTGCTTCTTTACCAAATTCAGGAAACAACCCATCAATCGCCATCCATTGTGGAGAGTCAGATGGATGTCTAAGAAGCCTGTCATCTATCTTGTCATCAGCATGCCATCTTAGGTTCTTGGCATCTTCAATATCATTAAACATCCGCCTTAATCTTGGTATTATAGGAAAATACCATAACACCTTAGCGGGCACCTTGTTATTCTTGTATCATGGTGCTTTGCATTCAGGATTAGGATAACTATCCAAAGATGTATTGTCATTGCGATATAAAATACAATCATTAGGGCATGCATGTATCTTCTCATAGCTCATGCCCATAGAGGATGCATTGTCATTGTGATATAAAATACAATCATTAGGGCATGCATGTAGCTTCTCATAACTCATGCCCATAGAGGATAGAATCTTCTTCGCTTCATACGTAGGATCGGGTAAAACATTATCATTAGGAAGCATATCCTTCGCAAGTGACAATAATTCTATGAAACTCTTATCACTCCATCCGTTACATGCCTTTAAGTTGTACAACCTTAAAGTAGCGGATAATCGTGTAAACGTCTTACAATCACCGTACAAAGGTTTCTCCAAGTCATTCAATAACTTCTCAAACATTTTTGGACAATCCCGAATACTTTCTTCAACCTTTTGAGTCATCTCCTCTAACGAATGTCCCTCATAGTTATCAAATGATGATCCACTACTATCCCTCCTAACATCGTCATTTTCATATTTAGACTCTGTTTCCCTATGCCATATCCAACAAGTGTAACTTGTATCAATTCCATACACAAATAAATGATCTCTCAAATCATTAGCGTTGACACGTTGAATATAAGCACACTTCAAACAAGGACAGACTATTCTACTAGAGTCCTGAGCATGTTCAACTGCAAACTTGATGAAAAACTCCACTCCTTCGTTATATTCTCTAGACACACGATTTGCAGACAACCATTTCCGATCCATAGTTTTTGAATCTAGATATATCCCACATGAAAGTAATTATTAAAAATCAATTGAATTATAAGTTTAATAATTCTCAGATCACTCTTGCTTAGAAAGAATTAATCTCAAATGTATCATGCTATTCTGTATATATATATATACGAATCATGCTAACAAGTTTCCAAAATTATATTAATATTGATCAATGAAACTCCTCATACTTACAAAGAGTTCATATATATATATACATACATACATACATACATACATAGAAAAATATTGTACAATTAATATTTCAAATAACAAAAGATATACATACTACAAGATTTAAGCAATAGCAGCACTATATACATCAAAATGTTGCTACAACTCAAATACCTAAAAAACGAAAAACTCATATCTCTAAACTAAATCCCCCGATAGCCCCGTCGAGCCCGAATAAAAACTATAACTCTGAAAGTCCATTCATCATGATACATCATTTGATCCCTGACATCATCGTAAGAGAGTATACTCACGGATACTCTAGGGTAACCGAGGTGGATACTCTGAGGCAAGCTATGACGATACCTTCACTCATCATCGATGACCATCAGTTCTCTCGATATCCTATCATACTCTCTAGCAAATAGCTCACCCTCAATAAATCTTGGGTGTGGTGCATCAGTGTGGTAGACAAACCACTGCAAAAAAGTAGACGTAGTCAATGCCCATGGCTCTATCTGAGGCAGGGTCAACAGAAGGTGATAAGATCTGAAATGGAAGGGATGATAGGATGAGCCACTCGCGTACAAATGACATAGCTCGTCATATAACCATATCACATGAGTCCATACATCTGTATGTGGCGCCATATGAAATACATTGGAGGGTATGTCATCTCACTACCTACAAATGAGAACAACTAAATCTTATCATCAAGGTTGTTCTCGAAAGGATCTAAATTACAGAATATGTAAATTGATCTTCAACTAGGTAGACAAATCATAAATATATTCTACCAGATCATAACCAACTATGTAAACCTAACAACATCAAACTATTTAAAATAAGGACATAATCTTTAGTTATATATTTAACAAACTGGCTAAACATCAAACTATCATCAAATCATTCAAGCTATGCATAGTAAAATCAAGTAGATATTAATAAGATAATATATATATATATATATATATATATATATATATACACACATATATACATATATAGTACAACCTAATAAATCCTATATGATTATTATTATTATTATTATTATTATTATTATTATTATTATTATTATTATTATTATTATTATTATTATTATTATTATTATTATTATTATACACAATTATTCATCTCTATTTAATTTTTATCACAACACCGATGCCCAACCAACCTCCTCAACTTTTCCCTATGCACAATACCCTTATCCTTAGAATTTTTCCCTATAGCCCTAGTTTATATTTAGTATAATAAACGATAAACCCTAACCCTCCCCCTCCCCCTAACCCTAATCCTAACCCTAACAATAATTAACCCTAATAAATTATAATAAAAACTAACACTAAACCTCATAAGATAATGATCCTAAACCTATAGCTAATCCTAACCCTAACACTAACCCTCCCTCTAACCCCAACCCTAATCCTAACCACAATTATTTTAGATTATATATACACATCTTATATATAAATATATATACATATAATAGAACACATATAAACACACATTTTACGGAATATAAATACACATGATCTGCATAATAATGTGAGTGCTAAAATATATATATATATACACACCTTAATTTTATACTTAGAATGTACATATCTTATGATAATAATATATTTTTTATGCTTGTGGATTCTCTTAAGATAATAATACATATTTTTATAAAATAGATTATAAACACATTTATATATATATATATATATATATATATATATATATATATATATGTAAATTAAGGTCTCGGCCACAATAAAAAAAGGACAACAAAATTTTTCACCAACACATCAAACAATAGATTTTCAAACAACAAACCGCAAGTTACAATAATAAACAAACACAACCTCTTTGGTGCAACATGCATGCATTTATATATATATATACACATATCAGTAGAGACAAATTAAGCAATGAGGGAAGAACAAACACATACGTAAAGGGAGCGATGGCATGCAAGTTGAGAACGGCAATGACGAAGGTACAAATGCTGGCTACGTTCGCAAGAATGACACCACGCACATGGAAAGCCAAAATGGCAGAGGGATGGTGGTGAGATGGTAGTGCGACGGTTTCCCCTAATTCAAAGGAGCCAGAGCGGTGGTGCAAGGGTTTTCAAGAGAAATAGAGTACGAGAGGGAAGTGGTAGAGTCTGAAATTTTTGGCACGAAATAGAACAAAACAAAATAAAAGGAATTTTTAATAACAGTTCTTACAGGAACCGTTATTAAAAAGTTGCCAATTTTGACAACGGTTCTTGTTTGAACCGTTATTAAATCATGTTTTAATAATGGTTTTATGTCAACCGTTATTAAAATTTCCGTGCAAAATTTCACCTTTCACTTTAATAACGATTATTACCTACAACCGTTATTAAAACTTCCCGCACATTAATTTTCACGCATTTGACGACGGTTTTCGAACCACCGTTATTAATGTCCCGTTATTATTTCCTGTTTCCATAGTAGTGTATATTACAAGGTTTAGGACATAGAGAGTACAAAACAGGAAAGTTAAACGTCTAAATTTTGCTAGGCTAGGCTAAATAAAATAAGAACTCCTAGTTGATCCAATCAGTCAACTTTCTAAATGATGCTGCTAATATAGCCTATTGCTTCTCCAGATTTTAGGATAATTTTAGGGGCTCTTGATCACATCATAATGGTCTTCTCAAATTTTGTAAATCTAGCACAAATGTTGGGGTTCCAACTAGTGAAAAACAACCGAGATTAATGGCATGTGGAGGTGGTGAAAGGTGGTGGGAATGTGCAAAAATGTGGAGCCATTTAATAGCCATATTTTGGGGTGTCTAGTTGAGCTATGAATCATGTAGAAGTTAGCCATGCATACGTAAAAGGGTGTGGATTGGTTTGGCTTGCATAGCTAACGATAGTGTAATTAATTATTAACCCAAAAGGGAAGAGTTTTGAACTCCTCTACTTTGAAAAAATTAATAAGCAGATTATCTTGGGTTTGGGCATGTTGGGATGCTCATGTCTCATATATGAGAATGAATTCTTTGCCATCATATGAAGTTTTGAGATATGGAGTCATTATTTGAGACCTAAACCATTTGTGTTACATTATATTCATGAAAGTTTGAAATATTTACATGGTAAAAAGAAAATAATTCCTAGATACAAAAAAAATTAGGTAAAATTATTACCATTTCTTTATGTTCTAAGTGAAACACTTTAATGGAAGAGAAAACATAGTGGTTGATGCTCATTTTAGAATATTTATCTTATTTGTCATGTTAGATGCCAAATTCTTAGGATTTGAAATGTTAAATGAAATGTATCCTAACGATGAAGATTTCTTTAAGAATATATGGCATTCAAAGAAAATAAAAACCGATGTAATTACATGATACATGATAGATTCTTATTTCAACTTAATAGACTTTGTGTACCGAGGTTAAGTATAAAGAATTTGCTTATCAGAGAGGTATATGAAGGCATTATTTTAGGCCATTTTGGTACTAAAAAAACCTTCAAAATATTACCAAAAAATTTCCATTCTCCACACATGATAAAAGGTGTAAAAATTATAATAAATCGATATGTTACTTGTAGAAATGAGTCACAAAGGTTTATATACACCATTACTTGTACCTAGTCAACTATGAGAAGGAGTTAGGATGAAATTTATCTTAGAGCTTCCTAGAACACAAAGAGGTATGGATTCTATTATGGTTATGATAGGTAGATTTTGTAAAATGACTTATTTTATTACATACAACAAGACAGCTGGTGCTAATTTGTATTTTAACTATAAGACTTCAAGGTATACCTAAGAGTATTATTTCATAAAAATATTTCAAGTTTCTTTGTTATTTTTGCAAAATATTGTGGCACATATCATTTATTACTTCACATCATCAAAACAAAATGATGGACAAACTGAAGTTACTAACTATATTCTTGTAACTTTATTAAGACGGTTGGTAATTAATAGTATTAGAGATTAGGATATTAAGTTAGCTCATATAAAGTTTTCTTATAATATAATTCCTTTAAGGACTACACATTTGATTCCATTTGAAATTGTGTTTGGAGTAAATCATTATATACTAATTGATATGGTATCCTTAAGGAAAGGTGAACTTAAAAATTATGATGCTAAGGAATGAGTGGAGTTCTTCTAAAAAATTCATTAACAAATTAAGGACGACATAAAATGAGCTAATGAAAATTATCAAAAACAAGCTAATAAATATTGTAGTCAACAGGTATTTTTACCTGGGTATTTAGTATGATTAAATATATGTAAAGAAAGACTTCCAAATCTAAGGACACATAAAATAGTGTCAAGAGCAGATAGACCATTTAAAATCCTTAGAAAATTTGGAGAAAATAATTATAAACTTGAACTGCCTGAATCATATGGCGGCGTTTCAAGGACATTCAATGTGGGTGATTTGTCTCTCTGTTTTAGTGATATCAATTTGAGGATAAATTCTATTTAATTTAGGAAGAATGATGTAGGTGCATCCCCATAGATGATCGTCATGAGGATAATAATTTGGCATAATTTATTATGGAACCAACCATATTATGTGTCTTTGATAATAATATTTTGACTAAACTTATGATATTAATTTAAATCATTCTTGTCGGTATGTAACTTATTTGAAAGAAGAAGATCAGTCTATTTAATAATACAGGATACTTAAAATTTTCACATGTTACAAGCTATTACAAAGGAAGCTACTGTGCAAACAGTTAAGTCAATAAGACTTAGTCAACCTTTCAAATCAACATCATTATTCTAATTAAGATTCTTGTTAATTGTTTTTATGTACTATTTATCTTACATTTTTATAATGAATCATGTAATATATAAGATATAAATATGTTGCAATACTAGTTTATATGCTAGTTAGCCATTTGTGTGTTATGTGGCTAAATTAGTGTGCTAGTTAGTAATGGTGTATACCCATATATATACATGTGTCGACACATTATAACATGGTGGATGGTTGAGATATTGAAATATATTACAAGTAATTTACTTTGATAATTTTCTCTTTGCGATTGCATAATCCTTTCTAAGATTACATGGAGTAATCTTAGATAGGAAACATTCAAATTTGAGTTCTTGTTCAATTCTTTTTTTAAATTCTTGCTTGAATCTCCCAACTTCTTCTTCCAAATTGGGTATCTGATTATCCTATTTCATCTACGTTCACATTAATCTTCACCGGTCCTTGAAGAATCGTGTCACATACCAACTAAAAGAGGAATATTATAGATGTTTTATAATTTGTTGTTAATTAAGTAGGTAGAAAGTCTATAAAATAAAGGGATTTATTAGAAAAAATTGTGAATAAATATTCAATATCATGAACATTTTTGGAAAATTTCTGAATAAACTTGGAAACACACACACACACACACACACACACACACATATATATATATATTTGGTATTAGAGTTGTTTAGAAACTCAAATGAATTTGAAGGTATGAAAATGGCAAAACTATATAATAATGAAACTAATTATGTTATGATATAGCAATTCATATATATATATATATATATAAGGCAATGAGTTTCAAGTGATTTGGTTAATTGAATGAGTTAAAAGTATTCAAATAAGATTAAATTGCAACATGTAAAGACTAAATATCAAAGATGCTGCTGCTTGAATTGCACATTCACACAATTGTAAATGTTTAACAGTTTTGACACAGTTAGTAGATAACATCGTGATATGATAAATGCCCTATGGGAGAAGGATGCACTTAGACATACTTGGAAATAATACAAGAACTGAGTCACTAGTGAAACTTAGATGTGATGCGTGAAGAAAAATCCTTCTATTACAAGGCTCAACCAACTCATCTATTAGTTTTCAGATTTTTATTTAATCAGTATCCTCACGTCAAGTGAAATAGTATTTGTTAAGGCGCCTTGAATACAAACGCGGCCGCACAACCGAGAGTGTGCCCGGAACATGGAGAGATTGACTCGTTTGTTTATCAAACTATTTCATCCTCACAGCAAGTTCGGGTCTAGGACAGTGGCTCCGGCTCAAACCAACAGAAAATATCTGGCCCTACCCAGATACTTGTGGTGGGCAGAATAGATTCTCTCTACGCAGATACGGACCAACTGTGCATTTACGGAACAATCCTAACCCTAACCCCAGGGCAAATCGCACATAAAATTATCGCCATAAAAGCATATATATATATATATGACGACTATATAATATAGCGATCATCTCTCGTATAATCTGCTGAAATTAAGCATTAAAATAACCATATAATACTAGCTTATATTTCCCTCTGGAACAAACAAGGTATTAGTAGTTGTGGACAGTGTCAACAATTTCCAACATTTAAGCCTTCCGCCTCCCCTCTCTCAAGAAAAAACAACAAAAGAGGAGAAAAGCATCAACGCCTAGATAGATAGCTGACATTTGAAATTTAATGATACCTCCTGATATTTATCAGTGTAGTAATAAAATCAAGCGGTGTGAAACAAAAGAAGAATGTAAGTTTTACTAACGATTAAATCAAATCGATTTATCATTTCTCAAATTAATGACCTTAAAATGAGTCTCAGATCCTTTTTATCTGTCCGTCGAGTAAAACGAAAATCAACCTCCTTGAGATTCTTTCTATTCTATATATATTATAAATAGCTAGCTAGCTAGCAATTTGCATGCAACCGCAGGATGCTAGATGTTGACACATGTAGCTAGTTTATGACTATAATAATGATGATGCTGCATTAATAATACTATTTATTTCTATTATTATAATAATTTTAATATAATAGCAAAAATCAAAAGCCAAAGAACAAAGGATCACCATAATCCCAAAGTCCGGCAGCAGTAGTGTGATAAAGATCATCTGCAACGTCTTCATTCCACAAGTCCGGCCAAGCAGGAGCCGGCGATCCAGGAGCTAAGCTCCTCGTTATGGTTGGATCCGGGTCATTGTTGAGAATCATGGGCTGCTTGGACATGGATTGAGAAGAGAAAGCCAGGCTTGAGTCAACCGAACCCACTAACCTACTTATCTCATCACAATAATTGCGGGCCTTGCTCCTTTGCTGCTGCTGCTGCTGTTGTATCTGATGATATTGATTTTGACCACTATTTGGATCCAATATCATCAGATTCTGTACTTGCGATTCCAAAATATCATTATCATTGTTATAATAATAACTAGTATTGTTGAAGGCTTCGACTATTTTTGGTTGATGATACGAGGTTGTTTCCTCCATCATCATCATCATCGACCTAGTACCTGTACTCTGCTGATCCGTTAATGGCTCTAGCACCCCATTTCCATGATCAGGATGACCCACTATGTTCAAGACATTAATTTCCTCTTGCTCCTCATCAACTTTTGATGCCATCTGCTGCTGTTGCTGCTTGTGGTTTTGGTGATGATCTTCGATCTGTACTACCGGTGACTGTTGTTGCTGATTCTCATATGGCTGTTGTTGTGGTTGTTGCGGCGCTTGTCGCCATCGTGTCGGTGGGCCGCTTGCTACGTTCATATTAGGGAAGAGGACAGACGATGACGATGTCCCAAGATCAACCTTCTTATAGAATATGTACGGAAAACCATATGGAAAATAAGCTGCTGCTGAGGCAGCGGCTGTGGTGGCAGTCGCACCAGCTGGAAGGCAGGGAGCGCCTTCCGTGCTGCAGAACGCAAAAGCTAATCCAGCCGCGGGTTTAGGCAGCAAAGGGCGGAGCGTTTGAGTCGACGAAGAAGAAGAAGACGAAGATCCGCGGCCAGAAGACGCTGAAGTTGATGCAACCGAAGAAGATGAAGGAGCAGAAGGCTGAAGATTGAGCTGAGCGCGTGAGCCATAGAGTATAATAGCAGCACGGTCATAAGCGCGTGCGGCATCTTCAGCGGTGGAGAAAGTGCCGAGCCATTTCCTTGTTCTCTTTCTAGGTTCTCTGATCTCCGCCACCCACTTTCCCCAACTCCTTTGTCTCACGCCCCTGTAACGGAACTTATTGTTGTCCGGACCTCCTTTTCCTCTTCCTCTCTTGTTCGTTGTAGCAGTGGCAGCCGCTGTAGTGGTTGCGGTGCTGGTGGCATGAGCGGCAGTGGTTGTGGATAAGGTGGAGGAAGAGGAAGGAGACGAGTTGCTACTGTTGCTTTTGTCGGTGCTATTATTATAATTGTTATTACGAATTTCTGAAGTGGTGTCTGATTGGGTTGTGTGATTTTGGGAAGAGGGAAGGAACTGGGCATGCATAGTCTTCTGAGAAGATGGGGGAGAGAGAGAGCTTTAACAGATGGATGGATAGTACCAAGGCTGATAAGTAAAGATGGATGGATGGAGACTCAGAGAAAGAGAGATGAGTACAGAGGAGTGGCCTCGTTCTTCGGGGTGGAGTAAGAGAGGAAAAGAAGGGTAACAAGCTAAGTCTGTAAATGGCGGAACGAGGCGGTGGTCATTATGTATTATCATGTACAGAAAAATACCCTGCGATGCTGTGGACCTTATCGTAAATTAGTTTATTAGTATTACAACTGGTTCCATTTACGCTCCGGTTTGTAGAAAGTCCAGCAGTAGAAAAGGAAATGTAGGGGGAAGAAAAAAAAATTAATTTTTTTATTTAATTGTTGGAAATTTTTTTGTAGAAAATTAAATGTTTGGAAAATATATTTTTTAGTGTTTGTTATATAAAAAGAAAATTTTGAAAAAAGTTGAATATTACTATTTAAATTTTTTTATATATTTAATAAAAATTAAAATATTACATCAATACATAATTTTTTTTATAAATTTTAAAATAAAATTATAATAATTGTATGAATTCAATATTAATTTCAAATTTTTTTAGAAAAATTCTAAAATATTACATGTATAACTAAGCATAATTTTTTTTTAATAATACTTGTAATATGTCAATAACATTTAAAAATTTCTACTAATATGAGATAGAGTAAGTAAAAATAAAATAAAATAAATCATCCTACTTTATTCACCAATATAAGAATTTAAAAACCAAAGCTCATACAAACCAAGAAAGTTTCTAAATATTAATATATCAAGATCTCCAAAAAAAATAATGTATATTAACAATTCATAGTTATTAGTTACTAACTAAACAAGCCATAATGGTACATTAGAATCTTCAAAAATGCTAGAACCGAACCCTTCACATAACCATATGACTCTATCCTTGGGTGGAAGACCAAGAAATATACGAGCGGCATTGATATTTGCTACAACCTTGGTATAGATTTCTATAGCTAGAACTTTCTTTAACCCTTCCACCTTTTAAGCTTAGAATACAGCTCAAATTAAGTAAAATTACGTGGATTTTCTCTATCATGGAACTGCTACAAGTGCATCCATCCCTTGTTTTAAAGCCTCCATCTCTTTTGATACGTAATCTCTCAACTTTCTTTTCTTTATGGCTCTTGATCCAAATGCACCAGCCAAAGGAGAGTTTACATGATTATGTTGTTCTTTCTTAGTGCTTCGATCATTAGTTGTTGTTTCTTTATGTTCTTGTCTCTTTGAGTGCATATGCCTTTCTTTCGGACCAATGGAAAAACTTCCAATTGCTCGGTCCTTGGCAAATAAAATATCTAGCCTATAATAATTTTGAATAGGCTTATAGAGAAGAGGTTTTGCATCAAGATGAGCCTGTAAAAAAAAATAATTTACATAAATTTAAAAACAGTAACAATTAGCAATGACAGTAAGAATGAGAAGGTTTAAGACTTACCAATATATACCTTTTCCCATACTTGTAATACCCCAAATTGAGCGGAGTGTTATAAGGATTAATTTAGCTACTTATATCAACATGGTATACCATCCTTTTGGTGTTCTGTTCTAAAGAACTCTACAGTTAAGGGTGTTGGCCGTGGAGTAGTTTTAGGATGGGTGACCCTCCTGAGAAGTTTTAAAATTTTCTGAAAATTTCTCAGGAAGTGCATGAATGAGGATAAAGCGCGCTGAAAGGACTCGTGTTGACCAGTGGGGCTAGCTGATTAATCCGAAAGCACTCTAAGGTATCTCCCGCCTGGTCATATCGACTCGGGGTGTTACAAATGGTATCAAAGCGAAACCGCGACCGTGAGCTAAACTTGGATGACCCAGATAGCCACCTAGCAGGACGATTCTTGGGATAAACTGTATTAAGACATATATTTGTTGAGGTGCAATGAGGATGTTGCGTTCTTTGAGTGGAGGTGCATGTAATACCCCAAATTGAGCGGAGTGTTATAATGATTGATTTAGCTACTTATATCAACATGGTATATCATCCTTTTGGTGATTCTGTCCTGAAGAACTCCACAGTTAAGCGTGCTGGCCGTGGAGTAGTTTTAGGATGGGTGACCCTCTTGGGAAGTTTCAGAATTTTCTAAAAATTTCTCAGGAAGTGCGTGAGTGAGGACAAAGTGCACTAAAAGGACTCGTGTTGATTTGTGGGGTCGGCTGATCAATCCAAAAGCATTCGTATCCCCCGCCTGGTCATATCAACTCGGGGTGTTACAATACTGTTGTATCAGCTTCCATCATTTAGGTAGATTAATTAAAAATAAACCTACTCATTTGAAGAACGTAGATGCTAAGGCATGATTCTTCTTTAGGGTCTTGATTTGGTTCTTTATATGGCTAACCAAGAAACCAAGCCCAAACTGATCACTAACTCCTTTAGCAAAGTAAGTGTATGCCATTCTTGAAAATGAACCACCTATTTTCTAACCTAAGTGCATCTAATCAGCCAATAAATCTATCAGAAATGTATCCATGTCTTTATCCCAAGTCAAAATTTTCTTCTCATTTGATGATGTGTCATCACTAAAGGGTTCCTACACAAAAAATTGTAAACCATCTAAAAATCATAACTTATTAGATAATCAATAACACAAATAATATAAAAACTTATATAAGAATTTTTATTCCAAGTACATTTTCATTTAGAACACTTGTTGAATAAAATATTTTTCCTACATGAATTTAACAATAATAATGTTAAAAAATAATAATATATCCACCATTATCTATTTAAACCATATTTCCACATTAAAGTTATAATTCCATCTCTTAAATGCTCAGCTTCTTCACACTCTTCTATTAAACTTGATGGCTTAACATCTACTTGGGTGTTAACAATTCTTATCTCATTATCAACCTCTAAAATTAATCTTTTATCTATATCTACTCCCATGAGATAGTTATGTAAAACACATCAAGCTAAAATCATGTCTGCTTGACTTTGAACATGATAGAATGGTTCAGTTCCACTTCCTAATATTGGGAAGCATTTCTCCAAAACCTAAATTTTAAGAATTATAGTTAAATAAGGATTTATTAGGAAAATTAATTAAATTAATTATTTTAATAAAATAAAAAGGAATTTATTTAGGGAAAATTAACAGGGAATTATAAATATTTTAACTTGAGGAAATTTGAGGGTTTTATTAATTAAAAATTGAATTAAGGAAAATCTTTCAAAAATCTGAAAAAATTTTTGAAAAGAAGGGAATTTAATATATTTTTATTTAAATATTATTATTTTTAAATATGCCCAATTATCAAAATAACCCAAATAACCCAACCCACTTATTTTTCTTTTCCATCTTTCCTTTTCCTTTTTCTTTCTTCTTTTTCTTCCTTTTCTTTCTTTTTCTTTTCCCTTTCTCTCCTTTTTTCCCTGAGTTGGGCTAGCCTACCTCACGAGTCACGATCCAACCCTCCTTCTTTTCTTCTTCTCCTTTGGCAGCCTAACATGTCGTGCCTCCCCCATCCTATTCCGATTTTCCTTTCGTTCTTTTTCTTTCTTTCCTTCCCCCAGACTGCCCGATCCACATCTTCTTCTTCTTCCTCCTCCCTTCTTCTTCCTCGTCAACCTACAACTACCTATATGGCCAAAAATCCTGCCGAAAACTACGCACAATTTCTGCCCATCTCCCCCTCTTTTCCACGTCGACTCATCGGACACTCCTGCCTGCCCACTTCTCCCCTCCCCTCCCATGTTTTCCCCCTCTCTCATTGCCACTCGCAGACCACGAATGGGGAGTGTGCCAACTGTCGTCATCGGCTGGTGCCCACTCCTGCTTGCCACTCTCCCATCTTCTTTTTGACCCTAACTTCTCCTTTAGCCTATAAATACCCCCCATAGTAGCCTTTAATCGATTTTTTGGCTTGAATCTAGAAAGAACCATCTTGTGCACCACCGCAACTTCAGACGCCCTTTCCTCCGCCATCGATTAACTACGCCGCCTGCTCTACCTACCTAAGTCTTCCCTACACCACCCTCTAACTAACCGCACCACCCTTCTCCCTCAAATCTTCTTGCACGAACCACCCCAGCCGTGCAAAGTTCCTTCCCTAATAAGCCAAATATTTGCCTTGCCAGCCTTCGCACCACTGTCCACCACCACATATGCCACTATCACTACCTTCTACACCACCTAAAAGCAGCTACCAACCCTCATCTACCTTTCCCTACCCTTCTTTTCCCTTTCCTCCCTCTCCTCCTCTCTTTCTTTTCTTCTTTTCATTTTGGCCACCGCCATTAGCTGCGCCACCACCCACACTTTACACCCCTCAGTCTAGATTACCACTAACACCCCTACTTCTACCCTCCTTCCTCCTCTTTTATTCCCAACCACCGTTGCCATCGCCATGCACCACCGCCGGTGCCACCTCTCTCCACCAGCCTAAGGTGGAACTGTAAACCCTCTCAACCCTTCTTCCCTATTTATTTAATCTTATTTTATTTTAGTTCAATTTTTAACCTATTATTTGATTATTTTTATTATTATTATGTCTTATTAGGGCCGAGACCCTATTTGACTTATTTATATTATTAGTTTCACATTTTTAATATTATTAGTATTATTATGTCTTTTATTGTTATCATCATCATCATCATCATCATCATCATCATCATCATTATCATTATCATCATCATCATCATCATCATCATAATCATTATTATTAGTATTATTATTATTATTATTCATTTTATTACCATTATTTATTTAGAAGGCTGAAGCCCTACTTTATTTATACTATGCGCATGCTACTATTTTTATTATTAATATTAATATTAATATTATCATCATCATCATTATCATTATTATTATTATTATTATTATTATTAGAAGTAGTATACATTAATATTAATATTATTATTATTATTACTAATGGTACTGTTACTATTTTGGGGTAGGGTCAGGAACCCTACCTTATATTACTTTCGGTTAGTTGTTGCTGTTGTTTTTGTTATTATTATTATTATTATTATTATTATTAGAAGTATTATTATTGTTATTATTATTATTATTATTATTTTTAATTCCAATTATTATTTCATTATGATTATTTTTAATATTTTTATTAATGATGCCCTAATGATATTATTAGCATTATTTTGGTGAAAGGTTGAAACCCTTATCTCACCATCCATTTTGACTCATATTAATATTATTATTAGTATTTCTAGTATTATTATTACCGTTATTACTAAAATGATGTTATTTTATTAAAAACTTAGTCTTAGAATAAGTTAGTAAATGATAGTATGTTTGGTAGGAGGGAATCTATTTCTAGTTTTTACCTCATATAGGTGAGACCATTCAAAGCCCTAAAGAGGGATAAGAACGTGCTCCAAGACCGGTGTCGTTGTAGGTAAGAGGTAACTAAGGTCGTTTGTGTATTTTGTGTTTTACATGCCATGCATGCTATGTGATATGAACTATAATGTATTTCATATGTATTTGTATACCGTTCATATATGCAGCATGATGAAGAGTTGAGGTAAGTTCGTGTAATAAATTATGGCATATTTGTTATGTTTATGAGTTGTGTTTTTATTGTGATGTGGTGTGGCCCATAAGACATGGATGATAGGTTTTTTAATATGATGATAGGGAGTGGATTGTTGTGGGGTCGACTTGTGTGTTATATGACCATGCATGGTGGAATCTAAAGATAAATGATGGAATTTAAGGTTGCATGTGAATTTAGGGTTTCATGTGTGAGCGTAAGGTTTTGCATGAAAAAGTTCGAACGTTTGCATGAGGGAAAGATTTTTGTATTGAAAGTTGATATGGGGTGTATGGAAAGTATTGAACACTTTGGGTGAAAAATAGTATGTCGAACATTATAAGGGTATGGAGGAGACTGAGTTAGGGTTTGGAGTGATTAACTATGGGTTTTTGTGATTAACTAGGGTTTGGAGTGCCTACTTATGGTTTGTTGTGATTAACTAGGGTTTGGAGTGGTTAAATATGGTTTTTTGTGGTTAACTAGGGTTTAGAGTGGTTAACTATGGTTGGTTGTGGATAACTAGGGTTTGGAATGATTAACTAGGGATTGGTGTGGTTAACTAGGGTTTGATATAGCTAACTAGGGTTTGGTGGTAACATGTGTGTACTTGGTGTATAAAGTATGATAATGAATATAGGATCTATGGGTTGTGGAAAAAATGGGGTGTTAAAATGTCTTGGGTTGTGGGAAGTGGAGTAGGATGGATCATGTAGACTTAAATTAGGGTTTTATGGAGAAACCCCTAAAGTGTGGTAACATGTGCACTTGGAGGTGAATAAAAGTGGTCCATAACCCACATATATGGGAGATGGGTTCTAATGTGAGTTAAAATAAGGAGGGAGGATGTAAGGTCAAGTTAAAGAGTGTTTGAGTCTCATAAGGTGGGACGAGACTTTTGGAGGGTAAGAACATTAGAAGTTAGACATACATGTTTGAGTAAAAGCTTCAAATAAGATACTTACGACATTAATCATTAAAAGAGAAAGACTATTGAGCCAAGTCTAGCCAATCCACCAGTTAGGAATAGTGGTTAGGGTTTTTACCCTATAAGTAACCGATACATCGACGAATAATAGTGGTTAGGGTAGGATGCCCTATAAGTGACCGACCCACCAGCTATAATAATGGGGTATCCCGAGCTCAAGAAACACAAACTAGAGTTTTTCTTAGGCACATAAAAGATACTAATTACTTATAGTGGAACACTATACAAGCAGGAATTAAATCGATGCACCGGTAAGAAATAGTGGTTGAGGTTTTACCTTATACATGACCGATCCATCGGCTATAATAATAGTTAAGGCATGATGCCCTATAAGTGACCGAGCCACCATCTAAAATAGTGGGAGGTTCCTGTACTCGCATGGATTGATAAAGAGCATGGTGTGAAATGAATATCGAAAAGAGATTATAATTTACTATTTGGAATAAATGGGCCTTTATATGTTGGCTAGAATGTTCATATGTTGTATATTATCTTGCATGATTTTATGTACCTTATGTGTTGGCCTTAGTGCTCGGTTACCTTACACAGTACGTAGCGTACTGATCACCCTTATTATAGGTGTTGCTCATTCCCACGAGTAGAAGGCCCATCTGACGTGTTGCAAGTAGGAGATGTTTTCTTCGATGCTATTGATGTCCATGGGACATCAAGAAGGGCCGAGTGATGGTCTGGGTTGGTTCGAATATTAGAGCTGAGTGGACGGTTTCTTTCCAATGATGTTATTATTTTTTTCACCATCTTTTCTATGTATCGGTTTCTCTGAATTAACTCTAATGAATGTAAACATTATTTCTATTCTTGGAGCTTTATTTTCGTACTTCGGATTATGTAAAGATTTTAGCATATTCTGATTTGCGTATTTATGAACCTTGGTTTATGTATTGATGTGAGTTGATGAAAATATTTTCTTAGCCTTAGCACTTGATACTAGAACGGTAGGAATGAATCGGTCTAGTACTAAGTGTGACGGTAACATCTCCATAATTTATGGGTTTTAAATTTAGAGGTTTTTGAAAAAAAATAGTAAATTTTGGGGTGTTACAAAGCATGCCTTAGATTGAAAAGCTGCCTTGTACTCTAAGGATGTTGAATGCTATATTCCTTGAGATGGTATTGAGTATCGCAATATAGTGTAATAAATCCAGCCTTCAACTAAAAACCCACATCTCCTAAGTAAAATTTACCTGATGGCACTACCAATTTGTTCATATCTCTAGATTAAGCATTGTTTAGTATCCTTGAATCAGATGTCGATCCTTCCCATCCCGGCAGCACATATTGTAACAACCCCAAATTTTGAAACTTAAAAATTTTGTTTTAAAAAGTTAATAGCAGAAGTTAAAACATAAAACATGGGGATTTCATGCTACATCCAACATAGAAGAGGCACTCCTAATACCCAGTCCATGTTGGGTGCAAGGTAAAAGTAACCTCATACCTAGGAATCAGCTGTGGAAAGCACTTGATTCTTCCATGATATTGGATACAAAAAAGAGAGAAGGGAATAAATAATGAAAATAGATGACTATGAATCCAAAGAGACAGATTAAGATATCCAAATAACCATATCCTTTACCAATACATTTAGCACTCACCCATGGCAAGCACAACAGGCTAATCAATCATCAAACACCTACAAAACAAGGCAGGTCTGCTCGTGGGAATTAGTAGCACCCATAAAAGGGATGGTCAGTACGCTACATACTAAGTAAGGGAACAATACTATCAAAAATAGGAATACAAGTAGCACATGCTTTCACATTAATTGATAAAGAAAATACAACCAAGTAAATGAGCATCTTATAAAGCATAATACAATCCAGATCCTTTTATTAAGTATAGCCCATTTTCATTCTTTTATGTGTGATGAGTTTAGGACCCCACTATTCTTAAACTGGTGGAACAGTTTAAAACTTCTTGGGGATAACACTCCCGAGCCACTATTCTTTCCGGTGGAATCTAGGTGATAGCATCTTCTCGGAGCAGAACTCTCCTAAGATACTATTCTACCTAGTGGAACAAGAATAAATCACCATGGTCTGAATCACACATTCTTCCACTTTATATCATTAATATATATTCCCATAGGTTGTGAATGTATGTTTTATTTCACTAAGTAGACGCCTCACTATCCTCAACCGGTGGAACAATTTGAAACTTCTCGGGGACAACACATCCGATCTTCTATTCTACCTAGTGGAATGGGAATACATATATATAGATTTAAGAAAAATAATCCCATGATCCTACTCACATGCTCTTTCAATTTAATTGATTAGTATCTTATTTAAGGTTGATTCTCAAGCATAGGACACAATCAAAACATATATACATATAGCATGGAAAATAGTCAAACAGATATGCATATAATATAGGTCTAAATCTCCAATTCCTGTGAAACCCTAATTACACTCTCTTTAGTGTTAAATCTCCCATGTTAGTTGTCCCACTCACATTATATTATGACATCTCGAAAATTCTATCATTAGTATCATACCCAAAAATCACAACCTAATTCCCATAACTTTGATCTAGTAATCTCATCCCGATATATGTATATTAAACACTAAAGCATCCAAGTCTAAATCCCATAAAATTGTCATAACAGTTCGTATAAAATATTCATCATTTCTAATTTTCAATAGTTATTCTCTAATCCATGAAGATCGAATAATAATATTAACATCTCAAGACGACTTATCCCAAATTTACTATTAAGCATTTATGAACCCCAAATTAATGATAATATCCCCATGAATTACTTAAGTTATTATTACCATAATGTTAATCCTCCTAGCACATAAGTTACCAAAACTTCATCAATATCCCATAATGACCAAGTTATCCATTTAGCACAATTAACACCTTTATTTCATAAAATATTATACCTTCCATACATATTATTTTTCCAAGTCCTCATTCATCATCACACCTCATAAGAGACCTTAAGCCCATTTACCACAACTCATTCAACCCATATTTAATTCCTTAAGTTATAGATTTCACTAATATGACATCATCATTATTCAATCCATAATTCATACCTTAAGTTATATTTTCACAAATATGACGTTCTCATCATTCAGCCCATATTTCATATCTCAATATTTAATTTAACAAATATGACATTATCATCATTCAACCCATATTTCATACCTTAAGTTATATTTCCACAAATATAATATTATCATCATTCAACCCATATTTTCATACCTTAAGTTATATTTCCACAAATATGACATTATCATCATTCGACCCATATTTCATGCCATGGATATAATTCCACAAGTGTGATATTGTCATTATTTTAATCATATATATATTTCCACAAGTGTGATATCATCATCATTCAACCGTAGATATATTTCCATAAGTGTGATATCATCATTATTTAACCATAGATATATTTTTCCAAGTGATATTAACAATACTCGACCCATATTTCATGCTATAAGATGCATTCTCACAAATATGATATCATTATCACAATCATAACATAATGGAATCTCTCACACCTCTTATATTCTTTCAACATAACATTCATGACATCAGAAATCATTAATATCCATATGTGTTACATAATATAGCAACAATATCATGGAAACACATTTAGTTATACAAGCATTTATCATCAAAAGTCCTACGCATCAAATAGTATCCTTACCAACTAGGAAACCAAGCTCTAAGCATGAAAAATCCTATAATTCCTCCTTCGATGCTACTAGAAAAATCACCTATGAAACAAGATAGAATATGATTAGGATCGAAGGTTAAAAATCAAAAGGGGGATTATGGTAGAGAGGGGTAAAAATTTTGGTGTAGAAATATGTGTGGTGGAGCTATGGTTAAATTTTGGTGGTGTTTAGAAATGGTTTAGGGTGAAAATAGGGGTATAAGGCCAAGAAAGAAGTTGCATTGGTAGACAGTGCAAAAGTTGCACGGATGTGCAAAATCAGACTGAGAGCAAAAATTATGCACAGTCAGACCATGTAGGGATTACACAGCTTTATAGCAAGTGTTTTGAGCATTGCACGACAGTGCAGCAGGTAGTGCACACTGTGACGCTGCAACAAACATGAGAGAGAATGAGGGAAAAAAGGCGATAGTCGGCCGTGATGGCCAAAGATGACGAAGGGGAAGGTTAGCGCGACCTTGTTGGTTGGTCCATTGGCCAAATGGAGGCAAGTGGTGGCTGAGGTGGTGCATGGTGGTGGGAGATGGTGGTGAGGAAGCTAAAATAGGAATAGGAAGAAAAAGAAGAAAAAGAACAGGGAGAAGAAGGGAAGGAGAAGGGTGGGGGAGCTTCGGTAATGGCTCTTGGGTATAAAATATTAGCAGAGTGAGGCAAAACCAAAGAGAAATAGGGAGAGTGTGAGGTGTATATGTATATATATGTGCATGGGTGTTGTGCATTTGGTGTTTCAGGGGAAGGAAAAGAAATAGTAGTAGCGTGTGATGGGGAATGGTGATGGTGTAGATGCAAGTGGATTATGGTGGTGATGGTTGCAGAGGATGGCTAGGGTAAGGTGGAAGCTATAGGGTGAGGGTGGTGATGGTTTATGGGGGTGTTGCGTAAGGATGGAGAGGATAAGAAGATACAAGGAATTGGGGTGGTGCGTAGGGTGTAGGGTACAAGTCAGCAAGGATGGGGTGATGGATGATGGATGAGGGTGTAGAAAGGTGATGGGTGGTGGTGCAAGTGGATAGTGCAAGTGGGTGGTGCAAAAATTGCAGCAAGGGGCTGGCAGGAGAAGGAGAAGAAGGAAAGAAAAAAAAAAGGAAAAGAGAGAGGGTTGAGGGGATTAATTTAGGGTGATTTTTGATTAGTTAAGGGTAATTAGGATTAGCGGAAATTTAGCAAATTTGATTTTATTTTACGAAATACGATTTATCAAAGGTAAGGTTTTTAGAATTAATTAATATTTCAAGATTAAGGATAGGTGAAGGATAAAATAAGGTTTATTAGGATTAGAATTAGATTAGGACACTAATGATGCGATATTAGGTTAAGAAAATTTTCAGTTTATTACACATATAAAAGCTTCAAGTCAAAAGAGTAAGAAGCTAACACATTTTAGATTGAAAAATCCTTTCTCCCACTATAATACCGCAAATTTTTAGCTAAACCTAATCATGAGTAATTAATATCGAAACCCAGTTCTAACCTTGGGAATTCATTTTTCTATCTTAACCTAACTCCCTAATTTTAAATCTTAGCCTAATCCAAATTTTTATTTTTAGGTTAGTAATATTTTTTCCTAACTTAATCTAATCCCAAATAATTATTTAACCTAAATCTAAATCTAAGCCTACATTTTTCTGTTTCCTTTCCCTCTCCATATCTTAAGTAATTCTTTTTTTTTCCTTCATGCCAATCACCTTACTCTCCCTCTACTAAGCATACCCCTACCCCATCAATTCTCAGCTATTGCGGTTGTGGGTTGGGTTAGAAATTTTTTCCCAATCACAACCTCTCTCATCTCCCTCTCTCCAAGTATGTAAATATATATACATATATCTCATTTAATTCCCAGAAAACAACCTCCTTATTCCTCCAATTTTCTATCGAAAAACCACACCAAACACCCCCTTCTTTCCCCTCCTTACCGTCGCCAAATTTTCCCAAAAACACCCCTACAAAACCCACCTTCAGCAGCCCTTACTATGCCACATCAACCACCATCGGAAAACCCTCCCATTCCCTCACATCTATCTACAGCAACCTCACCAAAACACGACCTAGCTGCAGTAAAACCTCTCATTCCCACCCCTGTACTTCGACAAAATCTACCAAAACAACCCGAAGCTTTGGCAAAATCTAGCAAAACCTCGGTACCCTTGGGGAGAATCCACCGAAACAACCCTAGATTTGGTAAAAATTGTTATTCACTACACCCCCATTCCAGCAAGACTTACCATTCACTACCTAGCTTCCTTTCAACCGTCCTTTCCATTACCCACTTCCTAGCAACGACAATTTGTGTTGTTGTTAGCCTTCTTAGCCGACAATTGCTTCTTTTAACCCAGTTTGGTTTACTCCATTATTTTTCCTTTCCAAGACCTTAAACCTTCATTATTTATACCAATAATTCTACTTATATCTTGTTAATATTTCTTAGGTGATATTCTGAAAGTTTTGGAAGAAGTGGATTAGGATAAGTATGCTTAGAGATCAGAGCCTTTATTAGTAAGGATACTAATCAATGTTTAAGGTTTTGACTTAAATGCATGTATAATTATGTGTGTTATTACGTTATTGTTATTATACTATTAAAATGCATTTTTTTATGATATGATTTATTAATATGAATAATATGATAGGTAGGAAGTAAGAATAATGAAAGATATAGTGATACGAAGATATTATGCTAGGTCATATTTTTTTATGGATGAGTATAAATTGTGGGAGATTAGTATGGGCCTAATAAATTATTATAAGTGGAAAATAAACATATTTAATATGTATTTTGATAAAAGGAGGATTTTAGAAAAAATGATATTGAGGATATGGGATTCTAGTAAAAAAAGGGCTATCGATAATTTTTAAGGGCATTTTTGTCGGTACGGGTTAATATGGGAATTTTGGTATTTTAACGTGTTAGATGGATTAAAATATGATAATAATATGATGTGAAGATTTTAGGAGTGATTATGAATTTCATAAGTTCCTCAGATGAAAAATAACCTAATGTAGGAATGGTAGCCATAAAATGGTAATGTTATTATCGCATTGATGCACTGTCATATGCACAACAAATTCAATTATTAAATCCTAATTTCCAAATACATAGTAGATAGAAAAAGGAGTTGAACCCACAAGGAATAGTATATAATCAATAATTTTATAATCGATATTAAAACTTTAGTTATACAATAACATTTACTTCTATGGTTAAGTTCTATACTATAGAACGCTTTACTCACTAATTAATGATTAAGGATAGGAAGGTATTGATTATGGAATTAGGTTATCAAACAATCATGGAGAAAAGAATGATTCTAAATGATTTAATGTTAACCTCTAGATACTCATAATAATTCATCTATTTGATTTCTCTTAATTCTAATAAATTGAATAAGCTCTCAGTTTATCATCTGACCAACTAATAACTTAGGTTAAAAATAATAGATTCAATTAATGACAGCATTACAAATGGAAAGAAGTCAACTATGACAATAATCACTTAAGCTCGAATCATACAATCGTATGAATCAATGGACAAGATTAACAACTAATCTTTTTACTACTTTGGAAACGTTAATTAACAATTACGTATTAATAACATTATCTTAGCGTAGATTAAGAACTAAACTAGGTAGGTGATCAATGTAATCAGTTTAAATTCTTAATCTATGATGCGAGATCATTCAATTCCGTCCATTAATTCAATTAAATATTATATTTGAAACCTAATTCCATTCTCTAATCCCCTACCCTATATTATCTATTCAACTATTTGCATAATTGTAATATCACACAATTAAATGCAGTAATTTATAATTAACATAAATGATTACTAATAAATAAGTAATGAAACACTAAAAATAAAAAAAAATAATGAAATGAAGATAATTTACTTGCATTCAATCGAAATTTAGAACTTGTAATTAAGAGAGGAATGGAAAAGAACTTATCAACTTGAATTGCAGAATGTCAATTGTTCAATTGAGTATAAGGAAGATTAAGAGAATTGGTATTGAGAAGTACATGTGTTTTCTAGAGAGAATTAAACTTTTGAACTCTCAAAACTGACTCTCCAACTCCAAAATTGTGAGAGAATATACCAGAACAAAGTCTTTTATCTTCGTATTTTTCCTTGAAATTAAGAAAAACACAGGACCTCCGTATTTTTCTATGAATTGTCTACCAAATTTTAGATTTTGAAAACTAATAGTTTTATCTTCTGGTGGAAAACATGAGGGGTACCGTGTTCTTTGTTCCTTTGTCATTCCTCCATGAAATTTCAACACAAGCTTCCCTTTGACGTTTATTCTTCATTTCTAGTCTTTTATTCCATTGAGTCAATGTCTCTTGATGTGTTTTTTGCTTCATTGCTTCTTTCCTTCCGTTTATTTCCTTTTAATTTCTTCATTTTTATCTTTTCCTACAAAATCACTTCAAAAAATAAAAACATGTGAAAATATTAAATCTTATAAAAATAATGAGGAATAAATGACATTTTTACTCAAGAAAATAGTATAAAAATCCCAACAGTCAAATACCCCATTGCATAAATCGTTGCTTGTCCTCAAGCAACATCATGTCATGCACAAGAGCAACATCAAGAATTTAAAGTGAGATAAGTTATGGACTACAAGAATTGTAAGATTGGATTTAGTCATTCATAGATTTTAACAATGCATTGGGACTTAAAACATTTCAAAATCACAAAATCGAAACATTGAGAATATTTTGGATCACACATCTAACATACCCCATAAACAGTTTTATCAAATTCTCAAGTGGTTAGGGAATGAGATTTAATATATTTAGTATCTGACGATGCAAAGTTAGATTATGATTAATGAAGATTTAAATTGGTGAATTCTTACTTTTGGTACATGAAAATGCTTACTCTTATGTGTATAAGGCATAATGTGTTTACTCTCAAAATTTCTCCAAATGATAATGATCGCCCATATGTTTGCCATTATTCTCAATTCATCACCATTTAAGAGAACTAAACTATATAAGAATCAAAAGGTCTTAAATTTGGTTGTAATGGGGCTAGGGTTATAAGGTAGGATATAAATTTGGATTGTAGTTGGACTCTATTAACAAGATAAGCAAATTTTTTTATTGAATCACAATCCTTCCTTTTCTCTCTCTTTTTTGTTCAAACCCTTTCCTTCAACTAAATAAACAACAAAAAACCTTTTATCCCCCTTTTATTTTGAGAAGAATATTAGCTACTTCACCCATTATTTTTATGATATCCACACCCCCTACTTAGATTTCACCTTATTAACAAAAAAAAAATGTTCTCCTTGAAAAATCTATTACTTCACTAGTCATAGTGTAAGGAGAAAAAATGCATATGGAGATTAGTTGTTAAGAAAGTTTAGACCAATAGAATAAGGCTTAGGCTCAAAGGGTTATGTAATGGATAAAATTTTAAAGGTAGGATTTTTGGTCTTATAGCCAACAAAGAAAGAAGAGTGCCTTTATCATTTTCAAATATCTTAAAGTTCTATGCAGTCATGAAGAGAACTAATGGCAAATTCTAGTTTCACATATCATTGGAGAACACACAAAAAAGAAAAATATATTTTGGATAAATAATGTATCCATAGATTAGGCTCAAGCGCTCACAATGTTATATCCACTAATTATGAATTTCATTTCATCTCATTCATAATCAATGCATGGATTGATTACTAACCATTCTAACTTTCTTTCCTTCACCACTATCAAAATCTCAATTTTTGTTTTTAAGGTTTTGGAATATGGTGATCAAAATAGCTATGATGATTTAAAAATATATCATTTGTAAAAAGATTTAGTCCCATTACTTTGTTTACCCAATGAATGGATAAATCAAATCTAACACTTCTTGTTTAGGCATGAACCAAACAAACAAACATAAGATCACACACTTAGAAAATGAGCTACATAAACAAAACAAACAAAGAAATATATATATATATATATGCAAATAACACCCACAAAGACTACATTACCTATATATCTCACTGCAAGTGCATCCCCCTACTTAGCTTGTTCATTGCCACTAATGAACTAACCCATGAAAAAGAAGATAGGAATAGGATTTATGAAGGAGGTGGTGGTGGATCCCTATTCCCGAGGTGAAACTCATAAAGAGTTTTCATCATTTCCATCATTGGATCTTGAGTTTTATGCATTGAATCTAATTGGGAGTAAACATGGGTTTGAAATTGGAGGTTCCATTTGGGTACATAAGTAGAATAGGATGAGGATCTAACATGTGAATTAGGGGGATTTGGGTACATAAGTAGAATAGGATGAGGATCTAACATGTTCATCATCGATTGGCTGCCAATTTTTTTGGTTCAAAGGGTTAGTTCCAGTAGGGTGAGTAAGGGAAAATAAGCATGTCCCTGGTAGGAAGGATACCATGCATTGTCCCTACATTCAATAAGATGCCTTAAACGATAATGTTCAATGTCTATGCATGTGCTCATGGCTTCTATGGGCATATCATCTAGAATAAGAAGTTCCATACTTAGACAAATAGTGGTAATTAAACCACCAATGACAATATCACCCTTCTTAAAGTTTCTAACCCTTTGAAATTACCTAGCTAGAAAATAGGCAGTGTCAATTTGGTAATGATCTAACATAGAATTGATGAAGAAAAGTTCTATGGATTGAACAACTTCTGTACTATCCCCCCGCCCAAAAACGGTGCTAGCTAACAGTCTTTGTAAATATCAGAAAGATTGAAATTCCTTAAAGCTTTGGCTTCTAAGATTCTGAAACTATCGGGGGTTGGCATATTGGAAACATCACCAACTTTAGAAAAGAAATTATTCACATTGAACCATGGGGGTACGACACGCTCTCCCCCTGGAGGTAACATAAAAATGTGGGCTAAATCATGCAAAGAAATTTACCTATCCTCATTAAATATGCGAAAGAAAATATACCCCTATTCCTCAGTAGATGAGCTAGCGTGTAATTTAAAGGTACTAAGAAATTCTAATGTTAGACGTCTATATGTATGATTAGTACAATATACAAAATTATGCATTCCAACATTTCTTAGCAATTGTGTGACTTGTGCATGTATACTCAATGTATTTAGACACCCGTCATCTAAATACCGCATTCCAGCAATGCACTTTTGGGATAAATAATCATACCTTTGTTGTTGTTTGGATGTGGTAAATGTAATACATAGCTCATTTGGTATTTTTTGTCTACTGATGTTGAATTGGTGATGCCCATTGAATTAAAGATTCTCCCTTATTTATTTGTTTCTTTTTGGGTACCATATGTAAGGATAATCAAATAAATTTAATATAATCAGTGACACCTTACAAAATACACATGCATTAGCAAGAATCAGAGGGTACATGACAATTTCCATTTATACTTCCATTCAATCTTTGCATCATGCAATCCCAAACATAAACATTAATTCAAGATATCAATTGAATTACAAAAATATTGTGATATATGGCATTCAATTTCAGCAACACAAGCATATATGCATTTCATCCATTAGTGGAATACAGAATTTTCAGCCTATAAAAATCATTTCAGCACAACAATATATGTTAACAAATGTATTGCAATATGAAATAAAATTCAACACACAAACATATATACATTTCATTATGCAAACAAACATA
This sequence comes from Tamarix austromongolica, assembly GCA_039764185.1. Lineage (NCBI taxonomy): Eukaryota > Viridiplantae > Streptophyta > Magnoliopsida > Caryophyllales > Tamaricaceae > Tamarix > Tamarix austromongolica. The sequence goes on along the minus strand of CM077813.1, from coordinate 31,910,467 downwards.
TGTTGATAGATACATTACAACCTGCAAAAAATTTCAACCCACAAACACATATGCATTCCATTATGCAACAATTTTTTAGCACACAAACACATATGCATTGCATTTGCAACAAAAATTTCAACACCCAACAAAGTTCATACAATTTCGGTTGAGGTAACTGATGAAAATGCACAAACCTTATGGTTGCAATTTTGGGGAATTAATTTTGCAAAATATAGCTCGGGTTATGCTAAATAAATTGAACTAAACAAAATCCCTAAGCTAATTTGTTGAGATCGGGAGTATTTGGGCAAGAACAGAAATTAGGGTTTAGAGTATAGATTTGTGAAGATTGATTGAATATGAGTGTTGGAAGGGATTTCGAGGCAAAAAAATGGTTGTAGAAGTAGCAGGGATGAAGAATTAAGAGAGGATGTATGGTTATGGAAGATTATTGCAAGATAATGGAATATTGAAGAGGAAAGAAATGGTCGACTTTTGCGTTCGGTAGAGATACTGGTAGGGAAATTGGGTTGTGCTCTGTGATGTGTAAAACATGGGTAGTTGTAGTTTTTTTTTCAAGAAACATGGTCCATGATTAAGAGATAAAGTACCCCAATGTTAATTTTAAAACACTTTACCAGAGGTGAAAATTCCTGACATAAAAATACAGTCGGTGTTTAGTAAACAGGGACCCCCCGTATTTATTTTAAAAGTTACAGGAATAGGCTAAATTTCCTGACAGAAAAAACATGGCCCATGGTATATAAACATGGACCCCCATGTTATTTTTGAAACTTGATGGAACAGGCTAAATTTCTAGATAGAAAAATATGGTCCATATTATATAAACACTAACTCCCCGTGTTATTTTGGAAACTTTCTGCCTTTTTCTATTTTTGCCTAGGAAAACATTGATGGTAGAACACGGGTCATGTTTTTGGAATATGGCACCCCTATGTTCTTTTATTCTTCTTCCGTTTTCCTTCAAATTTGTCTTACAATAAGGACACGAATGATCTTCCAAACTTGATAGGGTTTTTTCTAAGCTTTAATCATTTACACCACAAAAAAAAAAAACATACTCACATGATATACAATAAACACACATAAACTAGCAAATATACACAACCATAGCATACATGAATTATATGAAGAAAAAAAACAAAGAAGCAAAGTATGAGATAAGAAAAACTTATGTGCAACACTTGGGTATTTCCTAACTGGTAACGTCCCACTATTTCAGCTTTCATAACTTAGAGTGGTAAGATCTACCACCTCCAAGTTTCTCACATAGTGTCCCTCATAAAAAGGTTTGAGACTGTGTCCATTAACTTTCCACATTTTTCCTGTCTTCCCACTTTTTATCTCTACTACACCATGAGGAAACATATTAGTCACAATGAACAAGTCGATCCATCTCGACCTTAATTTTCCTGGAAACAACTTTAAACAAGAATGATATAATAAAACTTTTTGACCGATCTCAAAATTCTTCCTAAGAATGAACTTATCATGAAATGCCTTAGTTCGATCTTTGTATCACTATGAAATTTCAAAAGCGTCATTTCTTATTTCCTCAAGTTCTTTTAGTTGAAGTTTCCTATACCTTCCAATTTCATTTAACTCCATGTTACATTTCTTTACAGCCTAAAAATCTCTATGTTCTAATTCAAACAGAAGGTGACAAGGCTTATTGTAGACCAAATGATATGGTGACATACCAATTTGAGTTTTAAATGATATACGATATGCCCAGAGAGAATCGTTGAGGTGTAAGCTCCAATTATTCCTTGTCGATTTCACCATCTTTTCCAAAATTGATTTGATTTCTCAATTGGATATTTCGGCTTGACCATTTGTTTGCGGATGATATGTTGTGGATATTCAATGTGTCATATGATATTTATTTAACAATTTTTCTACCATTATGTTGCAGAAGTGTTAACCTTTTTTTATTTATTATAGCCTTTGGCAAGCCAGACCTTGTAAAAATGTTAGCTCAAAGAAAATCTGTAGCAACTTAAGCTTCATCAGTACATGTGGCCTTTGCCTGCACCTATTTTGACAAATAATCTATAGTGACAATAATATATTTGAAACCAAAAGATGATGGAAAAGGATCCATGAAATCTATACCCCAAACATCAAAAATTTCACATGAATTGATAGGGTTTTGTGGCATTCATTTCTAGGATCTAGTCCACCAGTTTTTTGATAATGTTCACATGTTTTGTAAAATCATAAGAATCCTTAAACAGGGTAGGCCAGTAGAATCCACTTTCTGAAATTTTATGAGTTATTCCTTCAGGACCAAAATGACCCCCACAAGCATAGTTATGATAAAATGTTAAGATAGAAAGAATTTCACTAACAAGAATACACCTTCTAATGATTTGGTCAGCACATTGTATCCATAAATATAGATTATCCCATACAAAATATTTTGCTTGAATCTTCATTCTATCCTTTTGTACTTTAGTAAAACATGAAGGAAATACCATTATGAGTAAAAAATTTACCATGTTAGCATACCATGGTATTTCTTTTCCAATTACGTGAAGTTATTCGTTCGAAAATGCTTGATTGATGGGTGCCTCAACTTCAACCTCCTTGATTAATCTACTTAGATGATCTACCACTACCCCAAAAAGGGGTTTTAATAATGGTTATTTTATATTTTTAATAATGGTTTTAAACCGTTATTAAACCTCCCGTTATTGAATCTATAATAACAGTTCATAACCGTTATAAAAAATATAAAAAAAACCGCGAATATGAGCATAAAATGTATATTTAATAACAGCTTTTAAGAAACAACCTTTGTTAAAAAAAAAGGTTTTAATAACAGTTATTACAAAAATCGTTATTAAAACATAATCAAATTAGGGTTTCAATCATTGATTATGCATTTATTAAACCCTAATACTTATTAAATGAGCATAAATTTGAGATTAAATGCACATTTTTAATAATGGATTCATCAGAACCGTTATTAAAACCTATATTTTAATAATGGTTTATAGAAGAATAATTATTAAAGTCTAAGTTTTGATAATGGTTTTCATAAGAACCGTTATTAAAACTCTATCATCCAATTAGGGTTTTGGTTATTGATTATGCTTTTATGAAACCCTAATACGTATTAACTGAGCATAAATTTGAGATGAAATACATGGTTTTAATAACGGTTCTTAATAAGAACCGTTATTAAAACTATAGTTTTTTTTAATCTTTTTGTTGTTTTATTCCTACCTACATATACAGTTGTATGTTCAAATAATTACCAAATCTGTATTGTAAAACAACATCAATTTATAACAAATCTGCAATCACACCATAATTTCAATCAATCTCTAATTAATATGCATGTCTTAATACACCGGACATACTCAGGAATCAAAATTAGTAGGCATACCACAACTTGGTAGCTTTGCACCCCAAAGTAAAAAGTTCATAAATCTAGCCTAGTAGACTGAAAGATATAGACAAAATACAAACCTGAACATGCATGTCGAATATATAGATATCTACCTAATACCGAATGAATGAGTGCATGTGCTTGGCTCATTGATCTCTAACTTCATCAATTTCATCAACATTGTATTGCTGGCCTCGTGCATAGTCATCGGTGAAAAACTACAATGCCCAAGTTTCGATTAATATACAGTTAGCACTTACGTCATGTACCAAACATATATGTCATGATTCATTAATGGAAAATAATCGAAAAGCAAACATACATGGCTTGGATCTATGTTGATCGATCTGTTCTAGACTATCAAATCTATTGCTCTACATACATAGTATCCAACATCATTGTTGTTTTGTTGTTGTGGACACTGTCAAATGAATTTATTTAGCTCTCTAACTATTATATATTAATTTGGATTAAAATAAAATACAAAATATTTGTCTTCCTACTTACTATGACAGGCTCATATTGAAAATTCTTTGGGTCTGGGACACTATTCCCACCTCTCCTTTGATATGTTGTCCGTAGTGCCCTAATAAATAGAGTTGGATACACAATATTGTAAATATATATACCTCAAATAATAAAAGTAGAATATATGTATAAATAAGCTAATGAAGTAATAAGTGAAAAGTATCCTAACATGTCGATAAATTCCTTCCCACCACGACGAGCGACTTCAAAAGGCACGTAATAGGTTCCAAGGGAATCAAACACATAGACTTTATTAAGATTAGGTCGGACGGTGTACAAAATCCAATGTTCATTTGCGAGGTGAGGAATGAGATAGAGCTTGTCGTGTCCCTCAATCAAAATGTGATCCGCTAAATAGTTTATGTGCCTACCCTCTCTTATTGTACTACCGTCAGCTATGTAGTATGGGCACACAAACACAATAGAGGACATCATTCCCTCCATTGCAGCGCGATTAGCTACCAACCTATGGACGACAATAACAATACATGTTTGTTAATAACAAATAACTCATATAAGAGGTCATAAAAATTCCAATTGTACAAGTTAAGAGTACTAAAATCTCAAAATGAAATAATACTTACGTGACATAGACGGCGACACTCATGGTTGACATCCATTCCCGATTATGAATGTTGCTTATGTCAACCATCGATACCATGTAAGTAGCATCATCCCTCCCAACATAATCAAGATGACAATCAATGAAAATATAATTGTCCCTGAGGTAGTTTTGGGCATAAAAATACAATAAAGCTATTGCTGGTGGAGGCTGGCTTTTCTCTGAAGAAGGAATCTTTTGTAGGGTAGCTAATATTTTAGATTTAGCTCTCTTTCCTTTAACAGCGCCCTATTTTGTATTGCTCGTTCTGTTAGTACCTCTCTTAGTTTTACTAGCAGGAGCAGTCTTCTTTCTTTATTCCTTTTTTGATTCCTTAATTGATAATATTAAACCAAATATGTATTGAGCATATAAATATATATATGAAAAAGGTATGAATAGTGTAACTACTAAACAAGGTCTAATGAAGATGTCGAATGTCAATACCTCTTCAGTAGTGAGACATATATATCTGATCCATAGGTCAAGCCACAAAGCTTCCATAAGCTTCTAGTATTGTGGTTGCCTCATTGCCCTCTTTATAAGAAAGAATGTGCACACTGCCAATGATTAGTGCGCCAATACTCACCTATAATCCCCAAATTTTTAAAAGCCTATATTTTAATAAATAAATTTTATTTGGGATAAATTAGCCTTTAAATCTATTTAGTTTAACTATTTATGGATTTTTGAATATATAAAATTGGGTATAAATATTTAATAAATTAAAATAAATATTTTTTATCTTATCATACCTTTTTTTTTACTTAAATAAATTATAAACCCTTATTTTACTAAAATTATCATTTTAACCCTTATATTTTAATTATACTAAATTAAATTATTAAATAAATTTATTACCCAAAATATATTATATTGTATTATTTTATAAATTAGATTATTTTATTTAATACCATTTTTCCTTTTCTTCCTCCTTTTTCCCTTTTTCCTTTTTTCTTCTTTTTCTCTTTTCTTTCTTTTTCTTCTTTGGGCCGCCGACCTGCTTCTATCGTGCCCTCCCCTCCTACGCTGGGCCGTAGGCCCACTCTTCCTCTCCCCCTCCTTCTCCCGCGAGAGCCGGGTGGCTCTCTTCTTCTCTTTTCTTTCTTCCTCAATCGGGTAGGCCCGTCCCTTTTTCCTTCGGCCGCCCGTCGCACGCACCAGCCCCTCCCTGATTCTCCTTCTTTCTTCTTCCTTTCTTCTTCTTCCTCTTTCCTCGGCAAGAATCCTTTCCAACGTCCACCATTTTCACCCCCAACGTGTAACCCCCTCTCCCCCATTGACCTCCCTAACTCTCCCTCCCTCTCTCTCCCGCCATTTCTCTACCCCATCCCGGCCCCACCATCTCTCCCTTCCCCATTCCCTACCATCCCTCTTCTTCTCCCTCTCCCTGCCATGGCCATCCACCTACCACCCTACCGCCACCCCTCCAACGCCCTATCCCCTCCTCTCTCTCCTTCTTATTTTTCTTCTTTTTCCTCTGCCTCATTTTGTCATTTTTTTGAGGCCTAAATGCCTTGCCCCGACCCTTTCTTCTTTCCTTTCTTCTCCTTCCCTCTCCCCCTGTTTTTGTTTTGCCGCCAATATCCGCCGCTTCCACCGCCTCAACCACCACCTACACCACCCCCTGGCACCCTCTAACTCAACCCCGAACTATCACAGCCCCCATTGAGCCACCCTGCAACCCCCTTCTTCCTCCTTTCTTCTTTTTCTCTTCTTTACCCCCATCTCTGAAACCACCCTATGTAGCCCCGATCTTACGCCGTTCCACCGCCCACTTCACCACCTGAACCACAAAATTAATCCCTGCAATCCCCTCTACCACCCAAATCATCCTTTGGCTGAAACCACCACCCACAGGCCCTCATTTTCCCTCCCCATTTTCCTTCCTCACCTGCCCCCATCTTGACCTCCCTCGTCGGACGCCACCTTTGCAGCTTCGCTGCCGCCGCCTCCACCGCCCTTAGCCACCTTCAACCCATCCCTAACAACCACCTACACCCCCTCTACACTTTTGCACCATTCCCTTGCCCCAAATCCTTCCCCACCATGTCCTTTTCTTAGCCCCAAACCACCGACCCAAAAATGCCTATCCTTCCTTATTTCCACCACCTTCGAGCACCTCCTTTTCCTTTCCTTGCATGCAGCTCATGTTGCATGAGCAGTATGAGCTGCTTCCCTCTTTAATTCAGTTGAAAATAATAATTTTTAAGGTATTTGTTTTGATAATCAAAGCTTGAACATTTAACCGAAATACCAGTAAGGTTCATTTTCATGGAAATCGAGGTAACCTTTAAATCTCACTTAAACGTATGGATTAATGTATGTTATCACGTTAGACATTTTTAATGGGTATTATGCTTGATATATATTGTTTAATATATTATATGTGGTTTCTTGTGTTGATTGATAAAAAGAAAGCATGATAGTTTATATGTTATGTATGAAAATATTATTTAAGGTAGGAGTTTGGTTGTTAATGAAAATATTAAGTATTGACCATGTTATATTATGCTATTGTGATTCTTAATGCATGATTAATATTTTGGAAGCCTTAGGGGTTTTAGTAAGGTATCTTGTACAAGGATATGGCCTAATATATTTATGTGAGATAATAATGTTATATTAATTATAAGAGTGGAGGATGAGGAGTTAATATTAATATTTTATGTTGTAATAATAATAATTTAATATAAGTGGTGTACAAAGGGCAAAAAGGTAATTCTTAATTAAAAAGGGTATTATGGTAATTTTGGAGGCAAGGGTAAAATAGTAAATTTTTTAATAAAAGGATAAAATGGTAATTTTGGAAGTAAGGGATAAATTGGTCATTTTGGAAGTAAAGGGGTAAAATGGTAATTTCATAATTAAAGGGGAAAAATGTTAATTTTGTGAATAAAGGGTAAAATAGTAATTTTGTAATTAAATGGTAAATAGGTAATTTTGTAAGAAGAGGGTAAAATGGTAATTTTGTAATAAAAGGGTAAAATGGCAATTTTGTGAATAAAGGGTAAAATAGTAATTAAAGGGAAAAATGGTGATTTTATAATAAGAGGGCAAAATGGTAATCTTGTAATGAAAGGGGTAAAATGGTAATTTCGTAATTTGAGGGCACAATGGAAATTTTGAAATTAATAGTGGTCAAATGGTAATTCTGTAATTAAGGATAAAAGGAAAATCTTATAAGTGAGAGGGTGTTATGGTAATTTTTGGAAGTGAAGGGGTAAAATGGTAAATTTGGAAGTAAAGGGGTAAGATATTCAAATTCTTTCTTACATGCATCATCAAAAATTTGTTTCTTTCTGAAGAAGCTTATAAAAAGGTTGAGCTATTTTAGAAAAATCATTAATGAATCAACGATAAAATATAGCATGTCCCAAGAATGAATGCACATCTTTAATAGTAGATGGATAAGCTAATGAAGCTATATGATCAATTTTTTCCTTATCTACTTCAATTCCTTTAGCCGAAATGACATGTCCCAAAACTATCCCTTGTTGAACGATAAAATGGCATTTTTTAGAGTTTGGTACAAGGTTTGTTTTAAGGCATCTTTTCATGATGAGAGTTAAATTATCTAGGCATTGATAAAAAATATCCCCATTAATACTAAAATTATCCATAAATACCTCGATAATTTTCTCCAAATATTCAGAAAATATGCTTACCATACATCTTTTAAATGTGGCAAAGGCATTGCATAGCCCAAATGGCACGTGACGATATGAAAATGCACCATAAGAACATCTGAATGTGGTATTCTCTTGATCATCTCGAGCTATGGGAACCTGCACATATCCAGAATATCCATCAAGGAAGCAATAATAAGCATGACTCGCTAGCCTCTCTAATATTTGATCCACAAATGGTAGAGGAAAAATATCTTTCCTAGTAATGGAATTCAACTTCCTATAATCTAAACACACCCTCCAACCATTTTGAACTCTAGTAGGAACCATTTCTCCCTTGTCATTCTTCACTACAGTGATTCCTATTTTCTTAGGTACTACTTGACGAGGACTAACCCAACTACGATAAGAAATTGGATAAATGACTCCCATAGATAACAATTTTAACACCTCTTTCTTTACTATCTCCATCATAATCGGATTTAGCCTACGTTGTACTTGTCTACTTAACTTAACATCATCCTCCATAAAATTTGAGGCATACATACTAAAAGACTAATACCCTTAATATCAGCAACCATCTATCCCAAAGAAGATTTATACTTCTTCAAAACATTAACAAGTTTTTCTTTTTGTTTGGGTGTTAGGTCACTAGAGATGATAATAGGAAGGGTATCTTTTTCTCCCAAGAATGTATACTTAAGATGGTTAGTTAAAGGTTTCAACTCCATTTCTGGTGCTTACTCTATGGAACGTAAAGGTCTAGCTAATGTCAATGGTAAATCCACAAATCTTCCAATTCTGGCAGGACATGCTCCTAAAGCAGTCGCCATCTCTTTGATCTCTTCATCAACATCAAACTTCTCATTAAATTCTTCCAAAACTTTAGTTTCTATGTATTAAGTTAAGGTTACTTCTAAAGGATCTACATATGATAATTCATAAACCTTTTCAGTTAAATCATCAATAACATCAATTATAGATACCGATTCACCATCTATAAGATATCTCCACTACAAAATAATTGAATTTTGCCAACAGGTCTTATCTGTTGGTAAAAGTCATATTTCTGTTGGCAAAAGTTTTTACCAACAGAAATTTTTCTGTGACAAATCTGTGGGTAAAAACTCTGTGCTTAAAAGTTTTACCCACAGATACGTAAGATATGTTGGTATTAGTTGCTTATGCCCACATATATTTATTTGTTGGTAAAATTTATACCCACAATTATATCTGTGAGTAAAAGTATTAACCACAAAATGATATCTATGACTAAAAGTATTGTCCACAAAACAATATCCGTGACTACAAGTATTGTCCACAAAACAATATCTGTGACTAAAACTATTACCCACAAAAGAAAATCTGTGACTAAAAGTAGTATATATAAAATTATATCAGTTGCTAAAATTATATATATATATATATATATATATATATATATATATATATATATATATATATATATATATTATTTGTTAGTAAAACGACAATAATGTCCATAATATCTGTTGTAGCAATATTTACTTATAACAATAACTTATCTTTATATAAAATGTAGTACACCATACATAAGCATCGTTCTTTAGTTTAACTATCAAAACGATAATAGTCGTATAGGTATAATATATATACAACTTGTAACCTATGCTAACATATAAGACATCTTCGTTAACATATCAAACACCATCCTCTTCATTCACATCCTATTTAACATCTCCAACGACTTATGCGTCTTCAATATTTTCTTTGATAATTATCAAGATGTATTCCCTGAAAAAATATGCATGTAACTTAATTAGATTAATATAAATTCACCTAGGATATTATTTAACTGGTGTGGTGTCTTTTAATATGCATGTAATTCCGAGTTTTTAACTTGCAATTTTAATTACCAATACCTGCCTTAGCTACAAAAGTCCAACAACAATCAAATACCAGTATTAAAAATGAAGTGATTAGCACATAACCTCATTTCAAAACAACGATCAAACAAACCGCTGGGTAGAAAAAATTACAATGATGATAGTAGTAGAAAGAGCGGTCATTACAAGAAGATAAAGAAACAAGGATATGTGTTTTAGATTAGGAGTCAAGTTGATATACTTAACAATGGATATAGATGGAGGAAATATGGTCAAAAGGCTATTAAGAACAACAAATTTCCAAGGTATATATATACTATATATTATGTAGGCGTAGTTGCCGCTAGCAATCCGCTAAAAGTATGTTTAAAAATCTAGTCTATGCATAATTGGCAAATGCATCTTGAAAATTTCATGTTTCTATCTCTGACTTACGGGGATACATAATGGAAGAGAAAGCTGATGCATCCAGTGTCTCCAATCAAAGCATATGAAAATAATAAGAAGAAGAAGAAGAAATTATTCGGATCAATCTATTACTATAATAATGAAAACCAAATCCCAGTAAAGAAACTAGAAAAAAAAAGTAATCCAACATACCAGTAACTGAGAGAAGTATGCCTCCAAGAGAAATCCAGCCATCTTTTCTGGTATCCTTGAAAAACTTTATGATATAATATGGAGAAATTGCACGTACTATACTTTGACTCCAATATATTATGTTGTAGAGCCCAATAGCAAATATAGAGAACAACCATATAAACACTATTGGTGCAAACTAAAATTCCCCCTTGTGTGTACCATAATGCTGTAGGGCAAACAAGCCGACTAATATTACATAGGCAATCAGGTGGAGCACACCTATGAACCACAACAATATCAAAATTCAAGAATAAAAAAATAGTGACTTTTGCACCCATTCTATTATTTTTTATGACCTGTGTGAGGAGAAAGAGCACTTTGCCATGAAAATAAGTATTGACCAACACAAAAGTTCCAGCTTGTATCCCATCTTAAATATATTTGGAGTTTGAAAATTTAGAGGAGCAGAAAAAAATCCCCCCTTTTAATATAGTGAACTTCAACTCGTATAACTAACTATTTAACTCTATACATGATAGACCCACAATCTATGTCACTGCTGATCGCTTTACGCCTACACAAGGCAGACTCATTTGCCAACTAGAATAAATTCAAACGGAAGCAAATAATCACTATTTTCATGCCCATTTTAGCAATGATCCCTTGCAAAGGAAACCTAATGAATTTTATGGCTTATACTTATGATCTCACAACCAAAACTTTGTGCCCAGAAACTTTTGGCCAAATGAATTTTAGCATAGTAATCAAATTTTAGTAGAATAATCTGAATTTCTGAAACTTTAAGCCAAATAAATTTTCATCTACAACCTAGAAACTTGTAAAAGGATAGCAAGAATGGATAATACTAACTAATAAACAAATAAATAAATAAAAATCAACACCTTAGACTTGGTGGCTATTTCCATTTGCTGTTTTAATAAAGCAAATGATTGGCTCTGAGAAAGGAATGAATTTGACCCTGAAACCGAAGGACCGGAACTAGAACTATGGTTGCTCGACCTCCGACACCACCGGGTCCACCCCCACCATTATGGGAAGAACACGCCACGATCCTACACATTCTGATCCCATCTCTTCCTATGACCGTCGGCACCCAATTTGTTCTCTCCGAATCTGCGGCCAAACCATAAGTCCGTCCTCTTGCTCCTACATTGAAATCCGTGAACAACTTCAAACGCAAAAAATGCATCTTTTGGATATCAAACTCCAAATATCAACCATCAATGGCAATAGACCCACATAAAAACTATTTTAAGAAGGTTTTATGGTTGTAAAAGGAGATAATGTAGTATACTGATATTATATGAGAATCTTCAAGAGCAAAACCGAAAGGACCAACTCCATAACGCATGACCAAGAAGCTATCAAACCCTAAAGCTACTATTATGGTAATCTATAAATGAAATAGGTAAAATAACAGGATATATTATACAGTGAACTTTATTAGCTATCAGTGTATCTAGCATGAAGACATCCAAGATTCAGCATGCTTATTCTTGATATCCATTCCTTAGGTTGGTCAAGCTACATACATTCAAATGTACTACCTTGAGGTAGAGTACAACACCATGATATATCTCTTGATTAAGTGAGCTAATGTAACATATATAAAGTAGGGCATGACATAAAACAATCTTTCAAGTAGCCAATTCAAGACTATTAAATTTCGAAACTATGAGTTTCAAAGCCCAAGACACAAAATTGAATAGTTCAAATCAATTAATTTCAATTAAAGGTTTTACGATGTAATTAATACCATTTTAACTATTTCTATATATTTAAGTTTAGAAAAAAAACCATACAAATGACCAACTTCATAATTTCACTTAAAATCTAGGATTTTAGACCCGAAAATATAATTCGATTGAATTCTATTAATTTATTTAAATTGAATGTTTAGAAATACAATTAGATATATTTTGTAACATAACATATAATCAATTGCTCAAAAATAATAAAAGAAATATCCAATTTAGCATAATTAGGGTTTTTGAGCTTGGAATGCAAATCCGATCAATTCTTCCTAATGTATATAAATTGATTGCTTGGAATTGTAATTAAATGTATTCTAATGTAATTTATATAATCAATTGAATAAAACAATCCGATTACACAATCCAATTTAGATCCGTAAGAGTTTTGACCCAAAAATACAATTCCAATCAATTTCACATAATTTTCCTAAATCAATACTTTCCATATGAAATTAAATACATTTCAAAAGATATTATAAAATCAATTGAGTAAAAAAACTGAATTATACAATCCAATTCCATTACACATGAATTTTGACCTAGAAAGTCAATTCCAATGAATTCCACATAAATTTCTCAAATTGACGGTTCTAACACTAAATTAGATACATTTTAAAGCATAACATAAAATCAATTTGCCCAAAATAGCTTAATCGGACGAATCCAAAAAATTCGGACACAACCCAGCCTAAAATCCGGTTTTTCACAAATCAACCAAATGCACTACAATTCACCACTCTAAATTAATCATACAACATATATATACATAATTACACAATCAATTTAGCTTATCATAAGCTAATTCATACTCAATTAATCAAAACAAGGGCTAGGGTTTTCGGAAAATTATACCAAACGAAACTGACAAATGTGAATGGGTGAAGGCCGGAGAAGATACGCTAGAGTTCGAGGATTGCTCGCTCGCAACCAGCGAGGCTCGCCGTGGCCGGAGGATGGTGGCATGACCTGTGCTGCTGCTCGTGGCTGCTGCTATGCGTGGCTGTTGCTGGTTGCTGCAGCGCTGGAGCTAGCAGGCACAACGGTGGCATGCAGCTGGAGTGGCGACGTCGATGGTGGCCGACGGTAAACTGTTGACAATGGAGGAGCTGGTGGCAACGTCGATGGGGCGCAGAGGGTAGGTAGACCGACGGGAAATAACAAAAGAGAAGGGAGAGAAGAAGAGAGAAAAGGAAAAGGAAAAGGGTGGTGGTTAGGGTCGGGGTCGGGGTCGGATTTTTTTTCTTTCAAATAATATAATTAATTTCACTGCTAATAATATTATTATTATTAATTATCTAATAATATTATTAAATAATACATTGAAATAATAATTTGTATTATTTAAAAATATTTAATATAAAATTAATATTTTATAATGTATTATTAAGATAATATTAATCATAATTTATAATAAAGTAATAATTATTATTAAAAATAATTAATAATGGGAAATAAATACAAATATGAATAATATAAATATTAATCATAATTTCCAACAATTAGTAATAATATTTTTTTATTAAAATAATAGTAATAATAATAATGTCCTAAAATAATTATTCTTAGTAATAATTAATAAAGAATTATATTAATAAGAATAATATAAATCATTATTTTAAATAAATTAATAATAGTATCTAATAATTACTAATATATTATTAATAATTTGAATGATTATTGATAATATTTATCATTGTTAAGATAATATAGATTTGAATGATAATTGGTAGTATTTAATAACAAATTAATTTAATAGTAAATGGTAGTAGAGATAATATATATTATTTCATTATAATTGTTAAAAGACACCATTATGAACAATATTAATATAAAAAATTAGAAATAAAATAATAATTAATAACAATATATGTAAACTATTATTTCTAATAATGACTAATGACTTAATTATTATTATTATTATTATTATTATTATTATTATATTATATTAATTAGAATAGAGTTAATCATTATTAAAATTATATAAAAACAAATATTATTATTGAATTTCATAAACACTAATACCAACAGATGTAAAAGTGGGTATTAGTTCTGTTGGTATAATGCTACTAATAACCATAGATATAAGTGATGGTAAAAGATCTGGTGGCATAACATATTAATACCAACAGATAAAAAATTTCTGTGGGAAAAACTACATTATTGCCCACAGAAAATTATCTATTGGTATTAGTTACTTTTACCAACAGAAAAAGTATCTGCACCTAAGTTTTTGTTGGCAAAAGTCAATTATTTTGTAGTGCTCATGGAGTCATATATGTTAAACCTAATGACTTCACCATCAAATGCCACTGTTAAAACTCCATCATGTATATCAATTTTTGTTTTTGAATTTTTCAAGAATGGTATACCTAACAATATAGGAGAAGAATTAGATGAACCATTATCCTATATATCTAACACATAAAAATCAGCAGAGATTACTAATTCATTCACCTGAACAAAGACATATTCAATTACCCATTCAGGATATGTGTTAGATCTATCAGCCAACTGAATAACAACACGATTTTCCTTTAAAGGACCTAGACATAGTGCATTAAAAATAGATAAAGGCATCACATTGATTGAAGCACCTAAATCTAGCCTACATCCTTTTACCTCATGTTTCCAATCTTGCAAGGGGTAGTAACAAATACCTAGATCCTTGAATTTTGGTGGAAGTTTCCTTTGCAAAATTTCTAATACATTTTTTCCCACACTTACATTTTCATCCCCCTTTAGTTTCCTTTTGTTAGTAGAAACATCCTTAAGGAATTTTGCATACCTTGGCACTTGTTTAATTGCATCAATGAGAGGGAGATTAACCTCCACCTTTCTAAATATGTCAAATATCTCCTTGTCATAATTCATCTTCGTGTTTTTGGCCAATTTGCTAGGAAAAAGAGTAGGAATTTTAACAGGAATGGAAGACTCACCTTTAGATACCTATAGAGAAGTTTTAATTTTCCTTCTTTAACAACTGTCTCATCTTCTTCTATACTTATTTCTGCCTCTTCACTTACTTACCTTGGACCTGCCAATTGTTTCCCACTTTGAGTTGTGATTGCACTAGAATTTTGCCAAGGATTCCTTTCCGTCTGACTTGGGAATTTTGAGGACCCTTGTGATTGTAATTTCCAAGATAATTTGCCAATTGACTCACTTGATTTTCCAAATTCTTGATACCATTTCTATTCTCTTGTTGAAACTATAATGTATTGGTAGTTAAAGATTTCATCAAATCTTCTAGAGGCATTCCTCCTCATGGTTGTTGAACTTGTGGTGGAGGTAATGGTTGAAATTGTAGTCTTTGGTGCTTTGGTGGAACTTGAAAGAATCCGGGAGGAGGATTTGACTCTTGTTGATTATGAAAAACTTGTGGTCGGAAATATGAATTACCACCTTGTTGATTGTTTCCATATCTTAGATTAGGATGATCCTTCCATCCTGAATTGTAATTAGAGCATAAGGATGATTCCTGAATTTGTATTTGTTTTCATCTAATGGAATTCACTTGTTCTTCTTCCAGTAAAGTAAGACACATATTAGTATGATGACCAATAAAGAACAAATTCTATATACCTTTGCAGGAATTTTGTCACCCACAACGTTCTCTACAAGAGTTGTCAAATTTGACACTTATGTTTTCAATTCAGCAGTAATAGCCTCTTTCACCTATTAAGATACAGAAGTACCATCCCTATTACAATATTGAGAGTTAGATGCTATATTAGCGATTAATCTTTTAGCCTGAGTAGGGGTTTTATCAACCAATGCACCACCACTGGAAACATCTATCATGTTTTGATCCATAAGAGATAAACCATCATAAAAGTATTGTATTAATAATTTCTCACTAATTTGGTGGTTAGGGCAACTACCATATAACTTCCTGAAACATTCACAATATTCATGCAATGATTCTCCTCCATCTTGCCTAATAACACAAATTTCTTTTCTTATGTTAGTTTCTCTAGATGAAGGAAAATATATTTCAAGGAAAACCTTGTACATATTAGTCCAAGTATTCACAAAACCCGCTAGTATATCATACAACCATTCTTTTATAGAATCGGCCAAAGCAAAAGGAAAAGCTTTAAGTTTAAGCTTTTATATAGTTACTCCATTCGGTTTTATATTGGAACTTGTAATATGGAATTCCTTGAGAAACTTGTTGGGGTCAGTGAAATAACCTAAGCTCGTTGAGTTGTTGCCTCTAAATCCTATAAAAATAGGTAAATCATGTATCAAACCAGGTTTGATCTCACAAGTATCATTTTCTGTAAGATAATTAATGCATAAAAGGTTAGGGTTGAAAACAGGAGTAGCTAGCTCCTTGAGAGTTTGATCTGCCATACATGGATCAATGTGATAAGGTGAATTAAAAAAATCCTCTATTTGGTCTTCTTCCAAATCTATGGAATTTCCTTCAGAAGGTAATGGAATATGACGAGTGTATTCCATTCTCCTTTTTGTTTGGTCCGCAATAAGAGAGGAAGAATTAGGGTATATTGGTAGGATGATTTTTCCTTGATGCTCAATTGCAAACAACCACAAATGTGAGTGCCTGAGGATTATACACAATTAAAGAATAGATAAGTAAATTAGAGAACTTATTGAAAGAAAAAAATAAGAAACAACACCAAAAAAAAATATAATTGCCATTCCCCATGAACGGTGCCAAAAATTTGATGCATTGTCGTATGCATAACAAATTTAATAATTAAATCTTAATTTTAAAATACTTAGTAGATGGAAGAAGGAGTTGAACCCACAAGGAATGATATATAATCAATAATTTTATAATCAATGTTAAAACCCCAATTATACAATAACATTTACTTATATTGCTAAGTTCTATACTATGGAACACTTTATTCACTAATTAATGAATAATTATAGGAAGGTATTGATTATGGAATTAGGTTATCAAACAATCATGGAGAAAAGAATGATTCTAAATGATTTAACGTTGACCTCTAGAAACTCATAATAATTCAGCTCTTTGCTTTCTTTGAGTTCTAATAAATTGAGTAAGCTCTAAATTTATCATCTAACCAACTAATAACCTAGGTTAAAAATGCTAGATTTAATTAATGGCAGCATTACGAATGGAAAGTAGTCAACTACGACCATAATCATATAAGCTTCGATCATGTAATCATACGAATCAATGAACAAGATTAACAAATAATCTTTTTGCTACTCTGGACACATTAATTAATAATTACATATTAATTACGTTATCCTAGCATAGATTATGATATAAATTAGATAGTTGATCAACCTAATTAGTTTAAATTCTTAATCTATGATGCGAGATCATTCAATTACATCCATCACTTCAATTAAATTTCATCTCGAATCATGAATTCAAATTATACTATTATATTCGACACATAATTCCATTCTCATATCCTCCTATCCTATATTATCTACTTGACGATTTGCATAATTTTAATATCACAAAATTAAATACAGTAATTTTTAATTAACATAAATGATTACTAATAAATAAGTAATGAAACACTACAAATAAAAAATAATAATAATGTAATGAAGAGAATTTACTTATGTTTAATCAAAATTTAGAAATTACAATTAAGAGAGGAATGGAGAAGAACTTATTAACTTGAATAGCATAATGTCAATTATTCAATTGAAAACAAGGAAGACAAAGAGAATTGGCATTGTGAAGTACATGTGTTTTCTAGAGAGAATAGAGAAAAAGAGAGAATTAAACTTTTGAACTCTCAAAACCAACTCTCCAACTCTAGATTTATCAGAGAATATATCAAAAAAAACGTTTGTATGAGCGGTTACAAAAATTAAGCAAAACATGGTTCATATTTTAGGAAACACAAGACCTTCGTGTTTTTCTTTGAATTCTCTACCAATTTTTAGATTTTTAAAATTGAGATTTTTATCTTCTGGTGGGACCCATGCTTAGGAAACATAGGGGTACCGTGTTCTTTGTTCGTTCATCATTCCTAGATGAAATTTCAACACAAGCCTCCCTTTGATGTCTATTATTCATTTCTAGTCTTTTCTTCCATTAATTCAATGTCTCTTGATGTGTTTTTTTCTTCATTTATTCTTTTCATCTATTTTTCCTTTGAATTTCTTCATTTTTATCTTTTCTTGCAAAATCTATTCAAAAGAGAAAAACTCAAGAAAAGATTAAATCCTATAAAAATAATGAGGAATAAATGACATTTTTGCTCAAGAAAATAACATATAAATCCCATCTATCACACATGTGTAATATGTTAGAGTCAGGCCTCAAATTTCAGATATGTTGTTAACATGGTTATTTTAAGGATGTATATTTAATTTGGTAATTATATTATCCCTACGGGAGAAGTTATGACTCACCTGTGAAATTACGATTTTAGGAGCCTTATGAATAGTATATTTTAACATAGGGCTAGTATTTCATGTGTAAGACATGGGATTTAGATCCCCAAATTTGGGTATATTAATGATAATAATATTTTAGGAACATAGATTTGAAACCCACCACCATTTACCTTTA
Organism: Tamarix austromongolica; assembly: GCA_039764185.1. Classification (NCBI taxonomy): domain Eukaryota; kingdom Viridiplantae; phylum Streptophyta; class Magnoliopsida; order Caryophyllales; family Tamaricaceae; genus Tamarix; species Tamarix austromongolica. Next base: position 31,891,552 of record CM077813.1, on the reverse strand, counting down.
ATTAGTAGATCAGTTGGTAAAGCATCGAGTAGGTATATTAGAAGACGTACCTATCCAGGCTAGTAAGTTTTATGTTCTAATTGATTTTGTTATTCTTGAGATAGAGGAGGATGCACAAATCCCCATCATATTGGGAAGACCTTCTTTAGATACAGTGGGAGAAGTAATCAATGTGAAAAGTAGAAAGCTCTCTCTCAATATTAGGGATGAGAAGGTGGGTTTCAATTTAGCTTTTGTAGTAGAATTGCATTGATTGAAAACACGTGTTGCAAGATTCATACAGTGGACAAGATGGTCAGAGAAGACCTTGATAACTTAATATCAAGTGATCCAATAGTGAAATTCTTAATGAAAGATGAAGTGTTCAATGCTGGTGACGAGGAGGTAGCTGGCCACACTACCATGCAAAAGAACCAAGATTGGTGGCTAAGATTGAGAGGGAGTTACATGAATTAGTTTATAAAGAAAAGGATGCACCTAAGGTAGAGATAAAAACCCTTCCCTTCCTCACTTAGGTATGAATTCTTGGACTCCAACGGTGAATACCCTATTATTGTGAATGCTATCTTGATTCAAGAAGAAGTTAAAAAATTAATTGATGTCCTTAGGCTGTATAAAGATGCCATATGTTATTCCATTGATGATATAAAAGGCACGAATCCTTTCCTTTTGCATGCATTGAATTCTATTAGAATAAGGGCATAAATCATCCATTGAACATCAAAGGAGATTAAACCCAAACATGAAAGACGTCGTTAAAAAAGTGGTACTTAAGTTACTTGATGTAGGGATCATTTACCCTATCTTAAATAGTTAGTGGGTAAGCCCAGTGCAAGAAGTACTTGAGAAAGGCGGCAGGAATATCATATGGAATGTGCAAAATGAACTCATTCTTATGAGAATGGTCACCAGATGGCCTATGTGCATTGATTATATAAAGTTAGACAAAGCCACCTAAAAATATCACTTCCTCCTTCCATTTATCGATCAGATGTTGGAGAGGTTGGCTATACACTCTTATTTTTGTTATTTAGATGGGTATTTGGGATTTTTTCAAATCCCTATTCACCCTAGTGATCAAGATAAAATGACATTTACATGCCCATATGGTACTTTTTCTTATAAAAGTATGCCATTTGGCTTGTGTAATGCTCCAGCAACTTTCCAAGGATGCATAATGTCCATATTCTATGATTTATTAAAAATATCATGGATGTGTTTATGAATGACCTTTCAGTCTATGAAACTACATTTTATGACTTACTAAGGTATTGAAAAGATATAAGGAAGTGAACCTCGTACTTAATTGGGAAAAATACCATTTTATGGTACAAGAAGGAATCATTTTAGGACTCTTAATTTATAAGCATGAATTGAAGTTGATAAGGCCAAAATTGATATCATTTATAAAACTCCACTCCTGACTAATGCCAAAGGTGTTAGGAGTTTTTTAGGTCACACAGGATTTTATGGGTGGTTGATTAAGGATTTATCCAAAATTACCAAACCCCTGACCCACTTACTTATAGAAGATGTTCCCTTTGCATTTGATTAGTTTTGTTTAGATGCTTTTAGCAGGTTGAAGAAAGCTTTGACAACTACCCCAATAATAAGACTATCGATTAGAGCCTTCCTTTCAAGGTAATGTTCAATGCCAATGATTATGTTGTTGGGGTTGTACTTGGGTAAAGGAAAGAAGGGAAGGTGTACACCATATACTAGTAGAACTTTGATTGATGCTTAGATGAATTACACCACAACTAAGAAGGAGCTCCTAGTCATAGTTTTCTCCTTAGATAAATGAAGGTATTATCTTATTGGATCAAAGGATGTTATGTTCACTGACTTGCGGCTCTTAGGCATCTCTTAGCCATGAAGGATGCAAAACTGAGGTTGATTAGATGGATCCTTCTCTTGTAAGAGTTCTATTTGGAGATAAAGGATAAGAAGGGTGATGAAAATGCAGTGGAAGATCACCTTTCTAGGCCTAGGCAAGAGATGAATGATGAAGAAAGAGATGAGAGCCTGCTTGATGATTCATTTCCCGATGATAATCATTTTGCTATTGAGAGCCACCAAGCCTCGTGGTTCATAGATTTTGTAAACCATATCATTTGTAGGGTACTATTGGAAGACCTATCTTACCAAAAATGCAAGAAAGTCCTTTTAGATGTCAAAAACTATGACGGGGACAATCCTTACTTTATAAGTGATGTGGAGATGAGATCTTTCAGAGATACATACTTGAGGATGAAGTACTTGATGTCAAAATCCATTGTCATTCATCACTGTATGGGGCTTATTCAGGCACCTCCAAAATAGCTGCAAGGGTGCTTCTCATGGGATTTTATTGGCCAACACCCATCAAGGACGTGAGGAGTTATGCACTAGGATGTGATCGCTATCAAATAACTAGAAATATCTTTAGGAGAAATGCCATTAAATAACATCTTTGAAGTGGAGTAGTTTGATGTGTGGGGGATTGCTTTTATAGGACCTTTTCCATCATCACACAACAAAAAATTCATATAAATTGTGGTGGATTATGTCTCAAAATGGGTATAGGCATTGGCTTCTATGACTAATGACGTGAAGGTATTTGTAATACTCCAAAACCCTAATTTAGGAAATAATGACAAAATAGGGGTTATTATGCAAGATCAATTAAATATAATATTTTAATTAAATAATGGAAGTAATTAAGATAAAAAGATAGAGAAATAATAAAGAACTTAAGGAGAGAAGATTAGGGAAATTTTTTGCTAATTAAAATGAAATTTAGGAAGATTTACCTAAAATTTTGTAAATTAATATAAAAGGAATTTAATTATTATTTTACTAATTTCTACTATTTTCAAATGTCCAAAAACACCAAAATGTCCTAAACACCCCAACTATCCTATTTTTATTTTTCTTTTTTGCCCTTTTCCCTTTTTCTTCTTTCCCTTTTCTCCTTTCTCCTTTTCTTTTTCTCCTCTTCTTCCCATAGTTGGGCCTTTCCCGTGCGGCCTAACCTCCCCCACCTCTCTTCTCACCCACACGCAACCTAACCTATCTCTCTCCATTTCTTTTCTCCCCCTCGCTTGCCCAATTTTTCTCTCTTTCCTTTCTTTTCTTTTCCCTCCACCAGCCAGCCCAACCCCCTTCTTCTTCCACTTGCCTCCTCCCTCCCTCACGTTGTAGGCCGCGCTTGTGAACTTCCACATTCCTCCCTTCTCTTTCCATTATACTCCCCAACCTACTCTCCTATCTCTCCTACATCCCTTTCATTCCCAAATTGAATTGAACCCCCTTCACCAACTACTCATCCATAAAACAAATACGACCTAGTGTAATATCATCGTATTAGCATATCTTTCATTATTCTCACTACCTTCCTATCATATAATTCATATTAATATATCATATCATCAAAAAAATTCATTTTAATAGTATAATAATAATAAATTAGTAACACACATAATCATACAAGCATTTAACAAAACCCCAAAATATCAACTAGTATCCTTACTAATAAAGGCTCCGGTCTCTAAGCACGCTTATCCTAATCTACTTCTTCTGAAACTTCCAAAATAACACCTAAAAATAATTAACAAGAAAAAATTAGAATTATTGGTAAAATTAATAAAGGTTTAAGGTAATGGAAAGTAAAAAGAATGGGAAAAAACAAAATAAGGTTCAAAGAATCGATCACAGGCCAAGAAGGATAGGAACGACAAATACTGCAGTTGCTAGGGAGTGGGAAATGGCAAAGAGGGTTGAAAGGGGGGATAAGAAATGGTAAGTCTTGTTGGAAGGGGGTGTAGGGAATGACAGTTGTTGGTGAAGCTACAAATATTTTTGTGGATTTTGCCGAAGGGTGGAGGGAGGTTTTAGTGGATTTTGCCGAAGCTTGGGGTGTTTTGGTGGGTTTTACTGAAGCATGGGGATAGGAACTGGACGTTGTGGTGTAGGTAGAGGGTTTTTTAGTGAGCTTTGCTATAGATAGGGGGTGAGGGAATGGGATATTTTTCCAATGGTGGTGGATTTAGTGCAACAAGGGCTGCCACAAGTCCTTTTCTTTGGAGGTGTTTTTGTGCAGTTTTGCCGATGGTAAAGAGGAAAAAGAAGGAGGGTGTTTGGGGTTATTTTTTGTCAGAAAATTGGATGAACAAGGAGGAAATTTTTATTCCATTAAATGAGGTATATTTATATATATTTACATACACACAGAGAGGGAGAGGAGAGAGGTTGCGATCAGGTAAAAAGTTTTAACCCAACTCACAATCATAGGAGTTGGGAATTGATGGGGTAGGGGTATGCTTGGTAGAGGGAGGGTAAGGTGATCGGCATGGATTGAAAAAAAAAAGAATTAAATAAGATATGGAGAGGGGAAGGAAAAGGAAAACCAGAAAGGAAAAAGTGTGGGTTTAGATGTAGGTTTAAGTTAAATTATATCTAGGATTAGATTTAAGTTAGTAAAAAATATTAATAACCTAAAATAAAATTTTGGATTAGGCTAAGATTTAGAATTAGGGATTTAGGGTCAGATAGAAAAATGAATTCTCAAGGTTAGAATTATGTTTCAATATTAATTACTCATGATTAGGTTTATTTAAGAATTTGAGGTTGGAGGAAGAAAAGAAAAAAGATGTTAGGAAGGTGATCTCGGCGGTTAAATTTATTGGAGTTGATACTATACTATTGGGGACTACCCCCTTAAAAGAGAGAGAACCCAGAAACTTTACACAACTATGCTAAAAAGCTTAGGATATGTCTCATGCTTAGCCTTCTCGATGCCCTAGGTCGCCTCCTCTACTCCATAGTGGCTCTAAAGAATCTTCATAGGTGGAATTGATCTCATTTAGGTCCATCAAATCTTAGTGTCAAGAATCTATAATGACCTTTCTTTGTAGGATAAGGAATCATTGAGCTCGATCTCATCTGGTCTAATCACGTGGGATGGATCTACGATATACTTCCTCAACTATGAAATGTGGAAGACATTATGAACTCTGGCTAACTCTGGTGGTAGCATTAGGCAGTACACAACCTCACCAACCCTATCAAGAATCTCATAAGGACCAACGTATCTAAAACTTAGCTTACCGTTCCGACCAAATCTCTGTACCCCTTTGGGCGAACCCCTCAACAGAACTCTATCCCCCAGCTCAAAACAATCACTACGGAACCTCTGATCTGTGTAGCTCTTCTAGAGACTCTACGTTGCTCTCGTCCTGTCCTAGATCAAACGAACCTGCTAATTCATCTCCTTAATCATCTCTGATCCAGGTACAACAATCTTGCCAATGTCGTTCCAACACATTGGTGTCTGGTACTTATGTCCATACAGTACCTCGAAGGGTACCATCCCTTTGCTAGCGTGATAACTTTTGTTGTATAAGAACTCAACCAAATGTAGATATTTTTCCCAATTACCTTGAAAGTTTGATGCCTAAGTTTGTAACATATCCTCAAGTGTCTGTATCATCCTCTCAATCTTCCCATCTATAGATGGGTGGATGGCGGTACTCATCTTCAATCTCGTGCCCATAGCCTCCTACAACTTACCCTAGAAGTCTGACAAGAACCTCGAATCCTAATTGGAGACTATGTTGGTAGGTGCAACGTGCCTACTCACCGCAAACCTCATACACGCATTGGCTAGCTAATCCATACTCCAAGTTGACTTATCTGAATAAATAATGTTGACTTAGTTAACCTATCAACAATGACCCAAATTGTATCAAATTAGCTACGAGTCCTTGGTAGCCCACTCACAAAATCTATCAAGATGGAGTCCCACTTCCATCTTAGAATTTCTAGAGGCTGAACCAACTCTACGGGTCCTTGATGCTCAATCTTGACCTTCTGGTAAGTCAAACATCTCGATACGAACTCTGATACCTCTTGCTTCATGCGAGGCAACCAGTAGATCCTCTTGAGGTCATTATACAACTTATTCACTATTGGATGGATGAAATATGGAGTATATTGACCTTCCTCTAAAATTCGGTGCTTTAAAATAGTGTAACTATAAGGAATAGCGGGTGCTAGGATCCTCATGAATCTGGAAACCCTCAACTCTATCATCTTGAATCTTCTGCCGAATTCTCTCAAGATTAACATTCCCAAATTATCCTGCGCTAATCTCATAAAAACTTGTTGGTGTAATCGTCAAAGCACACATCCAAGTCTCTAAATCACCTGGCTGGATCATCTCTATCCCTATCTCACCAAACTCCTCTAGCAAACAACTAGAAACCATGGTCAAATGCAAAGAATGTGATGTCTTCCTACTCAAGGCAGCTACAACAATGTTGGTCATACCCTCATGATTGGTGAACTCTATATCATAGTTCTTTACCAACTTTAGCCATCTCCTTTGCCTCATATTCAACTCCTTTTAAGTGAATATATTCTTTAGACTCTCATGGTTAGTGTTAAATTTGCACTTAGTCCCACATAGATAATGTCTCCATATTTACAATGCAAAAACAACTACAGCTGACTCTAGATCATACGTCAGGTATTTCAGCTCATGCCACTTTAGCTATCAAGAAGCTTAAGCCACTACCTTACCATGCTATATCAATACACAACCCAACCCATGCTTTGACACATCACTGAAGGCCTCAAACCCATCTATACCTGATGGCAGAGTTAAAACTAGTGCCCTAGTCAAATTCTAGTTCAACTCTTGGAATGCTCCCTTACATGCATCGTCCCACTAGAATCTAGTCATCTTCTTTAGAATGTAATTCAAGGGACAAGCCACCTTCAAGAAATCCTAAACAAAGTGTCTATAGTATCTAGCCAAATCTAGGAAACTACAAACTTGAGGGATACTTGTGGGGGCCTTCCACTTGGTCACTTCCACTATCTTTGGGATCTAGGTTAACTCCTACTACTGATACCATGTGTCCCAGAAATGCTACCTCCTAATCCAAAACTCACACTTACAGAGTTTAGCATATAACTTATGCTCTCTAAGCAGTGATAATATCATGTGAAGATGTTAGTCATGCTCCTTTCCACTCTAGAAGTACACCAAGATGTTGTCTATGAAATTCATCACAATTTCATTGAGGAATGGTCAGAAAATCCTCATCATCAAGTCCATAAAAAAGGCAGACACATTAGTGAGCCCAAAAGGCATCACTCTAAACTCGTAGTACCTGTATCATTTCCTAAAGGTTGTCTTTATCATGTCTTCCTCGGCGATGCACAACTAATGGTATCTTGATCTCAAGTTGATCTTTGAGAAGATTGAAGTACCTCGAAGCTAGTTAAATAGATCGTTCATCCTCATAAGTGGATAGTGGTTCTTCACTATCAACTTGTTCAAACTCTGATAATTGATGCATAGATGAAGGCTTCCTTCCTTCTTCTTCACGAAAAAAACTGGTGCTCCTCATGGAGCCACACTCAGGTGAATTTACCCGCGCTCCACTAAATCCTCTAATTGGGCCTTCAACTCCTTCAACTCTACCAGTACCATCCGATAGGGTGCCTTTGAAACTAGCTTGGCCCCCAGTACTAATTCAATAATGAATTCTATCTCACGCATCGGTGGCATACTTGGGATATCCTCCAGAAACACATTAAGAAACTCCTTAGCAACCAAAATACCATCTAATGCTGACACGTCTTTGTTCACCTCCTAAAGTCCACATAAATACATAGGGTAACCTCTTTGTGCCAAGGAAAATATTGTATGGGTAGATACAACCTTCATCATAGGCCTTAGATTGCATCTCCGCTTGGAGACAATAGCACCTTGAGGTCCATCCCTTGAAAAATGTCAAAGTCCTGAAGGTTTAGCTTAACTAAATCCACTAGGAAGTCTACCTTACCTATCTTTAAAGCCACATCCGAGTTGAGCCTAGTGCAATCCAATTTATCTTCAGAAGACAACATTATAGATAGAGATATAGTAGAAGATGGAGACAAGATAGCTCTAGCAATAAACACTCTAGACACAAAAGGCAGAGATGCCCCTAGATCATTCCAATGACCACATCCAACTATCAATCAGCCTCTACTTGGTTGATGACATTCAAGCACCTACTTGACTGTCCTCCCTAGTATCCTCCATGATACCCTCTAGAACCCTGAGTCCATCTTCCCTTTTGAGGGACAGGGCAAGGCCTTTGTGGTCTCCCCTGAACCTCCCTATGCTTTCCACTAATTAGGGCAAATGCCCTCTACTACTGCTGAGGCTCGTAGTGTCACTACTGATAGGTCCACTGCTAAGGTACCAGTTGTCTCTAGTGATGAAATTTACCCTATTGTTGTTGCACTCAAAATATTAGTGGCCCCACTAACCACAGTCGCGATACTATATGGGAGTGCCCTGACAGTTCCGTCTCGGGTTATCTCGACTAGAAAATTAATAAGTGAAGCTTCTCGGTGATCTTATATGCCTACTCTAGCCACCAGTCTGGCCCAAGTCTTGAATCTGACCACCCTAAGACTAGATCTGGCCTTGTTGGTGGAACCTTGGAGGTTTGCCTCTCTAAAACTAGATTTTGCCTCTAAAACCCTATATCTCGTGCTTCCTCTTACCTAGAATAGAAGCCTGCTCCTAACTATTGTAGTGGTGACACATGTTCGCTTGTATAACATGGTTAGTTCCTAGAAAACCACGGTACCCATCATCTTACGAATGCTAAAATGGATCCCCTTCTCAAAATAGTACACTACCATGGACTCATTGGTTTCTATCCTTGGTGCAAATATTAGAAGCTTCGTGAACCTAGCGTGATACTATCTCATTGTCATGCCTCCCTAAGTCAACTTTATGAACTCCCTCAACTTATCCTTCTTAAGACTCTCAGGGTAGAACTTAGTGAGGATCATCATCTTGAAGTTCTCCCAAGGAATCGGCATTCCTCCCTATACACGACGGTCTACCCACCAGGTGCCAGATGCTTCTCAAAGAAAGTACGCTGCAATGCTCACCTTTCGAGCAAGTGGACAATCCACGACCTTGTACATTCTATTCATGTCCTAAATCCATCCATCTAGGATGACTGGGTCCTCTTCACCATCGTAGAGAGGTGGATGATATCCCACAACTCTCTGAAGCCAATATTTCCTGATACCATCTTATGGGTATTGTAGGGGTGGCGGCAGCGGCGGCTGAGGCTAAGGAAGAGATGGCAGTGTACGCCTAACAAACTGGATGAATGCCTCAAAAGCCTCCTCCAAATGACCGACATGACCATTAAGTGCCATGATAAATTAGCTTCAAGACAAAAAACATGTTAGGAAGAATATTCCTAGCTAACTAACACATAGAATACATAATCACAATCAAATGCCACTTAGGCTACCTGGTCTTGATTTCCCACAAGTTAATATAGGTTTTAAAAGATTTTTTAAAATATCAAAATAAACCAATAAAATTAGATAAGGGATCATTTGAAAATTAATTTTTTGAAAACAAAACACAGTAATCAAAACCAAAGCTTTAATACCAACTTGTAACACCCCCAATATTTATTCAAATAACTGGATGTTAATGTCGTAATTAAAAAAATTTGGGCTTACCATCCCAACCATATATGAATCATAAAGCTAAATAATTTTAAATGCTCAACATTATAAAACCAAAAACAAGATAAGTTTTATACTACAAAATACAAGTGTGGAGACTAACTTCGAATTATAATAATAAAATACCACAAAAGGGATACCATGGATCAAAGAGTTCCAAAAGATTATCCATGTAAAAACTTCCTCTAGATAACATGACTCTTCGCCCAAACAACCTGTATAAATAAAAGTAACTCTTTCCATCACAATACATCAAAGGCAACAAAAGCATCAACTTGACCCTCAAAGACCTACACAAAACCATCAAGGTCATCTACGTATGTGAATGGGCAGCACAAATGAAAAGGATGATCAGTGCACTATGTACTGAGTAAGGTAAAAATACTATCAAAAACAGAAAAACATATCATTACACATATTCATAGAGGAAAGTAGTATACATGGGAGATACAAGAATCAACACAAGGTAATTACTAGTCCGGATTTTTAATTTTTGAATATGATATAACCCATTATTTTATTTAAGTTGAGGTCAAGGACCCCACTATTCTTAATCTAGTGGAATGGATTATAACACCTTATAGTGCAAAACTCTCTTGGCCACTACTGTTAATCTAGTGGAAATGACTCTGTACCTCCGAAGGCAAAAAGCTCTTGGCCACTATTCTTAAACCAATGGAACAGTCTGTAGCACCTCCCAGGACAAAATATGTATGACCACTATTATTAAGCCAATAGAATGGACTCCTATGCTTTTTTCCTAACTCACATAATCATTCACTATAAGTTCTTAGTGTCTTAATCATTGGTTATGTAATACCCAATTTTTAGAAAACCCTAATAATTATAACCGGTAATTATGTGTATTAGTTATAATAATTATTGTAGGGTATTTGCACAAAAAATATTATTTATATGTGTAATATTATTACAACTTATTAGTTATAAAATTTAATTAGGCTAAAATATGTTAGACGGTGCATATTAAAATTTAAACCTAGGTTTGGGTCGTAACTAGTATCTATTTCGTCAAATAAACCTACTTCCATAACCAGATAATTTTTATCCGGATACTTTACCCAATTTTTATAGCTAAATAAATTACCCCTACCCTATTCTATTTTCTTACCTCACCCTACTCTCCCTCTACCATGGTATACCACCCTCACACAACCTCATACCATACCCTTCCCCTGCCATGTATGATTCCCTCCCCCTTACTTTACTCTCCTTATTTTTCTCCTTGTTTCCCTACATGCATCCTCTTCTCAACCCCTTTACCGCTTCATTTTGTGTCAAAAATTAACCCCCTAAATAGCCCAAAAATTACCCCCATCGGTGAGCCCAATCGAACCATATACACCTCCACCAACAAACATTTGCCACCCTCAACCCCAAGCATTGAAAGCCTTTGTTGCATCTCCCCTAGCTTCAGAAAAAACTCACCATTCCCTCACCCCTGTCTGCAGAAAAACACACCATTCCAACCCTCCTAGTTGCAGTAAAACTCTCCAAAACCTCCCCCTACCCTTCGGCAAAATCCATAAAAACACCCACTATCTATGGCAACAACTACCGCACCATTTTATTTCTATTATTCTCTACCTTTTCTATAGAAAGAGCTTCTTCAATCCCTCCCCAACCTGCAGCAATATCCACCGAAGCCCAACACACCCACATTTGGCCATTACATCCAAAGTTCACCCGTGTGCTACACCATTTTCCACCTTTGCTCACCCCCTCCCTTTGGTCAATTACACCGATCGCACCCACCTCCTTTCAGCTTCCCTTGTTGCTGAAAACTCCCTAGCAATGGAAAGTTTTGTCGTTGCTAGCCTCCCATGCTTGGCAAACCCCAACTGATCCCCACTTTTTTACATAATTTTTTGGCCGACACCACCTTCAAACAGAGTTTAGTTTTTCCCATTATTTTTCCATTCCATTACCTTAAAAATTCGTTTATTATATTATTATTTCTAATTAAATTTTTTAATTTATTATTAGGTGATATTCTTGATGTTTTGGAAGAAGCAGATTAGGATAAGCGTGCATAGAGACTAGAGCCTTATTAGTAAGGATGCTAGTCGATGTTTTGGGTTTTGTGTTAAATGCTTGTATGATTATTGGTGTTATTATTTTATTTTGTTATAATATTAATATGCATGATGCTAATGATATGTTTTGATAAATTGTTTTATATGCTAGAAAAAGAGTAAAAATGACAAAAGGATGTGTTGATATGATAATATTACACTAAGTCATATTTTTATGGAAGAGTATAAATTGTGGGAGAGTAATATGGGCCTAATAAATTATTATAAGTGGTAAATAATTATATTTAATATGTTTGTTGATAGAAGGAGGATTTGGGGAAAAAAGAATATTAAGGATATGGGATTTTCATAAAATAAGGGTTATCGACTATTTTCAAGGGCATTTTTGTCAGCATGGGAATATGAAAATTTTGGTATTTAAACATGTTATATGGATAAAAATATTTTAATACTATCATGTTATGTATTTGGGAGTGATTAGGAAGGTCATAAGTTGTTCAAATGAGAAAATAACCTAATTTGGGAATAGTGGCCTTAAAATGGTAATGCTATTATCACATGTGTAAAATGTTATATTTAGGCCATAAATTTTGGATATGTTTTTAATATGGATATTTTAAGGATGTATATTTAATTTGGTAATTATATGGGCTTAATGGGAGAAGTTATGACTTACTTCTGAAATTAGTCTTTTAGGAGCCTTATGAATAGTAACTTTTGAGATATGGTTATTATCGCATATGTAAGATGTGGGAGTTAAACTTAAAAATTTTAGTTATGTTAATGATGATATTATTTGAGGAACATATACTAAATTTGGTGGATAAATGATTAATATGGGGGAAGTTTTGCTTAAATTGTGAATTTAGGGTTTTCGGGGAAAATGTTCATCTTAATCTTTGAGAACATTCTTGTTATATGTATATTGATATCTCACTTGCATTAATTATGTTTCTCACTCATAAACCAATCATGAATAAGAAACTAATATTCTAAAGTGAAATATCACATGAGTTGGGCTGAGGTGTTTTATAAGTCCGTTCCATTGGCTTAACAATAGTGGTCGGGCGCATTTTACCTTTGGAGGTGCATCAGATAGTTCCACCTGTTCAAGAATAGTGGGGACTAATCTCAAAGTGAAATATAATATGAGTCTGAGATAAGTAACCAATGATTAAGACACTAATCACTTATAGTGAAAGATTACATGAGTCAGGACCGAGGTGTAGGAGTCCATTCCGCAGGCTTAATAGTAGTGTCCAGGCGTGTTATGCCCTGGGAGGTGCTTCAAACTATTCCATCAGCTTAATAATAGTGGCTAGGAGTGTTTTACCCTGGGAGGTGTTTTAGACCGTTCCACTAGTTTAAGAATAGCGAGGTCCCTGAACTTAACGTAAATAAAAGATTGGGTTATATCATATTTAAATATTAGAAATCCTGATAAGTAATTACCTTGTGTTGATTTTTGTATCTCACATGTATACTACTTTCCGCTGTGAATGTATGTAATTATTTTTTTTTTTGGTTTTGACTGTATTGTTACCTTACTCAATACATAGCATATTGATCATCCTTTTCATGGGTGTTGCGCATTCCCACAAGCAGATATGCCCTATTTTGTAGGTGATTGATGATTATTAGCTTGATGTGCTCACCTGGTGTGAGTGCTAAACAAATTGGTAAAGGGTATGGTTATCCGGATATCTCTATATCTCTTTAGACTCTTAGTACTCTGATTTCACTACTTATTCCCTTCTCTCTATTTCATATCCTATATCATGGTGGAATTAGGTGCTTCCCACACCTGATTCCTAAGTATAAGGTTAATTTTGCCTTACACTGACATAACCTAGGCATATGGAGTGCCTCTTCTATGTTGGATGTGGCATGACACCCCTACGCTATGTGTTTTGTCTTCCACTATTAACCTTTTAAAATGAAAAATTTTCAGTTATGAAATTTGGGGGTGTTATAGGTTACTTATCTTATAATATTATTATCTTTCATGTTGAGATTATAACCCACTATTTTTAAACTAGTGGAACAGTCTCATGCACCTCCTAGGACAAAATGCATTTGGCCACTATTATTAAGCCGGTGGAATGGACTTATAAAACACCTTGGCCCGACTCACATGATCTTTCACTTTTAATGATTAGTATCTTATTTATTATTCATTGATGAGTATGAAATATAATTAATACAATTGAGACATAAATATACATATAACAAGACTGTTCTCAAATATTAAGATGCTCATTTTCCCTAAAAGCCCTAAATTTACAATTTAAGCATAACTTCCCTCATATTCATCATTTATCCACAAAACATAGTATACCATCTACAATTTCTTACAAACAAAAAGAGGCATTAGACTGACATTAGCCCCCAGATCACAAAGGGCATAGTCAATAGATATATCACCAATAGTATAGGGAATAGAAACTGAGTTGGGGTCTTTGAGCTTAGGTCAGAGCTTATTTTGGATAATATCACTACATTCTTGTGTTAAATATATGGTCTTATATTCCTCCATCTGTCTCTTACTAGAAAGAATTTCCTTTAGAAATTTAATGTGGGTTGGCATTTAAGATATGGCTTCCATAAATGGAATATTAATTTGTAATTTTTAAAAAATCTCAACAAACCTCCCAAACTGTTTCTCTAAACTTGCCTTAGATTATCTTTGAGGGAAAGATAGGGTAGGTCTATATGGTGGTGGAGAGATATATTTCTCAACCTTATGATCTTTTCCTATAGTGGCTTCTTTCTCAATGTGCACAACCTCTCCACTATTTCCCTTCATGGCCTCGACTCTCCCACCTTCCTCCTCCGTTTCTTTTGTCAAAACATGACCTTCTAACTCCTTTCCACTTCTAAGTGCGATGGCATTCATGGACCCCTTAGGATTGGTCTCTAGTTGCCCTGGAAGAACTTCAAATGCTCCAGAAGAAGATGTTGATTGTTGTACCACTTGCATAATTTGGTTTTCCTGCATCTTTTTATGGATGGCTAGGGATTTAACCTTAGAAGTTAAGTTCTTGATTGAGTTCTTCAAATCCTTGGTTTTTTTGTTCTTAGAGGCTATGAAGTTCTCCATCATTAACTCAAGATTTGACTTTGGAGGGTTAGGAAATGCTAGTCTAAGGTTTTGAAAACCTAGAGGCCTAAAGTTTGATTGAGGAGTGGGATTCAATGGCGGGTTCTTATAGGATTAATTTGGATGATTCCACCTTCCCAAATTGTAGGTGGGAGCAAATGGGTCTCCCTTTTGGTTAAAATTGTTCACATAATTGATGTGGTCCACTAGGGTTGTGTCAAGGGGTAGAGGGATAAAAGACTGACTTTCGAAAGATGAGTGCCTTGTAATACCACAAGTCTTATAAATAGTAGAAGAGGATGTTAATGGTTAACAATAATTTGTTAAAATTTTGAAACAATGCATCAACAGGTGAAGAATGGTGATCCAAAGCATCAACTTCGTACCTACCACTCTTCTTGGTAGAAGAGCACTCACTCGACTATTAGTAATGGTTCTAAGCCATGTCTTTGATTATACTCTTGTTCATGAGAGTGCCTCCTGTCGCTACATTTAGACTCAACCTTGTGTTCTAAAGCATACCATTATAAAAGGTGTGAACTAGCAACCACTCTTCCAACCCATGATGTGGGCACATTTATAACATATCCTTGTAGTGCTCCCAAGCGTCGTAGAGAGACTCGTCATCCTTTTAACTGAAACTTACAATGAGGTTCCTTAATTGAACCATATTGGATGGGAGAAAGTACTTGTTTAGGAAGGCTCATGAAACTTGATCCCAAGTGGTGATAAACCCAAGGGGAAGTGATTGCAACCAATCTCTCTCTTATCCCTCAATGAGAATGGAAATAACCACACCTTGCTTGTGTTGTCTAACACTCCATTCATCTTCAAAGTCTTACAATACTCAAAGAAAATAGAAATGTACAAATTTGGATCCACTGTTGGGCTACCACTAAACTAATTTTACTGTACCATGTTGTGTAATGTAGGCTTTAATTCAAAGTTGTTTTTAGCTACATTTGGTTTCCGTATACTTGATTGTGTCTTATATGCATTCAGAGATGAAAACTCCTTAAGAGAGCGGCGCTACTCTTCCACTCCGTTAGTTTTATCTATGGTTCCTGAACAAATGTTTTCTTTAGTCTCATGTATCCACCTCCTTAGTCTACTCAATGTCCTCTCAATCTTAGGGTCAAACTTAGCTAGAGTCCTAACTTAAAAAGACTGTTTCATAAAAGGTACCTGAAAAAACAAACAATGAGCTATGAAACAAAAAGAATAAAAGATAAAAAGTAGGAAGAAATTAAAGGATCTAGTCTAGATAAATAATAAAGAACACAATATCAATTAACCAAAGTCCCCAATAATTATGCCAAAAACTTGATGGGTTCAATCTATAAGCGCACGAATTTGTTGTAGCACGTCAAGGTTGAATCCCATAGGGACTTCGCAATTGAATACACAACTTCATCATTCTAACTATATAGATCAATATGGAGAAAAAATATGCAATTGTGTAACAGGAATAAATATAAAGACTCTCTATTTGTAAATTCTAAAACAATAGATATGAAGCTTAGGATTGAACTTTGGTCTCCAAATTTGTAATCAACAATGAAACAATGCATATGGCGTAGTTTAATTTAATAGCTATGAAAAGTCATCCAAATATACTAATTATCCTCTTGTAAGTTCTTAGAACATATTTAATCTAATTTTCCAATTAATTTTGTGACTAAAAAATTATATTAAATCCATTAAGTGTCACTAATTCTATAGTCCCTAAGAACTAAACATCTACTTTCGTGATTACTTAAATTCCCATAATATACTAATTATCGATGATGATTTCAACCTTTCCATTGCAAACATTATCTAAGAAGGTAAAATTTCATCAAATTCATTTTACAACTATTGATCCTAGTACATGGAATAGCATATATAAGCCAAACATACAATGCAATACCTTACTTCATCATATTAGACCAAAATGAACCTAGTTCAATCCTACCAAAAAGGATTGCTCAATCATTTTTTCAAAGAAAATAAATGAAGTAAATTACATAACAAACATAATAATATTATAAAAGTACAGAGAAGAGAATTTAGATTGAATTAACTATAATTGTAGGAGAATAAAGTTGATTCTAAGTTGATCATACATGAACTTGCATTTGAATCTCAAGAAAATCAAACTAATGAAAAAACCAAAATTACATGAAGAATTTTCTTAGGAAAAGTAGGGGAAACGTGCTCTCAAATCTCCCCTAAAATTAGCCAAGAAGTCCCTTAATAATACCTTAAATACTCCCACCATGCACATTATATCACACTTGACCGAACGTGGAATAACCTTTGTTGCACAGCCTGGTCGTGCAACATTTTTGCTCTCAAACAGAGGGAAATTTTGACTTTGCACTACTATGCAGTTTGTACACAGCCTTGTCATGCAATGTTTGTAGCTTTTACTCTTTTGATAAAATCTAGCATGGTCGTGTAGGAAACGTTTACCTTATCCATGCTGTGTCATTTGCTCCAAACATACATGCATAAGTTTTGTACAGCTGTGCAGCTTGTTGTGTAACCGGCTGTGCAACACCATCATTTTGTTCCTTTTAAACTTCTTGGCATATTTTTGTCCCTTTTTAGCTTCTAGACTCCTCTATAAACATGCTAGGTTGATTTATCATCCTTTAATGCCTTTCATAATTGGTCTTTTGCTCTAAAAGCATGCACTACTTTCTTAGATTTACATGTTCTTGTATAAGTTATTGAAAAACAAAACTCAATAGAGCAGTACTACAAATAATAGACTAGAACCATAGTAAAATACATATTGGAGACTAAATGAAGGCAAACTAAGGCAAAAATAGAGAAAATATTCACTTTATCAATTAACTTTTGCAATGAATGTTATTAATTGTGACCAAAACAATTTCATAAATTTAAAACTAACTTTAGCAACGGATAAAATCCTTGCCAAAATTTTATAATTGAGGTAAAAAAATTAGCAATACTCTTTCATGGTAAGCAATGACAAATAGATAAAACAAAGCAAAAATGTTCTAATACCTGATCACACACACAAACTTGGGCGTATCCCTCCTTCTGGCTACCCACACAACTTTGATGACCTCCCTCATTCTCACGACCCTTGCATAAAGCCCTCCCTCATTCAAGAAACCCACACACAGTGTTACTTCCTTATAACCTTCACCATTAGCATCGATTCTAATGATCAGCTTTGGTTTTCATCGAGTTGTAATAGATTCCATTGCCATCAAGCTCACCAATTGAGTTTAATCTTCTTCTTTTTTGCTACAAAATTGGGGACAATCAACTACCTTAATCTAATTCCAAGGTATAATTATTTTCTATTTCTATTTTTTATCTAATTTTTAAGTCTAATTAATGTAGAAGGGTAATAGAAATGTTGGTCTAATTACCTTCAACACATCTGTTCAACAACTTCTTCCACCTCCCCCACCATAGTTAGCTCATTTAGTGGTGTTTTCTGTGACCAATGGTTGTTTTTAGTGACCAAAATTAGATGGGGTTTCCATAAATCACCAATTTAAACTAGCTTTAATTAGTTTTATCTCCTAAAAAATAGAGGACTGAGCTTGATCGACGGTGTTTCAAAAGTATAATTCCTTCCTACTTTGAAATTTGTGTTGTGATTTCTTATTACATTCCACCGAGGGCACTAGTTTGTATACAAGCATCATGAAGGGCATATTTATATTACTTGTATTTTCACTTATTTTTTCCCTAATGCATCCCAACCTAAGAGAATGTAGTACCTCCGTTGCATTTCATTTTCCATGATTGAAATTTACATATATTTAACAAATAGTCAAAGTATATGAGTTTTGCACCTCAACTAGATATTTAAAGCAATTGCATTTACTAAATAGTGTAAGTGCATTCTGCACACACAAACTTGACTATTCATATATTTTACTAGTAATAGATTGATGGGAATATTTAATAAACTCATAAGCAACTTTTGCTTACCATTTTGTTTTAAAGTTAGTAACCGAAGTGGATCTAGATTTATTAGATTTAGTGAACCCTTTATTTTTTTAGTTCCTTATAGGAGTTAATTATTAGGAAAAGATTTTTTAGGTATGCTTATCTATAATCTAAACCAATATGCCAAAATAACAAATAGATCATAGGCACATGAAAGGAAAACCCACGGAATGTTATTAGTCAAATAATTAAAATAGATTAAGTAACACTTAGGCTGGAATTTGAAGAATTTTGTATATGTTATCAAAATTGAATTATCATTCAAGTATATGAAATGAAAGACCAAAAATAAAGTAGCTTATAGTAGTACTATTATTTTTGTAGTTAAGTAAATGTTTGATAATTATGGTGTTAAAGTTATATATCTTGGTGAATGAATTTTAGCATGTACTAGATTTTCACTTGAGGATGCATGGAGGTCCATAAAATAATGTTGTTATAGATAATATTTTATCAATTAAAATATTTAATAATAACTGATATTAAACTATAAGTTAATTAGAATAAAGCAAATGTACATAATATTTTTTAATTTAACAAATATGCTAACAACAATTTTTTAATCTACATATTTAAATTATACAGAAAGTTTAATTTCAAGAATAAAAAATGGCATCTTACTTCTTATTATATTTTTATTGTCTTAAATAATTTGTGTATGCAAACCTATTTTTATTTAACAAAAATAAAACTTGAAATTACACGGTGCATATAATTTATTTATATATTATATAATAATTAATTTTTATTTATAAAGTTATTTTTAGTTTTATTTTAACTTTTGAGATCATGGGTAAGAAAAATTAATTTGAAATATTAGAATGGCATACAAATGAGTGATTTAACTCTACGATGATGTTCCAAAATCAATGGTCATTTATTAGCTTGACTCTATCCATAATAGAAAAAAAAATTATATCTCTTGCAATTCTACATGAAGATCTACTTTCTTATGGTGCCATACTTTGAAAATTTTATCTTGTGAAACAAATATTCTTGTTTTGATTTATTTATTGTTTAAGCTAGTTGCACAAGAATTAAGGAAATTTGTTGAATATACTATTATCAATTAATCTACCATTATTATGGACTAAAATGTCTCTTTATTAGTTTTTGGCACTTATTTTCACTCTCTCTCCCATAAACAACCCACCTCACACTCTATTTTTTCAATTGAAAAGTCTTCACTTTTGATGGGGCCATTAATTATCATTATACAAATTATGCATATTTCCAAAACAATAGCCGAACTTTAGCATATTCCCAAAACATTAGTATGTTCCACTACCTATGACATTGGTAATTGTGGAATAAAATGCAAATATCATAATGTCACATATATCAAAATAGAGGGAGTATAATGTAACTTATATCTTTAATTACTCTCTTTCTATCTATGTTTTTCTCTCTAAATTAGTTTTCTTGCAATAGAGTAGCCACATTGTTGCCTAAAAATTGAATATATCCTTAAAATCAATTGGATTAAGGAAATAGTTTTTAGCTAAAATTTATTTGTTGTAAATTGTTTGTTTTACTATAATGTTATCATTGCTTCTAGAAATCTGATTAAGGCGGTTGCTTCTAGAATGAAATATAACTATATAGTTTTGGGGATTATTGAGAACTCCATCTTATGGCTTTGATGATTTGGTTTCTCTTAGTCAACTTATGTTACTATGGTGAGTCTGTAATATTAAAGAAGAGGTGACCTCATACAGTGGCTACTTCTTCTCTTGATATATTGCAGCCGATGAGTTACAACTAATTTGGTGTTAATACTTTAATGTAGTTTCTAGAAGTTGTGGAAAGCCAAATTTCTCTGACCTTCTTTGCTCCTAAAGTTTCAAAAAGAGCACATAAGGTGCAAGGTGCAAGGTGCTAGGTAATGGGAGGTTAGGCTTTTCTGGTGTTAAGCAAGGCGAGGTGAGTGAAACGCTTAGAAGGTGGTTGAGGCATGCCTAAGGTGCCGAATGCTCATGAACAGAGGTGCACATCTTTGAGAATATAATGCTTTTTAGTTAAATAAAAACATGTATGGACTTAGGGTAAAGGGGTAAAAATGCTCTTTAGGGGGAAAAACATGCAAGAACTTAGAGGAGTTCAATAAAAAAAATTTAGAAAAGGTGAATCCTATTTATAGTCTTGATTGCATTGAAAATGTTATGCTATTAATATATCAGATTGGGGAGATCAATAGTTGTATTAGAAAAGATAAAAACACATTGCATGCCTACCAGTAGAGACTGCAAAGTCAGGGCCCTTGGTCCTTATTCCTTGGACTCCACACTATCTGCTAGTATTGGTGGTATTAAAACCATAAGTTGTTATTTTTCTATGTATTTTATTGTTATGGTATACTTTTTCTTCTAAAAACTTAGTCATTTAATCATTTTTAGCTTTTTTGAGTAATTTTGGTGCCTCACATTGCCTAGGCACGTGCCTTTTCCTTGAGCCTAGGCTCTAGGACCCCTATCACTTAGGTGTGCATTAGGCCTTTTCAAACACTATTTGCTCCACTTGCTATGCATTTTTTGTTTCCTATAATATTTTTGATCTTTTTATCTAAACTAGACACTCTCACAACATCTTGCTATTCAGCATTGATTTGTTTGAAATTTTTTAGAACATGTTTCATAGGATATTAATATTTCATTGGAGGTTTGTTTGGCAGTTAAACAATACGATAGTTTTGAAGTGCTGAAGATGGAAATATCATGTTGTGTTAATAATATGTCAGAAGTGGGATGAACTACTATAGCAATGTAGCATAAGCCAATAAAGGGGAAATTGTATGCCTTGACTCATATTTGGGATATTTTATCATGCCATAGATAAAGTAATTGATGCCAGTCCAACAACAACGGTGCTTACTTTGTATAAAGAAGCATATAAGCTAAATATTCTATGGGACTTTCAATAGTGAAATACCTATATGAAGTATAATGAATTAAGAACAACTAGAATAGGATCCTAATATACTACTCATTTATAACGTTGAATATATTTTTGTTTGTGCTTGTTTCTAGCATCTTGCCATGCCTTTCACTCACATATAAGTGAATCACTTGATATAGCAGCGTTACACTACCTTGGATAATCTCAATTAATAAGAAAAGATGGATACCCATTTGCCTGAATTTGATGAATTGTTAATTCAAGTGTGATGAATATTGATATTGTATTATACGTTAATTTTAACATTATAATAATTCTTTATTTTTAGTTTTCAACATTGTTAGAGGCTTCTTTTATCAAAGAAGGCAAACTACATATATCTATTTTGACAACTATGGGTATTATTCTTTTATTTCTTATGTTTTTTCATTCATAAGATGCCTCCAAAAGTTTTTATTTTGGTTTTTAGTTATAATTGTGGCCATTGTTGGGTACATAATCTCATTGGATATTATCATTTCCATATGAGTATTAGGCATGCTTAAACTTGTATAGAAACTCAATATTAAATTTGGTAGCTAAAAATGACATCCATTTTATTTTTTCCCCTCCCTAATTTGTACATAACAAAATTAAGAGTTTATTTGAAAAATATACTATAAGTATATGACTAATAGTAGTAGGCAATCAATATTATATAGTTACATGGGAAGAAAGTAATATGTTTGATATTTCATATATTTTTATATGGTTTACATGAAGAAAGTGAGAGAGAAAGTTATTTAAATTATAACTCTCTTTTTTATTTATTACCATCCTATATATCATCCATCTTATTGAACTTTATATGGAAATGAAAAATAGGTTATGTCAATGGATAAAGAATGGATGAAATTAATTCGAGACTCAACTAAATATTTAGAGGAGATTGATCATTTTCTAGATTTTACTTTTAGCATTGCATTCAGATAAATAATTAGAATCTTAAAGAACAATTAGTTTTTTGTGTAATAAGTGTGCAAATGTGCATTTAAAAAAAAGAACTAAAGTTCTGTTTTATTTGTTGAAGAATGTAATTCTAAAAATTTATGTTGTATGGGATAATGATGATGAGGTGCGGAATGTCTCTCCACCTGAACATGAGACTTCTATTGGCCATGATGATATGCTAGAGTTGTTAGAAGTTTGTTGTGGTGTGGTTGGAATGGAATTTCTAGTGAATTATGGTATAAATGAACATAAGTTCAACTCAGAAGAACCTACTAGTGAAGCACCCCAATTCTATCACCTCTTAAAGGATTATAAAGAGTATTTGACTTATGATGGTTCTAGAGTTTTAAAGTTGGGGTACCTTATGAAGTTGATATATCTTAAGTGTGTGAACTATTGGAGTGATACCTCATTTAGTGGAATGTTGAAGCTTTAAAATATGACATTAAGTTGCAATCTTCCCAATTCTTATGATGAGTGTCATAGGATCATCCATGATTTAGGCTTGGATTGCATCAAAATTCATGCATGTCCAAATGATTACATCATTTATTGGAGTAAAAATGTCAATGCACAAGAATGTCCACAATGCCATACTTCAAGGTGGAATATTGATGGAAAAAGGGTTCCCCAAAAAATTTTAAGAATTTTTCCTCTAAAGCATAGACTGTAAAGGTTATTTATGGCATATAAGACAATAAAGGATATGCGTTGGTATAAAGAAGATAGGGTTGATGATGGGATATTGAGACATCCGGTGGACTCTTAAGCATGGAAGTATTTTAATGAGAAATTTTCATCATTTTCACAAGAACCTTGTAGTGTGAAACTTAACTTAGCTATAGATGGTTTCCAACCACTTAATAGTTTTCAGGGATCATCTCATAGCCATCACTAGGATTGTCTCTAAACTAACTCATCAGCATAATGGCAAACACTTGCCACCACTAGGTAATTGAAATGCTTTCCACGGTTGAGTTGTATTTATGTTTGGAATATGGGATATTATTATTTTTGTAGATATATGTGTTAGCACGTTATCTTGCACCTTTCGTCTTAGCAAATTATCCAATATAATAAGCTCCCTTAAATCACATGCATTAATGTATATATATATATATATATGTGTCTATGTATGTATTTATGCCCATATGACCTTAAATTATATCCAAACTTAGTCATATATGTCTAATACCTTTATCTACAACTTATTCCATGTTGTACCCTTCATATAATGTAAAAAATGACATACTATTTGAAGGTAATCAAAGATAGACCCTAGATTCTAATGCAACTTTAACCAACAAACGAGATGAATCTAAGATAGAATTTTCAACTACAACTATCTACAGAACAAGAACTAGATTAGAAGAAGAGAGAAGTAAGGAGAATGTTTTATTCAGAGAAAAATAGAGCTTTTTGTATTATTCTTTAGCAACGAATAATACAATACGCAACAACTCCATTACACCAAATATTTATATCCCCACCTACTGCTAATGACAGGTTAGCAATAACTAACCTAACAATAAACAAGTAATTAGTTGTTAACAAGTTAACAACCTTTTAAATAAACAAAACTAATGGCTACTATGTATGTCATTGGTTTATCATTAGCAAACTAATACAGATCAAAACTAAAGTGAAGTCAACACATGTCAATAATTCTTCACCTTTCACTACTCTTTGTATCATGTTATTTAATATTTGAATGGTAAGGTACACAGTATAGCGTAGCATAGTACATAAAATATGGTAGATGTGTGGATTGAGCATGTACCTATGAGCCTTGTGCAAGCTATGGCTGATGATTAATGAAATAAAATGTTTTTTCATCCCCAAACAAGAGTTTAAATTATCATCCAAAAAAATTTATAGCCAACCGATTGAAATAGCCGTGTTTGAAAAATTAAGTTTAATATAGTCCAAATCTAATTAAAAGTCTTCAACAAGACAAAAGCAAATGAGGGAAAAATTTATACTTGGTAAAAAGCTAAAACTAATAAGAGATTTGAATATAAATTAATCATGGATTTGACAACCAAGGAACAAAAAAATTTAATGGAGTATGGAGTAAGGAGTAATGTTGAGAGAACCAAATGCTAAGGAAAGAAAGAATATTCATTTTCAACTTCTATTCTCACTCAAACTACATTTCGATATTCCACCATACACCATGTACTCTAGCTAAGTGATTAGCCAGGGTTGCCTCTGTAACAAAAGGTTGACTGAATATTTACAAGATGGGAATCCTTCCAAACAAAGAGAAAAATAAAGCTAAAATTAAGATAGAAAATATGACAAAAAAAATAAAGTAGCTAAACCTAAAACCCCATTCTCTAAAAGAGTCCTTTAGAGAAGTAAACTATAGTAAAATGCACGAAAAATCTTATAAAAAAAAAGAGGGAGAGGGAGAGAGGGAGGGGAGAGAGAGAGAGAGAGATGAATAATGTAATGAAAATGGCTTCCAATCTTCATTTAGGAAACATTCCAAGGATCCCTAAATATTATTCTTTTAGAGCCTTATTGGGATTCAATAGAATTCAACTTTTAATGTCTTTCCTCCAAATAGATGTCTTAATAATAGAACTCATGTGTTTATATCTTTATATTTAGTAGGCTACCTCATCATGAGTAATTAACAACCATGTGTAACTCCATTCACAACAACGTCCTCTATAACCAGGTTATAACTACTGGAAAATTCACCATTGGCAACTACTCCATTATCATGAGTTTACCATCACCACTAGGAGCAACTTCAACAGAATCTTTAAATAAGTCCACACCAATCTCCACTGATTTCTAAAACTTTTGCTCCACATTTGATGCAACTTTATTCTTTTCACCTATTATTTTCCTTTCCCACACCTATAATTAAATCACACATAAGTTTTATCATTAAAATGTTTTTAGTAGACTGCACGTTACATAAGAAAGATGGAAACAATTGTAGGCCTACCTATTTCTAGAATTAAATCATAGTCATGATGTCAATCCTCATTCTTCATAAATTATATCTAAGCAAAACATGAAAATTCATCTATACGGGTGAGAAAATACCTTGCTCCTCCTTTCAACATGACTTTAGCTAGCCTTCACATGTCAACATGCACATAGACAAGCATTGCTTGTGACTTATGTGAACAACTTTTAAGCATGAGTTTAGAAGCCTTCTGGCTAATGACATGTTCTTCAAACTTTTTAGATTAACATAGTCGGTTGGCAATGATGAAAAAGAAAAGATTTGAGACAGCTAAGTACTCAATCTTCTTAAATTCACCAATATTATTAGGAACTTCACCACTATAGTAATAATTACACATAGAACCTTTTACTAGCGTGGTAAGGTTAACAAAAAGACTTGGATCAACCTCAATAGAAAGACCTAAATTATCAAGGACAACATGGTAATGTTTCCACCATTATAAACAATCCCATTCCACTTACACAAGTTAAAAAAATTTAAATAGCTTTATAAGCAATGTTAATTTTTTCTCATTTCTCAATTAATGGAGAGATATTATGTGTCACGGTTAAAATCTTCAATTACTACTAATTAATTATAATTTATCTTACTAATGAATTATATTCTATTTTGTTTCACTAGATATCTAGTTTACAAATGGTTCTTGGGGCTCAATATATTTTTGGAAAATTATAATTAATTTTTGGTTATAGTGTGCATTTTTATCTCTAAAAAGATCAAACCCTCCATAAATAAACTGTAAGTGAGGTTCTAAGCTATTGTCTGACATTTTCTAATCCAGAAACACAATTATTTTTTATATAGGTAATAACATGAACCATCTTCTATTCATGATTGAAGATTTTGAAGCATGTTTGAGATCCCCTTAAAATTCTATAGGCCGAGTTTCTATGTTTTAAGATTCCTAAAGCCAAAATCATTGGTTGCCTTTTATTAATTGTAAAAAAAACATGCTTTTATATATATATATGACTAAAAGTACTAGTTTAACAATGAAATGCTTCTCCATCTATGCTTTTTCTCTCCCAACTGATCATTATAACATCAAGAAAGCATAAATGGATCTCTTGCTTAGGCAAAATTAACATATATATGAATAATATATCGAAACACTAGAGAAGAGTACAGTATAGTATCAGTAATGATCATCAATATGTGGTTATTGAAAAATAGCTAGTATATTTGAAATGAAAAAGAGTATAGATGATTATTATGCACCAAAACTTGGGTAAATGTTTTTTTGAGGATTTGTATATGTGCAAGGGAGAAGAAACCATTTTCTCTCCTCTTTCCAATCTTGATGTAAAAAAACTTGAATACGAGGAAAAAGTAACATTAATACATGCCAACAACCAAAAAAGAGAGAAGGAAAAAGAAAGAAAGAAAGAAAAAAGATCCATGGTGTTTTCCAAAGCAAGCAATTCCTTCTCTATGTTACTTTTGACACATGTTGTAGTTATATGTATAATTATTACATACGTCTACAGATGCTTATGGTACTAGTTATAACTCAATGAAATGAATTCTAAATAAAAAAATCCAAGCTCATCGATCAACATTAAAATTGCTACGGGTCATATCCCACCCTACCGTTTGTTGATGAACCTTAATCAAGCTTATATCAGTATTGGGTCAGATCGTTCCATGAGCCTTCAATATTTTATATATAATTTTATTTATTTATTATTTTTCTATCTATTTTTAATACCATGAAAAAAAATGGCATACCAATCACAAAAATATGACTTGAAAGTTTTTATAAGGCATAACAATCTAATTTCATCTTAAAATTCACCTGATAGATATCTAAAAGTGTTTATCAAGCAAAAACAACCTAATTTTAGGCTTTAGAATCAGACCTTTATAATTTATCTAGATCTCAATCCCAAACCTAATGGAATCAACTCTGAAAGTGCTAAAAAACTTAACTAAACTAATCTAACTTCATTCAACAATTTATATACTACATCCCAAATTAAATGATAAGTTTGTAATCATTTTATAATATGGAAATCATCTAAATTTCAAAGATGAAATCAAATAAGTACATTTTTATCAAAAGAATAAAATTTAAGTTAAGACAACTTTTCTGTGGTGCATAAAAACTTATAGAAACTTAGCTAACTTTATTCTTCATTGGCTATAAAATAATCTTCCTTATATTTTAGGTGTGTGAACATGTAAATAGCTTCATATAAAGGCCAAAAATTAGATTTGAAATCTCAGCTTATTTAATTAAGTTTCTTGAGTTTAAATATACCTTTTTTTTATCATTGTG
The DNA here is from genome assembly GCA_039764185.1 of Tamarix austromongolica. Taxonomy (NCBI): domain Eukaryota; kingdom Viridiplantae; phylum Streptophyta; class Magnoliopsida; order Caryophyllales; family Tamaricaceae; genus Tamarix; species Tamarix austromongolica. Next base: position 31,863,728 of record CM077813.1, on the reverse strand, counting down.
TTTGCATATAATGGAGGTAAGGGAATAGGAGGTGTAAAAATGGCAATGAGAGAAATAAGTAGAAATTAAACTTTGTTTCCAATACTTCCCAACACAATGGACCTCAATGTAATTAGGTTGAAGAAGTTAATTGTATTTAAGGTGAATTTAGTATGATGTCATTGATGCTATTAGTTCTAATAATCATAGTCTTTGTCAAGAAGAAGATCGAAATCTTGATTTATCTATTGTGCCTTCAAATGAGCGAGGTAAATGCTTAATAGATACTTAAATTCAAAAATTCATATCTTTATGTGAACATATTTGAAATTTAAAAATCGATTCCATTATTCCCTATCAGTGGACTCAATTTGATTTTCTTAATAATATTCTATGTTTATATTACTAATAAGCTAAATGTAAAATGATTGCAACAAGGAAGTTTGTTAACAGAGTTGAGATGACTTTAAACTTGCATAAGGCTGCTAATCAAATACGAAGAGAAGGAAATGAACCTAATAATACTCTACCACAAATGAGAAATCAATATATGCATAAAAATAAGTCTACAAGAAATTTATACCCACAAAATGATGGCAATAGCAGTCAACGTAGCGTATTTTTTACTAATTGTGTTTGTATATTTATCACCAAATAAGTTGTCATTGAATATGGTTGTTCGTGCAAGGAATTGATTATAATAACTAGGAATCTATACGTATGCAAAATGTTATGATGTGTGTTAAAGGGAGACCAACACCAACTTATGAAAAATAAGGATAAAGAAGGTGCCCCTCAAATAGAGGAAAAGATGATACTTCATGTTTTGGGCCTAAAGTCTGGATACACACGAGGGAAAGGAAGTTGAAAAGATAGTTCTATCAGATCAAGGATTCAAGAAAGACAACAACAAAAATAATATAGCAACAAAGTAAGATAGATGAATAACAAGTTAAGATAGATGAGCAAAAAATAAGATACCTATTCTATAAGGTCAAATATATGAGCTCAAAGAGAAATAAGATCAGGCTATGGCTTGTTTTGAGAAGATAAGGCTATAAATGAGTCAAATGATGGCAACAAATATTATGAGGTAAATTATAATTTCTATACTGACAAAAGTTTGTATTTATTCTATGATATGAGCTAGTATTGTTCATTCTTGTATAAGATCAAACATTTTAAAAGATGAAGAGTTTGATGGAAATCATATGATAAAGAGAAATTTATATGAATGAATTAGTCACTTAAGAGTGGGTGGAAATATTCTAACTAGTAATGTAACACCTCAAAATTTTAAAACCTAAAATTAAATATTTAACCTTTTATATAGGATATTTTAATCTTAAATTATTGATTTTATTATTTAGTGGAACTTTGATTTAGAAAAATAGATAAAGTTATTTAATAAATTAATATAAATATTTTTTTTATCATTTTATCTTTCTCTTTTTATTTAAATAAATCTCCAAGCCCACAAGTTTACCAAAATTATTTTAAAATATTACCTTAATTTTTGGATAAATTAATTTAATATTTTCCCTTTTAGCTAAAGTTAGCCTAATTTCTAATCTTAACTATAAAACTAAATTTAGTTTTATTTTTCTTATTTACCTTTTCCTTTTTTTTCTTCCTTTTCTTTCTTTTCTTTTCTTCCTTCTTCCTTGGGCAAACCTAGTTGTAAAACCCCCAAAATTCACAACTAAAAAATTTTGTTTTAATTAAAAATTAGCGGAACCAAAAAAAGGTAAATTTTGGAGATATTACCGCCACACTTAGTACCAGACCAATATTCTTCTACTCTCCCAATACTAAGTGCTAAGGCATAAAATGAACATAAAACAGCTTATACAAATTTAAACATTTCATTTAAATTAGAGTAGCGCATCTAAGACATAAAAAAGCTAAAACCCACTATTAGTGGTTATAAGGTAATGAAATATTTACAAAGGGAAATATAAAAGCATAGAAGATAGACTCACAAACCTTCCATAAGTCCTTACACTCTTACCCGATAACAACTTGAATACCATGTGCAACTAACCTGCAAGGGAAACTGTCCTTTGAATAGGTAAGGGGGCCATAATCAAAATCCTTTAGTACCAGTGTACTGAGAAACCTTTTATACAACGCATCATGCTTAAACAATGAAAAAACAATAACATACGCAAGTATAGAGATAACAACAATAACATAATAGACAATACATAAATCAACACAACATACAATAGAAAATGCATATCACAAGGTCCATTTACTTAGCATTTCCATCACTTACCAAGAGTGAATGGCACCAAGGCCGCACTTATACTATATCCATAGATCATAAAGGTGAAATCAACATTGTCTAGTCTTAAGCCATTAATTAAACATTATTCAACATCATCTCTCAAATTATATCCATGTGAGTATGAGAACCCTGCTATCATAGTTGGTGGATTGAAAATACACTCCAAAGTAGAACACACCTAGCCACTACTATTCGTCAGTGGACTAATCTCTAGAGAAAAAGGCTCCTAGCCACTATTCTTGCTAGTGGATTGATCTGACCCTGACTCATATGGTGTTGCACTATAAGTGATTAGTATCTTTCCTATGATTTATTATCGTCCAAGGTTTGGTTTATTGAGCTCGGGATCTACCACTATTATAGCTAGTGGATCGGAATACACTCTAGGGCAATAAGTACCTCACCACTATTATTCGTTAGTGGATCAATTTCTACGGAAAAAGGCTCTGGGCCACTATTATAGCCGATGGATTGGTTTGGATCCAATTCAATAATCTTCCACTTTAAATTATTAGTATTTTTCCATTTAATTAAAACAATAATTCCATTTATTTAACTTGAGGGGGATATCATGAACCCGGACATACAAAGGTACACCGATTATACTGCCGTATAGAAGTACCACAATACCCTCCAACCATCAACCTAGGGATGCAAAGGTACCTCGATCATATTAGTGTAGGAGGACACACATTACCCTACCAATAAGGATACCTAATCCATACATATGCATACCCCTTATAGAGGTTCATAGTACTAGACAGAGTAAGATGTAGGGCTTAGATGAGGCACTAAGGTTCACCAACAAAAACCAAAACAATTATAGGCTAAACCATATCTTTATAGTAGTGACCCCTAAAGAGCATCCATCAAGATCCTTGAGGCATAGATTAGACAAATCACTAATGCCATTTTAGGGAGAGCACCCAACGCTTTCCCTAGTGATATAATCATTAACCCCAAAGAGAAAATCAATGTAATAGTCTTGAAGAGTAGAAAACCACTACTTGAACCATACCCTCAAGAACCCAGAGAAGATAATGAAAAATCTCCTGAAGAGAAAGCACTTGAATCACAACCAAAGGTAATCCACACTTCACCTCAAGAGGTAAAAGCATATGTTCCCCCTCCTCCATTTTTAGGTAGGACTTTACAATGCAAGTTAGATGCTTAATTTGCAAAATTACTTAATATACTTAAGAAAGTGCACATTAACTTACCTTTTATTGACCTTATGAGACATATGCTTAGTTATGAGAAGTTTCTCGAGGATATAATCACTCACAAAAGGAAATTGGGTAAGTTTGAAACAATAAGCTTGAATGAGGAATATTCTACTATCTTACAGAATAAAATTCCTCCTAAGCTCTAGGATCCAAGGAGTTTCACTATCCCATGTGTAATTGGGGGTCTAAAATTTGAAAAGGTGTTATGTGATCATGGTGCTAGCATTAATTTGATGCCTTTCTCTATTTTCAAGCATCTAGGTCTAGGGGAACCAAAACTAATGAATATGTCTTGATAGTTAGCTAATCGATCTATCAAATATCATAGGGGTATAATTGAAGATGTTTTAGTTGAAATAGACATGTTTATCTTCATTGTTGACTTTATTTTGCTAGATATAAAGGAGGACCACAAGGTCCCCCTAATTCTTGGCACACCTTTCTTAGCAACAGGGTGCACTCTCATAGATGTCCAAAAGGGTAAGCTCATTCTTTGCTTTATAGGTGAAGAAGTCACTTTTAATGTTTTTAAGAGCATGAAATACCCCTCCAATGATAATACTTTCTATCACATGTAATTGATGATTGTTTTCAAGAAAATGTTGTGCAAGACCTCTTAGAAATGTATTTGCTTCAACAAGAAGGATGTGAGAATGAAGAGGAAACAAAAGAGGTTGTCTAGTATTTTACTGCACATCCATCATATGTGTGTCACATCGTGGTCCCTTTATAAGGACTAGAGAGGGCCTTGATCCCAAAGTTGAAGTCATCTATTAAATAACCTCCCGCTTTTGAGCTCAAGCCGCTAGCTTAAGATTTAAAGTATGAATTTCTTGGTCACAATGATATTCTTCCTATCATTATTTCTTCATCTTTAATTTAATTGCAGGAAGAAAAATTGATGAGAGTGCTCAAGGAATGAAAGATATCTTTTGAGTGAACCATTGTTGACATTCAAGGGATTAGTCCTTCCATTTGTATGCACAAGATCCTTATGGAAATAACCATAATAAATTGATCCAACCTCAAAGGTAATTGAAACTAACCATATAAAAGGTGCTAAAAAAGAAGGTAATTAAGATATTGGATGCAGATATGATCTATCCAATTTCTGATAGCTCTTGGGTTAGCCGTGCCTAGGTGGTTCCCAAAAAAGGGGGCTCACAATGGTCAAGAATGACAATAATGAATTGGTGTTACTAAAAATTTGACTGGTTGGCATATCTATATTTATTTTAGAAAATTGAATGATGCTACCAGAAAAGACGACTTTCCACTTCCCTTCATTGGACAAATGCTCAAACGTTTGGTGAGGGATGACAATTATTTCTTTCTTGATGGGTATTCTGGGTATATGCAAATTCCTATTTCCTATGAGGAATAAGAAAATACTACTTTCACTTGTCGTTATGGCACCATCGCATATAGATGGATGTCATTCAGTCTTTGTAATGCCCCAGCCACGCTTCAAAGATATATGATGGCTTTGTTTCATGATATAGTTGAAAAATTCATGGAAATTTTCATAGATGATTTTTTGGCCTTTGGGCCATCATTCGATGCATGCTTAAATAATCATGAATTTGTTATTAAGCATTGTGAGGATACAAATTTGGTTCTGAATTATGAAAAGTGATATTTAATGGTCTAGGAAGGAATAGTTTTAGGACATAAGATTTCGTACAAATGGATAGAGGTAGACAAAGCTAAAATTTAAGTCATTGAGAAATTGTTTCCCCCTACATATATTAGAGATGTACGTAGTTTTCTTATCCATGTATGTTTCTATAAATGTTTCATCAATGATTTTTCAAAAATTTCAAAACGACTTTGTGATGAGTTGGCTATGTGACCTTTCACTTTTCGAATGCATGTTTAGTTGCTTTTAACACTTTGAAGGTAAAACATGTGGATACCCCCATTTTTATTGCTCCTGAATGGAATTTTCCTTTTGAGATAATGTATAATAGTGATGTGACTACACGAGCAGTGTTGGGGTAACGTAAAGACACTTTTTCATACTATCTATTATGCTAGAAAGACTTTGAACTTAGCATAATTGAATTATGCAATCGCCGAAAAAAGAATTGCTAGCTATGGTTTTCTCCATTGAAATGTTTTGTCCCTACTTATTGCTTAATAAGGACATTTTCTATACTGACCATGCTACCTTGAAGTATCTTTTTGTTAAGTAGGATGCGAGGCTCAAAATCATTCAGTGAATTCTATTGTTGTAAGAATTCAACTTGGAAATCAGCAATAGGAAGGGAAGCGACAACCAAGTAGCTGATCATCTTTCTCGCCTTTCGTCCACCTATAAGGTCAATCGAGGGACTGAGCCTGTTCGTGATAGATTCCCCAATGGGATACTCTATGCAGTTATAAATTACCCTTGGGATGTTGATATTTCCAACTTTCTTATAAGTGGAATCTTAATCAATGATCTATCCTTTCATCAAAGAAAGAAGTTCTTACATGATTTGAGGTACTATTTATGGGATGATCCTTATCTCTACATGATTTGTGATGATCATATCATTAGAAGATGCATCCCTGAGTATGAAATGTACTTGATATTATCTCATTGTCATAGTAAAGAGTGTGGTGGCCATTTTGACCCCACCAAAGTTGTTGCCAAGGTTTTACAATGTGGGTTCTATTAGCCTACTTTGTTTCATGATGCATAATCCTTTACTAAGACTTATGATAGGTTCCAAAGAGTTGGAAATATTTCTTGAACAATAAGAGATGCCTCTCATAAACATTATTATAGTAGACTTATTTGATGTTTGGGGCATCGATTTTATGACACCGTTCTCCAAATCCATGCATAATGAATACATCCTTATGGTAGTTGATTATGTATCTAAACAGGTAAAGGCTAATGCCACTCCCACTAACAATGCAAAAGTCATTACTAAATTCTTGAAAAGAATATCTTTTCAAGGTTTGGGACACCACAAACTATCATTAATTATGATGGTTCACATTTTTGCAATAGAGCATTTAATAATTTTTTGAATAAGTACGAAGTCAACCATAAGGTTGCTACCCCGTATCATCCTCAAACCAGGGGTCAGGTGGGGGTATCAAACTGTGAACTTAAAAGAGTTCTTGAGAAAATATTTAACTCCACTGAAAAGGATTGGTCCTTGAAACTTAAGAATGCTTTATGGGCATACCTAACTGCTTTTAAAACCCCCATTGGAATGTACCCTCAAAATCTTGTTTTCAAAATATCTTATCACCTTCCTTTAGAACTTGAGCATAAATCATTTTAGGCAACTCATCTCCTTAACTTTGATATGAAAGCTACAGGTGAGAAAAGGCTCCTTTAGTTGAATGAGCTCGATGAATTTCTAATTATGGCATACAAAAATGCAAGGCTATATATGGAGCACAAAAAAGAGATTCATGACAAATACATCGCCAAATGGGAATTTGAAGTGGAGCACTAAGTGCTCCTGTTTAATTATCATTTGCGATTATTCCCTGGAAAGCTTAGATCCCAATGGTCAGGACTATTCACAATCACGCAAGTTTTTCCATCTAGAGCACTTGAAATCACTAGCCCCGATAAAAAAAAACCATTCAAAGTGAATAGGCAAAGGTTGAAGGTGAATGAAGGTGGTGAGGTTGCAGCCCTCAAAACCACCATTCCTCTTGGGGATACTAAGTGAAGTGAGAATGTCTAGCTAATAAATATAAAAAAGCACTTCTTGGGAGGCAACCCAAGGTTATCTTTCTATTTCATTTTTATTTTTCTTATTTTGCTTCTCTTGATTTGTTTTCTCATCTATCTCCTTATGGATTTTGTTTGATGGATTTGTAGGTGGTGATGTGCAAATTCTAATTCATATGGTGATCGTGGTCAATTTGTTTGAGTGAAAGGCTTGAAATTGACCAAGAAAATTCTTTGCACCTCCACCAAATTCTCTATCGCCACAACTACATTACACCACCACCACCACAACCACTGTCACATCATCCACTAACTTCCACCACCTCCTCCATTAGATTGATCCATGTACCTTTTCTCCCCCTTTTTCTTTTGTGCTTCTTATTTCACATTGAGGACAATGTGGTACATAAGCATGAGGGAGAAGATGACCTATCCATTTCATTTGGTTAGTATTTTTTTCTTCCCTATTTTATTTTGATGAGTGTTGTTGTATTTTCTTTGGCCATTTCTTTTAGATATATGTGTGTGTGTGTGTGTGTGTGTGTGTGTGTGTGTGTGTGTGTGTGTGTGTAAAAAATAAAATAAAATAAAAAGTAAATGAACCTTAATTGATGATATTAAAGAGTATATTTTATCTTGAAATGGTAGGAGTGTTTAGTTTGGTGTGTTAAGACCTTTTGGAATACCTTTTGAAAATGGATTTCTATGTGCTTGAGTGTTTTGGTTGCATTGTTATGAGACAAGTGTAACTGTGTTTGAGAACTTTAGGGTTATGCATGCCTTAGCATTCTTATGGTATTATAGTTTTGGAACTAGTGAGACTTTGAGACTGTTAGAGTAAATAAGCATAAGTATTATAGCATGCAAAAAAGGATTATAGTTAGAGAATGTTAGACCCAGTGAGACTTTGAGCCTTTAAAATGATACATCACTATAGTCTCTCTTTTTTTCTTATGTGTGTGTGTCCTACCCTGACATAGGAAGCTAGAGCTTGAAATGGTTTTCTTCAAATCCACATATGACTTAAACGTGCATTGAAATGATAGAAGCACTCTTTTTTGTCATAACCTATATTAGCCAAATAGCCTAACCTTCACGTTTTATCCTTTTCTAACCCTATTGTGCTTATGGCCATTTTTCTTGATATAACCACACATGCAACCCAATTTTCTGTATCCCTCCCTAATTCTTGAACCAATGGGTGTTGCACAATTTAAAAATAAAGAGGTTGGGAGTGTGATGTAAGCTAAGCATGGGGGAGGTGTGAAAGAGTGAATGATATTATAGGATGAAAAGAAAATTGATCTATATCTTATCTATCTAAAAAAAAATGAATCAATAAGAAGTTCGAGGTACTTGTGTTTTATGATGAAAATTTGGGATGGTAAAATATAGGTTATTGAAAAAAGAAATTACCATACCTCATTGGTACTATACTTTTAACTCCACTTCAAAAATAAATTATGTCCTAACCTTTTAACCCATGGCCCCGTTACAACCCTAATGAGAACTCTTGATTTTTGTGTGTCCTAAGTCTTTCTAGTGGTGGAGAATCGAAAATAATTCCAAGCATATGGATGATCTTGATCATAAGTGAGAGGACTAGAGCAGGACCTTTAAATACAATAAAACACATGAGAGGTGTGTCCACAAGACCTATAGGGAGAATTCTCATTCGAAACTTTGAGGAATGAGTGGGTTGGTATAAAGTTTCCTCCTATCCACCATTAGATGTCCTTTGTTTCATCGTAGGTCCCTAGAGCTTGATAGCATGGTTACATTTCTCACATAAGGGTGCAACCTTAGAAGCTTTCAAAAAAAGTATTTTGAGCTTTTAATTGCAATATTTTTGGGTCTTATACCTTTGACTTGACTCTTGTGCTATTAAGTGGCTAAACACTCTTTTTTGAGAAAGGAATCCCACTTCTTTTCTTTTTCCCCATGGTGTGTTTCTTGTATTAATTTGCTTGGGAACAAGCAATTTTTTAAACATGGAGGAGTTGATAAGTGTGATTTTTGCATCTTATTACTAAGGTTTATAAGAGTTTTTAACTTAAATTTCAGTTTAAATTCTCCATTTGTATTCTTGTTACTGCCTTTGTGTTATGAAAATTTGCAGGATCTCAAGAAACAAAAAATTATGAAGGATGGAAGAAATAATAATCATAAAGGAAGAATAAATGAGCAAAGAGGAGCAAAAGTTAAAGCAAAAAGAGATTTAGAGCTAAAATATAAATTTTGGAATAAAATGAAAGAAAGAATGCATATTCAAAGTATATGGGTATAAATTTAAACCAGGATACGCTTTGAATTTGGAGAATCTTTCAACATCAAAGTTGTATATATTTTTAATATCTTTCTAAAGAATCAAAAATTATCTCAATCAGAGCCCTGATGAAAGGGGTATGGTCAAAATATCCAGCATTATCCAAGCTAACACTGGAAGCCGATGTTTATTAATATCCTAGGATTTGAGAGGCCTTAGTATTTAAACTCTAATTCTAATTTTTCATCCAAGCAGCCTCCACTCCCTCTCTCTTCTCTCTCATCCATCCTCTTCCCCAATTCCTCAAGAATTCTCTTGTAAACTAAAGATTTAGGTGCAAAAAGTTAAACACTTGTAAGAATCTTTAGATTTCAAGGGTATTTTCTTTTATCTCTTATCTATCTATGGAATCTCTTGTAATTCTTAATGTTCTTAATATAATTTTGATTGGATCAATTTTTGTGCTAATATGAAGGAAATTTTCCCCTAATCTAAATGTGTTGAATATTTACATTCTTTTTTTTTATTCAATTCATGATTCTTACATTGTGTTGTTGATTGATTGACGAAATGATGAACTCCGGTAGGGTTTTGTTTTTCGATGTGGGAAGTACAGTTGTGATTGAGAAACAATCCAGTATTAGACCCAATAACACAAATGTTGATTAAATGATAGGTCGAGAGATTATTGATTTGATCTCTACAACAATAAAGGAGGAAACTTTGTAGACTTTAAAGCATTACACTCTATTAGACCCTAAGCTAAAGATAGTTAGGGTCATAAAGATGTAATAGGGTGTTTGTAGCTTGAGAGAGCAGAACATTTTCTATCCTTGTTGGCAAAATTGGTTATGATTATTGAATCAATTTGTGATCTGGTGTTCAATTACATGGAGGATCAGGGGCCATGAACCGGAACATTAGCTTTTCTATTTACTTGAGTCACTTGAGTGCAAGACATCTTCAATTACTCCTTCATGATATGTGTTAGATGAAATGCCCCAAAAAATTCTAATTTTAAAAATTATAGTTAAATAAGATTTTATTAGAAAAATTTATTAAATAAATTATTTTTATTAAAATAAAAAGGAAATTAATTAGGGTAAATTAAGAAGGAATTTATAAGTATTTTAATTAGGAGAAATTTGGGTATTTTAGCTAATTAAGGATTTTATTTTAGAAATAAATTATATAAATTATTTTATTTAAAATAAGAAAGAGAAAATAGTTTCAAATTAATATTAATTTTATAAATAAATTAGTTGAAGAAAATTAGAGTGATTTGCTAATTAAAATAGAATTTATGGAAAATATTTTAAAAATCCTAATTTAGCCTAAAAAGGGATTTAAAATATTATTTTATTTAAATATTATTAATTTTTTAACTATCCCAAATATTTTAATTTATTTATTTAACCCAACCCTCCTATTTTTCTTTTTTCCTTTTCCCTTTTTCCTTCTTTTTCTTTCTTTATCTTTCTTCTTCTTCTTTTTTCCTTACGTTCTCCCCGATTGGGCCAGCTTTCTACGGCCCAATCCTCCCTTTTCTTCTTCCTTCAGCGGCCCAAATCTCTACGCCGTGTCTTGCTTATTTTCCCTCAAAACGCGTCATTTTGTTGCTCCATTTTAATTCCTAGTGCTCGGCTACTACCCTTTGCGCCACCATTAGCCACCTCTTCCATCACTTCTTTCTCCTCCTATTCTCTTCTGCAGTCCCTCCCCTACCTTCCCCTACCTTTCTTTTCCTCTTTCTCCCTCTCCTCCTCTCTCTTTCTTCTTCTTCTCTCCTATTCGGCCACCACCACCGCCACCATGCGCCGCCGCCTTTGGCTGTGCCACCACCTCTATTTTGTTCCTCTCCTTCTGGGTAACCCTAAACACCCTTGCTTCCACCCTCTTGCTCTTTTTTTTTCAGCCTTCAACTTTTCCCCTTTTCTTCTTTTTTTTTCTGGCCATCGCCACCACCGCCTTGTACAACTGCCAGTGCCATCCATCTCTACCGACTCAAGGTGAAACCCTAGACCCTCTCAACCCTTTTTCCCTATTTATTTAAGTTTATTCTAATTTATTTCAAAATTTGGCATTTATTCGATTATTGTAATTATTATTATTATTATTATTATTATTATTATTATTATTATTATTATTATTGGATGTAATATTAATGTCATATTTTCTTGGCAAGGTCAATAGTAGGACTAAAATATTTAGGTTGTTAGTTTCAAATTATAGGCATTAATTATATTATTATAAGTTTTATTATCATTATTAATAATATTATTATTAGTATTATTGTTTTATTATTTATAATATTTATCTAGAGAGGGCTAAAGCCCTAAATTATAATTACAATTTGCATAATTGTAGTTTACTATTATTATTACTATTTCTATTAATATTATTATTATTATCTTTAATATTTTCTATTAATATCATTATTAATATTATTAAATAGTACCTTCACTATTTGAAGGTAGGGTCAAAAACCCTATCTTGTATTTTTAGACTTATGTAATTATTATTATTATGTATTAAGTTTGTTATTATTTAATGTAGGGTGGAAACCCTACTTCATTTTATCTTCAAATATTATCCTTACTATTATTACCATTATGATTATTATTATTTTTGTAATATTATTATGGTTTTTATCATTATCATCATTATTATTATTATTATTACTATTTCATTATTTTTAGTATTACTAAATTTTGTTATTAATTTTACTAATGTTATTATTAGTATTATTTTGATTAAGGGGCTGAAGCCCTTATTTCACTTTGTTTTCGAATGATGCCCTTTTTTATTAATATTGTTACTATTATTATTATTATTATTATGATTATTATTATTTTTAACATTATCAGTGATATTATTTTTAGTATCTTTGCTATTATTATTTTAGTACCATTATTATTATTAGGGTAATGTCTTCAATCCTATATTATCAACTTTTATAGTATTTCTATTATTTCCTATATCTTTAGTAAAGATAGTAATTAGTTAATGATATTTTTCTTAATATGTCATTATTTTATTAAAAACATAGTCTTAGAGTAAATTAGTAATTAATAGTATTTTTAGTAAGATGGAGTCTAATTTCTAGTTTTTCCCTTATAATAGGTGAGACTAGTCAAAGCCCTAAGGAGGCGTAGGAGCGTGCTCTAAGACAGGTGTCGTTTTAGGTAAGAGGTGCTAAGGCCTTTTGTGTACTTATATGCATTATGTGCTTCGCATGCTATGTATCCTATGTTATCATTAATGTAATTATTTCGTATGTGGTATAACGCGGTGTTGAAGTATGTTTTTGTATGGCATGTGTACTATATATGAGGAAATATTGTATATGTGATGATATGTGTTGTAACCCTATAAGACATACATATGAGGATGTTGATGTGGTTTGTGTGGGAGAAAAGATGAAAAAGGAGGATGGGGAAAGAAGTTGACCAAGGGATGTGAGTTGTCCTAAGTATTTTAATGATTCATGAGTGGAAGAATAAAATGGGAAATTTAGGGTCTCGTGAGAGAGAATCTAATTTATGGTTTGTATGGGAGAATCTAATTTATGATGTTATATGAGAGAATCTAATTTATGATGTTGTATGGGAGAATGTAATTTATGATATTATATGGGAGAATCTAATTTATGATGTGCTATAGGAGAATGTAACTTATGATGTTATAGGGGAGAATCTGATTTATGGTTTTATATGGGAGAGCCTAATTTATGGTTTGGTGTGGGAGAATCTGATTTATGATTTTGCATAGTTTTGTGTGAGAGAACTTAATTTATGATGTTATATGGGATAATCTAATTTATGATGTTGTATGGAAGAACGTTATTTATGACGTTATATGGGAGAATCTAATTTATAGTTTTGTATGGGATGATCTAATACAGGGTTTTGAATGGATGAATATTTGGTTTTATATGGTTGGAATTTAGGGTTTGGTATGGATGAATCCTTGGGTTTTATATGGTTTGAATCTAGGGTTTGGTATTGATGAATCTTTGGTTGTGTATGGATTGAATATAAGGTTTTGTATTGAGGAATCTAGGGTTTTAATTATATGGAAGAATCTAGGGTTGCATGGTTGAATTTAGGGTTTCACATGGGATTTTAGGGTTTGCATGAAAAAGTTTGAAGGTTTGCATGGGGAGGTTAATGTCTTCATGGGTATGAAATTTACATGTCGAAAGTTGATTTGGGATGTAAGGAAGGTAATGTAAGTGTTATTTGGGTGTTTGAACACTTGGGATGAAAAATAGTACATAGGACATTATAAGGGTATGGATGAGACTGAATTAGGGTTTGGAGTGATTAACTATAGGTTGTTGTGATTAACTAGGGTTGGAGTGGATAATTATGGTTTGTTGTGATAACTAAGTTTTGGAATGGCTAATTATGGTTGTTATGGTTAAATAGGGTTTGGAGTGGTTAACTATAGTTTGTTGCAGTTAATTAGGGTTTGTTGTGGTTGCTTAGGGTTTTTGTGTTATCATGTGTATTTAGTGATTAAAGTGTAATTATGATTGTGAAATTTATGATTTGTGATGTGTGAAGTGTAATGGGAATGATTCATGCATGTTTAGGATGAAAGCTTCTGAATAAGATACTTAAAACATTAAAGCGGAAGCTAGGAGCGAATTTGGGAAATGTTACCGCCACATCTAACACAAGATAATGTCAACCATCTATCTCATGTTAGATGCAAGGCTAAAACCTGTCAAACAATTAAATCTGAATTTCAAATCCCATCAAACAATTAAATCCGAATAGTAAACACTTATCAGAATACGAGAAATTTAAAGTCAATTACAAAACCCTTAGAAATCTGAAAACAATACTTGCAACTTCCAAAGGTGAATACCATTAAACAAAATAAATCCCGAAGGATAAATATCCGGATCGCCTACTCACTCGAGTCAAGCCTTCCACCCCAAAACAGTATCCGATCTTAAACCTACACAAGAGGTCTGCTCCCCACCATCAGTGGATCATCACAGGACCCATTCAACCAAGGTAGTATCAGTACGGGTCCAATACTGAGTAAATCCCACTACCCTACCTTATGGAAGAGACGTAAACTATAACATCAAGTGCACATTAAATTATGATACAATACGTTGATACAATATTACGCATACTCAAACCCACATCACAAGTCCGACCATACACATATAATAACATGCGAAACATATGTAATATCTTAAACCGATAAGAGATTCAGATAAACCAACCAAGCATTTATGGACAATGCCGAAACAAACCAAATGGGCATTTAGCCTCGCGGACATTACTTAGGGACATGTCCGGCCCCGAGCATTACTTAGGGACATGCTCAGCCCCGGACATTACTTAGGGACATGTCCAGCCCCGAGCATTACTTAGGGACATGCTCAGCCCCGATCGAGTAGACTCATTCTTTAGACCTCTGGTAATATAGTCGATTCACATCATAGTCTTTATCAATTCATATGAGTGCGGGAACCCCACTATTATAGCCGGTGGAACGGTCATGAGGGTTATGCCCTGCCACTATTTTAGCCGGTGGACCGGTCATGAGGGTAACATACCCTGCCACTATTATTCGCCGGTGGACCGGTCTGGCCCCGACTCACATGATGTTTCACTGTAATTACTTCGTATCTTTCCAATGTCTTATCGTTATTACGTTCAGTTTGTTGAGCACGGAATCCCCCACTATTATAGCCGGTGGACCGGTCATGAGGGTAACATACCCTGCCACTATTATTGCCGGTGGACCGGTCATGTAGGGCACCCCGGCCCTAGCCACTATTATTCGCCGGTGGACCGGTCTGGGTCTGGCTCAACATCTTTCTCTTTAAGTGATTAGTGTCTTAACATATCTTATTTGAAAGAATTTTACCCTTGACATGCATGGCTAACTATATCCACACTTATCCTCCCAGGAGGGCCCGTCCCATATCTTGGGACTCTTGCGCCCCTTATCACACCTCGATATCCATTCCCCTTTACACTTACACATAATGAAAGCCAACTCTTAAGGGTGTGGGTTGAAGCCCAACACCTTGTGAAACCACACTCTACCCACTATTCCTCTCTAGGGTTTCCCTTGAAACCCTAATTGGACCTATGTGGCCCAATTTCCTCTTGCCTTACTACCATTAATTCATTTATCGTCAAACACCTCATCTCTTTTAAGTTCAATCCCAAATCAATCACTACTTTCTCCCAAAACCCTAATCGGGTCCCTTATACCCCTCACACCAACCTACGTATTATTTTTCATCCCAAGTCTCCAAACACTCCCCAACTCTCCCCTTAGCTTATTTACACTTTAATACAACTTTTCTCACGTAACGATCATCCTCATGCAAGTTTTATCCAACCCATGCAAACTCTCGAAGTTCCCATGCAAACCCTAGAATTTTCCATGCATAGCTCTCATCCCTTATTCAATTTGGTCAACCTCATACCCCTCTTTAGCAACTCACTTCCCATTTATTTCTTTTTATCCTTTCATATCCATGTCATAATAATAATCACCCTAGCATGCATGTCCTAGAGGGTTGCATCATGCCACAACACATCATAATCACCACATATGGATATCACATTCATATAATAAGAAAAAAACATACCACACACCTTAACTCCAAGCTGCGCTACGCATAAAACACGTTAAGGACAATCAGGTGATACACAACAGGACATGATATATATGTACGAAGCATCCAAGGCATACAAGTCACATAACACGTAGGGACATTAGCCACATCCTTACGAAACACCCATAAGTGGAGGTAAGTAGAAACTTACCTGGATCCGAAGCTAGCTAAGCGAGATAAGAGGGAGAGAGAGATCACTAGCTCGAGGATCCACAATAAAGCTTTCCTAGATCGCCGATAGAAATCGGAACTAGGTTAGAAACTATCTTATCCATAAACAATTCACATATTATAATTAAATAAACACGAATGATCTTTCTTGGAAAACGTGTACCAAAACTTAGGACTCAAGAGCATAGCTCTATTAAGATTAAGATTAAAAATATAAATCAAATGATTTAAAATCGAAGGACAGAAATCGATTTGATAAAAGACACACAGCACAATCAATTTTATAAAACCATCCCCGAAGATTAGGGTTTTAAATACCTAAACTACAAATCGACCAAATCACTTCGATTACCTCAAATTGATAGTTTTAAAACACAATTACACTAATTTTAGATAAATCTAAATAATCAATTTCAACAAAACAATATTCCGATTAACCAATTCAAGACGATCCATTTTCAAAATTAGGGTTTTAAAGCCTACGACACAACTTGGGTAATTCGAATCAATTAATTCCAATTAAAGGCATTAGAATACAATTAGGATCATTCCAACTATTTCTATAAATTTAATTTTAGAAAAACAAATATATAAATGATCAATTTCATGAGTTCACTTGAAATCTAGGGTTTTAGGCCTGAAAATGCAATTCGGTTGAATTCTATTAATTTAATCAAATTGAATGTTTAGAAATGCAATTAGACATATTTTATAACATATCATATAATCAATTGCTCAAAACAAATAAAAGAAATACCCAATTCAGTACAATTAGGGTTTTTGAACCCGGAACGCAAATCCGATCAATTCTTGCTAAAATATATAAATTGATGGTTCGGAAATGTAATTAAATATATCCTAATATAAATTGTATAGTCAATTGAATAAAACGACCCGGTTACATAATCCAATTTAGACCCGCAAAATTTTTGACCTAGAAATCAAATTCCGATTGATTCCGCATAAATTTCTCAAATTGACGGTTCCTACATGAAATTAAACACATTTAAAAACATATTGTATAATCAATTTATCCAAAATCGCCAAATTGGACGGATCCGAAAAATTTGGGCATAACCCGGCCTAAAATTCAATTTCCCAAATTTTCAACACAAACCATACAATTAATATATCCAAATAAATCTTACAACACATATATACATAATACAACAATCAATTTAGCTTTTCATAAGCTAAATCACATTCAATTAATCAAATCCGTATTAGGGTTTTTCAGAAAATTATACCAAACGAAAATCAACGAATCGGGACAAGGAAAGGCCGGAGGAGCTTCGTCGGAGGCCGAGGGTTGCTCGCCGGTGGTCAGCGAGGCTCGCCGGTGACCAGGCGGTGGCGCGAGTTGCTTGGCTCGTCGCTGGTGCCGCTGATGCTCTTGCGCGCTTCGGTGGGCTACTGCGCTGCTTCGCCGGTGGCAGTCGCTCGTGGTGGTGTGTGGCAGCAGGTTAGAGGCCAGGGGTCGACGAAGGAGGAGCAGGGAGGAGGAGCTGGGGAGAGGTGGCGGCTGGCTAGGGTTTGGGAGTAGAGGGCTGCGAACAGGGAGTCGGGGCAGCAGAGGGAAGAGAAGAGAAGAGAAGAGAAAGAAGAGAAGAGAAAAAGGAAAAGGGAGAGGGGGGTCGACCGGGGCTCGGGCTTCCCTTTTTTCTTTTTTTTTTCTTTTTTAATACACATAAAATACAATACTAAAAATATCAAAATATTATTGAAAGATTTTATCTAAAATTTATTTAACGAACATTTATTTCGAACGGATCCGAAAGCTTAAAATTAATAATAAAAAAACTATATAAAGAAATTCGGAACATCTTCGGACGAATTTACCAACGAACATAAAAATTTATATAATTTATGGAAATATATTATAAGACCTCGGAAAATTATTTAAAAACATATAATAAAATATTTAAGTTAAATTTGAATAAACCGAGACAAATTTAGATAATTTCCAAAATCGGTTTTCCGCAACCCAAAAATCGTAAAACGGGAGAAAATTGATTCCGGAAAGAAGTTCATAAATAATTTCCGAAAAACCTTTTTAATTTAAAACTTTCCGAAAATATTAAAGATTACTGAAACGAATAAATTTAAAGTCGGAAATATTTTCCTACGGATAAAATTATTAAAATAAATTTAACTATTTAAACAGAAATTCCATAATTTAAATGATACATTTCGTCAACAAAATATAACTTCAAAATAACGTCATAATCATATGACAAAGTTATAGTCGAAAATAAATCTAAAATATTAAAAATAAAATACGAGAAAGAACTGGAATATATATTTTTAACCGAGACTCGAACTCATAAGAATATAATAAAATCATTGTCGTTAACGAATTTATCTAGAATGGTTCGCAACGACAACGATTAATTAAATTCAAATATGAATTCGAAATCGTCGATAAATCCATAAAACGAATCAAAATTAAGATAATTAAATATTTACATCAAATTACGTCAATCAAATCATTAAACTTAATAATTTGGATTTTAAAAAATACGGGGTATTACACCTACTCACTCAGGTCAGGCTTGCCACCCCAAAATAGTCTCTGATCTTAAACCTACACAAGAGGTCTGCTACCCACCATCAGTGGATCATCACAGGACCCATCAACCAAGGTAGTATCAGTACGGGTCCAGTACCGAGTAAGGTGACTTGATCACTAAGGCCAACACGTAAACACATAAGCCATGCATAAAAATAGAAGAACACAATCATAAATACATATGATCAACCAGGTAAAAGTACAAAGGCCCAATAATCCGGATTAATTACTTAATTAATCTTTTATCAGAATTCGTTTCACACCATGCCTTTTATCAATCCATGTAAGTATAGGAACACCCCACTATTATTGCCGGTGGGCCGGTCACTTGTGGGACAAAGTCCACACCACTATTATTCGTCGGTGGATCGGACACTTGCAGGACAAAGTCCACACCACTATTCCTGACCGGTGGATCGGTCTGGTTCCTGCTCACATGGTGTTCCACTGTAAGTGATTAGTATCTTTTAAGCGTGTGTAACTCTGGTTTGTTTTTATTGAGCTCGAGTCACCCCACTATTATTTCCGGTGGGCCGGTCACTTGCGGGACAAAGTCCTCACCACTATTATTACCGGTGGATCGGTTACACATAGGACATCATGTCCTAACCACTATTTCTGACCGGTGGATCGGTCTGGACTCGGCTCAACAATCTTCCACTTTAAATGATTAATGTCTTAAGTATTTTATTCAAAGGCTTTCACCAAACATGCATAAATCACCACACATCACAAATCATAAAATTCTATAATTACACTTTAATTACCAAATACACGTGATAACCCAAACTCTAAGCAGCCTCAAAATCCATAATTAACCACTCCAAACCCTAATTCAGTGTCCTCCGTACCCTTAATTTGCTCCACGTGCTATTTTCCATCCCAAATGCTAAACACCCAAACAACACTTACATTACCTTCCTTACATCCCAAATTAACTTTTCACATGTAATTTCACTTCCATGCAAACACTAATCTTTCCATGAAAACCTTTGAACCTTTTTCATGTAAACCCTAAAATTCCACGTGAAGCCCTACATTCAACCATGCAAACCCTAATACCACCATACAACCATCAATATCACCATATAAATCCTAATACCACCATACAACTATAATTACCACCATACAAACCTTAATATCATCATACAAACCCTAATACCAACATACATCCATTAATACCACCAGGTAAACCCTAGATTCCATCATACAAAACCTTAAATTCAAACCATATAAGACCCAAAGATTTGTCCATACCAACACTAAATTCAAACCATAAAGATTCTTCCATGTCAAACCCTAAATTCAAACCATAAAGATTCTTCCACATAAAATCATAATTTAGAATCTCCCAAGGAAAACCATAAATTGAATTCCCCCAAGCAAATCATAAATTAGATTCTCCTATATAATATCATAAATTACATTTTCCCAAATAACATAAAAAAATTAGATTCTCCCAAACAACCATAAATTCGATTATTCCATATAACCTTATAAATTACCTTCTCCCAATTAACATCCTAATTTAAATTCTCCCAAATAAACCATAAATTCGAATCTCCCATATAACATCATAAATTACCGTCTCCCAAATAACATCCTAAATTAGATTCTCTCAAACAAACCATAAATTTTTCTCTTCCACACATAAAATCATACATTAGATTATTCCTTATAAAACCATAAAATTAGGTTAACTCACTTCCCTTAATCAAATTCTTTCCCCATCTTCCTTTTTCATCCTTCCTCTCACACAAACCACATCGGCTTCCTCACATACACAACACATATCATCATACATAATTAATACACATACCATGCACAACATACTTCAACTCCAAGTCATACCACATATAAAATATTTAATTATAATAAACATTAGATACATAACATGTGAAACACATAATACACATAAGCACATAAAAGGCCTTAGCACTCCTTACCTAAAACGTCACCGGTCTTGGAGCACGCTCCTACGCCTCCTTAGGGTTTTGACTGGTTTTACCTATTATGAGAGGAAAGCTAAAATTAGACTCTCTCCTATCAAAATAATATTAAACACTAATTCAATATAAGAATAGTTTTTTTTTATAAAATAATAATAACAAAAATACCAAAATAATATCAATATTAATATTAATAAGAATAATAAAATAGTAGAAATAATAATAAAAAGGCATTACTCAAAAATAAAGTGAAATAAGGGGTTCGGACCCTTTACCAAAATAATACT
The DNA here is from genome assembly GCA_039764185.1 of Tamarix austromongolica. Lineage (NCBI taxonomy): Eukaryota > Viridiplantae > Streptophyta > Magnoliopsida > Caryophyllales > Tamaricaceae > Tamarix > Tamarix austromongolica. Next base: position 31,842,651 of record CM077813.1, on the reverse strand, counting down.
AAAAAGATTATTTGTAAAATAAATAACCCAATTCAGAAATAATAATAATAATAATAATAATAATAATAATGATAATGATAATGATTATGATAATAATAATAATAATAATAATAATAATAATAATAATGACATTATTAACAACACTAATGTTAAAATATTTATATTAATAATAATAAATAAGAATAATGGAAATTCGAAATAGAAAATAATAATAATAATAATAATAATAATTATTATACTTATAACATTTTAATATTAATAATAGTAATTATAGAAATAATAAGAAGAATAATAATAAAATCGAATTAAAATATATTAGGCTTCAGCCCTCAACATAAATAATAATAAAATATTAATACTTATAATAATAATAATAATAATGCATATTAAAATATAAATATTAAGAATAATAATAATAATAGTATCTATATGTAAATAATTGAAATAAAATAATTTAAGGGTTATAAAAATAGGGAAAATAGCTGAGAGGGTCTAGGGTTCAATCAAATGTTAGTGGGGATAGGCGGCACCGGCGGTGGCGCACGGAGGTGGCGGCGGTGGCCGGAAAGAGGAAAGAAAGAGGGGAAAGTTGCATGCTGGGAATAAGATAGGAAGAATTAAAATGGGAGCTGGGTTGTTTTGAGTTCCCCAGAAGGAGAGGGACAGAATAGAGGTGGTGACGCAGCCAAAGGTGGCGGCGCACGGCGGCGGCGGTGGTGGCCAAATGGAGGAGAAGAAGGAAGAGAGAGGAGGAGAGGGAGAAAAAGGAAACTAAAGGTAGGGGAAGGTAGGGCAAGGTCTGAAGCACAGTTTGGGAGGTGAAAGAAGCGGCCTTAGTGGAGGATGAGGTGGCTAATGGCGGCGCGAAGGGTGGCGGGGCAGAAAACAGGGTTGATCGGGAAGGGAACTTCGCACAGCTGGGGCGGCTTGTGCAGGAAGAATCGAAGGGCGAGATAGATTTGGTTAGATAGAGGGCAGTGCAAGGATGACACGGGTGGCCAGAAATGGTGGCGAAGTTGGCCGGAGGCGGCGGAAGAAACGTCTAAAGGATAGGCGATGGCAAGGTCGGGATTCTAGGTTATGAAAACAAAAGTCTCGATACAGGTTATTATGGGGGATATTTATAGGCTTTAGAAGGGAGGATAGGGTTATGTGGGCCGGCTAGTAGCTAGGGAAGGTAGGGTTCCAGTCGCCGGAGGCGACGTTGGCCGGTGGGTTTATTTTTCGGGGGGAAGGGGTGGTGCGCTGGAGAGAGAGAGAGGAAAATCGCGCGATAAAAGGGAGAGTTGACAGGGTTTATACAGTCGCCGAATCAAGGGAAAGAGAAAGGAAGGAGATCGGCCGGTCAAAACGGCGAGATCGCCGGCGAAAAACCAGGAAATGGCGGCGGCGAGTTGCAGTCGGTGGCGTCGGGCTGGTGCGATGAAGAAGAAGAAAGGAAAGGCTGGACCGGACGGTCCAGGGAAGAAAGAAACGAAAAGGAAAGGGAGGCAGATCGGGCGGTCGGCACGGGGGAGGAATTAATTTAAATGAAGTGACGCGTTTCGAGGGAAGAACACATTAAAACGCAGCGCGGAAGAGGCGGGGAGGAAGGACGCCCGTCGCGCGGCTGGGTTGGGCCGAAGGAGAAGAAGAGGAAGACTGGGCCACCGGGCTGGCCCAGTTCGGGGAGAAGAAGGAAAAGAAAAAGAAAAGAAGAAGAAAAAGAAAAAGAAAAGGAAAAAGGGATAAATAAAAATAGTGGGTTGGCTCAATTAAATTAATTAGAATATTTGGGATATTTAAAAATGATAATATTTAAATAAAATAATATTTAAATCCTTTTTTAGGCTAAATTAGGATTTTTAAAAGATTTTCCATAAATTCCTTTTTAATTAGCAAAACATCCTGATTTTCTCTAATTAAATTATTTGTAAAATTAATATTAATTTGAAACTATTTTCTCCTTCTTATTTTAAATAAAATAATTTATTTAATAAATTTTAAAAATAAAATGCTTAATTAGCTAAAATACCCAAATTCTTTTCTAATAAAAATACTTATAAATTTCTTCTTGATTTGCCCTAATTAATTCAATTTAAAAATAATTTATTTAAATAATTCTTATAATAAATATCCTTTAAATGTAGTTTATAAAATTAGAAATTTTCGGGGCATTTCATTCATCTTCATTGATTTACCCATCTAGACCAAGACATATGAATTAGAGTTATTAGCAAAAAAAACTAGTGCAATATTGAGCCTTATAGACTATCTATCATTTTTACAGTATTACTGATTATTGATTGTGTGTATTTTCCCCTAATGTATGAAACTAGAACTTGCATAAATTCTCTTCAAGTCCACATATAACTTATGCATGTTTTAAGTTGATTAAAGCACATATTTCCTTTTCTTCGCTACATTAGCCAAATTACCTACCAAATAGCATTTAATGCCTCTATTTAACCTCTTTGAGCTTAAAACCTAATTCTTTAATCAAAAATCTACATTGGTGGCCATATTTATGAGTTATTACCTTGCCATTTTTCAGTAACTAAGAAGCAATATCTCTTGAATGCATTTGGATATAGGAACGCTAAGGATAAGCATGGGTGTAACACCCCTAAAAATCATAGTTGAAATTTTTTTTTAATTAAAACCATAAAAAAGGGTAGGGGTATTACCACCGTGATCAGCACAAGCCTAGCCCCCGGCCAATCTCGCACCAACCACAAGACTATAAAAATTCACAAGAAATTAAACCAATTAAGACATAGAACCATAATGATCTGAAAGATTCATAAAAAATAGGAAATCAGAGTGTGTGATGAAAGAATCATTACAGAATGGAAAACAGTTAGAGCGTTAAGCCCTTAAGGGGAAAAAATAATATAAATAGTGATATAGGATAAGAAAAAAACTAGAAAAAGGAGAATCCGAATAACACTCGCTCTTAGACCTTATGCCATGTCCAATGGGTCATCACTCAGCCCCGCCCAACACATCGAATGCGTTATAGGCATTGAACACAGCATCTCCTACGTACACCAACTTAGAAGGGACCTCTACTTGTGGGAATGAGTAGCACCCATAAAACAGGTGATCAGTATGCTATGTACTGAGTAAGGTAACCATATGGATAAGGTCATGCAAGAACAAATAGACAAGTAAGGTATACAATGCTTAATTTAAGTTCATAACATCATTCCAGACATTGACCATTATTTTCACCTCACACATTTCTCATATCAATTTTATGTGAGTGCAGGGACTCCACTATTATAGCCGGTGAACCAAAAAATACTCCACAAGACAAAACACTCCTAACAACTATTATAGCCGGTGGACAAAAAATTTACCCTCATTAGCCCTAATTCATGTGGTATTCCACTGTAAATAGTTAGTGTCTTTACTTGATTTAATTCTATATAAGGTTTGGTTCATTGAGCTTGGGACCCCCACTATTATAGCTAGTAGAATGAAAAATACTCCACAGGACAGAATGGTCCTGACCACTATTATAGCTAGTGGATAGGAAATTAGCCTCACTAGGCCTGACTCGATAATCTTTCACTTCAAGTGTTTAGTGTTTTACCCATATCTTATTCCACACATAACCTAGACTATACATGGATGACCCATTGGACTTCCCATGCTCACCCCTTTATTCCTAGTTCTCTTGAAAATCCCTATCCCATAACTTGGGACATTTACATACCCTATGATTCCAAGACTTCTTCCCCACCTTTTTCCACTCACCATGAGAAACCTAATATCTTCTGCATGTAGATCAAGGCCCACTCCCCATAACTCCATTTCGACTCATCATCGTCCTCTAGGGTTTCTTCCTCTAGGGTTTCTCTCCAAAACCCTAATCTAGCCTATGTGGCCTCACTTCTCCCTAGCCTACACAACCCATGGTCCTCTTTGCTACCAAAACTACCACTCCACTCAAACCACGCCCAATATCACAACTTCACTACCCATCTTAGACGTGACCATAAAAACCCTAGTTCATTTCCCAAACCATAATACTTATCCTTTCTTTTATATCATCCATTCATCACCCAAACACTTTTTCCACTTGGCTCACTTCCCCTCCATGTGACACCCCTTTCATTCTTATTCCTCAATCTAACTATTTCTACTAGTGCTTCCTTCCTCGAACACTTCTCCCACTTAGGGTTTCCTCCCAAACCCTAGCTAAGTCCCCCATGCACCCTTATACTAACCCATGTACTATTTTTTGCATATGAACTCCAATCACCCCAAAAACACTATTCCCTTACTTTACTTAACCCTCAAGTAAACTTTTTTCACATAAAGGCCATCCCCTTGGAAAGGCTAACCATCCCATGCAACCTTACACTCCCTATGCATATTTTAGTCCATCCTCTTAATTTGTTCACATTGTTCCTTCATTTTTCCACCCATAAGTCATGAGATTTTTAAGCCATTCTTACTACCCTCTAGTCAACTCACTTCCCATACTCCCTTTTTCTTCTCATAACCACATTGCACTACTTAAAGCCTCCTATCATGCATGTCATGAAGGGAAATATTATAGAAGCACATTACAAGCACAAGTAACAATACCATATTACACATGCCATAAAAACACATACAACTTACCGTAGCTCCATGCTTAGCAAGCTGCCCTATAAGACGTAATCCATATCCATATAAAGTACACACATAGAACCAACGCACAAAAACACATGGTACGCATTATTAGGCCTTAACCATATCCTTACCTAAAATGACACCGGGTTTAGAGCACGCTTCCTACAACTCCTTAGAGGTGACACTTGGTTCACCTATAAGAGGAAAACACTAGGGTTAAATTCCCTCTTATTACTTTCATTATTCCCTACTTTACCTTTAGTAAGAACTAGTATTAGTGGTAATAATAATAATAATAGTTTTAGAAGTAATAATAAGGTTATTATCCTTAAAGTGGTTAACAATAATATTAGGGGTAATATTAACCAAAATAGGGTTAGGTAGTCATAATAGTCATGGTAAAATAATAATAATAATAATAATAATAATAATACCATTAATAATAATGATAATAAATTTAATAATAATAATAAGGTTAAAATAATAATTATACCAAAATAGTTCATACTTAAGAATATCAAGGGATATGGCACAACCTAAGTGAAGGTAATGGCGCACGGTAATAGTGGTGGAAGTAGTGGTGGTTTTAGGGAAAGTTGGTCCTTTGGGGCTAGAAGAGAGAGAGAGAGGTGGTAGTTTTGGGGTGGTGAACTCTCTGGATTGAGAGGGTTGCAGTGGTGGTGGTGGCGTAGTAGGGTGGCAGCGTAGGTGGTGGTGGTTGTGGTGGTCGAGAGTGGTGGAGAAGGAGGGAGGAGAAAGGAGGGGGAGAAAGGGAAAAGGAAAGGTAAAGGGAGGTAGAGGAGCTTCTGCTGGGTTGATTGGGTGGTAGGGGAGGTGGTGATTGTGGCAGAAGAAGCGGCACACGGCGGTGGGAGGGGCGGCGATGAGGTGCAAAGGGCAGCTCGAGCTACCTACTTTACATGATCAAGGTGGGTAAGGGAGACGAGTGGCTTAGTTTGGTGGATGGTCATGTAGGAAAGTGGTTGGGTGGTGGCGTTGCACGGTGGTGACTAGGGCAACGTCTGAAGTCCCAGCAATGAAAATGGTTAAGTTTTTCTAGGCAAAGCAAAGGAGGGGAAATGGGGGACAATAAGGGGTATTTATAGGTTAAGGGAGGGAGAAGAAGATAAAGGGGGAAGAGAACAAGGGGCGTGGGTGGTAGGAGCTTTCCGACTGGTGATATTAGGCTGATACGAGCCTATAAAGGTGTAGGGGTGCAAGGTCGCAGATGGGGGAAAAGGAAGGGATTGGGCACACGAGGGAAGTAGGTGAAGGGTGGGTTTAGCTCAATTTGGTAAGGAAAGGGATGGGGGAGAGAGAGGGAGTAGGTCGGGGAGGTATGGTGGTAGGGGAGGATAACTGGTAGGTCTGCAAGCGTGACCTGTAGCATGAAGAAAGGAGGGGGGAGGAGGAAGAAGAGGGGGCTGAGCCGGCTGGTTGGGGGAAAACGGAAATAAAAGAGGGAGAATTGGGCAGGCAAGGGAGGAAAAAAATCAAGGGAAGGCGAGCTAGGCTCTGCATGGGGAAGAGAAGAGAGGAGGGGAAGGTTGGGCTGCATAGGCGAGGCCCAACTAGGGGAGAGGAAATGAAAAAGAAAAAGGAGAAAGGAGAAAAGAAAGAAAGAAAAAGGGAAAAGGAAGGGAAAAGGGAAAAAGGAAAAGAAAAAGAAAAAAAAGGAAAAGGAAAATAGGGTAGTGGGGGTATTTAGGGTATTTTTAGTATTTTTAGTATTTTTGAATATTTAAATATAATAAAAATTAGTAAAATAATAATTAAATTTATTTTTATATTAATTTAGAAATATTTGGGTAAATCGTCCTAAATTTTATTTTAGTTAGCAATTTTTCCTAATATTCCCTAATTAAATCCTATGTTATTTCCCCCCTCTTTTGTCTTAATTACTCCTATTATTTTATGAAAAATATTATATTTAATTAATCTCACTAATAAATCCCTATTTTATCATAATTTTCTAAATTAGGGTTTTGGGGTATTACAATGGGAGTATAATAAAGAAGAGTTCGGTAGATTTTTGTGTTGAGAAAATGACCAAAAATGTAGCTTCATTCCTTTTATTATCTTAATCTCTCTTTTATTGATCTATTTAAATAAATCAATATATATATATAAGAGGAGAAATATGAATGTGTGTGTGTACGTGTGTGTGTGTGTGTGTGTGTGTGTGTGAGAGAGAGAGAGAGAGAGAGAGAGAAGAAGAAGATGATGATGAAGAAGAAAAATAATAAAAGTGTTGAAATTTAGATGTGGGCAAATTAATCTTATTATTCAAATAGGTAGGGATGAATTGATGGCGAAGGCATTGGTTTATATATTTTGGAGCATGATGACATATTGTTAATATCATATTCTGAGGAATATTTTTATTGCTATCACTCCATTTGTTTTTGGGCCTTTAACTACAATCCTAAACTTTTCCTACCTTTTACCCTAGTTATGTTACACCTTTAATTAGACCTTATGAGTTCTATGTTACATAACGTCTTTGAGTAGCAAAGAATGAGAATACATGTAAGCGTATGGTCAATCACAATTGATGGAAAGAATTTTGAGAGTAAAATAAACACACATGAACATAGAGTGCTTAGTACCTAAAGTGAGGAAGTCTAATTCTCTATTAACTCTTTGTTTCTTAAGGATGAGCATCTACACAATCCTAAACCTTCTTAGAGTGTACTACTAATACTAATTTGGGAGTCAAGACTAAGGAGTATTCCAACATTTTGTTAATCTTCTTACTATTAACGCTTGCAATATATGCCAATCTAGTGATTGTTTGACTTTCTTGTGTAGTACATTTTATCATTTGAGGCTTTAATCCCATTCCCATCTATCTATATTTTCCTTTTCTTTCCCTTTTTTTTTGGAGTTTTGCTTAAAGACAAGCAAACAATAAGCATAGGGGAGTTGATAAACTGAATAATTTTCATATTTTTACCCTACTTTGCCTTCATTTTTGTAATTTTATTTGGCATCTTGTTTGTGTTACTGCTCTTGTGGTAATTGTTTTCATGAAATTTTGCATAAATACAAAAATATAAGGAAGTGGTACATGGAATTATGAAAAAAATAAAATGGGTATTTTTGGAGAAGTGAAAAAAGGAGTAATGGAATCAAGGGGAGGAAGAAATGGGTATTTTAGTGCTACAGAACAACCAACTACATAGTTGTGCAACTCTTAATTGTTAAATTACAAGAGAACGAATGTTACATAGCCAACAAGTGTATCCTTACATAGACGTGCAACTATCAAATGAACACATCACAACTTAAAACAATGCACAGTCTCAGCACACCCTTAGCATAACCATGCATGTGCAAGTTTGCTAAGAGAAGAAAAGCTGCACAACCAGCCAATATAGCCCTGCATGGTCATGCAGCTAATAGTTACCACTCTGCACGATCATCTCTCACATTATTTTTCACTCTTATCTATGTCATCTTTAAGTGAGAAATAAAAAGGGAGGAGGGATGATAAATTATGAGGGTAAAATAATTTATTTCTCTAAATTATTCTAAAGCAAAAATAACTCCTTGTAATTTACTTTGAATTCTTATGAAAATTTTTTTCTTCAGATTAAGAGTAGTCAAGTGTGAATCTCAACTCTATAGATAACTTATTTTTATCTTCATTCTACAGGTTGATGTATTCATTATATATTTTTTTACCTATTATATCTACAATGCATGTCATTTATATTTATTTTCTTCATTTCTTTCAAATCATGAGTGAGTAATTTTATTTTTTATGATTGAACCAGGCTCTATTTGGTATGAATATGATAAGTTAAATTATATGTTGTATGTATAGTTTATATATGTTGTTTCATATGTTAGGAATTATTGTTATGAGTCAGGTTTGATAAAATCTAATGTATATAGACATTAACTATAACTAAAAGGTTGAAATTAATGTTAGAAATTAATATACCAATAGAAATTCAAATAATCACAAAGTAGAAATTTGATTCTTAGGGACTATTGAATCTATGACATTTAATGGATTTAATATAATTTAGTAGTCAATAAAAATTGGTTGAATTAGAATGATTCAAAAAAAGTGTGGTAAACAAAAGTGTCTTAGAAGATCTCATATAAATAAACTCTCATATAAAAATATTTGCAATGAATATAAAAAAGGTTAAGGAATGGAAACGAAACCTTTAAAAAAAATTAGGTTTTTCAATTTGATAATATATATAATTAGATATTTAAAATAATATATATATATATGTATGTATGTATGTATTACATATGTATGTATGTATGTATGTTTTAATAAAAAATATCTTAAATAGGCTAAAGTCTTTAAAAATGGGGTATTATAATATATATATATATATATATATATATATATATATATATATATATATATATATATATATATATATATATATATATATATATATATATATATTGCTTCTCTTTGTCGTTTGGAAGAAAAATATGAAGGCGATCATTAGTAGGGATGGCAATGGAGAGGGTCGGGACCCCATATCCGATCCCAGTAAGTAAAATTATTCCCAAACTTGCCTCGATCCCCAATTTTTAAATATCAGGGAATCCCCTACGCTATCCCTAGAGGATCGAATCCCCATACCTACCCCGATCCTCGATCCTAGATCCCCATCCCCGTCCCTAATCCTCGTCCCCATTACCCAATCCCCATCCCTATTACCCGATCTCCGTTTCATTATCATACTCTTACATTTATAAAAATGAAATTATGTTCTAATAACTTGTAAAAAAATCCCCACAATAGTCATTTCCTAATTCTTATGCTAAGGAAAATAATCCTAATCCTTAAACCTGAATGGTGCTCTAATGACATGCTTCCATAACTTGAAAATTAAATTAATCAACTTCATTAATATATAATAAAAAAACAAATAACATAATACCTTTATCTTGCACAATCTATGGACCATTCTAGACTAAAACATAATGTGTACATAGAAATTATAATGGATAACTCACAAACTACAAAGATATATATAATAAACATATAAGCTATGTGTGGCAACACTTTGAGTAATGCCACAAGCGAATTACGTTGAGACATCTTCATTCTTCCTTTACAAGTAATCCACACCACATCTGCATGCAATAGCCTTAAACAATCATTATAGACAAAAAAATCTAGTATTGTTTAATTTCAATAATATAATTAGTTCACAATTTAGTAGACTTACATACTCATTTAGGAATCCACAAATCACATTAAATCACTCCCTGCAGTGTTGCTCTTACCTATACATACCTCTGTTACCTACAAAGCAGTGGAGGCTAGCATCAAGCATATATATATATTATATGATTTAAATTGCACAACCCCTATATTTTTACAAACAACAAGACCAATATATAAATCAATTACCTTTATATCAGCATCAACAACATCATCAAAATTTTAACACTCAGAAGTAGCTATACAGTTTGAAAGAAAAAATAAATAGCAAAATGAGCAAATAATAATATTTATAATAAAAAAACTTACAAAAATAACTAAAATTATAGGATAATATCTTCAATTTCACTCCATAACCGATCTCGAGTACACATCAAAGCCTCTATGGTATTAAGATGAAGCCTAATTTGATGAGCACTTATAACCCTCCTACTAGTGCTAAATGTTGATTCAGAAGTAACAGTCGTCATATGAATGGCCAACAAATCCTTAGCAATATTTTATAAATGTGGACAATTGTAACCATCCATCTTCCAACAATATAGGATATCAAAATTAACGACGGTCCTTGGTGCAAGAGGATCATCCAAGTACCTATCTAACTTCGACTTTATAATTTTAATGCTAGAATTGGACTCCATGAATCTTTCTAGTCTATCACCCTTAGGGGTTGCAGGCTTTGAGAAAGAGCAAGATTATGACCCTTGATGGACAATATAATATTGTTGAGATTTTTTCTTATATTCTTCAAACAGGTCACTCGCCACTTTCTTCGCATCATCAATCTTCCCTAAAGATGCATCACCATAGACAAGAGGGTAATACAATTGAATGGTCTTTAACTTATACCTAGGATCCAAAATACTTCCAATAACAAAAAAGCAATTTATATTATCCCCATACTTGTCAAATTTCTCTTTCATATTACTTGCCACACTTCTCACTCTAATATCATTTGAATTGATCTATTCATAAATTGCCAACTTAATCTCATACATAGTGGGAAAGAATAAATTCATAGTGACATACTTATTCCCTGAAAATGACTCTGTCGCATCATAAAAAATCTCTAATTTAGAAGCAATATCTCTCACATTTTATCAATCTTCTTCAATGGAAACTCTCTTATATAAAGGATCATGCTGCTTCAAACAATAAAAAATATCTTTATATTGAATTGTAGTGTTGGACATTAAATATGTGGAGTTCTACTGAGTCTTACAATCAAATTCTAGTTTCTTAATGCATTAAATTTTCATATGTTTAGCTATTTCAACAAAATTTTCATCTCTTTTCGGAGTTGCTTTCCAAAATGCAATATTATAATAGAGGAGTTTTGTACACATGTCTTCAAGTAATTATGTAAATGCTTAGAGTCATTCTTACTCTTTCCTCCCAAGTGCTTCTTGCAATAGTTACAAATTGCTTTCCATTTTCCTCCAATTGATTTTCTTTTGAAATTATCCTATACAAATGATCTTCTTTTTCTTTTCTTTTTTTGGCGTTATCCACATCTATGTTTTTGATGTTTTCATTATCATAATTCTGATTTGACATCTCCATATTAGCTTTAATATTCTTATCGTACGATGTTTGTGCTCCACTTTCTCGAGTTAGAGCACTTTCCATAACACTGTCAAACTCTTTTTCAATATTTTCCATCCATTTATTAAAAATAGTAGATATTAATAGCCTATACATCTCTATAGATTTAAGAGAAAATATATGATATAGAGCAACTTATATTGTAGAAAAATAAATTATGTAACTAATCATAGCATAATGGATTTGTCTTATTATCTATATCAATGATTATTTATATATGAATCGGTGATTATATTCTTCATATTTAAGAACCTTCAGGTTTAGTATAATAAGTAATTTTTGTTATTCATTAAACCATCAAGCCGTATTAATTTTCTAGTAATTATTTCAATTATACCTGTCATTAGCTATTATATCTTATATTTAGGTAATTTTTATAATTTCTAGCCATAGAAGTTAGGATGTGTGTGTCTCCTTAATTAATTGAGGCTCCAATAAATTACCAATTACAGGATCTAACCTCAATTATTTGCTTAGTTTAGTACTTGTTATTTATAAATATCTTGGAACTAATGCTAATCAGCTTTGTTAACTTAATTAGACCACAGATTGCTGATTATCAGATTGTTTCCATCCGTACATAAAACAATATGTGGGATGTAGTAAGTCGGCAACAAGAAAACCCCCAACCACCGTCCATGTCAATGGGCAACAACACACAAATACACAACTCGACTATCATTTCAAGTATGAAGTATTAACAATAACATTTAACGAATCAATGATATAAACCAAGCAAAACCAATGAAGCATATCGAATACAAACAATACAAGTCGCAGAGACATAGGCTCGTAGTGTGACTGTCAACTACACAATAAATTTATAATCAGATACAATCATACAATTAGAAATCTTATATTAATCTTATACTCCATGATAGGTAAAAATTCCATCACTAACATGAATCTTTCATATAATCATCCAAGTGTGCATGTGTGCAACTGGAGTCTCCAGGACAAATTTAAACATCCAAGTACCCAAACCAAGTCAACACATCTAATTAGCTGGAGAGAAAAATTACCTTATATATCGAAATCAAAGTATCAAACACTAACCGGGCAACAGGCGACAACTACTCTAGCTCCATTAATCTAATGTGCTCTATGAGTCTGTGATGAACGAAAGATGATAGGATTAAGGGTGGGCCATATGTAGAACAGCAGCAGGATGGTGAAGGCATAGGACACCGAGGATGGGATAAGGAATATAATGTTGATTGAATAGATTCTTGGCAATGGAGACTGATAAGAGAGGGCTATGTGTGAGTGAGGACTGGCCGAGTCAATGAGGAGTGAGGGGTTGAATCGAAGTTACCAAACCTAGGGGCAGGGGAAGAAGTTAATACTTAGTCGAAGAAGAAGACTCAAAGTTGCAAAGCATGGCGCAACTCGGAAGGGATTTGGGAAGGTCAAAAACATAAGCCTAGGTGGGGGTTTGTTTGTTGCAGTTGCACAGGGATGGCATGGTCATGGTGAAAGGATTGAAAGAAGGAAAGTGTTTAAGGGAAAGGGGAGGCTAGGTGAAGAAGTGAAGAACAAAACGGGAGGGACTGGCAATTGATGAGGAAAAAAATTTAGGAGCATAGGGCAGGACAGTCGAGTTATAGAACTTTCAAGTGTTGAGGATAGATTATGGGAGGGTCATGGGATGGAGGATCAAGGTCCATTTCACTATTTGTCTCTAACGCTAGGCTAGGTTGCTAGGCCATTGGCGTTGAACAAGTGGGTAGTATCTGATGTGTTTAATTACCAATTTGGGGAGGGTTCAGGGATGAGGATCCCAAACCCATACCTGATTCATCCCCTAATAAATTCTCCATAAAAATCCCCAACCCCAAACTCAATACCCGAATTTATCCCTACACTCAAATCTGAATGGATAATCCTTGACAAAGTCCAAAATTTCCAAGTAAAATTGTCATCCCTAATCTTGAACATGATGCTATATGGGGTTTTGGTTAGTCGAAGGAAATCTTTAATTCATTATAGCTTATCTAATTTCGATATACTGGTGATTGCTCTAATGAGAGAAGAAAATGAAGAGTACTAGGGAAGAACAAAAACTTTTTTTTTCTTTTGATAAGACCCATTTCTTTTTTATTGGATTTTTATGTTTTAATCCGACAATTTTATTGTGTTTAACTTTTAAATTATTTCAACTTCAAAAAGGTTACATATGTTTTAATTTTAATTAAGTATTAAATGAGTCTAACTTAATTTTCAACTTAAGACCACTTTTAGATTCGTTACTAAATGTTGACAATATTAAAATTTGCTTTATATGAAATACATATTTGCATATAATACGTGATTCTATTATACTTAGTATGTCGTAGCATATAACGTAAAAAATGAATTTTTTTAATACATTCAGGTAACTCAAGCTAGGAATTGACCAAAAATTTCCTTTTTCGGAACAAAAACCCAAACAGTTCTTTTCTAATTCAAAATTTATGCTTGTATTAGATCAAACTCCAAATGTTACTTCCATAATTCACATTTTTCTTGATATAAATATTGCCCCCTCATTTCATTATTACTTTACATACCGTCTCCATAAGGGTCAAAAAACCTATTAATTTCTTCCCAAATCAGAGTACTTGATAATAGTTCTCTTTAACATTTTCTTTCCCTTTATGCTCCCAAAACGAATACAAATGCACCAAAAATAGGTCATATCACCGATTAAGTAGGATGCACATTATTTCCTTTCACATTCTTTGCCCATATTTATCTAATCTGCTTTTGTTATCCCTTCTCTTGATCAACCAGTTCCCAAATACTCTAAAGTCTAAACCCCCTACTGGCTACAACTACTATCATAATTCTTCCTTTCTTCTCCCCTTTAGCAAAACAATTCAATGGGAGTGGGTTGTGAGAAGCCAGTCAGTAAGTCCAATCCTGAGGAAGGCGAGTTTCCTGAGCCATAATCCATGATCTTTCTGCACTTTGATTTCTCCGTTTATGCTGTGCGAATATGGCATTCCTTCTTGCCAACAAAATATCTGTAGAGTCATCAACCCCCAGAACATTTAATAGGAACGTAAATTACTCAAACCCAGATGGTCAGAACCGAATCATTGATATATTTACTTAGCACAATCAAGTAGAAAATACCGTCATAAGGATTGTGGCCATTAACGAAGCATGGTTGGGAAGAGCAAGCCATCTCCTCAAGGTTCAAATTCGGTGCTTGGACTACTCTTGTTGGAAGTAAAACCGTTGAGCAGCCTAATCACAAGAAATAGCGCAAGATCAACGCTAAGACAGTGACAAATCCCACCAAATGGAATTAAACAGTACAGTTGTCATCACAAATTATTTGGACACATCTAAAAATGTCAACGACAACCAAAATCTCAGTTACAGGGAGGGAAAGAAGAACAATTGCCCACATCAAGGACAGCAGATAATTGACAACCACTGCAAACATGGACCAGGAAGTAGGAACCAAGAGCAAAAGGCCAAAACGACCATATCGCTGACAGTAACAGACTAACCTGAAATTTTTATCTCAAATCCAAAATAATAATAGTAAAAGCAGAAAGAATGCCAAACAGAGGATGGACTTGAAACGATTAATACAGCACATAGCCATGAAAGCAGAAATCTAAGTGACCACAGTACGATGCCAAACGGAAAAATTCCTATATTGAAATCACAACACAGAATCACGAAAATAATACACCAGAAGGCGAGTAGGAAACAACTGTCAAAATACCTGACTTCATACGAGGCTCGGCCGGTCTACAAGGCAAGAAAAAACCAGTACCGGTAGATTTCTTCTTGATAACAGGATCCGATCCACCAAGGGCCAACGCTCTAATGTCAGAAGAACCACTGTGCGGGTGCTGGTGACCTCTCAGGGTAGGCCATGCAGAATGACCGAAAGCACCACCACACCTCCCACTTTCAGCTTCCACAGCCCCAAAACAACCACCGCTGCTGCTTCTGGTCTGCATTTGTGGGCTGCACCATCCCTCTTCCATCCCCTGTCTGAGTCCCCAAATAGAACCCGCCGGTTGCCTTACCTTTTGAATCTGCAACACCCGAATAAGTTACATCAAAACCCAGACTCAATTCAAACCCACTAAGAACAATGCAAATAATCCAACACATAAAGAATTACCACCTGATTAATCTGAGAGTACTCGGGGCGAACGGTTGCCATGGATTGTAAGCCCCCAATGTCTGGGGTCTTTGCAACAGGATAATGATTTCGTGGGGGAGCCAGTAATCCTCTGTTCTGCTGGAGCTGTGCATTGATTTTAAGACGAGCCACTTGTCCAGCTGCCGCGTAGATAAGCTCCCATGCGTGCGGGTTCGCTCCAAGCGGAGTAGCCAGCGACGATACCTGAGGCAGACCATGGCCTTTGTCACGCTTAGCCCAGCCTCCAAATCCAATTAGAGTTGATTCCGGCGACGAGCCCATCACTGTTGATTTCTGAAGGAATATCATAAAAATAATATACACACACGCAAAAAACACAAAAAAAAAAAAGTTCCGATCTAACATCCTCACCACTGTTAATACGTAATTTAGAACAAACACAGCATTAAAATAAAAAGGAACCAATAAAATTTCATACCTTGTAAGAGTCCTGGTCGCCGCAGAAGGTACAAGCCCCAAGTTCACTGCCGCAACTGAAAGTACAAGTATCATGGACGGAGGACTCTGCAAATTGACGAGTCAACTCAGCGAGGAACACATCCTGGTCACCATCAGTCTCGTTGAAACTAACGACAGACTCAACAGGCGAGTTGAGTGCAGAGGACGAGTAAAATGGGACATAGCACCCTTCAGGGGTCTTGACATTTCGTCTAACCGTTGACTGTATTGAGTCCTTAGTCAGAGTTTCTCCATCCTTAAAGAAGTTGCTGTCCGGAAGGAAGTGGGCAGGTAGCCAGTAGCCTCCGTCGTCATTAGTTTCCCCCATGGGAGCCGCGATAGAGGAGGGAGAGAAGTCAGAGCGATGAAGCAAAGAGAGTTTGGAGGATAGTGATAGCTGGCCGGAAAGTATGGATACTGCCGCGGAGGATTTAATTAGAAAACGAAGGGGAAGGGAACTGGCTGGAGAGAGACCCAAGTTGAGCGTTGCTGTCTGTGCAGGTTGCGGCCCCCGAGATGCAGTAACAAGAGAGCGGAAGAGGAAGCGACGGAGAGTCGGAGAGAGAAAGGTAGGGGCAGAGAATGTTTAAGACAAGCTTGCATTTATTTAGGTTTATGGGGTGCACTGTTTTTTTATCTTTATTTCCTTTTATTTTTATTTATTTATTTTAGTACTAGTAGTAGTGATCAATGTGACGCATACGATATGCAAAAATTGATTCGACTCAATTTAAATACAATTTAATATAATAAAATTTTAAAAATTTATCAATCTCACTCGATCCAAATTTGATTTGAGCCTGACTTATATAGTACTAATCCGATAATAATTAACTTGACTTGGACTTGATCCGGCCTAATTCTAACCTATGACCCGATGGCGACTAAACATGACGTTGATCCAACCAAACATTAAAATATATCATATTAATAATAAATAAAATATATCTTATTATTCATTTAAAAATTTTAAAAATATACTATTTTATAAATTATACTTATTTTTCATACTTTTATCGTAGACATCCTTATTTATTAATAATATTCTAATATATTTTTTCACATAAAATACAATATTAAAAAGTCATAATATTAATTTAATAAACAAGTAATCAAATAAATGATAATAAATGATAAATATTTTTGTTAGATTGAATCATGTAATATTTTTTATTGTTAAAATTTATAAATATCTTTATTATTTATCTGTGAAAATAAAGCACATCTAATATTCATATTTTATTTATATTTATTAGTTATCATATGATTGCCTCTAATAGTTACAATATAATAAATAATAATTATAAATTGTATAGTCATATTATGATCATCTTTATTTTATAAAATTATCTTCTTTTTTTATGTAATCAAATAAACGATAATAAATGATAACTATCTTTGTTAGATTGAAAATACTTACTTGTGAAAATAAAGCGCATCTAATATTCATATTTCATTTATATGTACTAGTAATATTATGATTGTCTATAATATTTACAATGTAATAAAAGATAATTATACATTCTATAGTCATGTTATGATCACCTTTATTTTATAAAATTATCTTTTTTAAGGAATCAAATAAATGATAAATATCTTTATTAGATTAAATCGTGCAATATTTTTATTAATAAATATTTTTATTATTTACTTGTGAAAATAAAGCATATCTAATATTTTTATTTTATTTATCTGTACGAGTAATCTTATAATTATCTCTAATATTTATAATATAATAAATGATAATTATACATTGTATAGTCATATTTTGATCACCTTTATTTTATAGAATTATCTTTT
Organism: Tamarix austromongolica; assembly: GCA_039764185.1. Taxonomy (NCBI): domain Eukaryota; kingdom Viridiplantae; phylum Streptophyta; class Magnoliopsida; order Caryophyllales; family Tamaricaceae; genus Tamarix; species Tamarix austromongolica. The sequence goes on along the minus strand of CM077813.1, from coordinate 31,824,826 downwards.
TTTAAGTAATTAAATATTTTAAGTAATATAATAAATGATAATAAATGATAAATATCTTTGTTAGATTAAATTATGCAATATCTTTTATTGTTAAAATTTATAAAGATCTTTATTATTCACTTTTGAAAATGAAGTGGATCTAATATTTTCATTTCACTTATTTGTACTAGTAATCTTATAATTGTCTCTAATATTTATAATATAATAAATAATAATTGCTTGGACCCGAATTTGACTTAATCCATCAAAACTCGATCTGATCCAATCTATCAAGTTAACCCGTAACTACTCAAATCTAACCCATCAAATTGCATAAAATGACCCGACCCATGAAATTAACCCAAAATAACTCGGACCTAACAGGACTAACCCATCAAATTGTATGAAATGACTTGAACGGGCCAAGGCTACCTAATTATGTTAGCTAAAAAATGACCCAAAACTAACCTAACCTTACGAGTCAAGTTTACCCAAAATGACTCAGACCCGAGTTTGTTTAACTTGAACCCTAATCGACCCAATAAATTAACCTAAAATGACCTAGAACTATAACAACCAAATTCGGAAGTGACCAAGTCCAAATAACACAATGACTAAAAATGACCCGATCTAACCCACAATCGACCCACAAAAGACAAATGACCCTAAATAACCCTACCCAAGAATAATTTGACCCATTATGATTAGACCCGAACCCAACTCAATTGTCTCCTCTAATGTTGATACCCAAACGGAAATAGAAAGAAAAAAAATTGAAAATAATAAATTTCCAAATTATAAAATTTATTTATTCATATTTAAAAAAAAGAAGGATGTAAAAATAAAAACCAAACAAGTATATTAAGAATGGGATGTAACGCTAATTTTAAAATTTGTGGTCAAATTTTGAAACTTCCATTTTATTTGATTCCTTTCATAGTACATATTACTTTTAGTTTGGGTATACAAATAAAAATTTTAAAGAAAGAAAATATTTAAAATGGTTAATATATTATGAATAGTTTTATTATTAATTAATAATTTTTTATAATATTTTAATAAAAGAAAAAAATTTAAAAAAAAAAGGTAAATGTAAAACTTTTTCCGTCCATGAGTGGGAAACTGGGAATCAAAGAAAGGATTGGGGAAGAAGATTGAGTAGGGAGTAGGATAGGGAGGGTACAGTAGCCTGAAACATGGACACGAGGGAAGGCAAGGATCCAATTATGCTTACAGACACTTGTCCTCTTGTATGAGCCCACAAACCAGCCATTTGTACGAATTAACCTCCGTATGGTCGTCTTAAAAAAGTCTTCTTGTTGTCCAGTGATATCTATATCTATATAACATATAATAAAATATTTATCTATAAACTAACACCTAAAATACACGGTTCTCTATTTATTTTTTTATTTATATCAATATAGTAAAATTATCTGTACCTAATAAATTATAATCTCTACATACTAATTATAGGTAATAATTATAATTTAACTCCCAAAAAAACTATTTATATCTCATTCAATAGTTGAAGAATGAAATAGTTTGACAATACTTCTATTTTTTAAAATAAAATAAAAATAGAAAAAAATTTAAGACCTTCAATTAATTCTTATTAATGATAATAGATCAAATTGGTATCTCATATCAACTAATAAACTCTTTATGATCTCAACTTTATTCTTACTATTTTTAGCAATTATAATTACTCCTTTTAATCCAAACTATGTAGTCTTAAAAGTACAAACATCAATTCAATATATATGTTTCTATTCTTTCTATATATTTTTTCTGTTTCTAAAAAGAATTATTCTTAATTACATACTGTTTTAGGAGAGAATAAATATACCCTAATATGACAATTATAATATTAATTGGAAAATAGTATGACAATTAATGTATAAAAAAATAGAGAAATAGTAAAGGTAAAAATAAAATGCAAGCATTAACTTTCCTAAAATAATATTTTAAAACAGAAATTTTAAGTGAGAAAAGATACATTTTCAGAAACAGAGAGAGTACATCTTATTACCGTAAATATTAAGTAACATTTTAAATTCTTTAAATAATTAGATATGAGCATAGTTGATGAAACCTTAGTAGGAATCAAAAAATGTCGGACAAAAAAAAATTATAACAAGATATAATCGGGAAACCCGATCTTGATTAGCCTAAGATTTAACACCAAAGGAAGATCAAAATGCTCAGGGTAAGATTGAAAATCAATGATAGACTGAGTTATTCTAGCAGGGAAGAATGAGATTCAGCGAGGGTTTCAGGAGGAAGAATAGTCGAGAGAGTCAAGAGAGAGAATCAAGAGGAGAGAGAGAGAGAGAGAGATAGAGAGCAAATGAATCAGATGTATTATTCCAGCATTTATGTCTATCGCCCTTCCGTATATAGTATACATATACACAATCTTGGGCTGATCGAATCAGGCTCTGACTTACCAGCCTAATTACCCTTACAAATGGTACAACATAACAAATATTGGGTGGTGTTGAATTATCTAATCAGCTCACTTACAATTAATAATAATTACTCCAAATTATGATTAGTATATATCTAATCTCCCATCAGCTATTTTATCTAGCTAATTGTAGAAATTAAGGGTTGCATAAGCAGCAATTCTTCTAACCCAATTACGGGACCAGTGACTGCCTATGTGGCCTATTTAATTCTACCAGCTACAATTTCTGGCGATTGCATCATATGGGATTACAATAATTTTTCCTAACTTTATCAACACAATTGGATTCAACTTTTCCAACAGAATCACAAAAAATTAATCCACACAGCAACCAGCAGCAGCAAAAACAATCAACGCAGCAGCAACACATGCAATCATAGTAGCCAGCAACAGACCATTTCCAACACCTGTATTCTTATCTCCTTTCCTAATTAGTCACAGAATAACAGAAATAGTTATATGTATAATTTATATTACAACAATCAACAAAAATATCCATATAAAAATTAAAAGTTTTTAGATACACGTCAATAATTATTAATTAATCATCTTTAATTTATTTACAATTATTATTTAAATATAACTAGTAACTCACCTATGCAATGCATGGTATTGCATAGATAGTGATAATAAGTGAGTAGAAGAGAGGAATAAAGAAGAATATGAGCACGTTCAAAGCTATATGAAAGAATTCAACATAAAATTTTATAAGGAGCACAAATTCTATGTTAAGTAGGCATAACTGTAACAACCCCATTTTATCAGCTAATTTTTTTTGTGGAAGCATTAATTACTAAATTATCAAGTGTTACTATCACAATTAGGTTAAGTTCAGCTCCTAGCCTTTCTTACACTAAGTACTAAGGTTAAAACTAAACTCAACCAAAGTAATTTAGTAGAAATAGAAGTAATATATAATAGAGTCATATATAGATGTCATAGTAAAATAGTATAATAAAAGTATAGTACGGGACTCAAAAGTCCAAGGAAAAACATATTATAACAAAAACCATCACCCAAAGGTACAACTTTAGTTTGCCCTAACTCTTAGGCCCGAAGGCCCATTTTGAAAATGAACCTCTTTTCAAGGACTTCACTTGTCCTATTTGCGCTTATGACTTTCATGCCATTCCATGGTCCTCATATAGTCATCTGTAAAACTAGTATTAATGCGATTTTCTTGTACTAAGTAAAAAAAATACCTTATAGGAGGCATCATACCAATATTCCACATAGCCACACAAAAATAGAAAAAGAATACATAAGCACAAGGCATAAACTGTATAAACAATACTCATGGACAAACAAATATCATGATCTAAGTCTCAACTCAATAGTAAAGCATACCAAACCATTTCTCATCATTTCAAAGTGTAAAGTCATATTTGATTAGTTAAATACATTACAATCATAGGGGTAGGGCATTAACACAACTACCGAAACAATAATCCAAAATAATACCAAGGTTGGGCACTAAGGCAAAGGGATGTAAACGGGGTAGATTTTATCCGAAACCTGATAGATTTTATCCAATGGATACTTAAATGGATATGGATACAGATATGAAGGATGGGAAAAAAATATCTGTTGGGTTCAAGTATGGATATGGGTATGGGATATCCCTTACCTATACCTGTATCTATATTTATATCTGTGTATCTAATATATAATTACCCTTTACCCTTAATTTTAAAATAAATATAGTATAAATTAAAGTTCAAATTATCATTTAGCTTAGCTCTAAATGGGTTTATCCATCGGGTAATGGATTTATTCGCTGGATAATATACATTAATAGATAAACGGATAATCCTTTGAGTAATGAATATCCAATAGATATAAATATAGATGTGTTAGCAGACATCCATTCAGGAACGAGTATGGATTAGAGTATAGATTTTCTTATCAGGTATGGGTATACCCGCCTTAAACCCGCTCTATTTACATCCCTACTAAGGTAAATACCAAGCCAACAAATCTAAAATAAACCAAGGTAGGGTACTAAGGCAACTAGCAAACCAACAATCCATCACAATAATAAGGTATGATACTAAGGCAACTCCCGAACCAACAATCTATCACAATACCAAAGTAGGGTACTAAGGCAACTAATAAACAAACAATCCATTTCTTTTATTTCACAACAAACATTTCTGTTTTAATTTCTTACTCTAGAGGGATACAAATCAACCTAGGGACACAACGATACGCTTGGTCATATTGGTGACTGAATGGAATACAATAACCATATCTCGAACCAAGGGACACAACGGTATGCTTAGTCATGCTAGCTCTCAAAAGTACCATAGTATCCTCCCAACCTTAGTCACTTAGTTCTTATTTATCAATACCCTCTATAAGGCTTGTAGGACACCTATAGAGTAGAGTAAAGCCTTTAAGTATGGCTCAACTACAACTAGTGAACCAAAAATAAGGGTTCACCCCTCACCTATAAGGTAGAGTGTAATACCCCTTTCCAAAATCCTTCAAATTATATTTAAAATTATGTTGATATAAAATAAATGAGTTATGGTTTTGACATGACTTGAAATTTAAATAAAAATGTGAATTTTAGGCCTATCGATTGACTATTTTACATAACCAATCAACTAACACACTAGGGAAATTTATATTCTTTTCCTTGATAAACCAGTTGACTGGTTTGCCTGTGATTTCATATCTATTTCTAATTTTGATTTGAATTTTCTTCTAATGATTATGAAAACTTCTTATTTGAGTTCAATTATGTTAATAAGAATGTTTTAGTACTCTGGTATTATTTTCACATTAATTAGATCATTTTATGATTTTAATTAAAAAAAGTTCCCCAAAAAGCCACCTTTTGAGACAAGCCTTCCTTTTTCTTCTCCTTCACCTCTCGCTCTCTCTTTTGACAGATGGGGTTATGAGATTGACTTTTTGCATCCATCCAAAACTTCCCAACCTACTAATATTTCCATCTCTAACAACACTAAACCCCCACCACTCCATCAAATCAACCCTCACTCCTTGGCTTGCCCACACTTAACCTGACTAATCTCATCCCCCTTTTTTTTCCTAATAATGTCTAATTTCTAGCCCCTATACTTCTCATTTTTTTATTCATTATCATTCCTCACTTGTATTATTTCCCTCTTCTCCCTTCTCCTTATGGAGATTTCACTAAGTGTTGAGCACCATTCCATTTTCCTCTCTTATTCTTTCTATTGACAAAAATAGAGGTTCTCCCTGTCTTTTTCCTTTGATCTCGTAAGCATTGTATTCCTTTCTCTTCTTCTAATCTTGGTTTTAGTTCTCCCTTTCTTTCCTTAAGCAAGGAAGTATTAAGATAGGAAAAAGTTGGAGATTTTAGGTTCTCTTTTAACACCTTCCTTTTAAGTCAAAAGGTGGTGTTTTGTGTTTCTCTTCTTCTTTTAATTTTCCTAGTTTTAGTAAAGTTTTGGAAGATAATTTTAATGGTTTTTTACTTTTATTCTCTTAGGAATAAAAGTTCTGATAGATAGGTCATCTAGTAGGACTTTTGTGCTAGAAGAATTGCTTCAAGATATGATATTATTATATCTAACATAATTAGGTTATGTGGTATATTGAGGTTCTATGTGCTAGTTCCTATATGAGTAGGATCTAATTATGTTCCATGTTATGGGCATGTGATTTAATTCTCCTTAAGTAAGTGTTGTTGAGATTCTCTAATTTTAAGCATAAAATGGGTTATTAAGCATGAATTGTTTAAGTGTGTTCATTATCATGTATCTATGTGATTCTATGTGAGTGACCTATATTTTTATGTGTGTTTGGATATAGAAGCATGCTAGGATTAATATGGTAAAGTGTGGTGAAATTTCGTGTCCATTTCATAAGTTTGGGTTGTGTTTTACCCAAACCAATTGATTGGTTCCTCAAGTTCATCTTCCAGTTTTGCGAGTAGTGGGACAATTTAGAGTTTTGGACCCGTTGGTCATGAGATTAGTAAATTGGTTTGGTAAAAAAATTAACTAGTTTGGATGAATAGTCAATTGGTTGGTTAAACCTATCAACTAATGTTCCTAAAAACCAAAGTGGTTTGGTCTCTACTTAGACCCATCGACTAGTTAGACCAAACGAGTCGATTGATTACTCCAACTAGTTAATTGGTCGGTCAAACCAATCGATTAGCTTTTCTACAGGCCAAAAATGGATTGGTCTCTGCATAGACCCATTGAATGGTTAGGCTAAACCATTCGATTGGTTCATATTAACAATCAATTGGTGAGGCCAACAAGTGGAATGGTGATCTAGTTTTGTTTTGGTCCAGGTCTGGTATGACCAGACCAGTCATTTGGTCTGAAGAACTGATCCACTTATCAGGCTGGAAGCTCTTGATTTGTTATAATTTGTTATTTTTCTCTTGGGCCTTTTGTGTTTGATCGTTCCATGTATTTACAATATTTTAATTATGATTTCAACCATGATTGACCTAAGTAAGTATGAACCACTATGATGGTATGTAAGACTTGATTTTTAGTTAAGTTTGGTGTCATCTCTAAACACCTAATTGGTGGCTTTTATACCTTGTGGATGAGTTTGGTGTCATCTTTAAACATCCAAATGGTGGCTTTAATTCCTTGTGACATGTTTGGTGTTATTACTTGGAAACACCCAATTTTGTTATGTGTGGAATTTATTGTGATTTGTGACATCACTTATGTAAAACCCCAAAATTTACTACTAAAAGTTATCATTTTTAAGCAGAAGCATTAACATAATATAGCAGGTATTACCATTACACATAGCAAGAGTCTAGCCTATACCTTTCTCGTATTACCTGTATGGCTAAAACTTTATATCAAATAAATCGAGACTTATGGAAATAGATATAAATAGAAAAAGACTTTAATAATTTAGAAATAATAATAGAGTGTGGAGTGCATGCTCCAAATAATACAATATATAAAGAGAGATAAAGAGTCCAAAAGAGATATCCAAAATTTAGGGTACATAATATGTGTGACCTCGGATAGAAATAACTCTACGCTCTAACTGTTACACCCCCAAAATTCACTACTGAAAAATTTCATTTTATTAAAAGATAATTGCGGAAGCAGATAAATAAAACGTGAACTTTGGGAGTATTACCGCCACACTTAGTACCACACCGGTTCACTCATACCATTCCAGTACCAAGTGCTAAGGCTAAGAAAATGAAATACAGCTTGAAAGAAATTCAATACACACAAATCAGAGTAGCGCATCAAATCGTTTACAAGAATAAAATCCACCAACGGTGGTTACTTTAACAACATTAATATTTAAAACCAAGAATTTAAATGAGAAAGAGAAAAAGCTAACGATACCGGAAAATTCCTTACTCTCCTTCCCGTAACCCACTTGAGTAGCACCTGAAAATACCTGCAAGGGCACTGCCCATTGAATAGGCAGGGGCCCCATAAAGGGAATCCCTTCAGTACTACGGTATTGAGTAACCCTTTAATACCACACTTAAAGACATGCCCGCATACGACACATAATGCAAGTTACACATATAAATAATGAGAGATGCATACATAATAATAACAAATATAATACTTTATAAGACACGATCAATACTTTGGGCCTTAAGCCATGTCATAGTGTAAGATCAATACATTCGGGCCTTAAGCCATTATTCCATCATCATTCAATCAATATCATATTTTATATCCATGTGAGTGCGAAAACCCCACTATTATAGCCGGTGGACCGGAAGTCAACACACAGGGTAGAACGCCTCTGACCACTATTATTGCCGGTGGACCGGAAGGTAAACACACAGGGTAGAACACACCTGACCACTATTATTTGCCGGTGGACCGGTCTGACCCCGACTCACATGGTGTTCCACTATAAGTGATTAGTATTTTTCCATAACCTTATTCGCATACATAACTGATTTTATTGAGCTCGGGACCCCCACTATTTTATCCGGTGGACCGGAATATATAAAATCATCATCCAAGGCACAATGCTCCTGGCCACTATTATAACCGGTGGACCGGTACTCATAATCACATACCAGGGCAACACGCTCCTGGACCACTATTATATCTGGTGGACCGGTACTCAATATCACATACCAAGGCAACACGCTCCTGGACCACTATTATAACCGGTGGACCGGTACTCAATATCATAATCATTTGGGCCCGGCTCATTAATATTCCACTTTCAATAATAGTATCTTTCCATTTCTTTAATCAGCACATCAATCATATTTATTTGCCTCGAATGGGAGATCGATAACCCGGGACACAAAGGTACACCGGTCGTATCGGTGCATACTAGCTACTCAATACCCTTCAACCATGAACCCAAGGACGCAAAGGTACCCTGGCCATACTGGTGCATAAAGCTAACTCAGTACCCTACCGACAAGGACACCTAATCCATAAGTATGCATACCCCCTAACTAGGTCCGTAGAGCTAGAAAGAGTAAGATATAGGGTCTGGCGGGGGCACAAAGGTACACCAGCAAATACCAGAATAATCGTGGACTAAACCACGTCCTTAGGGTAGCGACCCCTAAGGAGTCACCATTCCCGATCTCGAGGTCTTTCACTTTAAGTAATAGTGTCTTAATTAAGGTGATCACGAAAAGCACGATAATCAGATACTTATTCACTTTCAATCGTTTCGATATCATTAGTCATTTCTTATTCAGATGATTATCCAGGATATCACAGAGAAACCATTAAGGCCATACTAATTATCAAATACTCTTACTTGGCTAATCAGCATTATTTAATCATATTAATGTTCCACAATCTCAAAGACGTGTTAGGTACAAACTACTCATTTGCCCTTTACTTATATAATTTTTAATTATCCATTCCTTACTTGATAAATTACCACATTACCCTTAAGGTTGCATAATTACCAAATTACCCCTTGTCCACTTTAGATTACCAAATTGTCTCCTACACTTTTTATATCACCATTCACCCCTCATAATTACTACGCTTATCATATTTCCCTTTTGGTTGGTTATATTACCAAATCGCCCTTCTCCTTTGTTATAATTACTAAATTACCCTTGAGTTGGATAAACTACTACATTACCCTCCTTCATTATCATGATTACAATTTTGCCCCTTTTGTTGGTTAAATAATTATCAATTTACCCTTTAATCGGCTAAATTACCAAATTGTCCCTTTAGTTGGATAAATTGCCAAATTGCCTTTCTCCTTTATCATAATTACCATTTTACCTCTCTCAATTATTTTAATTGCCATTTTCCCTTTTCAATTATCATAAATTCCAAATTAACCTTCCTTATAATTAATTTACCCTTCTTCATAATTATAATTACCAATTTTACCCTTCTCCATATTTAAAATTTCCATAATGCCCTTTAATTGGTTAATTTACCAAATTACCCTTCTATAGCATCATACTCATCCAATTGCCCTTCTACAATCATAATTTAATTGCTAAATTATCTTTTGTCGTTATCATAATTACCAAGTTACCCCTTACTCCCAAGTTTACCATAATATCCTTTTATTTACAAAATTACCATTTTACCCCTTGCATCCAATTTTACCATAATATCCTTTTATTTATGAAAATTACCACCATACATCTTTTACTTTACAAATTACTATTTTACCCCTTCACATCCAAGATTACCATCTTTATCTTTCCTTACATAATTACCATTTTGCCCTTCTTTTCCAAATTACCATATTACCCCTTTACTTATAAATTACCACTTCACCATTCACTTATAAAATTTACCATATTACCCTTTACTTATGAAATTACGATTTTGCCCCTCTACCTCCAAAATTACCATAATGCCCTTTTACTTGAAAAATTACCATAATGCCCTCCTTCATCCAAAATTACTATTTTACCCCTACTTCCAAAATTACCATTTTACCCTTCTTTCTCACAACTTACAATTTTATCCTTTACTTATAAATTATCATTTAACCCCTTTATTTTTAAATTACCAAAATACCCTTTTACTTATTAAATTATTGAAATACCCTTTTCACTTATAAAACTTCCATTCAACCCCTTTATTCACCATTTTTATGAATTTACTAACACTACATAAAATAATGATATTAATACTTCATTTTTATCATCTAAGTCCACCAACTTGTCATTATTCAACATAATATTCATTAGCAACTACATACATTGATTCACATACCTCATAAGCATAATTACTAAAATACCCTTAGACAATAACATTATTCATGCATTAGCAACATGATACATCATAAATAAGCATTTAACATTTCCATCAATAATCAAACTCCTTCCTTAATTAACATACCTACATATGGCACAAAAGTTATCATACTTTTTCTTTTTATCAAACAATATAAGAAACCATATACATATCATGCTAAGCACCCAAAACATGCATAAAATCATACTAAACCCTTAATGTGCTAGCATGCGTTTTTCCATATATTTAAGGGAGGATTGACGGTTACCTTAATCCCGCAAAATATCAAATCTTACCAAGCATAATTAGCAACTCAACACCTAAAAATAATATCCATCATTATTGTTAGAAATAAGAAGTTAAAAAGGATAAAACTTTATAAAACAAATTTATTTAATAATAATACACTTTAATTAAATATGGATATACTTCAAAAATTTTCCAAACAAATTCCAAATTAAGGGGGAGCTCAAGCTGCATGGGCAGCGTGAGTTTCATGCAAAAACCATAGGGGAAAAAGGCTCAAAGAGGGTGAAGGGAGCAAATTTTGTTATTTTTGAGTTAGGTTCTTTAGGCTAGAAAAGAAGGTGGTTAGGGGAGGTTCTAAGGCAGGTGAACGGTGCAGAAGTGAAGAGGGGGTGTAGGTGGAGGCTAAGGGTGGTTTCAAGGCGGCATAGGGCGGCGGAGACGGCGGCGGCAAGGCGGCGAAGGTGGCTGCTAAAGTGGGTCGAGGTGGAAGGGCTGAGAAGGAAGGAAAAGTGGAGGGAAAATGGAGGGGTGCAAGGGTTGTTTTCGGCCAATTAAGGCATGGCGGTTGTAAAGGGGGTTGCAGGGTGTCGAACGGTGGGTTGGGTGGCGGAAGAGGTGGCCGGACGACGGTGGAAGTGGCGGTTGCAGGCGGCTTGGTGGTAAGGGGGAAAAACTGGGGAGAAAAGAAAGGGATCGAGAAGGGAGGGAGTGTAGGGCTCGAGGGGCGGCGTGGTGGTGCAAGGTGGTAGTAGGTGGTGGCAGAAGGCGGCGCAGGGCTTGGTATTGGTGGTTCAAGCGGCGGCGGGTGGTGGCGATCAAAAACCGAGGAAGAAAAATAGGGAAGAAGGAAGGAGAGAGGAGGGAGCTCGGGGAGGAGAAGGGCTCGAAAATGAGGGGAATGGAGGGCTGGGGAGATGTAGAAAAAGAAGAGGGAGAAGAGAGGGGCAGGGATGGCCGGCGATCGGTGCCGCAGGTGGCAGGTGGTGGTCGGGTGGCAGGGGAAAAAGAGGGAAGAAGAAGGAAAGGGAGAGAGCATGCGGGGCTGTGGTCCAGGGCCGGTTTGGCTCGAAAAGGGAAGGAAAACGACGGGGGAAGAGAGAGAGGGAGAGGGAGAAGGTGGTGGTGGCAGGCGACCGCAGTTGCAGGGCTGGCATGGCGACGGGGGAAGAGAGAGAGGTAGAGGAAGAGAGGAGAAGAGGGCTGGGCGAACGACTGGACCGGCGCTGGAAAAGAAGGGAGCCGACCGGTCTAGGGGAAAAATAAGGAAGCGTTTGGGATGGTGTGCTGGGCGGCGTGCGTGAGGGAGAAGAGGGAGGAGGCGGGCCGAAGGCCCAATGCGCAGGGAGAAGGGAGAGCAGGCCGGGCGGGCGGCCCAAGGGGGAGAAAAAGGAAAAGAGAAGAAAGAAGAAAAGGAGAAAAGGAGAAGGAAAAGAAAAAGGGAAATGGGAAAATAGGGGAAATAAATTAAATCAATTTATAAAATCATAAAAACGTAATATTCTAGATAAATTATTTAATTTAATAATTTAATTCATTATAATCTAAAATATTAATAAAGTGGGTAAAATATTAGTTTGGAAAATTATTTAAATAAAACAATATGATAAATAGCAAAATATTTATTTTTAATTTATTAAATACTCTTATCCAAATTTACATACTCCAAAATCCATAAAATAATTAAAATAAATAATCTTAAAGCAATTTTATTCCAAATAAAAGTAATTTATTAAAATATAGGTTTTCGAAATTTTTGGGGGATTACACTAACTCTAGGGTATAAACCCGCATCACTCTACCTAAGGAACCTCCTTAAAGTCATTAGAATCATCATCATATACATGTAATGCAATGTCTACAAATGTGTAGTATCAGTACTGTAATCTTCCGAAATTTTAAAAGCCTATTTTTTAATAAATAAATTTTACTTATGATAAATTAGCCTTTAAATCTATTTAATTTGATTATATTATTGATTTTTTACTATAAAAAATTGGGTATAAATATTTAATAAATTAAAATAAATATTTTGTTATTTTATCACACTCTAATTATTTAAATATATTTTTAAACCCTTATTTTACTAAAATTATCTTTTTTAACCCTTATATTTTAATTATATTAAATTAAATTATTAAATAAATTTATTACCAAAAAATATTATATTGTGTTATTTTATAAATTAAATTATTTTATTTAATACCATTTTCCTTTTCTTTTTCCTTCTCCTTTTTCTTCCCTTTTCTCTTTCTTTTTCTTTGGGCCACCGGTTGGCCGGGCTGCCCCTTCCCTCCTATGCGTTGGGCCGCCGGCCCGTCTCTCTTCCCCTCCCTCTCCTTCTCCTTGGTGCATGGACCACTGGCCCATTTTTCTCCTCTCCATTGCGCGAGCCAGCCAGCCGCCTTCCTCCTTTCCTTTACTCCTTTCTCCCCGACCGAGCCGACCCACTTCCTTTTTTCCCTTAGGCCGTCCGTCGCGCCTAGCTCCCTCCTCCCTCTTTCTTCTTCCTCTTTCCTCGGCAAAATTCCCGACCCCCGCCATCTCTGCCATCCCACCTACAACTCCCTCTCCCCTATTGCTTCCCCTATCTCCCCCTCTCTCCCTCTCGTCGTTTTCCTGCCATACCAGCCCCACCATCTCTCCCTCTCCCTCTCCTTGCCATTGCCATACCTCTCTTCTTCTCCCTCTCCCTACCATGGCCATTTCCCTACCACCCTACCACCACCCCTTGAGCACCCTATCCCCTCCTCTCTCTCCTTCTTCTTTTTCTTCTTCCCTTCTTATTCCATTTGGCCATTTTCCCGAGCCTCTACATGTCTTCCCCGACCTCTTTTTCTTCCTTTCTTCTCCTCCCCTCTCTCACCCTGTTTTTTCTTCGCCGCCTAGCTCCACCGCTGCCGCCGCCTCAACAACCACCTACACCACCCCTGCCACCCTCTACCTCACCCCCGAACCATCACAACACCCATTGAGCCACCCCACATCCTCCTTCTTCCTCCTCTCTTCTTTTTCTCATCTTTCCATCCCTTCTCGGCAACCACCCTGTACCGCCCCGATCCTCCGCTGTCCAGCCCTTCTGCCGCCGCCTGAGCCACCACATTAATCCCTGAAATCCCCTTTACCACCCCAAGCCTCCTTTAGCCGAAACCACCACATGTAGGCCTCCATTTTCTCCCTCCACTTTCCTTCCTCCTCATCCCATCCCTCTCGACCCATCTCGGCAGCCCCTCTTCATGGCCTCGCTACCGCCGCCGCTGTCGCCCTTAGCCGCCGTTAACCCATCCCTGACCACCACCTACACCCCCTCTCCCTTTCTGCACCATTCCCTTGCCCCAAATCCTCCCCTGCATGCCCTTTTTCTTAGCCCCAAAACCCCAACCCAACAATAGACTATTTTCCCTCCTTTCACCCACTTTTGAGCCTCTCCCCTCATTTCTTTGCATGTAGCTTATGCTGTATAAGCAGGATAAGATGTTGCATGCTTGGTTATGTTTTGTTTAATAAATTTTAAGGTATAATAATATTTTAAGTTAATTATTTTATTAATTAAGTGTTATAAAGTCTTGCACTTGGTTTTCTCTTATTTCTAATATAATCAATCGTGATATTATTTTTAGGTATTGATTTTGATCATCAAAGCTTGAACCTTAAACCGGAATACTGGGAAGGTTTGTTTTTGCTGGAATCAAGGTAACCGTTAAATCCCTCTTAAACACATGGATTAATGTATGTTAGCACATTAAGATTTTTAATATGTTATCATGCTTAAATGTTGTTTAATATCATATGCATAGTTTCTTGGGATGTTGGGTAAAAAGAAGCATGTTAGATTATATGTTATGTATGAAAATATTGTTTAAGGTAAGAGTTTGGTTGTTAATAAAAATGTTAAGTATTATCCATGTTGTATTATGCTTTTGTGATCTTTAATGCATGGTTAATATTTTTATGTGCATTAGGGGCATTTTAGTAATGTATCTTGTGCAAGAATATGGCCTAATATATATATGGGTGCTAATAAGTATTATATTAAATATAAGAGTTGTGGATGAGGTATTAATATTAATATTTTATGTAGTAATGATAATTTAATATAAGTGGTAATTTTGGAGATAAAAGGATAAACTGGTAATTTTGGAGGCAAGGGTAAAATGGTAAATTTGTAAGTAAAAGGATAAAATAGTAATTTTGGAGGTAAGGGGTAAAATGGTAATTTTGGAAATAAAGGGGAAAAATGGCAATTTTGTGAATAAAGGGGTAAAATGGTAAGTTTTTTGAATAAAGGGTAAAATGGTAATTTTATAATTAAGGGGCAACATGGTAATTTTGTAATTAAAGGGAAAAAAGGGTACTTATGGAATTAAAGGATAAAATGATAATGTTATAATTCAAGGGTAAAATGGTATATTTGTAAGTAAAAGGGTAAATTAGTAATTTTGGAGGGAAAGGGTAAAATGGTAATTTTGGAGGTAAGGGACAAAATGGTAATTTATAAATGAAAAGGGTAAGGTGGTAATTTGTAAATGAAAAAGGGGTAAATTGGTAATTTTAGAAGTAAAGGGACAAAATGGTAATTTTGTGAATAAAGGGTAAAATAGTAATTAAAGGGCAAATTAGTAATTTGCAATTAAAGGGCAAAATGGTAATTTCATAATTAAAGTCAAAATGGTAATTTTGTAGTAAAAGGGAAAAATGGTAATTTTGTAAATAAAAGGGGTAAAGTGGAAATTGGAAAGGAGTAACTTGGTAATTATGATAATAGAGAAGGGCAATTTGGTAATTTAAATAACTAAAGGGTAATTTGGTAAATTTGATAATGGAGAAGGGTAGTCTGGTAATTATGATCATATAAAGGGTAATTTGGTAATTTAACCAACCAGAGGGTAATTTGGTAATTTTGATAATGGGGAGGGTAGTTTGGTAATTGATAATATAGGACAATAAATTGGTAATTAACGAAATAAAGGGATAATTTGGTAATTAGGATAATGAGGAAGGGTAATTTGGTAATTTGACCAACTCAAGGGCAATTTATTAATTATAATAAAGGAAAAAGAGCAAAGTGGTAATCTAACCAACTAAATGGAAAATATATTAAGTGTAATAGTTATGAAGGGGGATTAGTGACCTAATAAGTATGGGAGATAACTTGGTAACCTAAATTAAGTAAGGGGTAACTTGGTAATTATGAGGGTAATATGGTAATTTGTCAAATAAGGAAGTGATGACTTAGCAATTATGTAAGTAAGGGGTAAATGAGTAATTTGTATCTAACATGTCATTGTGATTATATAATTTCGTAATATGACTCAAATAACGCTGATTAGCGAGGTAAGACTATTTAGGTAAGACTATTTGATAATTAGTAAGTATCATGAGAACGAATTCTAATTTGAAATTAGATGAGATTAGGATGACCTTAATGATTCTTCTATGTTACCTTGGACGACCATTTGAATAAGAAATACCTGATGATATCCGAACGATTAAAAGTGAATAATTATCTGATTATTGTGCTTTTGTGATCACCTTAATTAAGACACTAATACTTAAAGTGAAAGACCTCGAGATCGGGAATGATGGCTCTTTAGGGATCGCTACCCTAAAGACGTGGTTTAGCCCACGATTATTCTAGTATTTGCTAGTGTGCTTTTGTGCCCCAGCCATGCCCTATATCTACTCTATCTAGCTCTATGGACCTAGTTAGGGGGTATGCATACTTATGGAATAGGTGTCCTTATCGGTAGGGTATTGAGTTAGCTTTATGCACCAGTGCGACTAGGGTACCTTTATTTCCCTGCGTTGATAGTTGAAGGGTACTGAGTAGCTTTTATGCACTGGTGCGACGGGTGTACCTTTGTGTCCCAGGATCTTGATCTCCCTATCGAGGCAAATAAATGGAATTGATGTACTGATTAAAAAGGGGGAAACAATAATCGCTAAAGTGAAAGATTAATGAGCCGGGCCCAGTTGAATAATATTACGAGTACCGATCCACCAGATATAATAGTAGCCCTGGATGTTTTGCCCTGGATGATGTTTATGAGCACTGACCCACCGGATATAATAGTGGCCCAAGATGTTTTACCCTGGATGATGTATATTTGTATTCCGATCCACCGACCAGAATGGTGGGGGTCCCGAGCTCAATAAATTTGATTTGGCTGTGAATAAATTATGGAAAAATACTAATCACTTATAGTGGAATACCATGTGATTCGGGGCCAGACCGGTCCACTGGCGAATAATAGTGGCCAAGAGTGTTTTGCCTTGCATGACCGGTCCACCGGCGAATAATAGTGGGGTTCCGTCACTCACACGAATAATTATAATCCGATATGATTGATAACGATGGAATAAGGGCTTAAGGCCCAGAAGTATCAATTGTTCTTTATGGCTTATTAATATCTAATTGATTTGTTAAGTATGTGGTTGTATAAATGTGGATATTAAGTATTTACCTTTCATTATATATGTATGTAGTATCATGTGTTGCATTGTGGGCTTGCTACTAAGTGTGATTTAACGGGTTACTCAGTACCGTAGTACTGAAGGGTTCCATTCATAGAGGCCCTGCCTATTCAATGGGTAGTTTCCCTTATAGGTCGTTCTCAGGTGCTATTCAAGTAGGCTCACGGGAGAGAGTGTAAGGCACTATCTGCTAAATCCAAGGGTTGTACTCTTTCACTTTTAAAATTTATGGCTTCAACGTATTTGTTGATTTATAACCACTAGTGGTGTACTATACTCTTATAAAATATTTAATGTGCTACTTTGATTTAATCATTGGTTTGAGTTTCTTGTAAGTTGTATTTTTCTCTTTTAGCCTTAGCACTTGGTACTAAAATGGTGGGAGTAAACCGTTCTAGTACTAAGTGTAGCGGTAACATCCCCATAATTCACAGTTTTATTATTTTGCTTCCGCTAATTCTTTTTAATAAAACATATTTTTTCAGTAGTGAATTTTGGGGGTATTACAAGTACGCATCTTGTACATAGTGACACAACTATCTTAAAGAGATAGTATTGTCTACGAGGCCCATGCGAAGAAAGCAATAAAGTATATAATAACAAGATAATATCATGCTTACATATATATGTTAATTGAGAACACAAAACTCAACCATTAAGCATAAAATAATGTAATATGAATGTATAGGTAGATGGGATCCATTGGTTATTATATTTTATCATCATGATCACAACCAAATTATTATATTAACTTGAAGATAGAGACTCAAAGAAACCATAACAACTAATCTAGTACTTGAATGGTATTAGTGAAATGCCCCAAAAATTCTAATTTTAAAAATTATAATTAAATGAGGTTTTATTAGGAAAATTAAATAAATAAACTATTTTTATTAAAATAAAAGGGAATTAATTAGGGCAAATTAAGAAGAAATTTATAAGTATTTTAATTAGGAATAAATTTACATATTTTAGTTAATTAAGGATTTTATTTTAGAAATTAATTAAATAAATTATTTTATTTAAAATAAGAAGGAGAAAGTAGGTCCAAATTAATAGGAATTTTATAAATAATTTTATTGGAGAAAATTGGATCAATTGGCTAATTAAAATAGAATTTATGGAAAATCTTTCAAAAATCCTAAATTAGCCTAAAAGGGATTTAATTATTATTTTCTTTAAATATTATTATTTTTTAAATATTCCAAATATCCCAATTAACTTAATTAACCCAACCCACTATTTTTCCTTTTTCCTTTTCTTTCTTTCTTTTTCTTTCCTTTTTCTTTCTTTTCCTTTCTTCTTCTTTTCTTTTTCTTACCTTCTCCCCCGAATTGGGCCTGGCAGCCGCCGGCCCGCGCTCCTTTCCCTTCCTTTTCCTTCCTGCGGCCAGTTCTCTTTTTCCTTCCTTCTCCTCCTGCCACGACTTGTTTCTTTATTTTCTTACATCGGTGCGGCCTAGGAGCGAAACACCGCTCCTCATCCCTTCATCCCCCTAAACTCCGCGTTTCACTTAATCTTTCCCCCCATTGCCCCGATCGGCCTAATACTCCTTCCTTTTCTTTTCGTTCTTTTCTTCCCTAAACCGCCGGTCCAACCCCCACCTTTCTTCCTTCTTTCTTCTTCCTCCTCCCCCGACGACGTCAACCTGCAACCGCCCCTAGTTTTTCACCACCGACAATGTCGTCAATCTGGCCAAACTCTCCTCCCTCTCCCCTACTGACTCGCATCCAATTTGACCCAATCAACCTTCCCCTCTCCTCGCACGTTCTCCTTTCTTCCAGCCAGCAACTCACCCTGCCACGTTAAATTTCGCTGGCCAAATGATGCCGTTGGTGAGCCCTAACTAACCTGCCCCAATTCCCTTATTTTCCCTTCGACCTTATCTCCTCCTTAAGCCTATAAATAGTCCTTACCAACCCTAGAGTTAAGTTCTATTTTTGAACCCAGGAAAATCATTCCTTTTTATCGCCGCCACTTCAGACTCTGTTGCCACTGCCGTCGGCCAACGCCGTTGCCCAGTCCACCTACCTAACCCTTCCCTACATCATCCTCTACCCAAATAAACCTCCTATATCCCTCGATTTTCTCTGCACAAGCCACCCCGGCTATGCAAAGTTTGCTTCCCAATCAACCCTCTCTTCCACCTCCACCTCCCTTCGAACCACCATTAGCCACCTCTTCCGCTACTGCCATCACTCCTTTCACCTCCCAAACTGTATTGTAGACCCTCCTCTATCTCCCCTACATTTATTTTCCTCTTCCTCCCTCTCCTCCTCTCTTTCTCTTCTTCTTCCTCTTTCGGCCACCACTGCCGCTGCTGTGCACTGCCATCTTTGGCTGTGCCGCCACCTCCAATCTACTCCTCTCCACCTAAGAAACTCTAAACACCCTAAATCCTACCTCCATTCTACCTCTCCTTTTCCCAACATCCATTTTTTTCCCTTCTCTTTTTTCAGCCACAGCCGTGCACCACCGCCGGTGCTGTCTGTCACCACCAGCCTAAGGTTGAACCTTAAACCCTCTCAATAATTTTTTCCTATTTAATTAATCTTATTTTATTTTATTTCAATTTTTAACCTATTATTTGAATATTATTATTATTATTATTATTATTATTATTATTATTATTACTATTGAGTTCAATATTATTAGTATTATTATTTCTTATTAGGGCTAACCCTATTTGGCTAAGTAGATTATTAGTATTAGTATTATTAATATTATTAGTATTAGTATGAGTTTTTATTTTATTAATTATTGTTATTATTATTATTATTATTTTATTATTATTACAACTATTTTACTATTACTATTTCTATTATTATTATTAGTGTTATGCGATTATTATTATAATTATTATTATTATTATTATTATTGTTGTTGTTGTTATTAATTTCAATGTTAGTATTATTATTCTACATAGGGCTGAAACCCTATTGTGCATATTTTGAATTGTAGTAGTAGTATTATAAATATCAAGTCTTATTATAATTAATATATTAATATTTTTATCATTAGCGTTTATTATTATTATTAGTGTTATTATTATTATTATTATTTAATAAGTTTATTATTATTTAATGTAGGATCAAAACCCTACTTCATTTTATCTTTGATTATTATCATTACTATTATCACCATTATGATTATTATTATTATTGCAATATTATTATGGTTTTTATCATCATTATTATTATTACTATTTTGTTATTATTATTATTATTATTATTATTATTACTAAATTTTATTATTAATTTTACTAATATTATTATTATTATTATTTTGGGTGAAGGGTTGAAGCCCTCATTCCACCTTTTATTTCAAATCTTATTGTTATTATTATTATTAGTATTTTTAGTATTATTATTATCGTTATTATTGTTTTTTTTTACTATTATCATTATTATCATTATTATTATTTTAGTATCACTATTATTATTATTAGGATAAAGTTTTCAAACCTTATATTATCAACTTTTATAATATTAATATTATTTCTTATATTTCTAGCCAAATTTAGTAATTAGTTAATGATGATGATGATGATGATGATTATTATTATTATTATTATTATTATTATTATTATGATTATTATTTTATTTTATCAAAAACCTAGTCTTAGAATAAGTTATAAAAAATAGATTTTTGGTAGGAAGGAATCTAATTCTAGTTTTTTCCTCATATAGATGAGACCAGTCAAAGCCCTAAGGAGGCGTAGAAGCATGCTCCAAGACTGGTGTCGTTTTAGGTAAGGGTGTTACTAAGGCCTTATGTGTGTTAATGTGCATTATATGCTTCGTATGCTATGTATTCTATGTTTATAATTATAACTATTTTGTATGTTGTATGATGTGGAGTTGAAGTATGTTTTTGTGTAATTACATGGCATGTGTACTATATGTATGTGATGAAATATTGTGGTATGTGATGTTATGTGTTGTGACCCTATAAGACATGCATGTGAGGATGTATAAAGTGGTATTGTCTAAGGAAAAGGTTGAAAATGGGAAATGGGAAATAAGTTGACTAAGGTGAGTAAGTTGACTAAAGAGGAATATGTTGACCTGAACATTTTAATGATACATAAATGGAAGAATAAAAAAGGAGGTTTTAAATAAAATAAAATAGTGGGAAAATCTATGGTACTGCATAGGAAAATCTAAACTAGGGTTTTGTATGGATGGACTTGGGGTTTTGCATGGCTGATTTTATGGTGTTGCGTGGGAGAATCTAAACTAGGGTTTTATATGGATGGACTTGGGGTTTTGTGTAACACCCCCAAATTTGCTACTGAAAAATTTCGTTTAAGACAAAGGTTTTAGCGGAAGCGAAAGCATTAAAACCGTAAACTTGGGGGTATTACTGCCACACTTAATACCAGACCGGTTCACTCCTACCATTCCGATACTAAGTGCTAAGGCTAAGCTAAACCATCATCAAAACATAGGTACGTAGTTAACATAGGTCATTCATGAAAACACGAGTCAACAACAGTTAGAATATCATTTAGGAATACAACTTAGAGTACGGTTTCAAAACAAGAAGCGTAGTACAAAATATAGCCAAATAAAATAGATCCCAAGGGACCAATATCCGGATCACCTACTCACTCAAGCCAAGCCTTCCACCCCACAATTTGTAACTGATCAAACCTGCATAGGAGGTCTGCTCCCCACCATTGGTGGATCATCACAGGACCCATTCAATCAATGTAGTATTAGTACGGGTTCAATACTGAGTAAGGGCGCTGGTGCGCTAAGGCCAAACACACAATCGTACCACATAACATACATATCACAATCATATAGACAACATGCAATAACACACAAGATAAGGCTTGAGTACTTTCCGGTGACTTATTCTTTATCCTTGTTAATAATATGTCCATTTCACATATATTCTTTAATAATCCATGTAAGTGCGGGAGCCCCACTATTATAGCCGGTGGACCGGAAATCAACACTCAGGGCAGAACGCCTCTGACCACTATTATAGCCGGTGGACCGGAATCAACACCTAGGGCGGAACGCCTCTGGTCACTATTCTAACCGGTGGACCGGACTAGCCCCGACTCACATGGTGTTTCACTATAAGTACTTAGTATTTTCCTAGTGGATTAACTTATTCGTTTGGGTCTGTCGAGCCCGAATCCCCCACTATTATAGCCGATGGACCGGAATAAACACTCAGGGCAGAACGCCTCTAACCACTATTATAGCCGGTGGACCAGAAATAAACACCCAGGGCAGAACGCCTCTGGCCACTATTCTAACCGGTGGACCGGACTGGGTCTGGCTCAACAGTCTTTCACTTTACATAATTAATGTCTTATCCGTGTCTTACTGAATCGCACCACACCCTTGACATGCATAAATCATTCTCTATATACTGTACTTATCACAACTAATAAAATCCCACATTCATAACTACCCTTCAATCAATAGATACACATGATAACACCGAACAACTCTAAGCAGCCATAACCAACCCTAGTTGTCCACACCAACCGTGGTTAGCCACACTTATCCCTATTTTACCATAACCACCATACTTAGCCATCCCAAACCTTAATTGTCCTCAACAATCACGATTAGTTACTCCAACCCTACTTAATCACAACACCCCAGAGTTAATCACTCCAAACCCTAATCCCATATAATCGTTAACTCCCATGCAAACCCTAAGGCCACCATACCAACATTAATACCACCATGCAAACCATAACACCACCATGCAAACCCTAATACCACCATAAGCCATTAATACCACTATGCAATCATTAATACCACCATACAAACCATAACACCACCATGCAAACCCTAATACCACCATAAGCCATTAATACCACTATGCAATCATTAATACCACCATACAAACATTTATACCACCATACAAACATTTATACCACCATACAAACCCTAATACCACCATAAGCCATTAATACCACTATGCAATCATTAATACCCCCATACGAACCCTAATACCACCATGCAAACCCTAATATCGCAATACAACATTAATACCCCCATAAAAATCACAAATACCACCATACAACATTAATACCTCCATAAAATCACAAATACCACCATACAAACCCTAATACCACCATAAGCCATTAATACCACTATGCAATCATTAATACCACCATACGAACATTAATACCTCCATAAAATCATAAATACCACCATACAAACCCTAATACCACCATACAACATTAATACCTCCATAAAATCATAAATACCACCATAAAAACCCTAATACCACCATAAAACATTAATACCTCCATAAAATCATAAATACCACCATACAACCCGAATACCACCATGCGAACCATTAGTACCACCCTAGAACATTAATAACATCATACAAACTTCAAGACTCCCATGATGGTTCCCGACTCATATTACCATTTATCCTAATATGCATGTCCTAGAGGGTCATAACGTAATACATCATAAACATCATACATATACATGTCATGCTCATACTATGGGAGCACATACAACATACCTCAATCTCCAAGCTGCGCTACACATGAGACAAGTTATACACAGATTATATAATACATGGCATAGCATGGCATACACAACATTCAACACATCCATGTCACACATAGCGCAAGGCCATTAGCTTCGTCCTTACCTAAGGCGACGCCGGGCTTGGAGCACGCTCCTCTAACTCCTTAGGGCTTTGGTCGGGATTACCTATAAAAGGGGGAAATACTAAGTATTAGTTTTCCTTATAAGTACCACAATTCCTTATTCTAGTTTAGGATTAGAGTTTTTATTACTAAAGAGGGTGTTATACAAAAACTAGGGTTTTTACCTTAGGATTAGTATACTAAATATTAGTAGTCCAAATATATTTATTTTTTTGATACTTATTGTTACACTTATTTTATTAAAACCCATTAGCCTTATTCTTATAATAGTAATGTTCATGCTAACTATAGAAAAATAGTGATAATAATAATAATAAAACTAATAATAACGATAATAATAATAATACTCCTAGTAGTAATGATAATAACAATAATACAACCAAGTAAGGTTTAGCAACCACAATAATAACCGTAGTAAGGATAATAGAAGTAATAATAGTAATATTATTAATAATGTTAATACCAATAATTATAAAAATTAAGATTAAAGTTAAGTATAATAAAAGTTAGGGTTCAAAAGGGATGTTAGTAGTAGTAAGAAAATAAGAACATTAATGATGGAGACCATAATAATGATAATAATGATAATAATAATAATAGTAATAGTAATGAAAGAAATAATAATAATAATAATAATAATAATAATAATAATAATAATAATAATAATAATAATAATAATAATAATAATAGTATTAATATTGGTAGAAAATAGTAGTAGTTATATAAAAGGGGTATTAGGGTTTGGATGAGTGGAGAACCACCGAGGGCCGGTGGTGGTCCGACGGCGGCGCGTGGCGGCGACGACGGCGGCGGTAGAGGAGGAGAAGAGGGGGAAAGATGGAGGTGGTGGTTAGATGGGGGAGAAAAGAAGGAGTTTGAGGTGGGGAAAGAAACAACAGGTGAAGGGGAGTAAAGTGAGGGTGGTGGAGAGAGGTGGAAGATGAGGGAGGAAGGAGGAGGGGGAGGCATAGGAAGATGGAGGTATGGGAAGGTAGAGGGAGGTCTGCTGGGCATTTTGGAGGGTGGAGGAGGCTTTGTTGGCGGCTGGGTTGGCGGTGGAAGGCGGCGCAAGGGTGGCGAGGGGTTGGAAGGGGCTGCTCGGGGTGGCTATTTTGCACGGCCAGGGTGGCACGTGCAGGGAAAATCGAGGGCTGAGGAGGGCTTGGTTAGGTGGAGGGTGGTGCAAGGTGGGGTTTTGGGCGGCACTAGACCAGCGATGTTGGGTGACGGTGGCGGTCGACGCGTCTGATGGGCGGCGGTGAGAGGGAGCAACCCAGGGTTTCGGGGTTCTAAATCCCGAACCCAGGTGATCAATGGGGGTATTTATAGGTAGGGTGGTCGGGCAAGGCCAAGGGAAGAAGACAAGGGGGGTGCAGGCGCCAGGCTGGCCAGCAGGCGGTAGGTTCTGCCATGGCAGGTTGGGTCGGGGAGGGGGAGAAGAAAAGGGAAAGAGATGGGCACGCGGGAAGGGGAGAGAGGGACTTGGTCGGGGTCGAAAAGAGGAAGGAAAATGACAGGGAAGGGCAGGGGAGGACGCTCGGCGTTGAGCTGGTGGCTGCCGGCGAGATTCGGGGCTGCAAGTCGAGTCGCAGGTCGGCGTGCAGATCGGGGAAGAAGGGGGCAACTGGACCGGTCGGTCCAGGGGAAAAAACGAAAAAAGAAAGGAGAAGGATCGGCCGACCTGGGCAAGGGAGCAGGCTGACGCGCGAGACAGGCCAGGGAGGAAGGGAGATTTGGGCCGACGGGCTGGCCCAAACCGGGGGAAGAAGAAGAAGAAAAAAAATAAAGGAGGAAGAAAGAAAAAGAAAATAAAGGAGAAAAAGGAAAAAGGAAAATAGAAAATGATAAAATGGTTGGGGATATTTGTTCTTTATTTATTTATATAATTAATTTAGATATTTAATTTTAATAATAATTATTTTAATTATAATAATTAAATCAATTTTTAAATTAGTTAGGCTATTTTGGATAAATTGTCCTTAACTTCCATTTTAATTAGTAAAATGTCCAAATTTTTCTAAATAATTTATTTATTATTTTCTCCTTATTTTCCTCAATTAACTTCCTCTTTATTTAATGAAGTAATATATTTTCTTAATTTTCTCTAATAAATCATTATTTTTCCATAATTCCATAATTAGGATTTTTGGGGTATTACATTTTGTATGGTAGATTTTATGGTTTTGCATAGGAGAATTTAAACTAGGGTTTGGTACGGATGGACTTAGGGTCTTGCATGGCAGATTCTATGGTGTTGTATGGATTGAATCTAGGGTTTGGTGTAAATGAATCTAGGGTTTTGCATAAAGGAATCTAGGATCTTGTATGGTGGAATCTAGGGTTTTGCATGGATGGATCTAGGGTTTGTATGGGTGAATCTAGGGTTTCATGTGGGAGCTTAAGGTTTGCATGAAAAGTTTGAAAGGTTGCATGGGATGTGTAAAGTCTACATGGGAGTGAAATTTACGTATGGAACATTGATTTGGGGTGTAAGGAATGTAATGTAAGTGTTGTTTGGGTGTTTGAACACTTTAGATGAAAAATAGTACGTGGATCGATATAAGGGTACGTAGGAGACCAAGCTAGGGTTAGTGTGGACAATTAGGGTTTGGTGTGGCCACATAGGGTTTTTATGGTAGCACATGTACTTGTTGATTAAAGTGTAATAATGAGGGTGGAATCGATGAGTTGTGATGCATGGATTGTTAAAAATGATTTGGGTTGTGTGAGGTGGAGTAGGATAGACTACTTAGACCTAAATTAGGGTTTCTAGGGAAAACCCTAGAGTAAGGAGGTAAGTGGACTTGGAGGGGTGTAGTAGTGGGCCTTGAACCATATATTTCGGTGTTGGAGTTCTAGTGTGAGCTTGAGTATAGAGGAATGGTTGTTGGGAAAGATAAGAGGTGCAGGGTTATCATAATGTGGTATGGGTCGGTTGGAGGATAAGTGTAAAGGGAGTGATTCATGCATGTCTAAGGTAAATCTTCTGAATAAGACACCGTAATACATTAATAATTTAAAGTGGAAGATTGTTGAGCCGGGCCCAGACCGATCCACAAGAGAATAATAGTGGTTAGGGCATGATGTCTTATATGTGACCGGTCCACCAACGAATAATAATGGTTAGGCTTTGTACCTTGTGTTTCCGGTCCAACGGTTATAATAGTGGGGGATTTCGTGCTCAACAAAACTGAATATATTTGTACTAAGACATGAGAAATACACTAAGTACTTATAGTGGAGCACTATGAGAGTCGGGGCTAGACCTATCTACCGGCAATAATAGTGTTCAGAAGCTTTATCCCCTGTGTGTTTCCGGTCCACCGACAATAATAGTAGTCAGGAGCTTTATGCCCTATGCATTTCCAGTCCATCGGCAATAATAGTGGTCAGGAGCTATGTGCCCTGTATGTATCCGGTCCACCGCTATAATAGTGGGGTTCCCATACTTGCATGGATTTGATAAAAAGCATGATGTGAATCAATATCCGATCAAAGATTAATAAAGTGATTAATCCGGATTATAAATGGGCCTTTATGTATCCACTCGGATGATTGTACGATATTATGTTATCATGATAGATTATGCTCTTTTATTTCTTCTGCATTATTTGTGTGATTTTGTGTGTTGGCCTTAGTGCACAGTTACTTTACTCAGTATGTAGCGTACCGATCATCCTTTTCATGGGTGGTGCTCATTCCCACGAGCAGAAGACCCTTCTCACTTTGTGCAGGTGGGTGAGGCATTAGGCGGAGCTATGCATTGAGCATTTTTTTTGCTCTAAGTTCGAGAATAGTGTGGCCGTATTCACTCTTCTTGTTATTTTATCTTCTTTTGCTATCTCTTTTGTATCGGATTTACCCTCTTATGATTTATTACTTATATTGCGTATTTTAAATGAACCTTTTATCGGTTGTAAGCTTGTTTCTCTTTTGGATGTGAATTTTAATTCTTTACGCGTACTCTGATCTTTGGTGTTATGATTTTTCTAGTTCTTTCATAAACTCTTGGTTGAAGTTTAATGTTAATCTTTTCTTAGCCTTAGCACTTGATACTGAAATGGTCGGAGAGAACCGGTTTGATACTAAGTGTGGCGGTAACATCCCCAGAATTCACAGGTTTTTAATTTTAAATTCTTCCACTTTAAAAAAAAATTAATGAATTTTGGGGTGTTACAATTAGCCCTATCCGGCCCACCCAAAAATGTAACAAGACCACTAAATAATAGGACACCTAGTCACTTAAGTATGCATACTCCCTATAGGGCTGAAATATGTTAAGATACCTATAGAGTAGAAAAGGACCTCTTTGGACTTCATAAGGCTCTTGGGATCATAGAATAAAAACACTAGAATGGTACCAAGTGAATACCAAACCTAACTCGGATAGCTATCCCGAATGGTAAAAGTCTTGACTCAAGATCTTTCACTTAAAGTGAATAATGTTTTATCAAAGATTTAGGTCAAACAAGAATAAAGCCACAAAACATCACTTAATCACTTCTTTGATCATAAACCAATTACTTTATCAAATTCAAATATTATCTACATACTTAGTCCATAGAGGAATCAAGGTTTGAAACCATTTAGAGCACAAAAGCCCATTAACATGTCATTAAAGTCCAATTGGATATATAAGGCATTAAAGCTCAAGGATATTTGTAACACCCCCAAAATTTACTATTGAAAAATTTCATTTAATTAAAAGAAAATTAGCGGGAGCAATTTAATAAACTGTGAACTTTGGGAGTATTACCGCCACACTTAGTACCAGACTGGTTTACTCATACCGTTCCAGTACCAAGTGCTAAGGCTAAAAGAGTAAAATATAATTTTACAAGAAACTTCAGTATGTATAAATCAGGGAAGCGCAGTGAATAATTTACGAGAGTAAAACCACCGAAGGTGGTTACAAAGTACAAATACATAGAATTTAGAAGAGAAAAATTAAAACCCTAGAATTTACCGGAAAATACCTTACGCTCTTTCCCGAAAGCCCACTTGAATAGCACCTGAATACAACCTACAAGGGGTACTGCCCATTGAATAGGTAGGGGCCCCACGAAGGGAACCATTCAGTACTACGGTATTGAGTAACCCTTTAAAAACGCACTTAAATACAAGCACGCAATGCCACACATGATACTACATACGTACACAATGAAAGGTAATTACTTAAGATCCACAGTCATACAACCACATACTTAATGAATCAATAATTATTAGTAGGCCATAGCAAACGATCAATACATCTGGGCCTTAAGCCCTTATTCCATCATTATCAATCCTCTCAATGATTAGTATTTTCCATAATTTATTCACAACCAAATCAAATTTAATTGAGCTCGGGACCCCCACTATTCTGGCGGGTGGATCGGAATACATACATACATACATACATACATACATATATATATATATATATATATATATCATCCAGGGTAAAAACATCCTGGGCCACCATTATACTGATGGATCGATACTCATAAACATCATCCAGGGAAGAACATCCTGGGCCACTATTATTTCCGGTGGATCGGTACTCATCAAATAAATCAACTGGTCCCGGCTCATTAATCTTTCACTTCAACGATTAGTATTTTCCCTTTTTTATTCAGCACAACAATTCCATTTATTTGTCTCAATAGGGAGATCAAGAACCCGGGACACAAAGGTACACCGATCGCACTGGTGCGTAAAAGCAACTCAATACCCTTCAACTAGTAACCCAGGGACGCAAAGGTACCCTAGTCGTACTGGTGCATAAAGCTAACTCAGTACCCTACCAACAAGGACACCTAATCCTTAAGTATGCATACCCCCTAACTAGGTCTGTAGAGCTAGATAGAGTAGATATAGGGCCTGGCTGGGGCACAAAGGCACTCCAGCAAATACCAATAATCGTAGGCTAAACTACGTCTTTAGGATAGCGACCCCTAAAGAGCCATCATTCCCGATCTCGAGGTCTTTTGCTTTAAGTATTAGTGTCTTAATTAATGGTGATCACAAAAGCACAACAATCAGATAATTATCCACTTTTAATTGTTCGGAAATCATTAAACATTTCTTATTCAAATGGTTGTCCAAGGTAACATGAAATAATCATTAAGGCCACCCTAAACTCATCTAATTTCCGAATTAGAACTCGTTCTCGTGATACTTACTAATCATCAAATACTCCTACCTTGTTAATAAACATTATTAGAGCCATATTACGAAGTCCACAATCATAATGATATACTAGATACAAACTACTTATTTACCCCTTACTTATAAAATCACTACGTCATCCCTTCCTTATTTGATAAATTACCAAATTACCCTTCCTCCTTATCCTAATTACCAAATTAACCACTTTATTTAGTTAATTACCCAATTACCGTCCTCTATTATCAATAACCAACTACCCTTCTCCATTATCAAAATTACCAAATTACCCCTGGTTGGTTAAATTACCCAATTACCCTTCTTAATTGTCATGATTACCAAACTACCCTACTCCATTATTAAAATTACCAAAATACCCTCTAGTTGGTTAAATTACCAAATTACCCCTCACATTTATCATATTTACCATTTTACCCTTCTCCATTATTAAATTATCAAATTACCCTTTAGTTATTTAAATTATTATATTTACCCTTCTCAATTATTATAATTACCAATTTACTCCTTTTCAATTTCCACTTTTACCCCCTTAATTTACAAATTACCATTTTACCCTTTTACCTTCAAATTTACCATTTTACCCCATAACTCCTAAAAATTACCACATCGCCCTTTTACTTATAAAATTTCCATTTATCCTTAATTATGAAATTACTATCCTACCTCTTTTAATTTCCAAATTACCATTCTGCCCGTAAATCACAAAATCACAAAATTACTATTTTACCCTTTAATTATAAAATTACAATTTTACCCTTTTATTACAACATTACCAAATTGTCCTTTTATTACAATTTACCAAATTGCCACTTTTATTACAAGATTACCAAATTGCCCCTTTTAGTACAAAATTACCAAATTGCCCCTTTTATTACAAAATTACTAAATTACCCCTTATATTACAAAATTACCAAATTGCCCCTTTTATTACCAAATTACTATTTTACCCTTTATTTAGAAAATTACAACTTTACCCCCTTACTTCCAAAATTACCATTTTCTCCTTTTATTAACAAATTTATCATATTATCCTTGCCTCCAAAATTACCATAATACCCCTTAGCACACCACTTATTAAATTATTATTATTACTACATAAAATATCAATATTAATGCGTCATCCACAACTTTCAAAGTTAATACAATACTCATTAACACCCATATATAAATTAGGCCATATTCTTGTACAATATACATTAATAAAATCCCCTAAGGCTCACAAAATATTAAATATATATTAAATATTACAATAGCATAAAACAACATGAATAATACATAACATTTTCCTTAACAACCAAATCATTGCCTTAATAATATTTCCCTACATAAAAACAATCTATCATGCTTCCTTTTCATCAATCAACACAAGCACCACATATTAAATACTAAACAACCTATATCAAGCATAATACACATTAAAAATGCCTAATGTGTTAACATGCGTTAATCCATGCATTTAAGCAGGATTTAACGGTTACCTCGGTTCCCGCCAAAAACAAACCTCACCGGTATTCCGGTTTAAGGTTTAAGATTCAATTATCAAAACCAACACCTAAAAATAATATCAAGGTTTATTATGTTAGAAATCATAAAAATCAAGAAATAAGGCTTTATAACAATTAATAGAATAATTAACTTAAAATATAATTATACCTTAAAATTAATATTCAAATCAATATAAGAAGGGAGCATCTCATACTACTCATGCAGCATGAGCTGCATGCAAAGAAAGAATAAAAAGAGGGGCTCAAAGGTGGCGGAGATAGGGAAAATAGGTATTTTCGGGTTAGTGGTTTGGGGCTAAGGAAAGGGCATTGTGGGGAAGGATTTGGGGCAAGGTAATGGTGTAGAAGTGGAGAGGGGGTGTAAGTGGTGGTCGGGGAAGGGTTGATGGTGGCTAGTGGTGGCGGAGGCGGCGATAGCAAGGCTGCGAAGGTGGCGGTCGAAGTGGGGTGTCGAGGTGCAGGCTGGCGAGGAAGGAAAAGAGAGGGGAAAAACGAGGGCTTTCGGAGGATGTTTTTGGCCAAATGAGGATTGGGGGTGGTAGAGGGGGTTGCAGGGAGTAATAAGGTGGCTTAGATGGTGACAGAGGCGGCGGAACGGCAGCGGATCGGGGCTGCATAAGGTGTTTGCCGAGAAGGGGTGGAAGGGGAGAGAAAAGAAGAGAGGAGGATGAATGGGCTGCGAGGTGGCTCGATGGGGACTGTGATGGTCTGAGGGTGGCAGGAGGTGGTGCAGGTGGTGGTCGAGGCGGAGGAAGCAGCGACGGCGAAACAAAAACAGGGGAGAGAAGGGAGGAGAAGAAAGGGAGAAAAGGAGAGGCTCGGGGGCGTGGAGGAGGCTCGAAAAAAAAAATGCAGAAAGGGCAGGGAAGGAGGAATAAATAGAAGAGGAAGAGAAGGGAAGATATAGGGCGGCTTGAGGGGTGTCGGTAGGGTGGTAGGGGAATGGGGGTTGCAGGGAGAGGGAGAAGAAGAGGGGCAGCAGGGAGAGGGAGAAGAGAGGGAGACAAGGGTGGTGGGACCGGTATGGCTGGAAAACGACGAGAATGAGAGGGAGGGAGACAGGGAAGGTCAACGGGGGAGAGGGAGCTGCAGGTTGGGCGGCGAACATCTCGCCGGTGATGGAGGAAGAAGACGAAGGGAAGAAGAAAGGGAGTCGGGCTGGGGGCTGTGTGTGCAAGACGGGCGGACTGGCCGAAGAAAGAAGGAGCCAGCCAAGTAGGGCAAGAAAGGAGAGAAAGGAGGGCAGCCGGGCGATGCGGGGAAAGGCAGGGGAACGGGCCTCCGGCCCAGCGTGCAGGAGAGAGAGAGGGCAGGCCGGTTGGTCGACGACCCAAGGAAGGAAAAAGAAAAAGAAAGAAAAGGGGAAAGAAGGAAAAAGGGAAAAAGAAAAGGAAATTTGGTTTTAATTAAAATAATTTAATTTATAAATAATAAATTACAATATTTTTGGGTAATAAATTTATTTAACAATTTAATTAAAATACAAGGATTTAAAAGGGATAATTTTTGTAAAATAATAATTTGGAAAATTGTTTAAATAACAAGAGTATGATAAAATAAAAAAATATTTATTTTAATTTATTAAAATATTAATACTAAATTTCATACGCTCAAAAATCCATAAAAAAAATAAATTAAAAATATTTAAAAGATAATTTATCCAAAATAAAATTTATTTATTAAAATATAGGGTTTTAAAAATTCGAGGGATTACAATATTATTAAGGCATGAAAGCCTAAGAAATATCGTTAAGGCATTAAAGCCCAAGTTTAATTCCACGGAAGACCCAAAATAATTAGTTCTCAATGTCCATTAAATTCAATTATTCGAGACAAAGATCAATAGTGAACATTTAAGTCAACCAAGGGTTCACCTATAAGGCTAAATTAAATAACTAGTCTAAAGATATAATAAATGACTAAAATGTCAATAAGGTCAACTAATGTAACTTAATATCAAGAGAGGTGTATTTCTTGCTAAAAATCATTACACTTAGCCAATTGTTTTCTTAGGATAAAATATAAATAGGAAAACAAGTTAAAATATTAAGATTCCTCAATGCACTCAAAATGTGTCTTTCTCTTTTTCTTTTTCTCACTTAATGAATTATTTTAATTAAGTTCTCTAAGTCTACTCATCAATTTCACCCAAGTGTTAAAATTATACATTTATATTCTTTTCTTAACAAAATATTCAATTAGGTCTCAAAATTTTCAGAAATTTACATATAATGGCCAGAATGTCCTTATTCACAAAAAATTACCTTAAACTTCTAAAATTTATAAATTATTCTAAAAAATATCAAACCCTAACATATCATATACAAAATCTTGTGTAGAATACCTAATGAAGACAATGGTATATTTAAAACTTTGAAAAACAATCTGTATTGCCTAATATACCCATGGTTGAATATGTCTAAACCTTAAAAAAATTCATTTCAACTCTAAATGATCCAAAACTCATAACCTAGCTTCTATACACTATTATACATATAGTGAAATTCTTAAATAAATATAAACCAACCAAAGCTCACATAAAATAACAAGGATGAGAGCTAAACTACTCAGATCCTAGCATATTCATCACGACTATGCGGGAAATTTAGCATGACTCTACTGAATATTCAACACTACTTCACTAAATATTCATCACCTTTCTAGTAGGTATAAAAATATTATAAAAAATCGCACAACCCATCTTCTCTTTAGATTTTAATTTTTATACACATAAGATAGGAACATACACATATCATACAATATTTTTAAGGTATTATTTCATGCTTATAATTAAAATAAATCTAGCCACACATAACATAACATATAATACACCTAGTATAAAATCCTATTTCTAAAGGTTAGTTTAGTTATCAAAACTCCTAAGCTCTTTAGCAAAGCTAAAATAAGGAATCTAGTAATTCCTTCTCTAAACCAACTTGGTCACCTTCAAGAATATAAGATAAATGAAATACCCCAAAAATCATAATTTAGGAAATTATGTTAAAATAGGGATTTATTAGGAAAATTAATCTAATTAGATATTATATTCAAATAAAGGGAGTATTTAAGGTAAACTAAAAACAAAAATAATAGAGAATTTAATTAGGGAAGATTAGGGTATTTTGCTAATCAAAATAAAATTTAGAAAAAAAATACCCAAAATATCCTAAATTAATATAAAAAGGAATTTACTTATTATTTTACTAATTTTTATTATTTTAAAATATTTAAAAATACCAAAATAATCTAAATACTCTAACCAACCTATTTTTCCTTTTTAATTTTTTTACTTTTTTCTTTTTCTTTCCTCTTTTCCTCCTTTCTCCTTTTTTCTTTTTCTTTCCTTCTCCCACGGATTAGGCCTATGACCCTTTGCTACCCAACTCCCCTCCTCCTTTTCTTTTTTTCCCCTTGTATAACTCTGGCCATCGTCCCTTCTCCTCTCCCCCTCACCCGCTTGGTTCCCCCTCCTTTTTCTTTCTCTTCCTTTTTCCCAAACAGGTTGGTCCCCCTATCTCTTCTTCTTCCTCCCTTCCCACATGTTGCCTGTCAACTTGTAACTCTGCACCGCTCAACTTACCCAACCATCGTACTTCCGGCTTGCCACCTCCCTTCTCTCCCCCATACCTTTCCTTACTAATTCTAGCCCTAACCTACCTACACCTGCCTCCTCGCACACCCTTTCTGTTCCCCTTTTCTCCTCCCTAACTAAACCTACCTTACAAAATTGCTGGCCTACACCGACCAACCATCGTTGGCCGACGAGTTCTACCTTACCTTCCCCCTTATCCTCTTCCTCCTTTGTCTTATCCTCCCTCCAATGGCCTATAAATACCCCCAACTGATCCCCTTTGGCCCTTTTTCCTCTCCTTAACAAATTCAGCCCTCCTTGCACCACTGCCACTTTAGATGTTGTCCTTGCCGTCGTTACCTAACATCATCGCACAATACACTGCCCAAAACCTTCCCGATATTACCCTCCACCAAACCATACCACTCACCATCCTTAGTTCCCTCTACACAAAAGACCCTAATCGTGCAAAGTTGGCTACCTGACCTGCCACTTTGCATTCATTGCCACCCAACTTGCCACCATGCGCCACCTTCTTCATTACAACCACTACCTCTCTTACGACCCATTCCACTTAGCAAAGCCTCCCCTACCTCCATCTACCTTCCTTTCTCCTTACCTCCCTCTCCTTCACCCTCCCTCCTTCTCCACCATCCTTAGCCTCCACAATAACAACCACTTGCACTACCACCCTTTTTGCACCACCACCACCACCACCACCACTCCAACCTTCTCAACCTAGAGAATCTACCAATACCAACACCACTATCTCACTCTCCCTCTTCTAGCCTAAAAAGCCACCTCTCCAACCCCTACTTCCGCCATATTACTGCCGCTGTCGCCTAGCTACCACCACTAGGTTGTGCCCTAACCTTCCTAAGCCTTAAATATAATTAATGTAATTGTTATTTTATTTTATTAGTGTTATTATCATTATTGTTACTATTTTTAATAATATTATTATTATTCAAATTGTTATTATTATCACTATCATCATCATCATCATTATTATTAAAGTTATTATTTTTAGTATTATTAATATTGCTAATAATACCTTCACATGGACCAATATAACTACCTAATCCTATTTTAACTAATAGTAGCATGATTAGCTACTTTAAGAATAATACCCTTATTTTTACTAATAAAGCTATTATTATTATTAACCCTAATACTAGGTTATGATAAAGGTAAACTAGGAAATAATGATAATGTTTGTAAGAGGGAGGTTAACCCTAGTATTTCCCTCTTATAGGTAAACCAAGTCCAAACCCTAGGGAGGTGAAGGAGTGTGCTCCAAGCCTGGTGTCATTTTAGGTAAGGATTTAGTTTAGGCCTATTATATGTCTTATGTGCTGGTATGCTTTGGGCTATGATATGTTTGTGTACCTTATGTGATTATGAGCACTTACTTGTAGCGCAACACGGAGCTAAAGTACATTTATGTGTTCTCCTTATTACATGTGTAAAATGATATGTATGTTGTGCTTATGATGCTTATATGATGTGACCCTTTAGGAAATACATGCTAGAATGCTTTAATGATATGGCGTGGGAGTGAAAGAATGAAAACAGAAAAAGGGAAATGAGTTAACTAAGAGGGAATTAAGAATGAACTATAGATCTCATGACTTATGGATGGATAAATAAAAGAATAATATGGACAAAATAAGAGAGTGAAGTGAATCTTGCATGGAAATCTAGGGTTTGCATGGGATGGATGGGATTTGTATGGGGATGATCCTTATGTGGGAAAAGATAACTTGAGGTCTAAGTAAGGTAAGGGAAGCGCTTTTGGGTTCATTAGAGTCCATGCATGAAAAATAGTATATAGGTTGGTATAAGGGTGTATGAAGAACTTGGCTAGGGTTTAGGAGGAAAACCCTAAGTGGAGGAGATTGTGGAAGGGAAAAATAATAGAGAGGATTGAAATATGGGGTAAGAGTGGAAGGATGTCACATGGAGGGTGAGTGTGTGTGTCATGTGGAAGAGGGGGATGGTAAGTGAGAGTGATGTGGGAATAACATATGAGAAAATAGAGGTGCTTGGGTTAGGGGTGACCAACTAGGGTTTCAGGGTCACATGTGCAGAATGGGAGGTAAAGTGGGATGCTTGGGATTGAATCCAAGTGAGGTGATGAGTTGGAGGAAAAGGATTATAAGTTGTGTGGGATAGAGGAAGTTTGGGCCATATAGGCCAAATTAGGGTTTATTGGAGGAAAACCCTAGAGGGTGATAGTGAGTAAACTTAGAGGTATGGAAAAGTGGGCCTCAACCCACTACTTAGGAGTTGGGTGTTTGTGGTAAGTAGGGAGAAGAGGAAAAGGATGTTTGGATTTATTAGAAGACA
This sequence comes from Tamarix austromongolica, assembly GCA_039764185.1. Lineage (NCBI taxonomy): Eukaryota > Viridiplantae > Streptophyta > Magnoliopsida > Caryophyllales > Tamaricaceae > Tamarix > Tamarix austromongolica. Next base: position 31,787,202 of record CM077813.1, on the reverse strand, counting down.
TAGAGGTCCCAAGATATGATGCAGGAGCATCCATTGAACATAATGATTATCATATTCATTCTAATCCTCAAGGTAAGGAAGATGATTTAGCTTTCTTAATGTTGGAGCCTATCATGTGAAATATTCTTGATAATTCTTATATTCTTGACATTGAAAAACATTCAAGTTATTCTTGTAGGTATATTACATATTTGCAAGAAGATGATGTTCATACACATTGATGTGTACAAATATTCCAAGGCATGCAAGACTATGACATACATGTGATGATACATTACAACAAGAGATAGAGTGATGATATTCATTATTTTTATAAACTTGTTGTACACCTTAACCCTAAGTATATTTTATGTAAGTTAGGGTAAATTTCATGTATGTATCTTAGTCTATTGTATAGCTTTGTAATATTAATCCTTAGTATCATTTAACCAATGATATCATGCTTTGGATTAAGGTTAATATGGGCTTAATTCAACCATGATTAATGGGCTGAATTAAGGGACTAAACTCGGTTGGTTTAAGCTAGTCACCACCGAGCTTATTCCTTCTCCTATATATACCTTCCTTGTGCGCAGCATTGTATGCAGATTATTGAATAAGAATTTTGATAAAAATTTGAGCAAGATAGCTGAATTCTAATCCTCCCTTTTGGGTCTATATTGAGCAAGGAAGATCCGGGATAATCCTTCCTCAAAAACTATCTTAAATCTTGACATATTTGAAGGGTATACAAATCTGTCGAGTACCTTCACTTGTATCTTCAATTTCTTTGTCCACAATCCACAAATTCACTTCATTCTTTTTGCATTAGATCGTGGGTGACAACTTCTACTACAAACTTCGATCCAACCTTCAGTTACTTTGATAAAAACCACATCAAGATATTGGACGGGTCCCTTTTAGGGGTATAGGAGTAGACGGGTTGTGTGAGATGGTAGTCCAAAGGACATTCATGTCTAGGGTGGTAATTTTTATCGAATAAGACACGAATAAGATACGAGCCATTTAAATAGAAAGATGGTTGAGCTGGACCCAGACCAATCCACTAACGAATAAAAGTGGTCAGGAGCATTTTGCCCTTTATGTTTAATGACTATAACAGTGGGGGATTCTAAGCTAAACAAAACAAATCTAATGATGATAAACCATGGAAATATACTATCTACTTATAATAAAACACCATGAGAGTCGGGGCTGGACCGGTCCACCGGTAAATAATAGTGGCCAGGTGCCTTGTGCCTTGGAGACCATTCCACCAGCGAATAATAGTGGCCAGGTGTTTTCTACTTTGGGTGTTTTTGTAACACCCCAAAATTCATTATTTTTTTATTTTTTAAAAGCAGAAGAATTTAAAATTAAAAATTTGTGAATTATGGGGATGTTACTGCCACACTTAGTACCAGACCAGTTCACTTCGACCATTCCAGTGCCAAATGCTAAGGCTAAAAATATTATCTTCAAACTTAAACTGAGAGTTCATAAAAAATAATTAAAAGATCATAACATATAAATTAGAGTTTGCATAAAATTTTATAATCAGTAATAAGATAGAAACCAGAGTGCGAAAATCAAAATTCCTTAGAGGAAATAATCTTACAATCGATAAAAGGTTTATTTGAAATACTCAATACAAGGTAATAAATCATACAAAGGTAAACACGATACGAAAGAAATATAGAAGGAAATAAATCACACAAAGGTAAATAAGGCCACGACACTCTCGAATTTTGAGCCAACTACAAACTCAACACTCAACTCGCCTGATGTCTTGCCCACCTGCACAAAGTCAAAAGGGCCTACTACTCGTGGGAATGAGCATCACCCATAAAAGGGTGATCAGTACACTACGTACTAAGTAAGGTAGCCGATGCACTAAGGCCAACATATAAAATCACAAAAACCATGCAGAAGAAGAAAAAGAACAAAAAGACCATCATGATAACATACCATCTTAAAATCATTTGGGTAGATACATAAAGGCCCATTTATAATCCAAATTAAATACTTAATTAATCTCTAATCGTAAATTGATTCTCACCATGCTTTTTATAAAATCCATGCGAGCACGGGAACCCCACTATTATAGTTGGTGGACCGGATACATACAGGGCACATAGCTCCTGACCACTATTAATGCCAGTGGACTGAAAACACACATGACATAAAGCTCCTGACCACTATTAGAGCTGGTGGACCAGAAAAACACATGGCATAAAGCTCCTAACCACTATTATTCGTCGGTGGACCGATCTGGCCTCGACTCTCATGGTGTTTTACTACAAGTACTTAGTTTCTTTCCCATGTCATAGCATAAATATGTTCAGTTTTGTTGAACACGGAATCCCCCACTATTATAGCCGGTGGATCGGAAATGCACAGGTACAAAGCCTGACCACTATTATTACCGATGGACCGGTCACATATAGGACATCATGCCCTAACCACTACTATTTGTCTGTGGATCTGTCTGGGCTCACCTCAACAATCTTCCACTTTAAATGATTAATTTATTATGGTATCTTATTCAGAAAATTTACCCTAGGCATGCATGAATCACTCCCTTTACACTTATCCTCCAATTGATCCGCATTATATCATGAGGACCTTGCACCTCCAAACTTGCCCAACGACCTTTCATTTATACTCAAACTCACACCATAACTCCAACATTGAAATATGTGGGTGATATATGGAATTTATATGTTATTTTCTTAATTAAAAATGTCATTTATTCCTCATTGTTTTTATAAGATTTAATCATTGCTTGAGTTTTTCTCTTTTGGATAGATTTTGCAGGAAAAGATAAAATTGAAGAAATTCAAAGGAGAAATCGATGGAAAGAGAAAATGAAGCAAAGAACACATCAAGAGATATGGAATAAATGGAAGAAAAGACTAGAAATGAAGAATATATATCAAAGGGAATCTTGTGTTGAAATTTCATAAAGAAATAATGAAGGAACAAGAAACACGCCCCCCCCCCCCCCCCGTGTTTTATAAACACGGCCCGTGTTTTTCTGTCAGCACATAAAATTTCAGCTTTTAAAACTCAGCATTTGGCAGAGAATTCAAAGAAAAATACGGGGATCTCGTATTTTCTAACACGGACTATGTTTTTCTTAAATTCTATAACCATTCGCGTAACTTTTCCCCGATATATTTCTAAATTCTAAACATTCGAAAGGGTGGTTCTAGGGAGTTCGAGAATGGGATTCTCTCTTTTTCTCTATATTCTCTAGATACCACATGTAATATGTAATTCCAATTCTCTTTCTCTCCATTGTATTCAATTAAACAATCAACACTCTGCAATTCAAGTTGATAAGTTCTTCTCCATTCCTCTCTTAATTGTAAGTTTTGATTTTTGATTGAATGCAAATAAATTCTCCTTATTGCATAATTATTTAAGGTAGGAGGGTTTGATGACGAAATTAGGGTTTTGGATATGAAAACATAATTTGAATTCATGATTCTAAATGAAATTGAATTGAATTGATGGACAGAATTGAATGATCTTGCATCATAGATTAAGAATATAAACTAATTAGACAGATCACCTATCTAGTTTAGATCTTAATATACGCTAGGATAACAGAATTAATACGTAATTGTTAATTAACGTTTCCAAAGTAGAAAAAGATTAATTGTTAATCTTGTCCATTAATTCATACAATTGCATGATCCGAGCTTATGTGATTATGGTCGTAGATGACTGCTTTCCATTCATAATGCTACCATTAATTGAATCTAGTGTTCTTAACCTAGGTTATTAATTGGTTAGGTGATAAATTGAGAGCTTATTCAATTTATTAGCACTAAGAGAAAGCAAAGAGATGAATTATTATGAGTTTCTACAGGTCAACGTTAAATCATTTAGAATCATTCTTTTCTCCATGAATATTTGATATCCTAATTTGATAATCAATACTTCCTATCCTTATTCATTAATTAGTCAGTACGGTGTTTTATTATTTATCCATAGTTTAGATTTTGATGATAGAATTATATGCTATTGCATAACAAGAGTTTTAACATTGATTACAGAATTATTGATTATATATCATTTCTTGTGGGTTCGACTCCTTCTTGCCATATACTACGTATTTGGAAATTAGGATTTATTTATTAAATTTGTTGTGCATAAGACAGTGCATCAGTGGGTCAAGGCCCATTACTACACACACCTCCTTAAATGCCCCCAAAATTCTAATTTTATTATTTATTATTAAATAAGATTTTATTATGAAAATTAATTAAATAAATTATTATTATTAAAATAAAATAAAAAAAATTAGTGCAAATCAAGAGAAATCTTATAAATATTTTAATTAGGGTAAAATTTGGGTATTTTAGCTAATTAAGGATTTTATTTTGGAAATTAATTAAGTAAATTATTTTATTTAAAATAAGGAGAAAATAGTTCCAAATTAATATGAATTTTATAAATAATTTATTTGATGAATATTATAGTGATTTGCTAATTAAAATGAAATCTATGGAAAATCTTATAAGAATCCTAATTTAGCCTAAAAAGATATTTAAATATTATTTTATTTAAATATTATTATTTTTAACTATCCCAAATATTTTAATTAATTTATTTAATCCAACATTCCTATTTTTCTTTTTCCTTTTTTCTTTTTTTCCCTTTTCCTTTTCTTTCTTCCTTTTTCCGTCTTTTTCTTTCTTCTTCTTTTCTCTTTTTTTTTCTCCTCCCCGAAGTGGGCCGGCCCAATGTCCCAGTTCCCCTTCTTCCTTTCCTTCAGCCAACCCAGCCGTACGGTGCCTCCTTCCTTCTCCCTACTGCTCCGTGTTTTCCTTCTCTTGCCCCCAACACGCATCTTTTTATTTAAAAAACATTTTAGCCGCACCCAACCGCCTGGTTACCCTTTTCTTTCTTTCTTTTCTACCCCGAACCGCCCGATCCAGCCTTTCTTTCTCCTTCTTCCTTCCTCCCCCCATCGTCGACAACCTGCCATTCCCATCGAGCACCTGCAACCTTTTCCAATCGGCTAAAAATTTCAGCGGCGACTACGCACGATTACTGCCCACCTCCCCCTCTCTTCCACGTCAACTCATCGATCACACCTGCCTGCCCATTCCCCTCTCCTTGCACGTTTCCCTTTTTCTAGCCAATTGCATGCCGCGTTTTTTTTGAATTTCACCGGCAATCGTCGCCGCTGGCAAGCCCAAATGACTTGCCAATCCTCCCGTTCTTCCCTATGACCTAAGCTACCTTTTTTTTCTATAAATACCCCTACCCAATCTGCAATCGAGCTTTCCCCCGAAACCCAATTTTTCCTGACCTTGCCACCATCGCCCCTTCAGACACCATTTCTGCCGCTGTTGGCCAACACCGACATCCACTGCGCCTACCAAACTCTTCCTTGCACCACCTTCTAGTTAACCAAACCACCCGTTTCCCTTGATTCTTCCTGCAAAAGCCACCCCGACTGTGTGAAGTAGCCTTCCCAAACAACCCTTTCTCTTACCACCGCCACCCTTCAAACCACCATTAGCCACCTCCTCCGTCGCTTCTGCTGATTCTTTTACCTCTCAAATTATTCTACAGACCACCCTCTACCTTCCCCTACCCTTCTTTTCCTCTTCCTCCCTCTCCTCCTCTCTTTCTCTCCTTTTTCTCCATTCTGCCACCCCCTCCGTGCGCCGCCACCTTTGGCTGCGCCACCACCCCTATTATGTTTCCCTCCTTCTATACAACCATAATCACCCTTGCTTCCACCTTTTTTCTCTTTCTCTTTTTCCCATCCCTCAAATTTTCCCTTTTTCTTCCTTTTTTCTTGCTACTGCCGCCGCCTCCGTGCACCACCGCCGGTGCCATTTATCCCCACTAGCCTAAGGTTGAACCCTAGACCCTCTGAACCCTTCTCCCTATTTTTATAAGCCTTAATTTATTTTATTTCATTTATTTGAATATAAATAATTGTACAACTCTTAAAAGGTCCATCTCAAATACTGAACACAAAGTAATAAATCACAAAGATAACTCCAGTACAAAGAGAATTAGTTTTGCTATTATTATTATTATTGTTGTTGTTGTTGTTGTCATTGTTATTATTATTACTATTTTTACTACTACTACTACTACTATTATTATTCTTATTTATATTTTCATTGATATTATTTTTAGTATCTTTTCTATTATTATTTATTTATCATTATTATTATTAGGGTAAAGTCTTTAACCCTATATTATCAACTTTTATAATATTTATATTATTTCTTATATCTTTAGTAAAGTTATACGTTGGTTAATGTTATTTTTATTAATATGTTATCATTTTGTCAAAGCCCTAAGGAGGAGTAGGAGCATGCTACAAGACCGGTGTCATTTTAGGTAAGGGTGTTACTAAGCCCTTTTGTGTGTTTATATGTATTATGTGCTTTACATGCTATATATCCTATGTTTATCTTTATTAATTATGTCGTATGTGGTATGATGTGGAGTTGAAGTATATTTTTTTGTATTTGTATGGCATGGGTATTATGTATATGTGATGATATGTGTTTTGACCCTGTAAGACATGCATGTGAGGGAGTTGATGTGATTTGTGTGGGAGAAAGGAGGAAAAAAGAGGATGGGGAAAAGAATTTGACCAAGAGATATGAGTTGACCTAAGTATTTTTAATAATCCATGAGGGGAAGAGTAAAATGGGAATTTATGGTTTGTATTGGATAATCTAATTTATGATGTTATATGGGAGAATCTAATGTATGATGTTTATGATGTTTTATAGGAGAATCTAATTTATGGTATTATATGGGAGAATCTAATTTATGGTTTTATGTGGGAGAATATAACTTATGCTTTTTTAATGGGAGAATCTAATTTATGGTTTCGTGAGGGAGAATTTAATTTATGGTCTTGTATGGGAGAATCTAATTTATGGTTTTGTATGATTTTGTGTGAGAAAATTTAATCTATGGTTTTGTATGGGAGAATTTAATTTATGGTTTTTTATGGGAGGATCTAAGGTAGCGTTTTTATATGGATAAATCTTTGGTTTTATATGGTTTTAATCTAGGGTTTGGTAAGGAGGAGTCTTTGGTTTTATATGGTTTGAATTTAGGATTTGGTATGGATGAATCTTTGGTTTTATATGGTTTGAATCTAGGGTTTGGTCTGGATGAATCTTTGATTTTGTGTGGATTGAATTCAGGATTTTGTATGACGAAATCTTGGGTTTTGCATAAAAGAAATTTGGGTTTCGTATAGATGGGCTGAAGGTTTGCATGAAAAGTTTGAAAGGTTGCATAGGAAGGTTAGCATATGCATGGGAGTAAAGTTTACGTGTGAAAAGTTGACTTGAGATGTAAGGAAGGTAATAGAAGAGTTATTTGGGTGGTTGGAAGTTTTGGGTGAAAATATAGTATGTAAGACATTATAAGGGTATGGAGGATACTGAATTAGGGTTTGGAGTGATTAACTATAGGTTGTTGTGATTAACTAGGGTTGGAATGCCTAATTGTGGTTTGTTGTGGTTTACTAAGATTTGGAATGGCTAATTATGGTTGTTATGGTTAAATAGGGTTTGGAGTAGTTAACTATGGTTTGTTGTGGTTAATTAGGGTTTGGTGAGGCTGCTTAGGGTTTTTGTTGTATCATGTGTAATTGGTGATTAAAGTGTAATTATGATAATAGAATTTATGTTTTGTGATGTGTGATGATTCATGCATGTCTAGGGTAAAAGCTTCTGAGTAAGATACTTAAGACACTAATCATTTAAAGTGGAAGATTACTGAGCTAGGTCCAAACCGATCCATCGGTCAGAAATAGTGGTTAGGGTCTTTACCCTATAAGTGACCAATCCACTGGCGAATAATAGTGTAATCCCCCAAAAATTTAAAAAACCTATATTTTAATAAATAACTTTATTTGAAATAAAATTAGCTTGTAAAATTATTTATTTTAATTATTTTATGGATTTTAGAGTATGTAAATTTGGATAAGAGTATTTAATAAATTAAAAATAAATATTTTGCTATTTATCATATTGTTTTATTTAAATAATTTTCCAAACTAATATTTTACCAACTTTATCCTTTTTAAACTAATATATTAGATTATAATGAATTAAATTATTAAACTAAATAATTTATCAAGAATATTACATTTTATGATTTTATAAATTAAATTATTTTATTTTTCCCTATTTCCATTCCCTTTTTACCCTTTTCCCCTTTCTTCCTCCTTCTTCTTTTCCTTTTTCTTTTTTTTCCTCCTCCCTTGGGCCGCCCGGCCTGACCAACCCACCTTGCGCGCTGGGCCACAGGCCCGATTCTCCTCCTCGCACGCCCGTCCCTCCAGCCAACCCGTCCCTCCTTCTTTTTCCCCTGGACCGGCCGACTTATCTTCTTTTCTTTCTTTTCTTGCGTCGGTCCAGCCGCCCAGCCTTCTTCTCCTCTCTTCTTCTCCCACGCCCGACCATCATTTCTGCCATGGTCGAGCATGTCGCCGCCTGCAACTCGACCACCACCTACCTCCCTCTCCCTCTCTCTCTTCCCCGTCATTTTCTTTCCTTTTTCGAGCCAAACCAGCTCTTGGACCACACCCCGCGTGCCCCTCTCCCTTTCCTCATTCTTCCCTCCCTTCCCCTGCCAACCGACCGTCACCTGCACCTGCGTACGTTCGCCAGCCAGCCGCCTGCTCCCCTGCCTCACCCTCTTCTTTTTCTCACCCTCACCAACCCTTCATTTCCCACATTTTTCGAGCCTCTTCTCCTTCCCTGAGCTCCCTCTCCTCTCTTTCCTTCTTCCCCATTTTTTTTCCCCGGTTTTTTATCACCGCCGCCCACCGCCGCTTGCACCACCGCAACCAGCCCCTGCGCCACCTCCTACCACCACCCTCTACTGCCCTGCACCACCACACTGCCCCTCGAGCCCTACACTTCCTCCCTTCTCCACACCTTTTCTTTTTTCTCCCCATTTTCCCCTTACTGCCGAGCCATCTGCAACTGCCACTTCTGCCGCCGTCCGGCCACCTCTGTCGCCACCCAACCCACCGTTTGACACCCTGCAACCCCCTCTACCACCTCCATACCTTATTTTCCCGAAAATAGCCCTTGAACCCCTTCATTTTCCCTCCCCTTTTCCTTCCTTCTCAACCCCTCCACCTCGACCCATCTCGCAGCCAACTTTGCCGCCTTGTCGCTGCCCTATGCCGCCGTGAAACCACCCTTAGCCTCCACCGACACCCCCTCTTCACTCCTACACCATTCCCTTGCCTTGAAACCTCCCCCATCCACCTTCTTTTCTAGCCTAAAGACCCTAACCCGAAAATAACAAATTTTGCTTCCTTCACCCCCCTTCGAACCCTTTCACCTCTCATTTCTGCATGAGACTCACGCTGTTCATGCAGTGTGAGCTCCCCCTTGTTTTGAAATTCATTTGGTTAAATTTTGAGGTATATTCATATTTAATTAAAGTTTATTATTATTAAATAAATTTGTTTTATAAAGTTTTATCCTTTAATTTCTTACTTCTAACCTAATAATGATTACTTTTATTTTTAGGTGTTGAGTTGCTAATAAAGCTTAAATCTTTAACCTGGATACCGGTAATATTTGATATTTTGCGGGATTAAGGTAACCGTTAATCCTCCCTTAAATACATGAAAAAACGTATGCTAGCACATTGGGGATTTAGTATGATTTTATGCATGGTTTGTGTGCTTAGCATGATATATATATATGGTTGCTTATATTGCTTGATAAAAAGGAAAAGTATGATAACCTTTGTGCCATGTGTAGGTATGATAATTAAGGAAGAAGTTTGATTATTGATGGAAATATTAAATGCTTGTTTATGATGTATTATGTTGCTAATGCATGAGTAATATTATTGCCTAAGGGTATTTTAGTAATTATGCTTATGAAGTATGTGATCTAATGTATGTAGTTGCTAATGAGTATTATGTTGAATAATGACAAGTTGGTGGACTTAGATGATAAGAATGAAGTACTAATATCATTATTTTATGTAGTGATGGTAAATTCATAAAAATTGTGAATAAAGGGGTTGAGTGGAAATTTTATAAGTGAAAAGGGTATTTCGGTAATTTTATAAGTAAAAGGGTAATTTGGTAATTTAAAAAGAAATGGGTTAAATGATAATTTATAAGTAAAAGGATAAAATTGTAAGTTGTGAGAAAGAAGGGTATTATGGTAATTTTTGAGATAAAAGAATAATATGGTAATTTTATGATTAAATGGCCAAATGTCAATTTTACAAGTAAAAAGGGGTATTGGGGTAATTATGGAAGTTAGGGTAATTTTATGAGTAAAGGAAAAGATGGGAATTTTTCAAGTAAAAGGGCATTATGGTAATTTTGGAGGTACAGGGGCAAAATCGTAATTTCATAAGTAAATGGTAATATGGTAATTTTATAAGTGAATGGAGAAATGGTAATTTAATAAGTGAGGGGTATTATGGTAATTTTGTGAGTAAAAGGTTAATATGGTAATTTGGAAAAGAAGGGCAAAATGGTAATTATGTAAGAAAGGATAAAGATGGTAATTTTGGATGTGAAAGGGTAAAATAGTAATTTGTAAAGAAAAAGAAGTGTTATGGTAATTTTATAAATAAAAGGGTATTGTGGTAATTTTTTAAATAAAAGGATATTATGGTGATTTGGAAGTAAGGGGTAAAAGGGTAATTTTGAAGTTAAAAGGACATTTATGGTAAACTTGGGAGTAGGGGTAACTTGGTAATAATGATAACGACGAAGGACAAATTGGTAATTAAATTATGATTATAAAATGGTAAATTAATAATTATAAATATGGAGAAGGGTAAAATAATAACTATAAATATGGAGAAGGGTAAATTGGTAATTATGATTATGAAGAAGGGTAAATTTAAATTTGTAATTATGAAGAAGGGTAAAATGGTAATTATGATTATGAAGAAGGGTAAATTAATATTTGTAATTATGAAGATTTGGGATTTATGATAATTAAAAAGGGTAAAATGGCAATTAAAATAATTGAGAGGGGTAAAATGATAATTATGATAAAGGAGAAGGGCAATTTGGTAATTTATCCAACTAAAGGGGCAATTTGGTAATTTAGCCGACTAAAGGGTAAAGTGATAATTATTTAACCAACTAAAGGGACAAAATAGTAATCATGATAATGAAGGAGAGTAATTTGGTAAATTATCCATCACAAGGGCAATTTAGTAATTATAACAAAGGAGAAGGGCAACTTGGTAATCTAATCAACCAAATGGGACATATGTTAAGTGTAGCAATTATGAGGGGTGAGTGGTGATCTAAAAAGTGTAGGAGACAACTTATTAACCTAAATTGGATAAGGGGTAATTTGGTAATTATGCAACCTAAAGGGTAATATGGTATGTTATCAAGTGAGAAAGGAATGACTTAGTAATTATATAAGTAAGGGGTAAATGAGTAAACATGTCGTTGTGATTGTGGACCATTATAATATGATTTAAATAATGTGGATTAGCCAAGTAAGAGTATTTGATAATTAGTATGGCCTTAATGGTTTCTCTATGATATTCTGGATAATCATCTGAATAAGAAACGGTTAATGATATCGGAACGATTGAAAGTGAATTAGTATTTGATTATTGTGCTTTTTGTGATCACTTTAATTAAGACACTATTACTTAAAGTGAAAGACCTCGAGATCGGGAATGGTGACTCCTTAGGGGTTGCTACCCTAAGGACGTGGTTTAGTCCACGATTATTCTGGTATTTGCTGGTGTGCCTTTGTGCCCCAGCCAGGTCCTATATCTTACTATTTCTAGCTCTACGGACCTAGTTAGGGGGTATGCATACTTATGGATTAGGTGTCCTTGTCGGTAGGGTACTGAGTTACCTTTATGCACCAGTACGACCAGGGTACCTTTGCGTTCTTGGGTTCGTGGTTGAAGGGTACTGAGTAGCTTTTATGCGCTGGTACGACCAGTGTACCTTTGTGTCCCGGGTTATTGATCTCCCATCCGAGGCAAATAAATATGATTGTTGTGCTGATTAAGAAAAGGAAAGATACTAATTATGAAAGTGAAATATTAATGAGCTAGGCCAAGTGGATTTATGATATTGAGTACCGGTCCACCGGATATAATAGTGGTCCAAGAGCGTGTTGCCCTGGTATGTGATTATGAGTACCGGTCCACCGGATATAATAGTGGTCCAGGAGTGTGTTGCCCTAGTAAGTGATTATGAGTACCGGTCCACCGGTTATAATAGTGGCCAGGAGCATTGTGCCCTGGATGATGATTTTATATATATTCCGGTCCCCTGGCTAAAATAGTTGGGGTCCCGAGCTCAATAAAATCAATTATGTATGTGAATAAAATTATGGAAAAATACTAATCACTTATAGTGGAACACCATGTGAGTCGGGGCCAGACCGGTCCACCGGCAAATAATAGTGGTTAGGTGCGTTCTGCCCTGTGTGTTTACCTTCCGGTCCACCGACAATAATAGTGGTCAGAGGCATTCTGCCCTGTGTGTTTACTTCCGGTCCACCGACTATAATAGTGGGGTTCTCGTACTCACATGGATATAAAATATGAGATTGATTGAATGATGACGGAATAATGGCTTAAGGCCCGAATGTATTGACCTTACACTATGATATGGATTAAGGCCAAAAGTATCGATCGTGACTTATAAATTATTATGTATGTTATTGTTATGTATGCACCTCTCATTATTTATGTGTGTAGCTTGCATTATGTGCCGTATGTGGGCCTGTCTTTAAGTGTGGTATTAAAGGGTTACTCAGTACCGTAGTATTGAAGGGATTCCCTTTATAGGGGCCCTGCCTATTCAATGGGCAGTGCCCTTGCAGGTCTTTCAGGTGCTACTCAATAGGGCTACGGGAAAGAGAGTAAGGAGTTATCCGGTATCGTTAGGGTTTTCTATTTCTCTTTTAAACTCTTGGTTTTAATGCTAATGTTGTTTAAGTAACCATCCTTGGTTGATGTTATTCTTGTAAACGATTTGATGCGCTACTCTGATTTATGTATGTTGAATTTCTTTCAAATTTTATTTCATTTTTCTTAGCCTTAGCACTTGGTACTGGAACGGTATGAGTGAACCGGTCTGGTACTAAGTGTGGCGGTAATACTCCCAAAGTTCACGTTTTATTAATTTGCTTCCGCTAATTTCCTTTTAATTAACGAAATTTTTCAGTAGTGAATTTTGGGGGTGTTACAAATAGTGGTGTGGACATTGTTCTGCAAGTGACCGGCCCACCGGCAATAATAGTTGGGTGACTCGAGCTCAATAAACACAAACTAGAGTTTGCTAAGACACTTAAAAGATACTAATTACTCACAGTGGAACACCATGTGAGCAGGAACCAGACCGCTCCACCGTTCAGGAATAGAGGTGTGGACTATTGTCCCGTAAGTGACCGATCCATTGGTGAAAAATAATGGTGTGGACTATTGTCCCACAAGTGATCGGCCCACCGGTAATAATAGTGGGGTGTTCCTGTACTTACATGGATTTGATAAAAGGCATGGTGTGTATCGACTTCTGATAAAAGATTAATTAAATAATTAATCTGGACTATAATTGGGTCTTTATGTATGTACCCGAATGATTGTTCGATATTATGTCATCATAATGATCTTTATGTTCTTTTATTCTTATGTATGGTTTATGTGATTTTATGTGTTGGCCTTAGTTCTCGGTTACCTTACTTAGGACGTAGCGTACTGATCACCCGTTTCATGGGTGCTGCTCATTCCCACGAGTAGCATGCCCTTCTAACCTTATGCAGGTGGGCGAGACATCAATCGGGGCTGAGTGTTGAGCTAGGGTGTGGGCTCAAAGTTCCAGAGTGTCGTGACTGTTTTTACTCTTCTTGTTATTTTATTTTGCTTCTACTAATTCTCTTTGTATCGGAGTTATCTTTTGTGATTTATTACTTTGTGTTCAATATTTAAGATGGACCTTTTAATAGTTGTACAATTATATCTCGTTGTGATTATTAATTATAATTCTTTACGCGTACTCCGATTTCTAAGTTATTATCTCTTTAATTCATTTTATGAAATCTTTGTTTAAGTTTTATATTAATCTTTTTAGCCTTAGCACTTGGTACTGAAATGGTTGGAGAGAACGGGTTTGGTACTAAGTGTGGCGGTAACATCCCCAGAATTCACGGATTTTAAATTAAGTATTTTAATTACTTCTCCTTTAAAAAAAATAGTGAATTTTGGGGTGTTACACCTCCATGTCCACTTATTTCCTTACTCTAGGGTTTTTCCTAGAAATCCTAATTTAGGCCTTAGAGGCCCATCTTACTCCACTTCATACCACCCAAATCATTTTAACACTTCACACACCACAACTCATAAATTCCATCCTCATAATTATACTTTAATCACCAAATACACATAATACCAGAAAAAACCCTAAGCACCCACACCAAATGCTAATTGTCCACACAAACCCTAGCTCGGTCTCCTAAGTATCCTTATATTGCTCAACGTACTATTTTTCATCCAAAGTATTCAAACACCCAAACAACACTTACATTACCTTCCTCACACCCCAAATCAACTTTTCATACGTAAACTTTACTCCCATGTAGATGCTAACCTCCCCATGCAAACCTTCGAACTTTTTCATGCAAACCGTAAAACTCCCACGCTGAACCCTAGATCCAACTATGCAAACCCTAGATCCATCCATGAAAACCCTAGATTCCACCACACAAAACCCTAGATTCAATCAATACAAAACCCTAGATTAGATTCCCCCATACAACACCATAAAATCTACTATGTAAAACCCTAAGTCCATCTATACCAAACCCTATTTTAGATTCTCCTATGCAACACCATAACATCTGCCATGCAAAACCCTAAATTCATCCATATCAAACCCTAGTTTAGATTCTCCCATGAAAAACCTTAAATCCATCCATATAAAATCCTAGTTTAGATTCTCTCATATAGCACCATAAATTAGATTCTCCCATACCTTCATTTTACTTTCACACCCTACTCTTCTCTTACTAATGGATCATTAACATTTGTAGGTCAACTTACCTCCCTCGGTCAACTCATTTCTTTTTTTGTTAACTTACTCCCCTTTGGTCAACTTATTTCCCATTTTCCATTTTCAACCTTTTTCCCACACAATACCACTTTTATACATCCTCACATGCATGTCTAAA
The DNA here is from genome assembly GCA_039764185.1 of Tamarix austromongolica. Taxonomy (NCBI): domain Eukaryota; kingdom Viridiplantae; phylum Streptophyta; class Magnoliopsida; order Caryophyllales; family Tamaricaceae; genus Tamarix; species Tamarix austromongolica. The sequence continues at coordinate 31,772,014 of CM077813.1, read as the reverse complement.
GGGTCACAAACTAGTCATCACATACCACAATATTTCATTACATATTCATAATACACATGCCAATTAACAACACATGAACACACTTCAACTCTACGCCATACTACACATGAAATCAATATAATGATAAACATAGGATGTATAACATACAAAACATATAATGCACATCAACACACATAAGGCCTTAGTAACATCCTTACCTAAAACGACACCAGTCTTAGAGCACGCTCCTACGCCTCCTTAGGGCTTTGACTGGTCTCACTTATATGAGGGAAAACTACAATTAGATTCCCTCCTACCAAAAATACTATTACTCCTAATTTATTTTAAAACTAGGTTTTTGATAGAATAATAACATATTAATAAAAATGACACTAACTAATTACTATCCTACTAGAGATATAAGAAATAATAGTAATATTATAAAAGTTGATAATATAAGGTTGAAGACCTTACCCTATTAATAATAATAGTGATACTAAAATAATATCAATGATAATATTAATAAGAATAATAATAATAGTGATACCAAAATAATAATAATGATAATAATGATAATAGTAATAATAATAATAATAATAACAATAATAATAATACTAAAAATACTAATAATGATAATAATAATATGATTTGAAATAAAAGGTGGAATAAGGGCTTCGACCCTTCACCAAAATCATACTAATAATAAAATTAGTAAAATTAATAATAAAATTTAGTAATAATAATAATAATGATAAAAAACATAATAATGTTGCAAAAATAATAATACTCATAATGGTAATAATAGTAATGATAATAATCGAAGATAAAATGAAGTAGGGTTTCTACCCTACATTGAATAATAATAAACTTATTAAATAGTAGTAGTAGTAGTAGTAGTAGTAGTAATAATAATAATAATATATATATATATATATATATATATATATATATATATATATATATATATATTCGAATAAATGAAATAAAATAATTTAAAGCTTGTATAAATAGTGAAAAAGGGTTGAGGGGGTTTAGGGTTCAACCTTAGGCTGGTAGTGACAGGCGGCACCGGCGGTGGCTGGAAAAAAAGAAGAAAAAGGAAAAAAGTTAAATGGTGGGAAAAGGAGAGGTAGAATGGAGGTGGGAGTTGGGGTGTTTAGAGTTGCCCAGAAGGAGAGGAACAAAATAAGGGTTGTGGCGCAACCAAAGGTGGCGGCGCACGACGGCGATGGTGGTGGCCGAATGGGGAAGAAGAAGAGAAAGAGAGGAGGAGAGGGAGGAAGAGGAAAATATAGGTAGGGGAAGGTAGAGGATGGTCTCCAGAATAGGTTGGGATGTGAATGAGGCAGTGGAAGCGGCGGTGCGAAGGGTGGCAGAGGCAGAGAATGGGTTGATTGAGAAGGGAACTTTGCATGGCTGGGGTGGCTCATGAAGAAGAATCGAGGGAGAAGGGAGGCGTAGTTAGTTAGAGGGCGGTGCAGGGAATACTTAGGTGGGAAGAGTGGGCGGCGGACGAAGCGTCTAAAGTGGAGGTGGCGCACGATAGGGTTTTTCTGGGTGAGGATCAAAAGTTTGATGTAGGGCTGATTATGGAGGTATTTATAGATTTTAGAAGAGAGGGTAGGGTTCTGTGAGTTGTGAAAGAGTAATGAAGGTAGGGTTAGGGTCACTGGCGGTAACAAGAGCCGACGAAATTCAAATCAGGGCAGGGGCATGTGCAAGAAAAGGGAAGGTCATGCACAAAAAGGAAGGGAGGTGGGTTGGGTCTAAGTGGTCACCAAATCAGGGGAAGAGAGAGGAAAGAAAATGACTGGTCATAACGGTGTAACCGGTGGTAAAAAACCAGGGATGGGGTAGCGTAGTTGCAGGTCGTTGACGACAGGGAAGGAGGAAGGAAGGGAGAAGAAAGAAAGGGTTGGACCAACAGTCTGGGGGAAAAAGAAAGAAAAGAAAAGGAGGGAAACCGGCCGGTCGGGTGGGAAGGAAGTAAAATTAAACAAAACACGGCGTTTAGGGCGGAAAAGTGGAAGAATGCGGCGTTCTGGAGCTGAAGGAGGAAGAAAAGAAAGAAATGGAGTCTAGGCCGCTGGGCTGCCGAAGGAGAAAAGAGAAAGAGAAGGTGGCGGCCAGCAGAAGAAGAATAATGAAGAAGGGGATTGGGCCACTGAGAGGCCCAATCGGGAAGGAGAAGGAAAAAGAAAAGAAGAAGAAAGAAAAAGGAAAGAAAAGGAAGAAAGAAAAAGAAAAAGAAAAACGGAAAAAGGGAAAAATAAAATATGAGGGCTGGGTTAATTAAATTAATTAGGATATTTGGGATATTTAAAAATAATAATATTTAAATTAAATAGTATTTAAATCCCTTTTTAGGCTAATTTAGGATTTTTAAAAGATTTTTCATAAATTCCATTTTAATTATTAAAACACCCTAATTTTCTTTAATTAAATTATTTATAAAATTCCTATTAATTTGGAACTATTTTCTCCTTCTTATTTTAAAGAAAATAATTTATTTAATTAATTTCCAAAATAAAATTCTTAATTAGCTATAAAAAAAATTTCTAATAAAAATATTTATTATTCTCTTCTTGAATAACCCTAATTAATTACCTTTTATTTTAATAAAAATAATTTATTTAATAAATTTCTAAATAAATCCTTAATTAGCTATAAATCTTAAAATTAGGTTTTGGGGTATTTTATTACTACCCCATTAAAAATAGACTTTGTCCCCAAAGTCTCCTACAGCTACTAGGGTTATGGTCAAAGTTTCTAAGTGGATAGGTTAACAGGTATACAACTACCCCCTTAAGAATAAACTTACTAAAGGAAACTCAAATCAAAGGAAATAGGTATTCGTAGAGAAGATCTGGTGAACATACTTGGAAAGACATCTAGCTGGCAATCAGCCTTTACCTGGTTGATCACATTCATGCGCCCGTCTGATTGACTCCTTTTTGAGAGAAATCTTTGGATCCTTGAGGTCTTCCCCTGAAATCTTGATCTGCCTCCTCAATGAAACAAGTGCCTGTTGTTGGAGATGCTGGTTCTGAGATTGCTGAGAGGAAAAAGGTCCTCAACACTCAAAGGATCTGTGGTCCCGCTTGCCACAGTTTATGCAAGTCACGAGTCTGCCTCTATAATCTCTACCTGGGTGACTATGACCGCATCTTCTACACGCAAATTCTCTCAAAGATCTTTGGCATCTACTACGATCTCTCGGTGGATGTCTATTATAACTTCTCGTTCGTGACTGGGTCTTACTTCTCAAACTCTGGACCTCATGTTTCCGCTTCCTGAGGATGGTAGACTGCTCCTGGATCAAGGTGGTGGCGATACAGGCGCGCTTGTACAACTTCATAAGTTGGTGAAAGGCACGACACCTAGCAGTCGACAAATACTAACGTTCAACCCCTACTCAAATTGGAACACCACTGTAGACTTGCTGGCGGCGATACCTGGGGCAAATCTGAGCAACTCAATGAAGCAAGCGTGATACTGTTGAATCATCATTGATCCCTGTGTAAGTTGCATGAACTTCTGAAGCTTGTCCCTCTTCAGACTCTTGGGATAGAATCTAGAATGGAGAACAATCTTGAATGCCTCCCATGTAGTCGGAGGTCCATCTTGGGCTCGATGCTCCACCCACCAAGTGTCTACTATGCCTCTCAAGAAGAAGGCTGTGATGCTGGGTTGTTGGGCCGATGAGCAATCTACCGCTTCGAAGGTGCAATCCATATCTTTAATCCACCCCTCGAGGACTACTGGATCCTCCTTGCTGGAGTACGTTTGAGGGTGATGTCCAGTGACCCTCTGAAGCCAGTCCTCTCTTGTGCTCTGAGCATGTTGGGTGAACTTTAAGAAGGCTGTGACGGCCTCCTCCAAACGTGTAAGGAGTCCGTTTGTCATCATCAAAAGCTGTAACAGAAAAATGAGATTAGAAATGAACCTACTAGTTTGAAGCATACTCATCATCTATTTTTCCTTTTTGAGAAACCTTAATCTACCCATATGTTCCTCATTGTGGCTAGGCTTCAAAATTTTAACAATAGAAGGGTTTCATTAAAGCGGAAAACACTTTAAAATATGATAAAACTTTATAAATCAAATTCATTTGAGAATGATACCAACTTGTAGTATTAGCTTAAAAAGTTTTGAATTGAAGAACGGTCGAAACACACTTCAAAATCCAATAAAAATTTCGTAAACCAAATTTATTTTCAAAAATGAGCGTGGTCAAAATGACCAACCGCTCTCATACCAACTTGTAACACCCAAAAATTCACTATTTTTTTATATTTTTTTTAAAAGTTGAAGAATTTAAAATTAAAAACTCATGAATTCTAGGGATGTTACCGCGACACTTAGTACCAGACCGGTTTACTCCGACCGTTCCAATACCAAGTGCCAAGGCTAAAAAGATTATCTTCAAACTTAAACCAAGAGTTCATAAAAAGAATTAAAAGATCATAACATATAAATCATAGTACACATAAAATTTATAATCAATAATAAGATAGAAATCAGAGTGCGAAATCAAAATTCCTTGAAGGGAATAATCTTACAATCGATAAAAGGTTTATTTGAAATACTCAATTCAAGGTAATAAATCATAAAAAGGTAAAAACGATACGAAAGAAATACAAAAGGAAATAAATCGCATAAAGGTAAATATGGCCATGACACTCTCGAACTTTGTGCCAACCACAAGCTCAACACTCAGCCCTGCCTGATGTATTTCCCACCTGCACAAAGTCAAAAGGGCCTACAACTCGTGGGAATGAGAAACACCCATAAAAGGGTGATTAGTATGCTACGTACAGAGTAAGGTCACCGATGCACTAAGGCCAACACATAAAATCACATAAACCATGTAGAAGAATAAAAAGAGCATAAAGACTATCATGATAACATTACATCTTACAATCATTTGGGTAGATACATAAAGGCCCATTTACAGCCTAAATTAATTACTTAATTAATCTCTTATCGTAAATCAATTCACACCATGCTTTTTATCAAATCTATGCAAGCATGGGAACCCCACTATTATAGATGGTGGATCGGATACATACAAGGCACATAGCTCCTGACCATTATTATTGCCGGTGGACCGAAAACACATAGGGCATCAAGCTTTTGACCACTATTATAGCTGTTGGACCAAAAACACACAGGGCATAAAGATCCTGACCACTATTATTCGTTGGTGGACCGATTTGGCCCCGACTCTCATGGTGTTTAACTGTAAGTACTTAGTGTCTTTCCCATGTCTTAGCACAAATATGTTCGGTTTTCTTGAGCATGGAATCCCCCACTATTATAGCCGGTGGACCAAAAACCCACAGGTATAAAGCCTGACCACTATTATTACCGATGGACCGGTCACATATAATACGTCATGCCCTAACCACTATTATTCACCTGTGGATCGGTCTGGGCCAGGCTCAACAATCTTCCACTTTAAATGATTAATGTATTACGGTATATTGTTTAGAAACTTTACCCTAGACATGCAAGAATCACTCCCTTTACACTTATCCTCCAACTGACCCGCATTATATCATGAGAACCCTGCACCTCCAAAATTACCCAAAAACCTTTCCTTTATACTCAAACTCACACCAAAACTCCAACATCGAAATATATGGGTCAAGGCCCATTAATACACACACTTTTAAGTCATCTTATTTCCTTACTCTAGGGTTTTCCCCAGAAACCCTAATTTAGGCCTCAGTGGCCCATCTTACTCCACTTCACACAACCCAAATCATTTTAACACTCCACACACCATAACTCATAAATTCCATCCTCTTAATTACACTTTAATCACCAAATACACATAATACCAAAAGAAACCCTAAGCACCCACACCAAACCCTAATTGTCCACACAAACCCTAGCTCGGTCTCTTACGTATCCTTATATTGCTCCACGTACTATTTTTCATCTAAATTGTTCAAACACCCAAACAATACTTACATTACCTTCCTCACACCCCAAATCAACTTTTTATACGTAAACTTTACTCCCATACATATGCTAACCTCCCCATGCAAACCTTCAAACTTTTTCTTGCAAACCCTAAAACTCCCACGTGAAACCCTAGATCAAACCATGAAAATCCTAGATCCATTCAAAATATGAGGGTTAGGTTAATTAAATTAATTAGGATATTTGGGATATTTAAAAATAATAATATTTAAATAAAATAATATTTAAATCCCTTTTTAGGCTAATTTAGGATTTTTAAATTTTTTTCATATATTTAATTTTAATGAGCAAAACACCTAATTTTCTTCAATTAAATTATTTATAAAATTCCTTTTAATTTGGAACTATTTTCTTCTTCTTATTTTAAATAAAACAATTTATTTAATTAATTTCCAAAATAAAATCCTTAATTGGCGAAAATACCAAAAAATTTCTAATAAAAATATTTATTATTTTCTTCTTGAATAACCCTAATTAATTACCTTTTATTTTAATAAAAATAATTTATATAATAAATTTTTAAATAAATCCTTAATTAGTTATAATTCTTAAAATTAGGTGTTGGGTTTTTTTTGAGTTTTTCCAATCCACCGGCTATAATAGTGGGCTTCTTGTACTTGTATGGACCGATGATAAGAATGATATGAAATGGGAATATTGACTAGAGATCTAATGATTAAGTTTAACTGACTATAATATGGCCCGTATTATCTGCATCACTTTTATGGTTTATTTGTATGCTCTTGCTTATATTATATGCCTTTTTGTGTATGGCCTTAGCTACATGGTTACCTTACTTAGTAAGTAGCGTACTAACAACCCGTTTTATGGGTGCTACTCATTCCCACAAGTAAAGGACCCTACTGAGTTTGTGTAGGTAGGAGACACCATTTTTGATGCCTATGACACTTATGAGGCATCAGACGGGGCTGAGAGTTGACCGTATTGGACTTAGCATGGGGACTTAAGAGTGATGTAGACCGGACTCTATTTTTATCTCTGTTTTATTTCTATTTTGTTTTATTGTATTGTATCCTTTATCCCCTTGGGGACTTTGATTATGTATTCCATTTAGGTTGTAATAACGTTTTATCATGCACTTTGATTCTCTTGTTATCAACATTTCAATTTTCTATGAATCTCTATTTTAAGTGTATCTAATGTTCTAGTAAAAATTTTCCTTAGCCATCTGGTTGGTATGAGACTTGCCGGGGCCCGGGCTTGTACTGATTACAATGGTAGCACTTCCATGCTTATATTTATTTTAATTAAACAAAAAAATTTAATTGTGATTTTTAGGGGTGTTATAATAAAATAGTTAGATAAACCAAGTTTAATAAATAAGAAAAAATGGGAAAGAAAGGAATTTGAATGGAAGAAGTGAAATGAAAATATTACTCTTAAATAAGGAGGCTTGAAAACCACCACAAAAATAAACTAGAAAGGAATGATGGATTAAGGTTTTCGAGGGTTAAAGTGGAGGAAACCAAGGAGAAAAGAAGGGATGAAAGGAACAAAATCTCTGCTACAATCCACTCAACAACTGCAATAAACACTCCAAGGTTTCTCAGCAAGATAGATAGGAGAGGAAAGAAGAGAAGGTAGGGAACATTTTCCTTGGTAATAAGGGCCTCTATATGAGGTATAACATGTAAGGAAAATAACCAAACAAGAATATATGGAAGAGGCAGCAAGGTCGACATGTGGTAGATGCAGGAAGTCACAAACAAATCAGCTTTGTTGACTTTGTGAAGCGGGTCGAGAAGCAAAATTTTGGTTATGAATAAGCTTGAAGGAACTCAAATTCAGGGATTTAAATTATATGGAGTTGTAGTATGCAATGCAATCTTTTCAAAGAAACAAAAAAAATAAAGGAATAGGACAACCATATAGAGAGAATGAGTTGCTGCAAGTTGGAAAGTAATCAACTTTACACCCTACTAAAATTCATGATTTTATGTAGGTTTTGAGATCGGCACGTATGATTTGGTAAAAAATAGAGTGAGATATGATATGGAGGAGTGTATATTAAGTTTTTGGTCTGACTTTAGGCACACTTGAGTATTAGGATTAGGGGTGTAAGAGAGATTTTAGGCTGTGGCTTAGTGTGTAAGATAAATGTCATAAAATTATGATTATGGTACTAGTTTCATGTTTTTATTGGGAGAGATGTGTAAACCAAGAAAGTCTAATAATGGGCACTTATTGAGAAAAATATCACTTGAATTCTAAAAATCATAAAAATTTATGGAAATGTTTGGAATAATCTTAGAAACTCAAATATATAAAAATATTGAGTATTGGAGTTGGTTTGAAGCTTAGAGGATGGAAAACAACCAAAAACGAAAAAAATGGGTAAGTTATAGAAACACGTTTTTTCGACAAATTCACAAAATGAATAACGAGGGGTTCAAATTATCATAGATTGATGTAGATGAAATCAAAAATATTTTTAGATCGATTCAAAAATTTTAAAGGGGAAAAAATAGTGAAAACACAAGAATCAAAAGAATTGTAATAAATGTGTTTTACACATATAAGAGAAATAATTTACGAAATGTCTAAAAATTTACACGAATAGAATGAGGCTTGATAATAGAATATATATATATATATATATATATATATATATATATATATATATATATATATATATATATTACACATGGTAATAGGCTAATCATATATGGTAATTAGGATTTGGGAGAACGAGGTATTACAACTTATACATAAATTAGTAGTTTAAGATTTTATTTGAACATTTTTCTCCTAGTCTTAGGGTAGCTGCTGAGAGTTATTGGGTAGGTCACCCTTGGTTATATCTTTCACTCAGTACCAATTGCCTTCTCTATTGGGTTGCAATCGTTAGGGGTATGCACATATCTTTGAGGTATAGGATTATATTGTGGTAGGCCGACATGGCATCGATGTCTAGTATAGGTGGGTGAGGTATCTCAGTGCAAGCCCACTAGCTCTTCATATTGTCTATTACTTAGGCGTGTGCGGTATCCCAACTTTTTAGCCTTCGTGGTAGAGACATTTAAGATGTGATAGGTGAGGTATCATAGTATAGTCCCCCTTGGTGGACTTCGACCAGGTGTGGTGGGTTTGGTATCCCAATTTTTATGGCAGGTGCACTCGATGTGTGGTACATGTGGTATCTCCAAAGAAAGACCCTTATATATATCCTAGACTTATGTGATATGTGTGATACCCCCATTGTGATTAAATTTTGCTACCATGATTTTTATTCATGGTGGAGAATTGGATGTGGTTGAATGAACTATCTTACTAACCGTAACTTATGTGGTCACTAAAGAAAGAATTTGAATATGGTTTACATTTTATGCATTGCATGTATTACCATATTTCGATACTTCCATGATTCCCTTGAAAGCATGCTATATTATCCTTGAGTTGTATCATTATAATATCACTATGATGTTATGTGGCTTCAATGTTGCATGAGCCTTCCATGTTTTAGGCAGTATGTTTTACCAGTACTTCAGTGTATTGATACTGTACTTGTGTTGTTACTGTGATAATCTGACTTTTAGCTTGAGGAGTAGATGATGATTCTTTGAGTTTTAACTTTTATTTAAAGTATGTTGAGGGTAATGACGTAGTCATTAGTAGGCCAATGCTTGGGTTCAAGGTTTATAATTGTGCTTAAGAGTTAGGGTAACCGGTTATAGTATTTTGCCCACTGCGTTTAGATGTTTTTGTATTTTCATTTATTTTAACTCTTGGCTCAGATTCCTATATTTGATTTTGTAAAACTATCAAGTTCATTATACTTATGAAATTATTCTAGTCTTTATTAACTTGTGTTGCACATTATTATTATGATCATGCATTCTTTATTCCTTATTCCATTTTGCCTTATGTCGGGCATGGGTTAGGTGATGATCACACCTCTCTCATGGTCGATGTGGCAGTAACATTCACCATTTTTATTTTTCAATCACTTTTGTATTGTCTTAAAAAAATTATGGTTCAATAATTTGGGGTGTTACACAAAGACCCCTAAGAGTAACCATTCCCAACTTGAGATCTTTCACTTTAAGTATTAATATCTTATGAGGCGATCTCATATGTCATATATGATACAATTTTTTTTTCTGTAATTAACCATTCCCCTCTTTATTTCTAATTATTTATAATTTCATAGGTCTATGTCAAGTCAAGTTGAAGATAAGGTCAACCTATCAAAAGACTAAGGCCATCATATCATTCATTTATTTGTAAATAATACGTTAGGTCAAAATTACTTAAATACCTGTTAAAACCCTAGTTCTCTCAATTTATTTATTTTTTGTATCAAGCATTATCATCATGAGAGATTTTTCATGAGTAGGCATCACATTATTTTAGCACATAGGTAATCATTATATTTCGGTAGTTAACTATATTTTCTTTTTTTCATGCATTTAGTGGGTTGTGCCTACTAAAATCCTAATCATGGGACTATTACGTACTACATATTTCATACATCATACATGAACACATTTAAAGCATGACACATCATTTAAATAGGAATATTATTATCATAATATATGTAGGAACATATCTCTAATTTTAGGCCATGCAAAATAAAATTTATCATAAGCTAATCCTGACCATATACATACATGTCTATGTGAACTATCCTAACCGTACTTCCATGCATAAGCATTCATGAGGCATATACTATGGGATTTGAATCATTAAATGATAATAATGGAATCCCAAAAAAAAATATTAGACATGTGGACATAAAACATGCGACATATTACCATGAATACAACTTAATTAGTAATAATCATGCATACCATCCTTTTGGCACATTATTATTTTATCATACATGATAAAATACTTGGAAAACATAAACCCTAGCATGATTCTAGGTCTAAAAGTTTATATCATGCTAACACATAATTTTATACCATTCTATGAGTGATTGAATTTACCTAAATCCAAGCTTACACAAAAATACAAAAGACCACCTTCTTCGAGATCCTTAAAGATTACCTAAGAAGTTAACACCCAATAAAACATGTACTAGAATTTAATATAACACAATAATAACCCAAAATTAACTAAAATAACTCAAGGATTTCTAATTGAATAAAGAAAAGCAGCAAGGAAGCCAAACAAACTCATGCAACAAAGAAGGAGGAATCGGTGGAAGTTGCCGAGAAAAGGGAAGGAGCAACAATGGAGTAGGATAAAACTAGGGGGTATGAATGGATAAAATTTATTAATCCAAGGATGTAGATATGGGGAAGAAAGTTGGAGAGGATCGACACAAATTGACAAAGCCAAGGGGAAGGGATTGGCATAAATGGCTGAAGAGGGGGAGGTGTTATGGTGATTTTATATGCATTAAGGGGGTGGTTGTGGGGGGTTTTGCTATAGTTTGGAAGGGAGATATGACAACTTATATAGTAGATAAGGTAGGTTCTTCGGTAGTGGAGGGTACAACATAGAGTTAGTGTGCAGGGGAAGTTGCCAATAGGGTAAAAATGGTGAAAAATGATGGCAAACAATGAAAATTCTTCTTGCTTGAGGGAGCTTGGGGAAAGAGAAGAAGTGTGGGTTGATTGGGAGGCTAACATATGACACAATGCTGATAGGGAGGAGGGATTGAAATGAATGGTGGGATGAGGGAGAAGGTGGAGCAAAACATGAAAATCAAGCATATTAGAGGGAGGTGTGTGGTTTAGAGGTTGCGTGAAGGATGGTTGTGCAAGGGCAGAGGGAGTAGGATGAAGTAAGAAAATCTATCATAGGGTAGGGGTAAGTTATTTAAGTAAGGAACTAGGGTGAAATATTTGGGTGAAATTATCCTGTAGAATTTAAGGTTACCAGACTAGGTTAATTTGATGAATCAAATACCGGTTACAAACTAAGGTTAAATTTAATAATCTAAAATCTATTCAATTTTATACTAATTAAATTTATACATAATATGTCACAATAATACACATATTAATAATACTTGTAGTACAAAAACTAGCAATATTTATTATAACTAATTACAAATAATTACCTGTTTATAATTAGGATTTATAAAAATAGGGTATTACATTAACTATTGCAAATTGTAAATATATGGACATGCATAATAAATACAATGAAAATATTGAAGAACAAAAATGAGATGGTGTTATATATTTTAGAACACTTTCTTGTAAACAACATTTATAGTTGACCTACTATTTGTTCCATTTTTGTAACAAATCAATATTTTTAAGCCCCTTGAATTTGTGATTCGAGACATCACAATATATAATTAACTATGAGTGAAAATAAGCTCCTTCAAAAGAAGACCCCCATTTGATAATGATTGACCTTAATTCTTATTAATGGTCACTACATATGGGATAATGAGGCAGAATCGAAATTAGTTAAACTTGAAATGAAACCTAGAATCATATGGTTTGATTGAGATTACTAGAATCAAAACTTCACTTGTAATACGCCCATTTTTCACAACTAAAAAATTTTGTTTAAAATAATGCAGAAGTAGAAAAATACTAAATACACTTAGGAAAACGGAGTGTTATCACTATATCTAACACAAGGTTGACATACACTACCTATCCCATATTTGATACAAGGCTAAGATTAAACCAACCAAATTTAAAATAAAGTATACAAACTTAAGTTACATAAACATTTAAAAGAGTGTTTATATCAAAGGACCTTGATAGTCCCTAACCAAGTTAAATATAGGAAGACTGATAAGTTAATAATATAGGGCTATATTAAAACAATATTAGAGCATGACCCCAAAACTATGTTCCATCACAGATTGCACAAAATCCTCTTGATGTCCACACTCTTAAGCTCCAAACCTAAGTTGAGGTAGGCCTACTACTGGCTATCCTCAAACACCTACACTTGGCCCTCTACTCGAGGGAATGAGCAATTGATTGAGCAAATGGGTACATTAGTATGCTACGTATCGAGTAATCCAAGCTGCCTTCTTAATGGAAGTCACAAGCATACCAGATTCTATTATGACATGGATATCATACCTAATATGCATCATATTAATGCCATACAAGTAAATTTAGCAATGCTTCAGGATATACTATCATTCATAACTCAGGCAACTCATAATGTATCATGCTTATCTTCATAGTATAATAACATAGATAATCACACATGTACTAAGCATAATAATCCAAATAACCACTAGGGTTTATTTTCCAACATGCTCAATCAATTATATTACACCATTTCCTTATTCATATATTGATATAGGTCACCATCAAATCAATCATTCCAATTATTAATAAATTATTCATTAAACCATTATCCAACTATTTATTCTAACTTTTACCATTATTATAATCCAAACCATTCGTTCCCATCATTATCTAATTATTTATCATCCAATTACTTATCATTGAATTATTTATCATCAAGAGATGGATTGTGTACCACCCATGGTCTCACATACTATGGAGGCCTATCCAAACAAAGGGGTATACAGTTTAGGCTTAGGCTAATCATCAAAATGGGCATAAGTCTAAGAGGAAACCAACCACAATAGACATAAGTCTAGGCTGAAGCCAACCAACATTGACATAAGTCAAAGCCAAATCCAATCACCTAAGCAATCACACCCTTTAGTATTGATACCTCATAATACATCATCAGTGTTTAGAGTAAGTAAGTCACCGAGATCTACTATGATCCCACCTAAAGGCACCAATAAATGCTTGAAAGCATATTAAACCCTAGTAGCTAATCGACAATCGGGTAACTCAGACCCATACACAACTCGATTGTCTTTTTCTTTATGTGAATAATACATTATTCATGAGGTGAAGTGATTATACAATGCCCATACAAAGGACAAGTAAGACAATCACATGTTTCTTCCATATTATTCCTTTCCATTTCCGAACCATATGTGAGGTTTTCATTTATGTTTATCCAACATTATTCATGTCCATTATGTTATTTTATTCAAGCACATGTTGTGCTTTGTTACTATTTTTCTCAAAAACATAACATTTCATATGTGGTACACCCATTTAGCCATTACAATACCCATCAAATATGTCATAAATCATGATCCATTTAATCCATTGATTAGATCATTGATCCATGATAAAATCTATATTTTATCCCTTTAATAATCATAAAATAATCCCATGCATAGCCTCAAAGTATAACCAAATAGAAAAGAACCAAATCACACAAACCAGCTAAACTAGTCTATCATTTTAGCCTGACTAGTTAATCGGTTACACTAACTAATCGATTAGTTTAGGCCTACTAGTCGATCATTTTGGCTTGACCAAACCCTACTTTTCCTTAAACTGGTTAATTAGTTTGGATGAACTAGTCGATAGTTCATAGACCAGTTGATCGATTCTACCTAACTAGTCAATGCATTTAAGCATAGAGCAAGACCAAGGTCTTTACAGGCTCACTGATTAATGGGTTGGGTTAACAAGTCAACTAGTCTAGGGACTAGTCAATTGATTTGACCTAACTAGTCACGAAACAATCATTTCCATGCTGATTATGCTTATAAATCTTTATCATTCAACATTAGAACATGTTCTAATATCACATAACATGTTTTTAGCCTTCTTTAATTGTACTTCTCAACATTAATCATCACAACCCATCTTTTCTCAAGATTCATGCCTTTCACTCAAAATGCACAATCTAACCATTGAAATTAGTTCTATAAACTTTGTATATTCATTGCAACATGTAAAATCAACTTTCAGAGTTTCACATCATGCAAGATTACTTATAACCCATTTTAGAAGAAAGAATAATTTACTTTATGTGGGCAAAAAATTTCTTAAACAAGAAATTTCAACCTGTGAAATCCTCAACTTTTAAAACTTTAGAAATAACAAGTTTTGACTAGGTAATTTGTGCATAATTTTTATAAATTTGAACTTGAAATAGAAAGAAAAGAATAAGCATACCACACCCAAAGGAAAAATAGAGGATAAATAAACCACTCAACCTTTTTCTAAATCTATCTCTTTCTTGCTTAATAATTAAAACAAGAGGGAGCTAGAGAAAGGATCAGAGGAGTGAAAGGAATTCGATTGTATGGTTGAAAATGCAGAGGCAGAAGGTGATGCTAGAGAGTTAGATATTTTTGGTTGCTAAAAGAAAATTGAACAAAATGGGTGGTTAAGGCTATTTATAGCCAACTAATCAGTACAAATCATAGTGTGGTTAGGAACAAATCAAAAACCGTAATTATCATCGTTATAATTCAAGTTAAATAAATAGATTTTTTCCAAGATATGCCGACCTATCCTTTAGAGCTCAAATGGTTATTCTGAAGGAGTGCAGATTAATTGATCCAAGAATGCAATTCATAAGAGGTGTAATGGAAGGTCAGCATGGAAGGAATCTCCCAACTAAGCATAATCAAGTATGAGAACAACATAATGATCATAGAATGTGCAGAGGAGAGAGGTGGAAGAGGATAAAGTTAAGGTCATCTCACCTTCAATTATCCCAATTGCCTCTCCAGATAGATCTAATGTAGTATTTTTTTAGGCCAAATGCATAATGAAAAACATTAAAAACCTCTTAGGAATAACTCTACATCGGTTAACAAAGCTCAATTTTTGTATAAGAAATTTTTCTAAAAAATTAGGTTTTAAAAATATCTCTAGCTCGACAAGCCAGTTGATCTGTTTGGCCTACTAGTCGATTGTTCTACAAACCAGTTGATTGGTTTAGTCGAGAAAAAACCATTTTTCTGAAATGACAAACCAGTCAATCAGTTCATCTGAAAAACTTGTTAACTATGAGTTTCCAACATCATTTCAAATCCAACTTTACCTCAAACGAAATCATAATATCAAATCAAAATCAAACACCAAAATTTATATAATCTCTTATTCAATACTTTATAAAAAGATGGGGTATTACACTAAATTTTCTTCAAACCAAATCATTATACCAAATCAAAATCAAACACCAAAATTTAAATAATCTCTCATTAATCACTTTACAAAATGATGGGGTATTACATCGTTGCCATCATGGTTGCCTTCTAAAGAATTCTACTTGTAGGACGTGAAGGTAAAGTATAGTTACAACCAACCTTATCCACCTACACAATCTAAGTGAGTAATCTTGTAACACTCCAAAATTTACTATTAGAAAATTTTATTTTTAAATGTAACATGAGAAGGCTAAGATAGTAAATTTTGGGGTGTTACCACCATACTTAGTACCAAATTAGTTTCCTCTACCATTCTGTTACCAAATGTTAAGTCTAAACATTACTTCACTTACATTTGAGAATATAATTATAAATCAAAGTTGAAAAATAGTTAAAGAAGTTGACTAACATTTCAAATAAAATCTACTAATAGTGGTTACAAAAAATATCAGTGAAAGGAAATTTAAAAATACCATAAGAAATATAGAAACTATCACTGGATAGAACCCTGGATAACTCTACACTCTTAACCTAAAGGATAATCTTGAATAGAGATTGTGAGCTAACCTGCAAAGGCCCTTATCCATTGAATAAGTAGGGCTCCAAGAAAGGAACCCTTTATTATAACAATACTAAATAACCTATTATACAAAGCTAACATGCAAGGCATGCATGGAACACTTCAGATGCATCAAAACAACACATAAATATTTAATTATGCATATATTAATTGAAATGTGATAATAATTCATATAACCACATGCATCAAGGTCATATACTACGAATGCTCAGTCATTTGGAAATATATGAAACTTACAAATGGAACAACCAAGTGATGCTTTTTGTAGAATAATTAGAAGGCCACATCATACTTGTAACACCCCAATTTTACTAGTTGAAATTTTTTATTTTTATGAAAGAATTAATTACTACATTATGGGGTGTTACCATAACACTTAGCATAAGTCTAGCTCATGACCTTTATTATGCTAAGTGCTAAGGCAAACACAAAACTCAACCAAATAATTCAATAGAAATAGAAATAATACATAGTTGAGTTATGAATAAATGTCATAATACAGCAATATAACCAAAGTACAGTACCTAAACTAAGTGTCTACAGGAAAAATGATCATAAAAAAAATCTAGCACCTAAAGATATTACTCTAGTTTGCCCCAACTCTTAGATCTAAAGGCCTATTCTAAAATTAAAACCACTTCCCAAGGACTTCACTTATCCTACTCGAGCTTATAAGTTTCATACCATTCCATGGACCTCACATAGTCATATAAAAAATTAGTATCAATATGGCTTCATTATATTAAGTAAATCAAAATACCCTGTAGGAGGCAACATACCCACATTCCACATAGCCACACAGAAACCGAATAACATACATAAGCATAAGGTATAAACTGTATAAAAAAATACTCATGGAGAAACATATATAATGGTCCAAGTTTCAACTAAACAGTAAAGCATGCCAAACCATTTCTCATCATTTCAAAGTGTAAAGTTATATTTGTTTAGTTAAGTAGATTCCAACCATAAAGGTAGGGCACTAAGATAACTACTAAAACAACAATCCAAAATAATATCAGGGTAGGGCACTAAGGCTACTATCAAACCACCAAATCCAACATAAGCTAAGGTAGGAACTAAGGCAACTGCCAAACCAACAATCCATCATAATACCAAGGTAGGGTACTAAGGCAACTATTGAACCAGCAATTCATTTCTTTTATTTCACAATAAATATTTCCATTTTACTTCATTACTTGAGAGGGATATAAATGAACCGAGGGGCATAGCGGTATGCTTGGTCATACAGGTGTTCGAAAGCAACACACTATCATCCCAACCTCGGTCACCTATTCCTTAAGTATTGATACCACCTTATACAACCCGTAGGTCACCTATAGAGTAGAGTAGGGACTTAAATTAGGGCACAACGACATACTAATGAACTAAAAATGAGGGTTCACACCTCAGCTCTAGGTAAATACTCCTAGAGATCAACTATTCCAAACACGAGGACATTTACTTTAAGTGTTAACATTTTATATGGTAAAAATTTCCATTTTCCATACTTAAACCATCCCCCCTCTTATTTCTAATTATTTAGATAAACCCTAAGGTCATAGGTCTATGTCAAAAAAAGTCAAAGCTATGTTCAACCTATCAAAAGGATAAAGACATCCTAGTATTAATTAATTTGTAAATAATATATTAGGTTAAAATTACTGAAATACCCTTCAAAACCATAGTCTCCTCATTTTACTCATTTTTCGTATCAAACCTTATCATTATGTGGGATTTGTCATGAGTAGGAAACAAGGAAATATTTCAAATTACTTCATCACATAGGTAATCTTTACATTTTGGCGATTAACTATATTGTTCACTTTTCATGCATTTAATGGGTTATACCTACCAAAACCCTAATCATACAACTACCACGTATCAAATCTTTCATACAACATACCCCTGAACATTTAAAGCATGAGACACCATTTAAATAGGAATATTATCATCATAGTACATGTAGGAGCATATCTCTAACCCTAGGGCATGTGATATATAATTTATGATAAGCTAACCCTAGTCATGCGCATACGTGTCCATGTAAAATATTGTAACCCTTTTTTCATGCATGAGCATTTATGAGGCATATACCATGAGATTTGAATCATAACATAATAATCATGGAATAGACATGAGGACGTAAAATATTTGAAGTATTACTATGCATACAACAACTTAATTATCAATAATCATGCATATTGTCATTTAAGCATATTATCATTTTATCATGCATGCTAAAATACTTGGTAAGCATAAATCCAAGTATGATTCTAAGTCTAAAATTTTATAGCATGCTCACAAATAATATTCTACCATCCTATGAGTGATTGGATTTACCTGAATAAAAGCTTACACAAAAGAGATCTTCTCCAAAGCTCTCAAGGATTACCTAGGAATTTAATATCCAAACACATATATTATTATCATATAATATTATAGAATGATAATCCCAATTTAATAAAATAATTAAGGGCTACTAACTAATGGAATAAGCAAGAGGAAATCTAAGGAAGAAAGAACCAATAGTGGAAGTTTCTATTGAGAAGAATGGTGGGTGAAAATGGTGAGAACGATCAGTACTTAAGAGACTAATGAATAGGAAAATGGTCGAAGGTATAGAGGAAATAATGGCAGGGCAAAGTGCAAAAAAAAGGGAGGAGAAGAGGAGTAGAATAAAGGGTCAAAGAATAGGATAAGGGCTTTAGTGATAATGGGTGTAGGGAAGTGGTGGAGCTTTAGCCAAAATGGCTAAAGGTGGGGATGTTGGCTTTGAGGGTTAAGGCCGAGTGGAAGGGGGAGGGAATGAGAGTAATGACCAGTGGTAATGGCCTAGGAATGGAAGGAAACACCAAAGGTGGAGGGGGAGGAAAGGTAGAAGCAATTGGTGGTGGTGTGGTCGCATCGGTGGGGGATGCTGAAGGTAAGGAAGAAGTGGAAAGTGCATAAAGGAGAGGATGGTTCGAGGTTATATGTGTGAGTGTTGGGGAGGCTATGGTTATGGTAGCTAGCGCAAGGTATGGAGCTTTAGTGGTGGTGGTGGCAATGGCTTGTTAAGGAGGTCGACGTGGGTTAGTGTTGTAGTAAATAAAATGGCGGTGGAAGGAGAAAACAACAGGGAAGGAAAGGAGAGGAAAATTTCTAGACAAGGAAGTTTGGAAGAAGGAGGGGATAAATATAGGTTTATTTGTGAGTTTTTAGCAGAACAAAGGCGGGGAAAAAAGAGGTCAAGAAGAAGGTTGTGTGTAGTGAAATGTTAAAGAAAACTAAGAGAGTAAAACAAGGGGGAGAGGGGAGGTATGGAGTAGATAGTGTAACTTCAAGGTAGGGGAGAGTAAGGTGATGATTAGAGGATTCTTGCATATATTAGGGGATAGGATAGGGTAAAATATCTAGGTAATGATTTAGTAAAAATATTCAATAGGATTTAAGGTTAGTAGACTAGCTTTATTTGACAAAATAGATACCGGTTATGAATTAAGGATAAATTTAATAAACTCAAATCTTTCAAAATTTAACCTAATTAAATTTATATTTAATATGTTATAATGATACAAATAATATTTTTAGTACAGACACCCTATAATATTCATTATAACTAATTACACATGATTACCGATTTACTATTACAGTTTTTAAAAGCATGGTATTATAATTCTCAAGTTATAACAATTGGCACAATTCTCGTAATCAACCCTCAACTTCTCAATTCATAGGTAGTTCCCTCAATACAACCAATACACGCACATCATTAGAGGTAGGCATAGAGATTGCTACCAAACGATAGGTAGGCACAAAGGCTATTACCAAACCATAAGTAGGTACAAAGGTTAGTGCCAAATCATAGGCAGACACAAAGGCTGCTACTAAATCACAGGTAGGCATAAAGGTAGCTACTAATTGTAACACCCCCATTTTTTCACTACCAACAAATTTCCTTAAAACATTTTGTGGAAGTAGAAAACACTTAAAAAAATGGGGTGTTACCACCATACTTGACATAGGTTAAACATTCATCGCCTACCCTATATCAGATAAAAGGCAAAACCAACAAAATACTAAAACAACAGAGTGTGCAAATAATAATTTAAGTGAAACAATTTTAAAAAGTTTACAACAAGAGACCCTAACAGGTTCCGATCAAATTATTATAGAATACATACTAAAAGTACAAAATTACAAAACATGGGTTGGTGCACGAGGCCAAAAACAATACCATGGACTCCACCAAAATTTTTTAGATGTCCTCGCTCACAAGACCCAACCCAAACGAGGTAGGCACTATACTCACCATCCCCCAAAACCTGTATACAGTTCTTTGCTCATGGAAATGAGCAGGTAACCAAGTAAATGAGCACATCAATATGCCACATACTGAGTAAGCTAAGTTGCTTCCTTAATGTACATGAGCATGCTAATTATCACTCATGAACATAATGTGCGACATGCATCATGGTGGGACTCCATACACATAAATAAGAGTGCGTAATACATGCTATCATGTACAATATCACTGTAGTAAAAACACCATGCTTAGGAAATCATAGCACTTTCACATAACCACTTGCATGTGCAATAGCAGGGAATAAAGGAACAACCCTTAAGGTCATTTCCATTTATCCAATTCTATTAAGATATGCTATCCATTTATCAATGTAAGATATAGGCCAATCACGTTAATTAATATCATATTCCATAACTAGCTAGTCAAGTGCATAAACTAATTTTAACCATTTGGTTAACCATATCATCATTTCCATTTCATAGTTAGTTGTCAACCATTCTTTTTATTATCACTCATAATTATTAACTAGTATTTTCCAACCATATGTTATTATCATTTAGTGATGGACTGTGCACCACCCTATGGTCTCACATACCATGTAAGCCTATCTCAAAAGGGACATAAATTCTAGGACAAAGCCAATCACCAAGTGGACATAAGTGTTGGCCGAAACTAATCACCTTTATGAACATAAGCATAGGTTAAAGCTAACCACCGAGGTAACTGGACCCTTTAGTATCGATATCCCCTAGTACATCATTAGTGTCTGGAGTAGGTAAGACACCAAGACCTCTTAGGATCCCGCCCGAAGGTAAAAATAACTCCTAAAGGCATACTAATCCCTAGTATCTAATCGAGGATTGGGTAACCTAGACCCATACACAAATCGACTTTCTTTCACTTTAAGTGATTTGTATTTTATTCATAAGGATGGTTGGTCATACAAGGCCTATACAAGCAACTAAGGTGAATTCCTATGTTAAACCATATTAATCCTTTTATTTCCATTTTCCCCAACCATATGGGTTATCCAATTACCCTTGGCCGAATTTAGTTATATCCACCATGTGATTTAATTCATACCCTTACTGGTTCCCATTACTCTTATCTCCATGTTATCACTTATCATAAGTGAAGAACACCTTTAGTCTTTCATATTACTCATAATATATGCCATAAGATATGATCCATTTTATTCCCTTAAATATGCCAATAGCCCATGCTAAAATATATATTTTTATCACATTAATCATCATGGTATAGTTCCAAACATAACCCCCAAGCATAATAGAATAAAAAAGAAAAAAATCACATAAACTAATAGAACCATTTGATCAATTTAGGTTAACTCGTCAATCCGTTTGACTCAACCAGACCATGCTTACTTCAAATTGATCGATCAATTTGGGTAAACCCATTGACTGTTCATAGACTAGCTGATTGGTTTTGCAAAACTAGCTAATGTTTTTAAGTACAAATCAAGAACAAGGTCTTTATAGGTGTACTAGTTGATGGGTTAGGTCAACTAGTTGACTGTTCTAAGAACCAGTCGTTCATTTTAACCTAGCTAGTCAATTAGTTTGCCCTGACACAATACTAATTCACAAAACTCATGAAAATTCTTACATAAAAATAATTTCTAGCAACATTAGAGTATGCATCAACATCAACTAACATATTTCTAACTAGATTAACTTGCATTTCTCACCATATGTTATCATAGCCTATTTTATCCATTTTATGCTCTTTACTCAATTTGTGTCATTTAAGCATGCAATTCATGCATAGAACTGCATTTCTTCATACCAAAATGTATCAACCAACTAAATATATCACCTTTCATGTAGGAACACATGTTAAACATTTTCAGAGCAAGAATTACTTACTTAATGCAAGCTAAATCCCCTTAAAAATAAAATTTCTGAATTTATGAAACTTCAACTCTTAAAACCTTAAAAACCAAAATCTTACCTCATGTATTATACAAAAACTTCATCAATTTTGAGAAAGAAAAAATAAATAAATAAGTACATACCATTGAGATAAAAACAAAGAAAATCTCAACTAGACCATTCAATCTTGAGAATCAAAACATAAAGAAGTGATTAATGTTTTATCAAATATTTAATTTGAACAAGAATATGGTCACAGAGCACCAGTTAATCACTTCTTTGAACATAAACCAATTATTTTTATCAAATTATGATATTATCTATGCACTTAATCCATAGAGGAATCAAGGTTTGAACCATTTAGAGCACAAAATACCCATTAATATGCCATTAAAGTCCAATTAAATATATAAGGCATTAAAGCCCTAGGGATATCATTAAGGTATTAAAGTTTGAGGAAGTTGTCCCAAGTTTCATGCCATTAAAGGCCCAATATAATTAGTTCTCAATGTACATTAAATCCAATTATTCCAGACAAAGATCAATAGCTAACATTTGAGTCAACCAAGGGTTAATTACATAACTAGTCTAAAGACATAATAAATGAATAAAATTTCAATAATAATTATCCAATGTACCCATGGCTGAATATGTCTAAACCTTA
This sequence comes from Tamarix austromongolica, assembly GCA_039764185.1. NCBI lineage: Eukaryota > Viridiplantae > Streptophyta > Magnoliopsida > Caryophyllales > Tamaricaceae > Tamarix > Tamarix austromongolica. Next base: position 31,748,692 of record CM077813.1, on the reverse strand, counting down.
AAAAATTCATTTCAACTCTAAGTGATCCAAAACTCATAACCAACCTTCTATACATTATTATATATATAGTGAAATACTTAGATAAATTGAAAACAACCAAAAATCACATAAAATAGCAAGGATGAGAGATAAAGTACTCGCATCTAGGTATATGCATCCCAACTATGCTAGAAATTGAGCACGATTCTATTGAACATTCATCACTACTTCACTAAATATTCATCTTCGTTCCAGCAGGCATAAAAACATGAAAAAATCACACAAACCATGTTCTCATTAGATTTTCATGCGTATACTTATAAGATAGAAACATACACGTGTCACACAATATTTTTCAAGATATTATTTCATGCTGATAATTAAAATAAAGCTAGCTACACATAAGAGAACATATATTACACCTAGCACAAAATCATATTTCTAAAGGTTAGTTTAGTTACCAAAACTCCTAAGCTCCTTAGCAAAGCTAAAATAAGGATTCTAGTAATTCCTTCTCTAAATTCACTTGGTCCCCATCAAAGATATAAGAGAAAAGAGTTAGATAAAACAAGATTAATGAATAAGAAAAATGAGAAAGAAGGGAATTGAAATGGAAGAAGTGAAATAGAAAAGATTACTCTTGAATAGGGAGGCTTGAAAACCACCACAAAACAACCAATAACCATAAAGGAATGATATATTAAGGTTTTAGAGGGTTAAAGGGGAGGAAATCATGGACAAAAGAAGGGATGGAAGGCACGAAATCTCTACTGCAACACACTCAAGAATTGTAGCAAAAACTCCAAGGTTGCATGACAAGGCAGATAGGAAAGGAAAAAAGAGATGGTAGGGGAATTATTACCTTGGTAAAAAGGGTCCCTAGATGAGGTATAACATGAAAGGAAGAATACCAAACAATAATATATGGTAAAGGAGGCAAGGTTAACGTGTGGTAGATGCTAGAAGTCATAAAAAATTTAGCTTTGCGGATTTTGTAAAGCTGGCCAACAAGCAAAAGTTTGGTTATGGATAAGCTTGAAGGAGCTAAAATTTAGGGATTTAAATTATATAGAGTTGTATTATGCAATGAAATATTTCTAAAGAAAAAAAAAGGAATAAGACAACCAGAGAGAGAGAGAATGAGTTGCTACAAGTTGAAAGTAACCAACTTTACACTATACTAAAATTTATGATTTCATGTATGTTTTGAAATTGGAATACATGATTTGTAAAAATAGATTGAGATCTAATATGGGAGAGTGCGGATTGAATTTGGCCTCACTTGAGTGCTAGGATTAAGGGTGTAAGAGAGATGATAAGCTATGGTTAAGTGTGTAAGAGAAATGTCCTATAATCATGATTATGGTACTAGTTGCACTTTTTGTGGGGAGAAATGTAACCAGGTTACAAATATTATTTAGTTTACATAGGATACTAGTTAGTATTGAAATATTAGTTAGAGGATTGGTTACAATTTATTTTGATTAATTAAATTGCAAGAAAGTCTAACAATGGGCACTCATGAGAAAAATATCATTTTAATTCTAAAAATCCTAATAATTTTTGAAAATGTTTATAATAATCATAGAAATTCAAATATATAAAAAATTGAGTATTAGAGTTCGTTTGAAGCTAGACGGATGGAAAAAGATCAAAAACGACAAAAATGGATAAGTCGTAGAAACATGTTTTTCTACAAACACACAAAACGAATGACATATGGATTTAAATTATCACAGATTGATTCGAAATATTTTTTGAAAACCATATATATAAAAATTTTTGGTCTTGGAACTCATTTGATGACCAATGAATTAAAAAACAGTAGAAATGGCTAAAATTGTCTAATCGTGTAAACAAATTTTTTCACAATTTGACGATATGGAAGGAAAGGGTGAAACATGAATCAATAGAATGGATGGATGAAATCAAAAATATTTTTGGATCAATCCACAAATTTTGAAGGGTTTAAAAAGAGTGAAAGCATAAGAATTAGAAGAATTAAAATAATTTTTTTACACATACGAGAGAAATAATCAACAAAATGTCTAAAAATTTACACGGATGGAATGAGGCTTGATGAAAGAATATATATATAAGAGACGGTAATAGGCTAGTCACATATGATAATTAGGATTTGGGAGAATGGCTATTACATTTTTAGCCAACCAATCGAAGGGAAATACATAGGGTTTGGGAGGCAACTTAAAACCCTACTATTGACCTTTTGAATGTGATCAAAATAGACAGATTTGTTTAGGATTTGATGACATTATATCCTAAGATTGGTGAATATGGGGAAACTAGGAAAATTCGGCCAGGATTAGCATATACAAATTAAGAAATGAGAGGTCAGTGTGGAAGGAATCTTCTTGTTGTTCAGAAGCACGCCTCAGGTCAAAGCAATCGATCTTAGAATTGGGTAGAGGAGAGAGGAGGAAGATGATAATGGTTGAGGTCGTATCTCTCCGTCATTTGTCTAAATTAACCTCCAAAACAACTCAAGGTAATATTTTAGGTTAAATGCATTATAAAAATGGTTAAGAATCTCTTAGGAACAATCGGTATGAGTTGGTAAGGTTCTATTTTAGTGTAAGGCATTTTTCCATAAAATCAAATTAAAAAACATGACTAGCTCTATAAACTAGTTGATTGGTTTAGGTCTATCAATCGACTGTTCACCCACTAGTTATTTGGTTTCCCCCAGCCAGTAGATCGGTTTGGCCAAGGAACCCAAATTGGCTAAAATGATAAATTAGTCGATCAGTTCATGGAATTAGTCATGAGGTTTACCTATAAAACTCCATAAACTTCATTTTCCAACATGATTTTAAATCAAATTAATCAAATCAGAACATTGAGTTAAACTAAAAGGCCCAAAATTTGATAAAAATTCTCATCCATCGCAAAAGTGTGGGGGTATTACACCAACTCATAGGTAGGCACATAGATTGTTACCAAATCATCCCAATAATGGTTTCCATTCAGTTATCAAATATTACCATTTTTATTTACTCAGGGGGGATCAACGAACCCAAAAACATTAACGTATCCCAATCATACTAGTGCATAAGGACAACACAATATCCTACAGACTATCAACCCAGGGATGAAATGGTAACTTGGTTGCACAAGTACATAAAGGCACCCAATATCCTATTGACAAGGACACTTAATCCATAAGTATGCATACTCCCTACTTAGGTCCGTAGAGCTAAATAGAGTAAGATATAGGGTCTCATTGGGGGAATAAGGCACGCTAGGAAAATATATAAATAATTTTGGGTTAAACCACGTCTTTAGGGTAGTGACTCCTAAAAAACCACCATTTTCAATATCGAGGTCTTTTACTTTTAGTATTAGTATTTTGTAAGGGTTACCATGAAAAACAAACATTAACCACACATATTCAATTCTTCATACTTAACCATTTTTTATTCATTTCCAACATTATGAGTTTACCAAAATCAATATCATTATCAATATTAACATCAAAAGTCTACTAGGGTCATCTTAGGCTCAACTACCCACACATGGGCACTTTAGGTCAAAATAACCAAAATACCCCTGAGGCCAAAGCTATCATGTTACCATCTATTCCCATTACAAATTCATTCTATTTTATCAACTTGCCATAAAAAGGATAATATATCATAATTAAATTATTGATCTTGTAGTTAAGTTACCTAACATGCCAAATGACCAATTTGACCTTATAAACCATTCTGCACATAATACCCTAACATGCACTTCTAAAACATTAAAACACATATTCTCATGCTTAATCAATAAATAATGCACATCCTGCATGTTTATGTGAATAATTATCATGATATTTCCCAAATAACCAAAATATCCCTACACCATATAATAATAATAATCATGCTAACATCAGCACATATAATGTAGCAAAACACCTATACTCATGCTTCATAACGAATAACACATATCATGCATATTTATTAGAATACTCATCATGGTAAACTCCAAATTAACAAAATACCTTTGGCCCTATAATATTCATATTCATGCTAAAGCATGTTTTTGTAAGACCACAAACCCCTGTTTTCATTCTCAACATCAAATAACATTTATCATGCATGTTAATTAGAATAATCACCATTATACATTAAGAGTTATCAAAATGCCTCTAGATCATATAATGTGGATATTCATGCTAAAACATCTGTTTTTAAGAACACAAACCCTTATTTTCATTCTCAACATCAAATAACACTTGTCATGCATGTTTATTAGAATAATCAACATTTTACATTAAAAAATTTCAAAATGTCCCTAGACCATAAAATATTGATATTCATGCCAAACATGTGTTTTTATGACCACAAATCCCTTTCTCCATTCTTAGCAATATTTATATCACATTAGGCATCCTAGTTAGGGTTAAATATCATGATATGTATAAATATACAAATTGCCTTAAGGGCATACGGTAGTAATTCTTTTGCTACAAGTGTGTCTAAACATACTTAACCTATCATTTTTACATGCACATAACATGCAACATCACTTCCCAACATTAGTCCCCTTTTTAATCACATTTCCTCATAGATGTCATTTTATATAGGATAACATGCCTTCTTTTTTAATTTTCCAAGAGAATATTAATAATCATATGAATTATTGTAACAAGTCATGTAGAACACAAATTACATGTCCAAACCCCAATATGTTAACATATGAGATCCAAACATTTTAGTGGAGTATAAAGGTTATCTAATTTCCATCAAAAGCAAACATTATTAGTAATTGACTAAAAATAATTAGGCTCTATTATTATAAACATTTCATCTAAAAATAATATCATAAATGCCATATTAATATTTTATTATTAAAGTAATCATTTTTATTAAAAAATATCTATTAAACACAAATTTACCAAACTACCCACATATATTAAATATTACTAAAATTAATTTAAAATCTAAAACATGACTTATGTTGCATGTGCAGCATGAGCCATACATGCAAGGGAGGGGAAAGGTTCAGTGTTAGGTTGGAAGCGGTGTTTGGGGTATTAGTTTTGGCCATTGAGGGTAGGTGGGTGGAGATGACTAATGGTTGGGTGATGTGGTGTAGGTGGGTTGAAGGCGATGACTGTGGTGGTGCAGGCTGTGGGGAGAGGTGGTGTAGAGAAGGAAAATGAAAAGAAGATAAGGTGGAGAAGCGGAAGGAGAGAAGGTGGTCCTAGGGGTGGTTACATGTGATGGTGTAGGAGTGAGTGGAGGATATGGCTGGTGGTAGCTAGGCTAGGATAAGTTGAGGTGGTATGGGAAATGGAGGTGGAATGGGCTACCAAATAGAGGTGGTGGAAGATGAGTGTATCAAGGGGGAGGAGAAGGGTGAAAAGATGTAAGGAGGTGGTTGGGTGTTGGCCTAGGGGTGGTGCAAGGAGGCTACAAGGTAGAGGAGCTAGTAGTTTTGAGTGGAGGAGATAGTGATGGAAAAAATTATCATTGCCCTAAACGCTAGATAGAGGGTGGATGATGGTAGGGGCGAGCATTAGCAAGAAGTGCCATAGGGGAGAAAGGAAGGGAAGATAGGGTGGAAGAGAAAGAGGAAGAAGGAGGTGAAGAAGGAAAATGAGTGGTGGCCGACAATAGAGGCTAGGTTAGTGGTGGAGGTGATAGATGTTGCTACAGGTGGTGGTGATAAGGAAATACAAGGGTGAGGAGAAGAAGAAGGAAAGAAGAAAGGAAGGTTGGGGGAGAGAGTAAAGAACAAGGGAGAAGAGAAGAAGGGAGGAAGAAGAAGAAGAAGAAGAGAGGGGGACCTTTGGCATGTTGTTGATAGGTGGAATGTGCAAGGTGACAACAAGTAGGATAGGACACATAAGCTAAAAACGGAAGGAGGAGATGGCATGTTAGGGAGGAGAATAGGGGGTTGTAGGGCCAAAAAGAGGAATAAAGGGACATGAGGAGGGAGGCGCTATAGGTGAGTTTGGTGAAGAAGGGAGAGGTGGTAGCATAGGCATATAGGAGTGTAGGTATGCTGCATGTTGGGGGAGAAGAAGGGGGGTAAGGTCACATTTGGGGATGAGTAGATAGGTGATCTAGCATGCCAGGGGCCTAAGGGTGTTTTTAGTAGGGAGTGTAAATGGGGTAGGAATAAAATAGAGGAGTTTGGGTCGGGTCGTGCGGGAAAGGAAAAGGAGAGAGGAGAGGGGAGAAGGCTGACCTGTGTGGGAGAAGAAGAAGAAGAAATAAGAAAGTTTGGTTTGACCACGTAGGAGAAGAAGGAGAAAGAAAGAAGATGGGCTGACGTAGGAGACAAACAATGGGGGGAAGATGGGCTGGCCCAAGAGAAAAAAAAAGGAGGTAGGAAGAAAAAGGAAAGGGAGAAGGAAGATAAGGAAACAGGAAGAAGAAAAAAGGAAAAGAAGAAAAAGAAAAGGAAAATAGATTTAGAGTTAGGATTAAAAATTATATTAAATTTGGGTTATTGGGGTAATATTATATTTTTTATCCAAAAATTAGGGTATTAACTTAATAAAATAATTTCAAGTAAAATTATGGGTTTATTTAAATAAAAATAGTATGATAAAAATACTTATACATTAATTTATTGAATAATTTATCTAACTTTGTAAGTCAAAGGTTGACAAAAATAATTAAATCAATGATTAATACTACTATGGAAATAGAAAATAATAACGATACATTAATAACGATGTTTATGAAACCATTGCTAAAAGAGTAAAAATTAATGTGTGGGATCATTGAGGAAGTTTTAATAACGGTTATAGGTTAAAACCATTATTAAAAACTCTAAATAAAAATATCACATGGTCGTTTTAATAATGATTCTTACGAGAACCATTATTAAAATACCAATCTTTCCACCTCTTATTTTTGTCTCGATCTAGTTTTTATGCCAAAAATTTTCATGTTCTTGTGACAACTCCTTCCCTCTCCTACTCGTTCTCTTGTGCACCCTTGAACCACAAGATTGTGCACCACCACTCATCCTCCTCTTAACTCTAGGTAATCGCCACTCGTTATTTTGTACACCTCTCAACTCTAGGAAACACCACACTGTGTGAGTTGAACATTGCCATGGCCAAGGCAACCTTGCATGTCCTGTTCTTGGTCATGCAAAAATTTGGTCCTTAATTATTTGCTATGTTCGTAGGTGTTTGCAGCTACTCCCTTGGTTGCTGACACTCCTATTGCTCACCTCAATTTCATCTTACACGTACGAATTTTTTCTTCCCTTATACATTTTTAATATATAAATTTAACACCCCCAAAAATCACCATCTAAAAACTTCACTTTTTTTAAAAGAAAATCACACACCAAAAGATGGATGCTACCACCATGATCAGTATGAGTTTGGCTCATGGCCACCCTCATGCTAAATACATGGCTAAAAGATCAATGCAATTACGCTACCATAACATAAAATGATTAAAACGTGAATGAGTTTAACATTGAAATACATAAAGTGCTAGAACAAGCGAGAGTCAAATGCCATTACATAAGAGAATTATAAAGAAATGATAGGGCCCCACTATTGGAAAAACATAAGGTACTAAGGGAAAAGAATCCCAGGATACACTCTCTCCAACCCCGACTCAAAACACTAAGGCATCACTCTGGCCCAACCAGATCATCATATGCAACATATTCCTTTAAGGCCTCATCACCTACCAACATAAACTTAGGAGGGGCCACTACTCGTAGGAATGAGCAACACCTATTATAAGGGTGATCAATACACTACGTATGGAGTAAGGTAACAATATATTCAAGTTAGGACACAACAACATAGAATGCAGATATAATGCATATAGTAGATTTTGTTAGACCATTCACCCCTATCAAATTATATATACATGGGTTTAGGGACCCCAATATTATGATCAGTGGACTGGGAATATATACTCTAGGGAAAAATGCACTTGACCACTATTATAATCGGTGGATCGGTAAATATATACAAACTCCAAGGCATAACACATTTGACCACTATTATAAATGGTGGACCTATAAATATACTACATATGGTGCCGACCAACGAGGTGTTCCATTGTTAGTAATTAGTGTATTTTCCATAAATAATTATTATCCAAGGGTTTTACATATTAAGCTCAGGACCCCAACTATTATAATTGGAGGACTAAAAATATACACTATATGGCAGAACACACCGAACCATTATTATAACCAGTAAACCGTTAAATATACTACCCAAGGCAAAATGCTCTGAACCACTATTATAGTTGGTGGACCAGTAAATATCCTACATCTGGACCTAGCACAATGATATCCCACTTTGAGTGAATAATATTTTATTCTTGCCTTATTTTCTAGGTATCACACACCCATCCATGCACAACTCGAGCAAAAATCCTAACATACTGCCACTCAACTAACTCAGACTCCATGAAAACACTAATCCCTTGACCTGGAACATCCACACCCTCCAATGACTCTTAGGACCCTTAAAATTTTTCCACCAACCTATGAGTGACCCTAGAAGCCTCATATTGATGGGTCATAACCCACTCTCCTTTTTCCCCCACCAATGATCTCCATCACCCACTCGAGTCTCCCCTCAGAACCCTAATATGCCATATGTGGCCCTTGTCTCTCCTCTCATTACTTAGTCCACATCTCCCATAATTCAAGTACCATCACCATTCTCACCCCAAATCCAAATCTTATGGCCCAACTCCTCAACTCACACATGTGATAATCAAATCCTTGTCGTTCACCTCTAAAAACCCTAATATTCCTTTCTTACTTCAATACCCCTTTTCTTACACAACTCTACCCTCTACTTGGCTTGATCCACATCTTCCATGTGGTATACTCCCATTACAACTCTGATGTACAACTAAATTCTCAACCTTTCCCCAAAACACACCTTATCCTTAGGGTTGATTCCCCCAAAACTCAAGTCTGTGCCCTTATGCACTTTCCTATCTTCCCATGTACCAATATTCCCCTAAATAAACTAACCACCTAAAACACACTTTCCTTCCCACTGCCAACCTCTAAATAAATCCCCACCATGTAAATCTTTCCCAATGTAAAGCCCATACTCCCCATATAAGTTTTTGCACTAACCCCTCACATTAGAATTTCTCTTTTTGATTACTCCACATTTTATCATGATATAACTAAGACATTTTCCACATAACATTTTACTCACTCAACCTTCATATTAGTATACCTATAATAGGAGCATCGACTAAGTTATTTCAATTCTTTTCTACCCCTTTTTTCCTTTTCTCCTTATTTTCTTAACCAAAATACTAATACTAATAATAATAATGATGGTGGTGGTGGTGCTAATAATGAATTATAAAAATAAAATACTCAAAACAAGTAAAGGAGGGGAAGGTGTAACAACAATAGACTAGGCATGTGAGGGTGGTAGTGGCACTGTCATAGTGGTGGTGGTGGTGATATAATGAAGGGGTTTTTAAGGTTGGAAGGAAGGTAGGGTTTCTTAGGGTGGTGAAGTTGCTGACTCAAGTGGCCAGTGGTGGTGGTGGTCATGGGACAATGCCTAAGAGGAAAGGAGGAAGAGAAGTTATAAAAGAAAGGGAATAAGAAGTGGTGGAGGTGTTAGTGTGGCAAGGAAAGTTCTCTTGTTTAGGATATGAGGTAGGGAGGTTAGTATGGTTGGTAGTGGTGGTAGCATAGGGAAACATTGGTGGTGTATAGAGGTTTAAACTTTGCACTAGTGGAGAGAGGAAAGGAAGGGAATGGAAGGGAATTAACAGATGTAGGGAGATGCAGGGAAGAGGGAGGGTGTTAGAATAGCGGCTACGTTTCCTAGGAAACCTACTGATAAAGTCCATAGAGATCGAGTCCCATTTATTTCTCGACACTTCTAGAGACTATAGTAGGCTCGAAGATTTGTAGTGCTCAATCTTGATCTTTTGACAGGTTAAGGATTGTGATATAAATTCAGGTACCTCCCTTTTCATACAAGGCCACCGGTATATCTTCTTGAGATTCTTATATTACTTGTCCCCTCTGGGGTGGATGGGTTATGGTGTATGGTATCCCTCTTCGAAGATTCGGTACTTCAGCTCTGAGCAACCCTATGGTACACACCAATGGCGCTTTCGGTGAAGGCTACCATCCTTGTGTATCTGAAACCCTTTAGCATATCCTTCTTGTATCTTTTGGCGTATATTCTCAAGTTTGGCATCTCCGGGCTACCCGACACAGATCTACTTAAACACTATGGGAGTGATTGTCAAGGCACTCATGTAAACCTTGAGGTCACCCTAGTGGATCAAATCAATTTCCATGTCACACAAATCTTCTAGTGTCCATTTTTCTACTACCCAGAAGTTCATAGAGTGTGTGGTCTTTCTACTTAGGGCATCTACAACCATGTTGGCTTTAGCCTCATGAAAATTCAACTCGATATCATAGCCCTTTACTAGCTCTAGCCACCTCCTTTGCCTCATATTTAGTTCCTTCTATGTGAAGATATATTTGAGGTTCTTATGATAAGTGAAGAACTTAAACTTGGTCCCATGTAGGTAGTACCTCCACATCTTCAACGCAAAAACCATTACGAGTTGCTCCAAATCATGATTCTAATAAGTCTGCTCATGCCATTTCAATTAACCAGAGGTATAAGTGACCTCTTCATCATTCTACACTACACACCCTAAACACTGCTTGGATGCATCACTATAGACCTCAAAATCCTCGAAACCCTCAAATAGAGTCAAGATAGGTGGTGTGGTCAATCGTCTCTTTAGCTCTTAGAATATATCATCATAGGACTCATCCCATTAGAATCTGGTAGTCATCTTTAGAAGGTTTCTTAGAGAACAAACAATCCTTGAGAAGTTCTACATGAAGTAGTAGTAATATCCATCCAAACCCAATAAGTTGTGAACCTCAGACATGTCTCTGATTGCCACTATCTTTGCCAGGTCAATAGCTACTCCCCTGAATAACACTATGTACCCAAGCAAAGCTACATTAGAAAGCCAGAACCCACACCTGGATAATTTTTCATATAGGCATTGCTCTTGCAGGAGGGATAGGATAGTGCAGAGGTGTTGGATATGCTATTCATTTCCTCAAGAGTACACCAGGATATCATCGATGAATACCACTATGAATTGGTAGAGTAATGGTTTGAAGATCCTCATCATCAAATCCATGAAAATTGTAGGGGCATTGGCGAGCTCATAAGGCATCACCTTGAACTCGTAGTGTGTGTACCGAGTTTGAAATACGGTCTTCATGATATTGGCATATGTTATGAGTAATTGGTGGCATCCAAACCTTCGGTCGGCCTTAGAAAAGACTATGGCACCCCGTAGTTGATTGAGGAGGTCATCTATACCGGTTATTACTACCAATTGGTTCATCCCTTAGTAATTAATGTAGAGGCAGAGACTCCCATCTTTCTACTTTACAAATAGGGCGGGTGCTCCCTATGGTGACACACTTAATCTGATGTACCTGTGCTAAGTCTTAAGCTCTTTCAGTTGAATTGGTGTCATCCTGTAGGGTGAACTTGACACTTGTTTAGGACCTGGTACCAGTTAAATGGTGAAATCAATTTCATGCACAAGAGGTATACCTAATATCTCTTTTGGGAATACAGTCGAAAAATTTCTAACCACTAAAATGTCACCCAAGGTTGTTCAATATTTGTTTAGTTCTTAAACATTGCACAAGTACAATGGGTACCCTTTCTAGATAAGAGAGTGTAATGTGACAATAGACACCGCCTTGGAAGTAGGCTTAGGCTTTGTTTTTCTATAACAAGCCCTAGTACCCTTCGAGCCCTGTAACACCACACACTCTTGAGTGTAGTCGATCACCGTATGGTATCTCCCAATCATTTCCATCCCCAATATGATGTCAAAGTACTATAAATCCATACCAACTAGATCCACTAAAAATTCTACCCTACCTATTAATAAGGCCACATCTTAGTAGAGTCTAATGTAGTCTATCCTATTCCTCGAAGGTCACATCACAAATATCCATATGCTAGTAAATGGTGATAGTTCAGCCTTAACAATAAAAATAGTGGATACGAATGACAAGGAGACTCAGGAATAAAACACAACATGTACAAGTAAGGAGAGAATGGTGAACTTACCCATAATTACGTCCAACTGCCTATTAGCCTCTACTTGGCTAATAACACTTAGGCGCCACCCTAAATAGCCTCCCTTGTAGGCCTCTTGGTAACCTCCTAAGATCTAAGTCTGACCACTTCTCTCAGGGAAAGGCCTTGGTCCTTGTGGCCTTCCCTTAAACTCTCAGCTTAGTGCATCAATTGGGGCAGGTGCTCTGTACTGAATCCACCGAGATGAGGTTTGAGCATGCTGTTGGTAGGCCTACTGCTGGGGATTTAGTGGTCCCCTCTACTAGAACTACTGGATTTGGGGTTGGGTGAAGCTCTATTGGTTGTGGAACTTAATAGAATGGTGGCAAATCCATACACAAATCCTATAACCCACGGGTCTGCCTCCATAATCTTAACCTGGGTGGTTCTTGCCAAAACATGCATGTAAATCTCCTTGGTGGTCCTTAACCTTTGATCAGACCCCTCTTCTAATGCCCTAAGGGTCCTGCTCCTTGAGGCTAGGTCCTACTCCCAAAGCTCTAGGCCTCTAGTATACTCATCCCCAGGATTGATGCTTGCTCTAGGACCATGTTGGTGGTAATACAGGCATGCTCGTATAAGATAGCCTAGTCTAAGAAGTCCACTACTCCCATCATCCGACGGATGCAAAAGTGGAGCCCCTTCTCAAATTAATGGACTACTATTAACTCATTAGTTGTAATGTCTGAGGCAAACCTCACCAATTTAGTGAAGTGGGTATAGTATTGCCAGGCCGTCATGCTTCCCTAGCTGACTTGCATGAATTCCTTAAGCTTATCTTTCTTCAGGCTCTCTAGGTAGAACCTGGCACACAGGGTATTCTTGAAGGCCTCCCAAGCTATTTGGGGACTATCCCAGGTGTTATGTTCAAACGACCATGGGTCTACAATGCCCTTGATGGTGAATGATGCAATGCAGGGCTGTCTAGTTATAGAGTAGTCCACGTGCCTAAATGTTTGATCCATGTCATATATCCACCCTTCTAGGATCATGGAATCCTCCTCTATGTGTATAGCAGAGGGTGATGACTGGTGACCTTTTGGAGCTAGTCCTCCTTGGTACCCTCAGGGAGATTCTATGGAGGTAGGGGCGATGGCTAAGTTAGGGGTTGGCACTCAACGAACTCCATGAAGGCCTCAAAGGCCTCCTCTAGGTTTCTAACTTGTCTGTTCATCATGAACCGATTTATGCTAAACAAAGGATGCATCAAAACTGAACCTCTTACATTGAAAAAATCCATACACACTTTCCCCCTTTTTAGAGTTTTCCTACACTTCCCCTTTCATTTCCTCACTAGTGGACCCGGGCGTAATGGGCATAAAATAAGATAAAAGAACATAATACAGGGTATAAAACTATTTCAAAACTCAAGAAAAATTTGTTGCAACAAAATTCTTCATAAAGTAAAGTGTGTTTATTAGAACCATCATTCTGATACCAACTTGTAACACCCCCAAATATAACTATTGAAAAATTTCATTTGTTTAAAGAAAAATCACACACCAAAAGGGGGTGCTACCGTCATGATCAGTATGAGCTGGCCCTTAGCCGTTTATATTCACCACAAGGCTAAAAGATTAATGCAATTATGGTACCATAACATAAAATGATTAAAACATGAATGAGTCTAACATTGTAATATAGAAAGTTCTATAACAAACAAGAGTTAAATGTTAGTATATAGGAGAAATGGAAATACATGATAGGGTCCCATTATTGAAAAAAAGAAGGTACTAAGGGAAAAATAGTCTGGGATACACTCTTCCTGGCCTTAAATCGAGACAACAAGGTATCACTCTACCCTAACTAGATCATCAAATTTAGCATAGTCCTCTAAGGCCTCATCACCTACCTATATTGAATCAAAAGGGATGACTGCCTGTGGGAATGAGCACCACCTATGGTAAGGGTGATTAGTATGCTACGTACTAAGTAAGGTAATAATATAGTCAAGTTAGGGCATAACAGTAGAAAATATTACACATAGTAGAATTTTTTAGATCATTTACCCCTATTAGAGTTTAAAGCCATTAGTACCGTAATTACATATCCCTCAAATCATATCCATATGGGTTTAGGGACTCCACTATTATCAATGGTGGATCAAGAATATATACTCTAGGTTAAAACGTACCTGACCACTATTATAACCAATGGACCGATAAATATATGCTAAGTCTAGGGCTAAACACACCTAGCCACTATTATAATTGGTGGACAGGTAGATATACTAAACATGATCCTCACCCATGAGATATTCCACTGTAAGTGATTAGTGTCTTTTCCACAAATTATTATTATCTAAGGGTTTTACTTATTGAGCTCAAGACCCCCACTATTATAATTAGTGGACCGAGAATATATACTTAAGGGCAGAATGCACTTGACCGCTATTATAACTGGTGGATTGATAAATATACTACCTAGGGAAAAATGCTCCTGACTACAATTATAATCGGTGGACTGGTAAATATCCTACATCTAGGCATGACTCAATGATCTCCCGGTGTAAGTGATTAGCGTTTTATTTTTGTCTTATTTGCCAGGTATCAGACACCATCCGTGCACAAACCAAGTGACACTTCTGACTTACTCGTACTTGACAAACCTAGACTCTATGAAAAACCTAATCCCTTGATCGAGACCATCCACATCTTCCAATGACTTTTGGGACCCCCAAAATATTTCCACCAACCAAAGAGTGACCCTAAAAGCCTCATATGCATGGGTCATTCCTTGCTTTCCTTTTTTCCCCTCTTATGATCTTCATCGCCCGCTAAGGTTTTCCCTTAAAACCCTACTCTAGCTTATATGGCCCTTACCTCTCTTCTCCTCTCCTTAATTATCCCGCATCTCCCCTAATTCAAGTACCATCATCATACTCACCCCAACTCTAAACCTTACGGTCTAACTCCTCAACTTACATATATGATAATCACCTCCTAGCTGGTTACCCCACAAAACCCTAATAACCCATTTTTACTTTCATACCCCTTTTCTTACACAACTCTACCCTCTATTTGGCTCAACTCACATCCTCCATGTGGCATTCCTCTCATCACAACTCTAATGTACAACCAACTTCCTTGACCTTTTCCCACAACACACCCTATCCTTAGGGTTGATTTCCCCAAACCCCTAGTTTGTTGCCCCATTCACCTTCCTATCTTCCCATGTACCAAAACTCCTCAAGTACACTAACCACCCAAAACACACTTTCTCTCCCATGTTCAAACTCCAAACAAGGCCCCACCAAGTAAATTTTTCGCTATGCAAAGCCCATACTCCCCATGTAATTTCCCCCTAACCCCTCACATTAGCATTTCTTTTTTTGATTACTCCACATTATTTCATAAGATAACTAAGACACTTTCCGCATAAAATTTTACTCACTCTACCCTCCTTATTTTATTTCATTTTCCCATGGCCACTCAAGATCTATCTAAGACATCTAGGCATAAATATATTATTATTTGACCATACACAAGAATTATATCCACCTATAGAAAGACATAGCCATACATACAAATAGGTAATGAGAATCATGCATACCATTACCTTATACCCTTGCAAGCCAAGTTACACCTCACCAACTTATTTCACATATAAATATGGTTTCATATAACACACAAATACACACATTCCACAATCAAGACTTGTAGCACAATAAAGTATTAATATATCCTTACCTAGTTGGCTTCAAGCTTAAAGCAAGAGATCCTACACCTCCTCATGGGGAATCATTGGTTCGATATGTATAATAAGAACATCAACTATGTTATTTCACTTCTTTCCTACCCATTTTTCCTTTTCTCCTTATTTTCTTAACCAAAATACTACTACTACTACTACTACTACTACTACTACTACTAATAATAATAATAATAATAATAATAATAATAATAATAATAATAATAATAATAATAATAATAATAATGTTGATGATGTTAATAATAATGAATTATTAAAATAAAATACTCAAAACAAGTAAAGAAGGGGAAGGTGTAACCAGAATTGACCAGGCATATAAGGGCAGTGGTGGTGGTGATGGTGGCATAGTGGTGGTGGTGATGTAAAGAGGGGGTTTTTAGGGTTAGAAGGAGGAGGGAAGGTAGGGTTTCTTGTGGTTGGTGAAGTTGCTGACTGAGGTGGCCAATGATGGTGGTCTTGCGACAACAAGGAAGGTGTTGCTCATGGTGGAGCTTGGGAGGAAGAGAGGGATAAAGGAAAGGGAAGAAGGGGTGGTGGAGGTGTTAATGTGGTAGGGGATGTACTCCTATGCAGGAAGGGAGGCAAAAAAGGTGGTATGGTTGGCAATGGTGGCGGTATAGGTAGCACTGGTGGTGCGTAGAGGTGTAAAATGGTAGCCTAAGCTGCCCACTTTTCATTGCTAGGTAGAGGAAAGGGACGAAAAGTGAGGGAAGAGAAGGGGCTTAGTAGGTGTAGGGAGATGTAGGGAAGAGTTTGGGAGGGAGTTGGGATAACGATGAGGTCTGGTAATGGTCGCTACAGTGGCATCAGAAGTGGCAAAGAGAGAAAGGGAGACAAGGGAGATCGGGGTAGAAAAGAGAGACAAAGAAGAGTGTGGAGCCCTTTTATAAGCATAGGGAAGGAGGACGACGACAAGAGAAGGAAGATGACAAAGGGGGAGAGGGTATATGGTTATAGGTTGAAGGTGGCAAGGTAGTACTACTACACTAGAGGAGGGAGAAACTGTAGAGGTAGGGGGCAGGTGAGGGAGTAGGACATGCATAGGAGGGGGACCGTGATAGGGAGGTTCTATTTGCACGCCTAACATGGTTAAAAAAGGAAAGGGAGAGGGGATACAGGAGGGATAAGATATAAAAGGCAGCTGAGTATAAGCTAGTGTAGGCGGGAGGTTCTGAATGAGGGCAGAAAAGGATAGAGGGGAAAAGAGAGGCAGAGAAAAGGAAGAATGGGAGAGGGGTAGATGTGCGTTTGGGCCTCCACCCAAGGGATAAAAAAGAAGAAGAGAGATTTGGGATGGTTGGGGGAGGTGAAAAGAAAATAAGAGAGGAAAGAAGGGGA
This sequence comes from Tamarix austromongolica, assembly GCA_039764185.1. Taxonomy (NCBI): domain Eukaryota; kingdom Viridiplantae; phylum Streptophyta; class Magnoliopsida; order Caryophyllales; family Tamaricaceae; genus Tamarix; species Tamarix austromongolica. The sequence goes on along the minus strand of CM077813.1, from coordinate 31,731,537 downwards.
AGGAGGGGAAGCAAGTTGCCATAGCACCTGCTGGGCATAACCCAAATGGCTAGGAAAGAAAAGAGGGATGGTAGGGTGTTTTGGGGTTTTTCTAGCAATTTATGGGTAATAACTAATAGTAATAATAGTAACTAAAATAAATTTTATTAATTTATAAATTTTTATAATTTATTTATAATTTATTTATAATTCATTTTAGGTTATTAAATTAAAATAGCTTCTAATAACAATGTCCTTGCGTCATCTTTATTATCATCATCGTCGTTATCATCATCATCATCATTATTATTATTTTATTCAAAAGGGTATAGATATTTAAATTTTATTTAATAATAGTTTATTTTTTTCTCTTTATTCCTAAAAAAAAGTTTGGGATATGACAAGAAATGCATGCATGCTAAAGTAGGTTGTAGTTGGTTGTTAAAAAATGTTGTTGTTTGTTATTGAATGTGTTGGTGAAAAATGTTGATGTTTGTTGTTAAATTTGTTGGTGTTAGTTACATGAATGTGTTACCCGGTCTTAAATATATATACCATTGTTGTGCTTATTACCAATAGAAATAAAATACTTAAAATTATTATTAAAGTCACTCATAAAAACTATACACACACACACACACACATTTTCATTTATACGTAGGATAATAGGGTATTAGGAAATGACATATAATTAAATCAAAATGTATTTTACATATGTACATTATTAAATGAAAATTTCAATTAGAGTTGCATATAAATAATTTTTATTTGATGAGGATTAAATATATATAGAAAATAACAAAGAAATAAATGTGAATAATTAAATTAGCTAAAATAACTATGTATAATAATAATGATGATGATGATGATGATATATAAAATTTATTAGGGTTTAATTATAGTTAGCTTGGTTTAGGATTAGGGTTTATTAGGTTTAGTGTTAGTTTTTATTATGAATTATTATGGGTTAGGGTTAGGTTTTAGCATCTATTGTACGAAATATAATAATTGATATATTATCTTATAACAAGATATTATATACATTATTCTCAACTAAAATTTTAATAATATCATATCATTATACTTAACTATATATATTATCTTATTAATATCTACTTGATCTTACTATATCAAGCTTGAATGATTAGATTATATTTTAAACAAGCTTGTTTGTTAAATAAATAAGTCAATATTATGTCCTTATTTTAATCATGCCAAGTATAATAAGAGGAAGTTTGATTCAACTTAACTTATTCACAAATCTAGTCAAAGTAAATGAAATGATGATATTATAAAGCTTAAACATCTTAAACACATACTAATAGAAGAATATATAATATTTTGGTAATTTATCTTTTCTTAATATTAAAAGACACATTTATATCAATAGAGAAATAAATATAAATCATTTTAAGATTATAAGTTTTATGATGAGTATCTTATGTGGATATGTTGTTAGCTTTACATAGTTGGTTAAAATATGGTTGAATATATTTATGATTTGTCTAACTAGTTGAAGAGTTTACAATTTTCGTATTTTAGATTATTTCCAGAACAACCTTGATGATAAGATTTAGTAGTTATTCTCATTTATAGGCAGTAAGATGCCACACATTGCTATTACATACCTTCCTCCATATCTGTGCACAACACCTAATGTGGATCTACAAACTCATGTCCTATGGTTATAAAATGAGATAGGTTGCTTATTTGTGAGTGGCTTGTCATATGACCCATTCCATTTTAGATCATCTCACTTACTATTAACCCTACCTTAGATGGAGCCATGGTTGTTGGCTACATTTAGTTTTTTTGCATTAGTTATCCACCATACTGATGCACCACACCCTAGATTTGTTGAGGGCGAGGTGTTTATCAGCGATTATGATCGGATAGCTAGAGAGTTGATGGTGATTGATAATGAGTGGATGTTTGATCACAGATTGACTTCGAGTATCTACCATTGTTACCCTAGAGTATTCGTAACTAGACTCTCTGTCGATAATGTGAGGGAACAGATGACATATCAAGATGATTGGACTCTGAGAGCAATAGTTATTAGTCGGGCTCAACAAGGCTACCTATGGATTTAGTATGATAGTGCTGCTATTAGTTTAACCATGTAGTATGTATATCTTGTATAATTTGAACCATTGTATAAAGTTTGGCTATTGAACATGCTCTAGAATCTAGTAGAATAGTCTATCCTTATTTGAACTGTACTTATATTCAACGTGTCAACACTGATGATTTGAGAGATCATTTTTTTTCTATAGAATTGATACAAGTTACACTCTTTGGATATTTAATGGTGAGACATAGTCTAAATAAGATAATGAGAAAGTTAGGAGGGAAAGTAGTGTATCATCATTTGAGAACTATGAGGGAGATTCTTTAGAGGAAATGAATCAGAAGATTGAAGACAGTGTCAGGGATTGTTTAAAAATATTTGAGAAGTTATTAAGTGACTTTGTGAAACCTTTTTACGATAATTGTAAAATGTTTACTCGATTATCCACTACTTTAAGGTTGCACAACTTAAAAGCATGTAACAGATGGAGTGATAAGAGCTTCACAGAATTATTAATACTTGTAAAGGACATTCTTCCTAATGATAATTTTCTACCCAATTGTACTATGAAGCAAAGAAGATCCTTTTATCTATGGGCATGAGTTATGAGAAGATACATGCATTCCTTAATGATTATATATTATGTCACAATGAGAATGCATCTTTGGATATTTTTCAATTTCCTAAATTCAAAACACCATGATACAAGAAGAACAAGGTGACACCTAAGGGGCTATGGTGTTTTCCTATATTATAAAGATTCAAGAAGATGTTTAGTGATGTCTAAGATGCCAAGAACTTGAGATGGCATGCTGATTAGAAGATGGATGATGGGCTTCTTTGACATCCATCTAACTCTCCACAATGGATGATGATTGATGGCTTGTTCCTATAATTTGGTAAAGAAGCAAGAAACATGTGTCTTGCACTTTTTGTAGATGGAATGAATTTGCAAAATCAAGGTACCTATAGTACATGGCCGGTGATTTTGGTTATATACAATCTACCTCTGTGATGCTACATGAAATATAAGTATATGATATTGTCTTTACTCATTTCAGATCCAAATCAACTTGGCACCTTTTGATTGATGATTTAAAGTTCTTATGGGACATGGGTGTTGAAGTATTTGATGCATATAGTGAATAAAATTCCACTTTGAGAGCAATGTTATTTTATACTTTAAATGATTTTTTTATGTATAGAAACTTGTCAGGTTATAGTGTGAAAAGATATTATGCATGCTCGATATGTGAGAAGAATACTCCATTTATTTAGCTAACACATGGTTGGAAGATTATTTTTCTTGGGAATCATAGATTTTTACTGATGAATCATCATTATTATAGGTAAAGAAAAGCTTTCAATAGCTTCCCAAAAGAAGGACATACACCAATCTGGTTGAGGGGTTGACAAGTGTATTTGAAGATGAAATATTTGAGTGTCTATTTTGGGAAGAAGAATAAATATAAACCTCCATTAGTTAGGTGGAAGAACCTTCCTTATTGGGAATCTTTGTATGTGAGACATACCCTTTATGTGATGCATATTGAGAAAATATATGTGATAGTCTTGTTGGTACATTACTTAATGTTCCATGAAAGACTAAATATAACATCAATGCTCGAATGGATATGGAAGAAATGGTTATTAGATAGGGCACTATGAGATAATAGAAGAAGAACATATTTACCACTGGCATGTCATACACTCTCTAGAAAAGTGAAAATTACATTTTGTAAATTCTTTAATAGGGTCAAGGTTCCAGAAGGGTATTCTTCAAATGTCAGAAGGATCATGTCGATGAATGAGTTAAAACCAATTAACATGAAGTCTCATGATTGTCATATTTTAATGCAGCACTTGTTGTTGATAGTGATACAAGGAATTTTATGAAGTGTGTACGAATTACTATCATAAGGGTTTGTTGGTTCTTTAATGTTGTCTACTCCAAATTTATACATCCTGATAGTTTGTTGATAGTGATTAGATGTACTTTTCACCCTCATTGTTTGACATTATGGTACATCAAACTGTTTATTTAGTTTATACGATAAAAGTGATAGCACCTATTCATGGGCATTAGATGTACTCCTTTGAGAAGCAAATGAAGTTGATAAAAGGTTACATGAAGAATCGTTATCAGCTAAAAGGATTTATTGTTGAGTGTTACCTTGTAGAAGAGGTAATTGAATTTTACACAAAGTAGTTGTCAAATGCTGAAGCTTTTAGTTTTTCTAAGTCTTGAGTTGCAGGGAAAATTGAAGGATAGGGTATTATGAGCAAACAGTTTGGGCATGTAAACCTTGACCTGTTCGGTAAAGCACATCTATATGTGTTACACAATAGTGATAATATTCAATCATATATTGAAGAACATAGGGTTTCTTTAAGGATTAAAAATCTATCAAAGATTAAGGAATACATAATCAATAAACATAATCTTTCCTTCTATCAAATGTCTAAGAGATCGCATCATTCCATTCATTGAACATTCCACAAATTTAATTTTGAAAACCCTGCATTGGTCATGTTGAAAACCCCATTATGAAGTTTTCCCATATACCAGTTATGCCATCAAAAGAGTACATTGTAGAACATTAGGGTGACTTTAGTCACTAAGGCAATGCATGTTGCTAGTGTGAAGGGCAAGAATCCAACCTATGCAGATATAAATTATTTTGGTGTGATTGACTAGATATGGGATTTAGATTAAACTATATTTAAAGTCCTTGTATTTGGCTATAGATGGGTTGATAATACCTATGGGGTTAGATATGAAGATAGATTCACATTAGTAGATCTCAATAAGGTAGGGCATAAACAAGACCCATTCGTCTTGGTATCACAAGTAAGAAAATTATTTTTTGTCACTAATCTTGCTAATATATATGATCTGTGGTACTATCTACGAAGAAAAGAAATGCTAAAGAATGTGATGATGAAAACGATTCCAATTAGGATAAAGAGTGTGTCTCAACTATGCAAGCAACTCAATCATTGAATGTTGATAATAATAACATTCATGAGGAGGAAATATATGTAAGGGATGATCATCATGAATTAATATATGTATCATATTCTGAAACTAATCTAAAAATAAGGGAAAAAAAGGAAGGAAAAGAAAGCAATGATGGTAATAATATTGTAACATATAATATGCATGCTTGTTTTTTTTAATGCATATTTTGTATATATTTATTATATATGTATTGTGTTGAATAGTAATTTAGTTTATGAGGATAATTACGTAATATTCTAACATAATTTATTTATTGATATTTCATAGAGATATGGCTAATAAAAAGGTTGATAGGGATAGTAGTGATGAAGAAGGGAAGAGATGACCAAGTATTAAGAGAATCATCACAAACATGCAAAATAGAGTAGAATAATTTGAGTTGGGATGGAATACTTATAATATTCCTATCGGCCTATATATAGACATGTTTCTGACATACATTTCACTCATCATGCATAATAGTGTTCCTATTTCCTATAATAATTGGAAGCATGTTCTGAAAGGTCACAAGGAGCATATTTAGTAGGAAGTCACAGTAAATGTGTTGTTTTGTTTAATCATTTTTGTATATTGAATGTTATTAATTTCAATACATTAAAATTGTTATACATATATATGTCTTATTTTACAGATAGTGTTGAAAGTCTTAGATATGAGGGAGGAGTGATATCTTAGGTATTACGATGAGCATCTAACAGAATTTAGGACATACATGGAAAGTAGAAAAATGTATAGAAAGAGGGGCAGTTCTATACCCTCGAACTCATCGAAACTTTATGGTTTCATTGATTAAGATAGTTAAAACCAATTTATTACATATCATCTTTTATAGGATTTTAAGATATTTGCTAGAAAAAAATTAAATTTTTTTGATTAATAATATTTCATTGATATCTAAATAACCACAAGTTAATATTTTGGCTTATAACATTGGAGAAAAGTGCCAAAACTAAATAGATTACTAAGCAAAATAAGTACTAGCATAAAATGGCTCGCAAAGGCTACGTTGGCCTTAAAGAAGAGTTGGTATGAGATTTTGATTTATCTATTTAGATGTTCAAGTCTAATGTTATAATAATATTCTGATTGTAATATTTAATTATAATTTACAACTCATAGCCCAAAAATTAGGTCCATGTATTTTGTTCATCAATATTAGTACATTATAGAATAAGACCAGAGTAACAAAAGATGGATATCTTAATGAAGATGTAGAAGGTGATGCTAAAAAAATTGTAAGCTTTTAGATATCCCTAACCCTACTTAGTTTTCTTTTAGTAAGCTATTATATTATCTTTATTCCTATATGATAAATTCAAACATAATGCATACATTATATTAGGAACTTGAAACATTAGATTATGTGGAGGGCGTGCACCAATAAAACATTATGTCATAGGCTACAAGAATTGTAGAACACCTTGGAATACATAGGAGTCTTGGATTAGGAGTTATGAGAATGAGCATGTGTGGTCAATCTCGTGGTTCTCGTAACACCAATGAGCAAGCGGAAAGAGATGTCATTTATCAAATCTTAAGGGTATAAGCTATTTGATTTAGTTGAACATGATCTGCTTCACATACCTAATGTAAATAGCATTAGAGACAGTTGCAAAGCCGGTGCATGTCTTTCTTCTCTTTCCGACTTAAGCATTACAAACTATGAATTGTTATTAAATGTATTCGGTGTTATAGATAATTAACAATGTGTAATATTTTATTTCAGGGTTTGCATAGATGTGACTTGTTAGCAAATGACCGTTCAACTCTTTTGGCAAAAAGAATGATACGCATCAATCATAGTACCTAAATGAAAATAGTCCATGGGTGTGACTTGGCCCTATATATAAGGTCGGTAAGTATTAACACTCTAATAATTGAGAGTGCACCCTTACCTTGTTATAAACAAGGTGATTAGGTAGCAATAATGTAGGAAGCTCATGGAAGCTTTATGCCTTGGCTTGTAAATTAGATACGTCCTATTACTAAAGAGGTAATAGAATTCTCCATCATTATTATACCTTATTTGTTACTTAAATATTTTATACCATATTAATTTATATATGCTTTCATTCATTATTATGAATTAAGGAATCAAAAAAGAAGAATGTTCTTAAGAGTAAGGGAAAGAGAGGTACTAGCAAAATGAGTAGCATAAAAAAAATTTTATGCCCCATAAAATATTCCATCTTTAGAAAAGAAACAGAGCTAAATAAAAACAATTTGTTGCCCCATAAAAGATTCCATCTTTAGAAAAGAACCTACCACCACCAGCTCTGGCTTTGTTGTATTTTTATGCCCAAAACTACATCGGTGACGATCATATTGCAATTGATAGTTATCCTAAGTATGTTAGGAGGGATAGTGCTACTTATATGATATCATTAGTTGTTATAAGTGAAATTTATAATCAAGAATGGATGTCAACTAGGAGTGTTGCTGTATATGTTACATAAGTATTAGTTCATATGATATATTTTAGTACTTTTGTTTCATTAGAATTTTTATGACCGCTTATATGAGTTATTAGTCATTAATAAATATGCATTTTTATTATCATGCATATATTGGTAGCAAGTCATGCTAAAATAGAGGGAATGTTGTCCTCTATTTTGTTTGTGTGCCTATACTACATAGCTAATGATACTATAATAAGATTATGTAGACACATAAGCTATCTAGCGGATCACATTTTAAGCGAGGGATACAACGAGCTTTATCTCATTCCTCACCTCACAAGTGAACATTGGGTTTTGTATGCCGTCTAACATGATCAAAATAAATTCTATATATTTGATTCCCTCTGAACATATGATGTGCCTTTTATGGAAGCTCATCGTGATGGGAAAGAATTTATTGACATGTTAGTATACTTTTTACTTCTTACTTCACTAGCTGATTTATGCATATATTCTAATTTAATTATTTTAGTTATATATAGTTACAATATTGTGTATCAAACTCTATTTATTAGGGAATTATAGACATCGTATCAGAGAATAGGTGGAAACGGTATCCCTGACCCAAAGAGTCTTGAATATGAGCTACTAATAGTGAGTAGGAAGATAAATATCTTGTATTCTGTTTCAATTTGAATTAATATCAAATAGCTAGGGAGCTAGCTGAATTCATTTCACAGTGTCTATAACAGTAAAATGGCGATGATTATGGATACTATGTTCGTAGAGCAATGGATCTAATACTTCAAAAGAGATTGGTGAATATAGATCCAAGCCATGTATGTTGGTTTTCCATATTTTTTCATTAATGAATCATGACACATATATTTGATACTTGACTTAAGTACTAACTAAATAATCAAAACTTGTGAATTTGCAGTTTTCCAGTGGTGGATATGTATAAGGCCAGAAATACAAGATTTTGAAATTGATGAACGTCAAGACTAATGGGCCAAGTATGTGCACTCATAAATTTGGTATTAGGGATCTACATTCTACATGCATGTTTAGGTTTGTATTTCATCTACACCTTTTGGGTATCTAAGTTATGATCTATGGAATTTTGATTTTGGAATGTAGAGCTACCAAGTTGTGGTATCCCTACTAATTTTGATTCCTGGGTATGCCCAGTGTACTAAGACATACCAATTACAAATTGATTGAAAATATGTAGTATCATTCGAGAGGAAGATATACATGTATATATGAATTGAAGATGTTTTTCTTTGTAGATTTAGTAAATATTTGAACATATAACTATGTTTGTGGGCCAGAACAATACTACAAAATCTATAAAAAAAATTGCTAAGTTTTAATAATGGTTCTTACTTAAAACTATTATTATAAGAAGTTTTAATAACAATTTTAAGTAAGAACAGTTCTTAAAACTTAAACACTTATTCTATATAACACTTTTAATAATAGTTATCTTTAAAAACATTATTAAAAGATGCATTTAATACTCATTTAATCCGAATTAGGGTTTAATAAATGATTAAAATCCTAAATCGGGTGTGTTTTAACAATGGTTTTAATATAAAAACCATTATTAAAAGTTACATTTAATGATCATTTAGTTTTAATTAGGGTTTAATAAATGCATTATCCTAACACCTTGTTTTAATAATGGTTTTTAAGTTTACCCTAATATTCATGATTTTTTGTATATTTTTTACGATGGTTTTCAACCATTATTATATCTTTAATAATGGATGATTTAATAATGATTCAAAACTGTTATTAAATTCATAAAATAACTATTATTAAAACCCCTTTCTAGGGTAGTGTAAAGATTAATTCTTTTAGATAAAAGGTTAAACGTTCTAATTTAAGGTCATAAAAAGTTGAGGTGTTATAAATCTATATTTCTTAATTACATTACAGGTGTTCCAATTGTCAACTTATGCACTTATTTAGGTATTCTCGAGCATTAAATTACATTTAAAAATTTAGGTGTGTGAATATCGAGGAGAAAATCATTGCTACATTTACCTCTACATATACTATCTGAGCTTAGATATAGGTGTTCTTTGAAGTTATTCATGGAGAGCATATAATTGTTTACAACGTCAATAACATCAAGTGTAAGAGCTAGAATAGACCTTCCTTGGAAGAAATAAGGGTTAATATAGTTACTATTGAATGAAAGAAAATTTTGTCCACAATGGTTTCTATCGGATCACCTATTGTAAGTCAAAGATCATTCTATAATATTGTTATTCCAATAAGCTACCGACATTCCCTATCCCATAATAAGAAGGTTGCACCTTCTGTACTATGTGAAACTCTAACATGCAACCTTATCTATTCTCGAAATCGAAGAGGATGAGGTTGGTCATTAAACTAATAATATTGGATAAAAATAACAAATAAATACTCTTTCACCTTAGTTTTCCTTTAACACCATATTTGGCAGTCATCATAATTGAAATCTTAGTCATTTTTGGTCATCTTTCTGAGACAATTTCTATATGCCTAGTAAGTAAAGTTTCCAACAGTTTCAATGACCTCGATGACACTAATTACCCAAAACACACTAGGCTTTATAGATGTGAAAACATTAGTAAATTATCATTAGTAACAATAGAGCACAGCATATATTCATTATAAAATATAAGATGAACTTTATTCTTTTATAGAATGCAACTCACCTTATTCTTGATAAGTTATTTTATAGTCTTAAATTGATAGCTGCCCCTTCACAATTCCTCAAAAACTTTAAGAGAATTTATGGTTGAAATCTAGTTAATGGAGTTGCTATATGAATATGAATCAGTCACGATACTACCACAAAATGAAAAAGGAAAAATTTAGATGTTGTTTGAGAGGAAAGGGACTGAGGGAGACTATACCCAAACTAAAATTTTGGAATTACTACTCAAGAAAAGCATTAATCTCCTATATATCTTCATTAATGATAAGCTTTGTCACATTGAATGTTGTATATCTTGCCTGTATAAATATTAGTAAATGATGTATAAGGAACTATAAGATATGAACACATATTTTCCTAATATAGGATACCTGAAAAATTATGCATTTGAAAAAATTAAATTACATATGAAAGAATTCTCTAGAAACATAGAATTGCACTATAATAGTAATAACTTTGGTTTCCCCATCCGATTTTGACATCTCTTTCTCTAGATAGAACATCAATTGATCTATGTAAATAATTCTTTGTTCTTGGATAGAGAAAATTTGATATAAAAATTATATTATATTATTTTTCTTTCATCATATAATGCAAATGAAAAAAATGAGAAGGTGGTTTACTGTGGGTTTGCTAAAATAACGTCCTATCTTAGTTAAGCCTATCACTTTTACACCTTTGTATATTAGGGAATTCATCCCCACAACTTTCCATATGATATCTCCAACAACAATAAGAATGACTAATTAAATATTGATCATTTTTAGATATTTCCTAAGCAATTAAATATTAATCATCAGTAGTTATTGCCCAAACTTACCAAAAATGATATTATCAGGGACATAACAACCACTTGTCAAATTAAAAATATTATTAAACTTGAAAACATACTAGGAAAATTATCTTCTATGAATTCAGTAATAGTTATCCTCTCAATAAATTATATTATTAGAGGATTAGATGTGGTTTGTACTTTTCCTTGTTATGCTGACTCAACCAAAAAAATTGTTTATAGCATATACCCTTCCCCATTCTTTGTGTCCATAAACTTCCTTGTGAGTCTTTGGTATTAAATGCAAAGATAAATACCATCACACTAAAAGACCACCAAAAATTAATGTTAACATTTTGATAATACCGCACCAAAACTTACACGAGGATCTAAAAATATAGGGGTGGTATACTTTCAGACAACTCTTACTTTCCTAACTCATTCAGAATTTGATCAAGTGCATTCTCTAAAATGATTAAAATGAGGCCCCATTTTTGCAATATAGAAGATAAAATCTTAGATTTTAAGATATAATCAGGCTAACTAAGAATTTGCAAGCAAAAACTCGATGAAACAACATATAACTTAAGCAAAAAAAAAACATTGAATTTCAGCTCAAAGTGTATCAATGGGTAATATAAAGAGAATTTTGTTCCTTTCCACTAACTAAAATCAATAAATGTTATGAATTATTCAAATCTTTAATTGCACATTATTTCTAATAGATTGATCTTTCTGTCTATCTATGTAGAATATACATGATTGTCTACTAGCTTATGTTCTAATCAAATGATTTACCCATTGTTGATATTCAGTAGTACATACCAGGCTCTATAGATGTGAAAACATCTATGTGTGCTAGAATAGTACATTCCTTATATGAAATTAATTATTAATTTTATAAATCCAATATACACGTTCATCATTTCTAATGAATGGATCTTTTTGTATCCCTATGCAGATTACACATGACCGTTCAGGCTGAGACAATGGTATTCTCAATGTGTTCAATAATGAGATAGAAACAATGTTGTATTTAATACTAACTAGTTACATTATAATCAATGTATTTATACATTTTTTTACATTAATTATAATATAGGGAAATTAATTAATGTATTTTAATTACTAATTTGGTAAATATAATTGTAATACTCCAAAGATTTAAAACCTAGAATTTAATAAATAACCCTTATTTAGAATCATTTAACTTTTAAATTTATTTAATGGATTTTTAGGTATATAAAAATGGATATGAATATTTAATAAATTAAAATAAATATTTTATTATTTTATCATACTTATTTTATTTAAATAATTTTCCAAACCAATATTTTACTAAAATTACCCTATTAAACTAATATCTTAAAATTTAAATATATTAAATTATTAAATTAACTTATCTATCAAAAATATTAAATAACGTTAGTCTAAAATTAATTTTAATTTTATTTTCCCCCCTTTTATCTTTTCCTTTTTCCTTTTTCCTTTTTTTTTACCCTTTTCCTTCCTTTTTCCTTTCCTCCTTTTCCCTTTTTCTTCCTCTTCGGGCCGCTCAGCCTGCGTCCCTCCCTTTTCCTCCCACTGGGCCACTAGGCCTTTCTCCCTCTCCCTCGCGTCTAGCTCATTGCATGCCACGTCTCTCCCTTTTCATTTCTTTCTTTCCTTTCTCCCCCTATTGGGCTAACCCAATCTTCTTCTTTTCCCTCTCTCTCATGCGCTCAGGGCTAGCTCACTCTCATCTTTCCTTTCCTTACCCTACCGGCCTACAGCCCCTACTCACTTCTTCTTCCCTTCTACTTCCTCCTTCGATCGTCCTCCATGGTAGTGAAATACCCTAAAACCCTAATTTTAGAATATTTGGCCAAATAAGGATTTATTAGGAAAACTAATTAAATTATTTTATTAAAATAAAAGAGAATCAACTGAGGCAAATCAAAAAGAAAATAATAAATATTTTAATTAGGAAAATTTTGGGTATTTTGCTAATTAAAATAGAATTTAGGAAAAATCTTTCAAAAATCTCAAATTAGCCTAAAAAGGGAACTAAATATTATTTTATCAAAATATTATTATTTTTAAATATCCCAAAATACCAAAATGTTCCAAATACCCCAACCAACCTATTTTTCCTTTTCCTTTTTCTTTTCTCTTCTTTTTCTCCTTCTTTTCCCTTTTTCTTTCTTTCTCTCCTTTCTCCTTTCTTTCCCTTCTTCCCAGTTTGGGCTTGTCTCCCCCGCGGCCCAAGACCACCTCCTCATTTTTCTCTTTAGGTGTGGCCCAGGTCTATGCACCGTGTTTACTCTTATTTTTTCCCCAACCAATCAGTCCACTCCTTTTCTTTTCTTTCTTTTCTTTTTATCGGACAGACCGGTCCACTCCCCTCCCTCTTCTTCCTTCTTCTTCCTCCCCCGTCGCAACCTATAACTTCCCCTAACCTACACCATGATTCTTATCGTCGACCACATCTGCTGACCAGCCATCTTTTCCCTCTCTTCCCTGCTGATCCGCCTACCTTTTTAACCGAACCAACCATCCCCTCTTCTCGCGCGTCATTCTTTCTTCCTGGCTAATCACAGCCTGTTATGGCAGACATGTGCCAACTTGCCATCGCTGACTAGTGTGCCCTATCCTACTTACCCCTATTCTATCGTTTCCCTCTGACCTTATCCCCCTCCATTGGTCCTATAAATATCCCATAAGCAGCTTTGATCGAGCTTTTGATTTCACAACCCAAAAAATATCTCCTGTGGACAACTGCCCTATTAGACGTCCTCGTCGTTGCTGTCACCTAGCACCGCTGCTCGAGCCACCCATAGTACCACTCCCTGCATCACCCTCTATCAAACTATTCCACCCTTTGACCTCGATTTGCCTTGCATGAGCCACCTCGAACATGCAAAGTTTCCTTCCCGAGCAGTCACACTTCCACCCTCGCCGCCCTTCGCACCAGTGTTTACCACTACTCCCGCTGCAACCACCACCTCTTACACCTCCCAAAAATCCTTGCAAACCATCATTTGCCTCTCCCTACCCTCCTTTTCCCTTTCCTCCCTCTCCTCCTCCCTTTCTCCCTTTCCACCATTCTCAGCTTGGGCAACCTCAATCACCCTAACTTCCACCATCATTCCCCCTCTCCTATTCCCAACACCTAACTATCCTCCTTTTCTCCCTCTTTCCCCCCGTCGTGTACCACCACTAGTGCCACTAGTCACAACCAACCCTAAGTGGTACCCTAAACTCTCTTAACCCTTAAAACCTAATTATGCAAGCCTTATTCATTTTAATTGTATTACTACTACTACTACTACTACTATGAAGGGTTGAAACCCTATTTTACCATTATTTCAATTATCATTATCATTATCATTATCATTATCATTATTTTTATTAATTATTATTATTATGATGGTATTTGATAATTTTATTTGGTTAAGTTTTGTACCATCTCTAAATACCTAATTTGTGGCTTTTATGCCTTGTGAATGAGTTAGATGTCATCTCTAAACACCCAAATGGTGGCTCTAATACCTTGTGATGTGTTTAGTGTTTCTTCTTGGAAACACCCAATATGATTAAATAATGGATTTTAATTATCTTTGGTATTATAACCTAGAAACACTCAATTTGGTTATGTGTGGACTACTTGTGATTTATGATATCACTTGTAATATAGTTAATGGTTTAAGATTTCATTCGAGCCTTTTTCTCTTGCTCTTTAGGTAGCTGCTAGGAGTAGTTGTGTATGAGGTATACTAATGTAAGTTCCCTGGCACTTTGTATTCTCTTTCTTAGGTGGGTGTGGTATCGCAACCTTTTATCCCTTACAACGGGGATATTTAAGGTGTGGTTGGTGAGGTATCCTGGTACAATAGCCCTTGGTATACTTCAACCATGTGTGATAAGTGTGGTATCCTAATTTATGGTAGGTGCACTCGATGTATGGTGGGTATGGTATCCCTAAAGAAATCCCCTTTGATGTATCCTAACCTTGTGTGATAGGTGCGGTATCCCATTGTGATTATTTCTGCTTCCATGACTTTTTCTCATGGTGGTGAACTGTGTGTGGTCAAACGAACTATCTTATTAACTGGAAATTTTGTTGTCACTAAAGGTGGAATTCTAATATGGTTTATAATGTATGAATTGGATGTATTTCCTATCTTTTTATACTTGCATGATTTCTATGCAAGCATGCCATATTGTAGTTGAGATGTACTGGTATGATATCACCATGCTGTTATGTGACTTCAATATGCCACATGAGCCTCACCATGCTATAGGTAGTATATTTTATCAATTCTTCACCATATTGATACTGTAGTTGTGTGGTCACAGTGATGATTCAATTTTTTTGTTCGGAGAGTAGAGGACATATAGTAGGGTTATAACTCTTAGTTAGAGTATGCTAAGGGTGATGACGTGGTCCATTAGTGAGCTATTGGTTGGTGTTAGACGTTTATGATTATGCCTAGGAGTTAGGCTAACCGATTAAAAGTATTTTGCCCATTGCATTGGGATGTTTTATTATTTCCTATTATTTAAACTATTAGCTCGATTTATTATATTTGGTTTATTTTAGCTATAATATTGTTCTATCCTTTATTGTATTGTCACATTAAATTTATGAGCATGCATTATTTTGTTCCTTGTTCCATTTTGCCTTGCATCAGGAATGGATTAGGTGATGTTCACACCTCTCTCATAATTCATCTGGTGATAACATTTTTTATTTTTATTTTCAAATACTTCCACATAATTTCAAGCACAAAATTTTCTAGTTCAAAAATTGGGGGTGTTACAGGTTGGAATCAGAGCCTATGGTTTTAAATCCTAAAGTTATTTTACAAAAAAGAATTTCTTAGGTTTCATCTGAACTAGTAGAATCTGATTTAGTCTATGAAAAAGTGTTGGTTTGGGTTGGGAGTTGGCCTTAATTTTATAGAATAGGACTAACTTCTAGCCTTATGTACAATATGCTACCTTCATGTGTACTAATGGTGTGGTAAATATTTAATTCCTTTCTAAAGTGCCTTATATTCTTAGGTTTCGATGGTTGTAAATTAGTGTCTTGAGCTTTTCATTAAGATAGTTATAGCATTCATGGAGCAATAGATTTAGCATGAAGAGGCTCCACAGCCGCAGCTACACCCTCTTTTTTTGGTGTTGCCACTAGAGGATAGGCTTTGTCGGATTTATCTTCCTCGCCCTTCAGACTTTGAGGATCAAGCTAACCCAGATGTGTTGGAGAATCAGTTGAGGGATTTTGAGAAGATCTTTACAATCGGTGGGTTCCGAAAGAGTAGGCAAGTGGATATTAGGGTATTTCACCTACAGGGTCATGCTAATGAGTGGTGGAGAATCCAACAACTGAGGGGAGCCACTACAAACCAGTGAGAGACCTTCGTCAAGATGGTTAAGGCTTGATTCTATCCCACTCACCTAAGGATGGAAAAATATGATGAGTTCATGGCATTATGTTAGGGTTCATATTCAATGGAGGAGTACTATAGTCATTATTTGAACCCGGCCCACTTTGCTCCAGAGGTCGGTCAACTTAGGCAAGAGGATGAAGATACGTCAATTCAAGCTGGGGTTGAGTTTTAGGATTTAGGAGATGCTAATGGGGACTCATATATAGGACTTTTAGGCTTTGTATGATAAAGCATTGGAGTGATCGGTGATTGCTTAGGGTTACGACCTTGAAATGCTATAACGAATCCATACACTTGTGAAAATAGCACAACAAGTTTTTTGTGCCATTGTTGGGAACTTTGGCTAATTGATATTCTATAATTTATGATTTGGCTAGACTAAATACTTTAATTTCCCTTTTTCCTTTATCTTCTCTAGTTTATTGTTTGTTGTCCTCCCTTTTAGGAACCTTTTATGCAACGATCCTTTCGACTTGGGCACCTAGCTGAGCTAGACCCTGAGATCGAATGAACATTGACTGGATTTTAGAGGTGGATAAGTGAGACAAAAGCAAGCGTGAGTTCAGATACCATAGCTGAGACTGATAGAGAAGAGGAGTAACATCTATCTCTTAAAGAGTTTATATCTCCAAATGCATACGGGATGCAATCGAGCATCCAAAATCCAAACGTAGCTGCCAAAAATTTTGAGCTAAAACCTGCGTTGCTCAATATGATTAAGCAAAATCAATTGAATGGTAACCTAATGGAGGACCCTAACTTATACATTTCTATTTTTCTCGAGTATTGAGATAGCTTAAAGATGAATGGAGTGTTAGATGATGCGATCAAGCTTCAGTTATTTCCATTCTCGTTGTAGGATAAAGAAAGGGCCTAGTTACAACCACTTTTCCTTGGGTCTATTACCACTTAGGGTCAACTTTCTTGTGCCTTCCTTGACAAAAACTTTCTCCCATCTAAAACATTTCAATTAAGAAACCCTGTTACAAGTTTCAATCAAAAGGATGGAAAATTGCTCTATGATGCATGAGAGCGCTACAAAGACATGTTGTGAATGTACCCACATCATGGGTTAGAAGAATGGATGCTGGTCCACATGTTCTATAATGGCCTACATTACAACACCAGGTTGACTTTGGATGCAGCAACATGAGGCACTCTCATGAACAAAATCATACCGGAGGCCAAGAAACTAATTGATGATATGGCTCAGAATCATTACCAATGGCCAGGTGAGCGCTCTTTAACTAAGAAGGGTGGAAAATATTACGTTGGTACTCTGGATCACCTTTCTTTACGAGTTGATGCATTATTTCAATAAATTGATAAATTAAGTATTAACGCATTAACAACCTCCCCTGCTGTATGTGAGATTTGCGACATTATAGGACACTCATCTATTGAATGCCAATCAGTTACTCCTCCAACCCCTAAAGCAACCCTAGTAGACCATGTTAATTATGTCAATAAATTCAACCAAAAGGGAGATCCAGTTACCCTCACCTACAACCCAGGATGGTGAAACCATCTGAATTTATCCTATAAGAACCCACTGTAGAATCCTATTCCTCAATCAAACTTTAGGCCCCTAGGTTTCCAAAACCTTAGACCACCATTTCCTACCCCTATAAAGTCAAATCTCGAGTTAATGATGGAGAACTTCATAGTTTTTCAAACCAAACAAATCGAGGATTTGACGAATTTGGTTAAAGGCTTAAGCTCTAAGGTTGAATCCCTAGCCACCCTCAATAAAATGTTGGAAAATCAAATCATCTAAGTGGCATAACAGTCAGGATCTTCCTCTTGGCCCACTGGAATGCTTCTCGGGAAGCTAGTGACAAATCTTAAAGGGTCTGTTAATGTTATAACCATTCGAAGTGGGAAGGAGTTAGAAGGCCTTATTTCAAGTGAAAGAGGAGAGTAGAGGAGTCAAAGAGAAAGTGGAAAATAATAGAGAAGTCATGCATGTTGAGAATGAGACCACCTTAGGGAAAGATAATGAGGTAAAAAATAATGTCCCTCCATCACCATATAAACCTCCCTACCTTTCCCTCAATGACAAGTAAAAGCGAGATTAGAAAAAACAATTTGGAAGATTCGTTGAAATTTCAAAGAAATTGCAAATCAATATTCCATTTGTGGAAGCCATATCACAAATGCCTGCTTATGCTAAATTTTTAAAAGAAATTCTTTCTAATAAAATATGGTTAGAAGAGTATGAGACGATAGCCCTAACGCAGGAATGTAGTGATATTATTTAAAACAAGCTTCCACCTAAGCTCAAAGACCCCGACTCATTCTCTATTCCCTGTACTATCGGTGACATGTCCATTAACCGTGCACTTTGTGATATTAGAGCTAGTGTTAGTTTAATGCATTTTTTTGTTTGTAAGAAGATACATATGAGAGATTTGAAGCCTACCACAATCTACCTCCAATTAGTAGATCAATCGGTAAAACACCCAGTAGGTATATTAGAAGATGTACCTATCCAGGTTGGTAAGTTTGACATTCTGGTTGATTTTTTCAATTTAGAAATAGAGGAAGATGCAAAAATCCCCATTATTTTGGGAAGACCATCCTTGGCTACTATAGGAGCAGTTATAGATGTGAAGAATGGAAACCTCTCCCTTGACATTGAAGATGATAAAGTAGATCTTGATTTACCTCCTATAGTAAAATTTCCATTAATTGATGAAACTTATTATAGGATTGATACGGTGGATAGGATGATTCAAAAAGATATTGCTGATTTGATCTTAGATGATCTATTAGAGAAATATTTAACAAGATACGGAGTAATCCATCATGGTGATGTAGAAGTAGCTGCCTATGTTGCCTATGCTGCCATGCTTGGAGAAAAATGTGCCTACACAAAACAACCAAGTGTCGTGACCCCAATTGAAAGAGAATTACATAACTCATCATGTATAGAAAAAGCTACACCTAAGGTAGAGACTAAACCTCTCCCTTCCTCTCCTAGGTATGAATTTCTAGACTCCAATGGTGAATACCATGTCATTGTAAATGCTAGCCTAAATAACAAAGAAGTTGAAAATTTACTTAAAGTCCTTAGGCTGCACAAAGATGCCATAGGTTATTCCATTGAAGACATGAAAGGCATAAATCCTTCATTTTGCATGCATTGCATTTTACTAGAAGGACATAAATCCTCCATTGAGCATCAAAGACAATTGAACCTAAACATGAAGGAGGTCATAAAAAAGGAAGTGATTAAGTTCCTAGATGTAGAAATCATTTACCCTATCTCAAATAGTGAGTGGGTAAGCCCAATTTAGGTTTTACCTAAGAAAGGGAGCATGACTGTCATAAGAAATGAGCAAAACAAACTAATCCCCACAAGAACAGTCACCATGTGGCATATGTGCATTGACTATAGAAATTTGAATAAATCTACCCAAAATGATCACTTCCCCCTTCCTTTTATCGATCAGATGCTGGAAAGGCTAGTTGGGTATTCTTATTTCTATTATCTAGATGGGAATTTGGAATTCTTTAAAATCCCTATCCACCCAAGTGATCAAGAAAAAACAACATTTAAATGCCCATATGGTACTTTTACTTAAAGGAGAATGCCATTTGGTTTGTATAATGCCCACAACCACTTTTCAACATTGTAAGATGTCCATATTCTCAAATTTTATCAAAAATATTATGGATGTGTTTATGGATGACTTCTCTGTTTATGGCACCATCTTTGATGATTGGCTCGATAATCTTGATAAGGTCCTAAAAAGATGTAAAGAAGTGAACCTTGTTCTTAACTAGGAAAAGTGTCATTTTATGTTATAAGAGCGCATTATTCTAGGTCACTTAATCTCTAATAGGGAGATTGAAGTTGATAAGGCAAAAAATGACATCATTGCTAAAATGGCTCCCCCAACCAATGTCAAAGGTGTTAGGAGTTTTCTAAGCTATGCTGAATTCTATAGGCAGTTCATAAAAGATTTCTCCAAAATTGCTTAGCCTCTAACCCACCTCTTCTTCAAGGATACCCCTTTTGCATTTGATCAATCTTTTTGAATGCTTTTAGCACGTTAAAGGAAGCATTGACCACTGCCACAGTAATGATACCCCCCGAGTGGAGCCTTCCTTTTGAGGTAGTATGTGATGCCAATGATTATGCTATTAGCTCTATTCTTTGGAAAAGGAAAGATGGGAAAGTGTATGCCATATACTATGCCAGTATGACTTTGGATGATACAAAAATGAATTACGCCACAAATGAAAAGGAACTCCTAGCTGTGGTGTTCTCCTTAGATAAATACATGTCTTATCTTGTTAGATCAAGGGTTATTATGTTCATTGATCATACAACTCTTAGGCATCTCTTAGCAAAGAAAGATGCGAAACCAATATTTATTAGATAGATCCTCCTCTTGCAAGAGTTTAATTTGGAGATTAAAGACAATAAGGGTACTGAAAATGTAATGTCGGATCACCTTTCTAGGCTGAGGCAAGAGATGCATGAAGAAGATAAGGATGAATACCCGATTGATGATTCATTCCCTAATGAAAATCTCTTTCACCTTGAGAGCCTCCAAGCCCTATTGATGGAAACCGGTTAGGGTTTCGCAAAGGATCGAAGATTTTAATCGAGCGCAACATTCGATTTCCGCCGGTACAGCCTAAGGAAAACTTTCCAAAGGAAGACCCACAATTTCAGAAGCACAATTGATTCAATGGCAACTGAATTTAGAAGGTGAATGATCAAGATCGATCGAGATGAGAACGAGACAGAAGCAAAGAGAAGCGAATGAGAGAATTGCCCAGAGAGAGAAGAAGTCGAGAGAGATCGAGAGAGAGAAATATCACTGAACTTTATTTCTGTCAAAATTGTATATGTCTATGCGTATTACAGAGTATCCCCCTATTTATATGTACACGGCAACCGTATATGATACACAATACATACGAACGACACGGCCTGTTATGGACGGGCGATACAAATCTGTTTGGGCCAAGTAATACAGCGTCGAACAGCCCAAAGCCAAACACACCAAAACGTAGAGTGTGCCGACCCACCCAAAATACAGCTAACATAAAAATGACCAAATAATACCATCAAGCTTAAGGCTTAATTTCCCATCAGCTACAACACTATAGCTAACCATGGTCATTAAGGATTGATTAATCCACAATCCAGCTAGTCCAATTTAAGGACCGGGTGGCGGATTATACAACCGTCCTAATTCCCATTAGCCCAATTCGACCGGCGAATGCATCATATGGGATTACAAAAATATTTAAGAAAAATTACATAATCTGTAAACTCCAACATATTCTGCACTGCTCAGCAATTATGTCCAAGTACACAAACTCCATATGCTGCAATATTATCCTATTAATTCAACAAATAAGATAAACAATTGTAAGTAATTAATTCACAACAATTTTCAAAATTATTTAAATATAAATTCATAGGATTCACATCATTCCCCTCTTCTTGGAAAGGTTTCGCCTCTGAAACCTGAACAAGTCCCAGAAATGGACTAAGGTCTGCCACATTGAAAGAATTACTCACACTTCCAAACTTAACAGGTAAATCAATTTTATAAGTATTATCATTAATTTTCTCTAATACAGTAAATGGTCCATCCCCTCTAGGATCCAATTTTGACTTTCTAAAATTTGGAAACCTTTCTTTCCTTAAATGAACCCAAACTAAATCCCCAGGTTTAAAAATCATTTTCCTCCTTCTTTTATTAGCATGTTCAGCCATCTGTTGTACCTTCTTATTAATTTGTTGTCTTACAGTCTCATGTAATTTTTTTATACTGTTAGCTCTAGATTCAGCATCAAAATTTTGCAAGTCAGTATGAGGTAAAGGACTCAAATCTAATGGAGTTAATGGATTAAAACCATACACAATCTCAAATGGAGTTTTATTAGTTGTAGAATGTAAAGTCCTATTATAAGCAAATTCTACTTGAGGTAAAACATACTCCCATTGTTTAAGATTCTTTCCAAGGACAACCCTCAACATGTTTCCCAAAGTTCTATTAACCACCTCAGTTTGACCATCAGTTTGAGGGTGACAAGTTGTAGAAAATAACAATTTAGTCCCTAACTTACCCCACAAAACTTTCCAAAAATGGCTTAAAAACTTAACATCCCTATCTGAAACTATAGTCTTAGGAATTCCATGCAACTTAACCACATTAGAAAAAAATAATTCAGCCACTGCACAGCATCATTTGTTTAATTACATGGTATAAAATGAGCCATTTTACTGAACCTATCTACCACAAACATTATTGAATCCTTAGCTCTATTAGTCCTAGGTAATCCTAAAACAAAATCCAGAGATACATCAACCCAAGGATGATTAGATACAGGCAAGGGGGTATATAATCCAAAAGGTTTTGAAGTAGTTTTTGCCTGTCTACATTTAATGCAATTAACACAATGTTTCAAAACATCCCTTTTCATGTGTGGCCAATAAAAATGTTCAGCTAAAACATCTAAAGTTTTCTGAGTTCCTAAATGTGCCATTAATCCACCACTATGTGCTTCTTGAATTAATAATTCTCTATAAGAGCATGCAGGAACACATAACCTATTTTCCCTAAATAAGTATCCTTCATTAATAAAATATTTTCCTTGAGAAGATATTTCACACCTTTGATATATTTCTTTAAAATCATTATCCTCTAGATATAATAGCTTAATACTAGAAAATCCTAATAAAGTAGTATCTGCAGCATTCAATAAAGCATATCTCCTAGATAAAGCATCTGCAACTATGTTATCACTACCTTTCTTATATTTGATTATGTAAGGAAAGCTTTCAATGAATTCTATCCATCTACCTTGTCTCCTATTTAACTTTGACTGATTCTTTAAATACTTAATAGCCTCTTGATCTGTATTAACTACAAATTCTCTATGCCACAAATAATGTTGCCATACCTCCAAGGCCCATACTAAAGCATACAGTTCTTTTTCATATGTAGGATAATTCAATGTACTACCATTTAATTTTTCACTAAAATAAGCCACTGGTTTTCCTTCTTGAGAAAGTACAGCCCCTATTCCTAACCCTGAAGCATCACAATCTAATTCAAACATTTTTTCAAAGTCAGGAAGACTCAAAACAGGTGCTTGGGTCAACTTATTCTTAAGTGTCTCAAAAGATTGCTGTTGTTCTAATCCCCAAATAAACCCATTATCCTTTTTTGTTATGGCAGTCAAAGGAGCAGCTATAGTACTAAAGTTTCTCACAAATCTTCTATAAAAAGAACACAGTCCATGAAAACTTCTTACTTCAGTTACACTTTTTGGCACAGGCCACTCTTGAATAGCCTTAACCTTTTCTTCATCTACAGACACACCTTCTTTTCCTACCACAAATCCTAAGAAAACCACACTTTCCAAACAAAATCTAGACTTAGCTAAATTAGCATAAAATTGTTCTGCTTTAAACACATTCAAGACAGTCCTTAAGTGTTCCAAGTGTTCCTCTAAGGATTTACTGTATATAAGTATATCATCAAAATAAACAACCACAAATTTCCCAATAAATTCCCTTAATACATGGTTCATAAGTCTCATAAAAGTACTAGGAGCATTTGACAACCCAAAAGGCATCACTAACCATTCATATAATCCAAAGTTTGTCTTAAAAGCTGTTTTCCACTCATCTCCTGGTTTCATCCTAATTTGATGATATCCACTCTTTAAATCTATTTTAGAAAATATAACAGCACCATACAAGTGATCCAGCATCTCATCCAGCCTAGGAATTGGATACCTATATTTAATAGTTATCTTATTCACTGCCCTGCTATCCACACACATTCTCTAACTACCATCCTTTTTAGGCACTAGTAATACAGGTACTGCACAAGGACTCATAAACTCTTTAATATATCCTTTACTTAACAATTCTGATACTTGTCTTTTTAATTCCTTAACCTCTTCAGGATTTGCCCTATAAGCTGGTCTGTTTGGTATAACAGCTCCTGGAATAAAGTCTATTTGATGTTCTATTCCCCTTAATGGAGGTAATCCACTAGGTATATCCTCAGGAAATAATTCACTATATTCTTCCAATAACATTCTCACTATACTAGGAACTTCTTCAAGTGTTCCTTTCTGACACTCATAGCAGTCCTTAAAAACCATCAAGTATACATTAGCATTTCTTTTTATTGCCTTTCCTACATCCTTACCTTTAGCATAAAATCCAAAAGTTCCTTTCATGTCCTTTGTACTAAGATCATTTCCCAAATTAGACTTAGATAACTCCTTATAATCAGATTTAATTTTGGTTTGATCCTCAAATATTTCCTTAGGAGTCATAGGTGCTAAAACAATCTTCCTATCATCCTTCTGTACTGTATACCTATTCTTATAACCATCATGTACTACCCTTCTATCATATTGCCAAGGCCTACCCAATAACAAGTGAGCAGCATGCATAGGAACTATATCACATAAAACAGAATCCTCATATTTTCCTAATTTTAAATTCACTAAAACCTGTTGACTCACCTTAACATCTCCCAACTCATTAAGCCATTGCAATCTATATGGTTTTGGATGTTTAGTAGTGGTTAATCCTAATTTAGATACCAATAGGGTACTAGCAGCATTAATACAACTACCACTATCTATAGCCATGTTAAAACACTTATCATCAATTAAACATCGAGTATGGAATATATTTTCTCTTTGTAAAGCATTGGAATCAGGTAATTTATTACTATTTAAAGCTCTTCTAACCACAAAAAGATCCCTACTCACTAGTAATTCTATTTCATCTTCTAGGTCACTATCATCCTTTCCTATTACATTAGCCCCTTCTTCTTCTTCTTCAGATTCAGATTCAGATTCTACTTCCCCAGATTCTCTAATCAAAATAGTTCTCTTGTTAGGGCATTCAGAAGCTATATGACCTAAACCTCCACATCTAAAACATTTAATATCCCTAGTCCTGTTTGACCCATTTACAGGATTTGCCATCACATTCCTGCCCCTTTCAGGTTTCTGTCCTGTCTTAACTTCATTGTTTCTTCCCTTTAACTCTACCTTACTATTATTCTTCCAGTTTCCAGAGGTATTTCCCCCAAAATTTCTCCTCATAGTAGTCTTAAACCCAATCCCAAGGGTTTTATATTGCCTAGATTTCCTCAATTGAATCTCTATCTTAGTAGCTATATTTACCATTTCAGTTAATGTTCCACAAGGATACAGTTCTACCTTATCAGCTATCTCTGAATTTAACCCACTCAGAAATCTAGCCATAGTAGCATCATCATCCTCAATAACTCCGGTCTTAATAATCAAAACTTCTAACTCTTTATAATAGTCATCTACTGATCTCACTCCCTGACTAATAGTTTGCAACCTTTTATGCAATTCTCTATAATAGTAACTTGGTACAAATCTCTTTCTCATTAAAGTCTTAAACTCTGCCCAAGTCTGTATAGCAGGTTCCCCACACCTACGTCTAGTTAACACCAAATTATGATACCAAGAAGACGCATACTCAGTAAACTCCACTACAGCCACTTTAATTTTCTTTTCCTCAGAATAATTGTGACACTCAAATACCAATTCTATTTTTCTTTCCCATTCAAAATAGTAATCAGGGTCATTCCTTCCATTGAACCCTGGTATGCTAAGCTTAAGATTATTTAAATTCCTATCTATGAATTCTAATTCCCTATCCTACCTATTGTTCTGTCTAGGCATCCTATCACTATTATGGGATAGTTGATCTTCTAACTCCTCTAGATTAGCTACAGGTGGAATTCTAATCCTAGGATCCATTGGAGCCCTACCTAAAACTCCTGCTTGATTAGTTTCAATTCTGTTATTTTGCAATTCATTAAGTCTTACTTCCTATTCCCCTAATCTTTGTTCTAGGTTAGCAGATAAAACAGCAAATTGTGCAGTCATTTGTTCTTAAAAAGTCCTAAGGGTTTCTAGAAGGTCATTGCTAGACACAGATTGATTCACTGACTGACCATTATTAGACATGATGAATTTCAACAGTAATTAACAATTAATCACAGCAATAAGTTTAATCACAGAAGCAACTTATCCAAAATTCTCAGATTACAGACACACAAAATGCCGAAAGAAATATGGTCGCACAATTATTAACAGTAATAACAACAGTAGAAATTTACCAGAATGACTCACTGCCTATGATAATTGACAAGACTAATTCAACAATACGAAATAAGTAAGAGGGAACGATATTACCGCGTCTGCTTAAGCAATCCGTTTAATTATTTAAGTGGCCCCTCTTCTTGGAACCAAGATAGTTCGCCGGTTGTGACTTCAACCTATATACTTATTAACAAACAGATAATTTGTCGAAAATTGGAAATTAAGTATAGCAGATAGTAGTATTAACAAAGGAATTTACAAATCGAAGTTACCAACAACAGTTGGTCGCATTGTCAGTCAAGATTCAGATTCTTGACCAAACCCTAGGTCAATTAGGGTTTTCTTCTTCAAACTTTCGAAATAGTGGAAAAAAATGCTTTAATCGTCGGTTTGAAAGTGATAAGAATCGATACTGAGTTCGTCGCTGCAAAACCCTAAAATTTCACAACTCAAACTAGGGTTAGCGAAAAACAGAAATCGAATCAGCAAAAATAAAGAAAATTTAACCAGTAATACAGAAACTACGAGCACTCTAAAAAAAATCGAGGCTCTGATACCAAATGATGGAAACTGGTTAGGGTTTCGCAAAGGATCGAAGATTTTAATCGAGCGCAACATTCGATTTCCGCCGGTACAGCCTAAGGAAAACTTTCCAAAGGAAGACCCACAATTTCAGAAGCACAATTGATTCAATGGCAACTGAATTTAGAAGGTGAATGATCAAGATCGATCGAGATGAGAACGAGACAGAAGCAAAGAGAAGCGAATGAGAGAATCGCCCAGAGAGAGAAGAAGTCGAGAGAGATCGAGAGAGAGAAATATCACTGAACTTTATTTCTGTCAAAATTGTATATGTCTATGCGTATTACAGAGTATCCCCCTATTTATATGTACACGGCAACCGTATATGATACACAATACATACGAACGATACGGCCTGTTATGGACGGGCGATACAAATCTGTTTGGGCCAAGTAATACAGCGTCGAACAGCCCAAAGCCAAACACACCAAAACGTAGAGTGTGCCGACCCACCCAAAATACAGCCAACATAAAAATGACCAAATAATACCATCAAGCTTAAGGCTTAATTTCCCATCAGCTACAACACTATAGCTAACCATGGTCATTAAGGATTGATTAATCCACAATCCAGCTAGTCCAATTTAAGGACCGAGTGGCGGATTATACAACCGTCCTAATTCCCATTAGCCCAATTCGACCGGCGAATGCATCATATGGGATTACAAAAATATTTAAGAAAAATTACATAATCTGTAAACTCCAACATATTCTGCACTGCTCAGCAATTATGTCCAAGTACACAGACTCCATATGCTACAATATTATCCTATTAATTCAACAAATAAGATAAACAATTGTAAGTAATTAATTCACAACAATTTTCAAAATTATTTAAATATAAATTCATAGGATTCACATCACCTATGGTTTGTGGTTTTTGTCAATTATATTGTTTACGGGGTGTTATCTAAAGACATATCTTATCAATAGTGTAATAAATTCCTTTTTGATGTCAAACATTATTTCTAGGATGATCCTTGTCTTTACAAGCATTGTGTAGATGAAGTTTTTTTTGCAATGCATTCCAAAATATGACATTTTGGATATCATTGTCCATTATCATTCATCACCATATGGAGGTCATGCTAGCACCTCTAAAATAGCTACAAGAGTACTTCTCACATGATTTTATTGACTAATGTGATCGCTGCCAAAGAATCAGGAATATCTCAAGACAGAATGAGATGCCTCTAAATAACATCTTTGAGGTAAATTTATTCGATGTGTGGGGGATTGATTTCATGGGACATTTTCCTTCATCTCAGAACAACAAATACATACTGGTCATAGTAGATTATGTTTTAAAATGGGCAAAGGCATTAACAACTCTAATGAAGGATGTGGAGGTAGTCATTAAACTATTTCAAAAGGTTGTTTTCTACCATTTTGGAATTCCAAGGGCTATGATCAATGATGGGGGATCCCACTTTGCCAACAAGGTCTTAAGCAAGCTCATGAGGAAATATGGCATAGCTCACAAAATGGATACACCATATCATCTCAAACGAGTGGTCAAGTGGAGATCACGAATAGAGAAATAAAAAGGGATTTTGGAAAACACTATATCCAAGTCAAGGAAAGATTGGTCCTACCGGCTAGATGACATTCTTTAGGCCTACTAGACAGCTTATAAGACTCCTATCGGCACAACATCATTTCTTATGGTATATAGAAAATCATGTCATCTGCCTATTGAGGTCGAATACAAGCTATATTGGGCCATAAAAACTATTCATCTAGGTCTGAAGGAAGCAGGAGAGCTGAGAATGCTTCAACTCAATGAGCTCAATGAGTTGCGGTTGGATGCTTATAAAAATGCCAAAATATATAAAGAAAGAAGGAAGAGGTAGCATGACAAATGTATTCTCTAAAAAGAATTTAAGGAGGGAGAGATGGTACTCCTATTCAACTTCCATCTAAATTTTTTTCCTAGAAAGCTACACTCAAGGTATTTTGGTTCATTCCAAGTGTGTAAGGTATATCCTTTTGGGGTAGTTGAAGTTCGGAGTGAATATATAGGAGGTTTCAAAGTCAATGGGCAATGTCTAAAACATTATGTTACTGGATCTCTAATTTAAAAGTTGGGCTCTTCCACCCTTCTTGAGATGCCATCCATTTGAAGACCATAGTGGTCGAGCTAATGACCCTAAACAAGCGCTTCATAAGAGGCAACCCATGCTTTATGTTTTCCTTTGTTATGTTTCTTTTATTTTGTGTGTTTCTTTTGTTTTGTGTTTTCCTCCTTTTCTTTTTTTTTCCTTTGTTTTCTCTCTTTATTGTAATGTTTTGGTAGGAATGATTGATTATCCAAGATATCTGATGGATAATATGAGGTTGTAAAGCACTCCTTGTAGAAAAGGAGCAAGAAAAATGAAGAATATAGGGTTGCACGGCCTAAACACGGTCTATTGCACGACTGTGCATAACCTTGTTACTAGAAAATGGAAAAACCCGACAGCAAAAATTTTGCACGGTCCAGTCGTACCAATCCGTAAATTATTACGTCGATACCAAAATTTTTACATCATCTGCCTGTGTAAATGATGCACACCTGTGACCATTCCTTTCCTTCTCTCACAATCACACTCTTCCATTATCAAACCTTAGCCCTCCCTAACTAACACACACCTCCTCTTTCCTCCCAAATCTACGTCAAAACACCACCTTTGTCGTCGTTTCACCTCCACCACCCAACACTCAACAGTTAGCACTTTGCACAATTTGGTAATGCAGCCTTTGCATAACCTGTTTTCCTACCTCTCAATCGTGTAGATTGCTGCACCCCCGCACCCTGCACACCACCATTTCACCAACCATTTCACTTGCATGACCTCCCATCCCACCACCATTTCCACTACCTCACAACCCCTTAATATACACATCCACCACCTCTACAACAACCTGCCACCATACCCCTATTTCAACTATATAACACACCATACCATATACATTTTACCTATGCACTCCTACACCACCTACTAGTGCACCAACACACACCACTCTTTCCTCTCATTATTTCTGCACCTATTGCACACATGAGCATCTCTCTCAATTTGCTTTTTCATTTACTAATTCCATCCATTATAATTTTAGTTCTTCTATCATTCTTGCCATAATTCCATTTTATATCTTCCAATCCCAATTATGGTGTGTGGTCTACCCGATCTATTCTATAACACTTTGTTTTTGTAGATAGACAACAATAATGGCCCTGAAGAAATGATCAAAATCAAACCAAGAGGAAGGTGAGTCCTCCTAATTGCAGCCACACCAATCAAATGGCTGAGGTAAGGCTGCAAATACACAACCCTCCAATCCTTACTATATTATCTTTGATGACCTCGATGACAAGGAACTTTATGAGGGGCTAGTGTCTTGAAATATTACACCATCTTGATTTGTTAATTAGGATTGTCTTGAGGCATTAGGGGTTAAAGAGGATTTTTTGTATTTTCTCTTTTGTAGGGGTATATACCGTTTCTTTTTGAATGCATAGTAAGGGACTCACTCTTAAGTTCCTTAGTTCATTTTTTGTTATCGTATCGATGAGACCATCATTTTTAAACTCTTCAATCAGACTTGCCAAATGTCTTTGTCTAGTTTTTCATCCTTGCTTCGTCTATACTCTTTTGATCGACGACTTTCTAAGGGCCCACAAATGTGGGATCCTCAAGAATTCTAGAGAGAAATTGCCTTACCAAAGAGGGGTTGTCCTCCTAAGCCATATAGCAGAAATCACGTGAAGGACACGCTTATTTACACTCTGGATCTACGTTATGTCCAACAAATTTTGGCGGCCTCAATTTTTGGCCGGGGGGAAAGCTAGAGCAATGTACTTAAGTTAGATATTTTCACTTTGCGTTGTATGCTCTGAGATGATGCCCTCGATATAGGGTATTATCTTGTTGATCATCTTAGTACTGTGAGCACCAACCTCACCAGTGATATCATCGTAGGTGGTATCATAACATACATTTCCACTAGGCTCAATGATAGTTTGGATGACATCCCTATAGATTTTCCACCAACCTACCTTGTGCTAGTGACCTGCACAAATATGAAGTTAATTGTACAGGATCAGCATCATTACAAATTATATTATAACTAGGAGGTGTGGTACTCGTTGCCTAACCCAAATTTCACCACTCTCATTGGGAATGGTCGCACCAACTAGTTACTTTCTCCTAATATGCCATGCCCAGGTCAGACGATGCCCCTCTCTCGGACGATCACCTTGACATCCCAAAAGAAGAGCATCATTTACCACTGTTTACTCTCCCAATTCCTCCTTCTTTTGGTGCCAATTCCAGCCCTTCTTCCTCTGGCACTTATTGGGATGCATGCTTCCAACATATTGATGACCGATTCAATATGTTGGATGCTCAAGTTGCTAGTCTTAGGTAAGTTGTTGCTCCCATAGACCAAATGAACACCATGAGACATCAAATGTATCAAAGGCATTTTGATCATGGCTATCCTTCTCCACCACCGCCCTAGTGATTATATTTTCACTCCCCTAGTTCCTCGCTTCCACATTGTGGACAATGTGGTATTTAAGAATGGGGGAGTCATTTCTTTTTTGCCTTTACCATTGCTTGTTTTGTTCCTTCCTTTTTTCTTGCCTTTTCTTTCATTTTCTGTTATATGTTGCTTGTGTTGCTGCCTTTTGTTTTCTTGCTTTTCCTGTTCTTTCTTTTTCTGCTTTGTGCTTTTTTTTTTGCGAAATGAAAGCCTATCATGACCATATGATAGAATATTCTACATAACCTTGATCATACAGTAGCAAAACCCATAAATTGTGAGCTATTACAATCGATATATTTGAAAATTGCTTATAGTGCAGACCCCTCAAGTGATAGACTCTCAAACCACTTATTATTATAACACTATAACGATTTATCTTTGTAGACTTACGCATCAAGACTAAGACTTAGGAAACAAGGCTCGTAACAAAAAACCAGTGAGACTTTGAGCTTTAGAGACTGTCCACCTTTTATACAATTTTACTTTTTCTAACTATGTGTTCTCTTCTCTAATATGAGAAACTAGAACTTTCATACACTCTCTTTAAAACTACATAAGACTTATGCATGCATTAGTGTGATGGAGGTATGTGTTTTCTTTGATATCTACTTTAGCCATAAGCTACCAAATAACATTAGTTTTCCTTTTGTTCAACCCCTTTGGCCTTAAGGCTTTTCTTTCATTTACCTACCTAATAGCTATATTCCCAAGTAACTACCCTACCTTGGTACGAAAAATAGGGAGTGGTAGCTAATGGATTTAATTATGGTAGATAAGGCAAAAAGACATGCATGGGGGTTTTCATAAAAAAAATTGTATATATATTTCCGTTTATATCTTCTTCTTCTTATTTGAAAAAAAAAAGAGAACAAAAAGAGGAGCCTTGGTGTGTAAGTAAGAGTGATTAGAGAGTTTCCAATTCCGATATGGATTTGTAGTTACTGCTCTATTGGTTTTCTGACCCATAGCTACATTCCCATATCTATCCTACTTCTCACCCTAGCCCTGTTACAACCCTTTGAAGACCACTTGATTTTTGTAATATGTAATTTCTTTAGGTGGTGAAGAAAGAAGAGTTTATGCAAGCATATGGTCGATCAACATTAGATAGGAGACTATTGAGTGACATTATTATCCCTACAAACACACATGAGAATATAGTGTCCACACTTCACTAAAGAGAGTAAGTATATGGCCTTGTTTAACCTCTATTTCATTAGGATGGAATTTTCACAACCCTAAACTGCCTTAAAGTGTTATGATAATTCTGATTTGTGCGTCCCCACTATAAGGTTGTCTTACTTTATTTTTTATTCTACTATTACCGCTCATAGTATGGGTCGAACTAAACATTGTATGCCTTATTTATGACATTGATCCTATCATCTGGGGCTTTGTTATCATTCCACTCTTTCCGTTGTTCTATGTTTTTGTGTTTTCTTGGGGACAAGCAAAGATTAACCATGCGAGAGTTGATAAAGTGAATATTTCCTATAATTTTACCTCTCTTTACCTTGTCTTTGGGACTTCATTTAACCTCTTTTACATATTTTGCTATGGTTCTAGTCTATTATTTGCACTACTACTTTCTTGAGCTTTGTGTTGCAGGAATTCCTACAAAACACCAAATCTAAGAAAGAATTACTTATTTTTGGAGTAAAGGACCTAGCATGGAAAGCTTTGGAGGAGAGTACATCAACCCAACATGTTTATGGAAGTATATTGAAGCTAAAAGAGCCAAAGATGTGCCAAGAAAGCCCTACGAAGCATGGAAAGGGAGCCGCACGGTCAACTGCACACCTAACTACACAACTGTGTAGCATTCCCCTATTAATATCAAAGAAAATGAAATAACATGGCTAGGTAGTGCATGGATCGCATAGCCGTGCGGAATTCTAAGCTGAAAAGTTTAGGCTTAAAATATTGCACTATTATTTTTTGCCACACCTACACGGTCGTGCAAGATCCTAAATTCCAAAATGCCGAGAGTTAAGAAAATACACGGTCGTACATCGATGGTCTTCCCCACAATTTACGTGCACAACATGGTTGGTGTGATGGGATTTTTCGTGTCACACCTCGAGGACTTCTTAAGGAGAGAGAGAGAGAGGAGGTTTTAGGAGAGAATTAGACCCCTCATTACTGAGCTTTAGCTTTATGTAATTTTTTGTTCCATTAGTTTTTATTTTTTTAGAGATTTAAGTATGTAATTCATGTATGATCGACTTGGAATCAACATTGTTCTCTTCTGTATTATGGTTAATTCAATCTAATTCTTCTTCTTTGTATCATTGTATTATTATCATGATTATCATGCTATTTATTTCATTAATTTCATTTGAAGATATGAGTGAATAATCTCCTTTCTAGGATTGAACTAGGTAACGTTTTAGTGATCAATATGATGAATTGAAGTATTATGTCGTATGTTTGATTCATTTATACTATTGCATATACTAGATTTAATTGTTGTAAAGTGGATTTGATGAAATCCAACCTCTTTAGATATAATCTACAACTAAAAGGCTGAGATTATTATCGGAAAATAGCATGTATATGGGAATTTAAGCAATCACGAATGTGAATGTTTAATTCTTAGGGACTTTAGAATTGGTGACACTTAATGGGTTTGGTTTAATTTGTGAGTCAAAAAGTAGTTAGAAAATTAGATTAAATACATTATTAGACCTTGAAAGAGGATAATGAATATTATATGACCAATTGTCCATAGTTAGCAAAGTAATCTATGACATAAACATTGCTTCATTATTGATTATTAATTCAGAGACCGAATTTCAATCCTAGGTTTCACTCTTATTGTTTAGAATTTGCAATTAGAAAGGTTTGTATAGATTTAGATAGTTAAAATAGTAATGTTTATGGGATATGACCAATAGCAAAGAATTTGCAAAGAATAATTCTTTTTATCCAATAGCATACCTCAATTTATATAGATTTAGATAGTTAAAATAGTAAAGAGGTGTACTCAATTACGAAATCTCTATGGGATATGACCATGAAATGCTATAACGAATCTGTGCACTTATGGAAATAGCACAACAAATATCGTAGGCTGTCAAAACCTATACAAAAATCAACTTTATTCTCCAAATTAATTAAATATGTAAAATGGTTATGCATTAAGCATATAATTAAAATTAATATAAATAACCTCATATATTATTAAAACTAATGAAAAAATTTAAAGTAAAAGGGTATTAAATATGTAAAAATATCCATTCATCATGTGTAATAAGTAAGTGCGGTATCTCATTACCTATAAAAGAGAATAGCCACTAAACCTTATCATCAAGGTTATTGTCTAACTCATATAAATTATAAAACATGTATATTCTATAGCCAAATTAATCGTAAATACTTTATATCATACCTTAATTAATTATGTAAAGATAACAACATATCCACATAAGATACAAGTTAGAAGCATGTAAATGTTTTTTAGTTACTCACCATTCTACACGAATCCCTCTAATAAGGCTGCTCAACCTTAATGACCTATTACTAACCTTCTTCTATGTAGTAAAATTCTAGCACATTTCTAAGTTATCATATCTATACTTTATCATTCAGCAAAGTATCCTTAAGAATTTACATGCTATACAAAAGTATATTAAAAGTTATATTATTATTATTATTATTATTATTATTATTATTATTATTATTATTATTATTATTATTATTATTATTATTATTATTATTATTATTATTATTAAACTAACATATCACCACCACCGCCGCCGCCACCATTATTATTATTATTATTATTATTATTATTATTATTATCACCAAGATAATATCCTTTTATAAATAAATTATGCCATGCATCTTTGATTATCCATTTTTATCTCCTTTTTCTTTTTGGGTTTTAATTTCTTTTTATTCTATGCTAATATTAGCCATGAATAGAGGCAAACCCACAGCATACAAGTAACATTTTATTATTAACATATTAACTTTTATGAAATGTTTTTCAACAACTAATTATACCAACATGCATGCATATATTTATTATTATTATTTAAATAATTTAGAGGCATCAAACCATAGAGAGGGAGAGACCCAACCTATAGAAAAAAAATATAGCAACAAAGGTGAACCTATACTATACAAGCAAGATCAAACCTAAGACCAATCTATATATCGTGCATGCATATATGTATATTTCAAGAAGGGAAGATCAAGTACCTAGCTAAATGCAAGATCATTGGTGGAGTAATAAACTAACAATAACGGCGGACTAAGAGATGAGAACAACTACAGAACAAGAGAAGAGAGGGATAGTGATAAAGCAAGAGATAAATGGAAATGGATCAAGAGGAGACTATGGTGGTGACATAAAAGAGAAAAAGAGGAAGAAGATGAGTAGCTAAATACGACAGATCAATGGTGAGAGTCCTACTGTTTTGCGTTAAGTTGAGAGTCATATAAAGGAATAGGAGGATGAGGATGAGGATCATTGACTATCACTGAGAGTGCAAATTTTCTACATCTGATTAAGCAACACCAACCTAGAGTGAGAGTAAGAGAGACTATGAAAATATAAAGCAAGATGAATCAATAGGCAAAAAAACAAGAGACGACTATTATCTTGCTTTGGAGTTTTGATAATGGCTTATAGCATAACCGTTATTAAAAAATTATTTTAAAAATATTTATGCTATAAACCCTTATCAAAATTGTAAAAAAAAATTCAATGAAATGTGTATATAATGGTTTCCTATATAAATATTAATTTTACTTGCATATTAAATGTAAGATATATATGTTTTGATGTTTTAATATTGGTTTTCATATAAAAACATTATTAAAACCTACTCTGTATTCTTGCACATAATTTCTTATGCATTTATGAATGGTTTCCAAATAAATCATCATTTATATGTCATTAGTAACTATAGTAGTGTGTGGCACTAACACCTATTATTTTAAGATTATGCTTATGCTAATTAAAATATTTAAGCACTAAATTTGGGATGTTATAGATTGATAATGAACATTTTTAATATCCTTTATTCTCGCCATATATTCTTGATCTTTAAAACCTTCTTTTTGGAAAGATATTGGAGTAACATCATTATTTAACTTAATATCTTTTGAAGGATGATATATTGATGTGGTTATCTCATTATTTAGGGTTACCCATTTCTTTGCATAATGAATATAGGAATTTATGTCACTATAAGATAAGAATAAGTAAGTTACACCCTCCTCTATATTTTAATAAATGTTACCACATATTTGAGAATAAACTTGGAACCTAAAATTCTTTAGAATAATATTATATTATAATACAAAATCATAATTTTTACTCTCATATTGAAAAGTTATTTCATAATACTTCTTTTTCTATCTATATAAAATAAAAATATTAATGTTAAAATTCTATTCTTGAAATACATGGTATCATATTAATAGAGGTAGTATTATTTTTTTAAGCACAACTCTCGAACCAAATAAAGAGTGAAATATTAGTTGTTAATTTTTCCCTATCTAAATATTATTTTGACCTTATTTCTATAATTGTCTCTTTTAGAAATGAGATAAAGAACCATTACCTTTTACTTCTATTTTATTTTGAATAAAATCATTTTCTATGGAAGTCTTTTTTTAAGAATGTGGTGGAGGAGCTAGTGGAAACATAGTTTGATAAATTAGTTTTGGAATAGGTGACTTGAAGTTTAATTCTTTACATTGAGGTTCCATTTAATTCATTTTCATTAATTTTTTTTGTAATACCCCACCTTTTTGGAAAATGATGGAATGAGAATTATGTTAAATTTTGATGTTTGATTTTGATTTGGTTTGAAACAAAGTTTGAATGGAAATAAGGTTAGAAATTTTGATTTATTGAGTTTATGAAGTGAACTGATCTACTATTTCCATGAACTGATTGACTAGTTTGTCATTTCATCAAAATGATTTTTACTTAACTAAACAAATAAAATGGTTGGGAAGCTGATCAATTAGTTTGTACAATAGTCAACTGGTAGGCTAAACCAATCAATGGGTTTGTCAAGCTAGCATATTTTCAAAACTCATTTTTTTTTAAATTTTATTATACTGAGATAGAACCTTATTAACCCATGCTTAATTATTTATAAGATATTATTAGCCTTTTCATGATGCATTTAGCCCTAAATGTTGCCTCAGATTGATCTAGACGATCAATTGGGATAGTTGAGGAGGTAGATGTCGTCAGCCTTGTATTCTTCCACTTCTCTCCTCTACACATGTATGATATCAATGCTTCAATCTCAGGTAAAATTCTTATTATTTGGAAGATTCCTTCTACTCTAAACTTCCATTACCCCTTTGTGAATTGTAATTTTTAACTATGTGACCTACATTCTCCATAAACAATGTTTGAGCTCTAGAGAATATGTCAATATATCTAGGACAAAATCGGTCCATTTAACTTGATTTCAAATGATAAGATTTAGGGTTTTTGAATTTTTCCTAACCACTATATGATTTATCTCAATTGGTTGGCTATAAATAGCCCAAATCATCCCTTTTGTCCACCTTTCTTTTAGCCACCAAGAATCCCTAACTCTCTGTATTCATCTTTCTCCCTTTCTACACTTTGAGCCTTATAGATGAATTCTTTTCACTCATCTTATCCTTTATTTATCTCCCTCTTTTTTAGGTTAAAACGATCGATTGGTTAGGCCAAAATTATCAACTAGTTAGGTAAAACTAATCAACTGCTTCCTAGAACATTTAACTTGTTAACCCAACCCATTGACTAGTAAGCCTACAGAGACTTTAGCCCTACTCTCTGCTTAAATCCATCAACTGGTTGGGTAAAACCGATTGATTGATTACGTAAAAGTAGGGTTTGGTGTTAAATCAATTAACTAGTCAATCAAAACTGATCAAATGGTTAATGCAACTGATCTAATGGTTGGGTTAAACCAATTGATTTGTTCAACTATTTTATGTGATTTGATTCCTTTCGGTTTAGCTATACTTTAAGGCTATACATGGGACTATGCTATGATCATTAAGAGGATAAACTAAAGATTTTATCATGGATTAATGACCTAGTGAATGGATTATAATTTATGACATACTCAATAAGTCTTGTAAAGGCTAAATAGGTATACCACTTAAGACATGCAATAGTTTTTATAAAAGAGTAATGAATCATAACATGTGCTTGAATAAAATAACATGATGGGTATGAATAATATTAGACAAGGATAAATGAACATCCCATATGGTTGGGAAATGGAAAGGATTAATATGGAAAAAATATGTTAATGCCTTGCTTGTTCTTTGTATGGGTCTTGAATGATCACTTTTCCTCATGAATAACGTACTCATTACATAAATCAAAATACAATTAAGTTATTTATGAGTCTGGGTTACCCGATTCTCGATTAGCTACCAAGGGTTAGTCTACCTTTGGGTGTTTATTGGTGCCTTTAGGCTTTGCCTTTGGGTGGGATCCTTAGAGGTCCTTGTGCTTTATCTACTCTAGACATTAATGATGTACTAGAGGTATCAATACTAAAGGGTCTAGTTACCTTGATGGTTAGCTTTGGCCTAGACTTATGCCCATATTAGTTGGCTTTAGCCTAGGCTTATGTCCATTCTGGTGATTGGATTCGGTTTAGACTTACACCCGCTTTGGTGATTGGGCTAGACTTTATGTCCCTTTATTTAGATAGGCTTCCAAAGTATGTGAGACCATAGGGTGGTGCATAGTCCATCAATCGATAGCAAAAAGTGGTATGATAAGTAATTGGATTATTAAAATCTAGATAATGAATATGAACAAAAATGAATAAATGGATAATGATGGCAACAATTGTTCATATGATAAAAAGGGTAAAATTTGGTATGCATACTTGTATGATGGATTAAATGACTAACTAGTTATTGATTGGAATGTTTGGCTGGATGTTGACCTATATCAATATATAGATAAGGAAATGGTAGAATATAATCAATTGAGCAATTGGAAAATAAACCTTAGTAGTTGCTTGGATTAATTTGTTTAGTACATGTGTGAATACCTATGTGATTATAATATGAAGACAAGTATGATATATTCTGCGTTACCTGAGTTAGATATGATAGTATATTATGATGCATTACCTTTATGTATATGGCATTAGCATGATGAATCTTAAATATGATATCTATGTTATGATAGATTTTGCATTGCATACTTGTGCTTCCGTTAATGAAGTAACTTGGCTTACTTAGTACATAGCGTATGTATGTGCTTGTTTACTCGGTCACGTACTCATTCCCACAAGTAGATGGTCATGTGCAGGTTTTGGGGGATGGCTAGTAATGGGTCTACCTCAACTTGGGCTCAGGGCATGAGAGTATAGACATTTGGAATTTTTGTAGCGTTTGTAACGGATCATAGTTGTAGGGTCACACCTTGATTTTGTTTTCTAACTTATGTAGCCCCATAGTTGGAAATTATCTTTTCCTTGTGTTTGACTTGGTTGGGGACCATTGGGGCTCTTGAAGTAAACAATCTTCAAATGTTTATGTAATTTAAGTTTGTGTACTCTATCTTTAAACTAGTTGGTTAGTTTAACCTTGTATCTAATATAGGATAGGTGGCAGACATCTATCTTGTATTAGGTGCAATGGTAGCATCCCACTCTTTCTAAGTGTATTTTTAGTTTCAACATTGTTTAAAAAAAAAATTGGTAGTACAAAATAGGGGTGCTACATTTTATTTTAGGTTGTATAGAAGTTGATGCTCTAGATAATTGAAGCATACTTATAATAGGATGCTGACGATGATAGTTTGGTGAATTGAATCTTAACATGACTTTTCCATTAGGTTCCTCAATTATTTGAAATACCTCTAACGTAGTTATATTTCTAGGAGGTTGTTGAATGTCTGTTTTTTAATGTTCAAGTATAGTTATTTCTTTCTATTTTAATATTTAAGGGTGAAAAAGGTTGCTTGTTTAACATCAATTGTTAATACTATAGTTTTCGAGGAGGTCTCTTAACTAGACAATGATGATTAAACTAAGTAGTTTATGATTGAAAATAAATTACATACATTAATGTTGTACTTCTTTTATTTTTAATGAATTTAATTCAGGAGCATGAATATTTGAGAGTAACATTTTGAGTATATGGTCTACAACAAAGTTTGGAGTTATATTAAAGAATATAGAACCATTGCATAATCTCAATTGGACTAATGATACCATTAAATCATTATATTTTAATATAGCTTTATTTCTAAGGCATAATAATATTGTCATATCGATTATTAACCTTGTTAAAGGATTGTCTCTATTTGTATAAGTCTAACGTGGATGCAATTAATTTTTTTTCTTATATTCGTCTAAAATCATCCTTGTTAAGAGTTGAATTTTTTCAAATTTATTTTGCACATAAATAGTTTGTGTTTGATTCTTAATCGGTTATGTAATAAAATTTAAATTGATCATGTGTTTAGCATTGCATTTAGTGTAAGATAAGTAATAAACACTTATCATATGTTAGATATAGGTGCGTGTGATGCCCTCGTGTTTTGATTTTAACTTCAGCAAAAGTTTATTAAAAATAAACACTTTTAACCCAAAAAAAAAAATGGAAGTGGTATGGTGTAGACAAATCAAATAAAAATTTGAATGTATTTGAAAGAAGTGAATGTATGTTTCAAAATCAAATTTAAATTCTTTGAAAAATCTGACAAACAAATCATCTTTATGCTCATCATTTAATATAGATCAGTATAGCAAAAGGCTTAAGATACTAATGTATATAAGATTTTGAATTTTATTATGTACTATACGTAGTGTAAAAATTTTGGTGATGTGTTTCCGATTCTAACTTTAATATTATTCTCATTTCAAATATTTCAAGGAGCATAGAATATTAATATGAGGATATAATAATAATATTAGATGAATTTTTATTTACAATTTATTCCTTTGAAGATGACCGTAAGAACCTGAGGTGTTTTATATTATTAAATAGAGATCATAGCAAATTTAATAAATTTGCTCTCTAATAAATAAAACATTTAAATTCTGTGACACATCATTAAATTATTGTTTGAGACCACATTATTACATCAAAACAAATTTCATAAAACATCTTTGTCCCTCCTCCTCCCACTGATGTACCTGGTCTGGAAACAAGGAAAAAAAAAAAAAGGCTATTGTTATTCCAACTGCACATTTAATGACACCGCCGTAACACGGAAGGCGGGCAATCACGCTTGCGTGCCTCGGTAATTTGATTTAAGGCTCCGCCGCACGGGGGTTTGTATCTTCAAATTAATTACGGAATGTTCGGAGCTTCACCTGAGGCTGTGACTCTGAGAGAGCGTACAAGGTCGAGGGTATGTTGGTATTTTGAACTTTTGACGTTGTGGTAATTTTAATTTCCCTGCATTCTCCTAGCCGTTCGACCTAAGGCCAAGTTGTCCTATATATTTTACAAATTTTCTCAAAAGGGGAAGATGGAGAAGTAAAAGAAAAGGTGGGACATTTTGCCATCTTATGTTTGCTGCCAAGACCGGCTCTTATATTTATTTGCATGCCAATCAAAATTCCAAAAGTTCGAGCAACTTCGAAACAAGATATTCTCAATAATTTAATTCTTCTTCATTTTATGTTTGTATTTTTGTTCAGGAAATTTGATGTCTTTTCGAAGCTAAAC
The DNA here is from genome assembly GCA_039764185.1 of Tamarix austromongolica. Lineage (NCBI taxonomy): Eukaryota > Viridiplantae > Streptophyta > Magnoliopsida > Caryophyllales > Tamaricaceae > Tamarix > Tamarix austromongolica. The sequence goes on along the minus strand of CM077813.1, from coordinate 31,689,217 downwards.
CCTTGCATTTTGCAATCAGTCCAATCATGCACCAACGAAATCCCGGTAATTGCACAAATTCCACGATTTAAACCCTCGTCCAATTCCTGTACTCTCTCTCTTTCTCTCTCACTCTCTCTCTCTCTCTCTCTCTATATATATATATATCTTCTCAAATGTCTGAGCAAGACAACATCGTATCATTCTGCGTATAATAAGTTTTGCCGACACTGATTGAGAAGAATCATAAGATGGGCAGTTCAATCGAGAAGAACAGCGATTCAAATTCACCGTCCAGGTCAACTGTTGGCGTTGGAGTTAGTAGCTCAGCAGCCGAGTTTAAAGAAGACTCTGACAACAGCTGTGGTATCAGTAGCTCAGGTATATCAAGCAGTGCATTTTCAGTAGATGAAGATAAAATCAGCAATAGTTCATCTACGACGTTGTCTGGTTGGTCTATTCAGAAACCTGATGCAGTTCCTGCACCTAGACATTCTGTTTCTGAACAATCAAAACCCAATTTGAACGGTGGTTGTAATTCCCGTCCCTTGAAGCAGAGTTCCAAATTTTCTGGTAATAATTTTACCATCCTCTCTCTTCTATATATATATATATATATATTACTTTTGGATTTTCAGCTTATGTTCATGTTTGAGTGGTGTCCCCCCCCCCCCGGTTCGCCCTGAATATGTAGAGATGGAGATGATGAAAGAGAGGTTTGCGAAATTATTGCTCGGAGAAGATATGTCTGGAAGTGGAAAAGGAGTTTCTTCTGCTCTTGCTATTTCAAATGCTATTACTAATTTATGTGGTAATTCTTTTTTTATTTATTTATTACGGAGTAATAATATGTTATCTTTAGATTATTTATCATTGCTTCTTTTTTTTTTTCTTTTGGGGATATTAATTATCTGCTGTTTCCGTAGCTACTGTATTTGGACAACTATGGAGACTTGAGCCATTGCCGACGGAAAAGAAATCAATGTGGAGACGAGAAATGGAATGGTTTATTTGTGTTTGTAATCATATTGTCGAGTTCATTCCTTCTTGGCAAACTTTTCCTGATGGAAGTAAGCTTGAGGTATGTGGCTGTTTTCCGTTTCTTTATTCATTCGGTTAAAATTATTTCTGTTAGGAATCGCGGATTTTAAGATTCTTTTGGGGTCCGAGTTGTTGGAAGAAAATTGACACCTTGGCTGGTTTCGCTACTTTTTTTTTTTTTTTTTTAGTCTCCTGCTGCATTTCGCAAACATAAAAAGGAAAAAAAAATTAAAGTTGAATTTTGCATTTTCAAATTTGAAAAAGCTTGCATACTTCATACTCTAACTTTTGCTTAAAAGTGACAGCTTTAAATTGAAAGCCTCTTATGTACTAGGCCGTTTTGTGTCCTTCAACTGTTAATTTCTTCAGTATAAAAACATTCGTGAAATGGAGCAGCCAACGGGGTAAAAGAACTTAAATAGTTTGTTGCCCACGTCCAGGATATGAAATCGAATAATGTTCACCAACTCCGTTGCTTACAGAGTTACCGTAAAAACAAAACATAAAAAGGAAAAAAGAAACTAGACCTCTCCGTATCAGGCAATTCAATTTTTTTTTTTTTAAATCTGTTTGAATCCTTCCCTTGCTTTATGTTATACAGATAATGACTTGCAGACCAAGATCAGATCTCTTCATCAATCTTCCCGCCCTACGCAAGCTAGATAATCTATTAATTGTAAGTTCATCCCTTCCTCCATTGCTGTTGGGGTTTTACGTCTCGACTTAAAAACCGTACCGATTTCCCTTCAATGATTGGCAGGAGATACTCGACGGTTTTAGCAGTACCGAGTTTTGGTATGTGGATCAAGGGATAGTAGCCTCTGATTCTGATGGCTCGTCTTCATTTCGTAAGACGCTACTACGTCAGGAAGAAAAATGGTGGCTTCCTGTACCTCGTCTTCCTCCCGGTGGTCTTCAAGAGTGTTCTAGGAAGCATTTGGATCATAAGCGTGAATGCACTAACCAAATACTAAAGGCTGCTGTATCTATCAACGGTTTAGTCTTATCCGAAATGGAAGTTCCTGATTCTTTCTTGGAGACTCTACCGAAGGTTCCTCGCCGTTTCTTCTCCGTCCTTTCGCTTAGAATTACGAGTCAGTAGCATTGTGAAAAAAAGTTCGTTTGCATTATTTTTACTCCTATTAATTAAGTTCTTACCTCTCTCTTCTTCCTCTTCTCTTCCATCAGAGTGGAAGAGCATGCCTAGGAGACCTGACGTACCGTTACATAACGTCAAATCAGTTTTCCCCCGAGCGTGTACTTGACTGCTTAGATTTAACCACCGAGCACGTTGCACTGGAGATAGCCAATCGAGTCGAAGCAGCCATGTACGTATGGAGGCGAGGGCCGCAAACCAAGTCTACGATAATGACAAGCAACACAAACCGGTCCGCTACTAAATCATCGTGGGGAATGGTTAGAGATTTGATGGTTGATGGAGGAACAGATAATAAGAGAGTACTTGCTGAAAGAGCAGAAAGATTGCTTCTCTGCTTGAAGCAACGCTTCCCTGGTTTAACTCAAACTACTTTGGACACCGCCAAAATCCAATGCAACACGGTCCTTTACTTTTTCTTTTCCTAACACACCAGAGGATTTTACGTTCCTTTACAGCAAAAAGACAGGATTTCCAAATTCCGCCTTGTGAATGTTTTCTCCCATTCGTTCTCACATATTTGTCTCTCGTGTGCTTCTTGCAGGATGTTGGGAAATCTATCTTGGAAAGCTACTCAAGAGTATTAGAAAGTATAGCGTCCAACATTGTAGCTCGTATAGATGATGTCCTATACGTAGATGACCTAACGAAACAATCCGATCAGTCATCAATGGGAGGAGGAGGACCACCAGGGCCGACGGTCAGTGTCTTTGCTCACAAGAAGACTAAAGGCTTGATGCCATACTCGGGGTCTGTCTCTAGCACACCGCATAGAGCCGCTACCACCTTCAGCGGGACACCAAACACTGTATCTGTGGTTAGTCGTGCAGGGAGTGGAGGGGACAGGACTCCTTTGGTAAATAAGCCCCCACGCCCCGGTGGTGGTGGAAGGGTTAGGAGGGTCTTGACTAACTACCTAACTGGCGACTCAAGGATCAAGAATTGTGGGAACCAACTGAATGAAGGCCTAGGGTCTGGACGACTGGTATCAAAATGTGTGACTGGCTCACCATCTTCTCCCAGGACTGATGCAGAGAATATCGATCCACAGAGGGTTTCATCGATGTCATCATCTGAGGTACTCAAGCCGAAGACATGTAAAATGAGATGAGAATTGTTGGGAATGAAGTAACTACACCAAGACAAACCCAGTGTTTGTAATTTTATTAACCCAAAGAAAAAAAGAGGTCTTTTTATTTGTTTTGAGGATCTAGATTTATTATTTTTATTTCCTAGTTAGTTAATCTGTCTCAAATATATATCTATTGAGAATCTGATTGTAGCTGGAATAATGGTTCAATGGTACCTGAATATACATATGAATGGTGTCGTTAAAAAGTTGGTTTGTTGAACGGTTTCAGGGATCCTTTTATGCGTGGATTTGAAATGGAGCGTAGTTGTGTTTGGAAATTTGATTTCATCGGGTACTGAAAGAATGAAATTCTATTTAGGTCAACTGGCAAAAAGATAGAAAGCAGGTAATAAAAATGACCAAAGCTAAAGATTTTCAAAAATTAGGGAGGGACATTCTTAGAATTGAGTTTGGGACCTCTCGCACATTAAGCAATACTCATACCACTAGACCAAATACGCTTTTTGATAAAATTTTAGATAAGAATCACTCACATTCCAAATTCTGAGAAACTCTGATCATTAATCTTGTCGGAGGGTCTTGCAAATTCATAAGCGAAATGGCGAAGCATCCCATAGTTATGAACTTCCATTTCTACACAAATAAATAGATGACCCGGCTTTTAGTAGATGTCCGTTGTGTACGAATTTTCAATATGTAAAAGCCTACAAAAAAACTAAAAATTTCTACTCAATCCATCAAGTCTTTGTAGTATAGTGGTAACTGTTTTTGTTGTGACCCGGCTTCGATCCTTGGCAACCACGATTGTGTTTATTTGTTTTTAATTTGCTATTAATACTTGTGTTCCAGAAATTTAATTTTCGTATCTAAAAAATTGAAGGATGAATGATGTTTCTATTTAAGAATTTAGTTAGGCGATCTCCCATTTCAATCTAGCTTATGGTGTTTCCTTTCATCTAAAATGTAGTTTTTGAATGTGTCCAGTTAGGATTTACTCATATAAAGTTTATTTATTATTTTTTTTTATGACTAATGGATTAGAGATTGGGGTCTAAAATTGATCTAGAAAATGACAAACAAAAATACAACATTTGGGAATCAAAAACATGAACTTGAGTCACTATTTCTCTAATAGGAAAAGGAGGAGGCGCCCGGGGATACAAGCTTATAATTCGTCCATTTCGATCATCATTACTATAGTTTTATACAACTAGTCCTGGCTGAAGGCTAAGGCCAACTAGACCTAAACTTTGGACCTAAAAAATATTAGAGCCTCAATGTATTTAAATTCTATATATTTTATGAGTACAATAAAAGATTGTTGTTTAATATTGGTTTAGTGGTCGAGGCATGCTAGTATATGGTCTTGATTATGTGTTCAATTCCCCACAACCACTCATTTGTTTTATTTTTGAGGGGCCTCAGGCCCTACAGATTCTTAGGATGGCCCTGCGTACAACTTACTTAAGTCCTATGTGACGATGAGTGATTATTCTTAGTGATTGTAAATAGTAAGTATAACCACTATATATATATATATATATATATTGTCAAATAGCTTTGCATGTGGCCATAAAGAACCACCAACAACATACCTATGTTTGAACATTGCAATATTTCTGTTAGGTCATATTTTGTGAACCAATGCAGCAATCGATACCATCCCTAAGATCCCTACTAACAATGCCTTCTTCTCCGCCTAACATCTTATACCATGCTCCTTAGATATTATTGCTAGCTTATCCCAACATTGTAATCCCTCTTTGAGGTGAACAGTTGATGCCTACCTTGTCATATTCATGAGCCATGAGATTCTTTAGAATGTTTGAGATTGGGTTTTTAGGTGTCCATAATCACCTACTCTTCACCCTAATTATTACATCTAGATAGTGCCTTTGCCATGAAGCGCAATGAAGATAAAATAGGGCGGCACTTAGTTATGATATTTATGTATTATTGGAGCTTTCAAACTCAAATTGATTTTATTGATTGTAACTTGCATTTGATTTGTGTATAGCATGTAAGATTATGTATAGAAGTTTAGTGTGAAATGGAGGTCTCATTAGAGAACATTGGTGGGTTATGTTTCACTACCCAAGTCATGAATTTTTTGTTGTGTGGCCCTTATTCTTACATTGCCTCAAAGTTATGTTCCTTAGGACTTTAAATGGATCATGATCATGTCTTATCTTTGCTGCAACCTCTTACTTCATATTTTCTCTTGTGTTTATAGCACCCTAAGATAGAGAACTTGTTCTATTGAGTGGTTTGGGTGGACTATTGATTGATTCTACATGTAATCTAATTGTACACATAATAAAAATCATAATTTCCCCTTATTATACTCTTGAATGCTTTTGTCTATGAAATCTTGCATACCTTATGTCTCTCAAAATTAGGCTTTGCTTGTATACTAGTCAATTCCCAACAATTTTATACTTATTGATGCAAGTTGTAATTTACTAATACCTAAAAACTAAACTTAAACGACATATATAAGATGCAAAAGGTAGGGGTAACGTGTTGAGTACAAATAACGGATGGAAATATAGAACCATCATCTATAGCTTGAGAGTAATGGATAAGGGTAATAAAAGTGTTGTCCTTAGTAAGATTTTTTGTTTGTAAGGGTAAGTATGCTAGTTGTATCTTGAAATCATTCTCTATTTTCCTCTATGTGAAGAACTTCCACCAATGCTCCCACCAAAAAGCTTCATCCCTAGTCATCATCAACATCATCATCGTCTTCTCTTTCTTTTGTTGTCACAACTATTCTTCTTCGTTAAGGTATTCATTTTTCTATTTCATAACTCTTTAATATGTTTAATGCCATTAAATGTTGTTTGGAGTGTTACTTATTGTATTTACTTATTTTATGTTGCAGAGGTTTAGTTTTTCATATTCTATAGTGTATTATCCATTAACATCTTTTGTATTTTCCTTGTTTGCTACAATTTAATCAATCAAGAGGAATAAAAACTAATACAAAACTATTTCTCTAGCTTGATGGTGTTTGGGATGTTCTTTTTAGCTTAAGGTTTGGTGAATTTGAAATGTGGCTCGGAGAAACTACATTTTGGTCATTCTTTAGATTGATAAAAATGTATTCCTCTTTTCTTCTTTGATCATGGTTTCATGTAGATATGACATATAATGATTATGATGAAGAATTAGGGGAAAAGGATGAGTTATCAAGTGCAAAATTACAAGGTTGATGTAACACCCCCAAATTTACTACTGAAAATTTTCGTTTAAAATCAAAAGGCTTAGCAGAAGCAAAGGATAAAACCGTAAACTCGGGGGTATTACCGCCACACTTAGTACCAGATCGATTCACAACTATCGACCCGATACTAAGTGCTAAGGCTAAAATAATAGAACCAAAACAAATCATTAGTAAGGCATAAGTGATAAGGAAATCAGAGTACGAAAGTCAAGAGTTACGTTCGGAAGTACAATTTAAAATTTTCAAATGTCAGAGGAATTAAAATAACGGAATGATAAAGTACGATAAAACCCTTGGAAATTTAAATACAACACTCGTAAATTCCAAAGACGAATACCATTAAACAAAACAGATTCCGAAGGATAAATATTCGGACCGCTTACTCACTCAGGTCAAGCCTTCCACCCCAATTTAGTAACCGATCAACCTGCATCACAGGTCTGCTCCCCACCATCGGTGGATCATCACAGGACCCATTCAAACAGTGTAGTATCAGTACGGGTCCAATACTGAGTAAGTCTCACTACCCTATCTTATGGGAGAGACGTAAACTGTAACATCAAGTACATATTAAATTATGATACAATATATGGATACAATATCAAACGTACTCACAACCCACAACATGACTCTTGTCCTACACCTGTAGTAACATATGAAACATATGTAACATCCCATTTAAACATATAAGCATGGTATAACCGAAATATAAAGTGGCTCATGCGCCTCAAGTAGGAATAATCCATATTATTGGAAACTCAACGCGTGACATATTCACGTAAGCAGCATGTAGTAATACAGATAATAAAAGCTGACCATAGTCCAATTAGACTTATTTGCTTTGAGCCTTTATTAAAAGTAGTCATTTCACACCATAGTATTAATCCACGTGAGTGCGGGAACCCCACTATTATAGCCGGTGGACCGGAATATATAAACTCAGGGCAGAACGCTCCTGACCACTATTATTGGCCGGTGGACCGGTCTCCAGGGCAGAACGCTCCTGGCCACTATTATTTGCCGGTGGACCGGTCTGGCCCCGACTCGTATGGTGTTTCACTATAAGTGCTTGTGACTCATTCTTTATTCTTATCAATAATATATTCATTCCACACATACTCTTTAATAGTCCATGTGAGTGCGGGAACCCCACTATTATAGCCGGTGGATCGGAGAATATGTATAGGGCAGAACGCTCCTGGCCACTATTATTTGCCGGTGGCTCGGTCTCCAGGGCAAAACGCTCCTGGCCACTATTATTTGCCGGTGGACCGGTCTGGCCCCGACTCACATGGTGTTCTACTGTAAGTATTTAGTATCTTTCCCATGTCTTATCGATTTTATATTTGGTTTGCTGAGCACGGTAACCCCCACTATTATAGCCGGTGGACCGGAAATCATACAGGGCAAAACGCTCCTGACCACTATTGTTCGCCGGTGGCACGGTCTCCAGGGCACCCCGGCTCCTGACCACTATTATTCGCCGGTGGACCGGTCTGGGCCCGGCTCAGCATCTTCCTCTTTAAGTGATTAGTATCTTAACGTATCTTATTGAAAGTGTTTTACCCTTCACATGCATGGCTAACTATATCCACACTTATCCTCCCAAGAGGGCCCCTCCCATATCTTGTAACTCGTGCACCCCTTATCACACCTCGATATCAATTTCCTCTATACTCACACATAATAAAAACCAACTCTTAAGGGTGTGGGTGAAGGCCCAACACCTCGTGACATCAGACTCCACCCGCCATTAGCCTCGAGGGTTTCCCTTGAAACCCTAATAGGACCTATGTGGCCCAACTTCCTCTTATTTCACTACCATTAATTCATCTATCCTCAACACCTCATCTCATTTAGTTCCAATCCCAAATCATATCGCTCTACCCATCGATTCCACCTGTGACTTTAAAATCCTAGTTGGCCACTTCAACCCTAGTACCTTTCTTTTCCCACAAGTAACCTCTCCTTTTCACCCAATATTTCTTCTCTCCCAAAATACCCATAACATAAAACTCTCACTCTCAACCAGCACCTCACTCACCGTTAATCATTTTTACTTCCGCCTTTTCCATATTACTAATTCTTCCCAAAACCCTAATCGGGTCCCTTAAACTCCCTTTTAGCAACTCACTTCCCATTTATTTCTTTTTGCCCTTTTATCTCCATGTCATAATAATAATAATAATAATAATCACCCTAGCATGCATGTCCTAGAGGGTTACATCATATCACAACACATCATAATCACCACATATGGATATCACATTCATGTCGTAAGAAAAACACATACCACATACCTTAACTCCAAGCTGCGCTACGCATAAAACACATTAAGGACAACCATACGATACACAACCGGACATGGTATATATACAAAACATCTAAGGCATGCAAGTCACATAACACATAGGGACCTTAGCCACATCCTTACGAAATACCCATAAGTAGAGGTAAGTAGAGAACTTACCTGGATCCGAAGCTAGCTACGCGAGATAAGAGGGAGAGAGAGATCACTAACTCGTGGATCCACGATAAGACTTTCCTAGATCCGATAGAAATCGAAAACTAAATTAGAAACTATCCTATCAATCAATAATTCACATATTCTAATTAAATAAACACAAACAACACAAATAATCTTTCTTAGAAAACGTGTCCAAAACTTAGAACTTAAAAGCATAGCTTTATTAAGATTTAAGGTTAAAACTGAATCAAAACGGATTAATACAAGTATCACTTGGGACATTTCAACTTAATTTGGGAAGCCCGAGAAAGAATAATCGATCATAAGTTAATTTATCGAAAATAACTTATTTATTAGGTTTTACAACTAAATAAGTAACCCAACCAATTTACATAGAATCAAATCCAAACCGATTAGGTTAAAACATAATTTAAATGGTTTAAAACTCAAAGCTAGAATTTGATTAGATAAAATACACATAACAAAATCAATTTTATAAAATCATCTCCGAAAATTAGGTTTTTAATACGTAAACCACAAATCGGCCAAATCACTTTGATTACCTCAAATTGATAGTTTTAAAACACAATTAAACTAATTTTAGATAAAGCTAGACAATCAATTTCAACGAAACGATCTTCCGATAAATCAATTCCAGATGATCAATTTTCAAAATTAGGGTTTTAAAGCCCATGACATAAACTCAAGTAATTCAAATCAATTAATTCTAATTAAAGGTATTAGAATATAATTAGGATCATTTCAACTACTTTTATAAATTTAATTTTAGCAAAACAACTATACAAATAACCAATCTCATAACCTCACTTAAAATATAGGTTTTTAGGCCCGAAAATGCAATTCGGTAAAATTCCAAAATTTAACCAAATTGAATGTTTAGAAATGCAATTAAACACATTTTATAACATATCAAATAATCAATTGCTCAAAACCAATAAAAGAAATACGCAATTTAGCACAATTAGGGTTTTCGAGCCCGGAACGCAAATCCGATCAATTCTTGCCAAAACATATCAATTGACGGTTCGAAAATGTAATTAAACCTATTCTAATGTAATTTATATAGTCAATTGAATAAAATAACCCGATTACCCAAATCAATTTAAATCCGCGGGAGTTTTGACCTAAAAATTCAATTCCGATCAATTACGTACAATTTTCCCAAATCAACACTTCCAATATAAAATTAAATACATTTTAAACAATATTATAAAATCAATTGAACGAAACAGCTCAATTTTACAACCCAATTTCATTACACTCAAAATTTGACCTAGGAATCAAATTCCGATAAAACATGCATAAATTTCTCAAATTGATGGTTCCAAAATGAAATTGGATACATTTTAAAACATATTGTATAATTAATTTATCCAAAATCGCAAAAACGAGCGAATCCGAAAAATTTGGGCATAACCCGACCAAAAATCCAATTTTTCCAAAATCTCAACATAACAATACAATTAACCTATCCAAATCAATCTCACAGCACATATATACATAGTTAAACAATCAATTTAGCTTTTTATAAGCTAATTCATACCCAATTAATCAAAATAAGGGTTAGGGTTTTTCGGAAAATTATACCAACAAAAATAAGTAAAAATCGGAGCAAGGAGGGCCGGGGAAGCTTCGTCGGAGGCTAGGAGTGGCTTGCCGGTCGTCGCCCGAGCTCGCCATGGCCGGACGGTGGCTCGCCGCTGCTGCGACCTATTGCTGCTGCTGTCGCCCGTTGCTACCGGTTGCTGCTACTATTGTGGCTACTGTGCGCGGCAACTCGTGGTTGGTGGCAGTCGGTCGTGGCTGCCGACGGTCGACGAAGGGGAGGGATGTGCTGGGGAGGAGGCGATGGCTAGGGCTGGGCTGCAGAATGGGGAGCCGACGGGAATAGAGCAGGGGGTCGGGGACTGTCGAGAAGGGAAGCAGGGAAAAAGGAAAAGGAAGAGAGGGGGTCGGGGGCACGGGCTGGGTTTAGTCCATGTGTTTTTTTTTTAAATACAAGTATCAAATAAAATATTAAATATCAAAAATTTGTTTTGGAAGAATTTTATCTAAAATTTATTTCGAAAGAATCCGAAGGCTTAAAATTAATAAAAAGCTATATAAAGAATTTCGGAAACATTTTTCGAAGAATTTAGCAACGAACGTAAAAATTTATATTATTTACGGAAATATATTATAAGACCTCAAATAAATTATTTAAAAGTATGTAATAAAATATTTAAGTCAAATTTGAATAACCGAGACTAATTTAAATAATTTCCAAAATTAATTTTCCGTAAATCAAAAAGCGTAAAGCAGAAGAAAATTAGTTTCGAAAAGGAATTCTTAAATAAATCTTTTAAATTTAAAACTTCCCAAAAATATTAACAGTTTTCGAAAACCAATAAATTTAGAGTTGGAAATATTTTCTACGGATAAAATCATTAAAATAAATTTAACTATTTAAACAGAAATTCTATAACTTAAATAATATATTTCATTAACGAAATATAACTTCAAAACAAAGCCGTAATCACATGACGAAATTATAATCGAAAACGAATTTAAAATATTAAAAATCATAATACGAGAAAGAACGGAAATATATATTTTTAACCGAGACTCGAACTCATAAGAATATAATAAAATCATTGTCGTTAACGAATTTATCTAGAATGGTTGGCAACGACAACGATTAATTAAATTCAAATATGAATTTGAAATCGTCGATAAATCCATAAAACGAATCAAAATTAAAAATAATTTAATATTTGCATCAAATTACATTAATCAAATCATTAAACTTAATAATTTGGATTTTAAAAATACGGGGTATTACAGTTGAGAGATAAGAACATTAAATTAGATATTAATTATTTTACCCATAAAGGGATTCAAGATGGAGAAAATGGGACAAACTATCCTATTAGATGTTCTTGTGCTAAGACTCGTGTGATGATTTCCATTCCCATTCATTTCTATATAGATGTCATGCTTGCGTATAAGAAGAATATATGAATTGATGATCAATATGATCATATATAAACCATTAGATCATATAAAACACATTAGTTTATATACTAATACCTTGCTCTCCAAATCTATCCTTTCAAGTGCCTAACTACTATAAGAAGATCTCACTTCAAAAGTTTATTAAGTTTTGAAAAGGATTTAAGTTCAAATTAGCCAAAAAACACATAGTTAAAGAAGATAAATGTATTATTCATAACCTCCATTAGATTCTAAGTCTATGATCAACCTTAATATTTGGGTCAAGTTTATACAATTTTAGGGTTGAGAAGGAGCGAAGGTATGCAACACCTCGCCATATAGATTAAGCTTTTAAAAATACATATTATTGTATAGTGATTTTCTATATAGCTTTTGGCCATGATAAAAGAAGAGCTAACTATAACACCCTAAAATTCACTACTTTTTGTTTAAAGTGGAAGAATTTAAAATGTAAAAACCTGTGAATTCTGGGGATGCTACCGCCACACTTAGTACCAAACCAGTTCTCTCCAACCATTTCATTACCAAGTGCTAAGGCTAAGAAAAGATTAACATTAAACTCAAACCAAAAGTTTATGAAAGAACCAGAAGGATTATAACACCAAAGATCAGAGTACACGTAAAGGATTGTAATTCATATTCAAAAGAGAGATAAACTTACATCCGATAAAAGGTTTATTTTAAAATACGCAATATAAGTAATAAATCATAAGAGAGTAAATCCGATACAAAGGAAATAGTAGAAGAAAATAAAATAACAAGAAGAGTGAATCCAACCACACTACTCTCGAACTTGGAGCCAAAAATGCTCAACACACAGCTCCGCTGGATGTCTCTCCCACCTGCACAAAGTCATAAGGGCCTACTACTCGTGGGAATGAGCACCGCCCATGAAAAGAGTGATTAGTATGCTACGTACTGAGTAAGGTAACCATGCACTAAGGCCAATACATGAAATCACATAAACCATGCAGAAGAATAGAAAGAACATAAAGACCAACATGATAACAAACTATCATACAATCATTCGTGTAAGTACATAAAGGGCCATTTATAATCTAGATTAATTATTAATTGATCTATGATCGGAAATCGATTCACACAATGCTTTTATTCAAATCCATACGAGTACGGGAACCCCATTATTATATCCGGTGAACCAGATACATACAGGGCACATAGCTCCTGACCACTATTATAGCCGGTGAACCGAAAAACATAGGGCATAAAGCTCCTAACCACTATTATAGCCAGTGGATTGGAAACACACAGGGCATAAAGCTCCTGACCACTATTATTCGCTGGTGGATCGGTCTGGACTATTTCTCACACGGTGGTCCACTGTAAGTACTTAGTGTCTTTCCTATGTCTTAGTAGAAATATGTTAGGTTTTGTCGAGCATGGAATCCCCCACTATTATAGCCGATGGACCGAAAATGCACAGGTACAAAGCCTGACCGCTATTATTACTGGTGAACCAGTCACATATAGGACATCATGCCCTAACCACTATTATTCGCCGGTGGATCGGTCTAGGCCTAGCTCAATAATCTTTCACTTTAAATGACTAATGTATTATGGTATCTTATTCCGAAACTTTCACCCTAGACATGCATGAATCACTCCCTTTACACTTATCCTCCAACCAACCTGTATCACATTATGATAACCCTACACCTTCTATCTTACTCAATAACCTTTCCTCTATACTCAAACTCACACTAGAACTCCAACACCAAAATATGTGGATCAAGGCCCACTATAAGTAAGTAATATCTTTCCCATGTCTTATCATAACTAAAGGTTTGGTTTATTGAGATCAGGATCCCCCACTATTAAAGCTGGTGGATTGGAAACATACAGGGTAGAATGCTCCTGACCACTATTATTCGCTGATGGATTGGTCTCTAGGGTAGCCAACACATGGCCACTATTATGCTGGCGGATCGGTCTGGACCCGATTCAATAATATTCCACTTTAAATGGTTAGTATCTTATCCATGTCTTATTCAATAGATACTTTCACCCTAAACATGCATGTCCTTTGGATTACCCGCTCACACAAACCATCTACTCCTAGCCTCCTTAAAAGGCTCGTCCAATATCTTGGGACCTCTAAGCCTCCTAATACATCCAAACGTCATTTCTCTCTTTTCCTTACTTGCCATGAATACCCAAATCCTATTTACATAGATCGAGGCCCACTTTCCCATATCTCTGAGTCAACTCTTTATCGCCTTCTAGGGTTTTCCCCGAGAAACCCTAATCTAGCCTATACGACCCAACCTTCCTCTATCTCACATAGCCCAAGATTTCCTTACCTCTGACTCATCACCTCAATTGATTTGTCCCCAAGCATCCAACTTTATTTCCCTTTTTGTGCATATGACCACGAAACCCTAGTTGGCCACCCCAAACCCTAGAACCTATTTTTTCTCACATGTTGTCCTTCCATCACTCTCACTTACCATTCCCTCTTCCACATGACACACATTCACCCTCCATGTGATATCCTTCCACTCTTACCTTATACTACAATCCTCTCCATTATTTCTCCCTTCCACAATCTCCTCAACTTAAGGTTTTCCTCCTAATCCCTAGCTAAGTCCCCTATACACCTTTATACCAACCTACATACTATTTTTTACCTATGGACTCCAATCACCCAAACAACTCTTCCCTTACTTTACTTAACCCTCAAATAAACTTTTTTCACATAAGGATCATCCCCATGCAAAGACTATCCATTCCACGCAAACCCTAGACTCCCCATGCAAGATTCCGCTCACTCTCTTATTTTATTCATATTATCCTTTTATTTGTCTACCCATAAGTCATGAGATACTTATGTCATTCTTACTTCTCTCTAGTCAACTCACTTCCTTTACCCTTTCATCTTTTCATCACCACTCCATATCTTTTTAGCCTCCTAGCATGGATGTCCTAAAGGGTCATATCACATAAGCATGACAAAGCACAAGATACATTGATGGAGACCTGTTAGGGTTTCACGAAAGGATCGAAAGATTAATCGAGCGCAACGTCGATTCACTGGTTCAGCTTAAGGAAAACTCCAAATGAAGACCCTAAAGATTCAGAGGGACAGTTTGTACAACGACAACTGAAATCGAAGAAAGAATGATCAAGATCGATCAAAGCAAGAGAGAGAGAGCAGATTCAGAGAAGAAGAGTGAGCGAGAGATTCGTCGAGAGAGAGAGACAAGTCGCGAGAAGAATCAAGAAAAACTCAGCAATGTATTCTATCGAAGATTGTCCCCGTATTACACGTTACCGGGCTATTTATATGCGTATTACAGGCCGTATAACAACGTACAAAAATACCCGCACAATACAGCCCAACGAAATACACAGCCAGCTTTTACAACGGAAAGGGCTGAATGGCTGTTACTTTGGGCCATATAAGTAAGTCGACCAGCCCAAATAACCACAAGAGAAATGCCCCAAATACAAGGTAAGTTTGAGACATAATTCCCATCGGCTAAAAATTTTAGCTAATCATGGCTATTAAGGATTGATTAATCCACAGTCCATCTAGTCCAAAATTAAGGACCGGGTGGCGGATTATACAACCGGCTTAATTTCCATTAGCCAATTTCGACCGGTGAATGCATCATATGGGATTACAATTAATTAACAAAAATTACATAATCTGCACACTTCAGATACATAATCTGCACATCCTAGAACTGCATCCAAAGATCCACAGAGTCCATATGCTGCATTACATTCCTATTTATCCACCAAATAAGACAAACAATTATAAGTAAATAATTCACAGCAATTATCAAAATTAATTAAATATAAATTTTTAAGATTCATATCATCCCCCTCTTTTTGGAAAGGTTTCGCCTCTGAAACCTGAATAAGTCCCAGAAATGGACTAAGATCAGCCACATTAAAAGTATTGCTCACATTCCCAAATTTAACAGGTAAATCAATCTTATAAGCATTATCATTAATTTTCTCTAACACAGTAAACAGTCCATCTCCTCTAGAGTCCAACTTTGACTTTCTAAGATTTGGAAATCTCTCCTTCCTAAGGTGAACCCAGACTAAGTCTCCAGGTTTAAAAATCATTTTTCTCCTTCTTTTATTAGCATGTTCAGCCATCTATTGCACTTTTTTATTAATCTGTTGACTTATAGATTCATGTAACCTTTTCATATTATCAGCTCTAGATTCAGCATCAAAATTTTGGAATTCAGCATGAGGCAAATGACTCAAATCTAAAGGAGTTAAAGGATTAAAACCATACACAATCTCAAATGGAGTTTTATTAGTTGTAGAATGCAAAGTCCTATTATAAGCAAATTCCACTTGAGGTAAAACATATTCCTATTGTTTAAGATTCTTTCCAAGGACAGCTCTTAACATGTTTCCTAATGTTTTATTTACTACCTCAGTTTGTCCATCAGTTTGAGGGTGACAAGTTGTAGAAAACAATAACTTAGTCCCTAATTTTCCCCACAAAACTTTCCAGCAATGACTTAAAAAACTTAACATCTCTGTCTGAAACTATAGTCTTAGGAATACCATGTAATTTAACCACATTAGAAAAAAATAATTCAGCCACAGCCACAGCATCATTTGTTTTATTACAAGGTATAAAATGAGTCATTTTACTGAACCTATCTACTACAACCATTATTGAATCCTTAGCTCTATTAGTTCTAGGTAATCCTAAAACAAAATCCAAAGATACATCAATCCAAGGATGGTTAGAGACAGGTAAGGGAGTATATAAACCAAAGGGTTTTGAAGTAGTTTTTGCCTGCCTACAAGCAATACAATTGACACAATATTTTAAAACATTCTTTTTCATGTGTGGCCAGTAAAAATGATTAGTTAAAACATCTAAAGTTTTCTGAAATCCTAGATGTGCCATTAACCCACCACTATGAGCTTCTTGAATTAATAAACCTCTGTAAGAACATGCAGGAATACACAACCTATTTTCCCTAAACAAATAACCTTCATTAATAAAATACTTTCCTTGTGTAGAAACTTCACACCTTTAATAAATTTCTTTAAAATCAATATCTTCTAAGTATAATAGTTTAATACTGGAAAAACCTAACAAAGTAGTATCAGCAGCATTTAATAAAGCATATCTCCTGGATAAAGCATATGCAACTATATTATCACTACCTTTCTTATACTTAATCATGTAAGGAAAACTCTCAACAAATTATATCCATCTACCTTGTCTTCTATTTAAATTTGATTGACTTTTTAAATACTTAATAGCTTCCTGATCAGTATTAATTACAAATTCTCTATGCCACAAATAATGTTGCCACACTTCTAAAGCTCTTACTAAAGCATACAGTTCCTTTTCATAAGTAGAATAATTCAAAGTACTACCATTCAATTTCTCACTAAAATAAGCTATTGGCTTTCCTTCTTGAGAAAGTACAGCCCTTATTCCTAACCTTGAAGCATCACAATCTAATTCAAACATCTTTTCAAAGTCAGGAAGACTCAACACAGGTGCTTGGGTTAATTTAGTCTTAAGTGTCTCAAAAGATTTCTATTGTTCTAAACCCCAAGTAGACCCATTATCCTTCTTTTTTATGGCAGTCAAGGGAGCAGCTATAGTACTAAAGTTTCTCACAAATCTCCTGTAAAAAGAACATAATCCATGAAAACTTCTTACTTCAGTCACACTCTTTGGCACAGGCCATTCTTGAATAGCTCTAACCTTATATTCATCTACAGATATACCACCTTTTCCTACCACAAATCCTAAGAAAACCACACTTTCCAAACAAAATCTAGACTTAGTTAAATTAGCATAAAGTTGTTCTGTCTTAAACACATTTAAAATAATCCTTAAGTGTTTCAGGTGTTCCTCTAAAGATTTACTATATATAAGTATATCATCAAAATAAACAACCACAAATTTTTCAATAAATTCCCTCAAAACATAATTCATAAATCTCATAAAAGTACTAGGAGCATTTGAAAACCCAAAAGGAATCACTAACCATTCATATAATCCAAAATTAGTCTTAAAAGTTGTCTTCCACTCATCTCCTGGTTTCATTCTAATTTGATGATACCCACTTTTTAAATCTATTTTTGAAAATATAACAGCACCATGCAATTGATCCAACATTTCATCAAGCCTAGGCATAGGATATCTATACTTGATAGTTATTTTATTTACTGCCCTGCTATCCACACACATCCTCCAACTACCATCCTTTTTAGGTACTAATAACACTGGTACTGCACAAGGACTCATAGACTCCTTAATGTATTCTTTACTTAACAGTTCAGAGACCTGTCTTTTTAATTCCTTAACTTCTTCAGTATTAGCCCTATAAGCAGGTATGTTTGGTATAACAGCTCCTGGAATAAAATCTATTTGATGTTCTATTCCCCTTAATGGAGGTAATCCACTAGGAATGTCCTCATGAAACAACTCACTGTATTCTTCCAATAACTATTTCACTGTACTAGGTATTTCTCCACTTATTCCTCTCTGACATTCATAATAGTCCTTATAAATCATCAAGTACACATTAGCATTTCTTTTCATTGCCTTTCCTACATCCTTACCTTTAGCATAAAATCCAGAAATTCCTTTCATGTCCTTTGAACTAATATCATTCTCCAAACTAGGTTTAGATAACTCCTTATAATCAGATTTAATTTTAATTTGATCCTCAAATATTTCTTTTGGAGTCATAGGTGCTAAAACAATCTTCTTATCATCCTTCTGTATTGTATACCTATTTTTATAACCATTATGTATTACCTTCCTATCATATTGCCAAGGTCTACCTAACAATAGGTGAGCAGCATGCATAGGAGCTATATCACATAAAACATAATCTTCATATTTTCCTAATTTTAAATTTACTAAAACTTGTTGACTAACTTTGACATCTCCCAATTCATTAAGCCATTGCAATCTATATGGTTTTGGATGTTTAGTAGTTGTTAAACCTAACTTAGACACTAACAAAGTACTAGCAGCATGAATACAACTACCACTATCTATGGCCATGTTAAAGCACTTATCATCAATTAAACATCTAGTATGCAATATATTTTCTCTCTGTATAGCATTAGAATCAAGTAATTTATTACTGTTTAAAGCCCTACGAACTACAAAAAGATCCCTACTCACTGGCAATTCTACTTCTTCCTCTAGATCACTATCATCTTCTCTAACTACATTAACCTCTTCCTCTTCTTCTTCAGATTTAGATTCTATATCTCCAGACTCTCTAATTAAAATGTTTCTCTTATTTGGACATTCAGAAGCTATATGTCATAATCCTCCACATCTAAAACATTTAATATCCCTAGTCCTATTTGATCCATTCACAGGGTTTGTCATCACATCTTACCCTTTTCAAACTTCTGTCCTACCTTAACTTCATTGTTTCTACCTTTAAATTCAACCTTACTATTATTCTTCCAGTTTCCAGAAGTAGTTCCTCTAAAATTTCTCCTTACTGTAGTCTTAAACCCAATCCCAGGGGGTTTATATTGCCTAGATTTCCTTAATTGAATCTCTATCTTAGTAGCTATATTTACCATCTCATTTAAAGTCCCACAAGGATATAATTCTACTTTATCAGCTATCTCTGAATTTAATCCACTCAAGAACCTAGCCATGGTAGCATCATCATCCTCAATAACTCCTGTCTTAATAATCAAAACTTCTAATTCCTTATAATAATCATCCACTGTCCTCACTCCTTGACTAATAGTTTGCAACCTCTTATGTAATTCCCTATAATAGTAACTTGGCACAAACCTCTTTCTCATTAAAGTATTAAATTCTGCCCAAGTCTGTATAGGTGGTTCCCACACCTTCGTCTAGTTAACACCAAATTATGATACCAAGAGGATGCATACTCAGTAAATTCTACTACAGCCACCTTAATTTTCATTTCTTCAGAGTAATTATGACACTCAAACACTAGTTCTATTTTCCTTTCCCATTCAAAATAATAATTAGGGTCATTCCTGCCATTAAACCCTGGTATACTAAGCTTAAGGTTATTCAAATTCCTATCAATGAACTCTAATTCCCTATCTTGCCTATTGTTCTGTCTAGGCATCCTATCACTATTGTTAGATACTTGATCTTCCAACTCTTCTAGATTAGCTATGGGTGGAATTCTAATCCTAGGATCCATTGGAGCCCTTCCTAAAACTCCTGCTTGATTAGTTTCAACTCTGTTATGTTGCAATTCATTGATTCTTATTTCCTGTTCTCCTAGTCTTTGTTCTAGGTTAGCAGATAAAACAGCAAATTGAGCAGTGATTTGTTCTTGAAAAGTTCTAAGGGTTTCTAAAAGATCATTACTGGAAACAGATTGATTAACAGACTGACCATTGTTAGACATAATGAAATTTTTAGGATTAAACAACTAACACAACAGCAATTAATCAACATAATCAATTTATTTAAGAACTTCAGACGAACAGAACACATAGTCCAATCACAAGAAGTATCACAGTATCAAAAATTAACAGAAACAGTAATAGTATAGCTTACTCAAACTTATTCAAGTCTATAATAATTTGACAAAAATGACTAAGCAAAAGGGAACGATATTACCGCGTCTGCTTAAGCAATTAATCCACTTATTTAGGGTACCCCTCTTCTTGGAGGTCTTACCCTTTTCTCGAAACCAAAGGTTCGCCGGTTATGTCACTTGAGTACTTATTAACAAACAAGTAATTTGCGAAGAAATTGGAAATTAAGTATAGCAGATAGTAGTATTTAATAAGAAAATTTACGAATCGAGGTTACCAACACCAATTTGTCACACAGTCAGTCAAGATTCAAGTTCTTGACCAAACCCTAGGTCGTTTAGGGTTTCTCTTTGGAACTTTCAAAACAACGGACCAAAATACTTCAATCGCCGGTTCTAGAATGACGAAAATCGAAACAGTCCTCGTCGTTGCAAACCCTAAAATTTCACACCTCAAAATAGGGTTAGCGAAATACAGAGATCAACTCAAAAATTGAGAAAAACTTAATCAGTAACAAAGAAAACTACGAGCACTCTAATAATCGAGGCTCTGATACCAAATGATGGAAACCTGTTAGGGTTTCATGAAAGAATCGAAAGATTAATCGAGCGCAACGTCGAATCGCCGGTTCAGCCTAAGGAAAAATCCAAAGGAAGACCCTAAAGATTCAGAGGCACAGTTTGTACAACGATAACTAAAATCGAAGAAAGAATGATCAAGATCGATCAAAGCAAGAGATAGAGAGCAAATTCAGAGAAGAAGAGCGAGCGAGAGATTCGCCGAGAGAGAGATACAAGTCGCGAGAAGAATCAAGAAAAACTCAGCAATGTATTCTGTCGAAGATTGTCCCCGTATTACACGTTACCAAGCTATTTATATGCGTATTACAGACCGTATAACAACGTACA
Source organism: Tamarix austromongolica (assembly GCA_039764185.1). Lineage (NCBI taxonomy): Eukaryota > Viridiplantae > Streptophyta > Magnoliopsida > Caryophyllales > Tamaricaceae > Tamarix > Tamarix austromongolica. Next base: position 31,667,809 of record CM077813.1, on the reverse strand, counting down.
AAAATACCCACACAATACAGCCCAACGAAATACACAGCCAGCTTTTACAACAGAAAGGGCTGAATGGCTGTTACTTTGGGCCATATAAGTAAGTCGACCAGCCCAAATAACCACAAGAGAAATGCCCCAAATACAAGGTAAGTTTGAGACATAATTCCCATCGGCTAAAAATTTTAGCTAATCATGGCTATTAAGGATTGATTAATCCACAGTCCATCTAGTCCAAAATTAAGGACCGGGTGGCGGATTATACAACCGACCTAATTTCCATTAGCCAATTTCGACCGGCGAATGTATCATATGGGATTACAATTAATTAACAAAAAGTACATAATCTGCACACTTCAGATACATAATCTACACATCCCAGCAACTGCATCCAAAGATCCACAGAGTCCATATGCTGCATTACATTCCTATTTATCCACCAAATAAGACAAACAATTATAAGTAAATAATTCACAGCAATTATCAAAATTAATTAAATATAAATTTTTAAGATTCATATCATACATTATCATTTTACACATGTCATAAAGAGAACACATACACTTACCTTAGCTCCGCGATGCGCTACAAGTACATAGTAATAATCATATAAATTACATAGATATATCATCACACATAACATACAATGCACATAATACACATATTAGGTTTTAAACACATCCTTACCTAAAATGACACCGTGCTTGGATCAAGCTCCTATGCCTCCTTAGGGGTTGGACTTGGTTTACCTATAAGAGGGAAAATACTAGGGTTAACTTTCCTCTTATTAACATTTTTATTATTTCCTACTTACCTATATTATAACCTAGTATTAGGGATAATAATAATAGTAGTAGTAGCTTTAGTAGTAAAAATAAGGATATTATCCTTAAAATGGTTAATCATGCTATTAGTAGCCAAAATAGGTTTAGGTATTTATATTAGTAAATAACAAGATATTATTAACAATATTAGAAATAATAATGATAATAAATTTAATAATAATAATAATAATAATAATAATAATAATAATAATAATAATAACAACAACAACAATAATAATAATAATAATGATAATGATAATAAGAATAACAACAACAATAATGATGATGATGATGATGATGATGATGATGATGATGATAAGGTTAGAATAATAATTACACTAAATAAATTATACTTAAGGGTTAAGAAGGATTAGGGCACAACCTAGTGAGGGTGGCAATGGTGGCGGCGATAAAAGTTGTGGAAGTGGTGGTTTAGAAAAGGTAGGTCTTTTAGGGCTGGAAGAGAAAGGATGGTACGGTGGTTGTAGTGGTGGTGGACTCTCTGGGTTGAGAGGGTTATATTAGTGGTGGTGGTGGTGGCACGGTAAGGGTGGCAACGCAGGTAGTGGTGGTTGTGGTGGCTGAGGGTGGTGGAGGAGGGAAGACGAAGGAGAGGAAGGAAGGAAGGAAGAAAGGTAGGGGAAGGTAGATGAGGTTATGTAGGGTTGATTGGGTGGTAGGGGAGGGTGTGATTGCAATGGAGGAGGAGGCGCACAACGGAGAGAAGGGTAACAATGGGGTGAAAAGGGGTAAGTCGAGCAGCCAACTTTGCACAATTGAGGTAGTTTGTGTAAGGGAATTCAGGGGCGGTGAGTGGCTTGGTTGGGTGGAGGCTAATGCAAGGAAGGGATTGGGTGGTGTTTCGGCGGTGGTATTGCATGACGGAGGCTGGGGTGGCGTATAAAGTGGTGGCGGTAAAAATGCGCTGAAGTTTCTAGGTAGAGTAAAGGAGGGAAATAAGGATCGGTAGGAGGGTATTTATAGGCCAAGGAAGGGAGAATAAGACAAAGGGGGAAGAGGACAAGGTGCACAGGTATGGCAGGGCTCACTGGCTGGTGGTGGAAGGCTGGTACGAGCATGCGAGGGTGTAGGTCTGGTTGAGGAGAAGAAAAGGAAAGGAAAGGGGGCATATGATGGAGGTAGGTGAGGGAGGTCTGGCTTGAAATAGGAAGGAAAAAGATAGGGGAGAGAGAGGGGCAAGTCAACGGTACAGTGGTAAGGGGAGGACGATGGCATGTCGTAGGCACGACGTGTAGCACAAGGATGGGGGAGAAGGAAGGAGGAAGAAGAAGAGGGTTAGGTTAGCTGGTTGGGGGAAAAGAAAAGAAAGAAAAAGGAGGGAGAGAATCAAGCGGGTAAAGGAGAAAGGAAAAAAAAAGAGGGCTAGGCCACACGGGGGAGAGAAGAGAAGGAGGGGGTTAGGCCGACAGGCATGGCCCAATCCAGGAGGAAGAGGAGAAAAAGAAAAAGGAGAAAGGAGAAAAAGAAGGAAGAAAATGAAAAATGGAAGGAAAAGGGGGGAAAGGGAAAAAGAAAAATAGGTTGGTTAGGTTTTTTAAAATATTTTGATATTTTTGAATATTTAAAAATAATAAAAATTAGTAAAATAATAATCAAATTCCTTTTTATATTAACTTAGAATATTTTGGGGTAACTTTTCCAAAATTCTATTTTAATTAGCAAATTACCCTGATCTTCCCTAATTAATTTCTTTATTATTTTCCTCCTTTATGTCTTAATTAATCCCATTATTTTATTAAATAATATATTTAATTAATTTCACTAATAAATTCCTATTTTACCATAATTTCCTAAATTAAGGTTTTGGGGTATTACAGTTATAGCTGGTGGAATGGTATCCATGGCAAAATGCTCCTAGCCACTATTATAGTAGGTGGAATGGTGGTAACCATCCAAAGTCTGGGCTCGTCTTAATGAACTTCCACTTTAAATGATTAGTATTTTATTTATGGCTTATGCAACAAGTAACTCCCATCTAGATATGCACACCCCAACAAGCACCCCCAACTCATTACCACTTGACCAACCCGGACTCCTTGAAATACCATATCCCTTAACCTAGGACCTCTACATCCTCTAAGAATCTAGGACCCTCATACACTTTCCACCATCCTCACAACAAACTTATAAATCTCATAGATATGGGTTAAGGCCCACCTCCTTATTTCTCCACCTATACTCACCATCGCCCACTAGGATTTTCCCTTGAAACCCTAATCTGGCCCATATAGCCCTAGCCTCTCCTTTTCTTACTCAACCCACATTATCACTTGATTCTAACACCATCACCACACTCATCCCAAATCCAAGCCTCACAACCCAACTCCTCAACTCCTATATGTGATAATGATACCCTAGCTAGTCACTCCCAAAAACCCTAATATTTCCCTTTTCCCTCCACACCCTTTTCTCATACATAACTCTACCCTCCATTTGACATGACTCACACCCTCCATGTGGCACACCCCTCATCACACCACAAATTTCCAACCAACCTCCTAACCTTTTCCCATAATACCTCTATCCATAAGTCTCCCCCCCAAATCCTATTTTATGCTCCCATGTACATTTTCCTCATCCCACATACTAACTCTTTCCCAAGAACACCAATCACCCAAAATACACTTTTCTCCCCAAAAAACTAAATATGTACCTGATAGAGTTCTCTTACAATAGCAACCATGCTAGCATTGGGATGGCTCCCTTTGAAGCATTGTATGGATAAAAGTGTAGGGCCACTTTATGCTGGAGTGACATTAGTGAAATAGTGGTATTGGGACCTGATATAATTGGGGAGATGGCCAGATAGATCCATCAGATTTAGGAGTAAATAAGATCTACTCAGAGTGACAAAAGAGTTATGCTTATCAGGAACGCCGAGGTAGCAACTTTGAGCCTAGAGAGAAGGTATTGTCAAGGGTCTCCCCTAATAAAGGTGTGTAGAGGTTTGGTAGGAATGGTAAGTGAGCTTGAGATACATTAGACCTTATGATATTCTTGAATGGGTTGGAGAGGTTGCTTATAGGTTGGCACTCCCACCATAGTTAGCATGTGTCCACAATGTGTTCCATGTCTTGTAGTTGCAAAAGTACGTTGTCGATTCTTCCCATATGATCCCATCTAATGAGGTCAAGTTTGATGAGTCTCTGACCTACGAAGAGAGACCTATGAGGATCCTCATTACCAAGCATAGAACAACATGTACAAGTGCAGTCCCACTCATGAAGATTCTCTAGAGCCACCATGGGATAGAAAAGGCTACGTGGGAAGCTGAGAAGGACATTTGCGAAGCATATTTGGAATTATTTGCCTCAAGTATGACAGCTCCTAGTAAACCCCTTTTTCTTTAAGGGGGTAGTGGTTTATCGTGTTATATTCTTCCATTATCGAGTTGCCCAATAACTACCTTTCCCCTCATTCCTTCCTCTCTATGCCCAAAATTAAGCTAGTGACTTCGGGGATGAAGAATTTCTTTAAGGGGAAAGTGATGTAATACCCCAAACCTTTATTTTAGGATTTAAGAATAAAATAAGGAATTATTAAATAAGATATAGTTATATGTACCATTTTTAATAAAAAATAATAATAATAATAATAGTAATTAAGGTAATAAAGAAAGAAAAATGATGTAGGGACATAATTAGTGGAGACTAAATTTATTAACTAACCTAAGATAAGTTATAACAATTTATGAATTAATAAAAATTATTTTATTATTATTATTATTATTATTAATTTTTATTATCCCTAAAACTCTAAAAAAATTCAAAACACCCTACCACCCCATTTTTTTCTTTTCTCTTTTTCTTCCCTCTCTTTATTTCCTTTATTCTTTTCTTCCATTTCCTTTTCTTCTTCTTTCTCCCCTCTTTCGGCTGGCTAGGCTACACCCAATAGCGGCCAAATACCCTCCTCCCTCTCTTCTTTCCTTTCTCTCTTCCCTGACCTAATTTCTTTTTCTCATTTTCTCTCCCCAGATCAGCCCAACCTGCTCTCATACCTCCCTCTTTTCCTTTTATCTCCCTCTTCTTTTCCTTTCTTTTCCATTTTGCCTCTATCTTCTTCTTCCCCAATCTATGTAACCCTTACACATAGCTACAATTTGCATTCTTCCCTCCCCTCTCTCCCTCCTCCTTTCCTTTTTTGGCCCTACAAGGCATGTAATAAGCATGACCCTACATGGTCCCCTTTCCCCTGCGAGCACCATCACCCCCACTTACCTTCCCTGACCCTACAAAACCTAACCACTACCTTTTCTTGTGCAGTTTCTCTGACCTACACACCATAGCCACCAACCCCCTTCCCTAGTCTTCTTCCCCTTCTTGTCCACTTCCCATATACCCTACATTTATAAATATCCCTCCCCACTCCCTCCTTTCCCCTATTTTTTCTATTGATCCACTCCCCCTTACTCTCACCACTCAAACAAACGCCCCATTATTGCCACCAGGGTGCACCTTTGTCACCACTCCCTTTCTTCCCCTTCCTCTTCTCTCCCCACTGGTACAAAGTGGGCAGCTCTATTGCCCTTTCCTCCACTTCTAGTGCCACCCTACGCCACCACCACTATTGTTATCACCACACTCCCTACCTCTTTCTTGCACAGAAAAACCCCCTTCCTTACCCACGCCACCACTTCTCCCCTTCTCCCTTTCTCCCTACTCTTTTCTTCCCTTTCCTTTACTCTCCTTCTCAGCCACCATTATTGCCACCACCGCGCCACCATCGTGAGGTCACCACCACCACCACCACAAACCACCTAAACTAGGGAACCTTGCCACCTAAGAACTCTACCTTCCCTCTCTTTTTCCAACCCCAAAAACTCCTCCTCTACATCTCCTCCACCACCACTACTGCGTCATTGCCGTCACTGCTACCCCCTCACCTACTGTCCTTTTGGTTATACCCATCTCCCTTTTACTTTTTTAGTGTATTTTATTTAATAACTTATTATTATTATTATTATTATTATTATTTGGTTAAGAAAATAAGAAAAAATGGAAAAAGAAGTAGGAACAAGGTGAAATGACCTTGTTGATACTCTCTTTATTGATTTTGAAAAAACATTTCCCCATGAGGAGGCGTGGGGTTCTTACTTCAAGCTCGGAGCCCAACTACGTAAAGATATAGTTAAGACTTTGGGTTATGTTATGAATCTTTTTTGTATGGGTGTATTGGTATATTATATGTAAATATATTTGTATGTGAACTACATATATGTGTGGTGCAGCTTGGCTTGCAAGGAGCTAAAGTATGGCGAGCATGATCTTCATTATGTATTGTATATGTGGTTATGGCTTGCTATGTATGGACATGTTCTTATGTATAGTTGAAATATTATGGTATGTATACCTAGATGACTTAGGTGGGTTTCAGTGGTTATAGGAGATTAAAGAAAATAAACAGGGTGGAGTGAGTAAGGTGGTATGTGGAGAATTTTCTAAATGTCTCATGAAATATAGTAGAGAAAATAAAAGGAGAAATAACAAAATGAGGGGTTAGGGTAAAATCTTGCATGGAAAGTGTGAGCTTTGCATGGGGTGTATGTGCTTTGCATGGGGGAAAGATTTATGTGGGAAAATCGTTTTTGGAGGTTAACCATAGGGAGAAAAGTGTGTATTGGGTGGTTGGTGTACTAGGGGGAGATTTAGTACATGGGTTGATGGAAAGGTGTATGGGGGCATATAATAGGGTTTCTAGGGGAAAATCCTAAGGATAAGGGTATTTTGGGAAAAGGTTGAAGAGGTTGGTTGAGTATCGATGTCATGATGAGGGGTTTACCACATGAGAGGTGTGAGTCAAGTCAAATGAAGGGTAGAGTGGTGTACGAGAAGCGGGTATAGAAGAAAAAGGGGAATATTAGGGTTTTGGTGGTGACCAACTAGGGTATCATTATCAAATGTGGGAGTTGAGAAGTTGGGTTGTGAGGTTAGAGTTGGGTTGATTATGATGATAGTGTTGGAATTAAGAGAGACTGTGGGTTGAGTAAGAAGAGGAGAGGCTTGGGTAATATAGGCCAAATTAAGATTTCAAGGGAAACCCTAGTGGGCGATAGTGAGAATGGGTGGAGAAATGGGGAAGTGGGCCTTGACCCATATATATGAGGTTTCTAAGTTTGTTGTGAGGAACGTGGGAGGTGTATGGGGGTCATAGAGTCTTACGCTATATAGATGTCCTAGGATAAGGATTTGAGTATTTTAGGAAGTCTGGGTTTGTAGAATGATAATGAGTCATGAGTGTCCATTAGGGTGTGCTTGTCTTGATGGGTGTTGTTTGTTGAATAAGATATGAATAAAACACTAAAAACTTAAAGTGGAAGATCAATGAGCCATGCCCAAACTTAGGATGTTTACCGTTCCACTTGTTATAATAATGGCAAGAGTATTTTACCCTAGATATGTATGTGTTACTATTCCACCAATTATAATAGTGGTCAGGTGTGTTCTGCCCTAGAGTAGTTATTTCCGTTCCACCAATTATAATAGTGGGGGTTTCCGAGATCAATAAGTTAAACATTTGGATGATAATAATTTATGGAAAAGACACTAATTACTTAAAGTGGAGCACCATGTGGGTCAGGACTAAACATAGCATATTTACCATTGCACCGATTATAATAGTGGCCAGAAGCATTTTCCTTAGAAATGTCCATCGATTATAATAGTGGTTAGGTAAGTTCTACCCTAGAATAGTTTTCCCCGCTCTACTACCCATAATAGTGGGGTCTCCATACTCACATGGATATAATTTAAGAGATATGTAAGGATGGTACTAATGGCTTAAACTTCGATAGGGTTAATTAATCTAATGAAACCTTCTACTTGCATAATATCTGTATTTTATGTGGTTGTGCCATATCTTAGCTATATTATTACCTTACTCAATATGTAGTGGTATAATCACCTTTATTGTAGGTACTACTCTTTCCTACGAGCAATGGCCCTTCTTGAGTCTGTGCAGGTAAGCGATGAGACCCTAGAGGACTTGATGTCTACGATGAGCTGGTTAGGGTAGAGTGATGTTCTGATGTCCCAAAATTGGGGGCTAGAGAGAGTGTTCACCGAACTATTTTACATGTATGTTTTTTTTGGTTTTTATAACCTGTAGTGGGATGTTATCTTGTATTTAATTTCCCTAGTGTATTAACTTTGACTCTTGTGCACACTAGCATTTATGTATTTAATGTTAATCTCCTTTATGTTTTTAAAGATTTCCTATTATGATTCCTTGTTATCTTTTAGCCTTATAGTCAATATGAGGTTAGCCAGGGGTCAGACTTGTACTGATCACGGCAGTAGCACCCCTATTTGGTGTGTGATTTTTCTTAACAAACAAAAATGTTCAACTGTGCTTTTTGGGGGTGTTGTAGTCATAGTGTTGGTGCTCATATAGAGTTTATGCCATGTTTGGTGGAGTCTCATCTTCTTTTTCTTAGTAACCTTTCCATACTACTAGGTTCTAGCCTATATGCGGGAGTTGTAGTAATAATGTGGTTGACCATCTTGGCGTCAGTGCTCGTATAGAAGGTATACCATGATAGATGTGTTTATCCCTTGTGTTTGGTGTTATTACGTAAACACCCAGCTGGGAGGTTAGGATTGCCTCATTTACATCTGGTGTCGTTGTCTAAACACCCATATTGGGATCGGTGCTTCGGTTTGGAGGGTATGTCCATGTTTGTGTTTGGTGTCATCATCTAAACACCCATATTGGCATTTGGTGCTCCGCTTTGGAGAATATGTCTATGTTTGTGGTTGGTGTCATTGTTTAAACACCTATATTGGGATTGGTGCTCTAGTTTGGAGGGTATACCCATGTGTGCATTTGGTGTCATCATCTAAACACCTATATTAGGATCAGTGCTTCATTTTTGAGGGTATGCTCTTGTTTGCATTTGGGGTTATTGTTTAAACACCTATAATGGGATCTGTGCTCAGCTTTAGAGGGTATGTCCATCTTTGGGACTTACGTACCCTTGTGTTGCTACCATGACCCTTGTTTACAGTGGTTTAGGTGTGTCGTAGGAATATCTTAACAAGTGGATTGTGTGGTCATATAACGGAATAATAATCTGGTTTATTTATGCTTATGATATATCTAATCATCATGTTATTATTACTCTCATTCCATGACTATGTGCTCAAGCATATCTTTTATACCATGAGTTATTGTGACTCTTGGTACAACCTGATTCCATTTCCACGTCATATAATAGACTTGTTTTACCAGAACCTCACCATACCGATACTCACTTGTATGGTCGCTGTGATGAATCAACTTTTATTTCGAGGAGTAGATAACATTTTTCGGGTTGATTAACTTATTGTGGGCCTCTATATGGATTTTCTTAGGAAAGATTTATGGTATTAGAGAGTTAGGTTAATTGGTTTAGTTAGGTTTTCCATTGTGTTGGGATGCTTCTTTTATTTTGTTTTTGTTACCTAAACTCTTGGCTTTGTTCATATATTTGGTTTGTAAACTATTCATGTCATATCATATTTCTTTCTCTTCCCTTTCTCTCTTTTCATCTCCCTCGTGCTATCTTTGATTCGCTTGCATAGTTTTGTTGAATATGTTAGTCTTGCATTGCGCAAGGGTTACGTAGATGGCCACACGTCTCATGGGTTTGGTGCAGCGATAACACTTCCTAGTTTTATTTATTTGCTTCCGCATTGTCTTAAAAAAAATTGGTTCAAAAATTGGGGGGTGTTACACTCACTTTCAAGCTTTTTATCTCTGAAAAACATGATCAAACCTCCAATACAAATATGATTAGCATGATAATAAAATTCAAAAAATTATTATATATAACTTGAATACATATTCATTTTCATAAAGCCACACAAACAATCCTATATTATACTTCATAATATTATCTTGAAGTAAGAAAGATTAATCTTATTTGGATCAAATAAATTAAATTAAAAAGACAATAGAGATTGATTAATAAATTCAAGATATCAAACACACCTATTCAAAAAATTAATATCAAAATATTAAATTAAGTACTAAAATCATATAATAGAAGAAGAGAAAGAAGAGAAGAGGAAATGATTCACCCAAACATTATGTTGAAGATGGATGATGGTGATCTTCAAGGTTCATCAATGGAGATCGAAAATGATTATGGAGATGAATATAAAAGGGATAAGGTGGTTTGGCTTCCTGGGATATAATGGGATGGATACGGTAGTAATATCATGATGGAAAGAAGTTAGGAATCAAGGGAAAGTGAAGGGGGATTTCACCTTGGTTTATCATGATTATTTACAATCATGAAAAGAAACCTAAGGGGGGGTTAGGTAGATAGTGTGGCTAATGGGGTTAGGGAAAATTAGAAATATCTATGGGAGGTGTATTTGGTGGGTAAAGTGGCATGAGAAATAATACATTAAGAGGGATGAATGGGTGAGGTGTTGAGGAAGGTTTTGTTGCGGGATGATTATAATGATTAGGGGAGTAAGTTATTACCCAATGGAGGTAGCTTTTAGGGGAGACCTGTGTGAGGGAGGTAAGATAAGAAATAAAAGGGAAGAGGGAAGGTATGAGGTGTGGCATTGTGTTGGGATAGGGTAGGTTAGAGATTCATTTAGCATAGGTTACAAGTGTTGACATAAGAATGAGCAGAAAATGGTATAGGAATCTATAAGGAATATTTTCTAATTACACATCTCATTGTTGATGCGCTGTTGTATGCACAATAAATTTAATAAATAAATCCTAATTTCCAAATACGTAGTAGATGGTAAGAAGGAGTCGAACCCACAAGGAATGGTATTTAATCAATAATTTTGTAATTGATGTTAGAACCCCGGTTATGCAATCTCATTACTTCTGTCATGAATTCTATATTATGGGACACTTTGCTCACTACTTGATGAATGAGGATAGGAATGAATTGATTATGGAATTAAGGTATCAAATATTCATGAAAAAAGAGTGATTCTGAATGATTTGATGTTGACCTCTAGAGACTCATAATAAATCATCTCTTTGCTTTCTCTTCATTCTAATAAATTGAATAAGCTCTCAATTTATCATCTAAACAATTAATAACTTAGGTTACGAACACTAGATTCAATTAATGACAACATTACGAATGGAAAGCAGTCAACTACAACTATAACTACATAAGCTCGGATTATGCAACTGTACGAATTAATGGACAAGATTAACAATAACCTTTTTGCTACTCTAGACACGTTAATTAACAATTACGTATTAATTACGTTGTCCTAGCAGAGATTAAGATCTAAACTAAATAGGTGATCAATCTAATTAGTTTAAATTCTTAATCTATGATACGAGATCATTCATTTCCATCCATTTATTCAATTAATTTTCATAGAGAATCATAATTTCAAATTATGTTGTTATATTTGAAACCTAATTCCATCCTCAAATCATCCTACGCTATATTATTTACTCTACTATCTGCATAATTGTAAGATCACACCATTAAATGCAATACTTTATAATTAATATAAATGATCTATAATAAATAAGTAATAACACACTAAAGGCAAGAGAAATAAAAATGCAATTGTAGAAACTTTACTTGCATTCAATCAAAATACAAACTTGCAATTGAGAAATGAATGGAGAAGAACTTATCATTTGAATTGCAGACCGTCAATTGTTCAATAGAATACAAGAAAGATAAAAAAAATTGGAATTGTGAAGTACATGTGCTTTCTAGAGGGAATAGAGAAAAGGGAGAGCATTCAACTTTTTTCGAATCTAAAAACTGATTTTCGAACCCAGAATTGTTAGAAAATATATCAGAAAAAAGGCCGTGTGAGTGGTTACAAAATTTAAGAAAAACACGGTCCATGTTTTGGGAACAATGGGACCTCCATGTTTTTCTTTGAGTTCTTTGCCAATTTTTGGATTCTAAAAACTGAGATTTTATTTTCTAGAGGAAATACAGCCCGTGTTTAGGAAACACGGGGGTACTGTGTTCTTTGTCCCTTCGTCCTTCTTCCATTAAAATTTTAGTACAAACTTCCCTTAGTGTCTTTTCTTCATTTCCAACTTTTCTTCCCTTATTTCAATGTTTCTTGATGTGTTCTTTGCTTGATTTCCTCTTTCCATCGATTTCTTTGAATTTCTTCATTTTTATCTTTTCCTGCAAAATCTATTCAAAAGAGAAAAACTCGAGAAAAGATTAAATCTTATAAAATTAATGAGGAATAAATGAGATTTTTACACAGGAAAATAGCGTATAAATTCTATCTGTCAATTGTAGGATATTTTTAGGCAACATCAAGAGTTAGTTTTAACTCTTGATATAATTCAATAGCTTTGTTTAAGGTGTGAAATTATTAAGTATGATTAAAGTTAAGAATGATACATTTAATAATTAATTACAATGAAAATGGAAAATAACAATAAAAATGATTAAAATAAAGGTGAAATATTTTTTTAATTCACTTTTATCCCCCAAAAAAATTAAAGTATTATGATCTCTAACATAATTTCTTAATAAGCAAAAAAAATGAAGCTTAAAATGTGAATAATTGTAAAATAAGGCCCAAAAAATAATTTTTCATTGTGATCTTTATTTATCATTTTTAAACATGACTAAGAAACTGTGAAAAAGTCAAGGAATCATAATGTAGAGATATTATAATTATTCAAAGGAATTTATATAGTTGAAAGTGGCTTAGACGTCTCATAGAAGTCAAAACCACAAGAAATATCAAGGAAGCAAGAACAAGCTGTTTCAAAAATGTGGCTAGTATTTTTAAATCCTTTAATCATGTAAAAATGTAATAAAACATGTAAAAATAAGAAATGTACTCTAATCATAGATATCCTAAAAGAATCATGGTTTTTAAAACGTAGGGTGTTATAAGATGAACATGGGCCAGAGGAACCCTTACCCGGTGTTCTAGTTGGTTGGTCAGTTACCCCGATTATACTTAGGATGAGGTAATGATGTAGGAGCATATCAATCTCACTCTTCTAATGTTTAAGATCAAGAGTTGGTATACTTATATGATACCGATTATTCTTAAAGATCTTAATACTTCTAATATTTTCTTAACTAATTATTGTAGGTATTATATATGTTTACAAGACCAATACACCAAATATCTCTAGTGTATAAGACAATGGCATTACAAGGATTACAAAGTTGCATGGAAGACAAGGCTACAAGACACAAAGCTTAATTACGTATGATTTTTCAATGTATTATGTGATTAGGGTTTGTGTAGCTTTGTTAATTTATGCACAGTTTGTAATGTTTGTAACTTGTAAATGTAGCCATTATATGTGTATTATAGGCATGCACTAGTTAGTATTTATTAATTAGGCCAGTTGGTTCGACTTGGTTAGTAAAGGGTAAACTAGGCTTATATGTGTGTGTGTGTGTGTGTAATGGTGCCTTGTACATTCTAATAGAGTTAGCAATTAATAACAATCAAAGAGATAATTTTAAATCTCCCTTCCTTCCTCTTCAAGTGAGAATTGTCTTGAAAGTTGAAGAATTATTGTCTAGAGAAAACTTGGTGATTTCTCTTTAGAATTGAGTTGATCTTGGTATAGATAAACATCATGGCAAGGTATCAACAAAAACTACAATTCTTATTCAACATTTCCATCATTTTGGAACTTGGCTTCTACCCAATAAACAGGATAAAAAGGTCATGCATTGTAACTAATAGAGTCTTGGTGATTGGTTGGGCTCTTGGGTTAGGGTCGATGACTGAATAAGGAGTTTTAAGGCTCTAGTTTTGGTCATTTGATCGGTAGAAGGGTCTAGTTTGCAAAATACTCATATCATATTGGTAATGAAGAAATTCCATGGAAGAACTTAGTAGTAATACATAAGAATATAGTAAAAATTTTATTGGTGAATGTAAATCTTATCAAATCTTAGATGAAAGAGCTCTTAGCAAATACAAACTTAGAAAATGATATAACTCTCTAACTATGAAAATAGATGTAGATAGATTTGATGAAATTGGAGGAAATCCTAGTTGAAAATCTAATACATCATCCATGTAATGCATAATTCATGGATAATTTTATGTTACAACAAGATTAATAAGTCAAGTATATATTTACCAGCTCATATCCGAATTTAATCTTCATATAAAAATTACATGATATCAACATAGAGAATATTTCTCTATTTTTTTCCCTGAAATACCAACCAAGAATATATCCAAAGATTTTTGTCAATTTTTTTGATAGATTGCTTAATTAATACAAAACCATGTGAGAACAAATTTATAGAATATATTCTTCAAAATTAATTTGCATTCACATTCACTTTTAGCTAAAAAACATCTTTCCTAATTTTTGGACCACCTCTGTTACAAGTGTAGATGAAACTTAGTATGAAAACCAATCTGAGTTCCCTTTTAATGTACACAACACAAAATTGTTAATAAAATATCTTTTAGCTTACTGTTGTATATGGGTAACTTTAATAATACTTCATTACCTTACAAACTAGGAACAAATCAAAAGATTTATGTTGTTGCTTCTAATTTTGTTTCTTTTTCCTAACTAAGGACTAACCAATAAAAGATAGAATCATATTGTTTTAGGTATATTACATGATGGATTCACCATGGATGCATTAAATAATTATGTTTACATATAAATGCATCCTAATATAAGAGAGAGTGTAAGAAAAAGGGTTGAGTAACACATATTATTCTTAAATGACAAAGTCATTTATATCATCATGTCATAGAGTTGTTTGGATGAATTTGGCATGGATTAAATAATCACAACTTTGTGATAGGACAATCACTAATGTGGCACGAAGTATATAAACTATTATATGATAATCATCATTCATGAGGGGATAATCAACGCAAAAATCACTAGGCTAATAACAAACTATTGTCATAAGTATATAATGAATACTATGTGATAGAATAATCACAAAAAAAATTATATGATAGTCACCACTATGAGGTATGATAATCATAAAGTTAAACACAACAATCAATGTAATCATACCATATAATAATAAGAATAATTGCCAATTTCGTATATGACAATCACTAGGGGTGTGCTCCGGTCTAAAACTAGAATGAACTTGAACCTAGTTAAGGATCCGATATTTTTAAGCTAGGATTGAGGACAGGACCAAGACTGAAATGAAATTACCTATCCAAGATTAGTTAGGATCGAAATTAGTAAATTATAATTTTTTTATATTAAGAAAATGTATATTTTAGGTAAAATGTTGATGAAATTCTGGATCGTACCGGTCGGGATGGGATCGGATTGGACCATAACTAGTTAAAGACCAAATTTATTTTAATTCTAAATCGAAGCTCGGACTAAAAGCTAAAATATCGGTTCGGTCTTGACCAAAACTAGGAAAAGTTGATTGGTTCGGTTCAAAATTTCTATCTAAATATATTTTTGAACATCCTTAACTATCACTACTCTATGATAGGATAATTATTATACCTAATTAATTATTGCTAGTTAACTAATTAATATAATTATAATTAGTGTTACACTTCTATTAACTAGAAAAAATATATTTATAATAATTATCATTATAATAACTAGAATTACAATTATAATTGTCATTATTGGTTAATATAATTATATTTATGATGTTTATAGTACTTAAATTATCATTATTATAAGTTAATTATTAAATTTTACCATGATGATTATTTATACTTTAAAGTGATGAGTTTTTTCTTCGTGTTATTATTAAGTTTTTTTTAATAGGTAATTGTTTTAGTTGTACGCGATGGTTAATATTTTCATATGATACTTATTTAGATTTCAAATGATATAATAATTACCATTCTAGTAATAAACCATTACCTTAAACATATAATGACTATTTAATAATCACTAAGTTGTTATTATGATAACCACAACTCTATATATAATAAGATAATCACCAAAATAAAAGGAATAATCATCACTCTGTTATATAATATGATAATCGTCAAATTAATAAATAAATATCATCATAAGTATATAATCATCACTTAGTGATATGATAATTATCAAACCGTTAAATAGTTATCAAGTATATAAAGTCCAATTAGTAAGAATGATAAAAACAATCAAATATACAAGCTTCGTAATCTATTTGCTTCACAAACAACATCCACGGGAGACAAATTAAGATGTTCATAAGTTCATAACCTACTCCTACAGCAAAACAAGAAAAGTTTGTTGATTATATTTATATATCTCCCATAGCTAGACAAGCGCTTGAACAACAGTTAATTTTCTTTAAAATAAGGGAAAATTTTCCCTTAAAACAAAGTGCTTAAAATTACTTAAAACAAAAGGCAATTAATTACTAATTTTATTCTTTTTCCTACGTGACAAACACTTTTGTAGATGGTTCCCGTGCATGATACAGTAGTTGTTATTTTATGAAGTAATAAAACTTTAATTGATTTTATTTAAGATTTGTGAATCGTTAAATTCTGTTTCCGTAATCAATGAGCTTGGAAGAAAAGACCGAAGGAATCTGTCCAAATCTTAAATAAAATCAATTAAAATTTTATATTTTGTAGCGACTTGATTGCATTTAGCGGTTTTTGACGCGAAATAAAAAGGAAAAAAAAAACCTCAACAGAACCCAGTCCCAAAGATTCACAGCTTCACACGGTACAGGGCGTACAGCAGCAGTGCGGTGCAGAGGCGGCGGCTGGGAGTACACGTAATGGGGGAGAAAGAGTGAGCAACGGCACCTCTCAAGTTTTACCTCTTCCAATCAAGGTTTTGCTTTACATGTGGGTAAAAAAAAAAAAATAGCTATGTGGGTAAAATATTGATCAAGGCATAGAGTCACAAAAAAACCTAAAATATGGCGACACTGAGGCAGAGTCAGGAAGGGATGACGGCGATGGACCCGGCAGTTTTAGACGATATAATCAGGCGTTTATTGGAGGTGCGAGTAGCCCGACCGGGAAAACAGGTTCAACTTTCGGAGGTCGAGATCCGGCAACTCTGTGTTGCCTCTCGTGAAATCTTCAATCAACAGCCTAATCTTCTTGAGCTTGAAGCTCCTATTAAGATTTGCGGTAAATTGGCTTCTATTATTGTTATTATTATCGTTGTTGCTGTGACGGTCATCATTATTTATGTGGTTATGGTGGTACCCAACTACCCGTTAGCACTATCAGAGTATTGGAAATGAGGATTAGCTTTCGGGGTTTAGTTTGTAAAGACCGAGGATTGAAACTTGGCTGTAACATTGCATGTGAAAATGTAAGATTTCGGTGGTTTTGTTTGTACCATTGCATGTGAAACTGTAAGCTTTCATGTTCAATTCCTTTTAATTTTTGGAAAGTGTGCAATGCTGTCTGTGGAATTGGAAGCTCTGTAAGAAGCGAGTTCATTCATGGCTGAGTTTAGGACTCTTGCTTGGTGTTGATGTTTTAATAGGTTGGGTGGTTACGACTTTCCTTCCATCAATTTAGATTGAGGTGAACCTAGTTTAGGTTATCGTAGATAAGTGAGTGTATGCTGAACCTTGTTTTGGTGAAGCTAGGTGAATGCGTTAAAATCTTGTTTGGGTATTTATTAGGTTAATCTAGGTAAATAAGTTACAACCTATTTCATTATTATAACATTATTCTTAAGTTACTCGAACCATTGATTTGGAGGTTTGCTATTTTGGGTAAATCTAAGTTAAACTAGGTTAATGTTTAACCTAACCTAAGCTCGATTCAGCCTAGAACAAATTTGAGAAATGATATAAATAAATAAAATTAACTTCACCTAACCTAGGTTAACCTCAAAACAAATGCCCTGTTAGGTTATCAGAAACAGTATGCTTTGAGGATGATGTATGTAACCTATTTTATGAAACTATCTTTTGTGTGTATTTGCCATTGTTCAACTTTGGCCTGAGAATGTATAACATGTTAGATTAGTCAGATGACAATTGCAAAAGTAAAGTCTTAATGTTAATCATGCCTCCTCATGTTTTTTCACAATCTCAATACTTTTTTTTTTTTAAATTAAGTAATTTCATTACCAAAAGTGCAATAAGTATATCGTCAAAAGATCCTATAAACTCGAGCTGATACCCATCTGTCCAAACTGTGTAGTTATTTAATCTTATGGTGCCTAGAAATGTGAGTTCATCAAACAAAAAGTTCCCTAATAACTCCCCTCCAAATTCTATTAATCACTGTATTTTTCCGTTGAAAACCACTGATTACTATTGATCTGTGTCTGATACACACTAGCCCTGAAATTATTTATCCACAAAACCCTCTTAACAGCCTTCTTTGCTGTCATCTGAACCATGCAATCAGTTCAAGAAGGAAGCCCTTTCAAGGAAGAAACTGGTTCAGTACTTGATGCCTCTGGCTTATTATACATCACATCTACAATGGGGAAGAACATGCCACTGAACAGTTGCAGTTTTTATATAAAGGGCCTGGTGACATGAAATTTCTATACCAAGTCACTGTACCACAACTTAGACTTGAGATTTCTGGTGCTGGTATACCATGCTAACACTTATCTTGGTTCACATGTGGACATTGTTGTGTATCAATAGTTCCAACAAGTAACCTTCAAAGACCCAATGCATACTTTAGGTAAGCATCAGCATTTCATTCAAAAGACCATATATGCTCTGCCCCAAATTTATGTCATGTACCCATTTGATCCACAGTCGTCACTTGTGCACAACTAGTTTTCAAGGATGCTTGCTGATAGAAGCTTCGTTCCCTGTTAGCAATTTTTTGTTCCCTAAACCTTCCTCTGACTTCAGCATGTGACTTTGCAAATTTTCCTCAAAGACACAAAAAGAGCCTTATGGTTGTTACCACTAAGCCTTGTCCATGTATCCCATATATTCTCTCAAGCCGGTGGATCACTTTTATACAAGAGAATGGGTCCTGCTTAATATGTACCACACACTTGCAATATTGTTAATGCAAGTAATTGCAATATTGAGCTAGATCATTGTTAAAGTTTGTCAGTGTATCAATGGACAGCCTTGTTGACACTTGAACATATATTGGCTCTTGATTGCTTCTTACCATGGGAGAATTAAACAGCTTGAATCTGATATTGTCATCTGAGTTGTCTTTGTTCATTTTTCTTATTGGATGGTTGCAGTCCCCTAAATTCATTTGATATTTAAGAGGTGAAAACTATGAGTATTCAGATTGTTGGGTTAGTGGAATTCAAAAAAAGGATTGGATATGATTTGGGGTGTGGAGGTTAGCTTATACTGATAGACCTCTAATCAGATACACCTATACAAGGAGGAGCAAGATATGAGGAGGGGCGACTATTTTAGCTGGTCCAGCCGGCTACTTTCTTTTCTTCTTCATTTTGTCTATTAGCAGTTGGGTCTGTTTTGGTTAATTAGGCTGAGTCTGTTATTTTGTTGGTATTTCTGTTTGGTAGTTATGCTGAGTCAGAGGCTAGGGAGCTGTGCCCACCTCTATAAATAGTTGGGAGAAGGAGAGGCAGAGGGGAGGAATTGGAGTGGAAGAGGGAGGTCACCAGGACCTCGAATACCTGGGTGTAACTTTTCCTCTGTCATCAATATAACATCTAGCCTTCTCCTCTCACAGAATTGATCGAATAATTGTTACTGATCAGTGAGTTTTGTTGTTGCTTGCAAGAGCCTAACATATACATAGGTACTCTACAGCCATATATATATATTCTTGATCAGCTGCACATGGCAGATGAAAAGCTTTAAGAAAATAATAACACAAAGATACTTCATGACATGGACTAAAGCTGAGACACAACAAAAGCATAGGGGAATTTGAACAAGGTATGATATAAGAACCTCTGGTTCATGGGAACCAAAGGCATGATATGAAGATGCAAAATGTGATTATTAGTAGTTCTGCATTGATCAGAAACTGCCGCAAATTTAAAGAAGAATGAGAAACTGTTTGTTTCCAGTCAAAGTTTGGTTTCTATTAAAAAAAGGGAAAAAATAAAAAGAAGGAAAGCATTGCATATTAGCATTACATTTGTATTCAACATATATTTGCAACTGATTTTTCTAGGAACCAAAATAAAGCAAATGAGAAAGCATGAAATTGTTGACGTTGGACCATAACTGGCGGAGCTATCGCGGTGATAGTAGTATTGCAATATCATTTGTGCAACAATGGAAATTGTCGTTGTGGCTGGCTGAATAAAGAAGGGTAGTTTTAGATTTCTAAATAATGTATACCATAAAATTTGTTGGCATAAAAGTAGCATAGAATACACACACACAAACGCACGCGCGCGTACATACTATGGTGTGGGTGAGTGGGCCCTTTAACTTGATAATAGTTAGTCTCTTTTTTAGTGTTATGTTGCTCTATTCTTTTGCTTTTGTTCTATTGGAGTTCCAATCTATTCAGTTACCCTGATTGTGAATCTAGTAATCTTCTGTGGGTTATGGTTGGATAGAATATGATATCCATATGTTGTCATCCCGGAGTGAAGGTTGTTTCCAGTGTGGCTATTATAGCATGGCATGTTAAAAAGTTGTGTCGGTCAATGCTATGTAAGTTTCATCTTGCTTCTAAAGGCCCTATGAAGCTTGTTTTTCTACAACCTTGAGCAGTAAGGCACAACCTCTTTGAGGGCGTACTTGTTTGTAATCTTTTGTGAGATATTTTTGTTGTTGTTGGTCCTATTGCTTCCAACTTTTCCTGACACTCTCTTTCCTGAGTACCCATTTTTAACCCTTATTTCAATGCAAATGATCTTGAATATTGTTGGTCTCATTTTCTGAGGTATTTGCTGTGTTTTTCGTCAATTTATCTCATTCTGTAAGTTCAAGTTTTCTATTCAATTTTTTCCCCTTTTGGGGGAAGACTTAACTCTCTATCATAGGCTACTTCTCTTGCAGCATAAATTTTATTTTATTTATTATTATTGTAATACCCCCAAATTTGCTACTGAAAAATTTCGTTTAATTAAAAGGGTTTAGCGGAAGCAAAAAGATAAAACCGTAAACTTGGGGGCATTACCGCCACACTTAGTAATAGATCGGTTCACTCCTACCGTTCCAGTACTAAGTGCTAAGGCTAAATAAAGTTAACATTAAACACGAATCATTAATAAAACGCAAGTCATATAGAAATCAGAGTGCGATTTAGGGTTACAAACCAAAGAGTATGTGACTAGAGTTTTTCAAAACATAAAGAATAGTACGATAACACAACTAAATATGGTAATACAGGGTCAAATAAAGGAAACAGAGTCCGGCCAAGTCGCTCTCGATCCCCAAGTCAGGTTTAGGCTCATCGCTCAGCCCCATCCGATGCCTCGTAAGTGTCGTAGGCATCGAAGACATCATCCCCTACTTGCACAAGCTCAAACGGGTCTTCTGCTCGTGGGAATGAGCAGCACCCATGAAACGGGTGATCAGTACGCTACGTACTGAGTAAGGTAATAGACGCACTAAGGCCCACATACATAGAGATACATGACATAACAGACATAGCATAATTATGTAGATAGCATGCAATAACACAGATAAACAATACCGGTTATGAACCAGATAACTTTTTCATCAGATCTCTGATAATTATAATCAATTCACATCGTAGTCTTTATCAATCCATGTGAGTGCGGGAGTCCCACTATTATAGCCGGTGGATCGGTCACGAGGGTAACATAACCTGCCACTATTATTTGCCGGTGGACCGGTCTGGCCCCGACTCACAAGGAGTTCCACTGTAAATATTCGTATCTTTCCCATGTCTTATCATTATTATGATCGGTTTGTTGAGTACGGAATCCCCCACTATTATAGCCGGTGGAACGGTCACGAGGGCACATGCCCTGCCACTATTATAGCCGGTGGACCGGTCACGAGGGTAACATACCCTGCCACTATTATTTGCCGGTGGACCGGTCTGGGTCCGGCTCAACATCTTCCACTTTATGTGATTAATGTCTTAAGTATCTTATTCAAAAGCTCTCACTATGGACATGTACGAATCATTCTCTTTATACTTTACACCTCACAAATAATAAAATTCCACAATTATAATTACTCTTTAATCAATAAGTACACATGATAACACAAAAAATCTAAGAAGCCATAACCAACCCTAATTGTCCACACCAAACCGTGGTTAACCACTCCAAACCCTATTTTACCATAACAACCATAATTAGCCATTCCAAACCTTAATTAACCACAACAAATCACAATTAGCTACTCCAACCCTATTTAATCTCAACAACCCAAAGTTAATCACTCCAAACCCTAATTCTAGCTCCTCCATACCCTTATAATACTCCACGTACTATTTTCCGTCCGAAACAGTTCAAACACCCAAATAATACTTGCATTACCTTCCTTACCTCCCAAATCAACCTTTCATACGTAAATTTCGCTCCCATGTAAACTTTACACATCCCATGCAACATCTCGAACTTTTCACACAAACCCTAAATCCCATACAATCATTAACTCCCATGCAAAACCCTAACTCCACCATGCAACCATTAATACCACCATACAAACCCTAATACCACCATACAACTATTAATACGACCATGCAACCCTTAATACCACCATACAAACCCTAATACCACCATACAACTATTAATACCACCATGCAACCATTAATACCACCATGCAAACCCTAATACCACCATACAGTTATTAATACCACCATGCAACCATTAATACCACCATACAAACCCTAATACCATCATGCAAACTCTAGATTTCGTCATACAAAACCCTAAATTCAGTCCACACAAAACCCAAGATCCATCCATACCAAACCCTAGATTCAAACCATATAAAACCCAAAGATTTGTCCATATAATACAATTGATTAGATTCCCCCATTCATAACCACAAATTAGATTCTTCCATACAAGATCATGAGATAGATTCTTCCACATAAAATCATAAATTAGAATCTCCCATATAAACCCTAGAATTCTCCATTTTATTCTGCCACTCATAGATCATTAAAATAATTAGGTCGACTCACCTCCCTTGGTCAATCTCTTTCCCCATCCTCCTTTTTAAACCTTTCTCCCACACAAAACACATCAACTCCCTCACATGCACGTTTTACAGGATCACGACACATATCATCACATATACATAATACACATGCCATGTAAACGCACCACACATACTTCAACTCCATGTCATGCCACACACGACATAATTAATAATGATAAACATAGGGTACGTAGCATGCGAAACACATAATGCATATAGACACACAACAGGCCTTAGTTACGTCCTTACCTAAAGCGATACCGGGCTTGGAGCACGCTCCTACAACTCCTTGGGACTTTGGCTCAATTCACCTATAGGAGGATAAGACTAATGGTTAGTTCCCTTCTACCCAAAAATACTATTATTTCTTATTTTAGTCTAAGATTAGGTTTTTATTATTACACGGAGTTTATAAGTGAAAACTAGGGTTTTCTTTCCATCAAGCTAGCCTACTAGTTATTACTAGTTAAAATGTACTTATGTTATTATTCATAACTATATTTATATTATCAACCTAATAGCTTTATTCCTTCTAATGATAGTACTAATACTTGTTAAAATAAAATAGTGCTATTAATAATAATAGTAGTAATACCCATGCTCTTAGAAATAGAATCCCTATCATTTTTAAGGTTAAGGCTAATAATGGTTCTAGGGTAAGATAATATTATAATAATAGTATTACTAACAAGGCGCTAATATTATTAAAGATAATAATGATATTAGTTGTATTTGGGATAATAATAATATAAGGGTTCAAATGTTTTTATTATAATAATATTAGCAAAATAATAACAATAGTACTAGTAATAACTAACAATGATACCAAAGTAATAATGTTAGTAACAAGGGTATTAGGAACAATATTAGCAAGGTTTGAATAATAATAATCGTAATAATACTAAGGTTGGGTATTCTTCTTCTATAGTGACCAAAGGGAAACATGCTAATTTTTGTTTCAATAACTTTAATAATAATAGAAATAATGGTAATATTATTAACAATGTTAACAACAACCACAACAACAATAATACTAATAGTAATAATAATGATAATAATAATAAGAATAATAATGATAATAATAATAACGTTAAGCATAGTAATAATAATGATAATAACCATAATATAGTAATCAAAATGATAATAGTAATATAAGGGTCCAAGTATCTATATTAATAATGAAAGTGATAATGGGTAAAGTTAATATTAACAATGTTAACAAGATAATAATAATAATAATAATAATAATAATAATAATAATAGTAACAATAAGGATAATCATGATAATAATAATAATAATACCATTAATATTATTAAATAATTAATATTTGTACAAAATGAGTTTAAGGTTTGGGGAAAGTTGAAGGACCACCTAACGTAGTGGTGGCGGCGGCGGCGGCGGCGGTTGTGGAGGTTTGAGGTGGTAGAAGAAGAAGAAAGGAGGGAGGAGGATAAGGAAGGGAGGAGGAAGAAAGGGAGGTGTGGGGAGGTAGAGGAGGTTCCCCTGGTTATTTTGGAGGTTAGAGATGGCATTGGTGGCGGCAAAATTGACGGCAGTGGCGGTGTGAAGGGTGGCAGGGGCTGAAGTTGGTTGTTTGGGGAGGGCGACTTTGCACGGCCAGGGTGGCTCGTGTAGGGGAAATCAAGGGACGAGGAGGGTTTGGTTAGGTAGAGGGTGGTGCAAGGAGCGGTTTTGGGGGTGTTTTGGCCGTTGATGATAAGCGGCGGTGGTGGACGGCTCGTCTAATGGGGCGGCGGCAGAAGTGGCTGATTCTGGGGTTTCGAAATCAAAATTCGAATTAGGGCAGGCTATGGGGTATATATATATATCAATTGGCCGGGCAAGGACAAGGGGAAGAAGACAAAGGAGGTGCAGATGCCAGGCATGCCGCCTAGTGGCGGCAGTCGAGGCGGTTTTGCCATGGCAGGGGCATCGGGGTCGAGGGAAGAGGGAAAGGGAAAAAGCCAGGGTGCTCGGGAGAGGGGAATAGGTTGGTTGGGGTCGAAATTGTGAAAGAAAGCGACGGGAGAGGGAGGGAAGGACGGTGGCAGCGCTGGTGGCCGACAGAGCGCTGGGTTGTAGCTCTTCGGTCGCCGCCACGCCTCGGGGAAGAAGATGACATTGGGACCGGGCGGCTCAGGGAGAAAAGAAGAAAAGAAAAAGGAAACCGGACCGGCCGGGAAGGAAAAAAAAAGAAGAAGGGGGGAAACGGCGCGGGCCTGGGTTGCGCAGGGGTTGGGTCGCGCGACGCTGGCCCAGGTCGAGGGGGGGGAGGGGAAAAGAAAAAGGAAAAAGAGAAAGAAAAAGAAAGAAAAGAAGGGAAAAAAAAAGGGAAAATATGTGGATTGGGTATTTTGGGTTTTTTTATTATTATTATTTTTTAATATATTTAAGTTAGATATTTAATTTTAATACTAATTATTTTAAGTATAATAGTTAAATTTATTTTTACATTAATTGGGCTATTTTGGATAAATTTTCCTTAACTTCCATTTTAATTAGTAAAATGTCCAAAATTTTCTAAAGAATTTATTTATTATTTTCTCTTTACTTTCCTCAATTAATTTCCTCTTTATTTAATAAAATAATTTATTTTCTAAATTTTCCTAGTAAATCATTATTTTGCCATAATTCCTAAATTAGAATTTTTTTGGGGTATTTCAATTATTATTTTATTTTTTTACCATTTCCATTGGTTGTCCTTATCATACATCTCTTGGTCTTTGATGCTTACATTACCGAGTCCTATGTTATGTACGTGTCCAAGTACTCTTCATATTGTTTTATGCCAGACAAAATCACCACCTGGAAAGGAATAGAAAAGATAGGACTACTGATTACTAGGCTTTAGACATAGTACAATGAATATGCAGCTGACATTTGCTATCTTAATATAGGGACTTTTATTGCACTCATGTTTGAGACTTTACTTGTCTAGTTACTCTATGTGATTACATGTTTCCACTTGCATGGTCACAGAATTGATAAATGAAAGCAATGGGATGTGGAACTGATTGCTAATACATAAAGAATTCCAGGTCATTATTCTGATCTTTCTGCTCCTGCATAAACCATGATTTGGCTGTCAAGTTCATCGTGTTTTTAGTTTGTAGATTGGTGTTCTGGAATAAGGCTTTTGTCAAAACATAACCGACAGTTTCTCCATTTCTATTTCAGGTGATATCCATGGGCAATACAGTGACTTACTGAGGCTTTTTGAATATGGTGGTTTCCCCCCTCAATCAAACTATCTATTTTTAGGAGATTATGTGGATCGTGGCAAGCAAAGTCTTGAAACAATATGTCTATTGCTTGCCTACAAAGTCAAATATCCAGAGAATTTTTTCCTTCTGAGAGGGAACCATGAATGTGCTTCCATTAATAGAATTTATGGGTTCTATGATGAATGCAAACGGCGATTTAATGTGAGGCTTTGGAAAACCTTTACCGATTGTTTTAACTGTCTTCCTGTGGCAGCTCTTGTAGATGACAAAATTTTATGTATGCATGGAGGGCTTTCTCCAGAATTGACAAAACTGGATCAAATAAGAAGCTTACCTCGACCAACCGCTATACCTGATAATGGTTTGCTTTGTGATTTGCTTTGGGCGGATCCTGGTAAAGATGTTAAGGGATGGGGATTGAATGATAGAGGAGTTTCATTCACCTTTGGTGCTGATAAGGTTTCAGAATTCTTGGTCAACCATGAATTGGACCTTGTTTGCCGTGCTCATCAGGTTTGCCTAGTATTTGTCTTAAGATGATTTTACGATTTCTAGTTGCTCAGTTTCTTTATTCTTTTCAGGTTGTCGAGGATGGTTATGAATTTTTTGCAGACCGCCAACTTGTTACAGTGTTCTCAGCACCCAATTATTGTGGTGAATTTGATAATGCTGGTGCACTGATGAGTGTCGATGAAAATTTAATGTGCTCTTTTCAAATACTCAAGCCAGCAGAGAGGAAGAACAAGTTTACGATGTCAACAAAGATGTGAGGCATGCAACTAGTACATTAGAAGGATAGGTCTTAGCTGCTGGACCCTTTTTTGCTTCTGTGGTTATAATCGCTGATTTGCTTTTCTCAAACAATGCATGTGATCTCTGAATCTCTGGTTTTATCTACCAAAGGGTGCTAAATCCTTTTTCCTGAGGATTTTTGCTGTCACGACTCATAACCCCACCAGTAATTTATGGTAATCCTAATATATTCTGGTCTTTTCGTTCAAAGGTAGCGTAAACGTTTCGTTTGAATGCTGCTATACAGGGAACCTGCGAACTGTCTTTGCAACGTGATATCTTTGTTAGGTTCATAAAATCCTTGTTGCAAGATAACTTTTTTTTTTTTGGTAAAATGTCATGTTAACTAAATTGCATGTTGATTATGGGTAAGACAAATTATTGAATAAAACGCATAGTGCAGGTTTCTTTGTCAAATTCAGTGAGGCCATGCTGAAATGTTGTTCTCATAATAAGATGCCGGGCATTTGAATCAGCAAGTACAATTCGCCACCTATTATCATGTCATATGTTGGCAGTACGTCACTTGGATTGTTCCAAGTTGAACAAAAAAGCCCTTGCTCCCTATGATCACGTGACATGTCATGACACCAAAATAGTTGCTGAAATGGATGTAATGGAAATATGGTAAGGAACTCTGCATTGATACGTAGTAACTAGTAAGGCTACGTTTGGCAACTTAATCTTATCATTTGAGTTGACATTACGCATCACTTTCTATTTTTATATTCTATCACTATTTTCTATGTATTGTTTTTTAACAAAAAAATATCAGAAATTCATACCAAAAAGGTGTCAATGTGCATTGTTTCACTTCATCTTCGAGTAATTCTTTTCCTTTCCAAAAGGCGAAATCCCTCGCCCTCAGGGCCCCTAACCTGCCTGTCCGACAGCCTGGTTGGAGGAGGTAAATTACGGTGGCCCAACAGCTGAGCATGTGGTGGTCCGAGATCCGGGACGCCCACAAGGAGCCACCCCCACAAACGGAGGGTTGAAACTCCCACACTGCAGCTTGTCCCCCGAAGGAGTCGAACCGTGGACCTATCCTTTCCAACAGCCACGCCCCAACCAACTGGGATACGCCCGCACAGACGAGTAATTCTTTTCCAAATAGAGCTTAAGTAGCATTTCCGTAAGCCCTTGCACCCGCTCATGTTTCTTGCTGGTAAGTATATTGGTTTTAGCTATCAGATCAAGATCAGATTTAGTTGGTCATATTTCCTTGTGATGTAAGCTTGGGGAAGAACAAACTTAGGTATGCTTGGTGGCAGACTTAGATAACAAGATTTAATGGGAATTCTTTCGTTGGACAATGTTAGTGGTTTCTCTAGAACTACATGCTAAGGTTGTAACCAAAGTAAGGTCGGTTGGGTATTTGTTTTCAATTGTTTACTTAGCCCACTTGGCATACTTTGCTCCATTGTTTTAGGTTCTAGAATATTTGATTACTATAAAGATGTAGATGCTTCCCCTTTGTTGAAAATTTTTAGCGCATAAACTAAAATCATGGTCAGTGTAGGAGCTTAGGGTTGAACAAAACCTCTTTTAGCAATGTTTGATGGAGTGAAAAAAGTCTTTTGTCCATATTTGATGGCGTTCAATGAATCTTGTCTACCCTTGCTTGGAGTTGCGTATTATATTGCTCTTATATATGTGCTGAGTACTTGTTGGTTATGAGTACTTGATAATGACCACTTGAAGGAGCAGATTACTCTAAATTATGTTGCAAAACATGAAGGATCAAGGTCATTTCATCGTGCCACACCGATTTTCTAAAATATCCTATATTTTTGTAATATTTATAAAATAATTTTTTGTGTTTAATAAAATTGAATAATGTTTGATCTTGATTTGGAATTATAATTTGGGTTTGAGGTAATAATGAATTTGAGAAAAGTTTGTAAAATTGAATAAAATAAGTTTTCTATTGAACCGATCGATTGGTTTCTTATTTCAGCTAAGGGTTTTGTTCGACTAAACGGATCGACTGGTTTGTCAGATAAAGTGTTTTTTAAAGCTTGATTTTGCAAAAAAAAAAACTTGAATAAAGATGGAATTTTGATAATCCAACTCCAACTTGTTTTTAAGTAGTTCTTAACCTTTTTCATCATTATTTAGCTTTAGTTGCTGCCTCATATATATTTGAGGGCTTGATTTTGCCAAATGAGGGAGATGATGATCTTATTCTTGTCTTCGTCTTCCTCTTTCCTCTACAAACATCTAAAAGTATGATTTAATTTTCAAATTGTTCCTACACGGCTGGGAGATCTTCTTCCCATCTTGATCTTCCATTTTTCTTATTGTGTTTGATATTTTCTGGATGAGCTCGACTTGCATTTTCTAAAAAATTATCATTTGAGCTTTGAAATGAAATTCAACCTATTATTGATTAATTAGCCAGTTCCACTCATATTTGAATGATAAAATTAGGGTTTCTGATTTATTGCATAACCTCAATTTTTCCTTAATCAATTTGTTAGCTATGAATAACCATAATTATCCCTTCTTCTCATCTTTCTTTTAGCCTTTGAAATATCTAAGTTCTCAAACACTTGTGTTAATTCCTCTTTACTTCGAGCTTACATTTGAATCTCATTCACCCTTCTATTCCTTTCCCTAACTTCCTCTTGTTTTATCTTAAGTAATAAAGATTTAGATTTAGGAAAAAGTTGAGTTGCTTTTTGTTGAATCTTCTCTATATTTCTCTTGAAGGTGGTAAGTTTGTTTTCTTCCTTAATTTGAGTTCATGATTTGTATAAGTTATTTAATGATTTTTGAGTTTCAACTTGTTGTTTTTGAAAGTTTTGGAAGTTGAAACCTTCCAACTTCAGTTTTTTCTTTTGGTGGGAAACTTTGCTAAGCTTTAAAATGTGACATGAATAAACATGTGATTTGGCGTACTCTATAAAATGTTAATTTTATATGCATAAATGAGAGTCTAAATTTTTAAATGATGCATGTTGAATTAATTAAGATTTATGAGAAAATGGCTTGATTTATGGGATATAGGGTCAATTGCTTGAAAATGAAGCATCATTATGTGTTTGATCATGTCAACTCTTGGTATTTTGCTATATATATTATGGTTTGGATGTGGTAAGATTTTAGAGTGTGAGTCACATGTAAAATATTTATTATGTGTTTTTTGGGAGCAAACCAATCGATTAGTTAAGCCAAATCGATTGACTGGTCCTTTGAGTAGCCGAATGGTTGACCTAAACTAATTGACGATGGTTTATGGTGATTTTGGTTGCTCTATGCTTAAATCTATTTACTTATCTATCAGAAACGATTGAATGGTCTCAGAATAGTCGACTGGTATGACCAAACTGATTGACTAGTTCGAGGGAATTCTGGGGTTTGGCTGGGCCTAGGGCTGTTAACAAACCGAATCAAGCCAAACCTTCTCTAGCTCGATTTGGTTTGTTAAGTTTTTTGTATGGCTTGAGTTTGGTTCGAGCTCGAATCGAGTCAAGTATTTGAGGCTTGAGTTTGGCTTAAAAAAAGCTTGTGAGCTATTCGACTTGGTTTTATTTAATGAAAATGAACCAAATCGGCTCGGTTTGTTAGGCTTGACTCGTGGCTCGATTTGAGCTCAATTTGTGGCTCGATTTGTTCAGCTCGTTTATTAGAAAATTCTTCTGATTAAACCTGTAACTTTAAAAAAAAATTAAATATAAAATAAAGACCTATTTGGCTTGATTATAAACACTAAAATAAGACCACACAATATCAAATCATTTATACAAAATATTCAAAGATTGTGCCTTCAACCCTGCATGCTTTCACAAAATAAAATAATTCACATATGTCTAAAATCATGTTCTTCAATCCTCAATTCTAGATTCCAATATCCAGAATTAAGCTTCATTATACAAAATAAAACCGCAATATAATTACAGCAGATTTGTAGCCTTCGTCTCACCTAATCCATCATAAGCACTTCTACTCCAAACCTCAAAATAAGGCACCAAAATCCACTGACCTTCATATCGTGTCAATAATTTTATGAATAAACAAGAGAAAATTAGATTAGTAATAGTTATTTGATAAAGACTTCAATCCCATAAATTCTAATTAGAGTATATCTTAAATTTGTTCAAAAAATAT
This sequence comes from Tamarix austromongolica, assembly GCA_039764185.1. Classification (NCBI taxonomy): domain Eukaryota; kingdom Viridiplantae; phylum Streptophyta; class Magnoliopsida; order Caryophyllales; family Tamaricaceae; genus Tamarix; species Tamarix austromongolica. The sequence goes on along the minus strand of CM077813.1, from coordinate 31,636,879 downwards.
ACCATATTATGGAAGATCTATGATCTTTATGCTCGGAGCATCTGCAGCCTACTTATATTAAGAAAGCAACAATAATATATATATGAATGATTAGAACAAGTACAATAAAATAATAACGCTATTGCTCAATTTAAAAACATAAAATAAAAAAAAATATTTATAAAATCATATAGCAGAAAAGATGCTGCTAGCAACTTACCAATTGTTTTATTGATATTCTCAATTACAAGAGCTTGAAAACATCTCCAAACATCTCCCACCTTACATATAATACATCATAAACAATCAAACTCATAGAAAATATAAAGAAGCATCATAATAATTACCCTCACCCCAATTCACCTTAATCCAAACAAACCATAACTTAAGTAATTTCAAATGATCTACAATTTTCCTAGAAATTGATAAAACCTATAGAAAGATAATATAATGACAAAAAGAAACTACAATTTCCTCCTAATTTAATCCTCTATTCATCTACTATCTACTCTTATCATTTTACAATCTTCTAAGCTTCTTTCTCAAAATATTTTTTCCAACAATTGGAGCAATCAAGAAACTACGAACTCAAACAATATAAACACTACAAATACCAAAATCCATATTGTATAATAGAATATATGATAAAGAAATTTTTTTTACAAAGCCTAAACCTTCATTTTTAAGGGGCCAACAACCATTATCAATTTATCATGCACAAATAAGATCAAAGTTACATTGCAAAGAGTCAAAGATCATCATTTTCTATAATTGTACAATACCGACAATACAAGAGCCACAACAAGCACAACATAAATTGTCAAACATAAATATAAACAATGTACAACCTCAATTTGTTTATAATTCAAGACCACAGGCATCAGGCTACATGCCAATATGCCATACCACAGCATAAAATCAATCATCATTCTTTGCAGATCCATAAAATCCATTACAGGCAGCAGGCTACATGCCAACAACCATTATAGATCTATAAATGAATAAAACGTAGATTTATCCAACAAATTTGAAAATGAAAATCAATAATGAAATATACCTATGTAATATACCACACAATACACACACAACAGAGTTAGGGTATGTGGTTGGATGTGTAGATCGAGGGCCAACCACCGAGTCTAGAGTTGGGAGTCTCGGGCAATCGGGCCTGTTGGTTTTGAGGTGTGATTTGTGAATAGGGAGGCAGATCGAGGGGCGAGGGGATTGGAGTGGTGGAGGGGTGAGGCGAGGCCGCAGGCTGAACTAGCCACGAGGCCCATGGCCCATGGGCGGTGAGAATGGAGAATGGAGTCGACACTCGGCATGATGTTAGCGAGGAGATTGAAGGGATGGAGGATGTGACAGACTGATAGGGCTGGACCTGGACAACATCGACGATTAAGATTGGAGGTTGGAGAGGAGACTCATGACGGTCGTCGACGACGACGAGTCAGTTGAGAGTTGAGAGCCCGAGAGGGAGAGGAAGAGTCGAGAGAGACAGTTAGGTAAAAGGAGGGCTGGAGACCTAGAGTGGAGAGTGGAAACTAGTGGAGACGGAGTCACGGTCTGAGGAGCCTTAGTGCCAGCGAAGATTCACACTCATAGACACAGCACAGGACCGGGTGTAATCCCCCAAAAATTTCGAAAACCTATATTTTAATAAATAACTTTATTTGAAATAAAATTAGCTTGTAAAAGTATTATTTTAATTATTTTGTGGATTTTAGAGTATGTAAATTTGGATAAGAGTATTTAATAAATTAAAAATAAATATTTTTCTATTTATCATATTGTTTTATTTAAATAATTTTCCAAACTTATATTTTACCAACTTTATCCTTTTTAAACTAAAATATTAGATTATAATAAATTAAATTATTAAATTAAATAATTTACCAAGAATATTATATTTTATGATTTTATAAATTTAATTAAATTACTTTTCCTATTTTTTTCATCCCCCTTTTTCCCTTTTTCCTCTTCCTTCTTTTCCTTTTTCTTTTTTTTCCCTTTTCCCTCGGGCTGCCTCGCCAGGCCAGCCCTCCTTGCGCGTTGGGCCGCCCGCACCGGCCTGCTTCCCTCCCTTCTCTCCCTCGTGCACCGCCCAGCACACTCAGCCCACCTCACCCTCTCTTCCTTCCTCAGTCCCTCTCCCGCGTGCCTGACCTAGCCGGTCCGCCCCCCACTTTTCTTTTCCTTCTTTCCCCGACCGGCTAGCTTTTTCCCCTCCTTTCCCCGACCGGCCGCCCGCAGCCTCCCTTCCTCCTTCTTCTTCTCCCCAGGCGGCAACAGCTGCCGACTTGTTTGCTGCTGCCCGACTGCCTACAACCGCCACCTTGCCACCCTGTCTCTCCCTCTCCCTCTCTCTCTTCTCCCTCTTCTTTTTCTCCACCTTTCCCTGCCCCATTATTTCGAAACCCTCCTTCCCCGACCCTCTTCCCTCCATTTTCTCCCCTCCATCTTCTCCCCTTGATTTCGTGCGCCGCCGCCCTTCGCCGCTCCAACCGCCGCACTCATCCCCTAAACCACCTCCTGCACCCTTCGACTACCACCTTGCACCGCCCCAATACCCATCCCGCAACCCTCTTTCTCCCTTCTCCTATTTTTCTCCCTGTTTTCACCCTTCTCGACAGCTACCTGTAACGCCGCCGTTCTCCGCAGTCCGGCCGTCTCTACCGCCGCCCAGACCACCAATCTCCTCCCTGCAACCTCCTCTACCATCCCCATACTTTACTTTCCCGAAACCAGCCCCTTCACCCTTTCGTTTTCCCCCTTTCTTTTCCTTCCTCGCCAGCCTGCACCTCGACACCCCACTTTGACCGCCACCTTCGCAGCCTTGCTGCCGCCGCCTCCGCCACCATTAGCCACCATCAAAACGTCCCCGACCACCTCTTACACCCCCTCTCCACCTCTGCATCCTTCCCTTGCCTTGAAACCTCCCCCAACCACCTTCTTTTCTAGCCTAAATACCCTAACCCGAAAATAATAGATTTTTCTTCCTTCACCCCCCTTCGAACCCTTTCACCTCTCATTTCTGCATGAGACTCATGCTGCTCATGCAGCGTGAGCTCCCCCTTGTTTTTTATTTAATTTGGAAAATTTTTGAGGTATATTAATAATTACTTAAAGTGTTTTATTGTTAAATAATTTTTTATAAAGTTTTATCCTTTTTAATTTCTTATTTCTAACATAATAATGATGGATGTTATTTTTAGGTGTTGAGTTGCTAATTATGCTTGGTAAGATTTGATATTTTACGGGATTAAGGTAATCGTTAAACCTCCCTTAAATGTATGGAAACGTATGATAGCACATTAGCAATTTTATTATGATTTTATGTATGTTTTGTGAGCCAAGCATGATATATAAATGGTTGTTATATTTATTGAAAGAAAAAGGGAAATGCATGATAGCTTTGTGCCATGTGTAGGTATGATAATTAAGGAAGGAGTTGATTATTGATGGAAATACTAAATGCTTGCCTATGATGTATTATGTTGCTAATGTATGTGTAATATTATTGTCTAAGGATATTTTAGTGATATGAAGTATGTGATCTAATATATGTAGTTGAGTATCGTGTTGAACGATGACAAGTTTGGGGAGTTAAATGATAAGATTGGAGTGCAAATAGTGGTATTTTATGTAGTGGTGGTAAATTTGTAAAAATGGTGCAACAAAGGGTTAAGTGGAAATTTTATAAGTGAAAAGGGTATTTCGGTAATTTTATAAGTAAAAGGGTATTTTGGTAATTTAAAAATAAGGGAATTAAATGATAATTCATAAGTAAGAGGATAAAATTGTAAGTTGTGTAAAGAAGGGTATTATGGTAAATTTGTAAGTAAAAGGGTTAATATGGTAATTTTGGAGGTAAAGGGGGCAAATTAGTAAGTGGTAATATGGTAAATTTTATAAATATGAAGAAGGGTAATTTTGTAAATAAAAGGATATTATGGTAAACTTGGGAGTAAGGGGGTAACTTGGTAATTATGATAAAGGAGAAGGGGCAATTTGGTGACTTAGCCAATTAAATGATAAAGTGATAATTATTTAACCAACTAAATGGGCAAAATAGTAATCATGATAAGGAAGGAGGATAATTTAGTAATTTATCTAACTCGAGGGAAGTTTCGTAATTATAACAAAGGAGAAGGGCGATTTGGTAATATAACCTACTAAATGGGAAATATGATAAGTGTAGCAATTATGAGGGGTGAATGGTGATCTAAAAAGGGTATGAGATAATTTGGTAATCTAAATTGGAAAAAAGGGTAATTTGGTAATTATGTAACCTAAAGGGTAATAGGGTAATTTGGCGAGTAAGGAATGGATACTTAGCAATTATATAAGTAAGGGGTTAAGGAGTAATTTGTACCTAACATGTCCTTGAGATTGTGGAACATTATAATATGATTCAAGTAATGCTGATTAGCCAAGTAGGAGTATTAGTATGGCCTTAATGGTTTCTCTGTGATATCCTAGATAATCTTCTGAATAAGAAACTATTAATGATATCAGAACGATTGAAAGTGAATAAGTATCGGATTATTGTGCTTTTCGTGATCACTTTAATTAAGACACTATTACTTAAAGTGAAAGACCTCGAGATCGGGAATGGTGACTCCTTAGGGGTCGCTACCCTAAGGACGTGGTTTAGTCCACGATTATTCTAGTATTTGCTGGTGTGCCTTTGTGCCCCAGCCAGGCCCTATATCTTACTCTTTCTAGCTCTACGGACCTAGTTAGGGGGTATGCATACTTATGGATTAGGTGTCCTTGTCAGTAGGGTACTGAGTTAGCTTTATGCATCAGTACGACCAGGGTACCTTTGCGTCCTTGGGTTCGTGGTTGAAGGGTACTGCGTAGTTGATATGCACCGGTACGACCGGTGTACCTTTGTGTCCCGGGTTATTGATCTCCCGTTCGAGGCAAATAAATATGATTGATATGCTGATTAAAGAAAGGAAAGATACTATTATTGAAAGCGGAAAATTAAAGAGCTGGGCCCAGATGATTATGATATTGAGTACCGGTCCACCGGTTATAATAGTAGTCCAGGAGCGTGTTGCCCTGGTATGTGTTATTGAGTACCGGTCCACCGGATATAATAGTGGTCCAGGAGTATGTTGCCCTGGTATGTGATTATGAGTACCGGTCCACCGGTTATAATAGTGGCCAGGAGCGTTGTGCCTTGGATGATGATTTTATATATATTCCGGTCCACCGGCAATAATAGTGGGGGTCCCGAGCTCAATAAAACCAGTTATGTATGTGAATAAAATTATGGGAAAGTATGAATCACTTATAATGGAACAAGGGCTTAAGGCCTAATTGTTTTGAGTTTGCGTTATGATATGGCTTAAGACCGTGAGTACCGATTGTTCGTAACAATATATTGATATGCTATGTGAATGTTAATTATGTGAATTTTATATATGTATGTAGCTTGTTGCATGTGTTGCATTGCGGGTCTGCTTTTAAGTGGAACTTTAAAGGGTTACTCAGTACCGTAGTACTGAAGGGTTCCATTCGTGGGGCCCCTACCTATTCAATGGGCAGTGCCCCTTGCAGGGTTTTTCAGGTGCTACTCAAGTGGGCAACGGGGAAGAGAGTAAGGTCTCATCCGGAACTACTAGGGTTTTTTTCTCTCACTTTGAAATTTCTGGTTTTAAATGTATATGTTGATACTGTAACCACCATGGGTGGATTTCATTCTTGTAAACGTTTGGTACGCTACTCTGATTTAAGTTTGTTGAAATTCTTGCAAATTGTATTTCATTTTCCTTTAGCCTTAGCACTTAGTACTAGAACGGTATGAGTGAACCGGTCTGGTACTAAGTGTGGCGGTAATACTCCCAAAATTCACGGTTTATTAATTTGCTTCCGCTAGTTTCCTTTTAATTAACGAAATTTTTCAGTAGTGAATTTTGGGGGTGTTACACCGGGCCAGTGCCCAGTGGAGACTCAGCCAACCGTGCGGTGTGCGTGACCGGGTCTGGGCCATTTGGTCTGCTAGTGTTGGGGAGGGTCCGAAAAATTTGACACACCATGTTTTAGTAAAAAAAAACTTATGAGAATTATTTTTGTAAAAAAAAAAGCATAACTTATGAGAATTATTTATAAAAAAAATAATAATTAGAACTTTTTAACTTTAATTTATATTTGTATGTATTCTCAAAATTTATTTGATAAACGAGCACACGAGACGAACTCGAGTCAGGTTTGAATCAAGCTAGTTCACGAGTTAATGAGATGAGTCAGCCTAGGCTTAAGTTTGACTCGATAAATAAATGAGCGTAAGATCAAGGCTTGGATTTGATTTGTTTACCTAATCAAGCGAGCTGAGCTGAGCCGTTAACAAGCCGAGTCGAGCCGACTCGTGAGCCAGTTTGATTTGTCAACAACCCTAGCTGGGCCAAATCGACCTGTCAATTAGCTTAAGATGGTCAATCAGTTTGTCCTAGTGTATTTGTTGTAAGAATATCTCCATCTTATTATTCTCATATTGGAGTTCAAGAGCTAGCTTATATGGAGATGATACCAATTATTCTTAAAAATCTTGAACACCTTCATAATAACCGTAATAATATTTCATTAAGTGATTCTTGTAGGTATTATATATGTTTTCAAGAAGAAGATTTCACTAATGATAATGCAAATGTTATGATGGAAGACAAAACCATAAGACATAGAACTTGATTTCTTGATTATTCAATATATTATGATGGTTAGATTTTATTTAGCTTTGATATTTTATGTATACTTTATAATGTCTTGTCATTTATAATTGTAAACCATTATGTATACCAGATGGGCATGTATTAGTTTAACCTTTTGCTAATTAGACCGATTGATTTGGGCTTGATTAATAGAGGTTAAGCTCGACCCTATATATATATGTGTGCATATATATATATATATATATATATATATATATATATATATATATATATATATATCTATATTGAACTTGTAGGTTCGGTGGAGGAGACATTAATGAATGAATGAATGAAAGTTAAGCCAAATTCTTAAGAAAAAATTTGACCTTCCTTCCTTCCTCTTCAAGTGAGTTTATCTTGACAGAGGTTAGGGATTTTTTATGGAAAAATTTGTGATTTTTGTTTAGAATTATTTTTATCTTGGTGAAGATCAAACAGTCTAACTGTGCGTTTGAGTTGAAGACTTCCACAACTTCAAATCTTATCTCTACTTTGATCAGCATTCTTCTTCATGAACAAAATAAAAAAGGTCCTGCATTTTGAAGGATAATTCATCTATTATCTTCCATAGTAGTTTTGGTATCAAAGCAGGGCTTTTTAGTTAGACATAAATTAGAGAAGAACACGACTTCAAGGTGGAAACAAGCAAACACACCAACATCAACTTTGGTTGAGGTTCTTTATCATTTTTGCTATGATTCTTTGAATTTTGATTGATTTTCTTGAATTATTTCATACATATGTATGATCTTGGATGGTTGAATGTGTAGTTAGGAAATGTGATATAATGATCTTGAATTAAATCTTGAATGATTACATGTTAAGGACTGAACTAAAAGTTAGCAGTTGCATGTTAATGTTTCTAGTGATTTGAGGAAGAAATCGTGTGTGTGTGTTAAATGTATTGGATTGGTATTGAAGAGAATTATCCTACATGATATTGTATGTTATTAGGATAGGTTTGCATGAAGAATAAATACCATTGATGATTAATTAAAGTGCATGCGAACTAAATAAACATTTAAGCCTAATCACCATTTGTGTGTTTAAGACTTGTGTCGATTGTATATCTTTTGTTTCTTCAAATATAAGTTGTGTGTAATCCATCATTTGAACCGTTTGTTTATGAGTTGCCTACACTTAATACATATAGGTTTGTGCTTTTACTCTACTCTAGTTATATTGCATGTTAGAACATTGAATACATACATAATTTTGTTTGGAAGATGTTGAGTGATTAGTTTTGTTTTGTTTTTTTGTTGAATTCTATATCAAGAACTTAATAAGAAATGTGTATAGTGAAATGCCCCGAAATTTTCTAATATTAAAGATTATATTTAAATAAGGTTTTATTTGAATATTTAATTTAATGAATTATTTTTACTAAAATAAAAGGGAATTTAGTAGGGCAAATTAATAAGAAATTTTATAAATATATTAAGTAAAGGAAATTTGGGTATATTATCTAATTAAATATTTTAATTTGGGAATTTATTTAAATAAATTATTTTATTCAAATTAAGAAAGAGAAAATAGTTTCAAATTAATGTTAATTTTATAAATAATTTAATTAAATCAAATTAGAGTGATTTATTAATTTAAAATGAAAATTTTGGAAAATCTTTTAAAAATCCTAATTTAGCCTAAAAAGGAATTTAAATATTATTTTATTTAAATATTATTATTTTTAAATACCCCAAATATTTTAATTAAATTATTGAACCCAACCTTCCTATTTTTTTTCTCCTCTTTTTTCCTTTTTCCTTTTCTTTCTTCCTTTTTCTTTCTTTTCCTTTTCCTTCTTCTTCTTTCCCTTTTTCTTTTTCTTCCCCGAACTGGGCCTGGCTCGCGGCCCAGTCTTCCTTCCCCTTTCTCCTTTCCTTCAGAGAGGCCCGGCCTGCGAGACCGTCGCGCTTACCGTCCCTTGTCGCGCTGCGTTGTATCTCGTTTACTTCCAAAACGCAGTGTCCCATTTAATCGTCCCTCACCTTGCGCCCGACCGGCCCATTCTCCTCTTCTTTTCTCCTTTCCTTTCTGCACCGAACCGCCCGGTCCAACCTTCCCCATCATCTTCTTCCTCTCCCGCCCAACGCTATAACCGCAAGCTTCCTCCTTCCCCCAAAAATGGCGCTGCCAGCCACCATGTCGTGACCGGCCTTTCTCCTGCCCATTTTCTTCCTCTCGGCACACTCTTCCATTTGAACTGCCCCACTAACCTTTTCTTCTCCACATTTGCTCCCAATTACCTCGTGAAGGTCGGGCAAATTTTGAAAATTTTGCCGCCCGATCGACACCATATCCATCCCATTTCTCACCAGATTTGACCTCCTGGTAACTCCCACAACTCGATTCTACCCTCAACCACTATAAATACCCCGCATTTAGCCTGAAATCGAGCTTCCTTTTTCCCAAAACCCTAAGTACCAGTTTGTGCTCCACCTTAACTTTAGACGTGAAATACCCCAAAAATCCTAATTTAGGAATTATGGCAAAATAGTGATTTATTAGGGAAAAATTAAGAAAATAAATTACTTCATTGAATAAAGAGGAAATTAATTGAGGTAAATAAGGAGAAAATAATAAATAATTTATTTAGAAAATCTAGGAAATTTTACTAATTAAAATGAAAGTAGAGGAAAATTACCCAAAATAGCCAAAATTAATCTAAAAAGGGAATTAAATTATTATTATAATAATTTTTAAATATTCAAGAATATATATATATATATAAATGTATAATAACCCAAAAATACTACAATCTCCCCATGAGTTATTTTATTTATTTTCCCCTTCTGTTTCTTTTCTCATTTCCCCTTTTCCTTCTTTTTCTCCCTCCTTCTCCTTTCTTCTTCCTTTCCCCCGATTGGGCCAGCCCACCGGCCCAGATCCCTTTCTCCCCCCGTCTTGCGTGCCAGGCCTGCCCAGCTCCTTCGTCGCCCGTTGCCCCCAGCCGGCCGAGCCGCCCCCTTTTTCTTTTCTTTCTTTCCCCAGGACTGACCGGTCCACCTCGCCCTATCTTCTTCTTCTCAGCCCCGACCTGCAACATCGGCCCCGCAACCCCGAATCTCGCCGGCAGCCACCAACCCAACGCCAACCGTTCTCCCCTGCCCTTCCCTGTCATTTTCTTTCCTCTTTTCGACGCCGACCAAGCCCATCTCTCCCCTTCCCGCGTGCCCATCTTTTTCCCTTTTCCTCTCCCCCTCCCCAACCTAACCTGCCATGGTAGGACTGTACCGCCGACCGGTGGTCCTGCCACACCTGCCCTGCTCGTCCCTTTCTTCCCTTGTCGTTTTCCCCTCCCAATTGCCTATAAATACCCCCCATTGATAGCCATTATCAGCTCCCTTTTTTGAATTTACCCCAAAACCCTACCTCTCCGCCGCCTCAAAAAGTCAAGTTTTCCACCGCCACCGGCGACCGCCGCCGCCACCACTGCCCACCGGGATCTTCCCTGCACCTCCCTCGACAAAACCAAGCCACCACCACCCTCCGCCTTGCCCTGCACGTGCCGCCCTAGCCGTGCCAAGTTCCCATCCCGAAACCACCACCTTCAGCCATCGCCGCCCCTTGCACCGCCTTCCGCCCCAATTCCGCCTCTTCCAACACCTCCACCACCCTCCAAAAAGTCCAGCAGACCCTCCCCTACCTTTCCACAACTTCATCTCCCCCTTTCTCCCTCTCCTTCTACCTCCCCCATTTTCCACCACTCTCCACCACCCTCAGCCACCACGCCAACCATCGCGCGCCGCCACCTCTTGCCACGCCACCACCCTCATTCCACTCCTCTTCACCTTCTGCTTCTTCCCCCACCTCAAAATTCTCTTTTCCTCCTCCCATCCAAGCTCCACCTTGAACTTTTCCTTTCTCTTCCTCCTCCATCGCCACCGCCGTCGCCGCCACGCGCCACCGCCGGACCACCGCCAACCCTAGGTGGTTTCCCACTTACCCAAACCCTAATATCTCTTTTACATAACTGCGAATAATTTTAACTAATATTAATGATATTATACCTATCATTATCATTATTATTATTACTTTTACTATTATTATTATTATTACTATTATTATCTCCATCATTAATGTTATTTTTTTCTTACTAATACAATCATTCCTTCGATTGTTACCTTCTATTATACTTAACATTATTATTATTATTATTATTATTATTATTATTATTATTATTATTATTATTATTATTATCACTATTATTATCATTATCATCATCATCATTATTATTATTATTACTTAACCTAACCTTATTTGATTATTATTATTATTATTATTATTATTATTATTATTATTATTATTATTCTTGCTATACGTAACACCTTTATCCTTATTGTTATTAGTGCTACTACTTTTATTATTATCAATGTATTTAAATCAAAGTTGGTGTGTTACCATGTTGTTGTTAAATAAGAAGAATACTTGAACCTTAGCACCTTACCATTTAATATTATTCCTAATGCCTTTAACACTAACATCATTACTATGGTATCATTATTAGTTATTACTATTATTACCATTATCATTATTTCATTCCTATTATTGCGACAAAAACATTTGAACCCGTATACTATTATTATTCAAAATATAATTTTTATCATTGTTATCTTTAAGAATATCTATACTTGTTGGTATTGTAATTATTATATTATTATTTTAACCCTAACACTATTATTAGACTTAGCCTTAAAAATGCTAGGGTTTCTATCACTATAAACATTAGTGTCACTATTATTAGTTTTATTATTAACACTATCACTATTTTCCTATAGTTGGCATGAACACTATTACTATAAGAATAGAGCTAACAGGTCTAATAGCATAAGGGTAACAATAAGTATCAAAAATAAATACTTTTTGACTAGTAATATTTAGTATACTAAATTTAAGATAAAAACCCTAGTTTTTGTATAATACCCTCTTTAGTAATAAGAACCCTAATCCTAAACTAGCATAAGGGATGATGGTACTATCAAGGGAAACTAATACTTAGAATTTTCCCCCTTTTATAGGTAACCCCGACCAAAGCCCTAAGGAGTTAGAGGAGCGTGCTCCAAGCCCGGCGTCGCTTTAGGTAAGGACGTAACTAAGGCCTTTTGTGTGTCTATATGTATTATGTGTTTCGTATACTACGTACCCTACGTTTATCATTATCAATTATGTTGTGTGTGCATAACATGGAGATGAAGTATGTGTGGTATGTTTACATGGCATGTGTATTATGTATATGTGATGATATGTGTCGTGATCCTATAAGACATGCATGTGAGGGAGTTGATGTGTTTTGTGTGGGAGAAAGGATTAAAAAGGAGGATGGGGAAGGAGATTGACCAAGGAAGGTGAGTTGATCTAATTATTTTAATGAATCATGAGTGGAAGAATAAAATGAGAATTCTAGGGTTCGTGTGGGAGAATCTGATTTATGATTTTTATGGTTTTGCGTGGGAGAGTTTAATTTATGGTTGTGTGGTGGTATTAGGGTTTGTATGGTGTCATTAATGTTTGTATGGTGGTATTAATGGTTGCATGGTGGTATTCATGGCTGCATGATGGTATTAGGTTTGCATGGTGGTATTAGGGTTTGCATGGTGGTATTAGGGTTTGCATGGTGGTATTATGGTTGGTATGGTGGTATTAGGGTTTGCATGGTGGTATTATGGTTGGTATGGTGGTATTAGGGTTTGCATGGTGGTATTAGGGTTTGCATGGTGGTATTATGGTTGGTATGGTGGTGTTAGGGTTTGTATGGTGGCATTAATGTTTGTATGGTGATATTAATGGTTGCATGGTGGTATTCATGGTTGCATGATGGTATTAGGGTTTGCATGGTGGTATTAGGGTTTGTATGGTGGTATTATGGTTGGTATGGTGGTATTAGGGTTTGCATGGTGGTATTAGGGTTTGTATGGTGGTATTAATGATTGCATGGTGGTATTAATGGCTTATGGTGGTATTAGGGTTTGCATGGTGGAGTTAGGGTTTAGCATGGGAGTTAATGATTGTATGGGATTTAGGGTTTGTGTGAAAAGTTCGAGAAGTTGCATGGGATGTGTAACGTTTGTGTGGGAGCAAAATTTACATATGAAAGGCTGATTTGGGATGTAAGGAAGGTAATGCAAGTATTATTTGGGTGTTTAACTATTTTGGACGAAGAATAGTACGTGGAGTATTATAAAGGTATGGAGGAGACAGAATTAGGGTTTGAGTGATTAACTCTGGGTTGTTGTGATAAAGTAGGGTTGGAGTAGCTAATTGTGATTTGCTGAGGATAATTAAGGTTTGGGATGGCTAAGTATGGTTGTTATGGTAAAATAGGGTTAAGAGTGGTTAACCACGGTTTGGTGTGGACAATTAGGGTTGGTTATGGCTGCTTACAGTTGTTTGGTGTTATCATGTGTATTATTGATTAAAGTGTAGTTATGAATGTGGAATTTTATTATTTGTGATGTGTAAAGTTTAAAGAGAATGATTTATGCATGTCAAGGGTGAAAATCCTTTGAATAAGATATGCTAAGATAATAACCACTTACAGAGAAAGATGTTGAGGCGGACCCAGACCAGGCCACCAGTAAATAATAGTGGCAGGGTATGTTAACCTCGTGACCGGTCCACCAGCTATAATAGTGGCAGGGCATGGCCCTCATGATTGTTCTACTGGCTATAATAGTGGGGGATTCCGTGCTCAACAAACTTATTAGAATAATGATAAGACATGGGAAAGATACAAACATTTACAGTGGAACACCTTATGAGTCGGGGCCAGACTGGTCCACCGGCAAATAATAGTGGCAGGGCATGGCACTCGTGACCGTTCCACTGGCTATAATAGTGGGGTTCCCGCACTCACATGGACTATTAAAGAATATGTGTGGAATGAACATATTATAAATGAGAATAAAGAATAAGTCAACAGAAGTATTCAGGCCTTATCATGCGTGTTATTGCACATTGCCTATGTGATTGTACTATGTGTGTTATGTTGTATGATTGTATGCTTGGCCTTAGTGCACCGGCACCCTTACTCAGTATTGGACTTGTACTGATACTACCTTGATTGAATGGGTCCTGTGATGATCCACCGATAGTGGGGAGCAGACCTCTGGTGCAGGTTTATGATCGGGTAATATTTTGGGGTGGAAGGCTTGACTTGAGTGAGTAGGCAACCTGGATATTGATCCTTCGGGACTTGTTTCATTTAGCTGTATTTTGTGCTAAGCTTCATGTTTTGAAATCGTAATCTTAAGTTGTACTCCTAAACCGTATTCTAAATACTAATTGACTTGTGTTTCGTTAATGATTTATGTCAAATGTCGACTCATGTTTTAATATTTCGAACTTGATGTTGTTTGGTTTTAGCCTTAGCACTTAGTACTGGAGCGGTAGAAGTGTACCAGTCTAGTACTAAGTGTGGCGGTAACGCCCCCGAGTTTACGGTTTTATTTTTCGCTTCCGCTAAACCTTTTTATTTAAATGAAATTTTTCAGTAGTAAATTTGGGGGTGTTACAAGACGCCTCGTTCTCCTCCGATAGCCAACCTAGTTGCCTATTTTTCATCCCAAACTCTTCCCTGAAACTCCATCTAATTAACTAAACTATTTTCAACCTTCTATTTTCCTTGCACGGGCCTCCATAACCGTGCAAAGTTTGCTGCTCATCTCGCCAGAATTTTCACCTCGAAACCTTAAACCACCGTCCACCACCACATCCGCTACTTCTGCCACCCTCTAAACCACCCAATATCTCCTTCTAAGTCTCCTCCACCAACCCATAAACTTATTTTATTTTTCTCCTTCCCCCTTACCTCTTTTTCTTCATTTTCACCCCTCTTAGATCACTTTTCCGGCCACCTCCGGGAACCACCGCCGGTGCCACCCATCCTCTCTGACTCAAGGTGAAACCTAAGCCTTTTAAACACTTCCTTTCAATTTATTGATAATTATTCTGCTTTTATCCTAATTTTTAATGTTAATCCAATTTTAATTATAATTATTATAATTATTATTATTATTGTTATCAACTGAATCCTAATTTCTAAATTTTTTTGACAGGTTTGGGAGTATTATTGAGTTAGATAAATTATTATTCTCAAATTTTGGTTATTTAATGGAATTATTACATGTTTACTATTATTATTAATAATATTATTAATAATATTATTATTAGTGTAATTATTTATTTAATATTGTAATTATTCCAGGAGGGGTAGAAACCTAAAAATTTAATTAAGTCTCGCATCTTTGATTTTTATTACTGTTATTAACATTTTTAACATTATTACTAATTATATTATTATTATTATTATTATTATTATTATTATTATTATCTTTATTAACTTTTATATTATAAGTATATATATAATATTAATATCATTATTACATTTTTGAATAGTATTATAATTAAATGGAGTGGTTTTGAAAGCCACATTGTAATTTTAAGAATTATGGTATTATTAATATTAATATTCTACTAATAAGAGTATTATTAATAATGTTTTACTTTTATTATTATTATTATTATTATTATTATTATTATTATTATTATTATTATTATTATTATTCTTTTGGTGAAGGGTAGAAACCCTTATATCACCACCCTTTCGAATGAAAATAATAATTTATTTGTATTTTAAGTAATATTTTGTATAGTTAATTATTGTGTAGTATCGTTTTAATTAAAAACCAAATCTTAGAATAAGTTAGAAAATAATAAAATTTTATAAGGGAGCCTAATTCTAGTATACTTTTATATAATAGGTGAACCCAGTTAAACCCCTCAAGTGGAATAGGAGCGTGCACCAAGACTGGTGTGATAAGTGTGACTTTTACATCTTATTCCTAAGGTTTATAAGAGTTTTTACCTTTAATTTTAGTCGGAATTCTCCCTTTTTGTTCTTGTTACTGCTTTTGTGTTGTGAAAATTTGCAGGGTCTCAAGCAACAAAAAAATCATGAAGGATGAAGAAAAAGAATAACCTTAAAGGGAGAAGAAAGGATAAAAAAGGAGCAAAGAGGAGCAAAAGTTGAAGTGGAAAGAGATTTAGAGCTAAAATGTAAATTCTGGAATAAAATGAAAGAAAGAATGCATATTTAAAGTATATGGGCCTGAAAGAAGTGAAATTTAGACTAAGAAAAGGTCTGAATTTGGAGAATCTTTCAAAACCAAAGTTTTAGATCTTTTTAATAGCTTTCCAACGCATCCAAAATCAGCTTAATCAGAGTTATGATGAGAAAGGTATGGTCAAAATATGCATCATTATCAAAGCTGACATGGGAAGCCCATCTTTACCGAAACCCTAGCGATCCAGGAGGCGGTAATATAAAAACTCTCATTCTAATATCTCGAGGCAGCCTCTACTCCCTCTCTTTTCTCTCTTCTCTATCCTCTTCCCTAATTCATCAAGATCTCTCTTGTAAATTAGAGACGGAGGTTCAAGAAGTTAAATTTTTGCAAGAATTTGTGAACATCAAGGGTATTATCTAATGATATTTTCTTTATCTATGGAATCTCTTATTGTTTTTAATATTCTTGCTATGAATTTGATGGGCTAGATCTTGTGCTAAGGTGAAGGGGAATTTTTGCTGATCCTAATGTGTTGAATTATTGCATCCTTTTTTATTTAATTCATAATGTATGTGTTGTGTTATTGATTGATTGACGGATTTTTGAACTACGGCCGGGTTCTGATTTTTGGTGTGGGAAATACCGATGAGATCGAGAGATAACCCAGTATTAGACCCAATAGCACAACGGGAGATTAAATTGTAGGTCGAGAGACGATCGATTTGACCTCTACAACAATAAAGGAGGAAACTTTATAGACTTTAATGCATTACATTCTATTAGACTCTAAGCTAGAGATAGTTAGGGCCATAGATATGTAATAGGGTGGTTGTGGCTTGAGAAAGCACAACACTTTCTATCCTTGTTGGCATGATTGATTATGACTGTTGAATTATTTTGTGATGTAATCTTCAATTACATGTGAGGATAGGGGGCGAGGAACCGGAACCTTAGCTCTTCTATTTATTTGAGTCACTTGAGTGCTATTTTCCTTTCTTTTTAGCTTATTTAGTTATTTTAGCTTACAATTTATTATTTCATATCATCTCATAGTCTAGACATAGTTAAGTTCTATCATTGTCCTAGTGGTCATTCACTAATCCTTGTGGGATCGACCTTGACTATTACTCTGACCCCGTTCACTTGCGGGAAGGAACGTGTCAATTTATTATTTCATATCATCTCAAGTGGAATAGGAGCGTGCACTAAGACTGGTGTCGTTTTAGGTAAGGGTTTACTAAGGCCATTTGTGTGTTTATATGCATTATGTGTTTCATATGCCATGTATTCTATGTTTGTTACTATTAATTGTTTCGTATGTGGCATGATTATAGAGTTGAATATGTTGGTATGAATAAATCATGGCATGAAAATTATGTGTATGTTTATGTTATTATTATTGTATGATATGGCCTTAAGACATGCATATTAGGATTGTAAAATAATGATGGGGAGTGTAACAATGTGGTGTTAGGGTTTTACATGAAATGACATGATGCTAGGGTTTTGCATGAAATGTGGTGTTAGGGTTGCATGGAAGCATGTCTACATGGAGCTAGGGTTTGCATATGAATTAGGGTTTGCATGGAAGTGTGGTATATGTGAAGCTAGGGTTTGCATATGAATTGGGGTTACATAGAAGTGTGGTCTACGTGAAACTAGGGTTTGCATGTGGATTAGGGTTTGCATGGAAATATATCTACGTGGAGTTAGAGTTTGCATGGGAGCTAGGGTTTGCATGGAAGTGTGGCACGTGGAGTTAGGGTTTTCATGGGAGCTAGGGTTGCATGGAAGTGTGGGTTACGGTGAGTTAAGGTTTGCATGGGAACTAGGGTTGCATGGAGTTAGTTATGCATGTCTGGGAAAATGTTTGTGAGTGACAAATGTTATGATTAAAATACTTAAGACATTAATCTTTTAAAGTGGAAGATTATTGAGCCGGGTCCAGACCGATCCACCGGTCAGGAATAGTGGTTAGGGTTTTACCTTATATGTGACCGATCCACCGGTAATAATAGTGGTTAGGACATGAGGTCCTATATGTGACCGACCCACCGGCAATAATAGTGGGGTGACTCGAGCTCAATAAACACAAACCAAAATTGTGAAAGCTCTTAAAAGATATTAATTACTTACAGTGAAACACCATGCGAGCAGGAACCAGACCGATCCACCAGTCAGGAATAGTGGTTAGGGTTTTACCTTGTATGTGACTGATCCACCGGTAATAGTGGTTAGGACATGAGGTCCTATGTGTGACCGGCCCACCGGCAATAATAGTGGGGTGTTCCTGTTTCTGTATGGATCTGATAAAAGGCATGGTGTGTATCGACTTTTGATAAAAAAGATTAAATAATTAATCTGGATCTTTTTGGGCCTTATGTGTGGACTTGTTGATTATAAGTTATGGAAATTACTTTATGCTTCTGTGTATCATATGTATGGGTTGTAATTGTATGTGATCATTATCCTGTATGATTTAATGTGTTATATGTCGGCCTTAGTACTCGGTTAACTTACTCAGTACGTAGTGTACTGATAACCCGTTTTATGGGTGCTGCTCATTCCCACGAGCAGAAGGCCCATATGATTTGTTGCAGGTAAGAGACACCTACTTTGATGCTATCGATGTCTATGGGACATCAGGAGGGGTAGAGTGATAGTTGGGCTGGATCGATTTCTAGAGAGATGTGGCCGTTTTCTTTTTTATTTATGACTCGTGTCAATTTTAATATGTTTAAGTTGCATAAACAACTTTATTAATGTTGTTTAATTATTATTTGAAAAACAATAGTTGGTATTTCGAATTATGTATGACTTGCGCGTACTCTGATTTCCGTTTTTATAAATTTGAATTGGTATGGTATTAATGATAGTGTTTTCTTAGCCTTAGCACTTGGTACCAGAACGGTAGAAGTGAACTGTTCTGGTACCAAGTGTGGCGGTAACATCCCCAGAATTTACGGTTTTAATTTATGAGTATTGCTTTTAAAAAAAATGTGTAAATTTTGGGGTGTTACATATAGTGTCATAATTCATTTGTTTGTGAGATATATTAGATTGTTGGTTGCATTTTTTATTCATTGGAATAAAAAATTTCTCTAAGAACCAAACTAAATCTGAAGGAGAAACAATGTTTGATTCGGGTTTCCAACCGAAACCCTAAGGAGTTAATAATCTTTCATTAAGCGTGTTAGTAAGTTGATTACTTTAGAGGGAGAACCAAATGTTCAAGCTATTTTTGAGACAATTGAGAAGCTCTCAATCAATTTAGCTATGACCAATGTTCAACTTCAACAACTTCCTGGAATGCAAACTAAATTGCAAAGGACGACGTCTCGATCTGCTGAGCAAGATTCGGTGCAAAAGATGCAAGAAAAAATGAGTTCTATAAAGATCGAAAGGGAAGTGAAGGAAAACCAATCAACCTAGCAAGATGGAGATTGTAACACCCCAAAATTCACTATTTTTTTAAAACGAAAGTAAATAAATTAGAACCTGTGAATTTCATGAATGTTAACATCGTGATTAGTACGAGCCAGGCCTACGACCATTCCCGTACTAAAGACAAGGCTAAAAGATATTTAATAATCATCATAATCAAATCTAAATAATACTACAAATAAGCATTGAACAACTATAAGATAGAATTCAGAGTGCAAATTCAAAGAGTCATAATTCAGCGTACATAGGCAAAGTTCCTTAAGAGGAAATAAGTTTACAGATGATAAAAGTTAAGTATAGGAAACTCAAAAAAACCAGAAGAACATAAAAGGGAAATCCGACTATACCACTCTCGATCTTCGTGCCAAGTCTTTACGCAGTACTTAGCCTCGCCTGATGCCTCGTGAACATCAAAGGCATCGAAATAGGTATCACCAACCTGCATAAAGTCAGAGGGCCCTTCTGCTTGTAGGAATGAGCAACACCCATGAAAAGGGTGGTCAGTACACTATGTAATGAGTAAGGTAATCGTGCACTAAGGCTAATATATAAAATCACATGATTCAAACATCGTAACATAACAACTTACAATCATTCAAATAAATAAATAAATAAATAAAGGCCCAATTATAATCTGAATAAATTAATTATTTAATCTCTTATCAGTACTCATTTCACACCATGTTTTTTATCAATCTATGCGAGTACGAGAACCCCACTATTATAGCCGGTGAATCAGTCACTTATAGGGCAACATGCACCTAACTGCTATTATAGCTGGTGGATCGGTCACTTATAGGAAAAAATTCCCTAACCACTATTATATGCCAGTCGATCGGTCTGGCCCCTGCTCACATGGTGTTCCACTATAAGTACTTAGTGTCTTTTATATGTCTTAGCAAAATTAGGGTTTGGTTTATTGAGCTCGGGATCCCCCACTATTTTAGCAAGTGGAGCGGTCACTTATAGGGCAAAAATGTACCTAACCACTCGTATAGCCGGTGGATCGGTTACTTATAGGGTAGAACGCCCTAACCACTATTATATGTCAGTAGATCGGTCTGGACCTGACCCAATAATCTTTCACTTTACATGATTAATGTCTTACAGTATCTTATTCAGATGTTTCACCCTAAACATGCATGACTAACTCCCTCTATGCTTATTCTCTAAAAGAACTCGTCCCATATCATGAGACTCATGCACCTCCTAACTTGTCCTAATATCCTTTCCTCCTTACCCTAACTCACACTAGAGGCCCAACTCCTAAGTGTATGGGTCAAGGCCCACTACCATACACCTCCAAGTCTACTCACTACCTTACTTTAGGGTTTTCCCCATAAACCATAATTTGGGCCTATGTGGCCCATCCTTCTCCACCTCACACGACCCAAACTATTTTAACACTCCACATATCACAACCCTTAGATTCAACCCTCATTATCACACTTTACTCACTAAGTACATGTGTGATCATGAAACCCTAGATAGCCACACCAAACCCTAGTTGATCACACCAAACTCTAGCTAACCACACCAAACCCTAGCATTCTCCTTTCCATGTGTCACCCCTCCATTTTCTCACCTTCCACTCATATTTTTCCCATGATGCCCATGCTCATCCCTCACATGATAATCTTTCATACTTATCTCATACTTCATTCACTCTCGTTTATTTTCCCTTTTTACCACCTTCTCAGATTAGGGTTTCCTTCCAAACCCCAACTCAGTCTCCTATGCACCCTTATATTGCCCCACATACTATTTTTCTCCCAAGGCCTCTAATCAACCAAATAACTCTTCCATTACCTTCCTCACACCCCAAATCAACTTTCCATACGTAAAATTCTCCCCCATGCAGACTTTATACATCCCATGCAATCCTTCGAACTTTTTCATGCAAAACCCTAAAAATCTTATACAAACCCTAGATTCCTCCATGCGAAACCCTGGATTCTTCCATGCAAAATCCAAGATTCTTCCACTCATGGATCATGAAATATTTGGGTCAAACCCACATCCCTTGGTCAACTTATTCCCCTTTGGTCAACTTACTTTCCTATTTTCCTTTTTATCCTTTCACCCTATATCATCATATTACTTATCCTAGCATGCATGTCATAAAGGGCCATAACACATTACATCATAATCACACTTTATACATATTATACAAATGCCATAAAATAACACATGAGCATACCTCAACTCCAAGCTACACTACACATAAAATAGTTATAACGATAAGCATAATATATATAACATATTATGACACATGGAATACAAGGCACACAAAACACATTACACACATAAGGCCTTAGCTATACCCTTACCTAACACGACACTGGTCTTGGAGCATGCTCCTATGCCTCTTTAGGGTTTTGACTGGTCTCACCTATAAGAGGGCAAAACTAAGGATTAGGTTCGCTCCTACCAAAAATACTAATATTTCCTATTTTATTCTAAGATTAGGGTTATAGATAGAATAATAATATAATAATAGTAACTCTAACTAAATACTAATTTTGCTAAGGATAAAGGTAATAATAGTAATATTGGAAAAGATGATAATATAAGGTTTGAAGATTTTATCCTAATAATAATAATAATAACAATAATAATGTTATAATTCAAAATAATATAAAATAAGGGCTTCGACCCTTCAATGAAATAATAATAATACTAATAACAATAAATAATAATAATAATAATAATAACACTCCGGCAGGCCGGCATAGGTCAGCTCGTGGCAGGGGTGATTAGCTAGGGAGAAGGGGGAAATCACGCGAGAAGAAGGGAGAGTTGGTTAGGTTGAATGGTAGGAAATTTAGTTGGGAAGAGAGAGGACAGAGATTGACCAGTCAGCAGCGAGAATCTCGGGGGAGTTGCAGGCTGCGACGGGGAAGGAAGAAGAAGGTGGGGGCCTGGACCAGGTGGCCCAGAAAGAAAAGAAAGAAAAGAAAAGAAGGGAAAATTGGACGAGAAAAGGGGGGAACAAAAAGAAATGCGGCGTTCTGGGTCTGGGCCGTGCAAAAGGAGAAAAGAAAAGGAAGAGGGAAATGGGCCGATGAGCTGGCCTAGGTCAGAGGAGGAGGAAGAAAAAAGAAAAGAAGAAGGAAAAAGGAAGAAAAAGAAGTAGAAAAAGAAAGAAAAGAAAAAGGAAAGGAAGAAAATATATGAGTTGGAGTTAATTAAAATAATTTAGATATTTGGGATATTAGAAACAGTAATATTTAAATAAAATAATATTTAATTCCCTTTTTAGACTAATTTAGGATTTTTGAAAGATTTTTCCTTAATTCCATTTTAATTAGCAAAACACCCTAATTTTTCTTAATTAAAATATTTATTATTTTCTTCTTGATTTTTCCTAATTAAATCCTTTTTGTTTTAATAAAAATAATTTATTTAATTAATATTCCTATTAAATCCTTATTTGGCCAAAATTTCTAAAATTAGGGTTTTGGGCCATTTAAGAGATATTTGAACTCACGAATATACTAGGAAGAAGATTCATAAGGGAGTGGAAATAATAGAATGAACTATGATCATTAATCTAGGTACCATCATAAACAAGATGAAGGTATCAAACTCAATCTTTTTGGTTTTGATGGAAAACATGATGTTGAGTTATTTCTTAAGTGATTACATGAGGTAGAGGTTGTATTTGAATTCAAGGATTATCATGATGAGAAAAAGTATAAATTATATACTCTTAATTTTAAGAAGTTTGATAGGATATGGTATGATAACTTGAAGAGAATTAGAGAAGGAGAGGGTAAATCTAAAATCAAATCATAGGATAAGCTTAAAAAATATTTAAGAAAGAAATTTATACCTAATTAGTATGAACAAGGCAATTACATTAGATTGACTACTATTAGATAATGACTTCTAAGTGTTGAAGAATATGTTAGGAAATTCAAGAGGTTAGTACTTATATGTGACATCTATGAGAAAAAGGAATAAACATGTGCTATATTTTTAGGTAGCCTTAATATGATGATTCGAGACAAAGTTGAAACTTATTTATATGATTCTCCTAATGATATAATTAAGCTATCTTTGATATTTGAAAAGAAAATCAATTTTACTAAGCCTCATGCCAAACAAAGTACTTCTTATATAAAGTACTACCTAATTACACAAGCTACCAAGTATGTGATGGATACCTTAACTTATACAAATGTTGAAAGGAAACCAGGACTTAACTGAGAGGAGAGGGGAAAGGCTAAGTTCAATGAGGTCTCTACAAAATAATGCTTTAAATACGAAGGATTTGGACACTTCGCTAGAGAATGTTCTAATCAAAGAGTGTTATCTATACAAGAGATTGGAGCTATGAAAACTTGTGATGAAAACCCTGATTTTGATGCAAATGAAGAAATTTCAAGTGATCTTGAGGATGAAATGCTTGTTATGTCCTGCAAAGATTTCTTCAAATGTACAACCTAACTAAAGGAAGAGTGAAACCTAACCACTGAGAGAAGATATTCAAAACTAAAGGAAGAGTGAAAGATGTAGTTTGTTGAGTTATCATTGATAGTAGATTGTGTACGAATGTAGCTAATGAGAGGACGGTGAAGGAGTTGGGATTAGAGAAAACACCATTTATGAAACCTTATTCTCTTCAATGGCTTAATAAGGACAAGGGACTAACAAAACAAACCCTAATCTCATTTCAAATTGGTAATTATCATGATAATGTACTATGTGATATGTTACATATGGATGCATGTGGATATTCTTAGGTAGAACATGACGATATGATAGATGTGCTATTCATGATGGTATTAGTAATGAATATCTTGTTGAAAAGTATAAGAAAAATCACAAAGTTAAACCTTATAAGTGTGATAATGATAACATAGTAAAAAATAAAAGGAGTTTTTTTTTCATGAAAAGGCTATGATAGAATGTATTAAAGAAGAAGGTAGTTGTTATGCTTTTATTATCAAGGAATCCCTATGAGGGGAGAAAAATGAAAATAATCCTCAATTATATGAGCTTATTGATGAATATAAAGAGGTATTTGCTAATGACTTAACACCAAGATTACCACCTAAAAGAGGGATAGAACATGCTATAGACTTAATGCGTGATATGTCTTTACATAATGAACCTGCTTATTGATGTAATAAGGAAGAAGCTAAGGAATTAGAGAGATAAATATAAGAGCTCATATAAAAGGATATGTGAGAGAAAACATGAGTCCATGGTGTGTACCTGTATTACTTGTTCCTAAAGAAGATGGTGTATTAATTCTAGAGTTGTTAAAAATATAACTATCAAATATAGATTTTCTATGCCTAGATTAGATGATATGTTAGATGAATTATGTGGAGCACAAGTATTCTATAAAATTTATCTAAGGAGTGGATACTATCAAATGAGAATAAGAGAAGGGGATCAATGAAAAACTGCTTTTAAAATGAAATATGATTTATATGAATGGACTGTTATACAATTTGGATTATGTAGTGCACCTAGTTTGTTTATGAGACTAATGTATGATGTTCTTTAACCTTTTCTCAAAAAATTCATGTGGTATACTTTGATGATATTCTTGTGTATATTAAAAATGAGCACGTTCATCCTATTCCTTTAAGGAGATTATTTGATAAAATAAGGGAAACTAGTTCTATGGAAAAATAGAAAAATGTAATTTTATGCTTTTGAACATTTTTTTCTTGGTTATATTGTAAGTAGAAAAGGTATAAATGTGGATACTACAAAGGTTCAAGCTATTTGAGATTGTCCTATACCCAAAGATATTTGTGAGGTGAGGTGTTTTCACAAACTAGAGAGTTGTTATTGAAGATTGATTAAAGACTTCTCAACTATTGCCATGCCAATTACACATCTTATGAAGAAAGGCGAATTCAAATGGGGGAGAAGATTCCACTAAAACCATCGAGAATTTGAAGGACAAGCTATGTAATGCACAATTATTATCCTTGCCTAACTTTGATAAATAATTTGAAGTTACATTTGATGGTAGTGGGGTAGAGATAGGAGGTGTACTCTCACAAGAAAAAATGACCATTGCATTTTTTAGTGAAAAATCAAATGGTTCTAAATTGAATTATTCCACATATGATAGGGAATTTTATGTCATCATAAGAATCTTAGAAACATGGAGTCATTATTTGAGACCTAAGTTATTTGTTTTGCATTTGAATCTTGAAAGTCTAAAATATTTTAATAGGCAAAATAAAATTAGTTCTAGGCATGTAAAATGAGTTAGTTTCTCACAATCCTTCATATTTTCTAGTAAACATTTAGATGGTAAAGAAAACATAGTAGCAGATGCATTATCAAGGAGATATATGATACTTGTCATTTTGGATGTTAAATTATTAGGTTTTGAAATTTTGAAAGAATTATATATTAAAGATGAAGATTTCTTTTAAATTTATAATGATTGTAAGAAAAATCATAGTCATGGTAATTATGTGCTTCAAGGTGAACTTCTTTCCAAACTTAATAAGTTGTGTATATTTCTCATCATAGTGTAAATGATTTACTTGTTAAGAAAGTACATGATAGGGGTATATCTAGTAATTTTAGTGTTCATAAAACTATGAAAATATTGCAAGAGAATTTTTATTGGCCACGAATGATAAAGTTGGTATAAGCTATTATTGGGAGATGTGTGAATCTTTAAAAGAGTAAGAGTTTCTTCTATAAAGGTTTGTATACTCCTTTACCTATTCCTAGTCAACCACGAGAGGTAGTTGGTATAGAATTTATCTTAGGGTTACAAGGACACAAAGGGGAAATGATTTTATTATGGTGGTAATAGACAGATTTTCTAAAATGACATATTTTATCCCTTGTAATAAAACAAACAATGCAACAGATGTGGCAGATTAATATTTTAAGAAAATATTAAGGTTAAATGATATCCCCAAAAGTATAGTATTAGATAGAAATGTAAAATTTTTAAGATACTTTTGGAAGAAACTTTGACATATGTTAGGTACTAAGTTGTTGTTTAGTACATTCCACCACCCACAAATGGATGGTCAAACTGAAGTGCCTAATAGAACCTTAGGAACTTTACTACAAGGATTATTTAATAATAGTACAAAAGATAGGATTATAAAACTTGCACATGTTGAATTTGCATAAAATAGGAGTCTTTCTACTACAACTTAATCGAGTCCATTTGAAGTTATGTATAGAGTTAATCCTTATTTTTCTATTGATATGTTGTCATTAAAGAAAGCTGATATTATGAAATATGCTTCTAAGTAAATAATTGAATCCTTTAAGAAACTTCTTGAGCAAATTAGGAATAACATTGAGAAATCTAATGCTAAATACCAAAACAAAGCAAACAAAAATAGCATTACACAAGTGATTTCACCAGGTTAATTAGTATGGTTACACTTAAGAAAAGATATATTTTTAAAATTAAAAAAAAATAAACTAATGCCAAGAGCAGTTAGACCATTTAAAATCTTAAGAAAATTTGGAAATAATGTTTATGAATTAGAATTACTTGAATCCTATGGAGCATTTTCTATGACTTTCAATGTTGGTAATTTATCTCCTTATTATAGTGATGCTAATTTAAGGAAAGATTCTTCTTTAAAAGGGAGAATGTGTAGGAGCATCTCCATCTCATTCTTCTCATGTTGGAGGTTAAGGGTATGTTTGATTTAGGGAAAATAATGAGGAAGGGAAAAAAATTAGAAAGAAAATGTTTATATCTTGTTTGGTTACTAAAAGAAATTAGAAAGAAAGAAAATAAGAAGGAAAAGATTAGGGAATATTATACTAGATAACTTTCCTAAGCTAAACCTGTGGAAAATAAAAAAAAAACGGAGGAAAAGTTTCCTCGACAAGTCTCAGCAGTCAGCACCGTCCTCCCTTTGTCCAACTTGTTAAAAACACTGACGATTTCTCCTTCCTCGAGAGTGTTCGTCCACTTTATCTCCTTCTCTTTCTTTGTTGCCATTGAACCCTGTGTTCCCATTTGATTCCTTCTCCTTGAGCTTCCTGCTATCTTCAACGACTCCCCATGGCTCCTGCAAAATCACATCCTATGCTTCCCATTGGTCGTTTGTCAAGTTCAACTTCAATTCCAACTAACAGAACCTAGTAACCTCAATCGGGAGCAATAGTTGTATCATTTTGATCTAAATATATATGTGTAATCTAGGTTATTCTTTTACTTTGAAGGTAGCAACAAATCAATCTTTCGGCCCTAATTTCATTTTCAAGTTCAAGGTTATTTGGTATGGTTTTGATTTTAATTTAGCAATCTTTAGGTTTCGACATTCTAAATTGGGTATATTTAGATTATACAATTTCAAAATGAGTTTGAGAGATTAGACATGAATAATCTCAAATTTTTAGGATTGGTACTTGCGATAACTTTCACACAGAAGCAGGTTATATTGCTGTGAATTAAAAATGTACATTACCAAGTTGTGGCTCTAAATATGTCTCATTCTCTCCAAGTTTTGTGAGGTTTGAGCAAGTTATCTCTGTTTGCGACTATAAAGATGTTTTTTAGGTTACATTACTCTATCTGTTGTTGTACAGTAGAGGTGAGAACTCATTCGATAATGTCAGTGATCATTATTAGGCTGGCACTACACCTCATGGAGTTGAAATTTTTGTTTCCATAATAATTCAATTGTGGGAATTCTCTTTCATTTTATTATTCGATTTGTTTGATTGTATTCAAACCAGAGTTGGACATTAATCACTTATCTTGTGGGCATATATTTTATACTGTTTGCATAGAGCAGTGGTTAGATTATTGGAGCATTGGCTAATAATTAATTGTTTTGTATAAGATTTTGGTGGGTTTCCATAGCAAAAGCTAGCACTGCAAATGTGATATTAGATTTGCAGATTAATGAGATATTGATTTGGGTAAATACAAGTAGAGAAACTTGTTGGAAATTCTTGGATTAGCATAATGCTTACACCATCTATGTAAAGTTATTTACCCGGGACATGTGATAGTTGTGCACCATCTCTACACTATGCTTCTGATTCCCTGTGTGATGTATGCCTCTTAGCCAACATTTTTGCCTAATTAAAATAATTATTATTTTCCTCTTAATTTGCCCTAATTAATTCCCTTTTATTTTAATAAAATAATTTATTTAATTAATTTTTCTATTAAATCCTTATTTGGCCATAATTTCTAAAATTAGGGTTTTGGGGCATTTCATCACTACCTCCATAAAGACAGACTTTGTCCCCAAATTCTCTATAGCTTCCTAGGGTTAAGGCTAGAACATCCTAAGCGGATAGGAACACTACACTAAGATCAGTAATTTTAACAACTACCCCCTTAAAGAGAAACTTACTAAGGATGATTGAACCTGCAGTAAAATGTTTCCGATATGCCTTGCGTAAGGGCCGATTTATTATTTAATTAAAATAATATTTAATTTCCTTTTTAGGCTAATTTTAGGATTTTTGAAAGATTTTTCCTAAATTTCATTTTAATTAGCAATCATGTAAATTTTTTATAATTAAAACATTTATTATTTTCTTCATCATTATCCTTAGTTAATTCCCTTTTATTTTAATAAAAATAATTTATTTAATTAATTTCCCTATTAAATCCTTATTTGGCCAAAAATTTTAAAATTGGAGTTTTGGGGAATTTCATCACTACCCCCTTAAAGACAGACTTCGTCCCCGAAGTCTCTTGCATCTTCCTAGGGTTAAGGCTAGAACGTCCTAAGTGGGTAGAAACACTACACTAACACCAATACTTATATTAACTACCCCTTAAAGACAAACTTAATAAGAAAGATCGAACTTGTAGCAAAAAGTTATGGATACACTTCTTGCATGTCTTTCTTGGTTTTCCAGGTAGCATCTTCAGTCCCATGTTGACTCCATAGGATCTTGACAAGAGAGACTGCACTCGTGTGGGTCTTTCGTAGCTTAGTATCGAGGATTTCCATAGGTCGCTCTTCGTAGGTCAACGAATCGCCTAGCTCGACTTCGTTCTGTCTGATCACATGAGATGGGTTGGCAACATACTTCCATAACTGAGAAATATGGAAAAAATTTTGGACTCGTGCCAACTCTGGAGGAAGAGCTAACCAATAAGCAACCTTAACCAAATGCTCTAGGACCTCGTAGCGGCCGATATACCTTGAGCTTTTCTTGCCCTTTCTGCCAAACCTTTGCACGCCCTTTGTGGGTGAACTCTCAACAATATTTTGTCCCTCGGTTCAAAAATACTATCCTGATGTTTCTGATCAACATAACTCTTTTTTTTGCTCTGGGCTATTCTCATTTAGTCTTGAATTTGGTAGACTTGCCTAGTCATCTCTTCAATCATCATAGGAGCCAATAATACTATCTCACTAATGTCACTCTAGCACAAGGAGTCCTACACTTCTGTCTGTATAAAGCCTCAAAGGGAGCCATCCCTATGCTAGCATGATGGCTAATGTTATATGAAAACTCTATTAAATGTAGCCGTTCCTCCCAACAACCCTAGAAATCCATTACACAAGCTCTCAACATATCCTCTAGAGTCTGTATGGTCCGCTCCGTTTGTCCATCCATGGCAGGGTGGAAAGCTGTGCTCATCTTCAACATAGCCCCCAAGACTTCCTGCAGCTTTCCCCAAAAATGAGAGAGAAACCTTAAATCCCTAGCTGAAACAATGTCCTTTGGATCCCCATGACGATTGACCATGAACTTCATATAGGCATTCGCTAACTAATCCATACTCCACGTGGACTTCATAGGTATAAATACAGTTGACTTAGTTAATCTGTCTACAATAACCCAAATAGTATCACAACCGCTTTGGGTCCTCAGTAAACAACTGGCGAAATCTATAGAAATTTAGTCTTATTTCTACCTTGGTACTTCCAAAGGCTAAAGTAACCCTGCTGGTCTCCGGTGCTCAATCTTGACTTTTTGGCATACTAAACACCAGGATACAAACTCTACCACCTCCCGCTTATTGCGGGGCCACCAATACACTTTTTTGAGGTCTTTATATAGCTTAGATCCTCGTAGGTGGACTGAATAAGGAGTATGATGTCCATCTTCCATAATACAATGCTTCAGTTTGGGACAACTCTACGATACACACCAATGACCCTTGAGCCGAAGGCTGCCATCCTCGTGAATTTTGAACCTTCAACTCGGCCATCCTGCACCTTCCTTCTAATCCTCTCAAGCTTGACATCTCCGGCCTGGATGGCTCGGATCTCCTCAAATATAGTGGGAGTGAGTGTTAGAGCGCTCATACGGGCGCCAAGGTCTTCTTACTGAATCATCTCAATCTCCAAGTCTAAAAACTCTTTTAGCATTCAGTTGGCAACCACACAACACAATGGAAAATGCAAGATCTTCTTACTCAAAGCATCTGCGACTACATTGGCCTTAACCTCATGGTTGGTCAACTCGATCTCGTAATCCTTAACAAGCTCTAACCACCTCCTCTACCTCAAGTTGAGTTCCTTCTGAGTGAAAATGTACTTGAGGCTCTTATGGTCTGTAAAGAATTTGCATTTTGTCCCGTACAAATAGTGCCTCCAAATATTCAAAGCAAATAACATGGTGGCTAACTCCAGATCACGAGTAGGATAATTCTGTTCATGCTACTTCAACTATCAGGAGACACATGCGACTACTCTGCCCTCTTGCATCAACACACATCCCAGCCCATGTTTGGATGCATCACTATAAACCTCAAACCCTTCCGTACTCTCTGGTATGGTTAACATCGGTGTAGTAGTCAACCACCTTTTTAGGTCTTGGAATGCTTCTTAACAAGTCTCGTTCCACTGGAACTTTTTGGACTTATTCAGGAGATTGGTCAGCGATTGGACAATCTTGGAGAAGTTTTGGACAAATCTTCTATAATACCCGACCAAACCCAGAAAACTCCGAACCTCTGTTAAACTCGTGGAAGGTTTCCACTCTGTGATGGGCATGATCTTGGCTGAGTCCACAGCCACTCCTCTAGCTGATACTATGTGACCAAGAAAAGCTACATCTCGGAGCCAAAATCCAAACTTAAACAACTTCGCATACAAGCGATGCTCTCTCAATAAGCTTAGAATGGTGTGCAAGTGCCTCTCATGCTCCTCGTTCCCTCGAGAATACACTAAAATGTCATCGATAAACACCACTACAAATTGATCGAGGAAGGGTCTGAATATCCTCACCATCAGGTCCATAAAAATATGTGGGCATTTGTAAGTCTGAAAGTCATCACTATAAATTCATAATGTCCATACCAGGTATGAAAAGCAATCTTTATAATATTAGCATCAACAATCCTCAACTGGTGGTACCCCAACCTCAGATCAATCTTAGAAAACACTGTGGCACCCTTCAACTAGTCAAAAAGGTCATCTATCCTCGGGAGTAGTTACTAGTTCTTCACTGTCAGCTGATTCAACCCTCGGTAGTCAATGCAGAGACGAAGACTAACATCCTTCTTCTTTACAAACAAGACCGGTGCTCCCCATGCTGATACACTCGGCTAAATATACCCATGCTCCATCAGCTCTTCTAGCTGAGCCTTTAACTCCTTCTATTCAACTGGCGCCATCCGGTAGGGTGCTTTTGTGACAGGCTCAGCTCCTGGTACTAGCTCCATCTAAAAATCAATTTTTTGGACTAGAGGCATACCTGGTATTTCTTTTGAAAACAAGTCTAGATATTCTTTGACCACTGAAGTGCTATCTAATGCAGTCAAATCCTTGTCACTGCATATGTGCAGGGGGTACCCTTTTTGGATCAAAGCATGTAGAGTAACTGCCGATACCACCTTAGTGGTGGCTCAGGCTAAGTCTTCCTGTACGAAACCCTAGCCTTCTTTGGGCCTCACAAGATCACGTGCTCTTGAGCACAATCAATAATGGCTCTGTACCTCCCTAGCATATCCAT
Source organism: Tamarix austromongolica (assembly GCA_039764185.1). Lineage (NCBI taxonomy): Eukaryota > Viridiplantae > Streptophyta > Magnoliopsida > Caryophyllales > Tamaricaceae > Tamarix > Tamarix austromongolica. Next base: position 31,604,772 of record CM077813.1, on the reverse strand, counting down.
ACCCAAAATCACATCAAAGTCTTTTAAGTCCATCCCAACCAGATCTACTAGGAATTCTACCCCGCCTATGACTAAGGACACATCTGAAAACATCCAACTACACTCCATCCTATCACCCAATGGAAGCATCACATACAACTCTATTCTAGCAGATGGTGACATTCCAGCCTTAGCAACAAAAACAAATGAAACAAAAGATAGAGTAACACCTGAATCAAATAGGACATACATCGGCAAAGAGTGGATGATGAACATACCCGTAACAACATCAAGCTGGCGGTCAGCCTCCACCTGACTAATCACATTCAGGCATCTGCTTGGCTGGCCTCCCTTCCAAGGAAAGGGCCTGATCCCCGAGGTATTCCCCCGGTCTCTCAAACTGGGGCACCAGATGGGGAAGGTGCTCGATGGTAGTACCGCTGGGACGCATTTTGACAATGCTGCTGGTATGCCCACTGCTGGGATATTAGGGCCCCTCCGTACTGAGATGGCCGAGTCTAGTTTTGTTGAGATCATGGTGGCCTCCAACACTCTGCTGCTTTGTAGCCCAAAGATCCATAGTTCAGGCAAGTTATCAACCTGCCTCCATAGTTCCTCTCTGGGTGGTCTTGACCACAATGTCTACAAGAGGATCCCCTCAGGGGTCCTTGACCTCTATTGTGGAGGTCTCCTTAGGTCTCCTGACTGGGGCTAGGTCATACTCCCAGAACTTTGACTCTAGAGTTTCCCTTTCCTGAGGATGGTGGCCTGCTTCCAGACCAAGGTAGCGGTAATGCAAGCACACTCATACAAGGATGCCATATCTGTAAAGGATACTGCACCCATCATCCGACGGATGCTGGAGTTCAGCCCCTACTCAAACTAAAAAACCACCATGGACTCATTAATGGAAATCCCTGGGGAAAATCGGAGCAGCTCGGTGAAGCGAGCATGATACTGGCAGACCGTCATTGTTTCTTGAGTGAGATGCATAAACTTCCGGAGCTTGTCCCTCTCCAGGATCTCGAGATAAAACTTGGAACGAAGAGTAGTCTTGAATGCTTCCCATATAGCCAGAGGTTCTTCACGAGCCCGATACTCCACCCACCAGGTGTTTTCTACGCCACTAAAAAAGAAAGCTACGATGCTTGACTATCAGACTGGTGGGCAATCCACTATTTCAAAGGTGTGATCCATAGCCCGGATCCACCCCTCAAGGACTACTAGGTCCTCCTCGTCGAAGTAGGAAGGAGGGTGATGTCCAGTAACCCTCCGGAGCCAGTCCTCACTAGCACCCTTAACAAGGTGAGGATGCATGGCAAGCATCAGGGGCTAGCATTGGACAAACTCCATGAAAGCCACTAAGGCCTCCTCCAATCGTCCTACTCGACCATTTCTTGCCATTAAAACTGCATAGAAAGGAAAAATGTTTAGAAGTGAACCTAGTGGTTTGAAACATGCATATCATATATGTCCCCATTTTGGGAAAAAACTCTAATCTACCCTTATGTTCCTCACTATAGCCGGGCTCTGGAATTTTAAAAACAGAAGGGTCTCATTAAGGTGGAAAACACTTTGAAATCTAGTAAAACATTGTAAATCAAATTTATTTTGAAAAATGAGTGTGGTTAATAGGACAAACCTCTCTGATACCTACTTATAACACCCCGAATTTCTATATATATATATATATATATATATATATATATATATATATATATTAATGGAAGCATTGAAATTAAATTAAGACCTGTGAATTTTGGGAATGTTACCACCACACTTAGTACCAGACCGGTTTACTCCGACCATTCCAGTACCAAGTGCTAAGGCTAAAAGAAATTTGATGATCAATATAAATGAAATCTAAAATAAACTTCAAATAAGCATTAAACGATTATAAGACTGAATTCAGAGTATGAAGTTAAGGAGTTATAAACCAGCGTACATAGTCAAAGTTCCTTAAGATGAAATAAGTTTACAAATGGTAAAAGATAAATCTAAGAAACTTAAAACATAATTAGAAAATCATATCAGGGAAATCCGGCCACGCCACTCTTGATCTTCATTCCGAGTCCGAATTCAGCACTCAGCCCCGCTTGATGCCTCATGAACATCGAAGGCATCAATATAAGCATCACCCACTTACATAAAGTCAGAAGGGTCTTCTGCTCGTGGGAATGAGTAGCGCCCATGAAATGGGTGGTTAGTCCACTACGTACTGAGTAAGGTAACCATACATTAATGCCAATACAGAAAATCACTCAATCCAAGTATGATAGTACAACAACATATGATCACTTTAGAAAAATAAATGAGTAAAGGCCAAATTATAGTTCGGATCCATAAATTATTTAATCTCTGATCAGTACTCATTTCACACCATGCCATTTATCAATCCATGCGAGTACGGGAACACCACTATTATAGCCGGTAGATTGGTCACTTATAGGGCAACATGCACCTAACCACTATTATAGCTAGTGAATCAGTCACATATAGGGTGAAGCGCCCTAACCACTATTATATGCCGTGGATCGGTCTGGCCCCTACTCGTATGGTGTTCCACTATAAATACTTAGTGTCTTTTTATGTGTCTTAGAAAACTCAGGGTTTGGTTTATTGAGCTCGGGTTGCCCCAATATTTTAGCTGGTGGATCGGCCACATATAGGGAAACATGCACCTAACCACTATTATAGCCGGTGGATCAGTCATATATATATGGAAAAATGTCCTAACCACTATTGTATGTCGGTGGATCGGACTGGGCCCAACTCAATAATCGTCCACTTTACATGATTAATGTCTTAAGTTTCTTATTCAAAAGTTTTACCCTAGACATGCATGACTAACTCCCTCTACGCTTATCCTCTAAAAGGACCCATCCCACATCATTACACTCATGCACCTCCTAACTTATCCCAACATCCTTTCCTTCGTACCCTAATTCTCATTAGAGTTCCAACTCCTAAAATTCTGGGTTAAGGCCCACTACCATACCCCTCCAAGTACACTCACTACCTCATTCTAGGGTTTTCTCTAGAAAACCTAATTTAGGCCTATGTGGCCCATCCTACTCCACGTCACTCAACCCAAACTATTTTAGCATCCACTATTAGAACTCTTAGATTCGACCCTCATCATCACACTTTACTCCCCAAGTGCCTGTGTGATCATGTAATCCTAAGTAGCCACAACAAACCCTAGCTGGCCACAACAAACCCTAACTTAGTCTCCTTTGTACCATTATACTGTCCCATGTACTATTTTTATCCAAAGCATTCAAACACCCAAACGACAATTCCATTACCTTCCTCACACCCCAAATCAACTTTCTATATGTAAAATTCATCCCATACATACTGTATACATCCCATGCAATCCTTCAAACTTTTTTGTTCAAAACCCTAAATTCCCACATCAAACCTTAGATTTACCCATGCAAAATCATAGAATCTCCCATGCAAACTCGAGATTCTTCCATGCAAAACCCTAGATTCTTCCCCTGCAAAACTCTAGATTCTTCCATGCAAAACACCAAATTCTTCAATGCAAAACTCTATATTCTTCCATGCAAAACCCTAGATTCTTCCCTGCAAATCCTTTGATTCTTCCATACAAACCCTAGATTCTTTCACTCTTGGTCATGTAATATTTAGGTCAAATCCACATCCTTAGTCAACTTATTCCCCTTTTGGTCAACTTACTTCCCCATTTTCCTTTTCATCCTTTCACTCTATATCATCACATTACATAACCTAGCATGCATGTCCTAAAGGGCCACATCATATCACATCATAATCACAACATAATTAGATTATACAAATGCCATACGATAACACATGAGCATACGTCAACTCCAAGCTACACTTCATATTAAATAGTTATAATGATAAGTACAACCTACATAACACATCATGATACATGGCATACCAGGCATATAAAATACATAACATCCATAAGGCCTTAGTTACACCCTTTCCTAATACAACACTGGTCTTGGAGCATACTCATATGCCTCCTTAGGGTTTGACTGGTTTCACCTATGAGAGGGGAAAACTAAGGATTAGATTCCCTCCTACCAAAAGTACTATTATTTCCTAATTTATTCTAAGATTAAGGTTATAGATAAAACAATAATATAATAATAGTAACACTAACTAAATACTAATATTGTTTAGGATAATAGTAATAATAGTAATATTAGAAAAGTTGATAATATAAGGTTTGAAGATTTTACCCTAATAATAATAATGAGAATAAAAATAATACTAATAACAACAACAACAACAACAACGACAACAACAACAACAACAACAACAACAATAATAATAACAAAAATAATAATAATGAAAATGACATAACTCAAAATAATTATGAAATAACGGCTTTGACCCTTCACCAAAATAATAATAATAATAATAATGTAAAATAATAATAATAGCAATGAGAATAATAATAAGGGTATTAATCAAAAATAATGAAGAGTAAGGTTTCGAACCAACATTAAATTAATAATAATACTAATAATAGTAATAATAATCATGGTAATAGTAGTAGTAGTAGTAATAATAATAATAATAATAATAATAATAATAATAATAATAATAAATACTAATGATAATAATAATAATAATAATAATAGAATAATAGTAATATAATATAATTAAATAATTAAAGCTTGCATAATTAGGGTTTAGGGTACCGCCTTGGGTTGGTGGTGACTAACATCACCAGAGGAGGTGCACGAAGGAAACGATGGTGGCTGGAAAAAGAGAGGAAAAAAGAGATAAGTGAGTGCAGGGAAAAGGAGAGGGAGAAAAAGGTTGGAAGTTTCGGTGTTGATGGTTGCCTAGGTGGAGAGGGGTGGAATGAAGGTGGTGGTGTAGCTAAAGGTGGCGGCGCACAATGGCGGCTGTGGTGGCCGAAAGTGGAGGAAATGGAGAAAGGGAGGAGGAGAGGGAGGAAGGAGAAAAGAAGGGTAGGGGAGGTAATGGAAAGTCTGCAGAGTAGTTTGGGAGGTGTAGGAGGCAGTGGTTAAGGCGGAAGTGGTGGAAGAAATAGCTAATCAAGAAGGTGACTTTGCACAACTGAGGTGGCTCATGCAAGGCAAATCAAGGGTGAAGGATGGTGTAGTTATGTCGAGGGTAGTGTAGAGAGTGGTGCTGTGGATGGTTCTAATGACGACATTAGGTAATGGAGATGACAATGGTGTCTGAAAGTGTAGTGGTGCACGAGAAAAGTTTTTTGGGCTACAAGAAAAAACTCAAGTCCTGGCTAGTTATATGGGTATTTATAGGGCTAAATGAGGGGATAAGGACATATGGGAGATGGGAGAATAGGGGCATGTAGGTGAGGAGCACTGGCTGGCGATGACAGGCCAGCGCACGTTTTTTGTGTGGCCTGCAATGGACCAGTGAAGAAAGGAAATCGTGTGAGAAGATAGAAGGAGTGGTTGGGTTAAAATGGCCAACGAATCAGGGAGGAAGAGGGGGAAATGGCCGGTCAATAAAATGTAGTCGGCGTGAAATTCTCAGGGAGTTAGGGAGGGAGTTGTAGGTCGACGACGAGGGAGAAGAAGGAGGGAGTAGGAGGGGGGCTAGACTGGCGGTCCAGGGAGAAAGAAAAGAAAAAGAAAGAAGAGCTGACTGGGCGGCTGGGGAAAATAGATGGGGATGAAACACGACACATCGAGCCTTGGGCCACATCGAAGGAGAAGAGAGGGGGAAGGGAAATGGGTGGCTGGGCTGGCCTAGGTCAAGGGGAGGAGGAAGAAAAAATAAAAGAAGAAAAAGGAAAAAGGAAGAAAAAGGAAAAAAAAGATGGAAAGAAAAAGAAAAAGGAGAAAGGGAAAATGAAAAATAGGTGGGTTGGGATATTTAGAATATTTTAGAATTTTAGGATATTTAATAATATTTTAAAATGAAAAATAATAATATTTAATTCCCTTTTAGGCTAATTTTAGGATTTTTATAAGATCCTAAATTCCATTTTAATTAGCAATCACCTAATTTTTTTAATTACAACATTTATTGTTTTCTTCTTAATTAGTCCTAATTAATTTCCTTTTATTTTAATAAGAATAATTTATTTAATTAATTTCCTTATTAAATCCTTATTTGGCCAAAATTTCTAAAATTAAGGTTTTGGGGCATTTTATCACTACCCCCCTTAAAGATAGACTTCGTTCCCGAAGTCTCTTGTAGCTACCTAGGGTTAAGGCTAGAATGCCCTAAGTGCATTGGAACACCACACTAACACCAATACTTATATCAACTGCCCCCTTAAAGAAAAACTTAATTAGAAAGATCAAACCTGCAGCAAAAAGTTTTGGATACTCTTCTCGTATGTCCTTCTTAGTTTTCCAAGTAGCTTTTTCGATCCCATATCGAATCCATAGGATCTTAACAAGAGGGACTGCACTCGTGCGGGTCTTTTGTAGCTTAGTATCAAGGATTCACATAGGTTGCTCTTCGTAGTTCAATGAATTGTCTAGCTCAACTTCATCCAGTTAGATCACATAAGATGGGTCAGCAACGTACTTCCATAAATGAGAAATGTGGAAAACTTTGTGGAATCGCGCCAACTCTAGAGAAAGAGCCAACCGATAAGCAATGTCAACCACATGCTCTAAGACCTCGTAGGGGCTGATATACCTTAGGCTCAGCTTACCTTTTCTTCCAAACCTTTGTATGCCCTTTGTGGGTGAAACGCTAAAAAATATTTTATCTTCCAGTTCAAAAATATTATCCCAATGTCTCTAATTAGCATAAATCTTTTGTCTACTCTGTACTATTCTCATTCGGTTCTAAATTTGGCAGACTTGCCTAGTCATCTCTCCAATAATCTCAGGACCCAATACTACCATCTCATTGATGTCACTCCAACACAAGGGAGTCATGCACTTCCGTCTGTACAAAGCCTTAATGGTTGTTTTTGTACGAAAACTTTATTAAATGTAGCCATTCCTCCCAACAACCTTGGAAATCCAATACATAAGCTCTCAACATGTCCTCTAGAGTCTGTATGGTCCACTCCATCTGTCCATCCATGGCAAGGTGGAAAGTTGTGCTTATCTTCAACATATTCCCCAAGATTCCTGCAGTTTTCCCCAAAAATGAGAGAGAAACCTTGAATCCCTATCTGAAACGATGTCCTCTAGAACCCCATGACAACTGACTACGAACTTCATATAGGCATTCGCTAACTGATCCATACTCTACGTGAACTTCATAGGAATAAATACAGCTAACTTAGTGGGGTTCCCGTACTTGCATGGATTGATAAAAAGCATGGTGTGAAATGAGTATTGGTTAAAGATTAAATAATTAATGGATCCAGACTATAATTTGGCCTTTACTCATTTATTTATTTGAGGTGATCGTATGCTGTTGTATTATCATACTTGGATTGAGTGATTTTGTGTATTAGCATTAGTGCATGGTTACCTTATTCAATACATAACGTAGTGACCACCCGATTCATGGGTGCCACTCATTTCCACGAGCAGAAGACCGTTCTAACTTTATGCATGTGGGTGATGCTTATTTTAATGCCTTCAATGTTTATGAGGCATCAGGTAAGGATGAGTGCTGAGTTTGGACTTAGCACGAAGATCAAGAGTGGCATGGCTGGATTTCCCTGATATGATTTTCTTATTATGTTTTGAGTTTATTAGATTTATCTTTTCTGTTTTTAAACTTATTTCCTATTAAGGAACTTTGACTATGTACACTGGTTTATAACTCTTTGACTTCGCACTCTGAATTATATCTTATAATCGTTTAATGCTTATTTGAAGTCTTGTTTAGATTTGATTTATATTGATCATTAAATTTCTTTTAGCCTTATCACTTGGTACTAGAACAGTTGGAGTAAACCGGTCTTATACTAAGTGTGGCGGTAACATTCCTGAAATTCATAGGTTTTAATTAAATTCAAATACTTCCATTAATTACCAATATAATAATAGTTTTGATAGTGGTATTTTAATAAATACGATTATAAGACAGAATTTATAGTGGCAGGGGTGAATGGCCAGGGAGAAGGGGAAGTCGTGCGGAAGAAGGGAGCATTGGTTGGGTCGAACGACAGGCGAGTTAGCAGGGAAGAGAAAGGAGAGAGATTGGCTAGTCAGCAGTGAGAATCTTAGGGGAGTTATAGGCTGCAATGGGGAAGGAAGAAGGTAGTAGATTTGTTTACACCCTAACCATAGTTTATACTAATACAAGTTAACTAAGGTTGTAAGCTCTACAATCAGCTAGTGCTAATTGTTGAATCTCCCTAGCCTCCCATCACATGATGGCTACTATTATAACCTATGATAAGTGCATAGAAAAAGAAAAATTACTCATTAGGAAAGTCTAACACCATACTTTAACTAGGTTTGACTAAAAAAGGAAACTTTTGTTGATTGAAAAGAAAAAGGTAGTATTCTTGGTAGGCTAAAGCTTTTGGCCAAGTTTATTAAGGTTTATTCTCTTTATTTTAAGTCTAATTTGAAGGTCTTGATCTCCCCAATATTATCTTCTCAAAGCCCCCTAATTTTGTGCATGAAATAGGCTGCAAAAAATGGTCTTCTTCGGTTGAAAATGATAGCATGTACGGGTGGATAAAACATAGGTTTTGGTGATCCATAATGGATTACATGATGTGTAGATTTGTGGAGACATAAAGTAGCCAAAATGGATTCATCAACATGTGTGATTGATTGGTTTTTTTTTTGGTGTTTTCATGCCTTTGCATGGCTCCTTGATAATCTTGTTATTCAGTAACCCAATTGAGAAGAGTTTTGAAGTATTCAACTTTGGAAAATTTAATAAGTAGATTATATTTGTTTTGAGATGCTCCTGCACCATCCTACCCCTCTTGAGAAGTTACCTCCTCATATTCATAGGGCATGTCGTGTAAATAAGGGAGTAAGTCACCCACATTTAATGTGCCGAACAAATTCCCCATTTCTTTTGGAAGCTCAAGGCGATATGCATTGTTGCCAATATTTTCTAGAATTTTGAAAGTTCTGTCACTCCTCGGCATGAGTTTATTCTTTCTCCTAGAAAGAAACCTTTCCATTGACAATCTTGATATCCATTAACCCAAGTGACAAGAGTTGATGAAACCCTAAATACTCTCAGCACCCTTACCAAGAAGAACATCAATAAACCTTTAAAAATAATTGATTATCTTTATATTTTTATTTTGCAGGATAATCAAGCAAAATTAACCAAGAAAGCAGTGAAGAGGATCCAAGATTGTTGCTATCAAGAAACGGGACTCTGTTGCTGAGAAGAAATATTCGAGTTTTAAGATTATTAGAAAAAATAAAGGCATTATTGCCCAATTAGCAAAAAAATTTCTTATTATTATTATCTTTGTTTTGTTTATTTATTTTATTATCTTGTAAAAGGGTTATTAAGCAGCTAGTCAAATTGGGACTTGCCTAATCAACCATTAAACTACCTTCAATGCCCAAATCAACCTTTAATCCTACCATAACCTCAGCCAAAATAAAATGCCATAACCTCAGCCCAAATAAAATGGACACCGAGGCCCGAACTACATACGCACCAACAGCATTAAACTCTGCCTTCATTCTCAATCCCATCAGGTCAAATGCCCCCTTCAAATCTCGACCAAATTCATTCCCATCCTTGGTTGTCCTCTCCCTGTAACTCTGCCTTCTTTTTCGGTCACCATCAATGGTGATTACCCACCATTAATCCACTCTGCCCACTCCTCCTTCTCGATCGTTGCCCAACATTCAACTCCCATTAATTCTTGGCTAGTTGCTGCCCTATATAAAGCTTCCATCTTGATGTAAAAGGGAGGAACTTGCTCGACTAATATTTCAGTTATGAAATAAAGCTCTCTGCTTAATTCTTACGATTTTGTATCGTTTATTGTCGAGATTCCGACAACCCTATTATTCTCTCTTTGGAGGATTTAGATCTGGCAGTCCCGATCACCCTATCCCTATCCCTATTCAGTTGTTTTTGAGATTATTGTTTCATTTTTATCAAACCCCATTTGGGGGCTCGTATCAGCTGGTATCAGAGCGTCGATCTGCTTCGCTCATCTCTAGGTTAATGTTTCTATTAGTCGAAACCCGTTCGGATCTGGGGTGTGTTTTGCGTCAATTTTTCATTTAATTTTTTGTCTTTGTTTTCCAGTATCAATTTCGTGTTCTTAATATTCTATCTTTGTTTTCCAGTATCAATTTCTCCTTTTTAATTTGCTATCTTTGATTTCTAGTATTCCTATTTGAGTCGATTGAATTAACCTTGAATCTGCATTCTCCTACCGTGTTGAGTTCATAGTTCTGAAAGTTTAGTGTTTCTTTTCTTTCCAAACAAAGCCTTCATACGCCTGAATTCGATAGTACCCTGTTTGGCTCATCTGGGTGTTGATCTTTGCTAATTTTGTTTACTATAATTTTTTTTCTTTCTTTCTTTCCTTAAAAAAAATCTTTTTTTTTCTTCCTGAGTTCATCAAGTACCCTTTCCCCTAGTGATCTGAACTTGATACCAAAATTAATTTGGTATCCATAATTAGGGTAGGCTATCGGGTATTAGGCAACAATTCGAAATTCTATTTCATCTAAGCCACCAGCTCGGAAATCCCATCCTATCGAAAAGTCACAGGCTAAAAGCCCAACATTCTAATCACTCACTGCTTAAAGTGATGCCAATCGTTCGTGTGATTATTTAACCTAATATAAGCATATTAAAATGAATTCACGAACCGGACATGCATTATCAGGACATGTGTCGGAAGGGTCCGATAGTAATTCAAACCCTATTTCCGTGCAACTATGTATCCTAGTAGAAAGACTGGATCGGATCAAACAAACAATTAACAATACAACTGAACCCATCCAGACCCCCCAACCAAATAGACATCCAAGGAACTTCCACTCCAAACCTGAAATTTTCTCGTCTGATGGCTCATCAGTCCAAGAACATGCTAGGATGGGACATCAGCCTCGCCGAAATCCAAGGTGGTACGATCGGGAGGACCGAAACTTAAATAATATCAAATTAACAATCCCGACATTTAGTGGAAAAAAAATTCTGACGCATACTTGGACTGGGAAAGGAAAATAGAATTGGTTTTTGACTGCTACAATTACTCATATGAAAAGAAGATTAAACTAGCCATTGTTGAATTTACTGATTATTCCATCAATTGGTGGGATCAACTAGTTACTAATAGGCGCCGAAATCACGAAAGGCCAGTAAGGGATTGGAACGAGTTCAAAGGGCTATTAGGACACAGGTTTGTACCTAGCTATTACTATTGAGAACTCTACCAGAAACTACAAAATCTCGTCCAGGGCTCTAAAAGTGTTGATGAATATTATAAAGAAATGGAAATCGCATGATTTGGACCAACATTATAGAAGATAGGGAGGCGACCATGGCTAGGTTCCTTAGTGGGCTTGACAAAGAAATAGCTGATAAACTTGAACTCCCACACTATGTGGATATTGAGGAAATGGTTAACTTAGCCATCAAAATTGAAAAACAAATAAAAAAGGTTAGAACTTTTAAGCCCCAATCCAACTTCCAACCCGGCTTTTCAAAGAATCATACCTGGAAACAGCCACCTAGAAATGAAGAAAGACCAAGAGTTCAATTCGACAATACAGTAAATCCTCTTAAGGAAAAGGGTAAGGAACATACAAGTGGTAGTTCTAACATGGGACATTCAAGAAACATCAAATGCTTCAAATGCTTGGGGCATGGTCATATCGCGTCTGAATGTCCCAATAGGAAGGTGATGGTGGTTCAGCCAACAGGAGAGGTTGAGTCCGAGGATGATGAGCTTGTTGATCACTCCCCTACTCTTGTTGACCCCTATGATGATAATGATCCTGATCATGATGAGGTATATGCTTCTGAAGGAGAACTACTCATCGTACGACGTGCTCTGAACATACAAGCAAAAATTGATGACAATCGAATACAACGTGAAAATATCTTCCATACCAAATGTTGAATCAGTGATAAATTATGTAGTTTGATTATTGATAGCGGTAGCTGTGTTAATGTAACACCCCAAAATTCACTACTTTTTTTAAAGCAGAAGTAATTAAAATACTTAATTTAAAACCCATGAATTCTGGGGATGTTACCGCCACACTTAGTACCAAACAGGTTCTCTCCGACCATTTCAGAACCAAGTGCTAAGGCTAAGAAAAGATTAACAATCAATTATAAAATTAAGACAAACTAAACTTCAAATACTCATTAAACGGTTGTAAAATAAAATCAGAGTACGCATCAATAATTGTAATTCATTTCCAAAATAGAATTTAACTTACAACCAATAAAAGGTTCATTAAAATACTCAATCGAGTAATGAAATATAAAATGGTAAATACTATACAAAAGAAATAAAAAAAGTAATTAAATCACATAAAGAATGAATACGACCACGACACTCTCGAATTTCGAGCCAACCATGCTCATCACACAACCCCGACTGATGTCTCACCCACCTGCACAAAGTCAGAAGGGCATACTACTCGTGGGAATGAGCAACACCCATGAAAGAGGTGATCAGTACGCTACATACTGAGTAAGGTAACTGGACACTAAGGCCAACACATAAGCACATAAGCTATGCATAAGAATAAAAGAGGATAATCATGTTAACATAAATGTATATGAACATCCAGGTAAAAGTACAAAGGCCCAGTTATAGTCCGAATTAATTATTTAATTAATCTTTTATCTGAAGTCGATACACACCATGCCTTTTGTAATACCCCAATTTGAGCGGAGTGTTATAAGGATTGATATGGCTACTTATATCAACATAGTATACCATCCTTTTGGTGATTCCATCCTAAGAACTCCACAGTTAAGCGTGTTGGCTGTGGAGCAATTTTAGGATAGGTGACCTCCTGGGAAGTTTCGGAAATTTTCTAAAAGTTTCTCGGGAAGCACGTGAGTGAGGACAAAGCGTGCTAAAAGGACTCGTGTTGATTTGTGGGGCCAACCGATCAATCCGAAAGCACTCCAAGGTAGCCCCTGCATGGTCGTGTCGACTCGGGGTGTTACAAATGGTATCAGAGCGAAACCGCAACCGTGAGCTGAACTTGGATGAGCCAGTCAGTCACCTAGCGGGATGATTCTTAGGATGAACTGTATTGAAATAGTCATTGGTTGAGGCGCAACAAGGACGTTGCGTTCTTTGAGTGGGGGTGAATGTAATACCCCAATTTGAGGGAATTTAATAAGGATTGATATGGCTACTTATATCAACATGGTATACCATCCTTTTGGTGATTCCATCCTAAGAATTCCACAGTTAAGCGTGCTGGCCGTGGAGCAATTTTAGGATGGGTGACCTCTTGGGAAGTTTCGGAAATTTTCTAAAAGTTTCTCGGGAAGCACGTGAGTGAGGACAAAGCGTGCTAAAATGACTCGTGTTGATTTGTGGGGCCAGCCGATCAATCCGAAAGCACTCCAAGGTAGCCCTCGCGTGGTCATGTCGACTCGGGGTGTTACACCTTTTATCAAATCCATGTAAGTACAGGAACACCCCACTATTATTGTCGGTGGGCCGGTCACTTGCAGGACAAAGTCCACACCACTATCATTCGCCGGTGGATTGGTCACTTGCGGGACAATAGTCCACACCACTATTCCTTACTGGTGGATAGGCTGGTTCCTGCTCACATGGTGTTCCACTGTAAGTAATTAGTATCTTTTAAGCGTCTTTAGTAAACTCTGGTTTGTGTTTATTGAGCTCGAGTCACCCCACTATTATTGCCGGTGGGCTGGTCACTTGTGGGACAAAGTCCACACCACTATTTTTGCTGGTGGATCGGTCACTTATAGGGTAAAAACCCTAACCACTATTCCTAATCGGTAGATCAGCTGGACCTGACTCAATAATCTTCCACTTAAAATTATTAGTGTCTTAAGTATCTTATTCAAAGTTTTCACCTTAGACATGCATGAATCACCACACATCACAAATCATAAATTTTACCATCATAATTACACTTTAATCACCAATTACACATGATATAGCAAAAACCCTAAACAACCACACCAAACCCTAATCAACCACCACAAACCATAGTTAACCACTCCAAACCCTATTTAACCATAACAACCATAATTAGCCCTTCCAAACCTTATTTAACCACAAAAAAATCACCATTAACCACTCCAACCCTAGTTAATCACAACAACCAAGAGTTAATCACTCCAAACCCTAATTCAGTCTCCTCCATACCCTTATAATGCTCCACGTACTATTTTCCATCTAAATGTTCAAACACCCAAATAACACTTGCATTACCTTCCTTATATCCCAAATCAACCTTTCATACGTAAATTTCACTCCCATGCAAACTTTACAAATCCCATGCAACCTCTTGAACTTTTCATACAAACCCTAAATCCCATGAAATCATTAATTCCCATGCAAAACCCTTACTCCACCATGTAAACCCTAATACCACTATACAACCATTAACTAGATTCTTCCATACAAAACCATAAATTAGATTTTCCCATATAAAACCATAAATTATATTCTCCCACACAAAACCATAAATTAGATTCTCCCAAATAGAGCCATAAATTATATTCTCCCACACAAAACCATAAATTTTATTCTCCCTTATAAAACCATAAATTATATTCTCCCATATAACACCATAAATTGGATTCTCCCATACAAAACCATAAATTAGATTCCCCCATATAAAACCATAAATTATATTCTCCCACACAGAACTATAAAAATCATAAATCATATTCTCCCACTCGAAACCCTAAAATTCTCCATTTTATTATTCCACTCATGAATCATTAAAGTAATTAGGTCAACTCACCTCCCTTGGTCAACCTCTTTCCCCATCCTCCTTTTTCATCCTTTCTCCCACACAAAACACATCAACACCCTCACATGCATGCCTTACAGGGTCACAAACCATTCATCACATATACATAATACACATACCATGCAAATACACGAAAACATATTTCAACTCCACATCATACCACATACGACATAATTAATAATGATAAACATATGATACATAGCATGCGAAGCACATGATGCATATAAACACACAAAAGGCCTTAGTAACACCCTTACCTAAAATGACACCGGTCTTAGAGCACACTCCTACACCTCCTTAGGGCTTTGACTGGTTTTACCTATTATGAGGGAAAAGCTAAAATTATATTCCCTCCTACCAAAAATACTATTAAACACTAACTTATTATAATACTAGGATTTTGCTAAAATATTAAAATATAATAATAGCAAAAATACCAAAAATAATATCAATATAATAAGAACAAGAATAATAAAAATAATAACAATAATAATAAAAAGGCATTACTCAAAAACATAGTGAAATAAGGCCTTCGGCCCATTTACCAAAATAATACTAATAATAATATTAGTAAAATAAATAACCAAATTTAGTAATAACAATAATGATGAAGTAATAATAATAATAATAATAATAATAACAACAACAACAACAATAATAATAGCAAAACTAATAGTAAAATAATTGTAATATTAATAATGAAATAATAATAATAGAAATTCGAAATAGGGAATAATAATAATTATTATACTTATAAAATATTAATGTTAATAATTGTAATAATAGAAATAATAAGGGGAATAATAATAAAATCGAATTAAAATATAATAGGGGTTTAGCCCTCAACATAAATAATAATAAACACATTAATACTACTACTAATAATAATACATATCAAAAAAATAATAATAATAATAGATTTTATATGCAAATAATTGAAATAAAATGATTTAAGAGTTATAAAAATAGGGAAAAAGGCTGAGAGGGTCTAGGGTTCAACCTTAGGCTTGTGGGGATAGGCGGCATCGGCGGTGGTTCATGGCGGCAGCGACGGTGGCCAGAAAAAGAGAATAAAAGAGGAAAAGTTGCATGATGGGAAAAAGCTAAGGAGAATTAAGGTGGAAGTTGGGGTGTTTAGGGTTTCCCAAGAGGAGAGGGACAAAATGATGGTGGTGGCGCAACCAAAGGTGGCCGCGCACGGCGGTGGCGGCGGCCGAATGGGAGAGAAGAAGAAAGAGAGAGGAGGAGAGGGAGAAAGAGAAAAAGAGAGGTAGGGGAAGGCAGAAGGTGATCTACAGCACATTTTGGAAGGTGAAAGAAGCGGCGGCAGCTGCAGAAGAGGTGGTTAAAGGTGGTTCGAAGGGTGGCGGAGACAGAAAAACAAGTTGGTTGGGAAGGGGAATTTGCACAGCTGGGGCGGATTGTGCAAGAAGAATCAAAGGGTATGGGGAATTTTGTTAGCTATAGGGCAGTGCAAAGAAGAGTTTGGTAGGATGAGTGGCTGCCGGAGTTGGCTGGAGACGGCATAAGAGGTGTCTAAAGGAGTGGCGGTGGCAGGTCGGATAATTTTGGGTAAGGATCAAAGGTTTGACCCTTGCTGGTTATAGGGGTATTTATAGAGAAAATGAAGAGAGGATAGGGTTCTATGGGTCAGCTAGAGAGTAGGGCCAGATAGGGTTACAGTCACCGGCAGCGATGGATGGCCGGTGGCAGCAATTTTTGGGGCAGGGATTTCGCAGGGAAAAGGGGGAAAAACTACGCGAGAAGAGGGAGAAAGTAGTTAGAGTCAGAATGACCGACGAAATGATGGGGAAAAGATGGGAGAAACGGCCGGTCTAACGGCGAGATCGGCGGTGAGATTTTAGGGGTTGCAGGCGGTAGTGTTATAGGTGCAGGTCGAATGGCGTCGACGGGGAAGAAGGAAGAAGAAGATGGGGGGGGGGGGGCTGGACCGGTGGTCCAGAAGAAAAGGAAAGAAAGGAAAAAGGGGGAAGAACCAGGCGATCGGTGAGGGTGAGTTAAATGAAACGCGGAGTTTAGGGCGGAAAAATAATAAAATGCAGTGCTGAGAAGCAAGGCAGAAGGGGGTGACTGCGCGACGTAGGCTGGGCCGAAGGAAAGGAAAAAAAAAGAGAAACTAGGCTGCTGGGCTGGCCCAGTTCGGCGAGGAGAAAAAGAAAAAGAAAAGAAGAAGAAAGAAAAAGAAAGAAAAAGGAAAAAGGAAAAAAGGAAAAAAGGAAAAAAGGAAAAGAGAAAAGCAATTAGGTAAGGGCCAATTAAATTAATCTAAATATTTAGGGTATTTAAAAATAATAATATTTAAATAAAATAATATTTAAATCCCTTTTTAGTCTAAATTAGGATTTTTAAAAGATTTTCCATAAATTCCTTTTTAATTAGCAAAACACCCTAATTTTCTCTAATAAAATTATTTATAATTTGAAACTATTTTCTCCTTCTTATTTTAAATAAAATAATTTCTTTAATTAATTTTCAAAATAAAATCCTTAATTAGCTAAAATACCAAAACTTTTCTAAAAATTATTTATTGTTTTCTTCTTAAATAGCCCTAATTAATTCTCTTTTATAAAAATAGTTTATTTAATTAATTTTCATAATAAAAACTCATTTAAATATAATAAATAATAATATTAGAATTTTTGGGGCATTTTAGTTAACGCTGCAAGTGCTAGCCTAATTACAAAATTAGGGCCGACAGCCACAAAACACCCTCGACCCTACAAACTATAATGGCTCAATGACACGGGTGAGGTAAAAGTCCACAAGCAAGTATTACTTGCAATCCAGATTGGGAAATATACGGATGAGTTATTATGTGATGTCATTCCCATGCATGCTAGTCATGTCTTACTTGGGAGACCATGGCAGTTTGACAGGAAAGTAACGCATGACGGGTACAAAAATAGGTACTCTCTTGTCAAGGATGACAAAAAGATTACTCTAATGCCATTATCACCCAAGAAAGGCCATGTTGATCAACTCAAACTACAAGCTGAATTCAAAAGCATGAGGGAGGAGATAAACAAGATCCCAAAACCCAACATGGAAGGCTAGAATAAGCCTCTACGTAACTTCTTCATCCAAAAAAGGGACATTTCTTCTGTCTTTTCCACTAAGTTACCCATCTCTATGATCATGCGTAAGGAGTGTTATCATAGTGACTTCACCTTGCTTGACTCTGTACCTGATAATGTGCACCCCTTACTTAGAGGGTACTCTGACCTATTTCCCAAAGAAATCCCAAAATGGCTACCTCAAATTAGGGCGATCGAACATCAGACTGATTTTGTACCTGGAGCCTCTATCCCCAATAAACCTGCGTATCGAGCTAATCCTAAGGAAGTGGTAAATCGCACTCTTGGTAATATGCTTCAAGCTATCCTAGATAATAACATTAAGCATTGGGAATCCCACCTACCACATGTGGATTTCGCATACAATCGGACCATCCACTCCACCACCAAGAATACTCAATTTGAAATTGTCTACGAATTTTACCCTCTCTCGCCACTTGATCTTATTCCTTTATCTATAACTGATTATACTAACTTTGATGCAGAAAGTAGGGCACAATCCATAAGATCATTGCATGAGTCAGTGGAGAAACAAACAAACCAACACAATCATCAAATAGCAAGCGCAGCAAACAAACACCGCAAAAAGATTATATTCACTCCGGGAGATCTTGTGTGGGTCCATTTACGAAAAGAAAGGTTTCCTACCCAAAGGAAATACAAAATCACACATAGAGGTGACAGTACCTTTACCATCTTGGAACACATTAATGATAATGCTTACAAGCTCAATCTTCCGGAAAAATATGGCAGTATAAGTGACACTTTCAATGTTTCTGACCTATCTCCCTTTTACGATGCATGTTCGATTTCGGTGGAGAAACCTTTTCAAGAAGGGGAGGATGATGAAACCCCAAATACTCTCAGCACCCTTACCAAGCACAACATCAATAATCCTTTAAAAATAATTGATTATCTTTATATTTTTATTTTGCAGGATAATCAAGAAAAATTAACCAAGAAAGCGGGGAAGAGGATCCAAGACTATTACTATCAAGAAACGGGATTCTATTGCTGAGAAGAAATATTCGAGTTTTAATATTATTAGCAAAAATAAAGGCATTATTGCCCAATTAGCAAAAATTTTATTATTATTATTATCTTTGTTTTGTTTATTTATTTTATTATCTTGTAAAAGGGTTATTAAGCAGCTAGTCAAATTGGGACTTGCCTAATCCACCATTAAACTACCTTCAATGCCCAAATCAACCTTTAATCCTGCCATAACCTCAGCCAAAATAAAATGCCATAACCTCAGCCCAAATAAAATGGACACTAAGGCCTGAACCATATACGCACCAACAGCCTTAAACTCTGCCTTCATTCTCAATCGCGTCAGGTCAAATGCCCCCTTCAAATCTCGACCAAATTCATTCCCTTCCTTGGTCGTCCCCTCCCTCTAACTCCGCCTTCTTTGTCGCTCACCATCAATGGTGATTACCCACCATTAATCCACTCTGCCCACTCCTCCTTCTCGACTGTTGCCCAACATTCAACTCCCATTAATTCTTGGCTAGTTGCTTCCTTATATAAAGCTTCCATCTTGATGTAAAAGGGAGGAACTTGCTCAACTAATATTTTAGTTATGAAATAAATCTCTCTGCTTAATTCTTACGATTTTGTATCATTTATTGTCGGGATTCCAGCGACCCTATTGTTCTTTGTTTGGAGGATTTAGATTAGGTAGTCCCGATCACCCTATCCCTATCCCTGTTCGGTTGTTTTTGCGATTATTGTTTCATTTTTATCAAACCCCATTTGGGGGCTCGTCTCAAGAGTTTTGAATTATTCAACTTTGGAAAAATTAATAAGTAGATTATAGTTGTTTTAAGATGCTCTTGCACCATCCTACCCCTCTTGAGAAGGCACCTCCTCATATTCATAGGGCTTTTCACGTAACTAAGGAAGCAAGTCACCCACATTTAATGTGTTGGACAAATTCCCTGTTTCTTGCGGAAGCTCAAGGTGACATTCATTGTTGCCAATATTTTCTATAATTTTGAATGGTTTGCCACTCCTCAGCATGAGTTTGTTCTTTCTCCTAAAATGAAACCTTTCTTTTGAAAGATAAAGCCATACTAGGTCTCCTAGTACAAAAAATTATTCTTTTCGATGCTTGTTTTCCTTCTTTTGAATAATTTCGTTTACTTTTTTGCTCTCGGCTCTTACTTGTTCTTGTAACTTTTTGAACTTGACAACCCTATGTTTTGCTTTAAAACTTGTTTGATCCTCGATTGGTAAAGGAATGAGATCAATGAGAGTGGTGGGGTTATGATATATGAGATTTATATGTTATTTTGCTAAGTAAAATTGTCATTTATTCC
Organism: Tamarix austromongolica; assembly: GCA_039764185.1. Taxonomy (NCBI): domain Eukaryota; kingdom Viridiplantae; phylum Streptophyta; class Magnoliopsida; order Caryophyllales; family Tamaricaceae; genus Tamarix; species Tamarix austromongolica. The sequence continues at coordinate 31,584,513 of CM077813.1, read as the reverse complement.
TGATTATTTTTATAACAGTTAATCTTTTCTCGAGTTTTTCTCTTTTGGATAGATTTTGTAGGAAAAGATAACAATGAAGAAATTCAAAGGAGAAATTGATGGAAAGAGAAAAGGCAACAAAGAACACATCAAGAGATATGGAATCAATGGAAGAAAAGACTAGAAATGAAGAATATATATCAAAGGGAAGATTGTGTTGAAATTTCATGAAGAAATAATGAAGGAACAAGAAACACGCCCCCCCCCCCCCCCCGGTGTTTTTTAAACACGGCCCATGTTTTTCTATTAGCACACAAAATTTCAGCATTTAAAATTTAGCATTTGGCCGAGAGTTCAAGGCAAAATACGGGGGTCCCATGTTTTCTAACACGGACCGTGTTTTTCTCAAATTCTATAACCGTTCGCGCAACGTTTCCCCGATATATTTCTAAAGTTTGAACATTCAAAAATGTGGTTCGGGGGGGGGAGTTCGAGAAGGGGATTCTCTTCTTTCTCTCTATACTCTCTAGATACCACATGTAATTTGTAATTCCAATTCTCTTTCTCTCCATTGTATTCAATTGAACAATCAACACTCTGCAATTCAATTCGATAAGTTTTTCTCCATTCCTCTTTTAATTGCAAGTTTTGATTTTTGATTGAATGTAATTCAATTTTCTTTGTTGCATTATTTTTTTCTTATATTTGGTGTTTCATTGTAAATTTATTTGTAAGTATTGATGTTAATTATTGATTATTGCATTTAATTGTGTGTTATTGCAATTATGTAGATAGTATAATGTAGGAGGATTTGATGACGGAATTAGGGTTTTGGATATGATAATGTAATTTGAATTCATGACTCTAAATAAAGTTTAATTGAATTAATGGATCGAATTGAATGATCTCGCATCATAGATTAAGAATTTAAACTAATTAGACTGATCACCTATCTAGTTTAGATATTAATCTACGCTAGGATAACGGAATTAATACGTAATTGTTAATTAACATTTCTAGAGTAGCAAAAGATTAAGTATTAATCTTGTCCATTAATTCGTATGATTGCATGATCTAAGCTTATGTGATTATGGTCGTAGTTGACTGCTTTCCATTCGTAATGCTACCATTAATTGAATCTAGCGTTCTTAACCTAGGTTATTAATTGGTTAGGTGATAAATTGAGAGCTTATTACATTTATTAGAATTGTGATAAAGCAATGAGATGAATTAATATGAGTTTCTACAGGTCAACATTAAATCATTTGGAATCATTCTTTTCTCCATGATTATTTGATACCCTAATTCCATAATCAATACCTTCCTGTCCTTATTCATTAATTAGTGAGTACGGTGTTTTATTATTTATCCATAGTTTAGATTTTGATGATATAATTACATGTTATTGCATAACTGGGGTTTTAAAATCAATTACAGAATTATTGATTATATACCATTCCTTGTGGGTTTGACTCCTTCTTGCCTTATACTACGTATTTGGAAATTAGGATTTATTTATTAAATTTGTTGTACATACGACAATGCATCAAATTTTTGGTGCCGTTGCCTGGGAATGGCAATTATAATCTTTATTTCTGTTTTTGATGTTGTTTCTATATATATAGTAATGTGTTTGCATACATGTATCTTGTTTTCTAATTATGTGATCTTGTGTTTGTTTGTTTTGTTCGTGTTTAGGCAAGAAATGGTAGATTTGATTTATCCAATCATTGGGTAAGCAAATTAATGGGACTAAATCTTTTTACAAAGGCTATTTTAAATCATAGTAACTGATTTGATCACCATCTACCTAAACCTTAAAAACAGAAATTGAGATTGTGATAGTGGTGAAGGAAAGAAATTTAGAATGGTTAGGAATCAATCCATGCATTAATTATAAATGAGATGAAATAAAATTCAAAATAGGTGGATATAACTTTGTGAGCGCTTGAGCCTAATATTTGGATACATTGTTTATCCAAACGATATTATTCTTTTGTGTGTGTTCTCTGGTGTGACCGTAGCCGCCATGCAATTTAAACCCTCTTGTTGTCAATTGTAGCACTGGTAAATAAGGGTATCGTTCTAGTCGGGGATTGAAATGGCTCACCTCTATTTAACTAGCTTAAAAATAATTAAAGCTAAAAATAAAAATCCTAAATAACACTAAATAAATAAATAAGAAAAATACTAATGGGGGTTATAAAAATAATAATAAAAGAAATAAATAAAATAAACTAATAATGAAAATAATGGAAAACGATGGGAAATAATGGGAAACCACGGATATGAGGAGTATGTTAGGGAAATAAAAAGTCACCACTAGATTAGGTCAAAATATAATATTTATTTCTAAGTCATCTTCTAATCGTGAGAAGGAGATCGACCAAGTTGCACACCAAATGCAGGTCCATACACCTTATATTACTTCCCTTAATTAATTAATACGACCACGTGCCTATATCAACCCTATTAAATACTAGCAGTATAGCAGCAACAAGCGGCTCCTATATTTAACTAGATTTAATGCATTAAGTGTAAGTAGAAGGATGTCAATCTAAGTACCCAGACTAGTACAAAACGCATGTTTAGCTGTATTTCCTATCCTTGACCCACACGCATCGAAATGTTTTACCACTTCGGTTAGAATCACAAAACGATTAGGTGAATTGTTATCTAACCTAGCTGCAATTTATACACATAAATTCTAGTATATTTAGATGGCCACCTCACAGGTAAATAATCCTACATACTGTCACTTATGAGGAACCAAAACAAGGCATGCACCAAATAAACTATACTTGACAGAATTATACATATAAACGATAGCAATTAACATAGAGTCAAGAAACAATCTCACGAAACAAAGAAAATAAAATTATAATTCAAATCCTAATCCAGGGTTTCAAATTATTCTCTAACAATAAACAATCAGCTAGCCATAATTAAAGAATTAATTACACAGAAATATATATCTAAAATATAAATTAAAAATAAGAGAAATAAATAACCGGAATTAATGTTTGATAAAAGTTCAATAATTTATTAAGATAAAAATTAATTTTATCTTAAATAAATTCTACCGGTATAAATTTCCTCTTATTTTTCTTCGTTTCTCGCCTTTATTTCCGTGCAACAATTTCTTTTTCTTTTTCTTTTCCTTCCGGCTGACAGAGCTGACGAAGGCTGACCGGTTGCTGCCTTGAACTCCGTGCGGCGTCCTTCGTCTGACCTCCATTTCGCACGACTTCCGTGCCCTTGCGTCCGTTCCACAGAGCCCCGGAAGGCTCTACCGCTCACTTCCGAGCCTGAGACTTCGACCGCAAACCTCAGCGTCGAGCCTTGAAGGCTCTCGCTTCTCCCTCTTTTTTTTTTGCCTGCGGCTCTATTTATTTTCGTCAGAAACCTTTCCACGTCAGCCCTTATTGCAAGTGACTCTCCTTTTTTCTACCGCTGAGCTCTCTTCTTTCCGCGTCAGCCCTTACGGCTGACTTTTCTTCGTCGTTCCGTGCGCTGGCTTTGTTTCTTGTGTCGCGTTCTTCTTTTGTTCTTGTTTCAGACCTTTGGGCCTTCGGCTTTCAACCGTTGGTCCAAAGACCCAATTTTTTTTAAAATTTTTTTTTATTTAAAAATAATACCTGCAAAATAAAATTCAATAAATATTAATAAATAATATTTTATTCTAAATTTACTTAATTTATATCATTTTAGCTCAAATAATAAAATTTATGCAATTTTTACCACTTAAGCATAAAACAATAACTATTCCCCTATATTAGCTAAATAAACTACCAAAAACTAAGATTATAAAGGTATAAAATATGTCAAAATATGAACTCATCACACCTCCACACTTAGCTTCTTGCTTGTCCTCAAGCAAGTTATTGCTCTAAACAAATAAAATTAAATTAACTAGCCACTTTCGTAGGTCTCACGATTACACTTAGCATGTGTAACAAGCTCTTTAAACCCTTAGGTCACCCATCGAGGACGAGTAAGGTCTTGTGAGGGTTTTGCAGATGATAAACCCACAAAATCACACACAAATAAAATGAAATAAAAAAATAATCAAACTACACCTAATACCCTTAACTATTTTTTTTTCAGAATCTTTTACTTTCAAACATCAAGATTAGCAATCAATCAAGATTCAGCATTGGGAGATTTAAAGGATCAATTTCAACATATGGTTCACACATAAACATGACATGTATGAAAAGATCAATATTATGGATGAAAATCTACCACGCCTTAGTCACATCAAGATCCATCCTCACTATGGATACCCTCTATTTTTTTCTCTCTTAGATTCATGGCTATAGATGTATAGAAACACTCATGTATGTGAGCTAAGATGATGAAGATAACAAATGACTCACATATATAAACAAAGAAGGCTCATGTTCTGGTGGATGAAACCTCATGAAAGATATCAAATACTTGCCAAATGGACCAAACCATATGCTTAACTCTTGTGACTAATCTCCATCAGATCAAAGGTTGCTCATCTTGAGAATCAAATAGGACTTACTTATTGGTTGTAACGGGGTTTAAGGTAAAGAAGGGTATGGAGTATTTTAGGAGTGTGGTGCTAAAAAGATCAAAAGCTAGTGGAATCTAATAAGTAGATGAAATATAAGCTTAATTCCACATCAACGATCATCGATACATATCTCCAACTTAACACCAAAATAGAACATGAATAGAACTTTCTCAACATAATCTCCATAACTCCCTCTCTTCCTTATATCCCAAAATTTTTTCTTTCTTTTTTTTTTGACAATTTTCATTTTTTTTTCATTTAATTTTTTTTTATCTCCACCAAACATAACCAATCCCTTTTCTTAGCATGGATACATATATTTCTTTCACACACACATATACACAACCACTCTTCATATCCATAACGATTTGATTTCCTTCCACTAGCTTTAAGCAAAGGTAAGGAGATTAGGGCCCAACGATTATTCAATGAGGGTAATTAAAAAAAATATATGTTCCATGTATAGGATCAAAAGGGTTTCTATAGGGTGTACACCATGTATACACAAATCAGGTTAAGCTATTTGGTCATGTGATGGAAAATTCCTAAGCTGCCATTATCATTTTCTCAATCAGAGAGTGTTTTGACTATAAGCTTCGACAAGCACAAGAGTAATTTCTAGTAATCTCTATAGTCCATTACATGATCTATGGCAAATAATTTGATCAAAGTAAAACGTATATGAGGTTTACAAAAAAAAAATTTGAAGCCAAGAAAAAGTAGATGATTTTGTGTAAATTCGCTCAGAAAAAGAAGGTACATATGGTTCAAAATTTCTCGCCTTTATTTCCGTGCAACAATTTCTTTTTCTTTTTCTTTTCCTTCCGGCTGACAAGGCTGACGAAGGCTGACCGGTTGCTGCCTCGAACTCCGTGCGGCGTCCTTCGTCTGGCCTCCGTTTCGCACGACTTGCGTGCCCTTGCGTCCGTTCCACAGAGCCCCGGAAGGCTCTGCCGCTCACTTCCGAGCCTGAGACTTCGACCGCAAACCTCAGCGTCGAGCCTTGAAGGCTCTCGCTTCTCCCTCTTTTTTTTTTTGCCTACGGCTCTATTTATTTTCGTCAGAAACCTTTCCATGTCAGCCCTTATTGCAGGTGACTCTCCTTTTTTCTACCGCTGAGCTCTCTTCTTTCCACGTCAGCCCTTACGGTTGACTTTTCTTCGTCGTTCTGTGCGCTGGCTTTGTTTCTTGTGCCGCGTTCTTCTTTTGTTCTTGTTTCGGGCCTTTGGGCCTTCGGCTTTCGGCCGTTGGTCCAAAGGCCCAATTTATTTTTTTTTAAATTTTTTTATTTATGTCAAAATATGAACTCATCATTCTCCAATGATATGTGAAACTAAATATTAATAAATAAAATTCAAAATATGATATCATTTTAATAAATAAAATTCGGCAAAATAAAATTCAATAAATATTAATAAATAATATTTTATTCTAAATTTACTTAATTTATATCATTTTAGCTCAAATGATAAAATTTATGCAATTTTTACCACTTAAGTATAAAACAATAATTACTCCCCTATATTAGCTAAATAAACTACCAAAAACTAAGATTATAAGGGTATAAAATATGTCAAAATATGAACTCATCATTCTCCAATGATATGTGAAACTAGAATTTGCCATTAGTTCTCTTCAAGACTGCATAGAACTTTAGGATATTTGAAAATGATAAAGGCACTCTTCTTTCTTTGTTAGCTACAAGACCAAATAGCTCACCTTGAAAATTGTTATCCATTGCATAACTCCTTTGAGCCTAAAGACCTATTCTATTGATATAACCTTTATTAACAACTAATCTCCATATGTATTTTTCCTCCTTACTCTACGACTAGTGGAGCAATAGATTTTCAAGGAGAACTTCTGTTTTGTTAATAAGGTGAAATCTAAGTATGGAGGTGTGGATATCATAAAAACAAATGTAGGAAGTGGCTAAGAATTTTTCTTCTAAAAAATAAAAGAAAAGAAAGAAAAGAAGAAGAAGAAGAAGAAGAAGAAGAAGAAGAAGAAGAAGAAGAAGAAGAAGAAGAAGAAGAAGAAGAAGAAGAGAATCAAATTTCATGTCTTTTGATGTTATTTGGTCGAATGGAAGGGTGTGAAGATTTAAAAAAATTAAATAAAAAGGGGGGAGGTGAAGTAAAGGAAAAGAGGAGGAATTGTTATTTAATTGAAATAAAGAAATTGCTTCTCTAGTTGGTAGAGTCTAGCTACAATCCCAAAATTCCATCCCACCTTAGAACTCTAGCCCTATGACAACCAAATTTGAAGACCTTTTGATTCTTATATACTTTAGTTATTTTTAGTGGTGGCGAATTGAGAATAATGGCAAACATATGGGCGATCATTATCATTTGGAGAAGATTTGAGAGTAAACACATCATACCCTATACACATAAGAGTGAGCGTTTTCATATACCAAAAGTAAGAATCTACCAATTTAAATTTCATTAATCTTAATCTAAATTTGCATGGTGAGATACTAACTATATTAACTATCATTCCCTAACCACTTAAGCATTTGATAAGACTGTTTATAAGGTTTGTTAGATGTGTGACCCAAACTATTTTCAACATTGTGATTTTATGATTCATAAGTGTTTTAAGTCCCAATGAATTGTTAAACTCTATGAATGAATAAATCCAATCTTATATTTCTTGTAGTTTAGAACTTATCTCATTTGTAATTGTTGATGTTTCTTTTGTGCATGACATGATGTTGCTTGAGGACAAGCAACGATTTAAGCATGGGGGTATTTGATATATGAGATTTATATGTTATTTTGCTAAGTAAAAATGTCATTTATTCCTCATTATTTTTATAACATTTAATCTTTTCTCGAGTTTTTCTCTTTTGGATAGATTTTGCAGGAAAAGATAAAAATGAAGAAATTTAAAGGAGAAATTGATAGAAAAAGAAAAGGCAACAAAGAACACATCAAGAGATATGGAATCAAAGGAAGAAAAGACTAGAAATGAAGAATATATATCAAAGGGAAGATTGTGTTGATATTTCATGAAGAAATAATGAAGGAAAAAGAAACACGGCCCCCCGTGTTTCCTAAACACGACCCATGTTTTTCGATTAGCACAAAACATTTAAGCATTTAAAATTCATCATTTGACCGAGAGTTCAAGGCAAAACATGAGGGTCCCGTGTTTTCTAACACGGACCGTGTTTATCTCAAATTTTGTAACCATTCTCACAACATTAATTATCTAGATACAAAACCCGTGTTTATCTCATAACATTCAAAAAGGTAGTTCGGGGGGGAGTTCGAGAAGGGGATTCTCGTCTTTCTCTCTATACTCTCTAGATACCACATGTAACTTGTCCAATTCTCTTTCTCTCCATTCTATTCAATTGAACAATCAACACTCTGCAATTCAATTCGATAAGTTCTTCTCCCTTCCTCTTTTAATTGCAAGTTTTGATTTTTGATTGAATGTAATTCAATTCTCTTTGTTGCATTATTATTTTTCTTATATTTGGTGTTTCATTGTTAATTTATTTGTAAGTATTGATGTTAATTATTGATTATTGCATTTAATTGTGTGTTATTGCAATTATGTAGATAGTATAATGTATGAGGATTTGATGATGGAATTAGGGTTTTGGATATGATAATTTAATTTGAATTCATGACTCTAAATGAAGTTTAATTGAATTAATGGATCGAATTGAATGATCTTGCATCATAGATTAAGAATTTAAACTAATTAGACTGATCACCTATCTAGTTTAGATCTTAATCTACGCTAGGATAACAGAATTAATACGTAATTGTTAATTAACGTTTCTAGAGTAGCAAAAGATTAATTATTAATCTTGTCCATTAATTCGTATGATTGCATGATCCGAGCTTATGTGATTATGGTCGTAGTTGACTGCTTTCCGTTCGTAATGCTGCCATTAATTGAATCTAGCATTCTTAACCTAGGTTATTGATTGGTTAGGTGATAAATTGAGAGCTTATTCAATTTATTAGAATTGAGAGAAAGAAAAGAGATCAATTAATATGAGTTTCTACAGGTCAACATTAAATCATTTGGAGTCATTATTTTCTCCATGATTATTTGATACCCTAATTCCATAATCAATACCTTCATGTCCTTATTCATTAATTAGTGAGTACGGTGTTTTATTATTTATCCATAGTTTAGATTTTGATGATATAATTACATGTTATTGCATAACTGGGGTTTTAACATCCATTACAGAATTATTGATTATATACCATTCCTTGTGGGTTTGACTCCTTCTTGCCTTATACTACGTATTTGGAAATTAGGATTTATTTATTAAATTTGTTGTACATACGACAATGCATTAGGTTCACCCCATAAACCACTTCAAATGGTGAATGATTTTTGGCGTAGGTGGGGGAATAATTGTATCCAAATCTGGCATGGATTAGTTTTATGTGCCAATCTCTCAAGGATTTGTGAAGTAATTTTCTTAAAAGCATCGTGATGGCGCATTTGGTGAATTCTATTTGGCCATTGGTCTATGGGTGATAAATGGTACCAAAGAGAAATTTAATACTGAGTAACCTTAGCAACATTTTCCAAAATAGCTAAGGAACTTAGTATCTCGATCAAAGACAATCATTTTTTGGATACCATGCAACCAAACTATTTCTTTAAAGTACAGATTGGCTATGTAAGAGGCATCATCCATCTTATAACATGTAGCAAAATGAGTCATCTTAGAAAATCGATCAACAACTACTATAACGACATCATTTCGCCTTTGTGTTTTGGGTAATGCCACTATGAAATCCATGCTCACATGGTCCCAAGAATGATGTAAAAAATGTAAAGGTATGTAGAGTCTTTGGTGGAAGTAACTCTTGGTACTTTGGCAAGTAGATCATTTTTCCATGATGGATTGTATGATCCCCACCATCCTAGGCCAAAATAAATGTTGCTGGAGTACAAAAAAAGTCTTTTTGATGCTAAAATGTCCTACTAAAGCACCCCCCATGTAACTCTTGAATCAGTAGTTCCCTGATGGAGCACTTCGGGATGCACATCTTGTTGCCTTTAAAGAGGAACCCTTCTGGCTCTAGGTACGAACCCTAAGGCTTGTCTTTTTTGTCCATGTAGCTTGCAAAGTCTTCATATTTATTGTATAACTTCTCTATACACCCAAACCCTGAGGCCCTTGCTTCTAACAATGACAAGATACAATATCTCCTAGAGAGTGCATCTACTACAATATTGGTCTTTCCACTATGGTTCTTAGCTATACATAAGAAAGACTATAAAACCTTTACCCATATAGCATGCCTAGGGTTAAGTTTATGCTGCCCATTTATATACTTTAGGGGCTCATGATTAATATGTTGTATAAATTGTGAAGGTTGAAGAAAGTGTGACTAATGATCTAAAGCCTTGACAATATCATAGAATTCTTTCTCATAGGTGGTGTCGTTAGACCTCGAACCATTGAGTTTCTCACTAAAGAAGTCTACGAGCCTACCTTCTTGTAACAAGAAGGCACCAATGCCCACTCCACTTGTGTCACACTTGATCTCGAACACCTTTTCAAAGTTGGGTAGGCATAATATGGGGACCTTACTTAACCTGCTCTTGATTATCTTGAAGGCTTCTTGTGTGGACTTGGTCCATTGAAAGTCCCCTTTTTATTGAGGCATTCTATGATGGGTGCTAAAAGTGTGCTAAATATCTTTATGAACCTCCTATAAAAAGAGGCAAGCTAATGGAAATATTTAATTTCGGTGATGGCTGTGGGTGTAGGCCACGTTTTTATTGTTTCCACCTCATTTTCGGATACAACAAACCCCAAAAAAGGATACAAAGATGTCATAAATTTCTAGTTTACCATACAACTTGTTGTTCCTAAGTGATAGAAATACAAGTCTTAAGTTCCCTATATGGTCATCATGACTAGAAGAGTATACAAAAATATTGTCAAAATACACAACTACAAATTTAGAGATGAAGGGTTAAAGAAATTAATCCATAAGTCTCATGAAGGTGCTTGGCACATTGGATAGTCTAAAAGGTATGATCAACCACTTGTAAAATCCTCCTTTGGTCTTGAAAGTGGCATTCCACTGATCCCCCTCTTTCATCCTAATTTGATAGTATCTACTCCTCAACTCAATATTAGTAAACACACTTGCACCATGCAAACAATCTAATATGTCATCAAGTCTAGGTATAGGATACCTATACTTGATAATAATGCTCTTGATATCTCTAATATCAAAACAAGTTCACATTATTCCATCCTGTTTGGGTACCAAGAGGGCCAAAACCACACACAGGCTAAGTGATTCCCTTATGAAACTCTTCTACAACAACTCCTCAACTTGCCTTTATAACTCCATCACTTCCTTAGGATCACACTAGGAACAAAATTAATTTGGTGGTCTATGCCTCTTATGGGAGGAAACTCACTTGGTAACTCATTTGGGAAGACATCCCTAAACTCCCCTAGCAATGTTTTGACCCAAGTAGTCAAGAGTGTGTGCATTCTCATTATATTCAAGCATTAATAATAAGTACAAGGCCCTTCCCTTCCCTATGTCCCTTTCCAAACCCTTCCCATTAATGAAAAAACATTCTTAAATTGTTTATCCTCCCTAACAAGTGAGGATAGAATACTAAGGAGTGTGAGTACAATGTTTTTGTTAGCATAGTTTAAGCTATACATATTTTTTTTCCATCATTCTTGACATGCCTATCAAATTTCCATGGCCTCCCTAACAACAAGTGATAATCATCCATAGGGATGAATCACATACAATGTTGTCTTGATAATTTTTCCCCTATAGAAAATGGTATGACTATTTGCTTGGTAACTTCAACCATCGAGCCATTATTAAGATATTGAAGCTTAGAAGGCTCAACATGTGCCGGGGTTGGCAAGTTGATCTTCTCCACCAAATTGTTAGAAGACACATTTACATAACTACCCCTGCCAGCAATGAGGAAGCATATTTTACCAAGTATGGTACAGTTGGTATGAAATATGTTCTCCCTTTTAGACTCTTCTTCCATGACTTCCCTTGCTTGCAAAACCATCCTTACCATCAAAGACTCCCCTACATCCAATGGTACTTCCTCATAGGCCCCTCCCTCAATGGATGAATGGTCTTCAACATCATCTCCCTCCAATTCCCCCTCTTCTAAGTCTAAAAAAACCATCACCTTCTTATTTCGACGCTCATTTTGATAATGCCCAATTATTTGACATTTAAAGCATCGAAAACCCTTATTTCTACTAGACTCACCCACTTCTAGCCTTCCTTTCCCCTTAACATCAAATATCTTAGGATTAGGGGCCATCTTTGGAACTTCCTTTGGTGGGTATGCATTTGACCTTAAACCTCTAACTTTTAAATTCCTCTTCTCCCTTTTATGTTTCTCTACCTTGATGGCTAAATAGAACAACTCATATAGGATGTAATATTTATAGAGTTCCACTTTCTTAGGAATGTCACTCCTTAATCCACCAAGGAACCGAGACATCGTGTGCTCTTCAACCTCATCCAATCAAAGCCTCATGATGATCCTCTCAAACTCCCGAATATATTCTTCCACACTCAAGGGACCCTTTATTAAGGAAGATATTTTATTATATAGTTCTTGAGTATAATAAGATGGTAAAAACCTCTCCCTCATCAATCTCTTCATTTTTTTCCAACTTTTAACTTTATATTTTCCCTTCCTCCCTCTATGGTGCACCAAATTTTCCCACTATAAGGAGGCATGCCCTTTCAAATTGAGGATAACAGCCTTAAAGGATTTTTTATCATCTAAGGAATTAGCTTCAAACATACTATTACACCTCATCTCCAATTCTAAAGACTCATCTGGATTATGGTATCCCCCAAACTCCACGATCTCCAAATCGATATCATTAAAGACCCCCTTCTAACCAACCTCCTCCTTCGTGGTAATCTAGGTGAATTACTAGATGATGAGATAAAGTCGGTGGGCTCATCCCCTATACTATTCACCCCTTCTTCTTTTTGTGGCAATGGACTCCTTGCTCTAAGAATGTTAGCATTTGGTACTAACGATTCCAAACTGCCTAACACCCTCCTTATATCCATTTGTAAGGCTACAATGGCATTATCCCTTCTTAGGTTATGGGCTTCTTCAAGACTCAGCCCTTTAGAAATAGTTTGGTTCTCCATGTAGCTCTAGACTTCGTGCACAATTTTTACACAACCATTGAGATGGAAAAGAAAAGAAAACAAGGAAGGTTAGAGTTTGATTATATGGTAGGTAAGAGAATTTATTTTTTTGTGTAGGGTCAAGAATGGATGAAAGTTTAAGGTAAAAGGTGATGGGATTATGAAGACCCAAAGTTACCAACCTTGAGTTTTGATACCAATTAGATGCATAAAGCCAAACATATTGGATTAAGCTTAGTTTTAGTGTTGGATTTGGGTAGATTTGGTTACACCCCCAACCATAGTTTATACTAATACAAGTTAATTAAAATTATAAGCTCTACAATTAGCTAGTGCTGATTGTCGAATATTTCTAGCCTCCCATCACACGATGGCTACTATTACAATCTATGAAAAGTGCTTGGAAAACATAAATTACACATTAGAAAAGTCTAATAGCATGGTTTAACTAGGTTTACCTAAGAAAGGAAACTTTGGTTGATTGAAAAGAAAGAGGTAGTCTTCTCAGTAAGCTAAGCTTTTGGTGGAGATTTGTAAGGTTTATTCTCCTTGTTTTAAGCCTTCTTTTAAGGTCTTGATCTCCCCAATATTATCTTCCCAAGGCCCCTTAATTCTGAACATGAAATAGGATGCACAAAATGGCCTTCTTCGGTAAAAAAATGATGGCATGTACGGGTGGATAAAACATAGGTTTTTTTAGCCATAATGGAGTCTATTATGAGTAGCTTTGTGGAGCCATAATGTATCAAAAATGGAGCTAGTTGATGACTTATTTTTCTGTTTGCATGGCTTTTCATGGCTCTTTGATAATCTTGTTATTAGTTAACCCAAGTGAGAAGAGTTTTGAAGTCTTCTATTGTAGAAAAATTAATCAGTAGATTATACTCATTTGGGATGCTCATGTATCATAAATTTTAAATAAATAAAAACCTAAAATAAATGAAATAAATACTAAACTCTAAAACAAATGAAGTAATTACTAAATCCTAAACTCTAAAATCTATAAACCTAAAATAAATAGTATATCCCAACACTCAAACACCCTAGCATCTAATAGAATAAACATTAATATCTAGAATAAATGAAATAAATCCTAAACCTTAAACTCTAAATTTAAAATCCTAACCCCTTATATCTAAAAACCTAAAATTAGTTCAACAAACCATTAAACCTAAACAATAAAATAAATGACAACAACCCTAAACTATAAATATAAGAACATGAAATAAATCGGATAGTCCCTAAACCCTAAATCTAAAAAATCTAAAATTAATGGAATAAACCTTAATCTAGAAACATAAAATAAATGCAATAAACCTAAAACCTAAGTTCATAAATAAATATAATAAGCTATAAACCTTAATTCAATAGACCTAAACCTTATTAAAAAATAAACAACAAAAATAAATGGAATAAACCCTAAAATTTGTTACAAAAATGTAAAACTATAAGATAAGTGGAGTAAATCCAAAACAATATAAAAAAAATGTAAAAACCTAAAATAGATTGAGTAAACCCTAAGCCCTATTAAAAACCTAAAATAAAAAAAATGAACTCTAATTCTTATTAAAAATCGAAAATAAATAAAATGGATCCTAAATCCTAAAATATAAATATCTAAAAAAATAATTAAATAGGACCATATATTAAATAAAAAATCTAAAATGAATTTAATAAGACTTAAGTTTAAAAACCTAAAATAAATGAAATAAAACTAACCCTATTTTCTTAAATAATAGAATAAATCATTAACCGTAATAGAATAAACCTTAACCATGTTAAAAACTAAACTCCTAAAATAAATAGAATAAACCACAAATCCTATTGAAAAAATTTCTAAAAACCTAAAATAAATGGTGTAAACCCTAAATCCTATTTAAAAAATAAAATAAAGTAAAACCATAAATCTAAAAAATACCTCTAAAATAAACAAAACAAATCCTAAACCCTAAAATCTAAAATTCTAAAAAATGACTCCATCGGTATAAAAATAAATTCTTTCTAACTATATACAAACTTTTTATAAAGTAATAAAATTAGTAATATAATTACACTTATATACGTCATTCAAAAATAAAAAAAATTATTTAATGCATATATAATTAAAAAAACATGAGGGTAAAAATGAAAATTAAGCTTTGAATTTTATTAAATGTATTTTTTTATACATACATTTAGTGATAGAATGACTTCGATTTTTGTTATGGATGAAGTATTAAATTAACTATATATTAACTAAAAACCAAGATTTAGATAAACTTAAAAATTCTAAACTTTTAATTATAGACATTAGATCTTGATGGAATTACACATAAACTTAAAAAATAATCAAAATTCAACTTAATTGTAGAACTTAAGCCTAGATATCAATTAAAAATATCAATAAATATATTTTTTAAAATTAAGAAAATGACATAGTATCAAAATAAAATAAAAAATGTAAAGGAAAAAAACAATGAAAATCAAAAGTAAAGCAAGGAAAAATGTGGGAAAAAAAGTCATTGTTGATATTTGATCTAGGAATGACAATGAGTCCTAAACCAATCCCAGACCTGCCGGATCCTCCTCATTATTAGTGGGTTTAGATCCATATTTTTGGATTTGACAAATCTAGCTTGGATTTAGGTCCATATATATCTAAATGAGTCTCGCTCTGGGTCCTGTAGTCTCAGACCCAAACCTGACCCGTTGAACCCCTTTACTATATATGTATGTGTGTGTGTTTGTGTATATTATGTTTATCATTTTTGTTGTAATCTTATTTGAGATCCTTATTCATTTTTTAAAATTTTATTTCTATTTATTTAATTTATAAATATTTAGTATAATATTTTATTTAAAAAGATTAAGACACCATTTTAAAAAGTTATAATAATTATTTTAAAAATTTTATCCTTTTACTTGGAGAATTTTATTTTTACAAAACATACATATTAAGCTATATAAAATATAAATTTATTTATATTTACATATATTATTAAAAAAATAAAAAAAATAACAAACTCATTTAATATCTGTTTACTCGCTAGAATTGGTGGGTGTAGATCTTAACTTTTGAGACCTAACAGGTTTGGATCAAATCTTGATCTAAGTAATATAAATGGATCTGAGTATAGGTCAGACCAGCCTCAATATCTAGACCTGACCCATTACCATCCCTAATTTTCTTCAACATCCTTCTAGCCTTCTTAACACCTCAAGAGAGTAGGCTAACATGTGTTTTGAGCTAGTTAAATTCCTAGACTCCATTATTTATTAATATTCTTATTTATAATATTTGATATTGAATGTTAGCCATTTATTTGGTTGATCCAATGCCTAAAAACAATTTATATGTATGTATTTCAAGCTATGTCTTTTATTTGATCATCTGCATACCTACCTACCTATATGTATTTAATTTCATGTATAAAATAATTTTACTATATAAATGTAGGAATGCTTGGAAACCATTGGATTGCTCCAATCAATGACGTTGATTAAAACAAAATAAACTAACACAAAAATAAGAAGTATGGAAATAAGAGATATCATTAAGGGTATTTATTTCATTAGATGCTATAATCAAGTTTGTTTGCTGCACGTGCACATTATTGTCCTATGTTGAGAGTTTTGGTTGAATAAAAATTAATGGAAGAATAGTTCAAAATGCTAAAGAAGATTGGTGGTTTGGGGTTCCCTATATACCATAGGAGACATGAGATCAAATCCTTACCATGTTTTTTTTTTCTTTTACCATTGAATTTATATTAAAACATTATTAATTTTTCTTATTCAAATTTAGATACATAGATTTATGCTATTTGGATTTATAAATTAAATTAATCTCATCAATTTTTTTAAATTTATCAATATATATGTTTTTTATTGTTTAGTATTTGATCTATATATTTTAGGTTTTTATATTTTTTTAGAGTTTAGGGTTTATTCCATTTATTATAGGTTTATGAGATCAGTTTAGGGTTTAAGGTTTATTCTATTTATTTTAGGTGTTTTTTATATTTAGTTATGGTTTAGGGTTGTAGGGTTATGCTTAAAGTTTAGTGTTTATTCTATTTATTTTATGTTTTTAAGATTTTTTTAGGGTTTAGGGTTTATTCTATTTATTTTAGGATTTTACATTTATTTAGGGTTTACTACTTATTTCATTTGTTTAACGGTTTAGTGTTTAAGGTTCATTCCAATTTTTAAAAGTTTTTAGATATGTTTAAATTTTTAGATTTAGGGTTTAAGGTTTTTTCTATTTATTTTATTTGTTTAGAATATATTTAGGGTATAGGGCTTTTATATTTTTTTATGGTGAATTAGGGCTTATTCCATTTAGATTAGTTTCTTTTAGGGTTTAGGGTCATGGTTTTTTTATTCTTAAGTTTTAAGAGTGTTTATTTCATTTAGTTTAGGTTTCTTATATTTATTTTGGGTTTAAGTTTTATGGTTTAGGGTTTAGCATTTAAGGTTTAAGTTAAGGGTTTAGGGCTTATGGTTTAAGGTTAAGTGTTTAGGGTTTAGGGTAAAACATGGATATAGGTTTGAATTAGAATTTTGTTAATTTATTTATTAAATCTTGAACACTAAACAAATACTAATTAAAAGGTTAAGATTTATTCTTACATGTGTATTATAAAAAGGGATTTGTATCCGACCCTCACCGTATATATATAGTATAATCCTAGCTAATAGTTATGTTTATAAGTAAATGGATTCATCTTGAATCATTTAGTATAATGAGATTTTCCCCTTATTTTCTCCTAAAGTATTCATGCTTTTCTTCTTCTTCTTCTTCTTTTTTCTTCTAGTTGTTCATATACTTACGATGGTTAAACAATTGCTTTAAAAAATATTGCATGATTAGTAAATTGCTTGGCTTGTGCTTTCATTATATATTTCTTACAATTTCAAATATGGTTTATTTATAATGGATAATTATATATAAATGATATTTTCATATAAATGATATTTTTATATACACATCTATATCTATAAACGTACATTAAAATGATACTTCTCAATTACAATTTAGCATTGATTATTCATTAGTTTAGATTTTAATAAGAATTTGAATTTATTTTAAGTTGATTAATTAATAATTAAATTTTCATATTTAATATGAAAAAAATAATAAACCAATTGTATAAAATCGTAAATTACTAATATGGTTTATTTTGAATCATTTAAAAAATGGTTTGATTTGGTTTAGTTTGAGCCTGAAATCGAACTAAACCGAATTGTGTTTACTCCTAGATATAACTATTGGTCTGTTAGAATAACTTGGCATTTGAAGCACATTTTCATATCCAAGTGATGAAATTTCCTTAAGGAGTAATTTTAACACTAATCCCTTGCTTAGTTTTAGATTTATACCAATGCTTCACCCATCAATGAGAAAGAACCAATTACATTAATTTGATAGGCTACCTAAATTTTTAGTGAGATTTTTTTAATAATTTACAATAAAAAAATTATTAAAAACCATCAAAAAATCTAGGAAAGTGATATCCTTGATAATCATCTTGTAACCACAAAAAGTAGGGAAAATATACAAAAAAAAAACTATGATAATATATTTGAGACTGAGTTTGCAATCTTGTTAGCTATCCTTTTAGCTTCTTTAAGGGTGTGATTTGTCCTATCCTGACTGATATCTAGCAATAGATCCTTGCAACCCAGAATAATTCCATAACATGAATGAGTAGATACATATGATGTAAGTAGGGTAAAAATTAAAAGGGCATCGCATTCCATGAGAATGTGTTTGATACCTAGGGTTCTAGTTAAATATACACTATCCTTAATGTCATATATTTCATTATAAGTAGTTCCTGTAATTCTTGAGAATGTTGCTATCCAATCTTCTAAGGATTTATCAAGTATCCCTATAACACCCTTAAATTTTAGGACTTGAATTTAAGGATAACGAAGAAGAGTTTTGAACACAAAACTAAAGGGTGTCACAGACAACATTGTGTTCAACATGAGAGATGTATAATCATATGTTAACATATATTTGTAGCAAGGAAAAATGGAATGAGATAATAAAATGAATTCAATAAAAATATAGAAATAGTAATAATAATCATGAAATTTATATGATATAATGGAGAGAAATATAAAATCCAAATAAAAGGATCAAAGCTAAGAGTTTAAATAACCAAATGCTCAAAGCAAACCCAACTATAACACCCTAAAATTTTGTCACCTTTATTTCTTTTGTGTTTAGCCTTTTATTCAGAATCTAAACCTAAAATCTTGACTTAATAATTTTTTTAACCCTTGAACCGTAACCAAAAAATATTCTCAAATAATTTATCTAATTATTTTTTTTATTTTTCCTTTTCCTTTTCCCTTAACCCTTACCCTCAACTGGTTATTTTTCTTTGTTTGATCGTTTAGTAGGATACCCTAATATAACCAAATTAAACCTAAAACAAACTAATTCTAAATTAACAATCCACCTCCCTTCTCACACAAGTCCTTGCCCTTTTGAATTTCATGCAACACTCCCTCTCTTACCTTTGTCTCAATTGACTTGGTGATTGCTCTTCTTCATCCTCTTCATGACTCCTCCTTTGCATACAACAACCTCTATAATTCATCCTCCATGTCTCATTTTCATTCAGCATTTTCCTAGATCAATTGAGATCACCTTCTCCTTCTTTCTCTTCCACAAAAACCAACCTGACACTGCCAATGTCGTCCCTCAATCTTTCTATACCTTCCCCTAGCCTTGAACCACCTCTCTAACACAATCAAACACCGCCCTCATCCCCTTGCTCATTCTAAAAACTTTCTCCTACATGTAACACTTACACAAACAAACCTAACCTGCATGAACCTCTCAATAAATCATTCCCCCTACAATGTCTAACCTCCATGCTCCCTCTACAGAACCGAGTTAAGATCATGCCCAACTCAACTTTGGCTACTAGAAGTGTATTACCCACATTTTATAAATTTTATTATTATTATTATTATTTATTTTTTATAATATTTTTTTACATTATTTTAACTCTAGTTACATTTTTAAAAGGTTTGTTTTGATCGTTTAACCATTTTTATACTTTTGAGTTCCTTAGGACATCAAGGCCACTTTTAACCCTTATTCCAAACTTCTCTAATTTGATCATATTTAAATTTTTTAGATTTTTCTGAGTCTCCTTGGGCTTTTTAAAATTTTAATGGGATATTTTTGAGAAAAACCACTAGTTACCACCATTTCTTAACCCTTACTTGCATTTTTAGCCCTAAAATGAGCATTTTAGCTGGCGAAAATTTACAAAACTTTAAATATAATTATATTTTTGCATATTTAAGTTAAATATAAATTAAAAATGGGTTATAAATATTTTTATAATTTTAAGAAAAATTCTGTCAATGTAATACCCTAATTTAAAAAAAAAATGTGTTTATAATTATACTCATGAGTTTTCTACAATCAAACAGTTATACATTATGTTAACTCTTGTAATATTTTAAAATATTTTATTTTGATTGTTTAACCCTTATTATGCTTTCGAGTCTTGTAAGATTTTAGTGACACTTTTGGCCATTTAACTTCTTCCAAAACATTCTAATTTGATCATATTTGAATACATTGACTTTTCTCCAAGCATCGTAGGCCCTTTAAAAATTTTAAATGGATATTTTTAGAAAAGAGACTATTTACTATCCCTTTATTAAGCCTTACTCATGTTTTAAGCCTTGGATTTTTTTAGCAAGAAAAAATTTATAAAACTTTATGGATACTTATGTTTTGGCATATTTAAGCTAAATATGAATAAAAAAATTGTTTATAACTATTTTTCATTTTTTATTAAGAACATTCAACCAATTTAATACCTAATTTTGTAAAATGTGTTTATTATTATAATTATAATTTTTTTTTTATAATCAAACATTTTTACATTCCTTTAACTCCCATTACTTTTTTAAAATATTTTTCTTTGATCATTTAACCCTTCTCATAGTTTTAAGTTCTGTAAGACTTTTGTGCTACTTTTGGCCATCAAACTTCTTCTAAACCTTCTAATTTTATCATATTTTAATTCCCTTTTTTTATTCTAAATATCCTAGGCTGTTTTGAAATTTTAAATTAATATTTCTAAGAAAAACTAATATTCACCATCCTTTCTTAACCCTACTCATGTTTAAGGCCCAAAACAACCGTTTACATAGCGAAAATTTACAAAACTTTAAGTATACTTATATTTCACATATATTTCACATACTTAAGCTAAGTATGAATTAAAAATGGGTCATACATAATTTTATTTATTATTTTTGAAAAATTACTCCAATGTAATAACCTGATTTCTAAATGTTTTTTATATTATTATATTTATGATTTTTTTATAAACAAACATTTTTGCATTCCTTTAACTCTTACTACATTTTTTTTTCTATTCGATCGTTTATCCCTTCTCATAGTGTTGAGTCCTATAATTCTTCTATGCCACTTTTGACCGTCAAAAATATTTCAAACCTTTATAATTTGATCATATTTGATTATTTTTTAGGTTTTCTCTTAGTCTCCTAAGACTTTTTTTCCATTTTAAATGGAGATTTTTGAGAAAAGGATATTATTTATTGCCTTTTCTTAACCCTTATTCGCATTTTTTCCAACAAAAATTTATGAGGGATATTATATTTTGTCATATTAAAGCTAAATATCAATTGAACATGGGTTCTAGCTATTCTTAGAATTTTTAGAAAACATTAGCCAATTTTAGGCATAATTATCCCTAAAACTCAACTTTCTCTAAGTGAAATCTATCCTACATATCTAAAATTAATTCCTATCTTCCCAAAATATCTAAAATAAATGTTGAAATTTATTTTTATAACAATATGGGTTTTGTTCCAGGCTAGTATTGACTTCTCTCTCTCTCTCTTTTTATTACTTTTCATTATAATAAGTATAAAGTTCCTTTAAGTTGTTAAATATCTAAAATTTAACCAAAACTTTTGCTAACCTCTTTCCTTCCTTATAATTTTGTGCCTTTATCTCCCAAGAATTGAATCTTTCTACCTTAAACCATTCCTCCATTGTTTGGAATTTGTTTTGATATTTGCTTCTTTATTCTTAACTTTTAGCTCTTTATTATTTTTCCTAATGAATTCAGAGTTAAAAAAATAAATTAATAGAAAATCTCCATAAGATATTAATTAATTTCAAAAATCATTAAAAGTAATATTAATCAATTCTAACCTTGATTCTTGCTTTTATTTGCTCTATTTTATTTTTTTTAAAGTGTTTTGAGAGTTTTCGTTGATTTTTGTTGCAATGTTTTTAAGTGGATGGAAAAGGTTGATATTGGGCCAACTTTTCTCTCATTCATGGAGCTAAGAAATTGGTAAACCAAATTATATTAAGAGTATATAGGCTTTAATTTGTTAGAATGCTTAAATATATTGTGGTTGTTAATGATATTTTTGTGATATTTTTTTGCAATTGAGCCTCTAGCCATAAATCTCTATTTTGATTGTTGTTATTAATTTTTACTCTTCTAATGGATTATTTTGGTTTTCTAGATGCAATTTCATATATATTTAAAGTATTGATTTAGTTTAATATAATTAAAGTTGATTAAATTATGTTTTAAGCTTACATAGAAAGTATTTTAGTCATTTCACATCTAAGATGGGATTTTTGTTGTTTGTTCTATCTAATCTGTTCACAATGTCTTTAATGAATAATGTTAAATGTTTGAGTAGTTAGATCCTTATATAATAAATGTTATGCTATCTTTGGTGTTTTTAGGGTTTATGGGTATCTTGGTCTTTTTACTTGCAAATATGTTTTGTTATATAAATTTTTTGTACTAGAATGCTAATTATTGGTTATATGTTCTTAATATTTAATTTCACAATTTTATGAGTTAGATCAATCTTTTATTCATAATTATTATATTAAGGGAATTATATTCATTTTGCACTTAAGGACTTAAATAGGTATTTTTGAGTCAATGATTAACCTTAAACCGTTGATGTGACTCTCAAAATAGTATATTGACAAAAATAATGACTTCAAATAAATAGTAAATCTCGATAATAGTAAATTTATCAGATTTTAAATTTAATATTCTTGGTATATTTCTACGGAAAATTTGTTATATGAATAATATTTTATCAATAATAATTCTTTATTTTAAATTTGTTTGTGGGCTTATTTTGGGATGGTAAACATTAATATATCTAAATTTTTCAAAAAATTGAAGTGTAAGACTAAGTTTGGGATTTAGGTGAGTTGTCTCAGGATGGACTCCAAGGTGGGGTTTGTAGTAGACACACTCTATATATGGATGTGGTTATTCTACATAGTTAGTGTGTAGCGATGCCTCTTTCTACTCTCTAGGTAACCTATGGGTTCTATATGGGGTATTGATACTTAAGGATAGATTGCTCCTTAGTAGTTTCAAGATGTTTATGTAGCTATAGTGATTTAGATTGATGTCTTAGCCGTTAGTGCTTAAACTATAGTATTGTTCCCTCTTATATAAAATGTGACTCGGTGGATTGTGTTATAATCTAATATGGATCAAAATAATCAATGGAATTCATATGTGTATGGATTTAATCATTTTAATGTTCACATTTATGATCTAAGTGCTTATGTGATTTTAGGGTGTTGGGTGAGTAGTAATAAACATTAATTAAGAGTGATGAATAGTAATGAAGAGTAATGAACAATGATGAATAGTATAACAAGTGTATTTTTATTAAGTATTTAATATTTTATCTCTTGTATTCTTTTGCTTCAATGTATTCTATATGTCTTACATGAATGCATACTATCCGCTTTTAATTGATTTAATATACTTAGTATGCTCATTGTACTAATTATATTCTTGGTGTTATATTTAGATGCTTTAGTGGATGATGACGTTGGTGAAGGCATCATTGATTTTGTAGAGTATGCCGAAGTTGTTAGTGATTCAACTTTAGTAGATGCCAATGTCTTAGCTAATGGTGGTTTAACTTTAGTATCGTTCCCTCTCAGATAAAATGTGACTTGGTGGATTGTGGGATAACCTAATATGGATTAGAATACTCAATGGACCTTGCATATGCGTGGGTTTAATTATTTCAATGTTAAAATTTATGCTCTAATTGTTTATGTGAATTTAGGGTGTTAGGTGAATAGTAATAAACAATAATGAACTATGATGAATAGTAATAAATAGTGGATTTTTATTAAGCATTTCATATTTTATATACTAACATTTTTTTTTTGTATTTGTTTGTTTCAGTATATGCTATATGTCTTACATGAGTACATGCTATTCGCTTTTAATAGATTTAGTTTGCTCAGTACTTCTATTATACTGATTGTAATACCCCATCCTAAAATCCTTTAAAATGTGTTTAATATTATATTATTATAGAAGAAATTAGTTTTGATTTTGAAAAGGGCTTGAAATTATAATAAACATGTGAATTTTAGGTATACCGATCGACTAGCTTGCCTAACCATCGATTGGTACACTTATAGATTAACAATTTAATCTTGATGAACTAGTTGATTGGTTTGCTCAAACTAATCAATTGATTGTCCTACAGTTTCAGCTCCTTTTATGATTTTGATTCAAATCTCTTTCTAATGCTATAAAAACTTCTAATTATAATATATTTGTATGAATAATCATATTTTGGTGCTTTAGGATTATTTCTACATTATTTAGATCATTTTATGATTTTATTTAGTTAAGTTTCCCTAAAAAACACTTTTTGATGTATATCTCACGTTCTCTCTTCTTCCTCACTTTCCTCTCTCCCGTCTAGCAGCTGAGGTATGTGTTTGACTTCTTAACCATCCTTCCTAACTTCCCAAACTTCTATAATTGTTCCCTCCCTAACTACACTTAACCTCCCTCACCTTATCTAGTATTTCTCTTACTCTAATACCTCATTTTCATAAAACCTTTATTATAACCAATAATTATGTGTATTAGTTGTAAAACTATTTTAGGATAATTGGTAATAAATGTATTACTAATATGTTTAATATTATTTTAGCTTATTAGATATAAAATTAAATTACATTAAAATATATTAGAGGGTGCATATTAATATGTTTTAAACGTAGTTTGGGCCTCAGCTGGTATCTGTTTCATTAAATAAACCTAACCCCACAACCTAATAAATTATACAAGATTTTTTATCGTTACAATCTCCTAACCTATGCTAGATGTTTTCCTTACCATCACCCTACTCCTTACCATAGCACCTTACCCTATGAATTTTCACACCATACTGTATGCATCATACCTTCCCTCTCCCCCATGTTTTCCTCTCTTGGTTTTACTCCTCTTTTCACTATATGCCACTTTGTGTTGTGCCAAAAATCCATGAGCAACCTAGAGTCTCCTATCTTACTTGAGCTCCCTTTTGAGCACAAAGATCTCCTCTACATCCTTACCAGTCATTCGTTTTCTCCTTCTACCACTACTTTTATTCTACACGCCAATCTCCACCGACTTCCTTATCTAACCAGTGGCTACCATCATTGATCCTCCATACCCTACACCAGCCACACCTACACCCATGCACAAACAGGTTGAAACCATCCATTTCGTGTGCTAATTTTCCCCTCCTTTTTACTTTTAACGTTTTTCATTGGCTTGACCACCCCACCACCGACAATAACCATTGCTCCTTCCCCTTCTCTTTTGGCCAAAATTGCCTTCCGCTCCTCCTCCTGTCAACCAAATACACTGAAGCCAATCTCTCACATCTTTGGCCATTTTGGTTGAAGATTCCTTCCTTGCACAACACCCTTTATCACCAAAGCTATCCCTTTTTTCTTCAACAATTTGTGTTGCACTTCTTATAGATGATTATATAAGGGCTATAGAGTAGCATGAAGCTTATAAGAATGGGCAGGATAAATGGATTCCTTGGGAAAAGGTTCCATTTTCAGAGTAGGCCTTTGGGTCTAAGAGTTAGGGCAAATCAGTGTTGTACCTTCAGGTTCTGGTTTTTTCTAATATCAGTTTTACTTTGGATTCTTATGTCTCTTGTTGTATTTTGGTAATAATATTATACTACAACATTTATTCATAATTTCTATTTTTGTATTACTCTATTTCTGCTATTTTACATTGGTTATGGTTTCTTTTAGCCTTAGAACTTGGTGTAATAAAGGAGAGGGAGCCAAACTTATGCTTAGTGTGGAGCTAATACTGAGTAATTTGGTAATTAATGCTTCCATATAATAAAAAATATTCAACTTGTAAAATGAGGGTATTACAAGTTGGCATCAAAGCTTTTTTTTTTTTAAATTCTCTCTTCTATTTCAAAATATACCATTTATAAAGTGTTTTGAAACCTATTTTAGTCTTATAAGGATTGTGAGTTAGGGGTTTCTTTTTTTGATCTTAGTACTCAGAGTTATATTTTTGAGGTATTGTTAGTGAAATTTTGGAATATATAATTGAATTTGATATTGGTTGGAAGTTTGAGGAAAATTTATTGTTGTTTTTGAAATTAGACTCCAAATGAGGTAGCTAGCTGAAGAGTTGAACCATATGGTGGAAGAAGGCTAATACATTGTGCCTTATATGTTTTTATCTAACCACTTTTTGAGGACTATTCCTTCGGTGGAGCTATGGATTTTGGTATAAAGAAGTGTATAGGGATCTATTTGTGATAACTATTTTGTATCCAAGGTGTATGGAGGGTGAACGTTTCCTACTACATTACAATAAGCTAGCGAGAGAATTGATCATGATTGATAATGTATAGAGAGCTAGGATGGGAATACCATCGAGTACTACCCTAGATTATCCTAGTGATATAAATGAAGTGGATGGGCTTCCTTGTGATTTGGAGAGAGATAAAATGATATTGCATGAGGAGTGGTTCTAGAGGGTGATGTATGATAGTTGGGCATTTGATGCTGCTATAGATTTGAGCTTTTAGGGTTTTGATGGTGATAATTGATTTAAGATGGGTTTTTAGATTTTTGTTAGACATTCTGTGCTTAAGGTTGATGTGAGGTGAATGCTTAGTAGGGTAGTGATCTATCCTTGTAGTATGCATAATGTTAGTGGATTGAAGTTTCCTTTGCTTGTTGATGTTGTAACTGTTAACTTTGTAATGATCGTAAGTGTGAATGTTGTATGAACATCTAGTATGAATATCGGTACTTCTTTTAGCATATGTGTATGATGTTTTACCACCTTTGTGATAAATTTTAATGTTATTGTTGACCTTTGAATGATATAGAGTGCTTAGCTTTTCTAAAGGTGGCCTTTAACTGTGTTCATTCGGGTCATAACCCTAATATTATATTTCCATTTTAGTACTATAGCTTGAAACTTGAATGATGTGTGTATGGAAGAGTTCCTTATCGTAGTGGTAGAGAGAGTGGCAGAGCCATAGTCACAACCACAACCTTCGCCACCGCATTCGACACTTGTGTAGGCTTAGAGAGGTTGGGTTTCATCACTTTCTTTGAGGGAGTTGAGGTTCTAACAATTTTTGATAGGTGGATAAGGGAGTTAGAGAAGATCATTAGGGCTTCTAATTGCCCCATTGGAAATAAGGTGGATGTCGGTATATTCTACATGTGAGGAAAGGCAGATGAATGGTGGAGGGGACACCTACTCTGAGAGATTGAGCTAGTAAACATTTGGGAAGGATTTTTTACGACCTTGAGAGCATGCTACTATCCTTATCACTACGCCATGTGAAGCATGTTGAGTTTTTGACCCTCAAATAGGGCAGCATTTTGGTTGAGGACTACTTTAGCAAGTGCTTTGAGCTTCTTGCTTTTGCACTTGAGACAACTGCCAATTAGGAGATGGATACTCATTACTTGAGCAAGGATCGGATCTACTGACACAAATCTTCAAAGGAGAATGAATATTAGTATGAAATGAATTAAATTGTAGGATCTTTTGGCTTGTCTTCAAAGAATAATTAGGAAATTCAACCAAGAACTCAATAAGACTTCATAGCATTCAAAAAAGAATCAAAGAAATCCAATTTAAATATCACCAATCTAAGATTATTCCAATTGTCTTAGAATGGATATTCAATCACAAAGACATAATTAATCAAGTAATTACTTGTGTTATATTTCAATATCAAAAATCATCCAACATGTTACACGCGGTGTCAGTGCATGCTTATACAGGGGTTCTAACATTGCTAACTAGCACACTAGTTTAGTCACATGTCACACAAATGACTAATTAGCACATAACTAGTATTTCAATGTATTTATATACTATATAATACATGGTTCAACAAGACTATCAAAAAATAGTAAGCTAAGATTATATGAAAAATAATTCACAAGAATCTAAATCAAGACAATGATGTTGACTTTGAAAGGTTGACTAGGTCTTCTTGACTTTGACTTTCATGCACAACATAGATTACATTATAATAGCTCATATAATGTGGAAATCTTATGTATGTTGACTTCTTATATGATTTTATCATCTTTCTACGAACATGTTGCATAATTGCAAGAATGACTTAAGGTAATATCATTAAAGTTAGTTAAAGAATTATCATCAAAGATAAATAATGTAATTGGCTAAAAAAATAAGTATGCCAAATCAATACCTTAAGAATCATATTTGGATGCTCCTGCATCATTATCCCCAAAATGAGAAGAATTTTTCCTCAAATTGACATCATTAAAATAAGGAGATAAATCTCCTACATTAAATTTCCTTGAAACACCACCATATGATTCAGGTAGTTCAAGTTTGTTAGCATCATCCCCAAAATTCCTAATGATTTTAATTGGTCCATCCGCTCACGACATTAGTTTTTTTTCCTTAAGTTTGGAAATCTCTCCTTACGTAAATGTAACCATACTAAATCACTAGGAGAATACACCTATTGACTACGATATTAATTTGCTTGTTTTTGATATTTTTCATTTGCTCTTTCTATGTTACCCTTAATGTGTTGATGACGCTTTTGTAAAAAAATCAACGCATTCCTTGTCATCTTAATTTTTAAGTTCACCTTTCCTTAAGGGTACCATATTGACTGATATATAAGGATTCATCACGTACATAATTTCGAATGGACTTGCATGTGTAGTACTGGAAGGACTACTATTATAAGCAAACTTGACATGAGTTAACTTAATATCCCAATCTCTAGTACTCTTAATTACTAATGCTCTTAACAATATACCTAGAGTATGATTAGTAACTTCAATTTGTCCATTAATTTGTCGATGAATTGAAGTAAAAATTAATAACTTTGTTCCTAGCATGTGCCATAATATTTTCCTGAAATAGCAAAGTAATTTGACATCCCTATATATAGCAATACTTCTAGATATACCATGAAGTCTTAAAATTACCTAAAAATATAAGTCACCAACATGTGTGGTATCATTAGTCTTATAGCAAGGAATAAACTAAGACATTATAGAAAATCTATCCACCATGACCATAATAGAATCCTTACCTCTTTGTGCTTTAGGAAACCCTAAGATGAAGTCCATGCTGACCCCTTCCCATGCTTGACTAGCACTGTAACACCCCAAAATTTACTATATTTTTTTTAAACAGACACACTTAAATTAAAACCTATAAATTCTGGAGATGTTACTGCCACACTTACTACTAGACCGGTTCACTCTAACCGTTCCAGTACCAAGTGCTAAGGCTAAAAAGGATATTTGTTATACTTAAATTAATACCTCAGCCATGATTTTGTAAGAAGAAATAGAAGGATCATAACATAAAAATCAGAGTATGCGTAAAAGAATCATAAATCAGAGTGCATTGTCAAATTTTCTAAAAACAAAAATAAAGTTTACAACTGATAAAAGTTTCATCTAGAATAATCAACACAAAATACTAATTCATTAAAGGGAATATCCGATACAAAATAAATACAGAAGAAATAAAATAATATGAAGAGTGAATCCGACCATGTCACTCAAAACATCAATCCAAGCCTATGATCAACACTCTACCCCACCTGATACCTCATTGACATCGAAGGCATCAAAAAATGCATTGCCCACCTGCACAAAGTCAGAAGGGCCTACCGCTTGTGGGAATGAGCAACACACATGAAAAGGGTGATCAGTACGCTACATATTGAACAAGGAAACTGTGCACTAAGGCCACACATATAAGCACATAATTCAAACTAGATAATAATACGATAACATACGATCCATTTGGAGAAATAATAATCAAAGGCCATTAATGGCCTGGATTAATTACTTAATTAATCTCTTATAGATACTCATTCCACACTATGCTCTTTATCAAGTCCACATGAGTACGAGAACACCACTATTTTAGCCAGTGGATTAGTCTCTAGAGCACTCCGGCACCTGGCCACTATTATAGCCAGTGGATCGGTCACTTATAGGGTAACATACCCTAACCACTATTATATGTCGATGGATTGGTTTGGCCCCTACTCGCATGGTGTTCCACTATAATTATTAGTGTCTTTTACGTGTCTTAACAAAATTTAAGGTTTGGTTTATTGAGCTCAGGATCCCCCACTATTATAACTGGTGGATCGGTCATGCATAGGATAACATGCCCTAACCACTATTATATGCCAGTGGATCGGTCTCCAAGGCACCTCGGTACCTGGCCACTATTATGCCGGCAGATCGGTCTGGGTCCAGCTCAATAATCTTTCACTTTACATAATTAATGTCTTAAGTGTCTTATTCATAATATTTCACCCTAGACATGCATGACTAACTCCCTCTACGTTTATCCTCCAACTGACTTGTACCATATCATGAAAACCCTACACCTCTTTACTTGGCCCAACAACCTATCCTCCATACTCTAACTCACACTAGAAGTCCAACTTTGATGTATGTGGGTCAAGGCCCACTACTATACTCCTCCAAACCACTCATTACTTTACTCTAAGGTTTTCCCCAGCAAACCCTAATTTAAGGTCTAAGTGGCCCATCCTACTCCAATTCACAAAACCCAAATCATTTTAACACTCCATACATCACAACCCATAGATTCCACTCTCATCAATACGCCTTACTCCTCAAGCACACGTGTGGTCACAAAACCCTAGGTAACCACACCAAACCCTAACTAGCCATAACAAACCCTATCTTCCTCGTGACCACATATCACCCTTCCATTTCCCACATTCCACTTATTATTTTTCCATGCCAATCATACTCATCCTTACTTGATCATTTTCATCAACCTCTCGTACTCCACTCACCCTTATTTATTTCTCCTTCTTACCACCTCCACAAATTAGGGTTTTTCCTCCAACCCTAGCTTAGTCTCTTATGTACCTTTATACTATCCTATGTACTATTTTCCCCCATAGCCTCCAAACACCCAAACAACTCATCCATTACATTCCTTACATCCCAAATCAACTTTTCATACGTAAACTTTACTCCCATGCAGATGCTAACCTCTGCATGCAAGCCTTCAAAATTTTCCATGCTGACCCTAAAACTTCCACGTGAAACCCAAGATTTAACCATGAAACCCTAGATTCATCCTTACAAAATCCTAGATTCCTCCATGCAAAACCCTAGATTCCTCCATGCAAACCCTAGATCCTCCACGCAAAACCCTAGTTTCCTCCATGCAAAACCCTAGATTCGATTCCCCCATACAAAGCCATAGATTAGATCCTCCCATGCAATACCATAAATTGGATTCTACCATGTAGAACCTTAGACTCTCCCATACGAAACACTAGATTCTCCTATGGAAAGCCAAAGACTCTCCCATGCACAACCATAGGTTCTCCCACTCTTTTACTTTATTTAAAATCCCCATTTTATTCATCCACTCATGGACCATTAAAATATTCAAGTTAACTCACACCCCTTGATCAACTTATTTCCCTTTGGTCAACTTACTCCCCTTTGGTCAACTTACTTCCCCATTTTTCCTTTTCCATCCTTTTGCTCACACATTACCACATTAACAACCTCACATGCATGGCTTAAAGGTCACAACTCATCACATCACATTCCACAACATTTCACCACATATACACATCAACATATAAAAATAAGAAGGTACATAAGCATACCTTAATTCCAAGCTGCTCCATACATAAAATAGTCAACTAATAGCACATGATACACAACACGACATTATACAAGGCATCAAAGGCATTTAATACTCATAACATACATGAGGCCTTAGTTACACCCTTACCTAAACGACACCGGTCTTGGAGCACGCTCCTACGCCTCCTTAGGGCTTTGATTGGTCTCACCTATATAAAAGAAAAGCTAAAGATTAGATTCCATCCTACCAAAAATACTATTATCTACTAATTTATTCTAAGACTAGGTTTTTGATAAAATAATAACATATTAATAATAATGAAATTAACTAATTACAAATTTTGCTAAAGATATAAGAAATAATAGTAATATTGTAAAAGTTGATAATATAAGATTTGAAGACTTTACGCTAATAATAATAATAATAATAATAATAATAACAATGATGATAATAATAATAATAATAATAGTAAAAATAATAATAATAATAATAATAATAATGATAATAATAATACTAAAAATACTAATAATAATAATAATAATATGATTTAAAATACATGGTGGAATAAGGGCTTCGACCCTTCACCAAAATAATACTAATAATAATATTAGTAACATTAATAATAAAACTAATAATAATAATAATAATGAAATAATAATAGTAATTATGAAGTAGTAGTAGTAGTAGTAGTAGTAATAATAATAATAATATCATAAACCGAGAGTAAGGTAAAGTAGGGTTTCAACCCTAATTTAAAATAATAATAATAATAATAATAATATACTCAAAATAATTAAAATAAAATAACATAAAATAATTAAGGTTTGAATAAATGTTGAAAAAGGGTTGAGGGGGTTTAGGGTTCCACCTTAGGTTGGTGGTGACAGGCGGCACCAGCGGTGGTGCACGGCAGTGGCGGTAGTGGCCGACAGTGGCGGTAGTGGCCGAAAAAAGAGAAGAAAATGGGAAAAGTGGAGGGCTAGGAACAAGAGAGGAAGAATGCGAGTGGGAGTAGGGGTGTTTGTGATTGCCTATAGGGAGAGTAGTAGAATGAAGGTGGCGACGCAGTCAATGGTGGTGGAACACAGTAGCGGTAATGGTGGCCGAAGGTGGAAGAAGAAGAGAAAGAGAGGAGGAGAAAGAGGAAGAGGAAAATAAAGGTAGGGGAGATAAAGGGAAGTCTGTAAAGGCTTTTGAATGGTGAAAAGGGCAGTGGTAGTGGAAAAAGTGGTGGCAAATAGTGGTGCAAAGGGTGGCAGGGGCAGTGGAGTGGTTAATTGAGAAGGAAACTTTGCACGGCAGAGGTGGCTCATGCAGGGCAAATCAAGGGAGATGGGTGGTGTAGTTAGTTAGAGGGCAGTGTAGAGAGTACTCAAGTGGGCAGAGTGGGTGACAGTGTTGGCCAATAGGGGCAGCAACAGTTTCTAAAATGGAGGCCGCACAAAAGGGGAAGTTTTCTGAGTTTTGAGGAAAATCTTGATTCCAAGTTGGGTAGGGGTATTTATAGGGCTTAAATGAGAGGTTAAGGTCTGTAGGATGATGACAGAATAGGGAAAGTAGGGTCAGGTTCACCGACGGCGACGGTTGGCAAATTGAATTTCAAAAATGTGGCAGGGTGCTGCGCAGGAAAAGGAGGAACCACGCGAGAACAGAGGGAAATGGATTGGGTCAGTGTGGTCAGCAAAACAACAAGGAAAGAGGGGAAAGAAACAACCTGTCAAATTAGGCGTGGCTGGCAGTTGGTTTCTTGGGTAGTTGCAAGTTGACGACAGAGAACATAATAGATTGTAAGAAGCTTCTGCACTTTGCATGTCTAGGACTTAATTTCTTTTAATCATGTAAATATTTTAAACTCTCATGATCAGACTGTAGCAAAAATGGTTTAGGCCTCAGATAATGACTCCGTGTTTCTAGACTTCATATAATGGGAAAGAATTCCTGATCATAGGCATAATACTCTAATCAGGCACCATTTAGTGTTTTTCTAAATTATGTTATAGGTTTATTTTCTTAAAAAATAAATCCCTCAATACCTACCCCAATTGGATCACACATTACCTCAAAACGTAGATCAAAATTAGGAATAGATAATGCAACAGCGGTGCACAGTTTATCCTTGTGAGTATTAAAAGCTTTAGTGGCTTCTTTTCTCCAAACAAAGTCTCCTTTTTCATGAGTTGAGTAATAGGTGTAGCTATAGTAGAGGAATCTTTAATAAATCTCCTATAGAAACTACCTAACCCATGAAAACTTATTACTTGATGTATTTCCTTAGGAATAGGCCACTCTTGAATAGCTTGTATTTTTACATGATCAACTTTAATAACCTTTACACTAATAATATAACTAAGGAAAACTATACTTGAAAGCATAAAATCACTCTTTTATAATTTTCCATATAGCTTAGTTTCCCTGAGTTTATCAAATAATTTCCTCAAATGTAGAAGATGATCATGTTCACTCTTGCTATATACAAGTTTATCATCTATATAAATTATAATGAAGTCACCTAGGAAAGGGAAAAGAATTTCATTCATAAGGCTCATAATAGAATTAGGTGTATTACATAACCCAAATAGCATAATGACCCATTCATAGAGACCGTATTTAGTTTTAAATGTTATTTCCCATTCATCTCCTTCTTTAATCGGCATCTTATGCTAACCAGTTCGTAATTCTATCTTAGAGAATATTCTTGCACCGTATAACTCATCAAGAATGTCATCCAATCTTGGCATAGGAAAATGATATTTGATAGTTAACTTATTCATTACTCTCGAATCTATGCACATACCCCAAGTACTATCCTTTTTAGGAACTAGTATGTTAGGTACACAACAAGGACTCATGTTCTCTCTCACAAAACCCTTATTTACTAGCTCTTATATTTACCTTTGTAATTCCTTAGCCTCCTTTGGATTAAATTGATAGGTTAGTCTATTAGGTAAAGGCATCCCCATAATCAAATCGATAGCATGCTCAATACCCCTAATAGGAGGTAGTGTAGGAGGTTAATCATTGGGAGATACATTGCTATATTCATAAAGAAAAATAGGAAGATTTGAATTATTAGAATTTTTCTCCCCAAAATGAGATGACTTAGCTACCAAGGCATAACAAACACCCTCTTCCTCAACGCAATTAATCATTCCCTCTCATGTAAAAATAAACTCTTTTTAACCTCAGATAATGACACATAATTTCATTGGGATGGTTTAAAATCATATTTATTTTTATCATTTAATATCACATATTCATTAGTTACACCATCATGAGTTTCATTACGATCATATTTCCATAGCCTACAAAGTAAAATACAACATCTCATTATCATAATCACTAATGCAAAAATAAATGATTTATTGTTTGGTCACTTTAGCTCATTTTTCCTTATTAAGACATTATAAGGAATATGGTTTAGGATGTAAAACAGTCACTAGTACTAGTTGTTTGACCATTTTTTCACTAGCATCATTTGTACAAGAACCACTATCTATGATGACCTTACAAATTTTATCACCAATTCTATACTTAGTTTTATATATTTTATCCCTTTGTGTAGATTGATCATTAGGTTGTATTTGTAATGCCTTTGTAGTACAAAATAAGTATTTCCATCTTCCTTATACATACTGAAGACATCATCATTAGATTCAATTTCTAAGTCATCATCATCAACACATGGTTCTATGATTTCAATTTCACTCAAGGTCAAGACTCTTGGATTAGGAAATCCCTACAAAAATGACCATACCCTTTACATTTGAAACACTTTTAGCACATTTAATTAACTTTAGTTTTAATTTTATCATCTTGGTTAGGGTTAATTCTTTTATTATTTGTAGATGCATTAGAATTTCTTTTTTGGATGCAGAAGTTGAAGCACTTGTCTTTTGATACACTTTGGTACTTAGTTTTCTTTTCAAACTTTAAAACTAACTTAATCAAATCATCAAGGGACTCATAGACGTACTGTAATATCCCAAAATCCTAATTTTCAAAATTATGGCCAAATAAGGAATTATTAGGAAAATTAATTATGTAAATTCATTTATTAAAATGTAGAGAGTTAATTGAGGTAGATTAAGAGGAAAATAATAAAGAATTTAATTAGGAGAAAATTTGGGTATTTTTCCTAATTAGCATGGAGGTTAATGGAATTTATCTAAAATAGTCTAGAATAAACAAAAAGGAATTTATTTAACATTTCATAAATATTAATATTTTAAATAGCCCACCAATATTCTAAATGAATTATAAAAAAATCCAAAACCCTAAATGAAATATTTCTCTCTTCTCTTCCCCCCTCATTTTCCCTTATTCTTCTTTTTCTTTTACTTCCTCGTCGGTTGGGCCTCTCCCCCACGGCCTAGCCTTCTCTTCCTTTCCCTTCTCCCTCCCCCGCGGCCCAACGTCGT
Source organism: Tamarix austromongolica (assembly GCA_039764185.1). NCBI lineage: Eukaryota > Viridiplantae > Streptophyta > Magnoliopsida > Caryophyllales > Tamaricaceae > Tamarix > Tamarix austromongolica. The sequence continues at coordinate 31,548,389 of CM077813.1, read as the reverse complement.
TCGCTGGCCGACGCCTGCGTGCAACGCAGCGTTTTTCCGGTCAACCCGCCAAAGCGCCGCGTCGCGATTATGGAACCTTATGACCGTTGCCATCCAACGCCACGACGACGCGTTTCGATCGCATAATTAATGAAACGATGCGTCGAGGGTATAAACATTATAACCGTTGGCGACCGGCCAGTTTCCTCCCTTTTTTCTTTTCTCTCCCTGGACTGCCGGTCCGCCCACGCCCCGTCTTCTTCCTTGCGCAGGCCTGCAACTCGCAGCCTGCCGCCGCTGACAGCCCTGCCATCCGGTCGTCCTTCCTCTGCCATTCTCGTCCCTTTCGTTCCCAAATCGACCCACCAAAATCGTCCTGGCCCTCACGCGTCTTGATTTTCTTTCCTTTTTCCCGCACCTCGCCAAACAGGTCTACCAAGCCACAGACCTGCGACCGACTGCCACCATCGGACGGCGGCCTGCCGCGCCCGCTCCCGCGTGCCATCCCTCTCCCCTTCGTCGTTTTCCCCACCTTAATTGCCTATAAATACCCCTCCCCGAACGGCCAAGGCAAGTCCTCCCCTCTGGACCTTGCCGAAACCCTGCCTCGCCGCCGCCAGATCAGACGCCTTGTTCGCCGCCTATAGCAACCGCCGCGACCACCACCACGCACCAAAACCTTCCTCCCACCACCCTCCACGCAACCAAACCGTCTCAGCCCCCGTTCCTACCCCGCACGTGCCACCACAGCCGTGCGAAATCCCTTGCCCAAAAATCGTCGCCGCCACCTCGCGCCACCTCGCGCCACCTTCTGCCGCCACCTCCGCCCTGATCAACCTCCTCTCCACCTCCCAAAGTGACCAGCAGGTCCTCCTCTACCTTCCTATACCATCCTTACTCCCTGCTTCCTTCTCCACCGGTCTCCACCACTTTCCACCACTTTCTCCCTCCTTCGGCCGCCGCGTCCGCCACCGCGCGCCGCTGCCCTGCTCATGCCACCACCCTCATTCCACTCCCCTCTCCCTGCTGTCTCCTCCCCCACACTTAACTTTCCTTTCCTTTCCCCCATCTAACCTCCACCTTGATCTTTTCCCTTCTCTTCCTCCTCCACCACCGCCGTCGTCGCCGCCACAGGCCGCCGCCGGACCACCACCGACCCAAGGTGGTTCCCCACTCATCCAAACCCTAATACCCTTTTATATAATTGCTACTATTTTCTACTAATATTGATACTAATATACTTATTATTATTATTATGATTATTATTATTATTATTATTATTATTATTATTATCATTATTGTTATTACTTTTATTATTACTATAATTATTATTATGATTATTGTTATTATTGTCATTATTACCATTATTATTGTCTCTATTATTAATTTCTTATTTTCTTACTAATACTAACATCCCTTTTAAACCCTAACTTGTATTATACTTAACTTTAGTCCTATTCTTATAATTATTAGTATTAACATTTTTATTATAATGATCTCTATTATCCTTACTAGGGTTATTATTATTACTACTTAACCTTACTTGGTTGTATTATTGTTATAACCATTACTACTAGGAGTATTATTATTATTATCGTTATTATTAGTATTACTACTATTATCATTATCACCCTTAAGAATAGTTTACTTGTAATATTGTGACCTTATAATATTATTATTTCAAACCTAACACCATTGTTGGACTTAATCTTAAAAACGCTAGAGTTCTATTACTTGAAACATAAGTATCATTATTAGTAGTCTTATTATTATTATTATTATTATTATTATTATTATTATTATCACTATTTTACTATGACTAGTGAACACTAGTATTATAAGAATGGAACTAATGGGCTCAATAAAATAAGGGTAACAATAAGTATCATAAATAACTATATTTTGACTACTAATATTTAGTATACTAATTCTAAGGTAAAAACCCTAGTTTTTGTATAAAACCCTTTTTAGTAATAAAAACCCTAACCTTAAACTAGAATGAGGATTGATAGTAATTATAAGGGAAACTAATACTTAGCATTTTCCCCTTTTATAGGTAACCCCGACCAAAGCCCTAAGGAGTTAGAGGAGCGTGCTCCAAGCCCGGCGTCGCCTTAGGTAAGGACGAAGCTAATGGCCTTGTACTATGTGTGACATGGATGTGTTGAATGTTATGTATGTCATGTTATGCCATGTATTATATGATTTGTGTATAACTCGTCTTATGTGTAGCGCAGCTTGGAGATTGAGGTATGTTGTATGTGCTTCCGTGACATGAGCATGACATTTATATGTATGATGTTTATGATGTAATATGTTATGGCCCACTAGGACATGCATGTTAAGATAAATGGTAATATGAGCTGGGAACCATCATGGGAGTCTTGAAGTTTGTATGGTGGCATAAATGTTCTATGGTGGTACTAATGATTTCAAAGTGGTATTAATGGCTTACGGTGGTATTTGGGTTCGTATGGTGGTATTGTGATTTTACGGAGGCATTAATGTTGTATGGTGGTATTTGTGTTTTTATGGAGGTATTACTGTTGTATGGTGGTATTTGTGATTTATGGAGGTATTGATGTTGTATGGTGGTATTAGGGTTTGTATGGTGGTATTAGGGTTTGCATGGTGGTATTAGGGTTTGTATGGTGGCATAAATGTTCGCATGGTGGTACTAATGATTTCATAGTGGTATTAATGGCTTATGGTGGTATTCGGGTTCGTATGGTGGTATTGTGATTTTATGGAGGTATTAATGTTGTATGGTGGTATTTGTGATTTTATGGAGGTGTTAATGTTGTATGGTGGTATTTGTGATTTTATGGAGGTAATGATGTTGTATGGTGGTATTAGGGTTTGTATGGTGGTATTAGGGTTTGCATGGTGGTATTAGGGTTTGTATGGTGGTATTAATATTCGTATGGCGGTATTAATGATTGTATAGTGGTATTAATGAATTATGGTGGTATTAGGGTTTACATGGTGGTGTTATGGGTTGTATGGTGGTATTAATGTTGGTATGGTGGAGTTAGGGTTTTGCATGGGAGTTAACGATCGTACGGGATTAGGTTTGGAGTGATTAACTCTGGGGTGTTGTGATTAAGTAGGGTTGGAGTAACTAATCGTGATTATTGAGGACAATTAAGGTTTGGGATGGCTAAGTATGGTGGTTATGGTAAAATAGGGATAAGAGTGGCTAACCACGGTTGGTGTGGACAACTAGGGTTGGTTATGGCTGCTTAGAGTTGTTCAGTGTTATCATGTGTATCTATTGATTGAAGGGTAGTTATGTATGTGATATTTTATTAGTTGTGTCGAGTACAGTATGAAGAGAATGATTTATGCATGTCAAGGGTGATGTGTGATTCAATAAGACACGGAAAAGACACTAATAACGTAAAGCGAAAGACTGTTGAGCCGAGCCTTGTGCGTTTCGTTCCGGTCCACCGGCTATAATAGTGGTCAGAGGCATTTTGCCCTGTGCGTTTCGTTCCGGTCCACCGGCTATAATAGTGGTCAGAGGCATTTTGCCATGTGCGTTTCGTTCCGGTCCACCGGCTATAATAGTGGTCAGAGGCGTTCCGCCCTGTGCGTTTATTTCCGGACCACCGGCTATAATAGTGGGGGATCTTGGCTCGATAGACCCAAAGTAAATAAGTTAAACCATGGGAAAAATACTAAGTACTTACAGTGGAACACCATGTTGAGGCGGGGCCAGTCCGGTCCACAGTTAGAATAGTGGTCAGAGGCGTTCTGCCCTGTGTTTTTATTTCCGGTCCACCGGCTATAATAGTGGGGTCCCCGTGCTCACATGGATTATTGAAGAATGCGTGAAATGGACTTATTTCATTAATGAGAATGCACAATAAGACATCAGAAAGTGATTTGACCTATTCATGCATGTCATCGTATGTTATTTATGTGTTGAATGTGGGTCTTGTGTGCTATGTGTTGGCCTTAGCTCGTCTGTTACCTTACTCAGTACGTAGCGTACTGATCATCCTTTTCATGGGTGCTGCTCATTCCCACGAGCAGAGAGCCCTTCTGACCTTGTGCAGGTAGGAGATCTGGTTTTCGATGCCTACGACACCTACGAGGCATCGGGTGGGGCTGAGTATTGAGTCTACTTTGGTTGGGGCCGAGAGTGAGCCGGCCGGACACCTTGTTATTTCTGTTTTCATCTATCATGTTCTGAGTCGTATTTATATTACGCTCGTATTTTGGAGTGGAACCCTTAAATTGTAATCCTAACGATATTTTAACTGTTGTTGGTGCCTTAACCTTCCTGGATGTTTTATGTTGATTATGCACTTACGATTGGTTGGTTTTACTTCTCGAATTTCTTGATCTAGCCTTAGCATTCGGTATCGGAACGGTAGAAGTGAACCGGTCTGGTACTGAGTGTGGCGGTAATACCCCTAAATTCATGGTTTTAACTTGTACGCTCCCGCTAAACCTTTCGCTTTAAACGAAATTTTTCAGTAGTGAATTTGGGGGTGTTACACGTACATTTCAAAATTTTGCCTAATCAAGTGTAAAGGCCACCTAAATATCTAGCAAACGTTTGTTCCTTTCTTTCTTGTATATCATATAAGAGTGTTAGTATTTTAAATTTCCTAGTGTATTATTCTACACCAAAAAGCCCTTTCCCAAGAGTAGTCAATTTGATATACATATCTTTCTCATGGTCTTTAGGTAGAAATGTTTTTCTTAGGTGTTTATTTACTTTTCCTAAGACTTGATTTTACTTTTTCCTTGCCTATCATGAGTCCTCTTAAGATTGTCATACCAAACCCGAGAAAAATTTTAAATTTAAGAGTTGCTAATTTACACTTATTCTCATCATCATACTACCTAAATTCAAATATTGCTTCAATTTCATGCAACTATTAAAAAAGATAAGTTAACATCCAATTCACTATAAAAATTAGGAAGGTCTAGTTTTATACATTTGTCTTCAAATTGATTCTATATTTTTTTATGGTTTGCATAGCCTCTTCAATTGTGGATTAAATAATTTGATTCATTATCTTTTTCTCTCTCTTCATATTCCATCCTAGTACTTAGGTTTCAACCTTGAGCGTGTACATACCTCCGAACCATGTTCTCTACTCAATCATTTGTAGCCTCCATGGTATTATGCATATGTTGAAGAGTCTGTTGGTTGGATACTCTTGATTTCATTGTTTGTAATTGGATTTGAATGGAAGGAAGTTGATACAATTGTGCATTTTTTGTATGAAAACTTTCTACAAGTTGTTGAAGAGTATCATACATTGTATTCATGGATAAACCTTCACCCATCTTCAAATATTACTTTAGAGCACACTTGACACACTCTAAACTTTTTTCTATAATTTGCTCCATGAAGTATTTTTGAAATTATTCCTATGTTCTTGAAATAATCTTACACTAAAAAAAGGTGAGACAAAAAAAATATAAATTCAAGAGGATGTTACCAATGAATCTTGATGAACTTCAAGACAATCTTGATGAAGAACAAGAAGTATCTTGCTCGAAGAAAGAACTAAAAATAAAGCACAAATGCTAGATGATTATTGAACATAAGTGAAGATATATTATTCTCTATTTGTGATCAAGGATAAAGAATATAAGAAGAAGAAAGCCAAGTTGAATTTGGCACAAAGCTATCGATATAAAAGCTTTCAAATCACGAAGTAAGAGAAGGAAAGACACACGACACAACACTTAAAAGCCAATCAACACTTCAAAAAGATTTGTAAGATTCGAATATAACAAAGAGAAGTTAGGAATCAATTTGTAAAAATATAATGGTAAAGAAAATATGTTCAAACACTTACCTTCAAGTGCTAAAGATCTAAACCTATGGTAGTTGATATTCAAACTCACATTTAAGATTAAGAAGGGTAGGTTGAAGATGTAAATGATTGTTTAAAGATCAACTACACCTTAGTTGAAAATATACTAGACTTCTATCATGTATCTTCAATCCTTTAAGTTGAATATTTGTAGATCACTTTAAAGATATACTAATATCACTTGATGGTCTTCAAACTAAAGGTTGAAGATATACTCTCCTAGTCAAATATTCACTCAAAAACATTCATGCATGGACATACATAAGAGAAATTAGCTGGGAGAAAAACAAAAACCTAAAATAAGAATAGAAAAAGGAAGGTCTTTAATGGAAGAAAAAGAAATAATCTACACTTGTGTCAAAACAACAAAGCCAAACCGAGGCTTTGATACCAAATTTGACATAAATCATCAAAGGAAAATGAAGATTGGTGTGAAATGAATTGAATTATAGGATCTTCTGGCTTGTATTCAAGGAAGAATTATGAAATTCAACCAAGAAATCAATAATAATTCAATACAAATTCAAATAATTTAAAAAAGAATAAAAAAATTCAAATTTGAATATCACCAATCAAACATTATTCCTAATAGTTTTAGAATGGGTATTCAATCACAAAGAGAGAATTTATCAAGTAATTACCTTTTTATATTTCAATATAAAAAATCATCCAACATGTTACAAGGAGGGCATTGACACATGCTTATATAGGGGTTATAACATTTCTAACTAGACCACTAGTTTAGCCACATGTCACGCAAATGACCAACTAGCATATACCTTGTATTAAAATGTATTTATATACTATATAATACATGGTTCAACAAGACTATCACAAAAAAATTAATCTAAGATTACATGAAAATAATTTATAAGAATTCTAATCAAGACAATGATGTTGAATTTGAAAGGTTAACTAGGTCTTCTTGACTTTGACTTTCATTCACAACATAACTTCCTTTGTAATAGCTTGTAACATATGTAAATATTAATTATCTTAACTTCTTGTATGATTTGATCATCTTCTTGCAAATATGTTACTTACCTGCGTGAATGACTTAAGGAAATATGTTTAAAGTTAGTCAAAGAATTACCATAAAAGATAAATAATGTAATTGGCTGCAAAAATATGTATGCTAAATCAATACCCTTAGGATCATCTTTAGATGCTCCTAAATCATCTATTCACTAAGGAGCTTTTTAGAGGAGATATTATGATAGATATACTCATGGTGTACGAGAGGGAATGTGCCCTAGGAAGGATTTAGGAAGCAAAGAGGGCCCTTAGTGGGACTAAGAGGCCAATAGAGATTTTTTTTTTGAATCATAGATGTGACAAGATGGTTCAGTCAAGTATTAATCAAAGTTGAACCAATGGTGGTTAATCTTCACAATTTTCTAGAGCAAGTTTAGGGAATAATTGACCTTTAAGGCACTACTACTATAAAGTGTTAAGAGGGGACAACCCAGGAGAGGATTTCTAGGTAGAATGATTGAGTGTTGGAAGCATGCCAAGATGGGCCATAGAGGATTTGAGTCTTACTCTTCTTAAGCTGGAGCTCAACATCAATAGGTATAGCCAAGTGGTGAAACCACCTTTTGGCAATAGTCTTCCCTAGTGACTCGAATGCCTGCTAGTAACATCTTATGTGTGAGTGCTAAAGGCAAAGAATCTGATTCTTAGCACTTCTAGTAGAATAGTACAAGTGAATATGATCAGTGGGACACATGCTCAAGGATTTGTGGACACCACTACTAGTATACCATTGTTCTTTGAGTGTTTATACTTAATCGTTATTTGTGCATACATGGGTGTGATTGATTGATGATTGTTCTATATGATTGTATGCTAGCTATGTATTTTGATTAGGGTTTAGTCTACTTTAAGGGTTAATGACCCCTAACTCATAAAATAGGTTTTTGTGGACACCCAATGTTGTAGCGAGTTAGTTTTATTTTTTAGACTTTGAGGACAAATTCTCTTTTAAGGAGGTAGTACTATAATACCCCATTTCTAAAAGACCCTAATTATAACTAGTAATTATGTGTATTAGTTGTAATATCTATTTTAGGATAATTTTTAATAATTATATTGTTAATATGTGTGATATCATTTCAAATTATTAGATATAAAATATAATTAGTTTAAAATGTACTAGAGGGTGTGTATTAATTTATTTTAAGGTAGGTTCTCAACCAATATCTATTTCATCAAATAAACATAACCTTTTAACCTAATAAATTCTAATAGATATTTTACCCTAACCTTCCCCTAACATATGCCAGATATTTTCCTTACCATTACCCTACTCCACTACCCCGACACCTTACCCTACAAATTTTCACACCACCATCTGCATTATACGTCCCCTCTCTCCCATGTTTTCCTCTCTTAGTTTTGTTCCTTATTTTCTTGCATACCACCCCATCTTATATCACTTATCTCCTTCCTGTGTTGTGCCAAAAACCCATGAATAAGTTGTAGTCTCCTACCTTACTTGAGCTCCCTTTCACGCACAAAGTTCTCCTCTCCATTCTTCCTTGTTGTTTGTTTGCTCCCTCTATCACCATTTTTATTCTACACACCAGCCCCTACCAACCTCCTTACCCAACCATCGAGCACCATCACCATTCTTCCATTCCCTACTTTGGTCACCCCTTTTGTATATACCCCTACACCCATGCACAAACACCTCAAAACTATCCTTTATATGTGATAACTTTCCCCTCCATTTTACCTTCCTCTCTTCTCCTCGGATCAACCCCCCCAATACAGTCCATAACTATTGCTCCTACCTATTCTCATTCAACCAAACTTTCCATTCCACCCCAACTCCTCTTAGCTAAATTCTCTAAAGCCCAACTCTCCCACCATAGGCTATTTTGGCTAAGAATTCCTTTATTACCCTACACTTTTTATCATTGAAGCTATACCCTCTTCTTTAACCCTTTGTGCTACACCTCTTCTTCCCCTTTTTGCTGCACCTTTTTTACCCATTCTCCCCTCCCTAGAACTAAACATTTTTGAATTTCTTGGTCCTATATCATCAACCACTCTCATCATTTCCACCTTCCTTCTTCTCGGCCACAACTTCCTCCTTGGTGCGAAGTTTTTCCTTTACATTCCTCTTACTTATTCAACTAGATAGTAGTCCTAAGTTATTTTATAATTTTTTATATTATTTTTGTGTAATAATATATTCTAATATATGTATGTGTTTGGATGGAAATTTCCTTGGTAATCCTTGAGAGCTTTATAGAAGAATTCTCTGGTGTAAGCTTGGATTAGGTAAATCTTATCACTCATAAGATGGTAGAAATTATGTGCAAACATGCTAGGAATTTTTACACTTAAAATCATGCTAGGGTTTATGTTAATTGAGTGTTGTAGCATGCCTGATATAATGATAATATGTTCAAAGGATGATATACATGATTATTGATAATTAAGTTGTATGTATGGTACTATTTTAAATGTTTTTAATCCACATGTTCAAGATTTTGTTAAGGATTCCATTCTTATCAAGTTATGATTTAAATTCCATGGTAAATGCCTTATGATTTCTCATGCATGGAATTTAGGGTTATGATAATTCACATGGACACATATGCGCATAATTAAGGTTAGGTTATGATAAATTCTATTCACATAACCTAAGGTTAGAGATATTCTATTGCATGAACTGTGATGATAATTTTCCTAGTTAAATGATGTTTTGTGCTTTAAATGTGTAAATACATGATGCATGAATGATGTGGTATATGAGATTTTCATGCTTAGGGTTTTTGTGGGCACAACCCACTAAATACATGAAAATTAGAAAATAAAGTAAATCATCAAAATGCTAAAATAATGTTGAATATTTCATTTTTTTCTTGCTTATGACAAATCTTTCTTAATGATAATTTTTGGTACAAAAATGAATAAAATGGTGAAACTAGGTATTAAAGGATATTTTGGTAATTTTGAATTGTTTATCTTTTATAAATGATCGAATCCTAGGTTGGCCTTAGAATTTTGATAGGTTGGCCTTAGCTTTGACTTATCTTGACATAGACCTATGATCTTAGGGTTCATCTAGATAATTAGAAATAAAATAAAAATGGTTAATTATGGAAAAATGGGATTTGTTGTGTCATGTGAACACCTCATAAAATATTAATAATTAAAGTGAAAGACATCGAGTTAGAAATGGTTACTCTCTAGAAGTCACTACCTTAGAGGTGAGGGTTATCCCTTGTTATTTTGGTTCACTAGTGTGATGTTGTGGCCTTGTTTAAAGCCTTAATCCACTCTATAGGTGACTTACAACCCTATGGGGGTATCAAGACTTAAGGACTAGATGACTAGGGTTGGGAGGATATTGTGTTACCATTGTATGCTAGTATGGCAAGATGTACTGTTGTGTCCCTTTATTCGAGGTAAGGATATTTTTTTGCTTTTGGGTGCCAATATCACCAGGTGTACTGATGTGTCCCTAGGTTGAATTGTATCCCCCTTGAGTGAGAAATTAAAAATAGAAATATTCGTTGTGTAACAAAATGAAAGGAATGGATTGTTAGTTTGGTTGTTGCCTTAGTACCCTACCTTGGTATTGTGATGGATTATTAGTTTGGTAGTTGTCTCCATGCCCTACCTTAGTTTGTGTTTGATTTTTTGGTTTAGTAGATGCCTTATTGCCCTACCCTAGTATTGTTTTGGATTGTTCATTTGCTAGTTGTCTCAGTACCCTACCACTATGATTGAAATGTATATAGCAAATTGAATATGACTTTGTACCTTGAAATGATGATAAATTTATTTGTATGGTTTACTATTAAGCTTGAGATTTAGATGTTTATACATGTTGTGCCATGGATATTTTTTATGTTTATGGTTTGTGTGTTGTGCTCAAATATGCTTTTTGGATTCTTTGTGACTATGTGAAATGTGGGAAAGCTGCGTCTTGCAAGGTAATGTGATTTACTTCATACAAAGAATTTAGAATGATACTAATTATATAGATGGATATGTGAGGGACATGGAGTGGCATGAAGATTACAAGAATGGGAAAGACAAGTGGAGTCCTTGGGAAGAGATTCCATTTTCAAATTGGGCATTTGGGTCCAAGATTTAGCGCAAACTAGTGTTATAGTTTGGGTGCTAGTTTTTGTTATGATGAGTCTTCCTTTGGACTTTTATGTCCCTTGCTTTATTTTGGTTATACTATTGTGCTACAACATTTATTCATAACTTCTATATATGTATTACTCTATTTTTTTCTATTTTACGTTGGTTATGGTTTGTCATATCCTTATCACTTGGCATAATAAAAGAGAGGGAGTTGGACTTATGATAAGTATGGCGGTAACACCTAGTAATTTAGTAATTAACACTTGATGCAGGAGCATACATTGAACATAATGATTTTCATATTCATTCTAATCCTCAAGGTAAGGAAGATGATTTAACTTTCTTAATATTAGAACCTATCATGTTTAATATTCTTGATAATTCTAATATGCTTGACATTAAAAACCATTCAAGTTATTCTTGTAGGTATGTTACATATTTACAAGAAGATGATTTTCATACACATTGATGTGTACAAGTATTCCAAGGCATGAAAGGCTATGGCATAAATGGGGATGATACATTACAACAAGAGATAAAGTGATGATATTCATTATTTGTATAAACTTGTTGTAAACCCTAACCCTAAGTATATTTTATGTAAGTTAAGGTATAGCTATAATTTCATGTATGTATCTTAGTCAACTGTATAGCTTTGTAATATTAATACTTTGTATCATTTGACCAATGATATTATGCTTTGGATTAAGGTTAATATGGGCTTAATTCAACCATGATTAATGGGATGAATTAAGGAAGAAAACTCGGCTGGTTTAAGCTAGTCACCACCGAGCTTCCTTCTCCTATATAAAACCATGTTGTGCGCAACTTTGTGGGCAGATTATTGAATGAGAATTTTAATCAAACTTTGAGAAAGAGAGATAAAGTATAATCCTACCTTTTGGGTCTACATTAAGCAAAGAAAATATGGGATTAATCCTTCCTCAATAATAGCTTCAAGTCGACACATTTGAACACCTTCTAATCTGCCGAAACACCTTCATCTTGTAATATCAAGTTCTTCATCTATAATCCACCAATTCACTTCATTCTTTTTGCATTAGATCATGGGTTAAATCTTCTAATACAAATTTTGATCCAAACTTCCGTTACTTTGATAAAAACCACATCAACACTTTTACAAAAAGAAAAATTTTTAGTTGGTAAAGGGGGGTGTTACACTTACACTTGGTTGCCCACCCATACCAATCTTCTCTCTCTCTCTCTCTCTCACACACACACACACACAAACTTGTGGATTTTGAACAAACCACACTTCTATAGGCTCTATTCCCGATTCATTTTCATTTCTTACCTATTTTTCTTTCTCTCTTCTTCCATTCATTTAGTGAAAATTGCCAAGTTCTAAGTTTTCTCCATTCTTCTCCCTTTCTTCCCTTTACCGAGAAAAAGAAATATAGAGTTGCTCTTGTTTTCTTCCCTCCCTTGGTTAAATTGTTGTCCCTTAGTTTTTCTTCTAATTTTAGATTAATTTCTCACTTTTTTATCTCAAGGAAGGAATGATTAAGGTTTGAGAGAGGTTGAAGATTTTAACATCCTTTTGCTTATAAATCTATTTATGAAAAATGGTCAAGTTGTGTTTTTGTTGTTGTTGTTTTTCTTCTTCTTCTTTTGATTTTCTTTGATACTAATGGAGTTTTAAAAAGAGTTTTTAATGGTTTGGACTTTTATTTTCTTAGGAATTAGGTTTAGCTATATAGCCATCAAGTAGGATTTTTATGCTAGAAAATCTACTTTAAGGTAATGCATTCTTATCTTCAATATGAATGAGGTTTTTTTAGCTCACTGTGGTTTTATGTTCTTGGTGTTTTTTTGTATTAAGTATAGGCTACTTGTATTCTAGAATTTGAGCACGTAGTGGAGTTTGTTTCTAAAATTAAGCATTTTTTGTTCTTCTAATTTTATGCATGATTAGGCATTTTGGGTATGATTTTGTTTGAATGCCTACATTATCATGTATCCAAAAGATTCTATGTGTGCAGCATGTCTCTTTATGTGTTTCATAACATAGAAGGATGTTAGGATCAATATGGTAAAGTTTGGTAAATTTAGGCGTGTATATCATAAGTTTGGGTGCTCTTTTATCTTGAGCAATCAATCGGTTTGTAGAACCCATTAGCTAGTTGTGTAAACACTCGCATGGTTTTGAAATTTTAGTTGACTAGTTTCTATGAGTAGTTGATCGGCCTACTAAACCCATTGATTGGTGACCATGTGACCAAAGTGGTCTGGTCTCTTCTTTCACCCATCTACTGGCTCGACCAAACCGATCAACTAGTTTCCTATGGATAGTCGATCGGTGAGATCAATTAGTTGACTGGTATGATGGCATTATTTTTGGTTTAGGTCCGGTATAACTAGACCATTCAATTAGTTTGAGGGATAGATCGAATAGTCTTGCTGCATGCCACTTGGTTCATTTGTTAATTATTATTCTTCTTTTTTGCCTTTTATGTTCATATCTCTATGTAATTATAACATTTAAATTATAATTCCAACCATGTTTGCCATTGATTTAATAAGAATCATAATGATGATATTAGGGATTTGAATTAATTAAGTTTCGTGCCATCTCTAAACACTAATTTGTAGCTCTTATACCTTGTGATGTGTTTGGTGTTATCACTTGGAAACATCTAATTTGGATAATAATGGAATTTAATTATGTTTGGTGTTGTCACTTGGAAACACCTAATTGGCTATTTGTGAATTTGATATGTGATTTGTGATATCACTTGATAATTATTAATAATGGAATAAGATTTTTTTAGCCTTTTTTTCTTGACTCTGGGGGTATCTGATAAGGAGTTACTAGGCGGGTCACCCTTTGATTTATCGTTTCACTCAGTATCGATTTCCTTCTCTATCGAGTTGTAGTTGGTAGGGCAATATGAGCATATATTTGAGGTATAAGATTATATTATGGCTGGCTAGTATGGCATTTGTGTCTAATTTTAGTGGGTGAGGTATCCCAGTACAAGCCTCTTGGCACTACATATTATCAACTGGTTAGGCTAGTGTGGTATCCCAAATTTTTAGCCCTCGCAATGGAGGCATTCAAGGTGTGGTGGGTAAGGTATCCTAATACAAACCCCTTTGATGTACTCTAACCATGTGTGGTGGGTGTGGTATCCTGATTTGTGTTAGCTCTCGTGGTAGGTACACTCAATGTGTGTTGGGTGTTCTATCTCCAAGGAAATGCATATTCAATGTATCCTGACCCCACATGGTGTGTGTGGTATCCCATTAGGTTTATTTATTACCATGAATTTTGTACATGTTAGAGAACTTGGTGTGGTAGAACAAAACTATCTTAATTACTAGAATCTACATGATTACTAAAGGATGATTTATAATATGATTTACATTGTGTGGATACTGATGCATTTACAAAATTACTATTCTTCCATATTTTCCATGCAACCATGCTTGACTATATTACTACAATGAGCCTGAGAGTTAATTTATATTTGTATGTTGATCATCATACTACTATGTGACTTCAATATGTTGCATGAGCCTTACCATGTTTTTGGTAGTTTGTTTTACCAGTATTTCACTATAGTGATACTGTGATGAATCGACTTCTGGTCTGGGGAGCAAAAGGACAATTTATAGGGGTATAATTCTCAGTTAGAGTATGTTGAGTGTAATGATGTGGGTTGGTGGATGGCTATTACTTGGGGTTAGAGATTTATATTTTTAGTTAAGAGTTAGGCTAACTAGTTAGAGGTGTTTTACCCATTATGTTGGGAAGTTTTTGTTCTTCCAGTTATTTAAAATCTTGACTTTGATTTTCTATATTTGGATTTTGTTGACTCTCATACTCTTCCTATCTATATTATTATTCTTGTCTTTGTTATCATTAATACAGTTACATTATTATTATGAGCATGCATCTTTTCATTCATTGTTCCATCTAGCCTTGCATCAGATATGGGTTAGATAATGATCATAACTCTCTCATGGTTAATGTAGTGGTAACACCCCTCATTTTTTTTTCTTTTCAAACACTTGTGCATTGTTTTCAAACAAAATTTTCTAATTAGTAAATTTAGGGTTTTACACTAATTCTATTCTTCTTATCACTTTTCATATGTTTGAGAAGATGTTGATGTTGGTGAGGACGTCATTGACTTTACAGAGTTTGCATAAGAGGTTTGGGTTAGAATATGGGTATTTGGCACACCTTGTCGGCGCTATTTTTATTACTTGGTTATGAATATTCTTCTCCCTTCTTTTGATATATCTCTCTATTTTTCTTTTGTCTAGAGTGTTACTCCTTTTGGATCTTTGTTGGATTTTTGTATATTTGTATTCCTTATGTATATGTATAGATACCTTTCCCTATGTATATTATATCTTTCTATTGTCTTTTGTTTTAATGTTTTAGCCATGCATTTTGTATAAGAAAGGCATGGGAGCCAAACTTATAGTAAACATGGAAGTAATATCGACGCATTTGAGCCAGCTTCCACATTTAAATTAAAAATAATTATTCTAAAAATTAAGGTGTTTAAAAAAGCCTTTTGTGAAGTTACTAGACTACTTCCTTGCAACCTCTCCTTACTTTTTAGCCCTACCTTAATCGTAACCATCACCACTTAATCTATCTTTACTGTTCATACTCCATAGTTGCCAATAATCACAAAAACCACCCAACCAAATTTGCAACATCAATTTTAGCCTTGATAAACAACTAACCACCATCACCACTTCTTCTTTCTTAAGTCATCACTACCACCTAGCCACCTTCTTTACAAATCATGCTCTTTGCTTTGCCTAACCCCAACATCTCCTCGTAGCGATCTCGCTGTTGTACACATGCTCCATACCCCCAACCCCATGCAACACCATCCCCTCATGCACCCCTACCATTACAACATGGCTAGCTCATGCAACCCATCCCTTCTAACATAAGTGGCTCATGTTTGGCACTAATTTTGTAGGCTTCACTTGTTAGTTATTTTACATACTTAGTCTTTGTTATATTTTTCAATAATATTATGTTATCAATTGTTTAGTTGCAAATGTTTTGTGTTTGTTTTTTTTTTAGTAAAAGGAGGAGGTTAGTGGAGCCCAATTATTTATATTAGGTTGCTTATATTTTTACATTTTGCTTGAAAAAGGTAACCCATTGATATATGAGATTTATATGTTATTTTGCTAAGTAAAAATGTCATTTATTCCTCATTATTTTTATAACATTTAATCTTTTCTCGAGTTTTTCTCTTTTGGATAGATTTTGCAGGAAAAGATAAAAATGAAGAAATTCAAAGGAGAAATCGATGGAAAGAGAAAAGGCAACAAAGAACACATCAAGAGATATGGAATCAATGGAAGAAAAGACTAAAAATGAAGAATATATATCAAAGGGAAGATTGTGTTGAAATTTCATGATGAAATAATGAAGGAACAAGAAACACGGCCCCCCCGTGTTTCCCCCCCCCCCCCCCCCGTGTTTCCTAAACACGGCCCGTGTTTTTCTCAAATTCTGTAACCGTTCGCGCAACGTTTCCCCGATATATTTCTAAAGTTTGAACATTCGAAAGGGTGGTTCGGGGGAGTTTGAGAATGGGATTCTCTCTTTCTCTCTATACTCTCTAGATACCACATGTAATTTGTAATTCCAATTCTCTTTCTCTCTATTGTATTCAATTGAACAATCAACGCTCCACAATTCAATTCGATAAGTTCTTCTCCATTCCTATTTTAATTGCAAGTTTTGATTTTTGATTGAATGCAAATCAATTCTCTTTGTTGCATTATTATTTTTCTCACGTTTGATGTTTCATTGTTAATTTATTTGTAAGCATTGATGTTAAGTATAGATTATTTCATTTGATTGTGTGTTATTACAATTATGTAGATAGTATAAAATAGGAGGATTTGATGACGGAATTAGGGTTTTGGATTTTGAATTCATGATTCTAGATTAAATTTAATTGAATTGATGGACGAAATTAAATGATCTTGCATCATAGATTAAGAATTTAAACTAATTAGACTGATCACCTATCTAGTTTAGATCTTAATCTACGCTAGGATAACAAAATTAATACATAATTGTTAATTAATGTATCCAGAGTAGCAAAAGATTAATTGTTAATCTTGTCCATTAATTCGTACGATTACATGATCCGAGCTTATGTGATTATGGTCGTAGTTGATTGCTTTCCATTCGTAATGCTGCCATTAATTGAATCTAGTGTTCTTAACCTAGGTTATTAATTGGTTAGATGATAAATTGAGAGATTATTCAATTTATTAGAATTAAGAAAAGGAAAAGAGATGAATTATTTTGAGTTTCTACAGGTCAACATTAAATCATTTAGAATCTTTCGTTTCTCCTTGATTATTTGATATCCTAATTCCATAATCAATACCTTCCTGTCCTTATTAATTAATTAGTGAGTACAATGTTTTATTATTTATCCATTGTTTAGATATTGATGATAGAATTATATGTTATTCCATAACCGGGGTTTTAACATCGATTACAGATTTATTGATTATATACCATTCCTTGTGGGTTCGACTCCTTCTTGCCATATACTACGTATTTGGGAATTAGGATTTATTTATTAAATTTTTTGCGCATACGACAGCGCATCACCCATATGCTTTACAAAAAAGTTAAATATTATATGCTAGCATATTAGGGTTCCAATACATATATTACATTAATCATTATCTTGATATTTTATATTTACTTTCCAAATAATATTAGTATAAAATTATGTTTAATGAAGCATGTTAAAATATGTGTACGAAAAGTATACTATAATAGGTTTAATATTTAGGCATGAGGTAAGCATAGAATATAATAAGTTGAGCACATTTAGCCATATCTTCTTTGCATGATTATTATCATTGTATACCTTAGGAATAGTTTGGTATTTTTAGTGTACCAGGTTTTTTTAATTCCAATATGCATGCCTAAAATATATTATATAATGTTAGGTATGGAAGTATACGGTTTATGATGAATTAGATATTCGTGTTAGGGTTTTAAGAGTTAAATTATATATGGGTACAAAATAGTCATTCACTAGGTCTTATAATTTACCTATATGCTAAAATGTTTAGATTATCATATTTTAGTCTTTCTATGAAAAATTAGTAGATAAAATGAAATTGGAATTTAAAATGGATAATAACATGGTAATTATGGTATTAAGATAATTTTGATCATTTATAAACTAATGCACCTAAAAGTGAATAATTAGACATAGGATGACATTAGTATATTATTAGGTTGAACTCAGCTTTGACTTTTACCTTAGTTTAAACATTGATCATAGAGTTGACTTGAATAATTTAGAATCACAAAAAATGGTTAAGTAAGAAAATTAGAAGTACCTATATATTATATGATATCTTGATTGCCAAAGTAAATACTAATAATTAAAGTGGAGGATCTAGAGATTTGGGACTAGTTTGCTCTCTCAGGTTAGCTATCCAAGAGAAAAGTAGGAGTCATCATTTTTGTTTGGTTTCATTAGTGTGCTCTAATGCCCTGATAAGTCCCTACTCTATTCTTTAGGTGATATACGAGCCTTATTAGGGGTATCTATACTTAAGGATTAGGTAACCTAGGTTGGAGGGTATTTTACTACCACGTGTGTGCCTATATGAATACTATATTTTATTCATCTTTGGGTTGTATGGTTGGGAGAGTACTATGTTACCTTGTGTGTTAATATGATCGATGTACTTTATACGTCTTCAGGTTTTCTCTTGTCTCCTCTCTAGTAAATAAAAATAGATGTTATAGTTGTATGTTTGAAATGATATTGGATTAGTGAGTTGGTAGTTGCCTTTATGTCTTACTTGTGGTCCGTACTTACCTTTATGCCGTACATGTGGTTATGTAATTCTTTATGCCTTACCTATGGAGTCTTGGAATTTATTGGTATGAATATTTAATTTACGAGATATAATGTGAATGTTATGGAAATTGGTTCAGAGTGGGTTGGTGCCTTCCCTTTTGAGAAACACCCTTGGTATACTTTGGTTATTAAGTTTTCATATTATGGTTTTTGTGAAATGGTATGTGGAGAACATGACCTTTTTGATAATAGTTTCTCTGGCATGGTTAACATATTTCATTCCCTAGTGATATCTTCTATATGCTCCATATGACTTTTGTGTGTTTAGATTTATTTAGTGATTTACTCTATAGCATTTTATTAATGGGTTATATTTTATGACCCCTACCTGTTCAATAGGTAACTGTAACTATGTAGGATAATTTGTGAGAAACTTGCTAGCTATAATTTTTGAGAGAGTTAGAACTATATAGTGTTTGATTAGGTATTCTTTGATTCGGATATCCCTAAAATCTTTTTTCCTTTATATTTCTTTCCATTTGACTTTTCTAACCACTATTTAATCTTTTATTATTAGAATAATTATAATCTATAATGTAATATTTATCATCTTCTTATGATTGTTGCTACTAATTTATGTGGAGCAATATTTTAGCTTAAGTACTTTGTATAAGAATGGTAGAGGACATTGAATTATTCTACATTTAGTGGTAACATCATAAGTATTTAATGTTTTAGCATCCATAATTATTGTTTAAATAGTTTGGTTTATATGCTAAAATGAGGGTGTTATGCCAAGGCAATGGTTATAGGAAACTATCCATTTCGGTTAGCCTAACTCTAAATCACAAGTATAAATATTCCCTAGGTAATGATTGGCTATTAACCCATGCCATCATCCTCTACATATTTAAGCTAAGAATTATAACTATCATTATCATCATCTTCTCATTAGAACAAAAGTTGGATAATTACAGTGGCATACGAGGTAGTATTAATACTATAAAGTGCTTACAAAATAGACCTATGCTAGTATTGGTAAACAAATTAACACATAAATCAAGTTGTAATGACAATGCATAGTACATGTAGATAAACTTATCACCTAATTCTATTTAAGCCATCAGTAGTTGACTAGTAGATCCAAAACTCATATTTTCATCCATTTTTCTAATGTAACACCCCTAAAATTTACACATTTTTTTAAAACAATATACTTGTAAATTAAAACTGTAAAATTTTGGAGATGTTACCGCCACACTTAATACCAGACCGGTTCACTCCTACCGTTCCGGTACCAAGTGATAAGGCTAAGAAAAACATTACCAACAACATCATTAATAATCAAAAATTATAAAAATGAGAGTCAGAGCATGCATAAATCTTATATAATTAGAAATACTAACTATTGTTTTTCCAGATAATAACTAAACGACATTAGTAAATTGTTTATGCAATTCAAACATAATAAAAGTAACATGAGTCATAATTTTAAACAAAGGAAAACAGCCACGCCACTCCAGGAACTGATCCAGCCCACACATCACGCATCCCCTCCTGATGTCCCATAGACATTGATAGCATCAAAGTAGGTGTCTCCTACCTATAACAGATCAGATGGGCCTTGTACTTGTGGGAATGAGTAGCACCCATGAAACGGGTAATTAGTACGCTATGTACTGAGTAAGGTAATCGAGTACTAAGGCCGGCATATAACACATCAAATCATGAAGGATAATGATCAACATACAATTACAAACCCACACATATGATATATAGAAGCATATAGTGAAATCCATAGCCTATAATCAACAAGACCACACATAAGGCCCAAAAAGTCCAAATTAATTATTTAATCCTTATTTTATCATAACTCGATACACCATGTCCTTTTTTTCCAATTCCATGCAAGTATAGGAACACCCCACTATTTTAGTCGATGGGCTGGTCACCTGCGGGACAAAGTCCATACCACTATTATTCGTCAATGTATCGGTCACTTGTGGGATAATAGTCCACACCACTATTTCTGACCGATGGATTGGTCTGGTTCCTGTTCACATGGTGTTCCACTGTAAGTAATTAATATCTTTTAAGAGTTATAACAATGTTGGTTTGTGTTTATTGAGGTCGAGTCACCCCACTATTTTTGCCGGTGGGTCGGTCACATATAGGACATCATGTCCTAACCACTATTATAACCGGTGGATCGGTCACACATAGGATAAAACTCTAACCACTATTTCTGACTGGTGGATCGGTCTGGACCCGGCTCGATAATCTTCCACTTTAAAAGATTAGTGATGTGGTTTTTATCAAAGTAATGGAATGGTGGATCGAAATTTGTATTAGAAGTTGTCACCCACGATCTAATGCAAAAAGAATGAAGTGATTTGGTGGATTATAGACGAAGAAATTGATGTTAAAAGATGAAGGTGTTTCCGTAGATTTGAAGGTGTTCAAATGTGTCGTGTGAAGATAGATTTGAGGAAGGATTATTTCCGGATTTTCCTTGCTCAATACAGACCCAAAAGGGAGGATTAGACTTTAGCTCTCTTGCTCAAAGTTTTATCAAAATTATTATTATTCATTCTATTCAATTCTCTCCACAAAGTTGTGCACAACATGGTTTATATAGGAGAAGGAATAAGCTTGGTGGTGACTAGCTTAAACCATCCGAGTTTAGTCCCATAATTCAGCCCATTAATCATGGTTGAATTAAGCCCATATTAACCTTAATCCAAAGCATAATATCATTGGTTAAATGATACAAAGGATTAATATTACAAAGCTATACAATAGACTAAGATACATACATGAAATTATAGTCATACCCTAACTTACATAAAATATACTTAGGGTTAGGGTTTACAACAAGTTTATAAAAATAATGAATATCATCACTCTATCTCTTGTTGTAATGTATCATCCCATGTATGTCATAGTCTTGCATGCCTTGGAATACTTGTACACATCAATGTGTATGAACATTATCATCTTGCAAATATGTAACATACCTACAAGAATAACTTGAATGGTTTTTAATGTCAAGCATATTAGAATTATCAAGAATATTTAACATGATAGGCTCCAATATTACGAAAGCTAAATCATCTTCCTTACCTTGAGGATTAGAATGAATATGACAATCATTATGTTCAATGGATGCTCCTGCATCAATTAGTGTCTTAAATATTTTATTCATAAACATTTGCCCAGGCATGCATGACTAACTCCATGCAACCCTAGCTACCATGCAAACCCTAATTCCATGCAAACCCTAACTCCACGTAAACCCTAGCTCCCATGTAAATCCTAACTCCATGCAACCCTAACTCCATATAAACCACACTTCCATGCAAACCCTAATCCCCATGCAAACCCTAACCCCCATGCAAACCCTAACTCCACGTAAATCACGCTTCCATGCAAACCCTAACCCCCATGTAATCCCATGCAAACCCTAACATTGTACATTTCATGTAAAACCCTAACACCATGCCATTTCATGCAAAACTCTAACACTATACCATTTCATGTAAAACCCAGACACCATACCATTTCATACAAAACCCTAACGCCACATTGTTACACTACCCATCATTATTTTACCACCCTAACATGCATGTCTTAGGGCCACATCATACAATAATAGTAACATAAATATACACATTATTCTCATGCCACATTTTATTCACACCAACATACTTCAACTCTATAATCATGTTGTATCAGTAACAATTATACAATATTCACACGAAATACACTATAATTAATATCACATGACATGCATAGCATAAAATCACATAATGCACATATGGCCTTAGCACCCCTTACCTAAAATGTCACCGGTCTTGGTGCACGCTCCTATTCCACTTGAGGGTTTTGACTGGGTATTATGGGAAAAATACTAGAGTTAGATTCCCTCCCAAAAATGTTATCATTCACTAACTTATCCTAATACTTGGTTTTTAATTAAAATAATATTATACTATAATTAACTATACAAAATGCTACTAACATACTAACATACTAATTATTATTATACTATAATAATAAATTGTAATTTAAATGAATGGCGGTATAAGGGCTTCTACCCTTCACCCAAAATGATATTGGTAAAGATAATAACAATAATAATGATAATAATGATAATATTAATAAAATAAAATATTGTTAATAATAATAATATTAGTATAATAATAATAATAATAATAATAATAACATCAATCTTAAAATCATAAAGTGGGCTTTCGAGCCTGCCCAAATAATAAAGTTAATGTTCAATGAAGATAATAACAATGTTAATAATATATATACTTATAAGAATATATAATTAGTAAATATAATAACCATAATAATATTAATAATAGAAAATAATCCTAATAATTGTAATGAAATGCAAGGGTGTGAGACCTAATTAAAATTTAAGGTCTCGACCCTCATTAAATAATTATAATATTAAATAAATAATTATAATAATATTATTAATAATAGTAGTAAACATGTAATAATTCTAGTAAATAACTAAAATTCAAGAATAATAATTTATCTAACTCAAGAATACTCCCAAACCTGCCAACAAAATTTATCAATTAAGTTATAGCTGATAATAATAATAATAATAATAATAATAATAATAATAATAATAATAATAATAATAATAATAATAATAATAATAATAATAATAATAATAATTAAAATCAAAATAACATTAAAAGTTAGGATAAAAGAAGAATAATTTTCAATAAATCGAAAGTAAGGGTTAAGAAGGTCTAGGGTTTCACCTTGAGTTGGCGGGGATGGGTGGCACTGGTGGTGGTGCACGGTAGTGGCCGGAAAAGTGATCTAAAGGGGGAAAAATGAAGAAAAAGAGGGAAGGGGAAGGAGAAAAAAGAAAGGAAGATTATGGGTCGGTGGAGGAGAATTAGCATGAGTTTTTGGGTGGTTAGAAGGGTAGTAGAAGTGACGGATGTGGTGGTGGACGGTGGTTTAAAGGTTTCGGGGGAAAAATTCTAGCGAGAGGAATATGAAACTTTACACGGTTATGGAGGCCTGTGCGAGAAGAATCAAAGGTGGTGAATCATTTAGTTAATTAGAGTGCATTGCAGGGAAGAGTTTGGGAGGAAGAGGCAGCGGCGAGGTTAGCTCATTGTGGAGAACGGTGCGTCTAAAGCTACGATGGCGCACAGACTTTCACTTAGAGTTTTAGGGGAAAAAATTTCAAAATCAGGCCATATGAGGGGTATTTATAATGGTAGGGGTAGGCTCGAGTTCTGGAGGTTTCCAGGAGATCAAAGCCAGTGAGAAAATGGGGTGGTTATGGCTTTGATCGGTCAGCAAGATTTCAAATCATGCCCGACCTTCACGAGGGAAAATGGGGCGATCGTGGGGGAGAAAAGGGAAGTGGGGTAGCTCGTGCTGAAGTGTGCATCGAGGGGAAGAGAATGGGTAAAAGAAAGGCCGGTCATGACATGTGTGGCCGGCGGTGCCATTTTCGAGGGGTGGAGGTTGCAAGTTCGATAGTGGAGGAGAAAGGAGGAAGAAGGAAGGAGGTGAGTCGGCGGTTGAGGGAAAAAGAAAGAAAAGAAGAAAAGGGGGGAAACTGGGATGGTTCGGCTGTGGTTATAAGGCTTTTAAATGAAACACAGGGTCTCAGGGAGTTAAAGAACAAAACGATGTGTTGGAAGGAGCAGAAAGAATGGAGCGGTGCTGGGCCGCGGGAGAAGGGAGGAAAGGAGGACGGGTTGGGTCGTGCTCGAGGCCCAATCCGAAGGAAAAAAAGAAAAAGGAAAAGAAGAAAAGAAGGAAAAGAAAGAAAAAGGAGGAAACAAAAAGAAAAAGGGAAAAGGAATTTTAAGTGGTTTGGGGTTAAATAAGTTAATTAGAATATGTTGGGTAATTAGAATAAAATATTTAATTAAAAATAATATTAAATTTCCTTTTTAGACTAATTTAGGGTTTTTAAAAAATATTTCTCTTAAATCCCTTTTTAATTAGCAAAAGCCCAAATTTTCCTTTATAAAAATATTTACAAAATATTATTAATTTACCCTAATTAAATCTTTTCTATTCCAAATAAATAAATGAGTTTCCTTATAAATCCTCATTTAATTATATTTCCTAAGATAAATAATTCTAGGGCATTTCATCTAATCCGTTCCAAAACCAAATTGATTTTATTATTTTTAAACATAATTTTAAACAAATTAGAAAATTTGTAGGATATGTATTATATGTCGTCCACCCTTGCTCTCATTATGTTGTGAGAGATGAACTTGTCCATGTCCAATTACCATCAGTTGGTTCCTATCCTATCAATTTTGTGTTATTAAACATATTTTCTTTTTCCTATTATATAAAAGAAATTTTTAATAGGACACCCATCTAGAAATATGAGTGATCATATTATGCATATATTTAGGGTTGAACCTGATCTTGTTCTTGGAATAATAGATGGTGCAATCCCAAGGAAATTTCCATATCGTAGTTATAATATCCTTGGAATTCATCATGATCTTATCCATGAAGTTTTATGTGCTACTGAACTCAACAATATCATTTGTGTGAAGAGCTTCCCATACTAGTAGGGAGAGATGAAAAAATCTAAATATATGATAAATGCTTTTGGAGAGGATGGATAAATAGGGAAACCATCATTTATGACGATGCAACAAAGTGAATGGAAGTTTTGGAATGTTATTTACTATACTAAAGAAAACATAACATGAGGTGCATTGTAAGTGGACCATTAACCTTCCAAATCTAATTACAATCATTGCCTTACCACTAAAGTTATCATAGATAATGTGATTATAAACAATTCCAAGGATAGAAAATCCTAAACTAGTGAAATTCCAACATAGGTTATCTTCTATATCTTGACTAGACCACATTATTTAGGAACCTATTACCCTTGATAAGAGTTCATTTACACGCTTTAGTGATAAATCCTAGAAGATTTAGTTCCTATTAACTCATAAGTTATACCTCTAAGATTCCCATTGTGAAGATGAAGTAGGATGATAATGGAGTCTATTAGGAGCCTAATCCCACACTAGGTATCAAACAAAAAGTTAACTTTGCTTCCACCTACAATAGCCATTTCATCCTTAGGCACATGATAGATTGTATATCACATTAGGATTTCTAGGCTAGAGTTGAGTTTCTAGACCTCCTACTTTTGATGACATCTCTATATTTATCTCTATAAACTCTCACCCACAAAGAAACCTTTTGAGAGTTGAGCCTCCTTGCTAGTCCCATAAGTGGGATTTTATTGTTGATATCCACTCCTCCTAGCCCTATAACCCCTTATCCTTAAAGAGGATAATTTTGGACTAAGCAACACAATGGATTATATCTTTGAACAATGAGCTACACTTGAGGAATCTACTAGTAATTTTATCTATCATATTTGTGATCTTCTTATGCATTATTCCAATGTGCATGAGGAAAACATGATATGATTCTAGGGTACATTTGGCTATAACTAATCTACTGACTAGAGATAGAGAGTCTCTTTTATATTTTGCTATCCTATATTTAAGCTTGATAATTAGGTCACAGAAATTTATGGAGGAATCCCATGGGTGAGATGTTTGGTACCCTAGATTTTTGATAATGTTATACGTTATTGGAATATCAAGTAAATCCACTAGCCTCACATGCTCCTCATTAATGATGTTATAGGAGAACATCACTCTAGATTTGTTGAGGCTGAGAAGCAAGTTAGATTAGAAGACTAAGTATTCAAATATGACTTTGATAGTAATACCATTATTCTCGTCCACCTTAGAGAAAAGAATAATCTCATATGCAAAGAATAGGTAAGAGGGAACCACCTTGTTCTTGTTTATCATAATAGGTGACTAAGCCTTTTGGTAAAATTTTAGAGAAATACACATTAATAAGATGTATAGTGACATGGGATCTCCTTACCTAATTCCCATTGAAGAAAGAATATATTGAGTTGTTGACCCATTATCCACCACTTAGAAAGAGCTCAAAGTTAAGCAAAATATGATCAATTTGATCATCTTATTTGGAATTTCAAACCACATTAGATTTCATCTAACTAAAATTATACTAATTTTTTTAATTGCTTTTAATAGGTTAAGTTTCATTCCTATGAAACTAAAAATACCCAACGTCTTATGCAAAAATAGAGTGAAGAATTTCTCTAGTGATAAGTATGTTGTCGCTAATTATTCTAAATTAGAGGAAAGCTCCTTATAGAGTTATAATGAGCTTTATAAGAATTATTCTAAGTATTTTCACATAAATTTAGATATAATCTTGTAGATTGTGTTTCAAAGACTCACTGCCTAAAGTTTTTAATTCAACCAAGAGTCGCTAACTTAAGAACAAGGGTGATAAAGGTATGATTAATAGCTAGGTTAAAGAAGTCATCGTCCTATGTAAGTATGAAAAAGTTTTAGTTATTTGTCCTTATAGTTCCACATAAATAATGAAAGAAATGAGGTTGAATACCATCTCGCTTAGAATCATAGTTTGCACCAAGATTAAGGATACATTTCTTAATCTCTTCATTGGTCATCAATCTACTAGACTTCTTTTATCATTATTAGAGTAGGAAACCAATAAATTAAGATGAGGATGATCTTGGAGAAAGTGATAAATGGTAGAATAGAGAAGAACATATTAAATTAGTTGAAATATAGAGTGAGAGATTCACTTTACATAGAAAAATATTTGGCCTCCAATAAGAATAAAATGTTAATCTATTCCTCCTTCACTGTATGGATTTTTTTATCTTTGAATATCATTATGATTATTCTAGCTTTATTTGACAAGAGTTTCACTCCATATTAAAATTAATGGAGGATTTTTTATCACTATTAGATAGGGAAGGGTTGATGGCTAGATCCCTTTAAACCACCATCAAGGTAGCTAAAATAATTTTAATTTTTTCAAAAATGTTCCTTAGCTCCTCCTTATACCACTTAATGGTAGCCTTAGGCAGATAACATAGGAACACTAAAGTTTTCCCAATTTCAACTAGATATAATACGTCATTAACAAGTTCCTAAAATGAAATAACCACATTAGCTTCATCTATAACATTTTATGGAAGCATAACCTTAAAATATTGGGTGTTGCCATAATTAGCATAAGGTTGGTCTCCTTACCTTCCTTATGCAAAATTCTAAGGCTAAAAAATTAGGATAAAAAAAATGGAAATAATAGATAATAATATAGATAATGGTTTATCGATAGTACAACCTCTATAAAATAGGCAAAAAAAAATATTGAACAAGTACATAAGAGTTAGAAGGAAAAACTAACACAATAAAATACTGCACCTAAAGATGCGACACAAGTGTACCATAACTCTTAAACCCAAATACCTATTCCTCAAAATAAATCCCATGGATCCTCATCACACTTGTACGCCTTGTTTCATTCAATTGACCTTACATAATCATACACAAATTTAGTATTAGTATAACTTCCTTCCATTGAATAAACCATAATGCCTTTTATGAGATAGCATGCTCACATTGTCCATAAACATACAATAAAGAGAAACATGCTTACATCATAAGCACATGTGATCACAACAACACAGGATAAACATGTTTACATAATTTTCACATAAGAATAATAAGCAACAAAATCCTCAATAATGCCAACAATAGCCAAGCTTCCAACATAACTTGTAAATTACTAAGGTAAATCCTAATCAAATTATTAGGGATATTATTTAGTGGTTCATCTAAACTAATTATAATTAAATCATTCACTTCTTGAGGGGAGTATGATGTCATAATTTTAAGCAATGATTGCTATGGATAATAATAAACCAACAAATCAAACCACTACCATCCTGATATCAAGTTAGAAAGGTCACAAAACATCGAGACGTTTATAATGAACCACTAATTTCTTGGTATCATGTTAAAAATGTGTTATATAATGTTGAAGCATGTTTCAATGTGTTTTAATGAAAATTTGTAAGCATGGTTTTCATATATATGATTCTTTGGTGCTATTATAAGGTAAACCAATCAACTAGCTAGATTAAGCCGATTGACTAGTTCTTAGAGCAGTCGACTGGTTCACCCAACCCATTGACTAGTAAGCCTACATAGACCTTGGTCTTTTTCTCTACTCAAACCCAACAACCTTTTTAAAAGAACCGATCAACTGATCTATGAATAATTGATTTTTTTTTCAAAACTTATCGATCGGTTTGAGAAAAAGAAGGGTTTGGTTGAGTCAAATTGATCAACTAGTTGACCTAGACCAATCGACTAGTTGGTAAAACTGATTGAATGGTTAGGCTAGACTGATCAATTGGTTCAAATGGTTTATGTGATTTGACTCCTTTTTGTTTGGATATGCTTTGAGGCTATACATAGGAATGTTCTATGATTATTAAAGAGATAAAATATAGATTTAATCATGGATTATGACATAAGGAATGGATTGATTAGATAATGATTTATGTTATACTCACTAAGTATTGTAAAGACTAAATGGATATATCACTTACAAAATATGATGGTCTTTGAGAAAAGAGTAATGAAGAATAGGTTTAGATGGAATAAAATAATATGACAGGCATGAGTAATATTAGACAAGGACAAATGGAAACCCCCACATGGTTGGAAAATGGAAAGGATTAATATGGAAGAAATATGTTAATGTCTTGATTGTTCTTTGTATGAGCCTTGTGTGATCAATTAATCTTATGAGTAATGCACTAATCATGTAAAGAGAAAGACAATTGAGTTGTGAGAAAGTCAATTGAGTTGTGTGTGGGTTTGGGTTAGCTACGGGGGTTTACTCTTCCTTTGGGTGTTTATTAGTGCCTTTGAGTTGGATCCTTAGAGGTCCCAGTGACTAACCTACTCTAGACACTTATGATGTAATAGAGAGCATTGATACTAAAGGGTCTAGTTACTAGGTAGTTGGATTTAGCCTAGACTTATTTCCATATTGGTTAGCTTTGGCTTGGACTTATCTTCATTCTTGTGATTGGCTTTGGCCTAGACTTATGCCCATTTTGGTGATTGGATTTAGCCTGAACTTTATGTGCCTTTATTTGGATAGAATTTCAAGGTATGTGGAACCATTGGATGGTGGACAGTCCAATTCTTGATTATAAAATCTGGATGAGTAGTAAATGAATGATAAAACCTAATTAATGAATAAGTGGAATGATAAATAATTGAATATTGATGATGATAATGGTTCAAATGACTAGAAAGGATAAAAGTAGGTTTGTACCCTTGAAATTAGCTTGAATGAACAACTAGTTAATAATTAGAAAGATTGACTTAGTGTTGACCAATTTCAATTTATGGATAAGGAAATTGGGTAATCCAATTAGAGGAACAAGTTGGAATATAAACCCTTGTGGTGGTATAAACTAATCTATTTGGTACGTGTGCGATTACCTATGCGATTATAATATGAAGATAAGCATGATATATTATGCATTGCTTGAATTATGCATTATAGTATATTCTAATGTATTAATACCTTTACATATTTGGAAATAGCATGACACATGTTAAATATGCTATCCATGTTATGATAGAATTTGCATACTTGTGTTCCTGTTGAGGATGCAACTTGGCATACTCAGTATGTAGCATACTGATATGCCAGTTTACTTGGTCACTTGCTCATTCCCATGAGTAGAGGACCATGTGGAGATTTTTAGGGACCGATAGTAGTGGGCCTAACTCAACTTGGGTTCGGGACATGAGAGTGTGGAAATTGGAGGGTTTTGTGTGATTGGTGATGGACCATGGTTTTGAGGGTCACTCTAACACCCACAATTTTTGAAATAGATTTTTTTTGTAAGACAAGGCTAAAGTGATTTGAAAAGGGAAAATTGGAGAATGTAACTAGCACATCAACCATGAGAGAAGTGTGATCATCACCTAACCCATGTCTGATACAAGGAAAAATGAAACAAGGAACAAACGAATGCATGATCATAAAAATAATGTGACACTTACAAGGAAATAAAGACTACCACTATATCATGTATATAATAACTTGATAGTTTACAAATTCAAATTTAGGAATCCAAGCCAAGAGTTTAAATAATCGACAATACAAAAACATCCTAATGCAGTGGGAAAAATACTAATAACCGCTTAGCCTAACTCCTAGGTATAGTCGAAAACCTCCAACCCTAATCAATGGCCTGCTAGTGGCCCACCTCATCACCCTCAGCGTGCTCTAGCTGACACTCGCAACCCTAAAAATCATCATCCTCTCCTTGGATAAAAAACGGAATCATCACACTGACCACACAAGTGTAGTATTAGTATGATGAAGTACTAGCAAATTATACTACCTAAAACATGGAAGGCTCATGTAGCACATTGAGGTCATACAGTATGATGGTTTTCAACTTACTATAAAGGTAACTTACCAGAATAGTGAAAACATATAAATACCTCATCAAAACCTAAGGGTATGCAATTGCACACAAGCATGGTTTTCCAAAATAATCCATATAAGAGTAAAGTACATAATGCCAATATCCATGATGGGACTAGCGTAGGACTGCAACTCCCACCACAGCATCACACTAGAGCCAAGGATTTTTTCTTAGGTATCTTCAACATCTACCAGAGTTGGTCTCCTAGGTGAAACGCTAAATTTTGGATCTAGCTCACTCGAAGTACGTAACCATAGAATCAAAATAATGCCAATATACCATGATGGGATGATCAGAAGATTGTAACTCCCACCACCATATCACACTAGTTCTACGGGACTTTTCTTAGGGATATTCAACATCCACCACACTTGGTCACCTAGGTGAGGGGGCATATGCTCAATTTTGGGTCTACCTCACCCACCACACTAGCGCTAGTACCAAAGGGTATTTCTTAGGGATCTTCAACATCTACCTTGTACATAATAAAGCATAGGCAACAGGTATTTACCCTTAGTTAGGTACAACAGTCACACCCTATTTTTCTTAAGTCTATTTTCAGCTTCTACATTATTTTAAAATAAATTTTTTAGTAGTGAAAAATAGGGGTGTAATAGGTTGGTTTCATAGATTTTCTTAAAGATTATCCACTTTTTAGAATTGTTAAGCTAATATTTTAGGTTGGTTTTAAAGCTTTTTTCTTAAAAACATAATGCTTCTAAAAATAATTGAGTTGATACCTCACTTTTTATCAAAGCATTTTCTTAAAATGTGTCATTTTCAATATGTTTAAGCTTATACCATAGGATGTATCAAAATTACTTTGAAACCTTTTCCCCTTTGATTTTTTTGGTAAGTGTAATTATTTCTAAACTTGGAATGTCTGTGAGTGAGAGTGAGTTGGGAATGTGCCATAAATAACCTTTTGTGATAACTTGTTGTATAAGCCTAAGTACTCGATATATTGAATTTCTCCCTTAATTACTTCTAGTCTTTAAGAATCAATGGTCGTTCATCGCTGCTACGAGTGCATTGAGGCATTCTTGGACATCATTGAAGCCTACAAAAAGGGCCAGATTCAAGCACCACAACCACCACTAGTGCCAATAGCTACACAAGTTTTGGAGGATTGGCTTAGAAGGGTTGGGAATCATCATCAATTGATCTTCAATGGTTAAGATGACTCTGATATCATGGAGAGATGGATCTAAGATATGGAGAAGACCTTTACAACCTATGGTTACCCTAGAGACAGGAGGATTGATGTGGCTGTATACCTACTTGAGAGGAATGGCAGATGTGTGGTGGAGGAGAATCCAATCAAGGTCTTAAGAATATCCCTCTAATCCTCTTCTTGTTTCTCCATCTTTTCTCCTTATCAACCAAATATAACTCTCCCAAACACGCCCTTAAGCACTTGGCCCTTTTGTATTTTCTTGATAAAATCTTGGAGATTCTTGACGATGGGGCACTTTCTTGATGAATCTTGAAGAATATTGAAGAATATTGAAGGAAAGATTGAATCTTGAATGCAATACCACCAACCTATGCCTTTGATACCAAAATTTATGTGTGTGGAAGGATCAATTTCTCAAATTGATGACAATATGCTTCGGTTGTGATGATAATAATTAGAATAAGACTCGGCGATGGTGTATTAGGGTTTAACACATTTGAATAGGATGGAAAGATGATGATGATGATTCAAAAAAAATAGATATGATTTGATGGTGATGGTTTTCTAATGGTGATGGTTCAAATGATTTGTGGAAATTAGTATATGCATTCAGCAATGGTATATTGATGATTCTAAGCTTTGAAGGTTAGGGTTTCAATGAAGGATGAGATCATGGTTTAGGGTTAGGGCTAGGGTTTGATTCAAATAGAAAATATAAAAGTGTTGTTTGGTTCAGATGAAAGGTGGTAGGGTTTCGAATGGTAGTTTAGGGTTTCTAAAGCGTAAACCAAACTAGGGCTTTTCTTAACTTCGACTTAGAGTGGGATTTGGATGATAATGATGGTAGGAAAAATATGTATTAAGGAGAGTACAAAAGATATAAATTAATCTCTAATTCACACAGACGAAGAGCTTAAAATGTTTGAGCTAAATCGTTCACACAGATTCGATTAACTTTAATTCTACTCACACAGAATTCAATTGTGTTCAACTTCAATATTGATCTTCAACTTTAATTTCTCATACTCATGCCTTCTATGGCCGCTTATAGCCATTCTACCATTAGCTAAAAGCATAATTCATAAGATTCCAAGGTAAAAGATATTATGCTACCTTTATGCTAATTTTATGCGACGTTATGTTTTTCCTATTATCCAAATCTATTACTTAATTAATTAGCTAATATTAATATTAGTGCTTGACAAGTCTGAAAAAAACTCCCCATGAATTTTTCAGTCATTCAATGTATGCCATGCATATGTAGCTAGACACTTAGTTGCTTGTTTGGTAGGTTTCTAGCAACGTAACCCTCGGTTGGTCTTCAAATTTGTGGGAGATACTTCGCAAATGAAGAATAGTTAGTTCCATAATTATAAAAGTCAATTCTTAAGTGTTTTCTCCTCCATCACTCCATGCATCATTTCCTTGGATCATTTCCTTGGATCATTTCATTTGGGTGAAATTTCTTGAAAACCATTATCTAGAAAGTAGTAACACAAATGAGAGGCCAAACAATACCATAAAAATATAGGGAAAGCATGATCAAAATATGGGAAATTTTCAATTTATGAGAGATTGAAGCATTGATATGAAAAATATACAAAGGAGAGATGTGGAAGAAGATAAGGCTGAGGTCATCTCCCCCACCTCAATTGTCCCAATCAATCCTTAAGATTAAGCTGAGGAAAATTTTTAGGATAAATGCATCTTGGAAAAGGCTAAGAATCTGTTAGGAATAATTCACCATAGGTTAATAAGGTTCCATTTCATTATAAGAAATATTTCCACAAAATTGAGCTTCAAAAATATGCCCAACTCAACAAATAAGTTGATCGATTTGGCCTATCAGTCAACTATTATACGAACCAGTGGATCAAATTCCCAACTCAATAAATTTATTTTCCAACTTCATTTCAAATAAAAATTTGTCTCAAACCAAATCAAAATCAAACATCAAAAATTGGCATAATTCTCATTCCAACATTTTCCAAAAAGGTAAACTATTACAATACTGCCCCCTTAAAGTGGCTGCATCCCCAAAGCCTATAAATCATCCAATCATATTACTTATTACAACGTAAGACACTCATCAAATTCACATTCAAGAAAAAGCGTTACTAACCCCTTAAAGAGAAGGATTACACTAAGGTAACTAGCTAAGAAAATATCTCTAGGTAATTAGCTCGAATTGCCTCCTTGGCCACCTATGTAGCCTCCTCTATACCATGACATGACCAAAGAACCTTTTTCCATTAGGAAGGTATTTATACACATAAAATTCCCCAAAATCCTAATTTTAATAATTTTAGCTAATTAAGAATTTATTTTGGAAATTAATTAAATAAATTATTTTATTTAAAATAAGAGGGAGAAAATAGGGCCAAATTAATAGGAATTTTATAAATAATTTAATTGCATAAAATTAAAGTGATTTTCTAATTAAAAGGAATTTAGGAAAAAACCTTTCAAAAACCCTAAATTATCCCACAAAGGAAAGTTTATATTATTTTATTTAAATATTATTATTTTTAAATATCCAAATTAATTAAATTAATCCCAACCCACATTTTCCCTTTTTTTTCTTTCTTTTCCTTCCTTTTTCTTTCTTTTTCCTTCTTCTCCTTTTCATTTTCTCTTCTTTTTTCCTTGAATTGGGTTTGGCTTCCCACGGCCCAAATATCTCCTTCTCTTCTTTTTCTCCTACGTCGTGGATCGTCTCCTGAATGCAGCCTTTCATTTTTCTCCCATAAGCCGATTGGTTCTTCTTCTTTTCTTTTTCTTATTTTCTTTCCTGGACTGTCGGTCCACGCACACGCCACCCCTCCTTCTTCTTCTTCCTTCTTCCCTTCTCCATTGACCTACAACTTCCTGAAGCTTCCGCCATCGGCCATGCCCTATTTGACCGGTTGTTTCCTCTCCTCTCTCCTCCCCCTAACTCGCCAGCCACTCTGACCCAACCCACTCCCCTCTCTTCTCGCATGATCCCCCTCTTTTTCCCTCATAAATCACAAGCCACGTTTTGAATTTTGCCAACCAACCATCACCACCGGTGAGCCCTAACTGACTTGCCCTGATTCTCCCATCTTCCATCTTACCTAAGCCCTCCTTTAACTCTATAAATACGCCTACCCAGCCAAGGATCGGGCCTTTCTCTAAAACCTAGAATTTTCCTTCTCGTGCACCACCGCCGCTTTAGACGCTTCTTCTACGATCATTGGCCAACGCCACCGCCCACTCTTTCCACCTAAGCACTCCCTACCCCTCCCCCTAACTAAATACACCACCATTATTCCTTGATTTGCCCTGCATGAGCCACCCCAGCTATGCAAAGTAGCCTCCTAAATCAACCTTTCCTTCCACATCTACCACCCTTCGCACCACCATCCAGCACCACTTCCACAGCAACCACTGCCCCTTTTACCTCCCAAACTGTACTACAGACTCCCCTCTACCTTCCCCTACCTTCCTTTTCCTCTTCCTCCCTCTCCTTCTCTCTTTCTTCCTTTCCTTCCCTTTCGGCCACCACACCTGCCGTCGTGCGCTGCCACCATTAGTTGCGCCGCCACCCTCATTCTACTCCTCTCCATCTAGGAAACAATAAACACCCCAACTCCCACCCCCATTATTCCTCTCCTTTTCCTAGCATTCAACTTTTCCTCTTTTCTTCTCTTTTTCAGGCCACTACCACCACCGGCGGTGCCACCTATCAGCACCAACCCAAGGTGGAACCCTAAACCCTCCCAACCCTTTTACCCTATTCATACAAGCTTTATTTATTTTATTTTATTCTATTTCCATTATTTAAAGTATATTATTATTATTATTATTATTATTATTATTATTATTATTATTATTATTATTATTATTATTATTATTATTATTATTATTATTATTATTATTACTACTACTACTACTACTACTACTACTAATACTACTAATGTTATTATTATTATTGTTATTGAGGGTCAAAGCCCTATTTTGTTTATTTATATTTATTATTATTATTATTATTATTAGTATTATTATTATTATTATTATTATTATTATTATTATTATTATTATTATTATTATTATTGTTGTTGTTGTTGTTGTTGTTGTTGTTGTTGTTATTATGTGTTATTATTATTCTTATTATTATTATCATTATTATCATCATCATCATCACTATTATTATTATTATTATTATTATTATTATTATTATTATTGTTGTTGTTGTTGTTGTTGTTGTTGTTATTATTATTATTGTTATTATTATTATTATTATTGTTGTTGTTGTTATTATTATTATTATTATTATTATTAGTGTTATTATTATTTCAAATTAGGGTCGAAACCCTACATTACTTTATTTTCAATTTATACTATTAATGGTATTATTATCATTATTATTATTATTATTTCGTAATTACTATTATTATTATTATTATTGTTATTATTATTATTATTAGTGTTATCATTATTTCAAAGTAGGGTCGAAACCCTACTTTACTTTATTTTCAATTTATACTATTAATGGTGTTATTATCATTATTATTATTATTATTTTGTAATTACTATTATTACTATTATTATTGTTGTTGTTGTTGTTGTTGTTGTTGTTGTTGTTGTTGTTGTTGTTGTTGTTGTCGTTGTTGTTGTTGTTGTTGTTGTTGTCGTTATTTTTGTTGTTGTTATTATTATTATTATTATTTTTACTATTTTTATTATTAATGTTAATAGTATTATTTTGGTTAAGGGTCAAATCCGTTTTTCCATTATTTATTTCGAACCATACTATTATTATTGTTAGTATTATAAGTATTATTATTATCATTATTATTGTTATTATTGTTATTATTGTTATTGTTATTGTTATTATTATTATTTTTTAGTATCATTATTATTATTAAGGTAAAATCTTCAAATCTTATATTATCATCTTTTACATTATGACTATTATTACTTATACCTTTAGCATAGTTAGTAATTAGTTAGTGTTATTCCTATTATATTATTATTTTATCCAAAACCCTAATCTTAGCATAAAAAAGGAATAATAGTATTTTTAGAAGGAGGGAATCTAATCTTTAGTTTTTTCCTCTTATATGTGAGACCAGTCAAAGCCCTAAGGAGGCGTAGAAGCGTGCTCCAAGACACTGTCGTATTACGTAAGGGTGTAGCTAAGGCCGTATGTATATAATCTATTTTATATGCCTTGTATTCCATGTGCCATGATATATGATGTGCCTTATGAGTATTATTATAACTATGTTATGTATGGTGCGACTTGGAGTTGAGGTACGTTACGTGTTATCTTATGATCTGTGTATCATATATTTGTGTTGTGATTGTGATGTGATATGATGTGACTCGGTAAGACATGCATGCTAGGTTATGTGATATGATGATATGGAGTGAAATGATTTGGAGTTGACCTATATGTTGCATGACCGTGAATGGAAGAATCTAGGATTTTGCATGGAGGAATATAGGGTTTTATATAGCAGAATTTGGGGTTTTGCATGGAGGAATCTAGGGTTTTATATGGCAGAATCTAGGGTTTTGTATACATGGATCTAGAGTTTGCATAGGAGAATCTAAGTACGTAGGGAAGAATTTAGGATTTACATGGGTGAATCTAGACTTTCACATGGGAGTTCTAGGGTTTGCATGAAAGTTTGTATAGGAAGGTTAGGATCTGCATCGGGGTGAAATTTACATGTAGAAAGTTGATTTGGGGTTTGAGGAAGGTGATAGAAGTGTTGTTCGGGTGTTTAAACACTTTTTATGAAAAATAGTATGTGGGACAGTATAAGGGTGCAGAGGAGGCCGAGCTAGGGTTTAGTGTGGTTGCTTAGGGTTTCGTAGTCATATGTATACTTGATGATTAAAGTTTGATGATGAGGGTGGAATCTATGGGTTCTAATGTGTGGGATGTTAAAATGATTTGGGTTGTGTGAAGTGGAGTAGGATGGGCCACTTAAGCCTGAATTAGGGTTTCGGAATAAAACCCTAGAGTGAGACGGTGAGTGGACTTGGAAGTGTAAAGTAGTGGGGCTTGACCCACATACATGGGAAATGGGCTCTAGTGTGAGTTAGGGTAAGGACGAAATAATGTTGGGCCAAGTTAGGGGGAGCATGAGTATTATGATATGAGACGAGTCCTTTTGAAGGATAAGTGTAGAGGGAGTTATTCATGCATATCTAGGGTTAAATTTTGAATAAGATACTTAAGACATTAATCATGTAAAGTGAAAGATTATTGAGTCGGGTCTAAGCTGATCCACCGATTAGGAATAGTGGTTAGGGTGTTCCACCCTATATGTGTCCAATCCACCGTTATAATAGTGGTTAGGTGCTTTATGCCCTGTGTGTTTCTGGCCCACCAGCTATAATAGTGGGGGACCCCAAGCTCAATAAACCAAACCTGAGTTTGCTAAGATACATAAAAGAAACTAATACTTACAGCGAAACTCCATGCGAGCTAGGACCAACCGATCCACCGGTAAGGAATGGTGGTTAGGGTGTTCTACCCTATATGTGACCAATCCACCGGCTATAATAGTGGTTAGGTGCAGGTTGCCCTATATGTTACCGAGCCACCGGCTAAAATAGTGGGGGTTCCCATACTCGCATGATTTTGATAAAGAGCATGATGTGAAATGAGTATCGATATGAGATTAATTAATTAATTAACCTAGAATACAAATGGCCTTAATTTGTTTATTTATCTGAAGTTATTGTATACTATTTTATCATTTTGTTGGAATTATGTGCTTATATGTGTTGGCCTTAGTGTACGGTAACCTTACTTAGTACGTAGCGTACTGATCACCTATTTTATGGGTGCTACTCATTCCCAAGAGCAGAGGGTCCTTTTGACTTTGTGCAGGTGGGTGATGCATATTTTAATGCCATCAATGTTCATGAGGAATCATGTTTGGCTGGGTTTTGAGCATGTTTTGGCTCATGGATCGAGAGTGACGTGGCCGGTTTCCCTCATTTTATTCTTCTATTATTTATGTTATTCGTTATTGTATTGGTTTTCCCAAGTTTAAGTTTAAATGTTTGTAGACTTATTTTCTCTTGAGGAAATCCTAATCTGTACTCTGGTTTATGACTCGTTGTCATGTACTCTGATTTCTATTTTATAGTTATTAAATGCTCATTTAAAGTCTTGATTTGATTTGATTCTTATTTATTATTAATTTTCCTTTTAGCCTTAGCACTTGGTACCAGAACGGTCGAAGTGAACTAGTCTGGTACTAAGTGTGGCGGTAACATCAGCGAAATTCACAAGTTTTAATTTAATAGCTTCTGTTTTTTTTAAATAGTAAATTTTGGGGTATTATAACGCATCTCTCTGGTCTTTGTATCCAGAATGCTCAACGGTTTCTATTCATAAGTTAAAGATTCATTGAGCACTAGTGAATCTAATTGGATAACGTGTAAAGGATCTGCTACATACTTCATTAGCTGAGATATGTGAAAGACATTAAGCATACGCAAAAATTCCATTAGTAAGGCTAAGCGATAAGTAACTTCACCAACACGATCTAAAATTTTTTACGCTCCCATATACCTTGGACTGAGCCTACCCATCCTACCAATTCTCCGGACACCCATGGTGGGAGAGACCTTTAAAGGACTCTATCACCTAGCTAGTAACCATCGGTTTGTCTCCTCGGATCTTTTTGGCTCGTCTGCTATTCTTAGGCTACTCTCATATAGTCCAGAATCAAATGGATGTGACTAGTTGTCTCCTCAATCATTTTGGGTCCCTATAGAAGTGTCCTACTGATTTTATCCAACATAAAGGACTACTGCCTTTTCTCCCGTACAAAGCTCCAAACGGTGCCATCTTCATGCTAGTGTGGTAAATGTTGTTGTAGGAGAACTCAATCAAGTCAATATGATCTTCACAACAACCCCTAAATTCTAGCACGCATGCCCAAAGCATGTATTCCAAAGTATAAATGGTCCTCTCTATTTAACCATTAATAGCTTGGTGGAAAGTAGTACTCATCTTCAGTTGAGTACCAAAAGTGGCTTGCAAATTTTTCTAGAAATGCAACCAAAACTTGGAGCCTCAAACAAACACAATGTCCTTAGGGACTCCATGTAATCTCAACACTTGCTTTCTATAGGCATTGGCTAGCTGCTTTATATTCCATGTCACCTTCATAGGTATAAACACGGCCACCCTAATTATACAATCCACAACATTCTAGATATAATCAAATCCACTAAGTGTCCTCCGAAGACCAACCACAAATTTCATAGATATGTTATCCCACTTCCACTTGAGACCTTCAAGTGGTTGCACTAACCCTATGATTCTCTTATGCATGATCTTATCCTTTTGAAAATATAAACATCGGGCAACAAATTCTTCTAGTTCCTGCTTCATTTGGGGCCACCAATATGCCTTCTTCAAATCCTTATACAGTTTTGCCCCTCTATAGTGGACAAAATAAGCAGTACAATGTCCTTCCTCAAGGACCCTTCTCTTAAACTCAACACACCCCTATGGTACACACCACCTACCATGGTATCTAATACTACCATCCTCATGGAAATGGAATCCTTCAGCTCTACTTTCTGCAATTGTAGCATAGATTATCTCGAGCTTAACATCACCAAGTTGATTTGCTCGAATCTCCTCAAAGATTGAAGGTGTAATGATGAGTGCATTCATTCTTACCTCTAGACTACCAATGTCTATCATTTCTGTAACACCCCCAAATTTCACTCCTGAAAATTTTCGAGTTTAAGAGAATAACGCGGAAGCTAAAACGCCATTTGGAAAATGTTACCGCCACACCTAACACAAGACAAATGTCTACCATCTATCTCATGCTAGATGCAAGGCTAAAACCTGTCCAACAAAATTCAACCAACATCTATGCAATGATGATAAACTTCCACAAGGAGATATCCATATGCAGATGGAAAGTGAACAATTTCACTGAATAAAACCATCGTTGAATAAATCAACGGAAACCTGTAAAATAATCCTGGACTTTAAAACTTAAAAAGATAAAGGATATTAAATCCAAATACATCTCCCACAAAATCACAAACCAACTAAATATAAATCAAATGAATGATTTATACACCAAAATAATACATTTGAGATACAATAAAATCTGAAAAGAGAACCAAGGGGCATCCCAACAGTGGAGCCAACATTATTTGCCAAATCGAATCACCGGATAGCCTGCTCTCAAAATACAAGGAAAACATTCCTTCCACCAATAATACATTTGAAACTAAACCTGCACAAATGGTCTGCTCCCCACCATCAGTGGATCATCACAGGACCCAAACAATCAAGGTAGTATCAGTACGGGTCCGGTACTAAGTAAATCAAGACTACCCTACTCATGGAAAGAAACATAATACATATAAGATACAACAATATTCAGCTTACAGTACTCATGTTCAATTACACATACGATAAATGCACCATTCCACTCATACAATAATTCATACTCGATTATACATGCGATACATACGCCATTCTACTCATATAATAGCTCATGCTTGATTATACACGTGATACATACCATAGAACATGGGGTTACGGACTCATGCTTATAATACATGACTAGACATGACAATACACAAGGTATAAAGCATACAATAAATCATGATCACATGCTAAGAATCACGCACTACCCTAGAAGGTATCATTCTACACACAAGTCCCACATGCGATTTAGGTAATAGATCATTATGATAATTGAATACGAACGTTTGTCATATGGAAACATTATTGTAAGATAGAATCAAGAGGCATGTATAGGAAATAGAACATAAATTCCAAGAGCCAACGAGAATAATTTTATTATTATATTCCTTTATTGTAATCACAACTGTTTAATTATTATTTTCTTGAGGATGGAGACTCAAAGATCGTAACAACTAATCTAGTACTCCAACGGTACTAGCCCTAGCTGGCCCGCCCAGAAACGTAACCAGACCACTAATAAATAGGACACCTAATCACTTAAGTATGCATACCCCCTATAGGGTCGAAATATATTGAGACACCTATAGAGTAGAAGAGAGCCTCTCCGGACCTCGTAAGGCACCCGGGATCACAGAATAAAAAACACCGGAATGGTACCAAGTGAATACCAAACCTAACTCGGATAGCTACCCCGAGTGATACAAGTCCCACTCAAGATCTTTCACTTTAAGTGATTAATATTTTATTCAAGGAGTTAGCCAATTATAAATTAGGCCCACATAACCGCACTTAGCTCACATCCATCAATACAATGAATATCTATTATTATATCAATTTTAAGTGGCATGAAAGCCAAGCGGCATCAAAGCCGATAAATTTCAAGCGGTATTAAAGCCGAACCAATCCAAGCGGCGTTAAAACCGAACCAATCCAAATGGCATTAAAGCCGATCAATTTTGAGGGCATTAAAGCCGAACCAATTTAAATGGCATTAAAGCCGATCGATTCTAGAGGCATTAAAGCCGATCCAATTCATGAGGCATTAAAGCCGAATAACTTTAGGAGCATTAAAGCCGAATGAGCCCATGGCATAAAATACAGCATAAGGTATCATACAACTTCAATCAATATTCAACCCTTCGCACACTTACACACATACAATATTCAAGAGGCAGACGAACATGCGTTTGCATTAAATCTATAACTCATACATACATACAATTACCACACAAGAATACAACATATGCTTGACATGATTAAATAATCAATAAGCATACTCATCACCTTCCACTTCAAGCAGACATACATCGAGAATCCGTCGTAAGTAAAGGTAAGTAATGACTTACCTAAGTCCGAAGCTAGCTAAGCAAATTGAGAAAGAGAGAGCTATCAAAAGCTCGACAATCCACGAGAAAGTTTTCCTAGATTACCGATGGAAATCGAAACTAGGTTAGAAACTATCTTATCAATCAATAATTCAATTATAATAAAATCAACACAAATGGACACAAACAACCTTTCTTGAAAAACGTGCACAAAACCTATGACTTGCGATCGTAGCTCGATTAAGATTTAAAATCAAATATCAACCAAATCGGATTAACACTTATCACTTGGGACATTTCAAATTGATTTGGCAAGTCAGGGAAAGAATAATAGATTATCAGCTATTTTATCAAAAATGACCTATTCATTAGGTTTTACAACTAAAGAGGCAAACCAACTATTTTTAGGGAACTAAATCTAACCCGGTAAGATAAAAAATATAATTCAAATGATTTAAAGTCAAATCCGAAAATCGATTAGGTAAAAGAAGTATAGCATAATTAATTATATAAAACCATCTCCAAAAATTAGGGTTTTTAATGCCCACACTACAAACCAACCAATCCACTTTTATTATCTTAAATAAAGAGGTTAAGAGTATAATTAAACTAATTTTAAATAAATCTAGATAATCAATTTCAACAAGAATAATCTTATGAATCACCAATTTAAGATAATCAGTTTCTGAAATTAAGGTTTCAAAGCCCAAGACATAAATTCGAATATTTCATATCAATTAATTACAATCGAAGGTATTAGAATGCATACAGGATTATTTCAACTATTTCTATAAATTTAATTTTAGATAAATAACTATACAAATGATCAATTTCATAATTTCATTTGAAATCTAAGGTTTTAGGCCCGAAAATGTAATTCGGTTAATATCTATAAATTTAATTAAATTGAATGTTTTGAGATACGATTTGACATACTTTATAACATATCGTATAATTAATCACTCAAAACCAATAAAAGAAATACCCAATTTAGCATAATTAAAGTTTTTGTGCCCGGAATGCAAATCCGATCAATTCTTGCTAAATATATAAATTGACGATTCAAAAATTTAATTAAATGTATTCTAATATAAATTGTATAATCAATTGAATAAAACAACCCGATTACACAATCCAATTTAAACCCGCAAGAGTTTTGACCTAAAAATCTAATTCCAATCAATTTCACACAATTTTCCCAAATCAACGCTTCCGATATGAAATTAAATACATTTCAAATGATATTGTAAAATCAATTGAGTGAAATGACTCAATTATGTGACCCAATTTCATCACACACGGATTTTGACATAGAAGGTTAATTCCGATTAATTCGGCATAAATTTCTCAAATTGAAAGTTCCAACATGAAATTAGATACATTCCACAGCATATTGTAAAATCAATTTACCCAAAGTAACTAAATCGGATGAATCCGAAAAATTCGGACATAACCCGGCTAAAAATTCAATTTTCACAAATCAACGAAATACACTACAATTAACCACTCTAAATCAATCATACAACATATATATACATAATCAAACAATCAATTTAGCTTTTCATAACCTAATTCATATTCAATTAATTAATTCCAATGTTAGGGTTTTCAGACTTTATACCAAACAAGAGTTAGCAAATCGGGACAAGAGAAGGCGGGAGAAGCTTCGCCGGAGGTCGAATAGTGCTCGCCGGTGGTCGGGAGACGTCAACGATGACCGGACAGCTGCGGCGTGGCCTGCATGGTTGTTGCTGCCATGCTCTGCTACTGCTGGTTGCTGCTACTGCAGCGGCTACTCGTGTCTGC
Source organism: Tamarix austromongolica (assembly GCA_039764185.1). NCBI lineage: Eukaryota > Viridiplantae > Streptophyta > Magnoliopsida > Caryophyllales > Tamaricaceae > Tamarix > Tamarix austromongolica. The sequence continues at coordinate 31,503,413 of CM077813.1, read as the reverse complement.
TGTTACGGCATTTGCGGCGGTTCGGAGTGGCGGTCGATGGCTGGAGGTTAGCCAGCGTGGAGGAGCAGGGAAGAGATGGAGATGAGGGCTGCGCTTTAGGGCTGCAGAACAAGGACTGGTTAGGAAAGGGGAAAGAGAAGAGAAGAGAAGAGAAAGAAAAGAAGAGAGAAAGGAAAAGGAAGAGGGTCAGGGTCGGGGGACGGTTTTAGAATTTCTTTTTCTTTTTTTTGCAAATACACACATATAAATAAATACTAACATCTAAAAATATTTTTGGAAAAATTTATCTAAAATTTATTTAATGAAAAATCATTTTGTAAGGTTCCGAAGACTTAAAATCGATATAAAAGCTATATACAGAATTTTAGAAGTATTTTCGGAAGAATTTACCAATTAACCTAAAAATTTATATCATTTATGGAAATACATTATAAGACCACGAAATAATATTTAAAAGCATATAAGTAAATATTTAAATTAAATTCTAATAAACCAAGAATAATTTAAATCATTTCCGAAATTGATCTTCCGCAACCAAAAAAGTAAAACGGAAAGAAATTAATTTTGGAAAGAAATCCATAAATAAGCTTCGTAAATCTCTTTTAATTTAAAACTTTCCGAAGATCTTAATGACTTCAGAAACAAATAAATTCAATGTCGAAAATATGTTCCACTGATAAAATTATTAAAATAAATTTGACTATTTTAAATGGAAATTTTATAATTTAAATAATATATATATCGTTAACGAAATATAACTCCAAAACAAAGTCGTAATCACACGACGAAGTTATAATCGAAAGCGAGTCTAAAATATTAAAAATTAAAATACGAGAAAGAATGGAAATACATATTTTTAGCCGAAAATCGAAATCATATGAATATAATAAAATCATGGTCGTGAACAAATTTATCTAAAATCATCAGCAACGACAACGATTAATTAAATTCAATTATGAAGTCAAAATCATCGATAAATCCATAAAATGAATCGAAATTAAAATAACTAAATGTTTATATCAAATTATGCTAATAAAATAATTAACCTTAGTAAAATTGAATTTTAAAATACGGGGTATTACAATTTCAATCTCCAATATCTTTATTTCTCAACATAGATAATATTGATAACATGATCGTGACCAAGGAATGTTAGGTATTTTGGTTAAGTGCATCTACTACCACAATGGCATTACCCTCATGATAAGTTAACTCCAAGTTATAATCCTTAACTAACTCCAACTATCAATGTTGTCTTTGGCTGAAATCCCACTAGATGAAGATGTACTTGAGGCTGTTATGGTCAGTGTAGAACTTGCATTGAACTCCATAGAGATAATGCCTCCAGATCGTAAGAGTAAACACTACTGCAGCAAGTTTTAAGTTATGTGTTGGGTGGTTTTGTTCATGATGCTTCATTTTTCTAGAAGTATACACCACTACTCTTCCATGTTGTATCAACACACAACCCAAACCATGCTTGGAACCATCATTGTACAACTCAAAACCATTAGACCAGCTCGACAACATGAGCACTGGGGTGGTAGTCAAACACCTCTTCAACTTCTCAAAGGCTTCACTGCACTTCTCATCTCACTTGAAATGCGTATCCTTCTTCAATAGGAGAGTCACTGATTGTGCTATCTTGGAGAAGTCTTCCATAAACCAATGGTAGTGACTAAATAATCCTAGAAAGTTGTACACCTCCTTGATAGAAGTAGGCGCTAAAAGTAAACGTTGGCCATACATAAATGACTTGAATCTTGGTAGGATCCATTGCCACTCTCTTCTTCAAGATTACATGTCCAAGGAAGTCCACCTAGTCTATCCAGAACTCACACTTTGAGAATTTTACGCATATTTGGTGTGATCTTAACAATGCCAAAGGCTTCCTTAAGTGCTTCTCATGCATCTCTCGATTTCTAGGGAAGATGAGGATGTCGTCGATGAACACTATGACAAATTAGTCCAAGAATAGACAAAAAATCTGGTTCATAAGGGACATGAAAGCTGCTAGTGCATTAGTAAGTCCTAAAGGCATTACCTTGAAATGATAATGGCCATGCCTCATCCGAAAAGTAGCCTTAAGGATATCTTATTCTGCTATCCTTAGTTGATGGTAGCCTTACCGAAGATCAATCTTGGAGAAAACCTTGGCTGCCTTGATTTGATCAAATAAGTTATCAATCTTTAGCAACAAATAGTGATTATTGATTGTCATCTGGTTTAAATCTCGGTAGTCGATGCAAAACCTCAAGCTTCCACACTTCTTCCTTATGAATAGAACTCACGCTCCCTAAAGTGATATGCTTGGTCGGATGTAACCCTTATCTAAAAGATCCTCAAATTTAGCCTTCAATATGGACACTTAGATACTTGATTTGTCCCTAGAAACACATATATGGTGAACTCAACTTCACATGGAATATGTTAGGATACTCAAGGACCACTACTATATGCTCTTATGGCATCTCAAATGCTTCAGTGTCTTTGACACTACATAGGTAAAGCAGACACTCTTTACGAACAAGATGGCTCATCAAGATTGCCTACATGATCTTTATAGAGGAATTAGGTTCACATATTCGATATGAAACCCTAAGAGCCTTTGGTCCTCTCAAAATAATGTGTTTTTTGTGCAAAATCAATCAACTCTCTATACTTTCCCAACACATCCATCCCAAAGATCATATCAAAATTATGCAACTTGAGTACTATAAGGTATATCTTAAATTCCATTCCCCTAACTGCCAAATTCAATCCTCTATAGCCCCTAGCACATGTAATCCTATCTCTAGAAGGTATCATAGCTGAAGTGGAAATACTAGCGAAAGAGATAAGGAATCTCTAGCTATAAATATGGATGATATGAATGGCATACAAGTCACCACACTAACCTGAAGTTCTCCCTTTGCCTAGCTCATCACATTTAGGTATCCTTATGAAGAAAATCCTATGGCACTATCTGATCCTTTCCTTTGTTAAAAGGGGTGAAGCCTTAGACCTCTAGGATAACTAGCCAAACTAGTAGCATTAGCTGGCGACGATGGAACTCTCTGAGTTTGTTATTATGGCTATTGAATAGATCTGGCACTCTGAGTTCTAGATTAGCTCCTCTAGATGTTTCCACCCCTAAATCAGCATTCTTAGACTCTATGCGCAACCATGGCACATCACCTTGTTACCTCTAGTCTACCCCCGGGGGATATGTTTTGCATCGCTGGTAATGGTAGTGCCTCTCCTCGGCATGACCCCTAGATAGACCTCCAACTCAGGGTACTAACCCAATGCACTTACCACATCTAAATGGCAAGCTTCCTCCTAACAAGGCCTTCATTTAGTCATAAGGATGTTGGTGACCTTCAAACTTTATCTTACTACCTTATTGAGAACTTTAGGCCTGAATGACTTGGGATGCTTCCAAATCCTGATCATACATCCCTAGCATGTTCATTGAAGTAACTCCTACTAAGAGCTCCTAATATCTACTCCCTAGAGCAATCTTAAAGTGGTGGACCTACATCACTCCTTTGGGATCTACTTCTGAGGTGAACTAGACCAAGCTCCTAAATCGATTGTAGTACTCCTCAATGCATATGCCCCCTTTTTGAAGAGCTATGAACTCATCAAGGAGGCTAAGGAGCTACAGAAACAAGTGCAAGAGTTGTTAAGCAGAGGTTATATTTGAGAGAGTATGAGTTCATGTGGTGTTCTAGCTTTGTTGGTGCCTAAGAAGGATGGTACATGGAGGATGTGTATTGATTCAAGGGCAACCAACAACATCACAATCAAGTACACATTTTCGATGCCAAGATTGGAATACATGTTATATGAGTTACATGGTGCAAAGGTGTTCTCAAAGATTGATCTTAGAAGCGGTTATCATCAAAGGAGGATAAGGGAAGGGGACGAGTGGAAGACAACTTTCAAGACTATATACGGGTTGTATGAGTGGGTTGTGATGCTATTTGGGCAATTTAATGTACCAAGTTCCTTCATTAGGTTAATGATGGAGATACTTAGACCATTCCTTAGATTCGTTTTTGTTGTTTATCTTGATGATATCTTGGTATATAGCAAAAGTGAGTTAGAGCACTTACAACACTTAAAGAGGATATTTGATAAGCTTATAGAGGTGAAGCTCTATGATAAGATGGAGAAGTGTAATTTCATGATGGATAGGGTGATTTTTCTTGGTTATATTATGAGTGGATATGGTATTCGAGTTGATTTGTCAAAGGTGGAAGCAATACAATCGTGGCCTATTCCTACTAATGTCCACAAAGTTTGAAGTTTCCATGGTTGGGCCTCATTCTATAGGAGGCTAATCAAAGAATTCTCTACCATTGTAGCACCTATCACACAACTAATGAATAAAGGAGAGTTCCATTGGAATGATCAAGCAACAAAGGCTTTTGAAGAATTGAAGATAAAGCTCTCAAATGCACCAGTATTATCTTTACCTTATTTCAATAAATTATTTATGTAACATGTGATGTGAGTTGTGTAAGCATTGGGGGTGTGATTTCACAAGAGAGGAAGTTGATTGATTTATTTATTGAGAATTTGAATGGTAGAAGACTAAACTATTCAACCTATGATAAAGAGTTCTATGCTATTGTGTGTTGTCTAGAGACATGAAGTTATTACTTGAGACCTAAGCCTTTTGTACTTCATTCGGATCATGAGAGCCTGAATTATTTGCATGGTCAAAAGAATGTGAGTCCAAGACATGTTAAGTGGTTAAGATTTGTGTAGACATTTATGTTCTCTAAAAGACATGTGGATGGCAAAGAAATTGTCGTGGTGGATGTATTATCGAGGAGGACCATGGTACTTACCATGATGGATGCAAAGCTTTTAGGGTGAGATGTTGGAGAGTTAATATTCCATGGATGATGATTTTTCTATGATCTTTGAAGATTGCAAGAAATAATGAAGATATGGAGATTATGTTATTCAAGATGGGTTCTTATTCAATCAAAACAAATTGTGTGTACCAAAGACTTCAGTTCGAGACTTATTAATCAAAGAGGTGCATGAAGGAGGAATTTTAATACACTTTGGAGTTCACAAGACTTTAGAGTTGCTTCAAGAACATTTCTATGGGCCGAGAATGTAAAAGGGAGTACAAGCCATGGTTTCTAGGTGTGCTACATGTCAAATGAGCAAGAGTTTCTTTCACAAAGGGTTATATATACCTTTACCTATGCTTACTAAACCATGGGAAGGTTTTAGTATGGATTTTATTTTAGGATTGCCTAGGACACAATGAGGCAAGGATTTTATTATGGTTGTAGTGGATTGATTTTACAAGATGGCACATCTTATTCTATGTCACAATATCAATGAGGCTACCTATGTTGTGGATTTATATTTCAAAGAGATCGTGAGGTTGCATGGAATTTCAAGAAGTATTGTTTCAGATAGAGATGTGAAGTTCCTAAGTTATTTTTGGAAGATGTTATGACACATGCTAGGAATGAAGCTTTTGTTCAGCACATCACATCATCCTCAAATAGATGGATAAACCAAAGTTACTAATAGAAATTTGGGTACTTTCATAAAGGTAATGGTGAGTAAGAGTGCTAAGGATTGGGATATCAAGTTAGCACATGCGAAGTTTTCTTAGAATCAAAGCCTTTCTACTACAACAAGATCTATTCCGTTTCGGATAATATATGGTATTAATCCATATATTTCAATTGATATGTTGCCATTGAAGAAGGGTGAAGTGAATAATTATGATGGAAAAGAGAGATTGGAGTTCTTTCAAAAACTTTATGAACAAATCAAGCAAAATATTGAGAAGGAAAATGAAGTGTGCAAGACAAGAGCAAACAAGCATAGGAGCCAAGATGCTTTTCAAATGGGAGATTTAGTATGGTTACACTTGAGGAAGGATTACTTTCCTAATCTAAGGAAACACAAGCTTATGCAAAGGGTGGATGGTCCTGTCAAAGTACATCAAAAGTTTGGAGAAAGTGCTTATGAGCTCGATTTGCCAGATTTATATAGTGGGGTATCAAAGGCATTCAACGTGGGAGACAGTAATCCTTATTATGGCGATGAAAATTTCAGGACAATTTCAAATCAGAAAGGGGAGAAGGTTGTAGGATTAGAAACTCAATAATTGGCTTTCATAATTATGGAACGAATTATTCTTCATTTGCAAAATATCTCCCACAAATTTGATGACCAACGGATGGTCACTTTGCTAGAAATGCATTAAACAAGCAATTAAGTGTATGTGCTTGTGCATGGCATACATGTAATGCGTGACCACATGCATAGGAAGTTTATTTTCAGAATTATTGAGCACTAATATTAATATTTTTTAATTAAATAATTAAGTAGTAGAGTTAGATAATAAGTAAAGCATAAAGTAGCATATAGTTAGCATAAAGGTAGCATAATATCTTTTAGCTTGGAATCTTTTGGATTATACTTTTAGCTAATGGAATAATGGATATAAGAAGCCATAGAAGGAACAAATATGATACATTGAAGTTGAATATCAATATTGTAGTTGAATTCAAGTGAATTCTGTGTGAGTTCAATTCAAGTTAATCGAATCTGTGTGAACAATTTAGCTTGAAAGTAATAATCACTTTATCTGTGTGAATTAGAGATTAATTCATATCTTTTACTTGCCTTAATCCATATTTTTTCAGCCTTAATTAGCATAAAAATCTCACTCTAAGTCAAAGTTAAGATCCCTAATTTAGTTTACTCATTAGAAACCCTAAAGTACCATTCGAAACCCTACCACTTTTCATCCAAACCAAACAACACTTTATCTTTTCTATTCGAATCAAACCCTAACCCTAACCCTAAACCACGATATCATCCTTCATCTGATCTCTAACCTTCAAATATTAGCATCATCAATATACCATTGTCAAATGCATATACTAATTTCCACAAATCATTTAAACTAACACTAGTAGAAAACCATCACCATCGAATCATATCTATTTTGTTTGAATCATCACCACCATCATTCCATCCTATTCAAATGTGTTAAACCCTAATACACCGTCACCGGGTCTTATTCCAATTATTATCATCACAACCGAAGCATATTTTCATCAATTTGATAAATCCATCCTCCCACACACATCATGGAGTGAAGAGAATAATCAATTATAGAAGGCCTTAAGTGAAGAAAATAAACCTCGCATGTCTTTGGAGAAGTAAAGAGGGTCAAAGAGCTGAAAAGATGAGTAAAGAAAGCAAGAGGAAGAAGAATTAGGTGTTGCATGGACAGTCTATGTAACCTTGCATAGTTATGCAACTCTAAATGTCATAAATGTTGATAGAAAGAAAGTTGCATGGACAGGCAATGCAGCCTTGCACAACCATGCAACTATCGAACAATGCTCCACATGAAATTTCCTCTCATGACCCCAGGACACCCTTACAAACCCGTTTATTTCCACTCTTCCTAGAGTTGATAAGATGCATGGTTAGTTGGTGCAGCCTTGTACGATCGTGCACCCAACGCTTAATAGCACAATGAATTTTTTTCTCTTGTGATCTCCTACTCTTTTCTACATCGATATAGAGGGAGTATAAAAGAGAGGTTAACAACATTAAATTGTGTTCTTCAATCAAGATTGTGAAGGATGTATCTCAACTTTGCAGATCATTAATTTTATATTCAATTTACAATTTTATCTTTTCAATCTCTTTCATATGATTTATTATTTCTACAATATGCATTTCAATTACATTTATTATCTACATTTCATTCAAGCCATGAGTGAGTAATTCTCTTTTCTAGGATTGAATTAGGCTATACTCGGTATGAATATAATGAGTTAAATTATATGTTGTACATATGGTTCATATCGGCTATTTTATATGTTAGAAATTATTTATATAGTTTGGGTTTGATTAAATTTGATTATATATATATAGTCGTTGATTATAACTAAAAGGTTGAATTCAATATCAGAATAATAATATACAAACAAGAATCCAATTGATCACAAGAGTAGACAATTTATTCTTATGGACTATTTTATTGGTGATTGTAATGGATTTAATCTAATTTATTAGTCATGAAAGTATTTAATGGACTAAATTAGGTACATTCCTAGACCCCAAAATAGGCTAGTGAATTATAATTAACCAATATTTCACAATAATCTTGAACTATACTACGATATATTAATAATTCATTTTTGAATATCAAAAACAAGATCGAAGTTCAATACTAGGTTTGCATCTACAGTTTCAACATCTATAATTTATTAGCCAATTTATTATTTACCTCCATTTTCCCTTTTATAACAATTTGGATAGCTAAAGTAGTGAAATTTGGTAATTAATTGTGAAGTCCCTATGGATACGACCATGACATGCTACAATGCAACCATGTGCTTGTGAACTAGCGACCATCAATCTCAAGCACAATTCTGATCTATAGGAAACGTCCTTCCATTATGATCTTCCATTACCTCTCTTGTGAATTGCAATTTTAGATTAATTGACCATCTTTCTCCAGAAATACCATTTGAGCTCTAGAAGATAGGTTAGCATATCTTGAACAAAATTCACCTGTTTAACTCGAATTCAAACAGTATGAACTAGGGTATTTGAGTTTTCCTAACCCCTTTGTAATTATTCTCGATTTTTTGGCTATAATTAGCCCTAATCACCCCTTCTATTCACCTTTCTTTTAGCCATAATAAATCTATAACTCTCTGTATTCACCTTTCTCTAGTCTACACTTCAAGCCTTGTATTCAAATTTCTTTCACTCTTCTAATCCTTTCTCTAGCCCCTTCTTGTTTTAATTATTAAGCAAGGAAGAGTTAGGTTTGGGAAAATGATTGAGTGGTTCAATTGAGTACTTGAATTTTTTCCTTTGAGCTATGGTATGTTCATTCTTTCTTTCTATTTAAAATTCAATTTTGTTAATGTTACATACGCATTTTTGAGTTAAAATTTGTTCTTTCTATTTAATATCACATCCTTAGGAATAATCAAATGAAATGGACCATAGGGTTATCTTAAGTGGCTTGAATTCCAAATATATTGTTCTGCACAATCTTATATTCTCATCCATAATTCCTACGTTCGATTATAAATATGATTATCCATAATTTCCTACACTTAGTGTGAAGCATGAATTTTCATGAATTATATCTATCATTAACCATGATATTACTTGCCTTTATATACATGTATAGAATATCATGTTAGTAAAACGAGTGAGTTGTAATATGGCATTATTTATGTATGTTAGTATATGCTAGCATGACTTTTTTCCCTGTCATAACCTTGTGTTCATCATGAACATCAATTTTCTAATAACTTGGCTTACTGAGTATACAAATTTTAACACTCCAAAATTTAACACTATTTTTTTTTGTTTACCAACATTTTAAGAACAATAAAATTGGATGTCACTTTTATACTCTACATAAGTTTGGCTTTCTATACCATCCCTATATCGAGTATAATGAAAATTAGTTACAACTTTAAACAATATAAACTAAGACTGAGAGATATTCATAAACTTAGATAAAATTAGTCAACTCTGAGATTTATAGCTAAAATACACAAAAGGGATTCATCTGAAATGTAGAGTCCCAAAATGTATCTAGAACAAAAGTAACAACTAATAACATGATACTATGCCTAACCCACATAAATAATAATCACTCCACCACTAGTAGTTCATCATAATTAGCAAAGACATGAAGATTTTCATTAGTGACTTGCACAAAATGATAGAATTATACACAATTACATGCTTTAAATAATGATTCATGCCAACCTTCTTGACTTTCTAAATTAGACTTAACCAATAGTATACACAATCTCCTACTTTCGCATTTTTCTCATGTTTTCATCATACAATACAATGTAGTTAGGGGTACTAAGAGTAGGTTTGTTAGGAAACAAAGCTTATGTATTGAGAGATTATCACATCATGGCTACTTCATAGTGTGAAGGGATAAATATTTTGGTAGAGTTTTGCTAAGGAAAATGGAGGAAGAACGACTAATGAAGGGTAGAAGGACTGAGGCAAGGGAGAGGGAGTCAAGGGGAAAGTTTTATGTATTGTAAAAATGGAGAGGTGGGGTATTTATAGGAGGAATGTGGGTGAGGTGTGAGACGGGGTAATGGATTAATGGTGCAAGGTCAGGACAGTTGGTTTGGAAATTTCACAAGAGCTAGAGAGGAAAAAAGACAAAGTATATATAATATCCCATTTGTAGAAACCCTAATTATAAAAAAACTATATGTGTAAATTGTTATAAAAAATATTTTAGTATTTTCTATGTTAAATATTAAGCATATTATTATGGCGTATTATATATATAAATTTAATTAGGTTAAAATTTGGATAGAACATGGGTTATTAGTTTCAACTATAGTTGGGACCCTAATCCATATCTATTTTACCAAGGAATCATAATTCTCATAACCAACATATTTTTTCAATAGTTTAGCTTTCCCAAATAGCACCCTTATCTTATTGAGGTTTATTTTGTCTTCTAATACCCTTCTTCCTTGGCATATATGTCTCCCTCACACCATATTTCCCTACATGCTTACCTCCACCTCATGTTTTCCTCCTACATGTGTTTTCTCGTGCATTCTTGCTGGCCTCTCATACTCCATAGTCCATATAGGCATCCCTATTCATCATTATTTTGATATTTTGATCAAAATGAAAGAAATTTTCTTTAGTCCATAAACTTCTTCCTCTTCTCCTTCTCCCTTCTCCCTATCTGTGATTCTCATTAGAAGTAGAATAATGCACCATAATCGACCATCACAGCAACACCTTACCACAAACAACCACCAAGCACCCTTGTGTTCGAAGCTTTTCCTAGCCACCTAGCAACTATCAACAATCCCCATTTCATGGATGAATTAGTCCATGATTTAAGGTGAACAAGGCTGCACAAATTTGGCCTAACATGCAAGTTTTGGTTAGCTACACATGTATTTTCCTTAGGTTATCTATTCAATTCCCTATGGGCATTATCTAGTAGCCATGTACCGACTGGATAAATGATTAAAGTTGTTAATTATATCTAGTCTTTTTCTTGATGCCTAGAAGATTGAAAAATGTGGCTAAATGTCTAGATGGGTTTCGTATAAGAGGCTCTAAGTCCAAGCCCCAATTTAGGGAGATATGCTCCTATATAGTTTCCGAACAAGAGCTAAAGTTTGCATCTTTAGTATGTAGTCTTGTGAGAACTTATACCTACTTTAGCTTTGTGTAAAGACTCCCAAGTCAGGCCTTCAAATTAGGGAGTTGTGCTTCCCTTTCCTTTCTTGTAATTTTTGAACAACACTAGCCTATGAATAATGTTAGCAGCTGGTCATTCCCTTGTAGTTAAGTTAGAAGTTAACAAGTTAAGTTATATTAGAACTATATAGTTAGCTTATGCAATTAAGTCAACCCTTAGGGGGTAGGAAGGTCATTTTGTAATTGAGGAACCTAACACATCCTATAAATGTGTTAGTTCCTACCCAAGACCTGTAGACTACTTTGGAATTAAATCGTAAATGTTGAAATTCATACAACTCAAAGCTTAGTGCATAGATTTATTTTATCTCCTAAAAATCTTATATAATTTATGTAAGGTTTTGAAAGCTTGATTGGTTCATGTAAGTTCTTAGTTTCAATAATTTCCTATTCAATATTCCTTTATCCCCATTCTTGATTTTCTCTTTTTTTGGAGATCAACCCAATCTCCATCATCAACTCTTAGCAAGACCCAATTTGTTTAGAATTATGCATCACCATATAGTAACGCGAATAATATATAGGAGCGGAAAGGATTAGTGGAGTCCATGGGAAGAGGTTCTATTATTTGAATGGGCTTATAGCTCTAAGAGTTATGGCAAATTAGTGTTGTATCTATAAGTGTTATGTCTTCTAGTATTTATTTTTCCTTTTGACTCTTATGCCCCATTTTATATTTTAATTTTAATTTTTGTATGGAGAATATTTATCCATAAATTTATCTATATTATTTTCCTATAGCTCTACTAAGGTACAAGGGTAGGTGAAGGAACAATATAGGAAAGGAATAAAGAAAGGAACTATGCATGAGTAGGTTGCATGGCTCAAAGTGGAAGGGGGAATAAGCAAGTGGATCGCGATAGGGGAGAAAAAAGAAGAAAAAGAAAAGAAAAGGAACTTATTGCTATGATTAGGATTAGGCTTAAGTTTGAAATTTTTGAATTAGGGTAAGTTAGTTTATTAATCATTTGGGGTTAGGGTTAGATAAAATATTAATGAGCATGAATTAGGATTACGATTATATTTAGATTTAGAGTTAAGGAATTAGGGTAAAATAAAAATATTGATTTCCCAAGATTAGTATTAGATTAAGATATTAAAAACTCATGAGTAGGGTTAGGTTAAAATTTAGAGAGTTACACAAGTATCGATGTGCCCATTTAATCAGGGACCTACTCAATCCCACTATTAGAGGACCTTTTATAAGTTAGTGAGGATTGTTAGTTGGTGGTCATATGCTTATTGAGGGATGAGGCATTAAAAGTGAGACATTTTAGCATTGTATTTCTCTTTTCATGATCTTTTAGATATAGATATTTTGTTTTAGTTACTTTTATATAACTTCCTCTGATACTTTCCCATGTTGTTTTGACTCTAATATGACCTTGGTATGTAAGATGTAATTCCTTTACCTCTACATTATCAATTTGGTGTACTCTATTCCTTTATTTAAATATTTGGATACTCAGTTTTGTGTCTATTATGGCATGATCAATGGGAAAGTTATCTTATCCTAAATAAGATGATAACATCCCATTTTATAGAAGTTTTTCAAAAAAAAAATTTCTTCTACAAATGTTTTAAAAATAAATTATTTTTATACCGAAAAATATGGATTTGATATATCAATATGAGAGCTTTTTTAGTTTTGAAACATGAAAAGTTTTAACAATTTTGAACTATTTTCTTATTATTGGATTTATAAGTTGAATTGTTTTCAAACCTAGAGTTTTATGTGAGCAAGAGGAGGTTAGGATAAATTTGCTAATTCCTTATTCACTGTGTGTTGATTGCTATGTGAGATTTAGTGCTCAATTATCCTCTTAATTCTAATTAACCTTAATCTTTAGGAGACTAATGGCTACTAAACATTGATTTGAGCATTTATAGGATTTCATAGAGACCATTGTCATATAAGTGGTTGGTTAAATTTATGCCCCACAACCACCATTATTGCTGTCAAGGCTAACACCCTCTCTAGAGGATTGGCTCAAGAGAGTTGGACATCACCATTCTCCAAACTCTAAGGGCCCAAAGGACCCTAACTTCATGAAGAGGTACAGTAGGGATACAAAGAATACCTTCAACACATGTGGCTATCCAACATAATAGACAATTGATGTGGGAGTGTACTATTTTAGGGTCTAAGAAGACACATACTAAATGACTATCTAGCATAGATTTAACACCCCAAATTATACTATAGAAAAATTTTATTTTACCGTAGAAGCATATAATCAAAATACCAAGTGCTACTATCGTAATCAATGTAATTCTAGTTTATCATACCATCCTCACATTAATCACAAGGCTAAAACCATAAAAGTGTGAACTAACATAACTATAAAACAAGACAAGTTTGGAGGTTTACTTCAAGTATTGTGACAAATAAAAGAAAAAAGGATACCATGGATCTAAGAGTCCAAAAAGATATTCAGGTAAACCATCATTTAGATAACATAACTCTTCACCCAAACTCCTATTACATAAATAATCACTCTACCCCATAAAACACATTATTGGAAAAATCATCCATCTAGACCTTAGTGACCTGCAAAAAGCATTAGGTTCCTCTACTCATAGGAATGAACAACAACTATGGAAAGGATAATCAATATGCTACGTACTAAGTAAGGTAACAAAACTATCAGGTCAAGGATATAGTTAAATACATATATTCACAGGACATAATAAATATAAATGAAAAAAACCTAAAATATCACAAGGTAAGTACTAATTTAGGCCTCTTATTAGATATGACCATTTTCATTCTTTTTTTTTTCATTGAGTTTAGGGACCCTAATATTAATCAATAGATGGAAAGGTCTGAAACACCTCTAAGAGACAACAAACCTCAACTATAATTATTATCTAGTGGAATGGACCCAAAACCTCTTAGCATGAAACACTATTAAGCCACTATTATTAAACTGGTGGAACGGTTTGAAGTACCTTTTTGGGATAACACACATGAGTCACTATTATTATCAAATGAAATAGAAAAAACACCTCTGCTTGACTCACGTACTCCTCCACTTTTAATCATTAATATTTTATCCATTAGGTTAATTACTTGTAATCTTAATATCTTTAATTTTTATTTCAAGGCCCCATTACTCTAATCTAGTGGAATGGACTAATGCACCTCTTAGGGACAACACACCTGAGCCACTATTATATTTCAGTACTCATGTGATCTTTCAATTTAAATGATTAATTTATTATTCAATATTGATGTAAAACAAGTAAATAACATCACAAGGATTTTAAGTCATTCTATAGGGTTAAGACCCTTATATTCCCAAAAAAAATCTAATTTCAAATTTTTATCATAACTCTTCTTCTATTACTCTTTTATTCACCAAAAATAGTAGCTTTTCTCCAAATATCATTATTGTAAATACAATCTAATTTCAAGGCCTAACTCTAAGGTCTTACAAATGAGATAGTAATCCTATCTCAAAAGTTACTATTTTAGGGGCTTATAAACCCTAATTTCACAAATCTATCATAAAGTTTCCTGTAGGGATCCAACAATCACTTGATTGAATATAACTTCCAAAAATAGTAATATGAAAAAAAATTAGATTTTATGGTCTAACTCTACCATTTCACACATGTGATAATAGTCTTCTCATTTTTGGGTTACCATTCCCAAATTAGGCCATTCACAAACTCTCTAAACACTTTATATAATTTCCTTAGCATATATTAAATGATATAACACATTAGAATACCATAATTCCCATATTAAACCCATGTAGACCAAAATACCTTTATTGATGACATATGCCTTATTTCATTTAGATCTTTCATATATTGGTAACATTATTTCAAAATTAGCCAATTTTCTCCATATGCCTTATTATAATCATTTCACACTCATGAATTTATAAACTGATATAACAATTGTATACCACATCGAGGGTTTTTCCACAAAGAATAACAATATTGTATAATCTCCACTTACTTATTTTCTATCATATAATATCATCCTCGTGTCATAGAATTAACAATCATTAATTTAATCACATGATAACCATAACATAATATTACACCAAAAAATGTATAACACATAGCAACCAAAAATCATAAACTACGAAAAATATCCTTACAAAAATTACTATAGTCTCTAAGCACGCAAATCAAATTCTGCATTTTCCAGAACCTTGGAAAAATCACCTAATAAATAATAATAATAATAATAATAATAATAATAATAATAATAATAATAATAATAATAATAATAATAATAATAATAATAAACCATTAAATTTATACCACATAATTAACAAAATGTTAAGGAATAGGAAGACAAAGAGAATGGAGGAAAACTAACCAACTTTGTGCAACCAAAAAGGGACAAATGGGTGTTTGTGTAGAGGAGAGAATGGAGTGACGACACAAGTTGTCATTTATAGGGGGTGAGAAATGTAAAGGAATGCCAAAATAAGGGGATGACACTAGTGTAAATGGCCAAAGGTGGAGGGTGTAGGCTGCGATGAAAGATGTAGAATGGTAAGGGTTGTGTTTTGTTGTTGTGGTTGTTGCCAAGGAAAGGAAAGGAAAGAGGGGGATGCCAAGTGTTTGGCCAAAAGGTATGGTGATGCACTAGTGGAAATGGCCATTTTTTGGGTGGTAGGAACTAAAAAAGTGACCAAAAGGGGTGAGGGTGCTTTAGTGAGGGTTGTAGGGGGTGAATTTTTTGGTTTTTATACCAGCAACAAAGAGGAGGGAAGGGTCAGGAGTAAGGTTGTGGTCATCGTGGTTTTTGACTGAAAATTTGGAGGGAAGGAGATGGTTGGAGAGCATTAAATGTGATTTGTATACACTTACATTCACATAGGGATAGAGGGGTGATCGGCCAAAAATTTAACCCCAACTCACAATTGTAGGGACTTGGGGTTGATAGGTTGATGGGATAGGGAGTGGCTTACCAAATGATACGGAGGTGATGGGGTGATGTGGAGGAGGTATGCATTATCTAGGAACATTTTTTCATGTAGGAAGAAGGGGGAAAAGGAAAAAGTGAAGGGTCGGCCAAAGGGATAAAAAGGAAAAAGAAGAGAAAAGAGGAAAAGAAAGGAGGAGATAATATGTTTGGTTTATAGGTTGGAATTTTTTTAATATATTTTATGTTAGGATATTAGGATAGTTTAATTATCGATCAATCGGTATTAGGCCAAAAATTTTGGGTTAGAGAGGTAGGATAAGGTTGAAATATTAATTTCTTGATATTAGGATTAGTTTACTAAGTAAATCACTCGAAACTAGGTTAAGCTAAATTTTAGGGTATTACATCACTAGCCTCTTATAAGAGGCTTCGTCCTCGATGTCAAAAGTCAAGGGTGGGGAAGAAGAAAAAAGAATAGAAGGAAAGTGATCTCAGTTAGTAACTCTACAAGATACTACTATATACTACCACCTTAAAAGAGAGAGAAACCAAAACCTAACTCGCCTAAGCCTCCTTCTTAGTCTCCTAGGTCACCTCCTCTACTATATGATGCCTCCAAATAATCTTAACAAGTGGAATTGAGATCATCTAGGTCTGTCAAATCTTGGGGTTGAGAACCCATAAAGGCCTCTCCTTAGTGGACCAAAAGTTGTCAAGCTCAACCTCATCTGGCGTGATAACGTGGGATGGATCTATGATTTAGTTCCTTAGCTAGAAGATGTGGAAGACATTATCAACTCAAACCAGTTCTAGTGGAAGTGTTAGGTTTTATGAAAACTCGATTACCCTATCAAGAACTTTGTAAGGACAAACATACTTGATTCTCAACTTAACCTTCCTACTAAATCACTACACACCTTTTATCGGTGAGACCCTCAACAAAACTCTATCCCCCATATCAAATATACCACTACAGCGCCTTTAATCTGCATAGCTCTTCTAGAAATTCTAAGATAATCTCCTCCTATTATGGATCTATAAATGCAACTCAGTTATTTACTTAATCATATTTTGTTCTTGTACAATAGTCGCGCTGACGAGGTTCTCTAGCACTTATGTCCATACAATGTCTTATAGGGTGCCATCCCTATGCTATATTAATAACTATTGTTCTAAAAGAGCTCAACCAAGTGTAGATACTCGTCCCGACATCCTTAGAAATATAAAACACAAGCTCATAAAATATCCTTGAGTGTATGAATAGTCCTATCAATATGTTTGTCCATAGAGTTGTAGAAGGCGGTACTCATCCTTAATCCCTTGCCTATAGCCTTCTAGAAATTCCCCCTATAGTGCAAAAAGAATCATAAATCCCAATACGAGAATATGTCTGTAGGTGTACCATGCATACTCATGTCGAACAAAATATGACCATAGGCTAGCTGATCCATACTCTAAATAAATTTTATTAGCAAAAACATTCCTAATTTAGTCAACCTATCGATAATCACCCTAATCATGTTGCAACCATTGTGATTCCTTAATAGCCCACTCATGAAATCCATAAATTTGGATTCCCACTTCCATCCCAGAACATTTAAGGGATTAATTATCCCAACAATTATTTTGTTCTAGATCTTGACCTTTTGGTAGGTTAGACATCTCGACACAAGCTTCGCAACATATTACTTCATGCAATACCACTAGTAGAACCTCTTGAGGTCCATATATAGTTTATCCCCTCTTTCATGGATGGAATACAAAGTATAGTGGCCCTCTTCTTATGTCATATGCTTCGGATATGTCTAACTCTAAGGTATACACCAACAACCTCTATATCAAAGAATACTTTAAGAGTTAGGCTAACTAGTTATTAATATTATTACCATTTTGTTGGGATGTCTAATTAATTAAACTCTTGGCTTGGGTTCCTATATTTGATTTTGTAAAACTATCAAGTTCATTCCATCTAAGATATGGTTCTAGTCTTTATTACCTTGTATTGTCACATTATTATCATGATCATGCATTCATTTGTTCCTTGATCTATTTTGCCTTATATTAGACATAGGTTAGGTGATGATCACACCTCTCTCATGAAATCCCCCAGTTTTGTTTTTCAATCTCTTTTGCATTATCTTAAAATGAAATTTATTGGTTCAAAAAATTAGGGGTGTTATAGCATTAGTGAGCACAAAATGCATCACCACAAACTCATAATGCTTGTACCATGTCCTAAAGGTCATCTTCATGATGTCTTCCTTAGCGATGTGTAAATGAAGGTATCTTAAACTCAAGTCAATCTTTGAGAAAATGGAAGCACTATTAAGCTGATCTAATAATTCATTTATCTTCGGAAGAAGATAGCACGCCTTCATCATCAACTAGTTCAAACCCCGATAATCTATACACAACGATGTGTAACTAAAGGTATCTTGAACTTAAGTTGATCTTTGAGAAAATCATAGCACTATGAAGTTGATCTAATAAGTCATTGATCCTCAGAAGAAGATAATGCTTCTTCACCATAAACTAGTTTAGACCTTGATAATCTATGCACAACGAAGGCTTCCATCCTTCTTCTTTATGAATGAAATAGGCTTCCCATAGGGGTGAATGTATGTGTGCTCCACTAACTCCTATATCTGAGTCTTGAGCTCCCTCAACTCTACTTGTTCCATCTGGTAAGGCACCATCAAAACTAGATTGGCCCCTACTGGTAGCATGCTTTAGATCTCCCTTGGAAACCCATCAAGAAACTCCCCTATAACCAAAATATCCTATAAAGCTGACACATCCTTGTTTAGGTCCTTAACTCTACATAAATACATAGTGTAACTCCTCTGTACCAATGAATATATTGTATGGGAAAAGATAAACCAACTCAAAGACTCAGGCTTGCATCTTCTATAAGACACCCTAACACCCGAAGGTCTCCGAAATAGAATTAGCTCACTCCTGTGGCTACCTTATACCTCCCCAAAATATCCATCCCGAGGATAAAGTAAAAGTATTGAAGGTCTATCTTGATGAAGACTATTAGGAACTTTACCTTACATATATCTAAGGCCTTATCTGAGTAGAGCCTAGTACAGTCTAAACTATCCCTAGATGGAAACATCACATAGATAGATATAATAGAACATAGAGACAATGCATCTCTATCAATAAACATAGAAGATAGAAACGGCAGAGATTCTCTCAAATCAAACAATACATAAACTACTAATGAAAGGATGGAAAACATAACAGAGACCACATCCATATGTCAATCAACCTCTACTTTGATGATGAAGTTGAAGTGTTCGCCTAATTTTTCTCCCTTATGTGGAAATGGTTGAGGCCCCTACTTTCTACCCTTGGTCTCCCTAAGTTTACCACCTACTGGGGTTGGTGCCATCTTCTCCTACTAGTGTGTCTTGTAGGACCATTGTTTCTATACCTATTGATGATGTGTTAAGGGTCCCTACTATTAGAACTAACCCTATTGATGTTGGCACTCAAATGACCAATGACCTAGCAAACCACATACTCTCAACTAAAAAAGGGTCCCCTATCAATCTCACCCTAGATGATCCCAAAAACAAAAATGACACATGAAGTGCCTTAGCTGACCTGAAAATATATTTTGATTGCCCGTATAACCCTGGTGTCAAAACTATCTTCCCTAAGGCTGGCTCTGACTCCGCTATTGAACTGCTGGAGTTTTACCACCATGGAGCTTCATTCTTCTTGCAGAACCCTATGTCTCCAACTCCCTCTTAAGAAGCTGGATGCTTGCACCTAAACAAGTCAGCGGAAACACATGCTCACTTGTGTAATATAGCTAAGTCCTAAAAAGCCATGACACCCATCGTCCTTTGGATGCTAAAGTGAAGCCCTTGCTCAAGTTGGTAGACCACTATTGACTCACTAGCAACTACCGCTGGTGCAAACATCAATAACTGGGTGCATTGAACATGTTACTGCCTCATAGTCATGCTTCCCTATGTCAGCTATATCAGTTCCTTTAGCTTATCCTTCTTAAAACCCCTTGGGTAAAATATAGTAGGAATTGCCACCTTAAAGTCCTCCCAAGACATCAGCGATCCTCCTAGCACATGATGACCTATCCACAAGTTGTCAGTGACTCCTAGTATGAAGAAAGCTACAATGCTCACCTTTTGAGTAGATGGATAGTCAAATCCCTCATATGTCCAATCCATGTCACAAATCCATCCTTATAGGATGACTAGGTCCTCATCACTAGTGTAGGTTAGGGGGTGATGTCCCATAACCCTCTAAATCTAGTCTCCTCTGGTACCCTAGTGAGGGAAATGTGAGGGTGGTGGTGGTGATTAAGGCTGAGGCAGTGATGGATGTTAGAAGAACTAGATGAATGCCTTGAAAGTCTCCTTTAAACCACCAATGAGACTATTAAGGGCTATGCATATTTAGCTACAAAACATGAATCACATTAGGGAAATATTCTTATCTAATTAGCATATAATACACACAATCACATTTTAAGGTCACCTAGGCTAGCCATTCTCGATTCCTCACAAGTTAAGCTGGTATTTCAAAGAATCCAGTTTTCACAAAATATGAAATAGATGGAAGAAATATGATGAAGGATCATTTGAAAACCAAAATTTGAAAATAAAACATAGTAATAAAAACCAAAGCTTTTATACCATCTTGTAACACCATAAATTTTACTACTAAAAAATTTCGGTTTACAGTGGAAGCTTATAATCAAAATACTTAGTGTTATGGCCATAATTGATGTAAGTCTAGCTTACCATAACATTATCACAAGGATAAAACCATTAAAATATGAACCAATATAATTATAAAAAAAATATAAGATTTATAAATATAAAGAGAATTTTTTCAAAAAATAAAGTTTGAAAAATGTGCTCAGCTCGACAATCTAGTTGATCGGTTTGGGCCTACTAGTTGAGTTCTACAAACCACTCGATTAGTTTAGTAGAGAAAACTTATTTTGCTGAAACAAGGAACTAGTCTATTGGTTCGCTTGAAAAACTCATTAAACTTCATTTTCCAATCCTATTTCAAATCAAAATTTGCCTCAAACCAAATCATAACATTAAATCAAAATCAAAGGTCCAAAAATTCGCACAATTCTCATTCAACCATTCTACAAAAATGTGGGGTATTACAAGTGTTATCACTTGGAAATATCCAATTGGTTATTTGTGGAGTTAATATGTGATTTGTGATCTCAGTTGATAATTAATAAATATGGAATAAGTTTTTGTTTGACCATTTTTCTCCGACTTTCATGGTAGCTGACTAGGATTTAGTGGGTGGATCACCCTATTGTTTATATTTTTCACTCAATGCCTATTTTCTTCTTTATCGGATTGCAGTCGATAAGGGGTATGCATATATCTTTAAGGTATAGGATTATAGTGTGGCAAACCGACATGGTATCGTCTGATTCAGGTGGGCGAGATATCCCATTTTGTTTATTTTGGATATTAAATTCGAAGTTAGTCTCCAACTCATAATTATGTTTAAGAAACTCCTCTCATATTCTATTTTACATGTCTTGCATTTTTTTTGACATAAAGATGATATAGTAAGTTAGATTTATATCAATTATGACAATAACACCCAACTATTTTTGGTATTATCCTTCTGCTAAAAATATTTTTTTTTCAGTAGTAAATTGAGAGTATTATAGTAAATATCAAAAGATGTACATCTAAATAAAAGTGTTGTAAATATTCTCTTTATATATTGTGTATGTATACGTTATTAATGCATATTATATTAAATTATATGTTTAGTACTTCTATAGTTTTCAATAGTTGTAAGAGATTTTTTTTATTATGGTTGTAACATCTCAATTCTTTTTATCTTTTACCATCTTTAATTTTTTTTTAAACTCTCTTTCATAATTGATGTAATAACTATAGATACTATATATTTGAGATATGGTAAACTATAAATAAATTAGAACTTATATGTATGAATAAATAAAAGCTTGTCTTTTTTTCCTCTAATTTATTTTATTATCCATATTTGAATTTTTAATATTATAAAAAAAATATTTTTAGGAGAACTCCAACTTAAATGGACTTTTCGGTCATCGATGAGGAGTTCCGAGAATAACAATTTGGTTTTACCGTCTGAACAAACTAGGGGCACTTTCAATAGGAGAGTGGACTTTACCATTCCCGGGAAAAGTTCCCTCAAATTCAAATATTCGTCAAAGGTGCCATAAACACCGTAGGTCCGTCATCTGTGAAATATTCGAACAGGCAAATGGGAGTTTCGATTCCAAACCTCGGCCGTCCATCTCCACCTCCGATTCCTAGCTACTTTTTGTTTTTGCATTATTCCGATCATCCTTCTCATCAGATTTCTCTTCTCTCCTTCCCAACCAACCTTTTTTTTCTTTCTGCCGATCTCTCAACTTTCTCTTCATTGCTTTCCCAAGCCAAGAATCTCTCTGTTCCTCTTTCTCTCTCTCTCATACCATCATACGCACACAATTCTTTTTCTCACGATGCCAACTTTGTTCTTCTCTGTCCACTCAACTGTGGCCATTTATTTACAAACCATCCCTTTCCCTCCATTCTCCCTTTCTTCTTTCTCCCTCTGTCTCTCTCTCTATCATTACTCGTCCTTTCGCTCCGCTCTTCTCCATTGCTTCTTCTTGGAAACCATCCACCCGAAGAAATCTATACATAGCAAGAGTTGACCATCATGGGTTCTTCTTCGGGCGTCAATCACCTTTCTCAGCCTTGCATCTATGGTAATTATGACATGCCACTTCTCTCTCTTTTTTTTTTGGTGTGTGTGTGTGTGTTTCTCCGTCCTGTGTTCTGGGATGTAGTCCATTTATTTAACAAAATATATTAATGTTTTTTTCTTGATTATGCCCTTCTTGCGTTGTACTTTTCTGGGCAGTCAAAGAACTTGTTAATTCGAGATGATCATGATATTTTTACCCTTTTTGTTTTTTGGTTAAATGAATTCCATGTTTCTTCCAGTATGATAGAATTTGTATGAGGACACTGTTTTTGAGCTTGGTAATTATGATGATATTAAAGCAGGTTCTTCTTACACGGAGAGGAAGTCCCGCTTTATGAAATGGTTGAGTAAGATTTTTAAAGGTGGGTCTAATCATCGATCGGCGGGTGAAGATGATCAGCAATTTCTTGGAGACGAAAACATCGTTCTGCGCGCGCCATCTAGATCCATGGTAATGTTCTCCGTTGCCCTTCCCTTTCGTACTTTCATTCAGGTAGCATGATATTGGTTATAGGTTCATTCCACCAGTAAAAGTTCCATATCATACTCTTCCGTTGATAATCGACCAGGGATGACAATGAGTCGGATTTGAATCGAGTTATATTAGATTTAGATTTGTATCTGTTTACGTTACTTAGATTTAGACTTAATCTAAATTTACCGAATCTTAAAAGTTCAGAATTAAATTTAAATTTATCTGATCTAGTAGATAAATGGCTCTCACTATTTATATTTATATAAATATATTTATATTTTATATAGTTTAATATGCGTTTTTTGTTAAAAAAAGTTCTTCGAGTGAAAAAATAAGTATTTTAAAATAGTTATGTTAACTTTTCAAATGATGTTTTAATAGTTTTATAATACAATATTATATATATTACTTATAAAGTAAGTATATAAAAATAAAATTAAAAAAATAAATAATGAGTTCAAATAAGATTACGATAATAATAACAAACATAATATTAGTATGAATTATATATGTACACACATATATGTATACTACATGAGTTTATGTCGGGTCTAGATTTGAAAATACTTGACCTACACCCATTTAAGTATATGTAGACACAAACGTAATCCAAATTTATTGGCTTTAAAAATTATAGATTTAAATCCATTAAAAATAAGAAAGACTTAAGGAGACTAAGGTTATCATGGGGTGGCAATCGTGTGATACTTGTGCATAAGGTAGTTTGATGTCATAGTTTGACGTCAGGTGTTGTTTTGGATGTCAATGAAAGGCTGCTAATTGGATTTGTGGGGAAGTAATCCAAGTCTGAATTAACTATTGAATTAATAAAATTTATGTGGGTTTTTTTTTTTTGTGGATTAAATTCTGACTACTCACTATCAATCTATTGGGTTAATCCACTCTCTTTCTCTCTCGTAACAAGGGTTCTCTCACCTGAAATGCCCCGAGTGTAGCTTCATGCTGAAGCTGAATGGAATTTTCTTTTCCATGTCACTTATCTGTTGCTAAATTTGGGTTGTGTGGATCAATATATTATATTAATAGCTAGATCGTGTTGCTGAAGTCAGATCAGATAGCATAAATTATTCATGTAGTTTATTGGGCTGATTTAGGAAGATTTTCATGCCTCCTGTACAGCTTTTAGAATTGTTTAAAATGGCTTTTGACATTGGGAATATTTTTTGCTAGAAAGAGAAACGAATAACCGAAACGGTAAAGGAAAAGGCAGAAAGGAAAAGAATCAAAAGGATGAAATAATAGAAAAATGAAGGGCAAGTTGTAATCGTAATTTTTATTAGCATAATCACTTTTCCTTTTATCATGTTCTAGCATCTCCATTGTTCCTCCTTTTGTCCCTGCTCTCTCATGCCAAACTAACCACCACCAAATGCCCCCATATAAAAATGACGAATGAAACACTATGGGCATCTGTGCTTTGAATTGTTACGAAATCATAGGATAACGTGGATCTTATTTTATTTTATTTTTCCTTTTTCTAATTTTTTTTTTCATTCCTTGTTTGTTGGATATAACATTACTGTAGTCCATGGCGGAATTCAGTTTGATCTACAGCTGTGCTGTTTTTTCTTTTCTTTTTTTCTTCTTGCTCTTTTTGGACCAAATCACGATAATAGCGGTGTCTTACAATTAAATACCAATACGGATACGCAATATTAGGTGATAATCATTGAATTTTAGATCATATGATATGCAAAATTGGTAATACGTGATAGATTTATAATTTTATATATTTATCGATAATATATTTATTATTAACCGATATTTATGGATATTTTACCATTATTTATCTATATATGCTAATATTTAACTATATTTGTTAATATATATTAAGAAAAAAAATCACATCACGACAACCATAGTATATAAAATATCATTTGTAATATTTCGATACCACACACCACGACTACAATCGTAATTTTATTGTGATCGCAATTTTATTGCTCGAGTGGTATATTGTTATTAGAGATTTGTTAATGGTCTTAAGTGGTATATTGCTTTTTCTATTTTGGCTTTAAGACTAAGAAAGCTGGAACATAAGCGTCCTAAGTTTAGTATCCCACTGCTCGTTTGAAAATAGTCACTCTTTTTTTTTTGATTGTTTGGTGAAGGGAACCATCTTAGACAGAAACAAAAGAAAATAAATAAGAGAACAAACAGAGACTAAAGACCAACATGGTCACTTCCTAACGAACCAATTATAAGAAGGCCTGGACATTGTGGACCATTTCCTCAGCTTTGTATGGAAAATCTTTCTTTTGAACCTTGATCCAGAACCCAATTTTAGATTGGATGACCATAATCATCCACCTTACACAGATGTTTTGATTATCAAAAACTATTTTGTTCCTGAACTCCCATATAGTTCCCACTATTGCATAAAAAGCTGCTCTCCATATTTCACCCTTCAATCCTTTTATTCTTTCTCCCAGCCAAGCATTAGCGTTGTCCCAGACCGACCTTGGCATTACCCATGTACAGCCAAGCCACTCACATATCTCATACCATATCTTCCCCGCCACGTTGCAATGTAGAAAAACATGATCAACTGATTCCTGCTCCGAATTACAAAACGGGCACCCTGACTCCCTAATATCCATAAGTTCAAGTCTGTCCAACTTATCTCTTATGTTGAGTCTATTTTGGACCGCAAACCACGAGATCAGTTCAATCCTTGGTGGTGCTATACCACTCCAAATCAAGCTAGGTGACCTATTGCTCAAGCTTTCCCTATGAGTTCTCTGATAAGCGGCAGAGCAGAATGAGCTCACAGAATAACCCCTTGTAGCGTCAAAATCCCACCTAATCATATCCTTCTTCTCAGAGCTCAAACCAACTTGCTTTATCATACTCTCCAATAGATCCACCTAATTCTCCTCCCACAAAAACAACCTCATCCTCCACGTCAAGTGCCAACTCCACTGAGCTCCACCCCACTCCCCCATTTCAGCTACCTTTCCTCCTTGTTCGCCGGATATCAAAAACAATCTCGGAAACAGATTCCTTAACAGTCCCTACCCTGTCCAGTTATCATGCGAAAACCTAACACTTATTATGTTACCAATCACGATCTTAAACCCTAAGTTAAGAACAGGATCCGCGCGCCCAGCCTTCACAATTTCTGCCCACGGTGACCACCCATGATTACTACCCTACATCTCTAACTGCCCGAAATGATCCCCCGGGTAAATCGACGAGATAATCCTCTTCCACGACATGCCATCAACTGTATAAAACCTCCACCACCATTTGAATAACAAAGCATTATTCCTCATGGCAAGATCCCCCATACCCAGACCACCTAGTGCTTTAGGTAGTTGAATGATGCTCCGTCTTACTAAAGGTAAGCTCTTTCTATTTCCATTACTGCTGCAAAAAAAGTTCCTTTGGATGCTAATGATTTCCTTCACTACCCCTTTTGGAATTCTGAAGATGCTCATGTAGTACATCGGAAGACTGTTCAAGACGCTTTTGATCAAAACTAACCTCCCTACCTTTGAAAGAACTTTCGCTTTCCACCACGCCAATCTCTGCTTAATCTTTTCCATCACAGGCTTCCACATTTGGATCTTCTGCGTATTTGCTCCCAACGGCAACCCCATGTAACACTACCACGGAAAGGGGTTTTAATAACGGTTATTTTATAGTTTTAATAACGGTTTTTAACCGTTATTGAATCGCCCGTTATTAAATCTTTAATAACGGTTCATAACCGTCATGAAAAATACACAAAAACCCGCAAATATGTGCGTAAACTTCATATTTAATAACGGTTTTTATAAGAACCGTTATTAAAACTCCACTTTTTTTTTGCAGTTTTGTTCCTGCCCACATACACAGTTACCAAATCTGCAATGTAAAACAACATCAATTCATACCAAATCTGCAATCACACCATAATTTCAATCAATCTATAATTGGTATGCATGTCTCAATACACCAACTATACTTAGCAATAAAATTAGTGGGTATACCACAACTTGGTAGCTGTACACCCCAAAGTAAAGAGTTCACAGATCTAGGCTGGTAGACAAAATACAAACCTAAAAATGCATGTAGAATATATAGATCGCTACCGAATGAATGAGTGCACGTGCTTGGCCTCTAACTTCATCAATTTCATCAACATTATATTGCTGGCCTCGTGCATGGTCATCGGTGAAAAACTACAACACCCATGTTTCAATTAATATACAGTTAGCCATTAGGTATGTCATGATTCATTAATAGAAAAATATGGAAAAGCAAACATACATGGCTTGGATCTATGTTGACCAATCTATTCTAGACTATAAGATCCATTGCTCGCCTTCTTCACTTGAACCCTTAAAAACTTCAATTCCATCATCATCATCTAAGTTCCTTTGTCTCGAAGATCTTCAATTTTGGAGGTACCTAAAGCTCTTATCTCATCCATAATTACAATAGAGGATAAAGAGATAAACAATAGAGGAAAAACAATTCTGATAAAAGTAAAAACTAAAATAAATGAAAACATGTATTACCCTACATACAAAATAATACAAAGGTAGGCAACATATGTTACCACTATAATCAAGAGGTTATATAACACCATCATACCCTAAATTAAAGGTTCAATTTGAAAAAAGGCCCTGAAAAGGTTGTATCACAAAAAAACCTCAATTTAGAGGCCAAAACGGCCTTTTTTGGGCTCCGAGATTGCCCAAACCAGCTCCGCTGTTTTGCCACGTCGTAGATGTCGAAAAAATACCCAAAATAGCCTCCTAGATCACCTAAATCCGAGGTCGCATGAAAAAGTTATGACCCTCCAAAGTTTACAGTTGAATCTAGCTCTAAATAACCTCAATAATGTCTTCTCTTTTGTTTATTATGGTTGTAGCTCTAAATAATGTTGAATCTATATTCTCCATACACATGCATTTGTTAATATATAACAATAACGCAACAAATTCAACAACAAACAACAAAATTTTCAGCCAACACATTTTCGAACGAAACCCTGGCGACATGCATTTATATAAGTAGATAAAAAGTTACGAGAGGAAGAACAAACACATACATAAAGTGAGCTAACTACAAACACGACGGTGAGAATGTTGAGAGAGGTAAGGGCTTCAAACACGACGGAGGATGAAGGTGCAAGTGCCAGCTAGCTTCGGAACAATGGCAGAGGCGTGGTGGAGAGTTGGCGGTGCGAGGGTTTCCTTTACTTGAGAGGAGCCTGGTGGTTCACGGTGTGGCGGTGCGAGGGTTTGCAAGGAGAAGGAAGGAGAGCAAGAGAACGAAAGTGCAGAGAGTCTGAAAATTTTGGCACGAAACAGAACCGAGCGAAATAAAAGTTTGATTTTAGGGTTTTAATAACAGTTCTTGAGAGAACCGTTATTAAAACATCGTTTAATAACGGTTCCTGAGAGAACCGTTATTAAAACATCTTTTAATAACGGTTCTTCCAGGAACCGTCATTAAAAGCTTCTGACTTTTGACAACGGTTCTAATATGAACCGTTATTAAATCCTCTTTTAATAACGGTTTATATAAAATCGTTATTAAAACATCCGTCCAAATTTTAACGTTGCCCTTTTAATAACGGTTTTTAACTAGAACCGTTATCAAAACTTCCCGCCGATTAATTTTCACGCATTTGACAACGGTTTTCGAACTACCGTTATTAATGTCCCGTGTTTGTAGTAGTGTAACTAATAGGAAGAGAGCTGACCTTATAGTTCATAATATTTGCCGCCTATTTCTGAAACTGATCATCCACACCAAGACCTATGAGCTCGTACTTAGAAAAATTCACACTCAGCCCCGACAGTAAAAAGAAGCAATCAAGCAACCTCCGCCAATTTCTAATATTATCAAGGTTAGGAGCACAGAAAATCATAGTGTCATCCGGGAACTAAAGATGTGTCACCTCACACTTATCTCTCCCCACTTCTACACCCTAGATTAAGTCCTTATCCACACCCCTTTTGACCAGCTGGCTAAAAGCCTCGACCGCCAGAATAAACAAAAAGGGGGAAATAGGATCCCCTTGCCTAAGACCCCTTCCCATCCTAAAAGGATTGGATGGGGAACCATTAACAAGGATCGAGATGCTTGCTGTTGAGATACATTCCTTTATTCATTCTCTGAAAGTATCCCCGAATCCCATAATACTCAGAATACAATCCACGAAATCCCATTTGATACTACCGTACGCCTTCTAGAAGTTAAGTTTTATCATCACCCCTTTCGACCCCTTCCTTTTTTTACACCACTGCACAACCTCATTAGCAATCAACGCACCATCCAGAATGCTTCTTCCTTGTATGAAAGCTGACTGAGAGTCACTAACCAACCCATCAACCACCTGTTTCGATTTAGAAGCCAGAATCTTTGATATCACTTTGTAGATACACCCAACTAGGATAGGTCTGAACTAACTAACCTCTTCGGCCTTATCCACTTTCGGGATAAGAGTGATCAAAGTGGTATTAAGAGAAGGCGATAATATCCTGGACCGAAAGAACTCAAGGACAGACTCCGTGAACTCTTCCCCTATTACATCCCACATCTTTTGAAGGAATCCCATATGATATCCATCATACCCTGGAGCTTTAAAGGGCTCATAGGACCAAACTGCTTTCCGCACCTCCTCCCTCGTGGGTTCTCTATCCAACTCCAAACTCCGATCCTTTGACATCCTATTGAATCCATCGGCAGAAATAGACACGTCCGAAAGATCCTATCAAACAAATAGATCCTTATAAAAAGAATAAATTACCTCCTTAATCTTTGTCGGCTCTACAACCTCCTTTCCCTGGTCCACTAACCTGGTGATGATAGCTTTCTTCTTTCTGACGGCCGCAACAGTTTGGAAGAACCTGGTGTTCTGATCTCTGTCTTTAAAACCCCTAACTCTGGACACCTATAACCAGTACGCTTCTTTCCTCTTATGTCATTTCCACAGCTACGTCTTTAGGGCTACCGCCTTAGCGAGCATCACCTCGTCCGAGCTACCAACATTACCAGAGCCATCTATCTTCTCCAATTCATATTCAAGAAGCGAAATCTTTGCCTCTATATCCCCAAACACTTCCTTAGTCCACCTTCTAAGAAAAACCTTCATCTCCTTTAACCTATTCTGACAAGAGATTCCCCCAAGCTTTTCCCAACACTCAGCCACAAACCTATGAAACTGTGGGTGAGAGAACCACATATCTCAAGTCCTAAACGGCCTCGGTCCATCCCTATCTACTTTAATACTGAGTAGGATAGGGTTATGGTCTGATAAGGACCGCACGAGCCCAATACAAACAAGATTCGGGAACAGTGACAACCAACTAGGGGTAGCGAAAAACTGATCCAGAAGACTAGCCGATCCATCCTTATGCCAAGAGAACTTCATATTATCTGGAATAAATTCGATGAGGCCCATCTTATCAATCTAGTCATTAGAGGAGGAGATGCTTCCACTGTCCATCCCTCCCCCGCTTCTTTCACCTTGTCTTTAAACTTCATTAAAATCACCCATTACGAGGAGCGGATTCCTGCACTGATGCAATAAACCCCATAACTCTTCCCATAGTTCCTTCCTTGATCTCGACTCTAAGGGTCCATAAACAAGTAACACAGCACACTTGACCGAAAGGGGGGCAAGCCGACCTTCAATCAAAATCCACCTACTTCCAGCCCTCGACCCTTGCAACGTGAACCGCTGCGTATCCCATCCAATAATCAACCCCCCACTCCTACCTTGCGCCGGTGAATCCCTCCAATCAATCAACCCACTTCTCCACACCTTGTTCTTCCATGAGTCCAACACCCTCTTGTGTTTGGTCTCAACAAAACTACAAATCCACGGCTTTTCCTTCAAAATCATCCTTTGTAGACTAGATACTTTTCCTGGGGAACCAATACCCCTCACATTCCAACTGATAAATATCATCAATCTAACTCTGCGATCACACACCCAAGCCTACTAAGCGCCCTTCTCTTGCTTTTTCCTAGCAATTCTTTGGCTTCTTCTTATCCCAACCAACTTCTCAACACACTCCAATTCCTCGTTTTTTTAACCCTAATACCTTACCCATTTCCCACGTAGCTTTAGCCTCCATCTCCTCTCCATCCTTCACTAAATTCCCATTCACCCTTCGACCCCTTGAGCCCATAAATTCTCTCCTATATCCCCGTGTACATGGCCCAGCAAAATCTTCAAACCCCGGAGGCGGCTCGTCCAAGCTGTCATGAGAACAACTCTCACCCTCTTCCTCTCTCGCAGCTCCTCCACTGCCCGATCCCTACGCCTCCCTCGATAATTTTTATGTCACAATTCTCCTCTCACCCTCTAAATCGTGGCTAACACATGCTGTGACAGTATTGGATGTGTTGTCACTACCGTCTATCGTTTGGACTCCCCCCGACAGATCGTGCGTCACCATCTCAAGCCTGCCAGTCCAATTCCCAATCCTCACCTCTCCTTCCGTTCGACACATGGCTTGCACCAGCTGTTCCTCTCCCCAATACTCTGTAGCTTCTGTATCGGCACACACTGCCTCTACCAGGCCTGCTTCTGCCTCTATCACTTCTAGCTTTGAGTACCGTGTCTGCATGCTTCCCCTACTCGACTCTTGGCCTTCCCCAAAGCTTCTCTTGAATCCTGGACCACTGCCCCACTGCCCCTCCTCCTCTCCGGTCAATGACTCAGCTGACCGGACCACCATCTTATCCGCCTTACACTGCTTCATGGGTTGTAGCAACGACCAATCTCAATCGCAACCACCAGCACCTCCTTCCCCTCTCTTCTCAAGATCACCTTCTTCCGAATCTCCTCTAGCTGCGCTGTGTCAACCATAACTCTTGTGGCCTCCATCGAGTTCCCATAATCCCTATATTCTTCCCAGCACACCCACCTTCCCCATGGATGAGCTATTCTCCTTAAGACCTCTTTCTTCCAGGCTACCACCGGCAGTCCCCTAATTTCGACCCATGTCCTTCAAACCCTGCATTGGTCCTCCAATCTCCATTTTCTAACCGTCTGAAACTCTTCAAACAACATACTCTCTTTATCCATGGCTTGCTGGCACTCTTCAGTTGTTTCGAACGTCAGGAGAAATTTATATCTCCCGAGGTCTCTAACCTTGCACACCGACCTCCAGGTAGCCAGCACACTAGGGATGACGATATCAGGGTTTCTTGGCTGCGAGGACTCCACAAAAATACTTTTCTCAAGCCAATCCACCTCCTGCTCATGCACCTGCAGAGTAATCACCCTTTTATCCTCCATTCCATCCTTCTCCACCAGCGCCTTCCTTTCCTCAACTTCCCGTCCTGCGGTAACTACTGCATAAGATCTGTTATCTCTAATCATTGGTTTCCATTGCCATGATCCCCCACCGTTTGTCTTTCTTCCATCATGGCTCTCAACCTTCAGAGTACCACCCTTCCCAAATCTTTCCACTTTAACGTGCAATTTGATCCCATGCAGAAGGATGCTTGAATCTTCTCACAGCCTCTCTAGCTTCACCAGCTGTCCTGTATCGTACAAAGCCAAAGTGAAGGGTGGATAATTTCCTTACCTTTCGGCTAATGAACACATCCGCAACTCTTCCAGCCTCCTCAAACAGCTCTTGGACTTCCTTATTGGCTATGCCCCTACTTAGATTGTCCACAAAAACTGAGACATAATTCGAAGGATACAACCTGGGGGGACTATCACGGTTACCCTTCCTCCAATGAGTGTCAAATGAACCGTTGGAGCGGAAAGGGAATAACTGGGTTTTGTGGTGGTAAAATGTTTCATGTGGTTGGTTTCTGTGGTTTTGATGCAGGGTTGCATGCATGGCTACTATTGTTGCTGCCGGTGACAAGATGACAAACTTCAGTTACATTATCTTCAGTGTTGCTGAGCTATTGAAAATAGTCACTCTATTAGCCCACTTGTGTAGATGTGAGACTGCTTGCATTATGGCTTCTTGGAATTCCTTTTTAAAGGCTTAGCTTTGACAATAATATGAATTTGTAGTAGATTAATTACTAGCTAATTGCTAAATAACTTAGAAGTTGTAATTGTTGTTAAAGTCAAGTATGGGGTGACATATTACTTGTAAAACCTTGACGGTGGAAAACTGGTCTGTGGGCCTGGGCATTGCAACTTTTACTAGCTTTATTGATTGATTAGATTATTCTCAAATTATTACTTTATTTTAGTTGATGTGTTCCATCACTTTTTTTGGAAAGTTTGAAAATTGCTTAATGTTGGTAAAGGATGCCTATGATAGGGAAAATTTGAAGGTACAAACTTGTAACAAACAATTATCTATTTACGAGAAAGGAGTAAAACTACACGAAAAATTCCTTAAGAATTCTTAATCTCACAATATAATCTCTACAAAAAAGATTAAAGAAATCCTTTAGTCTCTCCAAAGCAATTATTTCTCTAATTGATTTGAAATTCTATGAATGAAATAATACCATGCTTTTAGGTATTCATAAGAGTAGACAAGCTAAAGAACTTATGGTTAAGATTGCTCTTGCTTTTAAACCATACACATTATAATACCCAGTGACACGAATGGTTTGGTACCCTGCTATGCCTGACAATGCATTGACTGATATTTAAGGAGTATCTTCAGAATTGTTACCCGTGACCTCCACCCGAGCATTATGTGGGTCCTCTTCATTCTCATCTACTTCACCCTCTACTTCCATCACATACATCTGTTCCCTTTTATGCTTCAATTGATGCCCAATAGTGAAAGGCTCATCACAAAAATAACATAAACCTTTTGTTCTTTGTTCAAGAATTTCAGCTGTAGTTAATGGCTTAATTGTTTGGTTGGGATAGGAAGAAGGGGGTGTGTTTGGGTAGAAATTTGTGGGTTTGGGTAGAAGGGGAGGTGTTGGAAATTTTAGTGGAGCTCTGGTTGTATTATGAAGGGTCCTATCATCAGGTTGGAAGGGTTCAAGAGTATGTGGCGTGCTAAAGGCAAGCTGAGAATGATTTATAGTGGAGGTGGGTGATTTCTGCTCCTGTGGTTGAGGATGTGATGCCTCATACAACTTGGTTAAGAGAAATGCATGCCTAACAATAAAAGGTTGGAACATCCGAACATGCATCTGGATATCAAACCTTAGGCCAGTGATAAAGCAACTAACCATGTAGTCATCTGGTAAGTTGACTCTCATAAGAACTGCATCAAATCAGTCATGATAGTCACATACTGACCCATTTTGGTGCAAATTCTTATGTTTAGACATAGTCGTCATAAGGCTCACTAAACTGCTCAACAACTACCTTAATATACTCACTCCAACTGGACAGAGAAGGTGAGATGAGTGACCTAATGTAAGCTTGGTGCCATTAGAGAGCCTTACCCTCCATATGGATGGCAACTAACTTAACCTTTATATCAGTAGTGGTGTTGTCAACTGAGAAGAACTGTTTACACTTATACACCCAGTCAGTAACACCTTCACCGTAGAATTTAGGGAATTCTAACTTAGACAAGCGAGTGATACCCGAGTAATGAGGGTTGAGATCCGATACATTACCCGGAGAAGCTAAATTTTCCTGAATAATCAGATTGCCTGGAGGGTTGTTTGACGATCCTTCTACAACCCTTGAAGTCCCAAGGCCTCATTAATCATTTGCTTAATGGTATTCAAGGTGCCTTCTAGCTTTGCGTCAATGGTATTCACAATGCCTTCTAGCTTGGCATCCATAGCCTCGCTTCTAATGCATTTGATCTTCGAGGTCCTTAACGGCTATTTGACGAGTTGCTTCGGGCATAATGCAAGATGAGAAAGGTGGCTTTGATATCAGTGGTGCAGGTAAGTAAATCAATGGAAAATCGAATGCAAAGAGGATCAGGGATTGAATTTGAGAATCCTGAATCCGTAGCACAAAGCCAGTTAAAAATTGAGAAAGCCGATCGAGAGCTAAAGAAGGAACAATACAGAGAGATAATGATGAGGTAATGATTTCTTAGATTTCGCATAACTTCTCTCCTCCTCAGCGACCACAGATATCCTAACAAAATCTAGAAATTAACAACCAGAAAAATAAAAGGAAATAAAGCCATTAAAAGCAGCAAGGCTAACAGAATTCAGGTAGCGAAAGGATATTCTCTGAGCTGGCAGTGGTAATTTCCCGTGTCAGCCATTCATTTCACATGGTATGGAGAAGCGTCAACTATCCGATCCAGATGACGGGGGATAATCTCTACCATCAGAGTGAGACGATGGGTACTCTTTTCAGCTATGTGAAACAAACGGTTCCCACGCCGTTCCCAATCCTCATTCAAGGATTTTTGGGTCCAAATTAAATGAAAAATAAATAATTTGTCTTAATATAACCCGGTCTACTCATACTTATAATTAATTCAAACAAAAAACTAAATAAAATCATAAAAATCAAAGAGCGAAGTGTGTGAGGTTTTCGGACATTCGAAAATTATAAAATTTTACACTTAATTTAACAAAAAAAAATATTTAAATAAGAAGTAAACAAAATTTTTATCAACTAAATTTGTGATAACGTGGAGTTGTGATACTTGGATGTGTGAAGTATATAGAGATTTTGAGGGGAGAACAAAAGGTAGAGTAGGGGGTAAGCAGCTGGCTAAGAGAGAGGGGTATGAAAATGAGAGGGATGTGAGTGGAAAGTTTGGGGTATAAGGGTGTCAAGTGAGAATTGGGGTGTGTTATGTATAACGAGATCCCACACTGTACACTGGGCAAGGAAACTGCTTGTAGAAGCAATCCGAGTATCAGCAATGGAGTTGTAGATGATTATGGCATCTGAGCTGTTGGAGAGGGAAATGCATGGGAATAGCTGATCTGGATACTGGAGGCCCTTTTGGGAATTAATATCTTGCTGTTCATCAGAGTGAAGCTAGCCTAGTTGCTGAATATTGTTGAACAATAATCTGAGAAGGTCAAGAGGGTGATCTTTCATGAAGTTGTGTTGAGGAATGTCAGGCACTAACAACTTCCAACTTCACACCCTCATCTACTATTGGTTCGGCTATGACATGAGAGTTCTACGGAAACATATTGTTTTTTGTTGCCCTCTTTCGAAATTTGAACGTATGAACTTGGCTCAGATCTCCTATATTGTATGATGTTTTTTACCACCTCGCCCTTTCAATTTCTATTAGGATGACCGATCCAGAGCAGAGAAAGAACGAGAAGAAATGGATCGTGCTATTGCTCTATCATTAGCTGGGGACTCGGAGAGACCAAATGGTGGGTTATACATCGCTCCTTTGCTCTAGTATCCATGACATACACGTGCTTTGAAGTTCTGTCCCTGCCCCTATTTTCAAGCATTTGTAGCTAATTGTGCATTTTATGATGTCCCAGGTCCCAGATGGCGCACGGTTGATGATAACTATCTTGACAGGGGACTTAGAGAACTCGAGGATGGGCCTTCCTATCCTCCCTCTCTGCCTTTTTATCCACCTTATGCTCCTGACGCATACTATCCCGGAGGATATAGGTAGTCATGTTTCTGTTTCCAGCATTCTCTCCAACATAAAGATTATCATAATTTCAGACTGTTCACTAAAGCACCAAATGACATCTGTCAAACCTGATCAATTGTTTGGAATTGGAACCCCATTAATTTGAAATTCCATGCACAACATTTCGAGTTTCAATATTAAGATTTAAGAACATATTGTTACTGCTCCTTCCATATCAAATTTTCCCCCTCAATTGATGTTGGTGCCCTTCATTGTAGAATATGTGGAGGCTGCAATCGTGAAATTGGATATGGCAACTACTTGGGATGCATGGGAAAATTTTTCCATCCAGAGTGCTTCCGCTGTCGAGCTTGCCATTACCCAATCACCGAGCATGAGGTAGATTCAGTATAAAAGTATTCACCTATTTCTCGTATAATTGTTTCAGAACGTGAAAATCAGAAATTTTTTTCTTCTTTGTGCTAGAATACCATGAATTAATGATAATAGACTCAAAATTGGCCATGCAAATCTCTACCAGTCCTTATCGAGTTTCTTACTACTAATTTTGTTGATTCAAGCTCTCTTTTTTGGGAGGGAGTTTCTTACTACTAATTTTGTTGATTCAAGTTTTCTTTGTCAGGGAGGGATCCGTACCATAAGTCTTGCTTTAAAGAAATGACACACCCGAAGTGTGAAGTTTGTCACCAATTTGTAAGGAGATTATAGTAGTTTGATTTGTTTCTTCTGTGATTTTCTCTTGCCATTGCAAAGTCTACCTTTTCCGTGATTTGGTGTATCTCAATGTTGATCTGTGTTCATTTCATACCATTTTCAGATACCAACAAATGCAGCTGGTTTGATAGAATATAGGTGCCACCCATTTTGGTCGCAGAAGTATTGTCCTTCACATGACCACGATAACACTGCTCGATGCTGTAGCTGTGAGCGTTTGGAGGTACAATCCCAGAATTACTGTCCTTCACTTAACTGTTAGATCTTATTAGCTGTGCATTAGCGAAGCAATATTTATTTGGCTATTGACACGGATTTTCTTTTGTTCTTATTTTGTCCTCCTAAATCATCGTTAGTCTTGGAATGTCAAATATGTATCCTTGGGAGATGGAAGGAGTATATGCTTGGAATGCATGGAGTCAGCTGTCATGGACACCGGAGACTGTCAGCCTCTCTATCATGCTATCAGAGATTTTTATGAAGGGATGTACATGAAACTAGAGCAACAAATTCCCATGCTTCTGGTTGAAAGACAAGCTCTAAATGAAGCTATTGTCGGGGAGAAACATGTATATGATCTTATTCTATATACCTTTCTTCTCTTTGTTTTTGTCTTGTCTCCCAACAGCGATACTTTTTTTTTTCAGGGTTTTCATCATATGCCTGAAACAAGGGGCTTATGTCTTTCTGAAGAACAGACTGTTACAATTGTATGTTCCTTTGTCTATATCTTTCTGCTAGGGCTTCATCAATCCAGTAGCTAAGAGTAATTAATTTTGTTCTCTTGTACTATCCTTTTCAAATGGTACAGATACTACAAAGGCCAAGAATCGGTGGGCGTAGACTTGTAGGAATGAGGACCCAACCCCAGAGGCTGATTCGAAAATGTGATGTTACTGCCATTCTTGTCCTCTATGGTCTTCCAAGGTAATCAGGACATAGCCTTTAATAAAAGCAAGTACTTGCAGAATTGTGAAATAAAGTTGCTGCGCAATGAAAGAAGACAATAAAGATCTCTCCTCAAGTATATTCCTGATTTCTTGCTCTTGCATTGCATTGTGAACTTGTATTATCTCAGGTTACTAACTGGGGCTATACTTGCACACGAGTTGATGCATGGTTGGCTGCGTTTGAGAGGTACTATGATTTATTCTCAAGCAAGCACCGTCATGGAAATTAGATCTTTTTTTTCCCTTAGAATTTTTGCAAAATCTGTACAGGCTACCGTAATCTTAATCCCGAAGTCGAGGAAGGTATTTGTCAAGTGCTCTCATACATGTGGCTAGAGTCGGAAGTATTGCCTAGTTTTAGAAATATGCCATCTACCTCATCAACAGCATCGTCATCATCTTCATCATCCAAGAAAGTTGGGAAATCTGAAGTTGAAAAGAAGTTGGGAGAGTTTTTCATGCACCAAATAGCCCATGACACTTCTCCTGTTTATGGGAGAGGTTTCAGGGCTGCCAACACTGCGGTCAATAAATATGGTCTGCATCGTACTCTTGATCATATTCACTTGACTGGAAGTTTTCCTTTCTGTTGATAAGCTGATATATAAAGAGAAACCATGGTATCATGCTGTGGCAACATGACAGAATACCACGGCTTGCTTGTCATGGAGCTTTGGTGACCAAATCCAAACTATTTGATTGAATGGTTGTGGAAAATGATTTACTACGGATCACCTCTTGATTACTTGTTCATTGGCCTCTCAATACTGGCTTGGGAACGAAAGCTTGGAGAAGAGGATTAGCTGGACTGTTTTGTTGCAGGCGTGGTATATGATGTTTTCAGGTCCAAAATGATGCCCTCTAGATTATTAATACATGATGTGATTAGGAAGATACATGTTAGATTAGCTCTTTTGTTGAAGAGAATCCTCATAAGGATATCATATATCGATTGAATTTTTGTGCCCATTGAGTTGTAGGATCCCTCAATGTATTTAATCAACTGAGCTTGGAAGATTATATCGGCTTCACATTTCATTTTTCTGGATCTTTCACTGTACAATAATACAACTGGAAAATGTGATTCGTCTAGGGTCCAATGGCCACCAACAATTTCCATCTCATAATAGAGTGATTTCATTTCGGAAAAATCGGCAGAATAGTGACTTCGTTCATCGTAGTGGGTTGATAAGGCAGTCTTCTGGAAACTAGGGAGAGGGTGAGGTGGTGCACGGGAGGGGATTAGACACAGAATCTTTCATATAACACAACCTTACTCGAGCACTTGGTCCATGGGAGATCCTCATCTTTCCGGTCTTTCTACTTCCATTAAATTTCAGAATTGCATCAATCATTCGGCGTGTCAAAGCTTTTGAACATAGTTGCCTGTGAGTGGGTAAGCACAGTTCTTCAAGGTCATAAAAATTGCTGAATTGCTGACAGCAAACAGAAATGCTCACCGTAACTAAAAAGAAAAAAGAAACAGAAAACTATTCTGCAGACGAAACATGCCCGGACATCAATTTAATATTTTTCATTTTTCTTATATGTATAATTCAGGAATTAGAACGTCGTACAGTCACCAACAAAATTTCAGAATTGCATCCAATCATTCGGCGTGTCAAAGCTTTTGGACAGTTGCCCGTAAGTGGGTAAGCACAGTTCTTCAAGGCCATAAAAATTGCTGAATTGCTGACAGAAAACAGAAATGCTCACCGTGAAAAAAAAAACAGAACTATTTTGCAGACGAAACATGCCCGGACATCAATTTAACATTTGTCAATTTTCTTATATGTATAATTCAGGAATTAGAACGTCGTACAGTCACCAACAAAATTTGCTTCTATGATATCACGATCTTTCCTATGGCTAGCAAAACAATTCTACCCATGAAAAGAATACTCTCAAAGAATGTTAACATGTGGATCCTCCTACTCCTAACATTTAGATCGCTATCTCGCACGCAATGCGTTAAAAAATACTCAAAACTAGTCCTCAACATGGTCATGAGACAAAAGGCCCTTCAATGTCTCGTATGTCATGAAAACCAGACCAACGCTTGGCACAACCTTGTAGTACTCTGGCAGTATCCCTCTGTACAAACCACGCCATCCTTCCAAGCGGATTATATGCCTAAGTGTACCACAAAGACCTGTATTGTACACTTGGGCTCGACCACCGGCTCCTTCTAATTGCATCCGCCGCCTCACTAGGTCCAGAGGAAATATCACTGCAATTCAGAGGCAAATGCAATAACAATACTGTAGAAAGCTTTAACTTAGGTATCACTGATTTCAAAGAACACAGAATATAGGTGGAATGCTTGAGCTATGGAAGAATTCAAGAAACATATGGAAAACATAAGAGAAGCACAAAAGTACACCATCAAGATTACAGCTAGACCAGATGTCCAACTACAGTTCACACAAGGAATTCAAGCAAACCCTTGCATCAACACTGTAAAGTCACCTTGGATAGTTCCCTGCCGTCGTCATTCAAGGAGCGCAAGTCTCTGGTTTTGACTTCACATGGCACATACAATTACAATCTCCAAAAGATGATCAACAACAATAGGGTAATTATGGATGCACAAAACACTAACAGGTCACAACAGCTGACAACCATTCATATTATCTATATATTTTGCATCAATTTAATTTTCTACTTTCATCTTTGATATGAATTTCATTACTTGAATAACTGGCTTCTGCAATACTACCCATAGTCGTTAAAACTTCAATTTGTATTTTACGATTCTACGATCCAAATGCTGAACAATCCACGATCCTAGATAAAATCTTAAAGTAGTAGAATTGTAATAGGATTATAAAATATCTTAGATAGGATCTTAAAAATTTTCATATTAACTATAACTTTTTATCTATTCACCTTAAAATTAATTTTTCATCTTATTCCCACTAAATTATTCCCCCGTATCTAAATTTTAACCCTATTATTTTATATAAAATATATAATAAGCACTAACCAATGCGAAGGAAACACGAACAAAATATTAGCAAAATCGAATGTTGGAAAAAAAAATTCTTAGAAAAAATCCAAACTCTATATGAAGAATAAAATAAATATATTAAATTGGTGACATTATTTGTTTACTAATTTCTATTTGGTTTATAATTATCATTTTTATTTTCTTTTGTGGTGTTGTTAGCTTTGTTTAAATGCATAGTCCATATAACAATATTTATTTGTATTTGACAGATTGTGCTGCTTGTTACTTGCTACAACTTAATTAGTATACAATATTAATTTTTTTTTTGTGTGTGTGTGTTTTTAACTTCAATTATGTAATTTTGTAACATACAAGTATAACAGTGTTTATTTACTTATTTATTTTTTTGGTATTTGTAGGATTATAAGATCCTACAAGGATTTTGATGATTCTTACCGATTATAACAACTTTGGTTCTATCATGAAAATAATAGCATCATAGTTGGTAGTCAATGTGACAATTACAAAAGTTTTTCCTCTTAAGCAATCTTTCATTTTGCAAAATTCCCCTTCTTGTTTTTGATCAAAAGATGAAATTCTTAAAGATAGTTGGCGTATTCACCAAGTTTTGCAATGTTCCATCTTAAGAAGTGTAATAACATGTGCAAAATTTTAAAGAATACATCGATGCCTATCACACATATAATTATTAAACTATCTTAAGATCTAAAAGTCCTCAACGATCATCTTAGGCAAAATTTTAAAGAAGTAAACTTTACATTCAGGATCAGAGTCTTACTATTCTTCATACTATCTATAAATTTTTGCCTATCTATTTTAAAATCCTTTTCTTTCTTCATTTATTCTCACTATATTTCTTTTCTAACACTAAATCTCAGCTCCCGTTGTTTTTTACATATTATATATTAATTCCTAACCAATTCAAAGAGCTTGAATGATATAATAATATGAAAACAAAGACGGTCGTTGGAAAAAAATAAAAAATACTAACAAAAGATTTCAAACTTTACATGCAAAGTAAAACAAATATATTATATTTTGCGAACTTATTTCTCTATTAATTTCTATTAACTAGTATATAATTATCCACTATATATTTTCTTTGCGGAATTTTGTTTTGTATATATAGTCCATATATTAATTTTTTCTATAGGCATATAATTCAACAAATTATGTTGTTTTTTAGTTCGTACAACTTAACAAGTGGCTAAAAAAGCTTAAAAATGAGCTTTTTGGTGTTTTTCAACAATGATATTTTGTAATTTACAAGTATATTGAGATCATATTTTGTGGTATTCGTAGGTTTTTACGATCCTACATTCTGATTCTAAATTTGATTCTAATATGAAAAATTGATTTTATGTAGCATCTTGATTTTAACAACCTTGATTGCACATCAAAGTTTGAGAACATAGCATTAGACATACAAAGTCAAGAATCAAAAAGAAAAATATGACAGAACCAGTGAACAAATTGATATAGTTGCCAAACGAAAACTTCAAGTTATTTTTAAAAAAAAATCAACTATAACCCAAAACATGGATACAGTGTGAAAGCACAAATAAATAAACATGAGCAAATGTCAAGCATGAGGGCAATTCAAGCTGTGAATGGGAGTTACATAGAATTGAACATAACTCTTTCTAATCAGAAGCCTAGAAACCTGTCCTAGCAGTTCAATCTGTCAAAGATAATGTTGCCAGACATACTACAAACTTGGACTCTACAAAGACTTTGTGAGCCTGTTCTTCTCATTGGCATTGACCTAAAGTTCTACAATTTCCCAAAATAAAATTTCTAAAAAAATCTCATCATAAAGAAAAAAACTACTAATTTTTAATCAAGAATGCAATGGAAAAGAAAACTTCTTAATACAGGAAACTGAAAAAGAAGAAAGTCTACCCAACATGGTCCTTTTAAGTAAACAAACAAGAAAGTTAGACAGGGAAAAGAACCATCCAGAGACTGTTACAATTATGAGATTCTTAGCATGCACTTGTTGACCAGAAGCACTCCCTCCCCCCCCCCCTCCATGCACAATTGTACTCCAAAAAAATACCTGTTATCGGATAAAAAGAAAGGCATGCATCATTTCCAAGAAAAGAAGGGAAACTGAAGCTTTGAGGATA
This sequence comes from Tamarix austromongolica, assembly GCA_039764185.1. Classification (NCBI taxonomy): domain Eukaryota; kingdom Viridiplantae; phylum Streptophyta; class Magnoliopsida; order Caryophyllales; family Tamaricaceae; genus Tamarix; species Tamarix austromongolica. The sequence continues at coordinate 31,459,766 of CM077813.1, read as the reverse complement.
TGAATTAGTACAGCAAGTCAAATCAGCTAAAGAGATCATTACAAATGCGAGTTGGACAACTTTTGACGATTGTGAACCAAGGCCAGCATTGGAAACCTAAGTGAGAAGCATACCTCAACGAGGTCGCCTCTCACTTTGTGTAGAGAAGAACAAGTATCATTTCACCAGATACCTGCACCTCCCTAAATTGAATCAACTGCAATGCTAGTAAAGACAAATTATTGTTATAAAACACTGAAAGATGAAGTTAGGCTGATTATCATTTTTAATAGAAATAATAATTGAACAAGATAATGGTCATTTATTGTTCAACTCCTTGCAAAATGTCATAAGCCACAATTCTAAATTCTTGGTCTCCGACTGCAGTCAGTCCAGATGTATGCTTAGAGAAGAGCCAGCAAACCCACCTGCTGCTCTGCATCAAAAGCATATCAGCTTGAAGCATCAAACTAACTGTATCACCAGAATACATCATTAGTTTCCATTTTCAAGGTGCTTAAATTACTGATATGCACATCTAAAGTCCACATAGATCCTTTACAATAAACTCATAAGTAAGTTCAGCTCAAGAGTAAATGAATCATGGCAGTGCAGTGAAAGTGTGCACAGTTCCATTCCTATGCATTCCATGGACTCAGAGCAATATGCAGAATGCTACTAAATAGGACGATGGTGATTACATAGCCTCCTATTACATATTAAAGTGAAATCTTTGCTGAAAGATTTAAAATGAATCCAATAAAACTTGCACCTAAGGCAAATTGAAAGTAAGCTGAGAAGTCCAAATCCTCATTCTATGATGTTTATCCAAATTGTATTTGAGCAGAATAGCAAATTGTATAAACAAGAAAAAGGGAAGGACATATTAGGTCAGATACAAAAGTTTGATCCTAAGTTAAATCACTCTAAAATTTTATCCTTAAGTAGACTCTAAACTTTTATCCTAAATCAGGTCAGTTAGAACATACTATCGCACAGCTTTGGAGATGCACAAAGATACTGAGTAACATAACATGATCTCTACAAAAAATGTTAGCTGATCTTTATGGGAAATGATTAGGCTAAGTGGCCCGCCATGTATGTTCGTCGGTGAAAAAAAATATCCACACACATTCAATCATAAAATAAATAAGCAAATACATATAATTATGTTATGTATCACCTCATCTGCTATAACACTTTCACTGAAGCAGGTTTGTCCCTCACCTGTTGAAGATGCAATGCCAGAGACACTGCCACAAGCAAGACTAACAAGCGCCATGGAATCCTGAGGTCTGTGATATAGAGTATAACAACAAAAGTATTAGAAGCGAGACCATGGAAACAAAGCAATTAAAATATATGTTACTCAAAGTATCTTACCTCTGTAACTGCCATTGAGATCTCAACGTCTCATAAACAGAGAAGCTAATTGCTATGTTTGGGCCAACACTCTGCAACAGATGATGAGTTAGCCAGGAGCTATGCAATATATCATCTGCTGAATAGAATGGGAAGGGAATGGTGATACCAAAAGTGTAGCTCCGAGTCCTTTATAAAGGCCAAAGATGCCCTCTTCTTTACAAATGGTATGCAATGCATGCCTTATACCTCTGTAATAAGTAACATTAGTCTGCAGAGATTGAAATTGGATCAATTAGAAAAACACCAAAGTTCAATAAAGTCATGAAAATATAAGTAAGCATGCATGGAAAAATCAATTGAAATAAACAAAATGAAGGGGGCATTTCTATAGCCTTTAACAATGATGATGATAGTGCTGCTGCTACTTGCATGAAAAGCCATTCATACGTGTGAAGGATTGTAACCACTGCACAACAATTTTTACAAGTAGAAAACTACATTTCCATGAAATACAGAACAAGAAAGACCTAGTTTCACAAGATATGTATGTATATATGTATATATATATATATAAAGTTTAGAGAAAAAACATAACTAAAATACAGCAAGCACCACTGCTGGTTTAATACTTTAAAGAAGATATAAATTCCTTGAAATCAAGACTGGACAACATGCATTTCTCCATTCTCCAATATGGCACTCTTCAGACTTCATGTGAATATTAGGAACAATCTATCATAATTGGTTGGGATAAATCCTTTCTCATCTCATATTTATCCAAAGGTACTTCACTACATAATATACAAACTTCTCCAGCCTGACAATTTAACAGTGAGTACAATGAAGCATGCTGGTCCTAGAAAAATTGCGCTTTTTCCATTCTACCTTTTCTACCTCGACTTTTCTTCACATTATTCTCCCGCTCTACTCCTCTTCCCGTCTTTTCTCCTTCTTAGCAGCCCTCTCCTTCTGCTTGGCCATCAACAATGAATCATCAAGAAGTGCTCAACAACACTATATCCTCTATAGCTAGTTTTCTATAATTATTAAGAGACATTGTGAGGGAAAACTCCTAGTATAGAGAACAAAAACCAATGGTATAGAGTCTAGAGACTACATAATTGATAACATGACTAGCTAACATAACAATATTACCTTGACAACATAGGTATGTATATTTAGTTTAAAATTTTCATCTCTTAGTTGTCTCCTTATTTTATTTTTTTTCCCATCCTCCTTCTCTCCTACATATGCCTCTATTTTCCTTGATCGCCATTTGTCCATATACAACCAATTAAAATTTGGTGAAATAGTAATTACAATTTTCACTTCTGCCACACGAATTGTTATGCTAATAATTAGCCCATTCAAAGGTAATTACATGCACACAAGCACAAAAACATTCAGTCCCCACACACATATATATTATATGGCTTGCAAGTATGCATGTAGATGAGAACACTGTAGAAAAGTCTATAGAAATCCACAATAACACAACCTATCTCACTGTCACTCAAAAAAATTCTGCTGAAGAATTTAACAAAGCAACTGTGCAAGGTAAGCAGCCCAGGGAGAATCCACCATGACTACTTGCAAGGAAAGGGATGATTTGGGAGCATACAGCTGCAAAGATTTGATACATTACCTGAGCTGCAAGACGTGTCCTTACTATATCCAAAGGATAAGTAGCAGCAGCAGAAGTTACTCCAGCCAAAAAACCACCTGTCAGCCTTACAAACAGGTGAGAACTGGTATTTTCTCTATGACTGTCAAATCCTAGCACCCTCTGTAGAAGCTGCAATTATTAAGAGTCATTAATAAAATTTTATCAGAAAACTTGCAGCCATCTGGATGAAGAAATTTAATAGAAAATTGATGCGTCATGGTTGAAACTTGAAATAGAAAGCATGTATATGAACTTTAATACCAACATTCTTATAGCGCTCGTATGAATAGAAGCTGACTGCAGAATAAGGAAGGCGGTGGGCAATAGTAACCAGATTCCCTTTCCAAAATGCTCTAATTCCTTCTTCATTAATGACACGCGAAGCTTCACGCCAGATGCACGCTTTGTTCAATGTTGCAACATCTGAGTGCATGCCTTGCACCTAAGATCTCAAGGAGTCAACGTTAATAAAAGGCTTGAAACAAATTACAGTTCCACAAAGACAAAACTGTTTTGGTGGTGGGAGGAGGGCTAATTTGGCTAGCAACTACAACTATTCAATGTATGTCCAAACTTAAGGTCACATTACCAAGAATATGATTTCAGATGAAACAGTAAATTGGAGAACCCTGAAATTGTAACATGAATATGATGGGGGAGTATACATAAACAGTGAAAACACTTTAAATAATAAGGGGGGAAATTGACCAAAACTAAGATAGAATAAGGCCCTCCAACAAATCTAAATCAACCAAAAAACGGCCATAGTACATTACAGACATCAATTTCCACAATTCCTCACGATTTCAAGAGCAACGGAGCTCAATTCAAATATCAAAAAGAATCTTCGCAAAACCCTTTTCTAAATTAGCAACGAAAGAGAAAAACACGCATACTCATGAACGGAAAGAAAGTAAACAAACCTGGAAAAGTATAGTGAGCCTAGCAAGCGGAGCGGTACAAGTTTTACTAACAGCCCCAGCAATGCCACCAGATAGAAGTTGAGAAACTGTTCCAATCTGCGCTTGCTGCTGCAACGATCGCTTTTGTTGCGGCTGAGGCACGAACTCTCGCGCACATCCATCCCTCTGTCCTCCATCAACGACAACACCAACTCTAGCTTCCGTTTGCATCGTACCTACGCCAAATATATTCGATAGTCTGTAGATTTCTTTGTCCTCTTTATAATTTGGACACGTTAATTAAACCCTGTAATTCGGATTCAACTCCGACCAAAGGAAATAAATTAATAGCGGCAGGTGTTGAGGAGGTTACGCAGAATCAATCGGAATTGGTTGATTAATTGATAGTGACGATAAGAAGAAAAAATCGAATCGAATCGAAGGAAGAATGAGCAAACCTTCCGAGAGTTTTAGGTTGTACACAGTTGTGTAAGGCCTTGGGTGTCTGTTCTCGCTTGCCGCGGGACCGAGTGAGAGAGAGAGAGAGGTGAAAACTAGACTCAAAAACCTCGAGTCACGCGGTATATGACTAGGACAAGTTTAGAATCAGAGACTGGCACAGGTTATTACTTATTATCATTAAAGTATTTTTTCCAAGTAGTGTGAGAGGGTAACCGTGGATTGTCGCATGATGCTGATTTGCAGTTATCTTATGGTTAGAATATTTCTTTTTGTTGCGAACGGACCGAAGAATATTCTTCGCATCCCCATGGATTGTTTATACGAATTAACATTTAATAAATTAATTTAATATTATTATTAATTTAATCTAAAAAATTAAATAATCGATTTAATATTTTTTAGATCGAATAACTACTTCAATCAATAAAAAATCAAGCAAATTGTACATTTAATCTGTCAAACATAAATGATATCATATTCAATAATTTATATACATGTATAATTTAAAAATTAATTATCATTAGTAAATTTTATACATTTTAATTAAATTTTTAAATAAAAAATTATAACTTGAATATAATATAATTTAAATTTTAAATTAAGTCATTAGATCAAATTGGATCGGTTTATTATCTTTTAATTGGAGATTTTTTTTTCTTTCATATGTTTCTTATTTGTAATGTGTTCAAATTTTCTGATATCTAACAAATTATTTGTGGATAAAACTAACTTTGGATATCTGATATTTTAAATGTTTAATTTTTTTTACTAGATATCATATCGTTAGATATCCAAAATATCGTATATATAATCTATAAATACCCCTATCTACAAATGCCATCATTAGACTGAGAGCTTTGATGACATAGCTTGTAGTAGTAGTATTGTAATATCTCAAATTTTATCTAATGTTAATTCCAAGTAATTGATATCTTAACCCACTTATAATCTCAAAAAATTGATATTTCACTCTATTCTAATTTCTTAAACCTAAGTTTAATGCAAGAACGTCCCTAATTGGTTATCATAATCTAACCATTATTCTCCCCAAGTTTGAGAACCACAAAACTCTTCTCATTTAGACAAATTAATTATCTATCAAAACCTAGTCATACAAGCCATACAAAACCCTTCTCCTTCTTTTTGTCCATAACCCAATCGAAATAAAGGCACACAAGGGCATGTTTTTTGCAAGTCCCCCCCCCCCCAATTATTTAACCATATTTCCTTCAATATTTTAACCCTAAACAACCCCCAAAAAGGCATCCTTATCAACACTCTTTAAAAGCTACACAATTCAGCTATAAAGTCCCTCTCATTTGGATGACAAATCACTTTTAGCACTTGGGATGAACAAGGAAGGCTAAAAGACATTCCTTACTTTTTTTTTATTACTTACAAGATTAAAATGGGCTTTTGTCTTTTTTCCTTTTGTGTATTATGGTTTGGTAGATTGGAACACGTGATATTAGGGGTTGAAGGTTTCAGAAATTTGGTGAAGTAACCACCCTATTACCGAGTACATGGGCTAGAACTTAGCTAGAATTTCTTCCTTATTTAGGCTCTAATCATATGTGGTAGTTAGTTAAGTTGTAACCTTAATCCTACATTTCTTCTATAAGTGATAAGGATAGCATGAAATGAAAACAACTTACCTTTTGGCTACACATTTTCCTCTCAAGAACCGAGAGCTCCTCCTTCATCCTCTAGGTGTAAGAGTTTAAAGTTCTTTGTAAAATCTTACAAGATTTATCCTAAGAGTTTATATCTTAGATGGTTTTTGAAAGTATTGATTTAAGGGGTTACCAATAATGAATTGTTATCATCTCTAAATCTCCCTCTTTTCCTTCATTAGTTTTGGTTGTTCTATACTTTTAGAACACCAACACCTATTAAAATTCAAGTAGGATCTCATATGCATCAACTTGGTATCAAAACTTAGGTTGTCTCAATTTGGATATTATCTTTATCTTCTTATTAACCTTGTCTAAACCAAACACGCACACAAAATTTTTCTAGTCGACCCCCACTCAAAACATAACCGATTTTATCTTCCATAACCGATTCTTATTCTCTTCTTAAAATTCTTATTCTTTAATGGGATACCTTCATTTACCAAGAAGGTTGACCCTTAAAGAAACAAAAAACATAAAAAGGGATAGAGCTATTGAGTATCTTCAAAATGATATGAGAAGAGTACTTAATATGTTGGAAACATTAGCTCCTAATGCGACCTAAAATCCTCCTAGAAGAACACCCCCATTTCATGAACCAAATGAGGGTTTCGAACTTGTTGATAGGGAGGATGGAGAAGACTCATCCTCAAGTGAGTCCTCCATGGAGCCAAGGAGGAGAAATAATAAAAAATAAAAAAGAGAGAGAGAAATTTTATGATGTTAATGTAACACCCCCAAAAATCACAGTTGAAAATTTTCTTTTAATCAAACCATATACAAAGATAGGGGTACTACCATCGTTATCAGCACAAGCATGGCCCCTGGCCAGACCTGCACTAGCCACAAGGCTATAAAAATTCACAAGACATTAAACAAATTTAGACATATATCCATAATGACCAAAAGATTCATAATGAAAGGAAATTAGAGTGCGTAATTAAAAGTCATTACAAAATAGAAAATACTTACAGTGTCAAAGCCCCTAGAGGGAAAGGAACAATACAAATAGTATGATAGGATAAAAACTAGAAAAAGAAGAGTTCGGACAACACTCGCTCTTGGGACCCATGCCAAGTCCAACGGGCTTCACTCAGCCCCACCCAATGCATCGAATGTGTTATAGGCATCAAACACAACATCCTCTACCTACACCAATTCAGAAGGAGCCACTACTCGTAGGAGCGAGTAATACCCATAAAACGGATGATCAATTTGCTACATATTGAGTAAGGTAACCATGCAGCTAAGGCCAAATATAAAAGACAGATAAAACAAGTAGTGAATCAGTCCGGTTAAACATAATCATTAGATCTCTTGCCATTATTCTCATTTTCACAACATTCTCACCTTAGGTCCATGCGAGTACGGGAACTCCACTATTATAGCCGGTGGATTGGAAGATACCCAAGTTAGAATGCACTTGACCACTATTATAGCCGGTGGATTGGAAGATACCAAAGGCAGAATGCACTTGACCACTATTATTCACCGGTGGAACAGTCTCCAGGGCACAAGGCACCTAGCCACTATTATCGTCGATGGATCGATCTGGCCCCAACTCTCATTGTGTTTCACTATAAGTAATTAGTATTTTTCCCATGGCTTACTATCATTAGATTTGGTTTATTAAGCTTGGGATCCCCCATTATTATAGTTGGTGGACCGAAAAACACCCAGGGTAGAACGCAACTGGTCACTATTATTTACCGGTGGAATAGTCTCCAAGGCATAAGACACCTAGCCACTACTATCGTCGATGGACCGGTCTGGGTCCGGCTTAATAATCTTTCACTTTAACTGGTTAGTATCTTATCCACGTCTTATTTAATAGATACTTCTTTACTAGACATGCATGCCCATTGGACTTCTTGCTCACACCTCATTCACACCTACTCTCCCGAAAAGCCCTATCCCATATTTTGGGACTTGTATCCCCCCCACGAGAAAACCCGAACATCTTTTCCCCCTTTTTCCTTACTTATCATGAAATCCCAACTCCTATGTATGTGGGTTGAGGTCCACTCTCCCATACCTCCTATTTAACTCACCATCGCCCTCTAGGGTTTTCCCTCAGAAACCCTAATCTGGCTTATGTAGCCTAACCTCTCCCTATTATATATGACCCATGTTACCTTTATTCCTAACTCATCACCCCACTTGATCCACACCCAACATCCCAACCTTACCTTCCATTCCGCACGTGTGGCCATGAAACCCTAGTTGGCCATACCAAAACCCTAACACCACTCCTTTCTCATATGTCGTCCCTTCATCATCCTCACTTACCATTTCCGTCTTTTCATGACACATATTTACCCTCCATATGACACCCTTCCACTCTCACCCTATACTCCAATCTCTTCCATTATTTCTCCCTTCCACAATTTCCCCCACTTAGGGTTTTCCTCCTCAAACCCTAGCCAAGTCCCCCATGCACCCTTATACTAACCCACATACTATTTTTCATATATGGACTCCAATCACTTCCAACAACTCTTCCTTCACCTTACTTAATTCTCAAGTTAAATGTTCCCATGTAAAGGTCATCCCCATCCAAAGACTAACCATCCCATGCAAGCCTTACACTCCCCATGCAAGATTTAGCCCATCCTCTTAATTTGTCCATATTATCCCTTAGTTGTCCACCTATAGGTCATGCGATACTTAGGTCATTCACACTCCTCTCTAATCCACTCACTTTCTTTACTCCTTTTATCTCCTCACAACCACATTATAGTACTCAAAGACTCTTATCATGCATGCCAAATTACCATATTACATAAGCACAACACGAGTGCAAGTCATAATACCATATTACACATGCCATAACAATACATACAACTTACCTTAGCTCCATGCTTAGCAAGCTGCACTATAAGTGCATAGTTTATAACCATAAATTACACTTGTATAACCAACACACATAACACATAATACACATAATAGGTCTTAACCACATCCTTACCTAAAATGACATCTGACTTGGAGCACGCCTCCTATACCTCTTTAGAGGTCGGACTTGGTTAAATTCCCTCTTAATACTTTCATTATCCCCTAATATTTCCTTTAGTGAGAACTAGTATTAGTGATGATCACACTATAAGCCTTAATTGTATAAATAAGCGTATTATTATTAAAGCAGTTAACAACACTATTAAGGGTAATATTAGCCCAAAATAAGGTTAGGTAGTCATAATAATCATGGTAGAATAATAATAACAATAACCATAATAATAATGATAATAACTTTAATAATAATAATAATAAGGTTAAAATAATAATTATATTCAAGATAATTCATACTTAAGTAATGTCAAGGGTTAGGGCACAACCTAGGTAAATATGGCAGCTAGGGTGGCGGCGGTGGTGATGTGGAAGTAGTGGTGGCTTTGAGAAAGGTTGGTCTTTTGGGGCTGGAAGAGAGAGGGGGAGGTGTAATCCCCCAAAATTTTAAAAAGCTTATAGTTAATAAATAAATTTTATTTGGAATAAATTAGCTTTTAAATCTATTTAATTTAATTATTTTATTGATTTTTGAGTAAATAAAATTGGATATAAATATTGAATAAATTAAAATAAATATTTTGTTATTTTATTACACTCTTATTATTTAAATAAATTTTCAAACCCTTATTTTACTAAAATTAACCTCTTTAAACCCTTATATTTTAATTATATTACATTATATTATTAAATAAATTTATTACCCAAAAATATTGTATTTTATTATTTTATAAATTAAATTATTTTATTTAAACCCATTTTTCTTTTTCGTTTCTCCCCTTTTTCCTCCTCCTTTTTCTCCTTTTTCTCTTTTTCTTCTTTTTCCTTTCCTTCCTTGGGCTGCCGGTTGGCCGGCCTGCCCTTCCTCTCCCTAGCGCGTGGGCAGCTGGCCCATTTTTCTCCTTCCCTCTACGTGAGTTGGCGCCTCCTTTCTTCCCCGACCGGACCGGCCCGCTTCTTTTTCTTTCGGTTGGCCTGCTCGCCCGTCGCAGCCCTCCCCTTCCTTCTTCTTCTTTCTTTCTTCTTCCTCTTTCCCTGGCGAAATTCTCGACCCCCGCCATTCCACCTGCAACTCCCTCTCCCCCACTTGCTTCCCCCTATCTCCCTCTCTCTCCCTCTCGTCGTTTTCCTACCATACCGGCCCCACCATCTCTCCTCTCCCTCTCCCTGCCATTGCCATACCTTTCTTCTCCTCCCTCTCCCTACAACCCCCATTCCCCTACCACCCTACCGCCACCCCTCAAGCCACCCTATTCCCTCCTCTCTCTTCCCCTTCTTTTTCTTCTTCCTTCCCTGCCCCATTCTGCATTTTCCCGAGCCCCGTATGCCTTGCCCGAACCTCCTTTTTCTCCCTTTCTTCTCCTCCCCTCTCTCCCCCTGTTTTTGTTTCACCGCCCATCTCCATCGCTTCCACTGCCTCAACCACCACCTGCACCACCCCTGCCACCCTCTACCTCACCCCCGAACCATCACAACCCCCATTGAGCCACCCCGCAACCTCCTTCTTCCTCCTCTCATCTTTTTCTCTTCTCTCCCTCCCTTCTCGGTAGCCACCTTGCGCAGCCTCGATTTACCGCCGTTTCGCCGTCTCTGCCGCCACCTGGGCCACCAAACCAATCCTTGTAACCCCCTCTAATCCTAATTTTCCCGAAAACACCACCCAAAAGCCTTCATTTTCCCTCTCCCTTTTCCTTCCTCACCAGCCCCCATTTCAACTCCCTCCTCTGTCGCCGCCTCCACCGCCATCAACCCATCTCGACCACCACTTACACCCCCTCTCCACCTCTGCACCCTTCCCTTGCCCTAAATCCTCCCCTAACCACCTTCTTTATTAGCCCCAAACCACTAACCCAAAAGTGCCTAATTTTCCCTATTTTCACCACCTTCGAGCGCCATCCTTTTCCTTCCTTTGCATGCAGCTCATGCTACATGAGCAGGATGGGTTGCTACCCTTCTTGATATATTCGGGTAAAAATTTTAAGGTATAATAATATTTTAAGTTAATTATTTTATTAATTAAGTGTTATAAAGCCTTATACTTTGATTTTTATTATTTCTAATGTAATAAGTCTTGATATTATTTTTAGGTGTTGGTTTTGATAATCACATCTTAAACCTTAAACCGGAATACTAGTAAGGTTTGTTTTGCAGGAATCGAGGTAACTGTTAAATCCCACTTAAACACATGGATTAATGTATGTTAGCACATTAGGATTTTTATTATGTTATTATGCTTAATATATGTTGTTTAATATCATATGCGTAGTTTATTGTGATATTTGATAAAAAGAAGCATGTAGGTTATATGTTATGTATGGAAATATTTTTTAAGGTAAGAGTTTGATGGTTAATGAAAATGTTAAGTATTATCCATGTTGTATTATGGTATTGTGATTTTTATTGCATGATTAATATTTTGTGAGTCTTAAGGGTATGTTAGTAATATATCTTGTACAAGAATATGGCTTAATATATATATATGGGTGCTAATAAGTATTGTATTAACTATAAGGGTTGTGGATGAGGTGTTAATATTAATATTTTATATAGTAATAATAATAATTTGATAGAAGTGGTGTACTAAGGGGCAAAATGGTAACTTTAAATTAAAAAGGGTATTATGGTAATTTTGGAGGTAAGGGCAAAGTGGTAATTTGGTAATTAAAGTGTAAAAGGGTAATTTTGGAATTGATGGATAAATTGGTAATTTTGGAAGTAGAAAGGGTAAAGTGGTAAATTGTAAATGAAAAGGGGCAAATTGGTAATTTTGGAAGTAAGGGGAGTAAAATGGTAATTTTGTAATTAAAAGGTAAAATAGTAATTTTGTAATAAAGGGTAAAATGGTAATTTTGTAAATAAAGGGAAAAATGGTAATTTTGTAATAAAAGGGTAAGATGGTAATTTTGTGGTTAAAGGGCAAAATGGTAATTTTGTAATTAAAGGGAAAAATGGTAATTTTGTGATTAAAGGGTAAAATGGTAATTTCGTAGTTAAGGATAAAATGATAATTTTATAAGTGAAAGGGTGTTATGGTAATTTTTAGAAGTTAAGGGGAAAAATGGTAAATTTGAAGGTAAAGGGGTAGAATGGTAATTTTGTAAATAAGAGGGGTAAAAGTGAAAATTGGAAAGGAGTAACTTGGTAATTATAATAATTGAGAAGGATAAAATAATAATTTAAATAACTAAATGGTAAATTGATAATTTGATAATGGATCAGGGTAAAATGGTAAACATGATAAGTGTGAGGGGCGATTTGGTAATTTAACCAACTAAAGGGGTAATCTGGTAATTAGGATATTGAATAGGGGTAATTTGGTAATTTTGTAACTAAAGGGAAATTTGTTAATTATAATAAAGGAAATGGGTAAATTGGTAATCTAACCAACCAAATAGGAAATATACTAAGTGTAACAACTACGAAATGTGATTAGTGGCCTAATAAAGGCAGGAGATAGCTCGGTAACCTAAACCGAGTAAGGGTGTAGCTAAAATCGAATGTGTACTATGTGTCCTACATGCCTTGGGTGTCCCATATAATTATATGTCGTGTTCTATATGCTATTACCTTAACTGTTTCATGTGTGGCATGGCTGAGAACCGAGATGTGTTCATGTGCCCTCTTTTGGTATGTGCTAATATGGATATGATGTAAGTTATGATGTGAGGTGATGTGGCCCTTTAGGACATGCATGCTAGGATAATTAACGTGGTGATTAGGGATGGAGGCATGAAAAAGAAAAATGGGAAAATATGATAACCAAGGGGAAGTAAGTTGGCTAATATAGGTATGGGAGGAACTTGGGTTTGCATGAGATGGTTAGAGTCCGCATGGGGGAAGACTTTACATATGGAAAGTTGCCTCGGGGCGTGAGGAAGGTACTAGAAGTGTCGCTTGGGTGTCTAGGGGCTTCGGGCAAAAAATAGTACGTGGGACAGTATAAGGGTGCATAGGAGACTAATCTAGGGTTGGGAGGAAACCCTAATGTGAGAGGGTGGAAAAAGAAAAAGAAAATAATAAAAATAAACGAGAATGAGTGGGACACAAAGTGAGGGTTGAATCTAAGGGTCGTGACGTGTGGGGTGTTAAAATAGTTGGATTGTGTGAGGCAGAGAAGGATGGGCCACATAGGCCCAAATTAAGGTTTCTGGAGAAAACCCAAGGGTAAGGTGGTGAGTGGACTTTGAGGGTATAAAGTCTTGACCCACGTACTTAGGAATTGGGCCCTCGGTGTGAGTAAGTGGATTCAGGGAACGATGTCGGGGCGAGTTAGGAGGCGCCGAGTCTCAAGATATGGGACGGGCCCTCTTAGGAGAATAAGTATAGTTGGAGTTAGCCATGCATGTCTAGGATAGAACCTGTTGAATAAGATACGATAAAATACTAATCATGTAAAATGGAAGATTATTGAGCCGGGTCCAACCAATCCACCAATTAGGAATAGTGGTTAGGTGTGTTCTGCCCTATAAGTGATCGATCCACCGACGAATAAAAGTGGTATGGACATCATCCTGCAAGTGACTGGCCCACTGGCAATAATAGTAGGGGATCCCGAGCTTAATAAACCAAACCCTAATTTGTTAAGACGAGTAAAAGACACTAAGTACTTACAGTGAAACACCATGAGAGTCGGGGCTAGATCGATCCACCGACATAATAGTGGCTAGGAGCGTTTTGCCCTAGAGACCGATCCACCGGCATATAATAGTGGTTAGGTGCATTTTTTCCTATAAGTGACCAATCCACCGGCTATAATAGTGGGGTTCCCGCACTCTCATGGAGATTATAATCTGAGATGATTGATTAATGATGGACTGATGGTCTTAAGGCCCTAAAAGTATCGATTATTCAGTACGACCTATTAATATTTGGTTGACATGTTAGGTATACGAATGTACGAAAGTGAATGTTATGTGTACACCATTAATATCTGATTGACTTGTGGAATATGTGAATGTATGGGTTTGAATATTATTTTTACACCTGTTGTTATGTATGGGCATAGTTGTATAACATGTGTTACATTGCATGCCTACTTTTAAGTGCGTTTTTAAATGGTTACTCAATACCGTAGTACTGAAGGGTTCCATTCGTGGGGCCCCTACCTATTCAATGGGCAGCACCCCTTGCAGGTCGTATTTGGTGTTACTCAAGTGGGCTATCGGGAAAGAGCGTAAGGAACTGTCCTGAACTGTTAGGGTTTTACTCTATCTCCTTTAAATTCACAATTTCAATGTATTCATTAATCGATCCCCAAACAGGATTCAAAAACAAATTTGACAATATCAATAAAAATTGAAAGGAAAATAGGGATAGGGTGATCGGGATTGCCTGATCTAAATTCTCCAATTGAAGCATAACCGGGGTTGTCGGAATCTGACAATAAACGATGCAAGTCATAACAGTAATCAAGCCGAGAGCTTTATTTCATAACATGAAAATCTAGTCGAAAGTTGTATCTTTTTACATCAAATCGAGGGCTTTATATAGGGCAGCAACTAGCCAAAAGTATGGGAGTTCAACGTTAGAACACCGATTTAAAAGAAGGAGCGAATGGAACGAATTAATGGGAAAATTCATCATTGATGGTGAGCGAAGAAGAAGGCGTAATTGGGGCAGAAGTATTCAATGGAGGAAGATAGTCAGAAGGGGTGCTCTGTTCAAAGACATTCTTCCATCGAGAGGCTGGGTTTTGGGGCTTTAAGGGTCATGGTTTATTTGGGCTTTAAGGGTTTCATTTTGGGCTTTTGGTTTTGGGCTTTTATTGAGGAAAAGGAAACTGAGTTTTGGGAGTTGGAAAGATGGGCCAGTGAAGGAGAGATTAGAGATCAGATTTTGGTTCTAAATTATTACTAACTTCTTAATACCCATTTTACAAGATAAAAACTATTAATAAAAATGTATAATTGGCCAATAATGCTATTTATTATTGCTAATAATATTAAACTAGAATATTTCTTCTCAACAATAAGATCTTATTTCTTCACAGCAAAAGATATGGATTTTATTCCTACTTTCATTGCCAATTTGTTAATATGCTCGATTATCATGCAAAATAGAAACATAAAGATAATTAATTATTTTTACAGGATTATTGAAGTTCTGTTTGGTAAGGGCGCTAAGAGTATTTGGGTTTTCATCAATCATCGTAGTTTATTGTTTTTCATTTATTGATGTTATTGTCAATTGAATCTAGAGTTATAGTAGAAAATAGCAACTTTGTCCCCAATTTTCCCCACAATACTCACCAGAAGTGACCAAGGAATTTGACATCCCTGTCAGATACAATAGGATGTGGTATACCATGTAATCGCACAATATTTTGGAAGAAATAATCAGCGATCATAATAGCATCATTAGTGCAGTGACAAGCAATAAAATGTGCCATTTTTGAGAATTGGTCGACAACCACCATGATGTTATCTTTTCCTTTTTTGGACCTGGGCAAACCAAGTACAAAATCCATGGACATATCAGCTAAAGGTTGTTCGGGAACGAGAAGAGGTGTGTACAATCCATGTGGCTTAGAAGTAGATTTAGCATGTTTACAAGCCACGCATCGATCACATAATCTTTGTACATCCTATTTTAGGTGAGGCTAATAGAAATGCTCTTTAACAATACTCAAAGTTTTGAGGTAGCCAAAATGGCCCATTAGACCTCCACTATAGGCTTCCTACATAAGCAATTAACGTATAGAACATCTGGGCACACATAGTCTATTGTCACGAAAAAAGAAAGCCTTTATAAAGGTATTATTTCCCAATGGTGGTATTTTCATAGGCTTTAAATAATTTAGAAAAATCATCATCAGTTGCATATAATTCTTTAATGTAGGTAAAACCTAACAAATTAGCATCCAAGGTAGCAACCAACGTATACCGCCTGCTTAGAGCATCAGCAACAATATTATCACCACCTTTCTTATATTTAACTTTATAGGTGAAGGATTCAATGAACTCAATCCACTTAGCTTGTATTCGGTTTAGTTTATATTGAGATTTTAAGTACTTGAGAGCTTGGTGGTCGGAATGGATAAAATATCCCAAAATTCTAATTTAAGAAATTATGGAAAAATAAGGATTTATTAGGAAAATTAATTAAATGAATTATTTTATGAATATAAAAGGGAATTAATTAAGGTAAATAAAGAAGAAAATAATAAATAATTTAATTAGGAAAAATTAGGGTGTTTTGCTAATTAAAATAGAAGTTAAAGAAAATTTATTCAAATATCCCAAATTAATATAAAAAAGGGGTTTAGTTATTATTTTCTAAATATTATTATTATTATTTTATTTTTTTAAAATAATAATCTAAAATACCAAATACCCAAAAATATCACAACCCACCTATTTTCTTTCTTCCCCTTTTCCTTTTTCCTTTTCCTTCTTTCTTTTCCTTTTTCGTTCTTTCCCTCCTTTCTCCTTTTTTTAGTTTTCCCTTCTCCTCCCCTGGTTTGGGCCAGCCCGCGGCCCAAACTCTCTTGCCTTTCCCCCTCCCGCATGGCTAGGCCCGCCCAAGATTTTTTTTCCCTTCACCCATTCCCCCAACCGGCCGACCCTTTCTTTTTCTTTTCTTTCCCCTAGACCGCCCGGTCCACCCCCGTCCCTATCTCCTTCTTCCTCATGCGGACTGCAACCCCTTGACCTACAGTCCTACTCCTGCCAGCGGCCACTTGCTCCGTCCGGCTATCCTTCCTTGCCACCCCTGTCTTTTTGTTTCCATTTTCGACCCAACCAACCCATCCTCCTTCCCCACACGTGCTTCCATCCTTCCTTTTCCCCCAACCCGATCCAAACGTACCCTGCAATTTCGCAGGCCATGCACCGCCTACCACCATCGATCGGCAACCTACCTCACCTGCCTCGATTGTCTCCTTCTTCCTTCATCATTTCCCCCTCAATTAGCCTATAAATACCCCCATAGGTAGCCATAACCGAGCTTCTATTTTTGCAGCCCAGAAACCCCAACCGTGTGTCGCCTCCCAAACAACTCCTTATTCTGTCGTTGTTGACTATCGCCGCCACAAACGCCGCCCACGAAAACCTTCCCCGCGCCGCCCTCTACAAAACTGAGTCATTCTCCTCCCCTATCTTTCCCTACATGAGTTGCCTCGGCCATGCAAAATTGCTATTTCGATCAGCCCTCACCAACTCGCGCCACTCCTCGCGCCGTCGTGTGCCGCCATTTTCAGCCGCACCACCACCTCCATTCCACCCCTCTCCACCTGATACACCTTCCACCACCTCAAACACCCCCTAATTCCCTCTCCTTTATCTTATAACCCCATCTCTCCACCTCTCTTCCTCCTCCACCATCATCGCACACCGTCGCCGGTTCCGCCACCAACCCTAGGTGGTATTCTTTTTTCCCAGCCCTTAAACTATTTTTCTATAAGTGTTAATAATTTTTAGTAATATTAATAGTATTATCCTTAATATTACTATTATTATTCTTATTATTATTAGTATTGAGTTATTATTATTATTATTATTACCAACATTAATATTATTATTATGTATTACTCTCATTACCTAACCTAATTTCATAAACATTTATAACTATGGTATATTATTTAAAAGGTTACAACTTTAGTATTAATATAGTGATCTTTATTACTATTATTACTACTACCATTACTACTAATAATAATATTATTATTGTTATTATCATTTCTATCATCATCATCATCATCATCATCATCATTATTATTATTATTCTATTATGCTTGACCACATTATCACTAAGACTATACTAAGATGATTTCTAGGACCTTCATTAGTATTATCCTTAATATGAGAACTATTATTAATATTATCACTATTATTATTATTATTGTTATTATTATTATTATTATTGCTACTTAACCTTGCTTTATGATTTTCCTAACCAGTAATAATAATAATATTATTATTATTAATGGTCTACAACTTTAGTGTTAGTATGATTAAGATTTTCCCTTGTTGTTACTATTATTATTATTATTACCCTCACTATTATTCCTACTATTATTACTAATGCTAGCTTTGGCCTATTATTATTATCTTTATTATTATGGTAAATATTTGAACCCTTATATTACTACTACCATTCTTATTATCATTACTATTAGTATTATTCTTAACATTATTATTATTATTATTATTATTATTATTAATGCCATTATTATCATTGTCATCATCATCATCATCATCAACATCATCATCATCATCATCATCATCATCATCATCATCATCATTATTATTATTATTATTATTACTTAACCTAACTTTGGTAATATTTCCAACTAATGCTACTATGAATGGAGGTCTACAATTATAGTATTATTATGATTGTCTTAATTATTATTATTATTATTACTATTATTATTATCATTATTATTATTATCATTATCATTATCATTATTTTCTTGCTAATATTGTTAATACTAACTTTGTCCATTATATAAATATTTGGACCCTTATATTATTATTATCTTTTCGGTTACTATTATTATTGTTATTCTTATTCTTATTATGCTTAACATTATTATCATCATCGTCGTCGTCGTCGTCGTCATCATCATCGTCATCATCATCATCATCATCATCATCATCATCATCATCATTATTATTATTATTATTATTAAAACCGAAATGGGCATGCTACCATTTTGTTACTATAGAAGAAGAATACTCCACCTTAGTATTATTATTATTATTATTATTATTATTATTATTATTATTCAAATATTACTAATATTCTTCCTAATGCCTTTGTTACTAACATTATTACTATGGTATTATTATCAGTTATTACTATTATTATTGTCATTATTTTGTTACTATTATTGTGACAAAAACATTTGAACCCTTACATTATTGTGATTCCAAATATAACTATTATCATTATTATCTTTAGCAATATTAGTACCTTGTTGGTATTACTATTATTATATTTTTATTTTAATCCTAACAATATTATTAGCCTTAGCCTTAAAAGTAATAGGGCTTCTATTTCTAAGAGCATTAGTATTACTATTATTATTATTATCATTATTTTGCTAATAACTAGTATTAGTACTATTACTAGAAGAAATAAAGCTATTAGGTTTAATAATACAAATATAGCTATAAATATTAACATAAGTATATTTTGACTAGTAATATCTAGTAGGCGAACTTGAGGATAAAAACCCTAGTTTTCACCTGTAAAGCTATTATTAATAATAGTAATCCTAATCTTAGACTAAAAAGAGAAATAATAGTATTTTTGGTAGGAGGGAAACTAATCCTTAGTTTTTCCCTCTTATAGGTGAATCAAGCCAAAACCCTAAGGAGGCATAAGAGAGTGCTCTAAGCCTGGCGTCGTTTTAGGTAAGGATGTAGCTAAGGCCCATCTGTGTTGTGTGACTTGTATGCCTTGGATGCTATATATCATGCTACGTCGTGTATCGTATGATTGTCATTAACTTGTCTTATGTGTAGCGTAGCTTGGAGTTAAGGTATGTTTGTATGTGTTTTCTTATGACATGAGTATGATATGTATATGTGGTGATTATGATGTGATATGATATGACCCTCTAGGACATGCATGCTAGGACAATTGATAATATGATATGGGAATGAAAGGACAAAAAGAAAGAAAATGGAAAGTGAGTTCACTAAGGGGGATATGAGGTTGACCAAAATACCTCATGATCCATGAGAGGAAATTAAAGAGGAAGAAATGACCAAAATGAATAAGAGATGGGAACCATGCATGGGAATCCTAAAATTTGCATGGGGACTTTGGGAGTTTTCATGGGGTGGATAAAACTTGCATGGGGATGATCTTTACGTGAGAAAAGTTGTTTTAGGGTGTAAATAAACTAAGGGGAGAGTTTTTGAGTGATTGGAGACTTGGGATGAAAAATAGTACGTAGGTTGGTGTAAGGGTATATAAGGGACCCGATTAGGTTTTGGGAGGAAGCAATAATCTGAAAAATGTGGAAGTAAAAATGATTAAGGGAGAGTGGAGTATGGGTTAAGAGTGGGAATTTATTTTATAAGGGGTGAGTATGGGTGCCATGGGAGAGAAGAGATATTGGGTGAAAAAGAGAGAAGTTACTTATGGGAGAACAAATGTACTAGGGTTGAAGTGGCCAACTAGGATTTTTCGGTCACATGTGGAATCGAGGGGTAAAGCGATATGATTTGGGATTGGATCTAAATGAGATAAGGTATGGGGTGATAAATGAAGTGATGGTAAGTGAGAGAAAGTTAGTCCATATAGATCCAATTAGGGTTTTCAAGGGAAAACCCCCAGAGGGTGATAGTAGGGTGAGTTGATGTCATGAGGTGTTGGGCCTTAACCCACACCCTTAGGAGTTGGTTTTCATTATATGTAAGTGTAAGGGGGATTGGATATCGGGGCATGATAAGGGGCGCGGGAGTCTCAAGATATGGGACGAGCCCCCCTTGAGAGGATAGAGGTAGAATTTTGGTGACATGCATGTCAAGGGTGTAATATTTATCAAATAAGACACGAATAAGATATTATCCATTTAAAGAGAAAGATTATTGAGCTAGGCCCAGACTGGTCCACCGGCGAATAATAGTGGGCAGGAGCCAGGGTGCCCCGCATGACCGGTCCATCGACGAATAATAGTGGCCAAGCACATTTTTCCCTGCATGACCGATCCACCAACTATAATAGTGGGGTTTTCCGTGCTCAACAAACCAAACGTATTTGATGATAAGACATGGAAAAGACACAAAGTAATTACAATGAAACACCATGTGAGTTGGGGCCATACCAGTTCACCGACGAATAATAGTGGCCAGGAGCGTTTTGCCCTACATAACCGGTCCACCAACGAATAATAGTGGCCAGGAGCATTTTGCCTTGCATGACCAGTCCATTGGCTATAATAGTGGGGTTCCCGCACTCGCATGGGTTGATAAAGATTATGATGTGAAACGATTATAATTATCAGAGATTTAAAGAATAAGTCTATCTGGACCATAGCCGGCCTTCACTATTTACATTACTGTATGTCGCCTATATGATCATGTCATGTATTCGATGTTGTATGTTTTTTTTTGTTTGGCCTTAGCACATGGTTACCTTACTCAGTACGTAGCATACTGATCACCCGTTTTTTGGGTGTTGCTCATTCTCACAAGTAGAAGACTCGTCTGAGTTTGTGCAGGTAGGGGATGACGTCTTTGATGCCTATGACACCTACGAGACATCGGGTGGGGCTGAGCATCAGACTTGACTTGGGGATTAAGAGAAACTCGGCCGGACTTTGTTTTTCTTTTGACTTGACCATGTATCATTTGTTTTAGTTATGTGACATCTTTACGGTATTTTATGTTTTTGAAAAACTCTAGTCCCTTACTCTTTGGGTTGTAATTCTAAATAGCACTCTGATTTCTGTATGACTATGAGGGAGTCCTCTCATGGACTCTCATTTCTTTAGTAATGATTTGTGTTTGATGTTAACCCTGTTTAGCCTTAGCACTTAGTATTGGGACGGTAGGAGTGAATCGGCCTGGTACTAAGTGCGGCGGTAATGCCCCCTATATTTACGGTTTTATTATTTCACTTCCGTTAAACATTTTTAATTAAATAAAAATTTTCAGTAGTAAATTTTGGGGGTGTTACAATGGATGATGAATTTTGTAGACCATAAGTAATGTTGCAAAGTCTCTAAATCCCGAATCAAGGCAAACAACTCATTTTCATAGGTAAAGTAATTAAGAGTAGCACCGCTCAATTTTTCACTAAAATAGGCGATAGGCTTTCCCTCTTAAGATAAGACTGCTCCAATGCCTACTCCCGAAGCATCATAATCAATCTCAAAAGCTTTTTCAAAATCAGGTAGAGATAAAATGTGAGCATTAGTAAGATTTTCTTTAATAAGTCAAAGGCACGTTGTTGCTCATCCCCCCATTTAAACCCAACTTCTTTTTTTATGATAGAGGTAAGAGGAGCAGATATAGTACTAAAATTACACACGAACCTCCGATAGAAGCTACACAAGCCATGGAAGCTTCTTACTTCTGTAACAGACTTGGGCACAGGCCAATCTTGTATGGCACTTACCTTCTCATCATCAATGGATATTCTATCCTTTCCTATAACAAATCCAAGGAACATAACACTTTCTAAGCAAAACTTGCATTTGGATAGGTTAGCATATAATTGTTTAAGGTGCTCTTCATAAGATTTTCTATAGATAAGAACGTTGTCAAAGTACACAACAAAGAATTTACCAATAAAATGTTGAAGCACATAATTCATTAGTCGCATGAAAGTACTTGGTGCATTAAACAGGCCGAAGGGCATCACAAGCCATTCATGGAGTCCAAAGTTGGTTTTAAATGTCGTTTTCCATTTATCGCCAGCCTTCATGCGAATTTGGTGGTACCTACTCTTTAGATCAATTTTGGAAAATATATCAGATCCATGCAACTGGTCAAGCATTTCATCTAAGCGAGGAATAGGGTACCTATATTTAACAGTAATTTTATTAACAGCTCTATTGTCAATACACATATGCAAACTCCCGTCTTTTTTAAGAACTAGTAAAATAGGCACAGCATAGGGACTCATGGATTCTCGAATAAACCCCTTTTCAAGTAAGTCGGTTACCTGCCTCTTTAGTTCTTTTAATTCCTCAGGATTGGCTCAATACGTAGGTCTACTGGGGATAGAAGCTCCTGGTATGAAATCAATCTGATGTTCGATTCCCCTGATCGGAGGCAACGCTTTTGGGATTTCTTTTGGAAAGAGGTTAGAATACTCATCAAGTAAAGAGCGCATATTATCAGGCATAGATTCAAGCAAGGTGAATTCACTATGATAACACTCCTTACGTATGAGCATATAGATTGGTAACTTGGAGAAAAAGGCATAAGAGATGTCCCTTTTTCAGGCAAAGAAGTTACGTAGTGGTTTATGTTGGCCCTTAGTATTAGGTTTTGAGATCTTACTTAATTCCTCCCTCATGCTTTTAAATTCAACTTGTAGTTTAAGTTGATCATCATGGACTTGCTTGGGTGACAACAACATTAGAGTAATCTTTTTTATCATCCTTGACAAGAGAGTAGCTATTCTTATATCTGTCATGCGTCACTTTTCTGTCGAATTGCCATGGCCTACTGAGCAAAACATAACTAATGTGCATGGTAATGACATCACATAATACCTCGTCCATATATTTCCCAATCTGGATCATAAGTAATACTTACTTGTGGACTTTTACCTCACCAGTTTCATTGAGCCATTGTAGTTTGTAGGGTCAGGGGTGCTTTATAGCCGTAAGCCCTAATTTAGTAATTATACTGGCACTTGTTGCATTAACACAGCTACCGCTATCAATAAACAAACTACATAATTTATCATTAATTCGACACCTGGTATGGAAAATATTTTCACGATGTATTTGATTGTCATCAATTTTAGCATGTACGTTCAAAGCACACCATACGACAAGTAGCTCGCCTTTAGAGGCATATATCTTATCATGATC
Organism: Tamarix austromongolica; assembly: GCA_039764185.1. NCBI lineage: Eukaryota > Viridiplantae > Streptophyta > Magnoliopsida > Caryophyllales > Tamaricaceae > Tamarix > Tamarix austromongolica. Next base: position 31,436,210 of record CM077813.1, on the reverse strand, counting down.
AGATTCATCATCATCATAGGGGTCAACAAGAGTAGGGGAGGGATCAACAAGTTCCTCAGACTCAACCTCGCCTGTCAGCCTAACCACCATCACCTTCCTATTGGGACATTTGGAAGCGATATGACCATTCCCCAAGCATTTGATGTTTCTTGAGTGTCCATTGTTAGAGTTGCCACTTGCATGTCCCTTACCTTTTTCTTTAATAGGGAGTACCTTGCTGTCGAATTGTACCCTTGGTCTTTCTTCATTTCTAGGAGGTTGTTTCCAATTAGGATTCTTAGGATAGTTTGTTTTGAAGTTGGATTGAGATTTAAAGGTTCTAGCCTTCTTAATTTGATTCTCAATTTTGATGGCTAAGTTGACAATCTCCTCAATTTCCATATAGCATTGGAGCTCAAGTTTATCAGTTATTTATCTGTTAAGTCCAATAAGGAATCTAGCCATTGTAGCCTCCCTATCTTCCATTATGTTGGCCCGAATCATGGTAATTTCCATCTCTTTGTAATATTCATCAACACTTCTAGAGCCCTAGATAAGATTATATAGCTTTTGGTAAAGTTATTGATAGTAATAGCTAGGCACAAACCTGTGCCTTAATAGCCCCTTGAATTCATCCCAATCCCTTACTGGCCTCTCATGATTTCATCGCCTATTAGCAACTATTTGATCCCACAAATTGATGGAATAATCGGTAAATCCCACAATAGCTAATTTAATCTTTTTTCCATCCGAGTAATTGTAACAGTCAAAAACCAATTCTATTTTCCTTTCCCATTCAAGGTATGCATCAGGATCGTTTTTACCACTAAATGTCATGATAGTCAATTTGATGTTATTCAATTTTCGATCCTCCCGTTCATGCCTCCTTGGATTCCAGCATGGTCGATGACCCATCCTAGCATGTTCGTGGATCTATGATTCATTGGATGAAAAATTATTAGGTTCGGGGTGAAGGTTCCTTTGATTTCTTTTTGGTTGGGGAAATGGGATAGGTTCAGTTGGATTGTTAATTGTTTGTTCGATCCGATCCAATCTTTCTATTAGGATGCGTAGTTGAGTGGTAATAGGATTAGAATTACTATCATATCCTTCCGACACATTTTTTGTAAATGCATTTCTTGTGCACAAATTCATATTAATCTACTAAATTAGGTTAAATAATCACAAGGGAAAATAGCCAAATAATCAAATAAAGATACTTAGTGTTCAGTCCAAATATACATAAAGGGTTAAGAACGATAACACATATATAAAAGAAAACTAGAAAGGAATGGGTGGGCGTGACTGTTGTCTCGGGATGCCTACAATATGTGTAACCTGCCACCTCCTCAACCACAGAAACAATAGTAAGTGGTTAGAATGTTGGGTGTTTAGCCCATGGATGTACAATAGGGCAGGGTCTCAAGCTGGTGGCTTAGACGAAATGGGCTTTCGAATTGCGGCCTAATACCTGATAGCCTGACCTAAAACCTGGATACCCAATTAATTTCGGTATCGAGTTTGGATCACTAGGGGAAAAGAGCACTTTAACCAAACAACTTCAAAATAGACTCGAGAAAACAAAACTCAAAAAACACCAAAATCAACCAACCAAACAGACCCTTTACAAAAATTAGAAACCAAGAGACTCGATACCGAACAACACGCGGCAAACTAAATAGGGCACTACCCTATTCAGGAGTTTGAACACTATTCAGTAGTGAAGACATACATCAATCTAACAAAATCGAATACCCAACACCACTTCAAATGGTAAACAGCAAAGAAGACACCGACGTAGATCCAAACGTTAATTCGATGGACTCAAACAGGGACAACTGGAAAACAAAAAAGAAGAAAAAAAAGGAAGAACACGAAATCGACACTAAAACATGAAGTCCACATATCTAAACGAGGTTTGATTAATCAAGAAAAGAAATTTAAACTATAGATCGGACATGAGCGAAGCAAATCGACGCTCTGATACCAGCCGATTGATCCCTAAACGGGATTCGAAAACAAACTCGACAATATCAATAAAAATCTAACGGAAAATAGGGATAGGGTGATCGGAACTGCCTGATCTAAATTCTCCAATCGAAGAATAACCGGGGTTGCCGGAATCCGACAATAAACAACGCAAGCCATTACAGTAATCAAGCTAAGAGCTTTATTTCATAAGATAAAAATCTAGTCGAAAGTTGTACCTTTTTACATCAAATCGAGGGCTTTATATAGGCCAGTAACTAGCCAAAAATATGGGAGTCCAATGTTAGAACAACGATCAAAAAGAAGGAGCGAACGTAACGAATTAATGGGAAAATTCACCATTGATGGTGAGCGAAGAAGAAGGCGTAATTTGGGCAGAAGTATTTGATGGAGGAAGACAGTCGGGTAGGGTGCTCTGTTCGAAGATAGTCTTCCATCGAGAGGCTAGGTTTTGGGGCTTTAAGGGTCGTGGTTTATTTGGGCCATAAGGGTTTCATTTTGGGCTTTTATTGAGGAAAAGGGTGCTAAGTTTTGGGAGCTGGAAAGATGGGCTAGTGAAGGAGAGATTAGAGATCAGATTTTGGTTTTGAATTTTGACTAGCTGCTTAATACCCATTTTGCAAGATAAAAACTAATAATAAAAATTTCGAATTGGCCAATAATACTATTTATTATTGCTAATAATATTAAACTAGAATATTTCTTCTCAGCAATAGGATCTTATTTTATTTTCACAGCAACAAATTTGGATTTTATTCCCGCTTTTATTGCCAATTTGTTAATCTGCTCGATTATCCTACAAAATAGAAACACAAAGATAATTAATTATTTTTACAGGATTATTGAAGTTCTGTTTGGTAAGGGCGCTAATAGTATTTGTGGTTTCATCAATCATCGTAGTTGATTGTTTTTCATTTATTGATGTTATTGTTAATTGAATCTAGAGTTCTTAACCTAGATTATTAATCAGTTAGATAATAGATCAAGAGCTTATTTGATTTATTTATAGTTAAAGAAAACTAAGAAGAAAATATATATGAGCTTCCAAAAGTCAACATTTAAATACATAGAATTATTCTTTTTCATATGATCGTTTGATTTTCTGGGTTTATGGTTGAATATCTCCTATCCTTATTTCTATATTATTGAATCTAGTATTATATGAAATAGTTTTAGTCTAGGGATTAGTAGCAAAAATAAGTATTGATTAACAAACCGAAGTTTTGACATTAATTATAGAATTTTTTATTTTATCCTGTTCTTTGTGGGATTCGACTCCTAGTTCCCACTTACTATGCATTTAGAAAATAGGATTAAACTTAGTGTATATACGATGACATATCACTTGTTTCGGTTGAGATATTAGTAAATATTGTGTATTTTTTGTTTAGATTTAATTTATCTTATTTAGAATTGAGGATGTGTCGACTTAGTTATATAAAGTTCTTGTAATTCACGTCGATAATCATAGTTGAATTGAACTATTGATTCAGGTATTCTTTTTTTTTTAATATTTTGTGAGTTTCCTCATTTTACATTTATTTTATATGTGTGAGTCATATAGAAGCATCTCTCTAAAAATTTTTTTAGTGTGAGTGATAATTTAGAAATATCTTAATTATTATCTATTTGAACTTAAAATGGAGAGTAGTGTATAAGTGTTTGTCATGCATGTGCATATCCGCCAACTTTAAAATTGTCTATTCGTCAAACCTAAACTTTCGTCACACATCACGTCATCTTATACATGGCCATTTTTGTGGGTGGGCAATTGAGATGAGGACGAAGTCGGGAAGGCGGGAAATCTAGATGATTTTAAGTTTGTTTTAACATTATTATTTGTATTTTCTGTTGGAAAAAAAAAATTGGAATATGCCAAGTATATAAGAGTATATCGGGTTTCTGAAATATTTTTAATGCGTTCGGCACAAATTTAATAGAATGATATCGTATTCTGTGCATTTAAGGCTATAGAAAGAGCATGATATCGAGTTATGACACAATTTTACTATTATACAGGAAATACTCGATTCAATTTTTATTTTTAGAGCACCACATAGTCTACATTCTCTGTTGTGCGACGTCTGAACCGTAATGGTCTACTATAATGCGATAACTTCTACCACAGGTCAGGTCAGCAATTGAACTCCTACAAATATCTATAGTAATTTCAACTTAGAAATGTGGTGCCGACTCTGAGAAAACAAAGAATTACTGGTCAATAATTAATCAATTGAACGGACGCCGTGTCATTTAGACTTAAAACGGTTGACAAAAGCATAACACAAAATAATATTTAGGGATCACTTATAAGTTACCAATTTTAAATGGTCGGCCTATAGCAATAGGATTATGGTTACCAAAATCCAGCAATTAAATTATTGGATAAATCCTATCTATATATTCTGACATTTAATTTAATTTCATTGAGATGACATATTTTAAACAATTTTATTTAAATATCTTTAATTTTCTATCTCACCTTAATATTATTAAATTAATATTTTTTACTTCTGTGTTACTCAAATGATAATAATTTTTTATATATAAACCACAATAAATAGAATATGCTAACTATAACAACACGAAGTTGTTATAAGTTCAAAAGTCACACCTCTCCTTTTACACTAAAATTACTAACTACACACCCATATACCCTAAATATTTTCACCAATTTCAATTTTACCCCTCTCATTTCATTGTCCCTCAATTTTTTCTAATACATTTTCTCTCTTCTCTCTATTCTCCCTCATTCCAACTCTTCTCAAAGCCTTCCTAATATTCAATCAATTGAGAAAATCTTATTATAATCAACAATTCTACACATTCCACATCAAAAAGTATGTAAGACTTCTATTTTTTTTTGTCAATTTTTATCATTTTGAAAATATTGAAATGCATAGTTTTATAATAGAATTTATTAAATTTAGACATATGTTTAACTAAGATTAAGATTTATATACATACATAGAACCTCTATTAGCTATCGGATTGTATTTATTTTAGCAAAATTCGAGCTTTGAATGATGAAAATAGTGGTCGAGGTCAAAATAGTGGTTGATGGGTAATTCGCCTGTTAGCCATGACTTGCAACAGGTAACTCACTGGTCAAGGACACAACCTACCGGATAAGTCACCCGTCAGGAGCAACGAATGGCGAGTGATTCACCTGTCACATATAATTTACAATGAGTATTTCACCCATTAACCACGACCACCAATGAGTGATTCACCCGTGAAGCGTTGGTCCAAATGGGTATCTTACCCATTGGAAGCCCTTTAACTCGAAACCCTAAACCCTAAACCCAAACCCTTTAACCATAAACCTTAAACCCTAACCCTAGCCATAAACCCTAAACCCTAAACCCTACACCCTAACCCTAAACCCTACACCCTAAACCCTAAACCCTAAATCATTAATGGACTAATGCATAATATTTAATGATATTTTTTTTATTATTATTGGCAGATGGCTGGTAGATGGGGTAGAGGAAAATATTTGAGAAATGTTACTCCTGCTACGACTCGGATGGTGAAGAGGATAGTTATCGCCAATGCTAGAGCACGAGTGGCGATGGAGTGTGGTAAAGCTCAAAGTACTACAAACAGATATCACGTTCCCTTTGAGGAAGATTATGATTATCCCAGTGACGGAGCTTTTGTTGGAACTGGTTTAAAGAAGAAAATAAGGGTGTAAGGATAAAGGTTTTGATGGGTTGAAGGACGTGTACCTTGCCATGGGGCGGGCTGAGATTGTCCTCTAGTGAAGAGGAGGAGGGAAATCAAAACCCTAGCGATGATATATAGTAGATTGTTTTCAATTTTATGTACTATTTAATTTTATTTTTTATGACAGTGTTATCAGAACAATTTTGTTTAATGCATGCTAATTTTAATTTTACGTTACATAATGTAATACACCAATGTACAACACATTACAAAATACTTAACATAATGCAATAAACCAATGTACAACACGATACAAAACCAAGAGAATACTTTAAGCACAAATCATCAACCTAAGCCCCCCCTTGGTGGGCACCCATATCCATTGAATTCTAATAGAACTTAATATAATCATGATATAGCTCGTCCCATCTAGATACGCTTGAAGCAACATGTCTATACCATTGATTAGATATAGATGGTAATATTGTATTTTCCATCAAAGTTACCTACAACCATATAAAATATTATAACATGAGTGTCAGACATATATACAATATATAAAAATTTGATTGCAATAACTTACAAATCGGCATATAGTGCAACAAATTATTCACACTTAAGATGGTGGTGATTTGATCAGATTGTTTGCCATTAGGTGGAGCTCTATGCGGTAAACAAATAATCGACCCATGTATACTCAAACAAACAAATATGACATTGTACGTTGTTGCAAAAGGAAGCTAAAGTCAGACTGATACCACCATTTCTCCATTGGATTCGATCCCTTCCAATATAATTAACCCATCCAAATAGATACTTTTACCTAACTTGACTATACACTACATTCATTTTAAAGTACTACTATAATATTGAGTTAGCACCACTACATAATATCGTTGTGGATTATGTGGCATTCGAGTTGGGTTGGTCGGTTTATAATGGATCGGATTAGCGTTGGATCGGGTTTGATTTAGGTCAGATCGAGTTGATTAATTTATCATATTATGTCAAGTTGGGCTTTGTGTGGGTCAGGTCGGATCAACTTTTACCACCTGTGTATTATGATTAAATATCTGTTGTATTCGAATTGTTTCCATCCTGATAATTAAATTATTAATTTGATAATTTTTTATTTATATAATTAATTTGATTAATAAAAAATTAAATAAATCAATTTCAATTGAATTAATTTATTATATTTTAATTAATTCTTTTATTTATAATATAATTTAATTTTAAGATATCTATTATTTTATTTGTACTTGGATATAAACATTTATATATAAATATCTTATTTGTTTTTCAAATATTTAAACTTTTAAATATCAAGATATTTTATTTAATATCCAATGATATCTATACACCAATTTTAGCTCTTATGTCATTCTTTATATCAAATCCCAAATTAAGTGTTCATTATCAAAGCTATCACTCTCCCAAATCTCATCCCTCTCATAATAATAGTTGCATGTTTGCTGGTTTATCTTCTGCTATATTACAATGCTTTTCTATAATCTCTCTTATAAAGCCTGTATTTCACTGATATTTAATTACTTAAAATTAAGGTTTTCATTCTAGGTAATATTTTTGAGGCCTAGATGAAATAACAATGCCTGTCTACAATTATTTACTTTTCCTAGGATACTTATGGACGTACTAACTCCCCATTTCCCAATAGACATTATAGCTCTTCGCTTGGTGGCGAATGTTTGCTATTATCCATTTTCGTAATCTTCAACCCAGAGCTAACATTATACTTCCCTTGTAAGACAAAAGTTGGCTGACACTATTTTGTTGGCTGAGGTGGATTAGCTATGAGGTTTGTGTTCTGTCACGAAATGTTTGCTCCATCTATTTTCCCTTATGTATTCAAATGACTTTATGTTGTATGATTAGTGTATGCGTTCTTTGTTGTTGCAGCACCCTGGTATTACTGAGGCCTAAATGTCTTCTTTTTCACCTCGTATTGTCTCACACTATCACTGCTATTCTAGCACGCAATTACCTATTTTCCTTTTTCTTTACTCATTTTCTAGCTATCACTTGAATTTAGAGGGCCTTTCTGTAATCCGTTCTTATAATTAGTACTTTTTTCAGCGTTATTACCATGCGTTCTTTTGAAGATAATCGACAAGAAAATAAATGCCCTTATAAATATGTACTCAGTCTATGATTATGCATTCCATATTCTACCACTACTTTCCAAACACCACAAACATCTTCCATTCTACGAATTATAAATTAACATCTACACTTTTTGGTCCCGTTAGATCGAACACTTTATGAATTTATTAAATGTTGTTTTTTATAAGCACAACATCTTTTACAATGAATTCATACCCTACCTTTTTTTTTATACTCGATGCCGAAAATCATATTATGTGGCCTTCCAATTTTTTTAACCTAACCAATTAATGACTCCTGATCATTAAAAACATCATACGTTGCAAATAATATGCTCCAATCAGTATTAACCGAATCTGAATTCTGTAGATAATATTCAAAATATGATATTATTAGTACATAAATAGAAAAAATAAATAAAAAATAATTTTTGAAAAAAGATAAGTTGGCGAGTGAGTTGCCTGTTAGATTTACTCAGAAACAAGTAAGTTGTTCGTCATTGAGCCTTTCTAGCGGGTGATTTGCCCATCAACCTTCACTTTCGATAGGTGAATACCCGTTCATAAGGCTTTGTGATAGGTGATTTGTCTGTCATGTGTGATATCAGACAGGTAAATCACTCGTCAGGTGCAAAAATTACACAAAAAAGAAAATTGACTTACTATTATTTCTTCTAATTTATTTTCACTATAAAATTCATTGAAATTATAATCTTCATCCTCATTCATTGTATTCAACGTTGTCAAATTTTAATTTTGTGTAATTATTTGAGGAGAAGAGAACAAAAAAAAAGAAAAAGAAAAAGAAAAGAGAATTCAATTTGGGTGAAGTGCAAAAATAAAAGAGATATAATGGTGAAAAAAAAAATAGCCAAATTTGAGAGGTGTGAACTTAGAAATTTAGGTGTGTACATAACATCGCCCATTCAAAAGACAACCTAGAACATTCTAAAAATTTTGAAAGAAACATTCAAATATTCAAAATAATTTAATTTATATTTATAAAGGACCTCATTATTATACTATCATATATAATTAAAAGTGTTAATAAAACAATTATAAAAAGAAACAGATAAATTAAAGTACATAGGCTTGTTTGAATCACCTTATTAAAAGTACTTATCTAAAATAATTATTTATTTTTAAAAAAATTTAACTGAATTTTTTGTAATATAAATAATTATTTTATATAATTATTTTTAATAAATAGCTCCAATAATAATTAAATAGAATCATGTAAGACACCTGGTACCTATCTCGGAAATATAACAAATCTCATGACCGAATTTATGCAAATTTCAACCCATAATTGTAGTTCTGACTCCGAGTAAACAAACAAATAATTAGTAACCGACCAAATCCAATGGACATCAGATTTGGACGAGTGCAAATAGAGTAAGAAGATAGTCGCATTAACCTGTGAACCCCACTCCAAATGATTCCACATTTTCATACCAACGTCCAACAACAGTGCCCATCACAGGATTCGACTAGCACGGGAAAACATAATAATATACAAAAAACGGCATACATCCCGCAACAAGACGTCTAGATTCAGGTACAACTAGGAGCATGCATGCACAATGATCCACTATAACCCTACCGCATAATTTTTCGCTCATCAAACCTCGTTCAGCATTCAAGAGACCAACGCTGGGCAGGAATTGATTGTAACATTGCCTGGATTACATGTCGCTGAAGAAGAGCCCGCCTTTGGTAGTTCGAAACATCTTTTCTCGGTGATACAAGATTATCTACTGGAAGAAACCTGCAGCAAGCAGCCTATTTTCCAAGCCAAAACGGCAGACCGTTTTGTTGGTCTGTGGACCACGACAATCCCCCAGTATCGCCATCCTTACTGCAAACGTAGCCAGAGTGACCAAATTGTCTCCGACTTTGGCTATCACCACCAACTGCAGCACAGCCAAACAGCTGACTATGGCTAGGCAAGATATTGCAAGAAGACATATCCGTGTGTTCTCTACTCTGATCAGCTGTTTGAGATAAGTAGTAGCCGGTTCTACTGCGTTTGTTTGGAGGATCACCTCGAGGATTTTGGACGCACATCATCCGGGAATCTTTGTCGGAAGGCAAGAGGCTTGGAGGTGTATAATGGGTGGCAAAGGAATTGGAGAATTTCTGGTTCTCCTGTAATTCTGATGATAAGTGAGATCTTTTTTCAAGCATGTGAATTTCTTCCACCATTGGCTTCCATAATCTAACTCTTGCATTTGTAAACCAGTTGGAAACCTACCACACATGCAAAGAAAAATCCAGCTTCCAGATTTCAGACGAACATTGTCACAGAGCTGGATAACCAATAAAATTAATATCTGCATCGTGCAGATTTCACAATTGAGAGGAGAAAGAGGCATCAAGCTCACCTGGCACCTTGAAAGACCAGTCTGATTTGCTAACATCTGCTTATCCGAGTCCGTGGGATAGCTGCACAATCCAAACTCAAATCAGTTGACACATAATTGATAAAAACATCAAGTCATTAACAAAGTAGGGAATTTAACTATTGGAATTGTTGCAACTATACTCAAATGAATAGCTACTAGTAATAAATACAAAACTTACGGATGTAAGAAGTTTTCAAACAACCATGTCTTGAGCACAGCTACTGCTTTATCAGGAAATCCTCTCTGAGATCGCCAAACGGGATGATTAAAGAAGCCTGGATTTTGAACCTGCTTTTCATCATGATGATGCCTAACATCCACCACTGCCGAGCAGAATCCTGGGCGGATACTACTAGTAGTAGTGTTGTTATTATTATCCCTCTTGGCAGCAGCAGCATCATCATTCCAATGAGCAGATTTGGTATTGAAGTTAATGTGGTCCAAAATAGCTTTCTTCAAGCAGTGAAAATGCTTGGATACAGCTTTGATAGCAAAGCAAACGAATGGAGCTGCGTTGCCCAAACCAGCAACGCTTTCAAAGGATGATACTGCGCTGTGCATCTGTTCGCAATATAGCTTGTATCGATTATACACCTAAGAACATGGTACGTGGGAAAAAGAATAAAGAATTGCATGTGGTAGTATAAGAGCTATAAATTAAGCAACAACACTAATAATAGATATATCAGTAGGGCTCTTCTTTTTTCTTGGCCTTCTCAGATGATCAAAGCAAGAGTCGTCTCTGAAAAATTCAAACCAGACAAAATAGATGCCAGACTCAAGCCAATCAATACATAAGACTCCCAATATTTGATCCATAATCTATGTTGGTTAGATTTTTATGTGGTTTAGACTAACAAATTTTACAGCTCCATGCGTAGAAACTAAAAACGGTTGATTACATTCAGCTCATTCTTTCTTCCTCTTCCCATTCTAAACCTCTGAACTATCTCACATTTAATCGATATGTGCGCTTCTTAATCTCCCTTCAAACGAGTGACAGTACTTTTTACTAATAGTTTTTCTTTCTGTATCACGCTGCACTAGTTATACAATTACCCACAGGATTAGACAATCAAAGGTTCCGGTTGGTAAATCACTTATATGTAATGTTGGATGGTGCTCCCACTTTATCTTTATAAGATTAGAAGCGAGTCTTTTTTTTTATTTTTGGAAATATTCTTTTTTTTTGTTGCATGTATTCGCACTAAATAGTAGTAATATAAAATAAATAGGATCATGCATTTATATATGTGTATAAAAAAAAAGATTGAATTAATCGCAACCGTTTTTTATTGAGCCATGCGGTAAGCAAGACTCGATCTTCAGACAACCGCATTGTTGCAATGCGTCAAGACTCGATAGTACAGTTTGGTGAAACAGTGAAAAGCAAATATAGGGGGATGGGGGGTAACCGGGTAAGTAATCAATTATACAAACAAAAAAAGCTACACTCTAAAATCGTTATTTTCGTGGTTAAAAGTAGTTTTCAAACCAAGGTAGTCTACTACTACCCGCAATTTAATATATGTGTGCGACTGTGCATAGTACAGACAAACAGTAAATAATACAAAACTGGTGAAAAGAAAAACAATGATTTTATTACCTGGAAAGAAAAAGACAAGATAGATTAAACTTTTGATAAGACAATTCATCATCAATGGCGACAGAGGTCGTAGCTGCAGATTTATTTTATTTTTTAAACTTTTTTACTTAGACTAGAGTTTTTTAACAGCTGGGCTTCCCCCCGCAGTCGGCTTTCCCACCCGGGCCACCCCCATCCTCTCATCTCATCCCACGCACCCCCGAAATATCCTCGCTGCTGCTATAACGGACTGGACTCGATTATTTCTTTCTTTTCTTTAAAAAAAAAAAATTAAGGCAGGAGGTACCAATCAGATCACTGTGTCATTTTCATTTGGCACTTCCCACTTACATTCTTTTCCGTGTTACTCTCCAAAGCGACGTTTTGATCCACTTGGTACTTGACACATGGTTCAAACAAGAACTAGAAAACAAGAACATTTCTCTCCAGGGGTAAGCTGCCTGCCTGTAAGTCCATAACTTGACACATAGTTCAAACAAGAGCTTAGTATAAATATGCTCGCTGCTCATGCTTAAGCGCTCAGCAGCGTACCCCCAGTGTACGAAGCTTATATTATATAATTGAGCTGCCAAATGAGCAGCACAAGTTGTTTGATAATAAACAAATGAAGGTAGTTCAGGATGTTCATGTCAGGTCTAGAGCCAAATGGCAAAAAAAATCGTTATTATAAGTATGCCCCTGAAAAATATGAGCTAAATTCAAATAATAAAATTTACCACGATATTTAGCTATTTGTCCTTATTTTTACATAAGCCGTCGTTTAGTCATTTATAAGAAAGATAAATGATGCATGCAATGCAACTATTAACCGATACACACTAAAAATGAAGCACAGTAGTCAATGCATATAAGTTTACTTATTATACGTAATTACTGTAATCCTCACAATATATGTAATAAAGTACTTATTTTTGCTTTCTTTCAATCAAGGACGGAGTGATGTATGACTGTATGTGCACACCAAAGACAAAAAGTAACTCTAAATAGGTCGATCATAAAATGAGAACGCCTAAAGTTGGTACATGGAATTTTATATTTATAGTTAAGCACCACAAATGGCGAACAACCAGGCCAATGAGTCGGAAAGATAATGTAGTCTTAGGGCTTGTTTGGTATAGGGTTAGGAAATTTATATCTTTAATATTAAATATTTAATAATAATAAATATATTTTTTAATAAAATATCTATTTTAAGATACTCCTAACCAATCGTGCACTTAATTTAATAGAGTCGTGATAAATAGAAAGGAGAAAATTCACCATACACGAACATAGGAAGCAAAATAAAAATAAAAAACAGTAACACAATAAAAACTAGACAGACGCTACTTGTGGTATTTGAAAATATCAAATATTACCACGCACTTTCGGAAGTTTTATAGGAAAGAACTCTATATCCAATTTTCTACCAAAATAAAAGGAGGTTACGGGGCAATAATTTCCTCCACACACACGTCATTTGATAGTACATCAATAAAAACACTGTACAACTGGCTACTAAGACAAGCAGATGGAAAGTGGAATCGTATAGTAACGCAATAATTTGTAGCTAGCAAGCAGCGCGTACCTGATGAAGCAAGGAGAGCAGACCCGAAGAACTCGAATCGCCGCCGCCGCTAACACCAAAATCGCGCTCCGGGCTCCAGTCTATCGAACCACCCTCGCCATCTAGAAAGCCCGCAGCAGCCTCCGGAAAACTCTTCAAACTTCCACCACGTCGCAAACCACAAAAATCTTCTAAAATTTCCTGAGCAGGTTTCAAAAACCTAGATCGGCCTAAAATGGAAGCATAACCGGTAAACGGACCGACCGGCATCGCCACTACCGACGACTGCTTAGACTTATATTCTGATGATCTCTTACTCTGATTCGAGAGCGACAGCTGTAATCCAGCATTGTTGTTGCTGTTGGTCGTAGACGAGTTTCCGGGAGTGGTGTCGTGACCCGGCTGTATCATCGCCGCCTCTTCTTGCTGATTGTGGTTGTTGAGGGAAGCAGTAGAGGCGGAGAGGGTGGAGGAGTGAGGTGGTGTGGGGAGTGAGTCGATGTGGAGGAAGTGGTGGTGGTGGCGATGGTAAGGTAGAGGAGATTCGAAAGGGAAGGTGTGAGGAGTAGAAGTAGTGGTTGCTGTGACTCTTAGTTTTTCTCTTCTGCTTTGTTGAGGGACGTGAAAAGGAAGGAAACCTTCCGCCATGGATGTTAAAGTGATGTGGCGAGAAGTGGGAGTGGGATTAAGGTTATGGTCCGACCGAATAGGAAAGGGAGAAAGAGCGAAGTCTCTCTGAGTGTCCTAATTTGTTAAAGAACGTGAAAGCGACCGTAAAACGGGAGGGGAGGGTAAATAATAATTAAAAAAATATAATTAAAAAAATTAGGTGAGTGACTGACTGACTTGAACGACTGATGACTGATGGGACTGTTCAATGGAGGTAAATTATTTGACACAGTAGCCATCTTCTGGCCTGTCAAACACACCCTCACTCTCCCTCTCTACCCCTTTGTGATCGATAGACCGTAGACGATGCGGGGTTACATGTATTTCACTGTTGTTTAGTTATAGGGTACGTACGTACTACAGCCTTTTGTCCTACATGGTCGCTAGCTTTCGTCATTTTGAATAATTTTTTATTTTTCCTCTGATTAAAAATAAATAAAATAATGCCGCATCGAGGTGGAAGGAAAGAGGGCTCAATCTTTTCACTAATTTTGAATTAAAATAATATAAGATGGTGCATGGTAGTATAGTTCATTACACGTGAAATGATGTGATGTGGGACCTAAATCAGACTTATCGGTACAGAAGAGAGCATTACGTACTGTTTCCCTTACATGTAGTCATGACAATCTGCAGTGTTCAGATTTAAAAGGCAGTTGCGTTCATCCAACGCCCTGCTCGGGTACTAAGTTCATGTATAAATAAATTAAATAAATAAATAAAAACATGAAGATACGTTTACATACTGCTTCGTAGCTTTACATATAATCTCAATTGAATCTAAATTAATAATAGAATAATTTTTACTTAGATTTTATAATAGTTGATAAAATTTTAATTCATTAATTATTATGTGTTTTAGATAATATTATTTACCTTATATGTATTTTTTATCGCTTTAATACCATCCTGTCAGTATATTAATTTTGCATTACTCAAATTATAAAATTTTTAATATTACGTATTTTCAAAATATGAATTGGAAAAATTATTTAAAATATTTTTCTATTTTTAAGAAATTTACTTGATTTTTTTCTTTAAAAATAACATGAACATATTAAAATATTTTTTTTAAATCTAGAATATTCTTAAAATTTTGAAAAAAATATTCAAATATTCAGAATTCTTTAGTTCATATTTAAAATTTTTAATATCATAAATCGTAATACCCCACAATTTTGTATAATAGTTGAATGATAATTTTTGTTAAATTTTTAGCTTTTGATTTTGATTCAATGTCATGATTTGATTTGGGATAAAAATTTATTTAAGATCATGTTGAAAAATAAAGTTTTATTGGGTTTTGCAGACAAACTCATTAATTGGTTCGATGAATTGATCGAATGGTTTGTCATTTTGGCAAAATTGGGATCCTCAACTAAACCAATCGACTAGTTGCATAAAACTGATTGACTGATGGATGAACAGTTAACTGGTACGAACCCATCGATTAATTTACTTAGCTGGTTACATTTTCAAGCTTTATTTTTTTTTTGGAAAATCTCTTACACTAAATTGAAACCTTACCAACTAATGCGAAATTGTCTCTAAGAGATTCTTAACTATTTTTATGATGGGAAGAGATGGCCTCAACAATTATTTTCTTCCTTTTCTCTCTTCCGCATGATTTTGAGATTGATCGATCTCAAGCATACTTCTAAGCAGCTAGAAGATACCTTTCACGTAGACTTCCTATTGTTCCATTCATGAATGTGAATTCATGCTTAATTGACCTAAATTCTCCAAATATACCATTTGAGATCTGGAGAAGATGTCAGTAAATCATAGACAAATTTGTCCATTCTGATCAAATTAAAATGGTCAATGGTAGGGTTTTAAGTTGATTTCTAAACTTTTAGCTATAAATAGTCCCAATCATCCTTGCATTTCATCTTTCTTTCAGCCACCGAATTCCCTTAAGTCTTACTTCCCCTCTCTTTCTTCCACTTTTCAATCCTTGTTTATCTACTTCTGCACACTCTTCTGCTCCGGTCTCTAACTCTTTCTTGTTTTGATTCTCAAAAAAGGTAGAGTTCGATTCTCAAAAAAGATTGAGTATTGAGTTAGCCTTTTCTCTATTTTGGCCTTGAGTTGGTATGTTCCTATTCTCTTTTGATTTCAAGATTCAAAATTTGATATGATTTTGATATAATTTCTAAGTTTAAGACTTTCATTTTAAGGTTTCCTAAGGTGAGAATTTTTGTTGTTGGACTTTCTATTTTAAGAGGATTTTTGCCTGCATCAAGTAAATGATTCTTACTTTTAAAATGCTTAGTATGTGTTCCTATATGATAGGTGATATCTTTAGTTAACTGATGCATGTTTGCATGAAGAAATATAGTTGTATATATGATCTGCATTCTAAATTGACATGATTTGAGTAAAAAGCATGAAAATGGATAAAAGTAGGCTATGATGATATTATGATGAGAAATGCATGTTAATTTGGGTGGAATATGTTAGTTGATGTTGATACATGTTTTAACATGACTAAAGATGATTAATATGAAAGAATATTGTAACACCCCCAAATTTACTACTGAAAATTTTTGTTTAATTTCAAAAGTTTATCGGAAATAAGAGATAACACTTGTAAATTCGGGGCATTACCGCCACACTTAATACCATAACGGTTCACTCCTACCATCTCGGTACTGAGTGCTAAGGATAAATTAGATTAACCATCAAATACGAGTCGATAGCAACACACAGTCACAGGTAAAATCCGAGTAATACAGAATCATAGTGCGGAAGGTCAAAGTACAATTCAAAGATACGGTTTTAAGGTTTTCGAAAGTTGAAACGTCATACACTTAAAATAAATAAACTTAAATACATAAGAAAGGTGAAGTGACAACAGACTCCGGCCACGCCACTCTCGATCCCCAAGCTAGGTCCGGACTCAGCTCTCGGTCCCGCCCGATGCCTCATAAGCGTCGTAGGCATCAAATATAGAGTCACCTACCTGCACTAGATCAGTGGGGCCTTCTGCTCGTGGGAATGAGCAGCACCCATGAAACGGGTGGTCAGTACGCTTTGTACTGAGCAAGGTAATCGAATAACTAAGGCCGAACAGACAAAGTACACAATACAAGTATGTGGGTTTGAGCCCACCACCTTTTACCCCAAGGTCCACTCACTACCTTCCCTTAGGGTTTTCTCCAGAAACCCTAACTTGGGCCTATGTGGCCCACCCTTTTCCACCTCGTACAACCAGAACCATCCTAGCACCCCTACAGCTCACGACCCTTCGGTTCAACCCTCACTTCATGTCACCCTCATCCTTGCTTATTATTTTTAATTCTCCCCTTTTTCTTCTTGTCACCCTCTAAACTCTTACTTAGTCTCCTGGGCACCCTTATTTTGGTCTACGTACTATTTTTCGCTCGAAGCCCCCAAACGCCCAAACGACACTTCTCTTACCGTCCATACATCCCGAAGCATATTTCTGTACGTAAGGTTCGCCCCCATGCGGACCATAACCACTCCATGCAAACCCTAGTTCTCCTATTCCTTCTCTGACCAACTTATTTCCCCCTTTTGTTATTTCTTTCCAAATCTTTTCTTCCATGTCCCCAAACTATGTCACCACACCAAATACCCTAGCATGCATGTCCTAAGGCCACAACATATCACAAATTGTAGCACATTCACATTAAAACATAACAGGGGTGATCACACAGGTGTACCTAGATCCACGCTGTGCTACACGTAAAGCAGATAAGATAATGACATTTAAAGCATAACACATAAGCATACGAGACATCCATAACAAGTAGTTCACATCTCACACAAGTGGCCTTAGTTAGACCCTTACCTAAATCGGCGCCGGGCTTGGAGCACGCTCCTACGCCTCCCGAAAGTTCTCACTCGGTTCACCTATAAGAGGGAAATACTATAAGTTAATCTCCCTCTATCAAAATGCCAAAACCCCTATCTTACCCTTATCATGGCCTAACACTAAGGCTAATATTAATAACTAGTAGTTTATAAATAAAAAGGTAGGGTTATTATTATTCCTAAGATAATTAATTAATTTAATTTTTTTTCCACTAATCGGAGTAGGCCCTATCATTTTCACCGCATTATGGTAAGGGTTCCAATAATGTTAGTAAAAGTATCAATAATAATAATAATGCTAATAATAATGATAAGAATAGTATTAGTAATCGTAATGATAACATTAGTGACAATACAAAATCATGATAAGGATGCTGAAATAATAATATTAAAGAATAATAATAATAATAATAACAACAACAGTAGTAGTAGTAGTAGTAGTAGTAGTAGTAGTAGTAGTAGTAATAATAATAATAATAATAATAATAATAATAATAATAATAATAATAATAATAATAATAATAATAATAATGATGATGATGATGATGATGATGATGATGATGTTAATAATAATAATAATAATAGTAATAATAGTTATGATAATAACACAATGATAGTAATAATAGTACTAATAGTAGTAGGAATACTATGGTAGTCATAATAGTAGAGGTAATGACGACATTAGTCATAGTTAGAGTAATAACACGGTAATAATAATAATAATAATAATAATAATAATAATAATGATAATAATACTAATAATAATAACAATAGTAATAATATTAATAACAATAATAATAATAATAATAATAATAATAGTAATAATAATAATAGTATTGATAATAATAAGAAGAAGAATAACAGTAATACTAGCAATATTAATAATAATAACTTAATAAGGTTTTTGTATTGCTTAATACCATTAATTAGAAGTTCTTAGGGGTAATGTTAGGACCTGTTAATAATAATAGTAATAAGGGTAGTAATAATAGTAATTATGGTAATAGTATTAATAATAATAATGTTAATAATAATTATAATAACATTAATAATAATAGTTATTAGTATTAAAATTATTAACCACTTCTATTATTCAAGCTCTAGGGTTTAGGGAGTTGGGCAACCTGGCTGGGAGGTGGCACCAGCGGCGGCGACGACGGCGGTGGAGGAAGGAAGAAATGGAGAAGGTGGCTATGGAGGCTAGAGGAGGGGAAACTAGAGGAAAGTGGAGGTGTAAGGTGGTAGGGCAGGATCCCCTGGTCATTTTGGGGGGTGGTGACAGTGCTGCAAGCGGCGGTACGGCCGGAGGTGGCGGCGCGAAGGTGGCGCAAGAGTTGGAAGGATTGTTTTGGGGAGGAATTTTCGCACGACCAGGGCGGCACGTGCAGCACAAGGCAGGGAGGTTAAGGGGGTTGGTTGTGTAGAGGGAGGTGTAGGGAAGATTGTTGGGGCAAGGGTAGGCGGCAGGGGTGGATGACAGCGGAGGAAATGGCGGCTGAAGGCGGGGCGACGCACGGTTGTTCCTCTAGGGTTCCAGGTTTTTTGAACCCGATTCAAGCGGTGGTTAGGTCTATTTATAGGCCAAATGGTACAGGAAACGACAAGCTTCGAGGGAGGGTAGGGGGGTTAGGGTTAGGGTAGGTTGTCCGGCGGAATTGGCCTGCCCATGGTCTGAAATTTGTAGACCATGATTTGTCTGGAAAATGGAGGCTTACGTGCGGGAGAAGGGTTGAGTCGATTGGTCACGTCCATAGGGAAGTCAACGAGGAGAAGAGGGTGAAATGACTGGTGAGAATGGCGTGCCGTTGAAGCTAAGCTTCCCGACGAAAGTTTCGTGTTGCAGGCGGCGAAGGGAGGAAGACGACGCGGGGAAGAAGAAGACAGCTGGACCGGCGGTTTAGGAGAAAAGAAAAGAAAGGAAAAGAAGGGGGCCGAACCAACCGGGAGAAAAAGAAGAAGAGGCGTAGGGCTGGGCCGTGTGAGAGGGAGGGGGAGAGAGTTGGGCCTAGCAGGCCGGCCCTGGCCGGGGAAAAAGGAGAGAAAGAAAGGAAAGAAAAGGAAAAAGAGGGAAAAAAAGGAAAAGAGAAAAAAGAAAAAGGAGGGAAATTAGTGGTTGGATTAATTAGCATGATTTGAAGTATTTTGGATTTTTAATAAAATAATTGTATTAAAATAATAGTTAAATTCTCTTTTTAGGTTAATTAAGGAATTTTTGAAGAAATTTTCTTGAATTCCATTTTAATTAGCAAAACACTCTAATTTTCTCC
Organism: Tamarix austromongolica; assembly: GCA_039764185.1. Classification (NCBI taxonomy): domain Eukaryota; kingdom Viridiplantae; phylum Streptophyta; class Magnoliopsida; order Caryophyllales; family Tamaricaceae; genus Tamarix; species Tamarix austromongolica. Next base: position 31,416,117 of record CM077813.1, on the reverse strand, counting down.
AATTAAATTATTTATAAAGTTTATGTTAATTTGAAACCATTTTATCCTTCTTAATTCAAACAAAGTAATTTATTTAATTAATCTCCTAATGATCCCTTATTTGGCCATGATCTCCTAAATTATGGTTTTGGGGTATTTCAAATATGCATGAATTTTGTCATTTGGCGTTGTATTAGGGCAAACCGATCAGCTAGTTCCTAGAATAGTCGACTGGTTGACCCAACCCATCGACTGTTAAGCCTATAGAGACCTTAGTCTTGGTCTCTACTTAAATCCATTTACTGGTTTGGCAAAACAAATTGACTGGTCAATGAATAGTCGACTGTTTGTCCAAATCGATCTACCGGTTTGAGGAGAGCATGGTCTAGTTGAGTCAAACCGATTGACTAGTCGAACCAAACCGATCGACTAGTCCGACTAGTTTGCTTAATTTACTTCTTTTGGGTTAGGTTATGCTTGGAGATTATGATTGGTATTATATCATGGTTATTAAATGGATAAAGTACAGATTTTATCATGGAATATTGGCCTAATCTAAAGATGAAAATGGATCATGCGTTATGCTATACCCTATGTGTAACGGAAGGACTAAATGAGCACTTCGCTTATGATAAGTGAGGATAATTGAGAAAGGAGTAATGAAACTCATATTTTGTGGGAATTAAATATAATGGTGGATATAAATAACATTGGCCAAAGATAAATGGAAAACCCACATGGTTGGAAAAAATGGAAAGTAAAGGATTAATATGAAATTTGACTTGCTTACTTTGTATGTGCCTTGTATGATCACCCATCTTTATGAATAAAACACTAGTAATGTAAAGAAAAAGAAAGTCGAGTTGAGTATGAGTCTAGGTCACCTGATCTTAGATTAGAAACCGAGGTTAATCTACCTTCAGACATTTTTAGTGCCTTTGGGAGGGATTCTGAGAGGTCTCGGTGCTTTACATACTCTAGACACTGATGATGTACTAGGGGGTATTGATACTAAAAGGTCTGGTTATCTAGGTGGTTGGCTTCGGCCTAGACTTATGTCCATATTGGTTGGCTTCATCTTGGACATATGTGTAACACTCTGAAATTTCGTAACCTTTGTTTTTGGGTGTTTGGCCTTTTTTATTCAAAACTAACCCTTAAACCTTAACCTAATTATTTTGTTTATATCTTGGACCCAGAAGTTGAAATTAATTCCCTAAAATTTATCCCTAATTATTTTACCTTTTTTCCATTCTATTAAACCTATCCTAATCCAGAATATTTTTTTCGATATATTTTCCTATTAGGTACCTTAATATATCCAAATTAAACCTAAAACTAAATAAATAAAATTCTACCCTACCCTACCATTTTTACCCCCTATTCTACCACTCTCCTTGCCCCATATTCCCCTCCCAATCACTCTCCCTGTCTCCATCATTACCTCCATACACTCAACCTATATGTATACATATGAACGTATACACTCACGCACACACACCCCCTCAACCGAACCGTTCCCTTCCCTTTTGTTCTTATTCAACACCAACCCCCCTAAGAATCAACACACCACTACCTTCTCATCCTCCTCCCCTCTGCATTTTCTTCACCCATAACCCAACCCCCTATAGCAGCACCATCCTGCTTGCACCACTACCTTCTCCAACTCGTCGCCCCTTATTGCCTTAGCTCCTCTCCTCCTCTATCCTTCCACTCCCGGCGTCGACCATCACTAGCCAACACCACCCTTCTCCCACAACACCACAATACCCAACCACCACATTCCTCCCTTCTTTCTTCTTCTTTCTCCCCTATGTGCACCTTCGTGCATGCACAACACCTCCCTCCCACAATCACCACCACTGAACCATCTTCCAACCATCATCTCGTTCCTATTTTCCTACACCCTCCATTGTAGCTAAAAACCAGTAGCCAACACCATCCAACCCCAACCACCTTCTTCATTTTCATGCACCCTCCACTGCAGCTTTGACAGCGCCACAACTAGCCAACACCACCCCATCACCATAGACCATCACCACCATCCTCACCATCGCCACCCTCACCCTCGACCCAACACCACCTCACTACCACCACCGCCAACCACCCTTCCCATTTGCACTTCCCAGCTAACCATCACCCCAGCCATTTTTTAGCACCACAACATCCAGCAGCCACCATCGGCTTTCCTATAGCACTACACCGTAGCACACCCCACCAACCACCTACCCTCCAATAGCTCTAACTTCCATCTACCAAGCCACTACCTCAACCTACCTCTTAAACTCAGCCAACCACCGATCCACTCCTCCCCTCAGTGTGTGCACCCTTGGCTCATGTTGTGTGCATGCAGTGTGAGTGAGGTGTGTTATGGTTTTAAAATATTTTGGTACCTATTTTAAATGTAAGAGTATTTTGGTAATTTCATAAAAATAAATATTTTATTATTATTACTATTATTTTACCTGATATATATTAATTTGGTAATTGTAGTATTATTTTTAGGTACGAAAATTTGAGTAGCGGGACCTTATAATTTTAGCAAGATACCACTATTTTTGCATTTTGCTAGAATTCATATAATTGTTATACCTTACTAAAATGATAAATATTGTATGACACATTAGGGGTTTTTTTATGGGAAATATGTTAAGCATGATTCGTTATGTTATAATTATGTGATTATTATTGCTATCATGAAAATTAGAAAAATGAGCATGTTATCTGATGTAGAATATTTTAGGTATGAAAGTATGATTAAAAAGATTATGTTGTTGGTAAAATATTTTGTGTGATAAATATGTATAAAATAATAGGTTGAGCATGCTTAGATATAATTGTGGAATAATTATTACGGCTGAGTGCCCTAGGGGCAATTTAGTCATTTTTATTGTATCATAATATCTATCTCGAAAAACATGTCTAATGTGTGTTATATATTGTTGAGCATGATATTATGTGATTCTGGATGTATTAGATACACATGCTAGGGTTTTGCATGCAAAACCATGAATAAGGGTAAAATGGTTATTTGGCATAACTAATAATTTAATTACATGATAAATAATTCATTTATGGTATTTTAGCCGTTTCATGATAAATTAATATATAAAATTGAATTATTATTTAAATAGATGATAATTTGAAAATTTTGTTCTCAGGGGCATTTTGGTCATTTTCGACCTAAAATGCTCAAATGTGAATAATTGAGCCTAGGATGGCCTTAGTATATTTTTAATGTTGGCCTCAGTATTGACCTTGATTATGGTTGTCCCGGATAATTTGAAATAAACAAAAATGGTTAAGTATGGAAATTGGATCTATCTGTATTTTATACAATATTGTTACGATAATGCTTTATGTGGAAAACCTTAAGTAGTTTAGTGTGATATGTGGTTGTAATTTGGGCTTAGTATAGTCTAATGAATGGAGAATATTTATATTTAATATTTATGTTGATAAATGGAGGATTTGGAAATAATGATATTGAAAATATAAGCTTTTTGTAAAATAAGGGCTATTAGCTATCTTTAAGGGCATTTTGGTCAATATAGGTTAATATGGGAATTTTAGTATTTTAATGTGTTAGGTGAATTAAAAAAATGCTAATAAGATCTTGTGGAGTGATTGGAGTAATTGTGAACATCATGAGTTCCTCAAATTAGAAAATGGTCTAATTTGGGAATAGTAACCTTAAAATGGTAATATTTTTATTACATGTGTAAAACATTGGATTTAGGCCATGAATTTTGAATATTTTATTAGTATTGGTATTTTGGGGATTTATATTGAATTTGGTAATTATATAAGCCTTATAGGAAAAATTATGATTTACTTGTGAGATTAGAGTTTTGGGAGCCTTAAGAATAGTAACTTTTGAGGTAGGGCTATTATCACATGTGTAAGACGTGGGAGTTAGACCTCTAATTTCATGTATGTTAATAATAATATTAATTGAGGAATATATACTAAATTTGGTGGATAAATGACCAATATGGGGGAAGTTTTGTCTAAGTTGTGAATTTAGGATTTCTAGGAGAAAAAAGCATCTCAACCTTAGAGAATAGCCTTGTTATCTGTATGTTGATGTCTCACTTGCCTTAATTTTTTTTACTCATAAACCAATCATGAATAAGATACTAATCATTTAAAGTGAAAGATCATATGAGTTGAGCCGAGGTGTGTATGGGTTCGTTCCACCAGACGATAATAATAGTTCAAGAGCATTTTGCCTTGAGACATGTTGGGTCCATTCCACTAAATAATAATATTAGCTTAGGTGTCCCATCCCTGAGAGGTGCTTCAATCCGTTCTACCAGATTAAGGATAGCGAGAGCCTATACTCGACATGATTGAGAATATCATTTGAGATAAGAACTAATAGATAAGATATTAATTATTTAAAGTGGAAGATCATGTAAGTTAGGACTAGGTGTTGTGTTCGTTCCACCATATAATAGTAGTGAATTAGGTGTGTTGTCCCTGAGTGGTGATTCAAACCATTCCACCCGTTATAAATAGTGGCTCAAGATCATTTTGCCTTAAGAGGTATTATATCTATTCCACCAGATGATAATATTGGCTCATGTGTGTTGTCCCTGAGAGGTAATTCAAACCGTTCCACTGGCTAAGAATAGTGGCTCAAGAGCATTTTTTCTTGAGCGGTGTTAGGTTAGTTGCACTGAACAATAATAGTGGCTCAAGTGTGTTGTCCTTGAGAGGTGATTCTTTAGAGCATTTTACTTTGAGAGGTGTTGGGTCTATTCCATCAGATAATAATAGTGGCTCAGGTGTGTTGTCCCTAAGAGGTGCTTTAGACCATTCCATCAATTTAAGAATAGTGGGGTCCCTAAACTCAATGTAAATAAATAAAATTAGATATAATAATGATTATTGTTAGATTATTAGATTGGTTGGTAGTAGCCTTTGTGCCTACCTATGGTTTGGTAGTAGCATTTGTTCCTACCTATAGTTTTGGTAGCAGCCTTCGTGCCTACTATGGTTTGGTAGTAGCCTTCGTACCTACCTATGTGGGTATTGTGCCTTTTTACCTTACCTATGATGTTATACATTTTGTTGGGATTGATCTTGAGATATGAGTTATGCAGTGAAGGTTATGGTTGTTGTGTTGGAGTTTGTTTCTAATCATACTTCAGAGAGCATCTCTAGTATGCTTGTCTAGTAAGTTCAATTGTTCCATAAGAATGAATATGAACAGTATGTGACCTTAATGGTAATTGATTATCTAAATGATTATTGTATATCAATTCTCATATGTATATGTATATGTATTGTACCATGTTGTTTATTATACCTTATTTGTGTTCCATGCTATTTTTTCATATTAGTTTGGTATAAAGGGTTGCTTAGTATTACTGTATTGAAGGATTCATTCTCATGGCCCCCTGACTATTCAATGGGCAGTGGACTTTGCAGGTCAGCTTTCAAGTTTAGTTAAAAGCTAGCAGTTTAAATTTGAGAGCGTAGGACTATCTAGTGTCTCTTTTACTATCTTATTTCTGGTTGTATTTTGACCTTTATGTCCTCCTGAAATTTCTCTCTTGAGTTTTGTAAACTATTGATGTTGTTTTTAATTAGCATGGTATTTATCTAATGTTCTCCCTATTATGATTTCTGTAATCATGTTATTAATCTAAATAGAGTAATGATTTTAGCTTTAGCACTTGGTATAAGAATGGTAGAGGAAACCAGACTTTTACTAAGTGTGGCGGTAACACCCTTCATTTTTATTATTTTAGCTTCTACACTTAACTCTGCAAATGAAAATTTTAAGTTTGTAAAAACCGGGGTGTTACACTATGTCCATTTTGGTGATTGGCTTTGGCTTGAACTTAATGTCCATTTTTGGATAAGCTTCCATGGTATGTGAGACTATGGGGCGGTGCATAGTCCATCGCTCGATGATAATAAAATATGGTTGGTAAATACTGGTCGATAATTATAAATGGTAACCAAATGAATGGTTGATCATTGATTAAGAAATGGAAGTAATGGTATGAAAGACTAAAATGAATAAAGTTGGTCTATACACTTAACTAACTAGTTATAGAATGGAAGATCGATTAAGTAATGGTCATATCTCTTACATGGATAAATGGAGGGCATATATAAAAGAGATTGTATAATGGAAATAACCCTATGGATTGTTTAAATACTCTCTACTATTGATTATGTAAGCATTATGTGGAAGTGTTATGATTCTTAAGCATGATGTATCCTACTATGCTAAAATTGTATATGATAACATGTTTAATGCACTCTTACCTTTATATACATGGTATTACCATGATGCCTGTTGTTCATTATGCTCATGGATTATAAATTAGTATACTTGTGTACATTAAGGGAGCAACTTAGCTTACTCAGTATATAGCGTACTGATGTGTCTGTTTGCTTGGTCACCTGCTCATTCCCACGAAAGAAGACCATGTGTAAGTCTTTGGGGATGGCCAATAAAGGGTCTACCTTAGTTGGGTCGGGGCTTGTGAGCAAGGACATTTGGAAGGTTTCAGTTGTATTTGTGATGGACCCTTAGTTTTAATTTTGGTATCATTACCCAACTTATGTTTTGTAATCACGTACTTGTTAGTGTGTATTTTGTAATGATTTGATTGGAACTCGTAGGGTCCTTCGATATAAACACTTTTGGAGTTATTTAATTGAATTGTTATCTGCGCATTCTATGGTTTTAAATGTTTGGTTGGTTTAGCCTTATATCTAATGTAAGGTGGGTGGTGGACGTCTATCCTACGTTAGATTCAGCAGTAATACCTTATTTGTAATACGGGTTAATAAATCCTTAATTTAAATATGCAAGACTTAAAAATTTGATTAGTAGGCATAATAAATCATAAGATTCTTTTTAGAATGAACGTCTCATCGTTACGAGTACGTCTATAGTTATTAAATTATGATAATAACCTGGACTAATGTATATATGAGTAGAGGAAGATAAAAGTTGATGACGGTAATAATAACGTTAATAAGAAGAGAGTAGATAGTAATCAAAATAGAAAGGATGGTAATAACAATAGCCTTATGATAAGTAACACTCTAAAAAATAATGCCTATAACAATAATTGTAAGAGTAATAATGTTAGAAATAATTATGATAATAAGAAGTGGTAGTGATAACACTAATAATGATAATATTGATCATGATAATAATAGTGAGAATAATGATGAAAATAAAACCTTGAATAGGTAGGATTTTTCCTTAGTATCCATACTCTTAAAAGCCTAATACTTCGGGGTATTTTTTCTAAATAAATTCTAACCAATCCCCATCACTTTTTCCACTCTAATTTTGGCCTAAATTCCCCAAACCTGTCAAGCACTCCCCTTCCCCATGCAGCTAGTTACCACCTTTCTACCATGCTTGAACACCTTTTTCCCATACCCTACACTCCTACCTATCTTATCCTCTAACTTTGTAGCCTTTCCCCTTCCCCTAGCAGCAACCTATCACCCTCCCTACTCTTCTCCTCCCTCATGCCATTCTAGCCTGCAAAATTACAACAAACCAGCCCAATCAACCTCCCTCACGCTACCCAGCCACATGTAGCCAAACCTACACGTAACCCAACCTTTTTCCCCAAGTAGCAACCATCATTCTCCCCTCCTCTCAACTTTCTCACCTACTCAACTTTTCTAGCCATCTACCCATCCATTTCCTTCATTCTCCATACAACTAACCTGTCCCTTTTTCCTTCTCTCAAGCCTTTGACACCCACATTCCCAAAAATAACCTGCAGCATCCTCCCCAACTCACCCTTGTAGCAGCCCCATATTCCCTCTATTTTTCCCTTCCCTTCTTAAGCCCCAACCTACATCAAATTTCCTCCTTCCCTCTCTCTTTTGGTCCTCTATTTTCTCCCCACAAATCCTCTCCTTCTCCCCCTTATTTCCAGCATTTGATACTCTTGTTTGCAGCCCCCAAACTTCTCCCTTTCACCACCGAACCCCTGCCCAAACATCACCCAACTTGTAGCCTTGCTAAGCACCCCTTTTTCCCTTTTGTTTCGCCTCTCCAAGCAGCAACTAATTCTGGCGTAAGTATTTTACCCTCTGGTGTTTGTGGTACGTAGAAATTCAATGCACCAGCCGCCTTGGTTAATTCCCTAATCGTATTTCGGGTATTAGTTCACATAAGTTGTCATTTTATTAATTTATTTAGCATAGATACTAATGCATGCATAGTTTTGGATGGTGTTCTTTATTTTTAGGTGACCTCAACTCCGCTTAAGGTATCCTCAGAAGAAGCTCTTCATGGTATTATTTTCTTAGCTCAAAGGTAAATCAAACTAATCTGTAGATGGTAGAATTTTATGTGAAAATGATAGGTTAGTTTCTAGGATAAAAATCATGTTAGGATGAGTATATCAAATGACTTGTATTTTGTGGGAAATGGAAGCATGTTGTAGTTCATTTCTATGTGAATATTATGATGTGTAAATTAATATATTTTACCATATAAATATTTATATGCCTAGGTAGTATTCTAAAAATTGAAGAGCGTATGCATATAAGAACGTGTATGAATTTATGATAAAAAAATAAATGGGGATGTTTAGGGTACTAATATATGTTACCATGCTAATATTTGTATGCCTAGGTAGTATTCTAAAAATTGAAGAGTGTATGCTTATGAAAACATTTATGGATTTATGATAAAAAAAAGAATTGTACATGTTTAGGTTTAGTGTTCAACTGAAAATTTGTCATGTTTCATGGTAAGACCCATAAATGGATTAAATGTGTACCTTGGATAATTTTGATAATTTTGGACATATAGCATGTTAACTTAGAGTATAAACAGGTTTAAATGGTGATTATTATGTGCTGCATGTTCTAGGGGTAAAAATATGAATTCTATATACCATGGTCCGTATTTGAAAGTTATTTGTGGAAATTGCATGAATTTTATGAGATAATTAAAATGCATGCTAAGAGTGTATACATGTACCATGTGTGGTGAATGCTTAGGGGTAATATATTCTTTTGTTGTACCGAAGAAATTATTGTATGTTAAAGTATCATTAGCTATTTTATGTTAGCTTTTTCATGACAAATATCCGATGGGGATAAACCTGGTAATAAATTAAAGGAAAATGTGGTAGTTATAAATTGAAGGGTATTTTGGTCATTAGGGAAAAAATGTGTTTTAAAGTGAATAATTGGTCTACTTGACTTAAGTGTTGGCCTCCAAATAAAATAATTGGACAAATGGATTGAATAACTGAATCGGATAATTATTTGGGCTATGGCATGATGCCTACCCTAGGTCGTGTTGACTTGGAATTATTGTGACCCTCATGGTCTTTTGGATTTGACATTTGATGGTTGATTGTTGTGACCCTCGTGGTCTCTTAGTTGATTGATTAATGGCTAAGCTGTAATATTGTGAACCTTGTTGTTCTCAAACTAATAACCTGAAATTTCATAAGACACTAATCACTTAAAGAGGAAGACTTGAGTTTGGAAAGGAATCTCGTGCCTCGAACTTGGCCGCTAAGTGCATAGTTTAGGCCTTCAAGTCAAGGGACTCACTTCTACTCTATAGGTATTCCATACACCCTATAGGGAGTACGCATACTTAAGGACTTGAGTTTTAAGGTTTAGTATGGATGACTGATATGTTGTGTGGCTTCCTTGGCGAGATTTTCCCTGGAACTGAGTAATTTATTTTGGTACCACCTCCTTGACAATCATTGTCATGGATATGAGATTGTATTTCACTCGAAAATTATTATATAAATGATATAACCGGATTAGACACCCACAATAATACTTCTGTAATAATTGGATAGGGCGTGACTTGAACTTGGTTAGACTATTTGGAATGTCACCAATTATTCCTATTATGCTATAATGTATGATCGCTGGTAAATTGAAATGGTTGTGATATTTTTAAACATGTTTTCAATGCCTTTGCTAGGGTTTTTGGTCTAACTCGTATCACTAATTGCGATGTGGAATTTTGTCATGAAATCGTGGCGTTGCATGTGATCATATGTTTTATTTGAATTCCTTATTTGTATGATAATTGTTATGTGGATATGCTTCCTCTTCGGAGGCATTGTGATTTACTTAGTACGAGGAAGTCGTACTGATACTATCACTTTTTAGAGGAGTACGTCCGTGGCATGTAGTGGTTGAAGAATTTTGAGAAGCATCATCCAGACGATTAGTTAGGCTAAGGGAGTGAGTGGACCCTGTCCTTATTTCCCTTTCCTTGTAATATTTGATGGACCAGATGAGTGTAAGGCAAACCATTGTTGTACCTTCGTGTGCTCTTTTGTTTATTTTTTGAAAATTGTTAGTTATAATTATCTAAATTATCCTTCTGGTATGGATAATATTTCTTTGTAAAACCTTGATTATGTATTGTACTTCTCTCACATTTTGTTTGTTTGATTTGTTTTAAGCCTTAGCACTTAACGTAAGAATGGTAAGGAGACCAAACTTATGTTAAGTGTGGAAGTAACACCCACTATTTTATAGTTTCTTCTTTCGCAAAGCAAGATTTAAATGAAGTTTTTAAGTCATGAATTTGGGGTGTTACATTATTCCTTCTAAGTGTTTTCTACTTCCACAACTTGTTTCAATGAAATATTTCAGTAGTGAAAATGGGAGTATTACTAGTTGGTATCAGAACGTTTCATGAAGATTTCCCGCTTTTAAGAATTATTAAGCTGATACCATAAGTTGGTATCAGAGCTTTTTCCTTAAAAGCATATCAAATTCGACAATGATGGAGTTGATATCATGGGTTTTATCAGAGCTTTTTACGTAAATATTTTCTACTTTTAGAAAAATTTAAACTAATACCACAAGATTTTACCATGGTATTTTCACTCTATAAATAATTTTAAGCTGATACCATAGAAAGTTATCAGCCTTGATTTGAAATTCTTTTCTCAATTTTTCGATAAGTTTAATTATTTCAAAACCCTAGTTGTCATAAAGTCTTCTAGTCTTTAGGACATGATGGCCACTAACCATTGCTATGAGCGTATTGAAGCCTTTATGAATACATTCAGAGCTTACATGGAGGGCCATATCCGAGCACCTCAACTTCCACTAGTGCTTATTGTAATACCCTAAATTGAACAGAGTATTATAAGGATTGATATGGCTACTTATATCAATACGGTAGACCATTATTTTGGTGATTCCATCCTAAAGAACTTCACAGTTAAGCTTGCTGGCTGTAGAGCAAACTCCCGGGAAGTTTAGGAAATTTTCTAAAAATTTCTTGGGAAGCGCGTGAGTGAGGATAACGCACGCTGAAAGGACTCATGTTGATCTATAGGGCCAACCAATCAATCCTAAAGCACTCCAAGGTAGCCTCCGCATGGTCGTATCGACTCGAGGTGTTAAAAATAGTATCAGAGCAAAACCGCAACCTTAAGATGAACTCGGATGAGCCAGTTAGCCACCTAGCGGGACGATTCTTGGGATAAACTATATTGAGACAGTTAGTGGTTGAGGCACAATGTGGACATTGCATTCTTTGAGTAGGGGTGAATGTAATACCCCAAATTGAGCAGAGTGTTATAAGGATTGATATGGCTACTTATATCAACATGGTATACTATTCTTTTGGTGATTCCGTCCTAAAGAACTCCACAGTTAAGTGTGCTGGCCATGGAGCAATTTTTAGGATGCGTGACCCTCTAGGATCATTTAGGAAATTTTTTGAAAATTTCTAGGGAAGCGCATGAGTGAAGACAAAGTGCACTGAAAGGACTCGTGTTGATTTTTGGGCCAACCGATCAATCCTAAAGTGCTCCAAGGTATCCCCCACGTGGTCGTATTGACTCAAGGTGTTACACCTATAACTACACCAGCTCTAGAGGGCTGGCTTAGAAGGGCATGGAATCATTAGCCCCCCATCTTTGAAGTTCAAGAGGACCCTGACATTAGGGAATGGTGGGTCCGAGACATGGAGAAGACCTTTACTACTTGTAGTTGCCTAGGGGACAAAAGGGTAGACATGGTTGTCTACTATCTAAGAGTAAGGGCAGACACATGGTAGCAGATCATCTAACATGGGGGGAGAACCTATGAGTTGGAGGCCATTATTGGAGGCACTACAAGCTAGATTCTACTTGACTCATCTACATATGAAGAAGTACGATGAGTTCATGACACTTCGGTAGGGGGCCATGTTCATAGAAGAGTATTATAATCGCTTCATAATATTGGCCTAGTTCGTTATAGAATTAGAGGCCAATGAGGAGTTGTTAGTGATAGTCACTCCACTAGACATGGTTGGGATATACGAGCAAGCTTTAGAGGCATCTTAAGTTATTTAGGCTCGGAGTGCTTAATCAGAGAATAAGAGGAAGTTTGAGGGTCACCAACAGTTCGGTGACTGGATCTAGGAGAAGCTTGCTGCCATGGTTTTTTTGGAACATGTGTCAGCACCTTGATCGGGAGGATTTTCTAAGGGTCATGCCAAGGAAAGGCACTACCACTGCAAGAAATGCGGGTCAGATCACCTAGGGGGTCAACTATAGAGGCAACAAGATGATGTTCCATAGGTATAGCATGATCAACTGCCACAACCTCAGATGTCGAGAGTTCCTCCATTGCTAGCTAGTGCCGCTAGCCTAGTGAGCCAACCTAGAGGTCCTAGGCCTTACCCATTCTAGAAATGGTAAGGATTAGTTATCACCCTAGGACTTCCGTTAGTTTGGTACCTGAACGTGATGAGCTAGGTAGATGCAGAACGCATAGCCAGTGTGTTGACTGATATGCTCACTATCTCTACTCATTCTACCTACACGCTGCTTGATTTTGGTGCTTCGCATTCTTTTGTAGCATCTAATTTTGTAAATAGAGCTACTTTATCTCCTTCAAGTAGCATCTCCACTTCTGTTATTTTTCCTTTGAGGGATAAAATTGCATGTTCTAGGTTCTACCAAGGGGTTATAAAGGTAATAGAAGGAATAAAGTTTCCATTGGACCTTATAGAGTTGGAATTATAGGATTTCGATGAAATTGTCAGAATGGATGTGCCGGGAAGGTATCTAGCACTAATCAACCATGTGTAAGAATGTATGGTTTTGCGAGGACCAAGGGGTATTAGCGTTTCATAATAGAAGTGTGAATCTAATTCCTCTATAAAGATCATGTCGTGATTGTATTGAGTAACCTCATATGCAAGAGGTATCTACTCTACCTGTGTAGTTTTAGAGACACCAAAGCACTTCAGACCCCATTGTCGCAGATGGCAATAGTTCGTGAGTTTCTTGACGTTTTTCCAAAAGAGATCTCAAGAATGCCTCTAGTTTGAGAAGTCGAGTTCACCATGGACGTGTTGCCAGGAATAGAGCTAGTGTCTAAAGCTCTGTGTAATAACCCCAAAATTCACTAGTAATTTTTAAAAAAAAAATTTGAGTGGAAGCAAATACAGTAAAATTTGAGGATGCTACCGCCATACTCAGTATCAGATTGGTTTCCTTCCACCATTACAATATCAAGTGCTAAGGCTTAAAAGGAAGATAACACATTTTGTACAAAACCACGATTACAAAACTAAATCTGAGTAGCACGTTAAATACGTTACAAGAATAAAATCCACTATTAGTGGTTACAGAATAAAGTTCATTAATCCAGGGAATGTAAAAGTTTAAAAGAAGAAAAAAACCCTAAAAGCTTCCTAGATATTCCTACATTCTTAACCCAAAAAGGAAAGCTTGAATAACACTTGGGGCTAACCTGCAAAGGACACTGCCCATTGAATTGGTAGAGGCCTACAAAAGGAACCCATCAAACTATGATACCGATTAACCCTTTATATAAAGCTAAAAGGTAGGGGCCACATACAACACATCAATCCAATCATAAGAATAGTAAGTTATACATATACATGGAAAGAGATATAATAAAAATTAGGATGAACTCATACTTCAAGAATAATGCATCACAAGGTTCAATCACTTAGCATTAATGGTACTTACCAAGAGAGAATCCAAGTGAGGCTCTTTGTAGTATAATTAAAAGTCCAACCTCATACTCAATCGGCATACATCACTACTTAATTCAAAGGTAGGCACCAAGGGCCACTATCATATCATAACCACAAATCATAATGGTATAATCAAAATTATCTAGACTTAAGTCATTAATTAGATATTGTTCACAATCATATCTTGAATTATATTCACGTGAGTACGGAGACCTCACTATTATGGCCGGTTGAACGGAAATAACTACTTCAGGGCAAAACATACCTAACCACTATTATAGCCGATGGAACGGTAAACATAAACATATCTAGGACAAAATTCTCCTAGCCACTATTATGATTGGTGGAATGGTAAACGTGAATATCTCTAAGGGAAGACGCTCTTGACCATTATTATAACCAGTGGAACAATAATCATCCTAAGTTTGGTCCTGAACTATGTGGTGTTCCACTATAAGTGATTAGTGTTTTTCCATTTTAATTAACGCACAAGCTCCATTTATTTAACTCAAGATGGAGATCACGAATTTGGAGAAACAAAGGTACACCAGTCATATTAGTGCATAAAAGTAGCACAGTACCATCCTGACTATCAACCTAGGAACATAAAGGTACACTAGTTACACTGGTGCATGAAGACACACAATACCCTACCAATAAGGACACCTAATCCATAAGTATGCATACCCCCTGTGTAGGTCTATAGAGATAAATAGAGTAAGATGTAGGGCCTAGCTGGAGTATTAAGGCACACCATCAAAATCCATAATAATCGTGGGCTAAACTACTTCTTTAGGGTAGTGACCTCTAAAGAGCCATCATTCTTATCTCGAAGTCTTCCACTTTTATTATTTGTGTCTTAATTAAGGTGACCACATCAATCACATACTTAATCATTTTTATTTGTTTTCATTATTATTAGGTAATCATTATCAGGATTATTGCTAATGTTAACTCAAATAGGCCACTAAGGCCATCCTAGGTTCCAATTCTTATACTTAAGCACCTTAGGTTAAAATGACCAAATTGCCCCTAAGTATAGGGCTTATGTTTATGATCCACTTTGATCACATAATTCATTTTTATTTATCCAAATTCCATAATAGATTATCATAGTATGATTATATTACAAATTATGAAATCAAGTACCCTACACACCAAATGATATTTGAACACATAAATCCTAACATGCACTTCTAGCACAACTAACACACATTTCCATGCATAAGTAACAATTAAGATGCCTCATGCATGATTATAAAATTTACATCATAACACACCTTTAATTACCCATTCAACCCTAAACCATGCATTGTTCTTATGATACACTCCAATTTACTCGAATACACCTATCCTTATAATATAAATACTTATACTTAAATAAGTGATTCTAATGCCATAAACCCTTATTCAATTATGTAACATCACTTATGACTTATGAAGGTTTATTAGATCAACTACCATGTTAGATGCAAAATTACCGATTTACCCCTTCTTACTTACAAAATTACTAAAATACCCTCCTTGCTTAGAAATTTACTGAAATACCCTTTTATTTACCAAATTCTCAAAATGTCCTTCCTTCTTGTGGAATTACTAAAATATCCTCTTTTGTAAAATTTCCATAATACCCTTCTTAATAGTAAAATTACCAAATTACCCCTCTTACTTGTAAAATTACTAAATTACCCTTCTTGCTTGTAAAATTAACAAATTACTCTTCTTACTTACAAATTTATCAAATTACCCATCTTACTTATAAAATTACTAAATTACCCCTTTCTCATGCAAAATTACTAAAATACCCCTAATACATAAAATATTATCATACATGGCCTATATGCATCATTTAACACCACAAAACCCTTATTATTATTCTTATCACCCATTATCAAATACCATGCACATTTATTGATGTCACTCCCTATATACAAGTAAAGTTACTAAAAGGCCCATAGGGCTCATATCAACATTATTTCCATTATGTTTGTTAATGTTTATTTAACATAGTATGCATATGCACATAAAATCATTATTAACATCAATCCCCTTTCTTAACAACCACTCCCACACAAGTCATATTATATACAAGATAACATATTTTTCTTCTATTTTTCAATATAACATGAAAAATCATAAGGTATTTAACAACACATAATATACATACCAACGCATACTAAAACTCTAATGTGCTAACACACGTAAATCCATATATTTTAGTAGGGTATAATGTTTAACTTATTTTTGGAAACAACCACACTTTACCGGTATCTTGGTTAAAAAGCTTAAGCTTTGATTAGTAAAAATTGTACCTAAAATAATGTCACAAGTAACACATTCTTAGAGGATAATTAAAATAATATTTTTTATATAAAAAATGCTTATTAAATGCATATTATTACTATACCATATTTTACCTCAAAAATTAGTTAACTAACCTTAAAATATGCAGCAACACTCACGTTGCATGGGCAGCGTGGGTTGCATGCATGAATAAGAGGAATTATGGGGAAAAGGGAGTTTGGATGATGGGAAAGAAGGTCTTGGGTGAGGGCTTGTGTAGGGGAGTTGGGGTGATTGTTAGCTATAAGAGGAGGGGTAGGGTGTAGGTGGTGGCTAGGGGTTAGAGAGTGATGGCTTAGGATGATAGAGATAGTGGCTAGAAAGTAGGGACAAAGAAGGCAAAAGAAGAGGAAGAAAGGAAAAAGAAGAGGAGAAAGGAAAGGGTTATAGGGGAATTTCGAGCAAGGTGAGGTAGGGAGGTGGTAGGGGATGTCTGGTCATAGAGGGGTGTCTTTGGTGGTAGCAGAAAAGGGGGAATGGGTGGCATAAGGTGGAGTGCAGGGAGGGGGCCAAGAGGAGAAAATAAGGAAAAAAAATGAGAGAGAGTTGGTTGTAGGGGCGTGTGGTGGCTTCTTGGGGTGGTGCATGGAGGAAGTAGGGGAGGCAGAGGAGTTGGTTTGGTGGTCAGTTGGGCGATGGAGATGGTGGCTAGAGGGGATGAAAGAAAAATAGGGGAGAGGAGAAAGAAAGGAAGAAAGGGGGATTGGGTAGGGAAATAAAGAGCTTGAAGGGGAGAGATAGGGCAAAAGAGAAGAAGAGAAAGAGAAAAAAGAAGAAGAAGAGAAGGAGGACAACTCTGCATGTAGGGTTAGGTGGTTGTAGGGGGGAGGTTGTAGGTAGTAGGTAGGGTGGCAGAGAGAGGAAGAAGAGGAAAGAAAATGAGGCATGCAGGGGAGTTTCAAGGGGTGTGTATGGTTAACAATGGAAGGGAAAAGGATGGAAGAGAGAGGGAAGATTGGGGGTGTGCAGGTGAGGAGGGGTAAGAAATGCAGGCAAGGTGTAGGGGGCTAGAATAGGAGCTCATTTGGCTTGAATTGATGGGAGGAGAAGAAATAAGAAGAGAAGAAGAAAGGAGCAGGCTGAGTGGGGGAGAAAGGGATAGTAGGCTAGCTCGCACGAGGGATAGGAGAAAAAAAGAAGAAGAGAGGGTTGGGCTGGTACAATAGATGGGAAAGAAGGAAAAGAAAGAAATGAATGGGAGGAGGAGGAACGGGCTGGACTGGCAGGGGGAGAAGGCGGGGCAACCTAGTGGAGGAAAAGAAGAGGTCGGTCAGCCCTATAAGAAAAAAGAAAAGAAATAAAGGAAAAAGGAAGGAGAGAGCAAAAAAGAAAAAAGAAAAAGGGGGTAAGAAAAATAATAACTTTTTTTAGAGTTAGGATTACAAATTAGGTAAATGGAAAAAGTATTTACTAAATTAATTTATTCAAAATTTAAGTATAAATTGAAAAGGATAATTTTAGTAAAATTATGGTTTGGGAATTTATTTAAATAAAATAGTATAATAAAATAATGAAATATTTATTTTAATTTATTAAATAATCCTATCCATTTTTATAAATCAAAGGTCCACAAGATAATTAAATATATAATTTATTATTAAATTATTCCAAATAATATGTTAATTATTAAATTTTAGGTTTTTAAAAATGTGGGGTATTACACTCTGTACCGAATGGCACTTATGGAGATGAAAGAACTCAAGGCTCATTTAGAAGAGCTCTTGGGGAAATGGTATATCAAACCAAGCATATCGGCGTGGGGAGTGCCAGTGTTGCTTGTGAAGATGAAGGATGGAAGTTTGAGATTTTGTATCGACTACCATGGATTGAACTAGGTGACGGTGAAGAGCCATTATCCATTGCCAAGGATGAATGACATGTTTGATCAACTCAAGGGAGCCAAGATGTTCTCTAAGATTAATCTTTGATTAAGCTATTATTTGAGGATAGTAGAATAGGACATTCCTAAGACTTCCTTTCGGAAAAGGTATGGGTATTATGAGTTCACAATAATGTCCTTTGAACTCACTAATGTGCCTGTAACTTTATGTCCTTGCTGAACAAAATCTTTCATCCCTTCTTGGACTAGTTTTTTGTGATGTTTATTGAGGACATTCTCATCTACTCTAGTGACTGAGAGATGCATGAGCAGAATCGAAGGTAGAATTTGTCCTCACTTAAAATGCACCAAGTATTTTCCAAGCTCTCGAAGTGTGAGCTTTGGTTAGATCGAGTGGTCTTCCTTGGTCTTATAATACATAAGGATGGTGTGGTAGTGGATTATGCCAAGATTCAAGCTACTTCTGAATGGTTAGCGCCCACTCTTGTGTAGTAGGTGCGTAATTTTCTAGGGTTAGCCAATTATTACAGTCACTTCATGGAAGAATTTTCCAAGATTGCTCGACTGTTGACCTAACTTTTGAAGGAGGCTACACGATTCTAGTGGAATGAGAAATGTAGTGAAGCTTTCAAGGAGCTAAAGAGGCATTTAACTTCAACCCTAGTACTCACATTGCCAAGTGGAACTAATGGTTTTGAAGTGTATAATGATGCTTCCAAGCATGAGCTAGGTTGCATGCTGATGCAACATGGAATTGTAGTGGCTCATGCCTCACGAAAACTAAATTTGCATGTATAGAACTACCCAATGCATGACCTAGAACTTATTGCAGTAGTGTTCTCTCTCAAGATTTAGAGGCACTATCTCGATGGAGTAATGTGCAAGTTCTACACTAACCATAAGAGCCTCAAGTGTATCTTCACTCAGTAGGAGTTAAAGTTGAGACAACATCGATGGTTGGAATTGGTCAAGGACTATGACCTAGAATTGACTTACCATGAGGGTAAAGCCAATGTGGTGGCAAATGCACTTATCTAAAAGGCATCATATTCTTTGAGCATGATTGTATTGTCAGATCATTTGAGCTAAGAGATCAGGTAGATGGAAATCAAACTGATCATAATTGGAAGTTTATATGTAAGAATGAGATCACTCACCATCACACCTTCAATCTTTGAGGATATCCAAGCTAACCAAGTGGGTGATGTCAATCATGAGAGAATCTAGACTGGTATTGCGAAAGGTAGAGCTTAAGGATTCTAGATCCATGAGGATGGTAGTGTCAAATGCGGTGGCAAATGGTTTGTACTATAGGAGTGTGTAGACCTCAAAAAGAAGATATTTGAGGAAGGAAATTGTACTCCTTACTCTATTCACCCCGAAGGGGATAAGTTGTAAAAGAATTTGAAGAGAGTATACTGGTGGTCTCGTATGAAGTAGGAAGTGGTAGAGTTCGTTGCCCGATGTCTAATCTTTGAGAAGGTTAAGATTGAATACAAGAGACCGATAGGGTTAGTACCATAGTTTTAAAAACCGAACCAGACATCGAACCGGTCAGATTACTGGTTCACTGGTTTAGTGGTCGGACCAGTGGTTCGAACTGGTCGAACCAGTGGTTCAACTGGTTCACTAAATTCAAGTCAAATCTATTCGTATTTGTTAAAAAATATATTTTAAGTATTTAACACTTAATATTATAAAATAACATAACTAAATTCAATTAAAGTGATCATTACATGTTCATATAAGATCATAAAATAACATAATTCCATAGTAAAAGTCTCCTGCATATCAAATACAATTACAAAATAACATAATCTAACATCAAGTCTCTTACATATTGATAAATAACTTAAAATAAAACACATTAGTTTAGAAGTTACAATTCAAGTAGATAAATTAAATGGTTCGATCAAAGAGCTACTCATCCCATCCTATAGATTATCTATATCATCCCCAACGTTAGAAAATATAGGAATGACATTTTCATGCATGCGATTATCTTCATCATCATCATCTCCACTCTCCCCTTCAACTTCAACTTCAACTTCATCATCTTCATTTCCGTCAATCTCATCCAATACGTCTACAAAAATGGAATAAGAATAATTACTTAAATTATTATATCAATTTATATAAGCTATAAAAAGGTATGAGCTTCATACCATCACTAAGATTGTCTTGAATAGTGACAGAAGCTAATTCATTTCTAAGCAACTCAAGCTCTTCGTTATTCAAGTTAGATGGCTCGTCCATAAGAATCCAAGAGCCTATTGCATCAAACTCTTCAAAATTAATTGGGTCATAACTTGTCTTAAATCGATTTCTACACAAAAGAAAACAAAATTAGACAAGCTTGGTAATATTATCATATAAAATAAATAACATTACACATGATTTACAATAGTAAGAGACAACAAAAAATTAAATTCATACATTTGTTGCAACCTCAAGTTAGAGTGCACAAAAACTAAATCATTAAGCCTTTGGTGCTCAATTCTATTCCTTTTCTTCGAATAGATATGCTCAAATATGCTCCAATTTCTTTCATAGCCAGAAGCACTACAAGTCTGGCTTAAAACACGAATGGCAAGCTTTTGTAGATTTGGAGCACCACATCCATATAATGCCCACCATTCATCTATAAAATCATTATAATAATTTACCAAACAAACTAAAAAAATGTAAATAGATATAAAATTTTGATAATACCTTGAAATAAGTAACAAAATTATACCTGGAGCAAAAACATAACGATCTTGTACATCAGACCATCTTCCATAATCACCTTATGTTTTTCTAAAAGAACTCATCTCCTTCGTTAATTTTGACCTCAATGTGAAATTTCCATTTTTATATCTCTTAATGACATCAATAACAGAAGACACAGTTCTTTGATGTTGAGAAATTTCAGATGAATATTGGAAACGAGGATTAAACCAATAACCAGCTACATGTAAGTTCCTTGAAAGTTGATTATCCCAACGAGAAGAAATAATTTGAAGATAAGGCTCCACCCTTTTCTTTCTTCTATGAAATCTAGCAACCATATCATCTATAGCCTTGTGAAATGCTTGATACAAATAACCCATACATGGCTTTTCTCCACCATCCACCAATCGCAAAACACGTATAAGAGGTTCGGTAAGTTGCATAGTTATAGCACACTCCTTCCAAAATGTGGTATCCAACACATTCTCCACAAACTTCTTACCCTCCCTATCCTTGGCATAAGCACAAGAGGTCCACTCCCTAGACACAACCATTGCCCTAAGAGCATTCTTATATGTCAAAATGCTTTGCAAAGCAATAAAATTAGTAGCAAATCGAGTAGGAGCTGGACGAATGATCTCTCTCCCTTTCGTGAACTTCCTCATCAAATGCAATGCATAACAATGATTATAGATATACTTAATTATTTTTGAGGCATGCTTGACAATGTCTTCAACCTCATCTAACTTACCCATATCTTTCAGCATCAAATTAACACAATGTGCAACACAATGAGACCAATAAAGTGACTTAAACTCATATTCTAACCACCTTCCAGCAGCAACATAATTCGCAGCATTATCAGTCACCATATGCACAACATTTTCAGCACCAACGTAGAGAACAATGTCTCTAAATAACTTATGTAATAGTTTAGCAGCTTTTGAAGCATTAGAAGCATCAACAGACTTTAAAAACACAGTACCCTTTGGACAATAAACTAAGAAGTTAATTAAAGTTCGATTATATTGGTCTGTCCACCCATCTACCATAATAGCATGACCAGTTTCTTTCCAATAAGAACGAAAGGTCTCAACATAATTATTCACCTCTTCAACATTTTTTATTAACAAGTAACCGCAAAGAGCATGAACAGTTAGCCCCTTATAACCAGGACCAATGTGAGCTATACCATCAATAACAGGTTGATAATAATTAGAATTTGTAGCATTGAATGGAATACATGAATCAACCATCCACTTAGAAATGAGAATGTCAACTTTTTCAACAACATCTTTGCTTTGTAACACACTTTTTAGTGTTGGTTGTGCACCTGCAGTTGTTCTTGGCATAACATGATGCCCTTAAGTCTTTTGTTTTCCCTTGTCTAAAACCCTTAACTTCTCTCGTGATTTGAAACTACTAGTTACCGTAGGAGGAGGTATCAAATATGGTTCTCAGTGTGAAGGAAAGTCCATCAAACAATATGGGTTATCTTCGGCAAAAATCTCTTGTGCCTTCCTTGTTTTGCTAGCAAATTCTTCAATACTTTCATTCATCTCAAAACTAACTTCAGGAGGAAATTGTTTACACCTCTCTACTTGACCTTTTTATACCAGCTAAATGTTGTTTGACACGTTGGATTCCACCCCCAGAAAGAAGTTTAGAACAATATAAGCATTGTAGCATCCTCAACCTCCCTACAATGACCCCATGCCAGATCCTTCTTTCCTCTAGAATTACTTTGAGAAGAATTTGGTGTAGAGCTAGCATTACTAGCCTCCGCAGACATCTCTAAGGCATTAAGAATAAATTAAGTATTACTAACTTAAAAAAGACACATTAACAACAACAAATGCAACATTAAGTGAGAATTTTATCATAAGTTACAAACTAGAAAGACTTGTTTAGTCATGCAGTAAAGGATAGACAACATATCACATAATTCACAAAAGGGGAACCCCCACTACTCTACCCTAGAAACAAGGCTCTTCAATGTGACCCATAATTCACCCAAGTAGTAGTTAGATTTGGGAAACAATGTCCAGTATAATTCTAGATCTCTACTCCATCCAAATGAATTATGAGGCTAATCAATTATCAGACAATCTTGTAAAAAAGGCACAACTACAACTGAAAGTATCATAGCACGGTTTTAAACTCCTATCCATTCTCACTTTTCGTTCCTTTTCCTGTATTTTTAGTAACCTCTATTCATTACTCACTTTGTGCAATTTTAGATATCAAAGCAAAGTAATCCATACATACACATTACATGTTACAACTTAGCATTCTCCCCATGATAAGAATTGAATCAAGTCTTCATAAAGAAGCTATCCACCAGTTCAACTAGCCAGGTCGGGTATCCCTGACAAAACCAACCCCATATAAATGGTTAAGGTGCTAGTGTAGATGATCTCTAACAGACAACCCACATAAAATAAAATAAAATAACCAGAAGTAAGGTTCTGACCTCGCATATATCAAACTACAACCTTTTAAGTATATGTCCATGTGGCCAATATTATCAGTCACACGACAACCTTTTAAGTAATGGGAGAATGGAGAATCGAGATAATGACCTGAATAGCAATGTCAAGAATCGAGATAATTAATCAGTGTCAACCTCAGTAGCAATGGCAGACGAGTAACAGAATTGAATCGAAGGACGGGAGATCGACCAAAGACGCAGGACCAGCACATGCAGAGCAGTCAAGCAGTCGTGACTCGTGCGAATTGCCAAGACGCAGCACCAGCACAGGCAGAGCAGTCGTGTGAATTGCCAGCACTAGCACCAACTCAGGCATTGAAGATGAAGTGTTCGTTCATCAGGACGGGAGATCGGCCGAAGAAAACGCAACACCAGCAGAGCAGCACGCAGCTATGCACAATGTGTACCCTGTTTGGTTTGGTTTAAGGTTAGGATTTAATTTTTTAAAAAGACATATGTACCCCTCAACACACAACACCCTAAAAAATTAATTTGAGGGCGAAAGGGTAAATTTGGGCAAAAAATAAAACCGTACCGGTTCCAAACAAAATCGCCGATTCCCGGTTTTGTCCACATCACCCGGTTTTTTTGTAAAACTGGTTTTAACGACCTTTTTGCCCGGTTTTATCACTGGTTCGTGGGTTTACTGGTTCAACCGGCCAGTTCGGTCCGGTTTTTAATACTATGGTTAGTACAACCACTAGAAGTTTTTGAGTGGAAGTGGGATAGAATATCCGTGGACTTTGTGGTTGATCTTTTGAGGATCCATAGTGGTTTTGATTATATTTGGGCAATTGTTGATCATTTGAGTAAGTTAACCATGTTCATACTGATGAAGGCGACTTGGAGCATGGAGCAACTAGCCAATGTCTATAGAAAACATACGGTGAGACTTCATGATGTTCCTAAGCACATTGAGTCCGATCATGAAATACCTGAAAAATCATAATTTCAAAAATTATTTTGTTAAAATAAGAGGACATAATTAGGAAAAAATCAATAGGAAATTTATAAATAATTTAATTAGAGAAAATTAGGGTGTTTTACTAATTAAAATAGACTTTATAAAAAATCTTTCAAAAATCCTAAATTAGCCTAAAAGGGAAATTAATTATTATTTTGTGAAAATATTATTATTTTTAAATATCCTAAAATACCAAAATATTCTAAATACCCCAACCCACCTATTTTTCTTTTTCCCTTTTTTATTTTCCCCCTCTTTTATTTCTTTTCTTTTCTTTTCTCCTTTTTCCTTCTTCCTTCTTTTATTTTTTTCTTCCCTCCCCCGACTTGGGCCAGCCGAGCCAGCAACCCAAACCCTCTCCCCTTTTCCTTCATTTTCTTCCCTACGCTTTGTCCGCACTTCTCCCCCTGTTGGTCTGGTCTCCTCCTCCCTTTTCTTTTATTTTCCTAGACCACCTATCCGCCGCACCCTTCTCCCTCAACCTCCTCTCTCTCCCCATTCCTGACTACTCCACTTCCCGCCGCACGCTAGGCCACCACCCCTACCCTCTTCCCCGACACTCCCTCTCTCTCCTCCATTCGATCCCAACCCCTAAATCTCCTCACGCATGACTCTCTCTTCTCCTCTTTTTCCCTTCTCGAGCAGCCGACTTGTAAGTTTTCGCTGGCCTTCCTCGACTATTGAGTTGCTGGTCGGCGATCGCACGCTAGCCACCGACCCTTCCTCTTCCTCCTCTCTCCTTACCCCTTAATCTTAGCCTATAAATACCTCTCTACCACCCCTCATTCAAGCAGTTTCTTCCAACCCAGAAACCCTCATTTTCTATCGCCGCTGCTTGTTTTGCCGCCCGTTGCTCTACCGTCGTTCATTGCTGCCGCCCAAGCCACCATCCAAACCACGCCCTACATCACCCTCCACTAAGCCACACCCACCACCACCCTCAATTTGCCCTGCACAAGCTACCCCAGCCGTATAAAGTACCCTTCTCGATCAGCCACACCTCCAGCCATCGCTGCCCTTGCGCTGCCGTGGAATACCCCAAAAACCCTAACTTAGGAATTTTGGTAAAATAGGGATTTAGTAGGAAAAATTTAAGAGAAATAAATTAATTCACTAAATAAAGAGGAAATGAATTAAGGGAATTAAGGAGGAAATAATAAATAAATTATTTAGAAAATTTTGGACATTTTACTAATTAAAATGAAAGTGGAGGAAAATTACCCAAAATAGCCAAAATTAATCTAAGAATAGAATTAAATTATTATCTAAATAATTTTTAAATATTCAAGAAAATAAATAAATAAATATATTTAAATGTATAATAACCCATAAACATTCTAAATAAATTGTGCATAAATCCAAAACCCTAAAGAAACCCTTTTTCTCCCTTTTCCTTTTTCTTTCCTCCCTTTTTCTTCTTTTCTTCTTCCGCCGGAATTGGGCCTCGCCTGGCCCAACTCCTTCCCTCCTTCCTTCCCCTCCCACGCGGCCCAACGTCGTTCGGCCCCCTTCCCGTAAGCGCGACGCAGCATTTTTCCCCTCAATTTGCTGAGACGCCGCGTCGCGCTAAGTAAAGAGATAGCCGTTGCCAGCCTTCGACGCGACGCTGCGTTTTCCTCCCACAACCCCCAATACGCCGCGTTTGATTTACGGATTTTATATCCGTTGCCAAACCGGCCGGTTTCCCCCTATTTTATTTTCCTCCTGGACCGCCGGTCCAGGAGGCCTCTTCTTCCTCCCCTCCCGCGCAGGTTTGTCGCCTGCTGCCTGCCGCCTGCCACCTGCTGTCCGGCGTCCTCCCTGCCATTTCCATCCCTTTCTTCCCCAATTCGACCCAGCACTCCCTCACGCGTCCTGCCACCCCTTCCTTTTCCGGAAAACAGCCAAACGTACCCTACAAATCGCAGGGCACGTGACGCTGCCACCGCCGATCAGCCACCTGCCGCGCCTGCCCGCGTGCCACCTCCCTTCGTCTCGTCGTTTTCCTCCCCCATGGCCTATAAATACCCCCTCCCGAATGGCCACAACAAGTCCCTCCCTCTGGACCTTGCTGAAACCCTGCCTCGCCGCCGCCAGAACAGACATCGTTTCCGCCACCTCCAGCCACCGCCGAGACCACCTCTACCCACCAAACTCCTCCTTGCGCCATCCCCCATGCAATCAAACAACCGCCGCTGCCCTTCCTACCCCGCACGATCCACCACGATCGTGCGAAGGTACCTACCCAAAAAGAACGCCGCCGCCACCTTGCACCACCCTCTACCGCCACCACCGCAGTAATCAACCCACGTCCCACCTCCCAAAGTAACCAGCAGGCCTTCCCCTACCTCCCCACAACTTCATCTCCCCCAGCCTCCCTCTCCTTCTACCTCCACCTCTTTCCACCTCTCTCCACCACCCTCGGCCGCCGCGCCAACCACCGCGCGCCGCCGCCCCTTGCCACGCCACCACCCTCATTCCACTTCCCTTCACTTGATGATCCTTCCCCCACCTCAAACTTCTCCTTTCCTCCTCCCATCTAACCTCCACCTGAATCTTTCCCTCTCTTCTCCTCCTCCACCGCCACCGCCGTCGCCGCCACGTGCCGCCACCGGACCACCACCGACCCTAGGTGGTCTTCCACTCATCCCAAACCTTAACCTTTATTTTATATAGCTACTACTAAGTCTAACTAATATTAATGTTATTATACTTATTATCATCATTATTATTATTCCTTTCATTATTATTATTAGTATTACTTTTATTATTATTAATATTACTAATATTATTATCTCTGTTATTAAAGTTATCATTTTTACCAACACCATCATCCCTTCGAACCTTAGCTTCTATTATACTTAACTTTAGTGTTATTATTATAATTATTGGTATTAATAATAATATTATTATTATTCTTACTATTATTATTATTATTATCATTATCACCCTTAGGAATAGTTACTTGTAATATTGTGACATTATAATGTTATTATTTCAAATATAACGCCATTAATAGACTTGGCCTTAAAACGCTAGGGTTTCTATCACTAGACATTAGTGTCACTATTTTATTAATACTAACACTATTTTCTTATAGCTAGCATAAACCCTATTACTACAAGATTAGAACTAATGGATTTAATAAAATAAGTGCAACAATAAGTATCAAAATAATTACATTTTGACTACTAATATTTAGTATACTAATTCAAAGGTAAAAACCCTAGTTTTTGTATAATACCCTCTTTAGTAATAAAAGCTCTAATCTTAAACTAGAATAAGGAATTATGGTACTTATAACGGAAACTAATACTTAGCATTTCCCCCTTTTATAGGTAATCCCGACCAAAGCCCTAAGGAGTTAGAGGAGCGTGCTCCAAGCCCGGCGTCGCCTTAGGTAAGGAAGAAGCTAATGGCCTTGTGCTATGTGTGACATGGATGTGTTGAATGTTGTGTATGCCATGCTATGCCATGTATTATATGATTTGTGGATAACTTGTCTTATGTGTAGCGCAGCTTGGAGATTGAGGTATGTTGTATGTGCTTCCGTGACATGAGCATGACATTTATATGTATGATGTTTATGATGTATTATGTTATGGCCCTCTAGGACATTCATATTAGGATAAATGGTAATATGAGTTGGGAGCCATCATGGGAGTCTTGAAGTTTGTATGATGGTATTAATGTTCTAGGGCAGTACTAAGGGTTCGCATGGTGGTATTCGGGTTTGTATGGTGGTATTTGTGATTTTATGGAGGTATTAATGTTGTATAGTGATATTAGGGTTTGTATGGTGGTATTATGGTCGGTATGGTGGTGTTAGGGTTTGCATGGTGGTATTAGGGTTCGTATGGTGGTATTAATGATTGCATAGTGGTATTAATGGCTTATGGTGGTATTTGTGATTTTATGGAGGTGTTAATGTTGTATGGTGGTATTAGGGTTTGTATGGTGGTATTATGGTCGATATGGTGGTATTAGGGTTTGCATGGTGGTGTTTTGGTTTGTCTGGTGGTATTAATGTTGGTATGGTGGTATTAGCGTTTGCATGGTGGAGTTAGGGTTTTGCATGGGAGTTAATGATTGTACGGGATTAGGGCTTGGAGTGATTAACTCTGGGACATTGTGATTAAGTAGGGTTGGAGTAACTAATCGTGATTGTTGAGGATAATTAAGGTTTGGGATGGCTAAGTATGGTGGTTATGGTTAAATAAGGATAGGAGTGGTTAACCACGGGTTGTTGTGGACAATTAGGGTTGGTTATGGCTGCTTAGAGTTGTTTGGCGTTATCATGTGTATTATTGATTAATGTGTAGTTAGGAATGTGGAATTTTATTGTTTGGGACGTGTAAGGCAGAAAGAGAATGATTTGCGCATATCCATGGTGAAACCTTCTGAATAAGATATGTTAAGACACTAACCACTTACAGAGAAAGATGTTGAGCCGGACCTAGACCGGTCCACCGGCAAATAATAGTGGCAGGGTATGTTACCCTTGTGACCGGTCCACCGGCTATAATAGTGGCAGGGCATGGCCCTCATGACCGTTCCACCGGCTATAATAGTGGGGGATTCCGTGCTCAACAAATTAATTAGAATGATGATAAGACATGGGAAATATACTAATATTTATAGTGGAACACCTTGTGAGTCGGGGCCAGACTGGTCCACCGGCAAATAATAGTGGCAGGGTATGTTACCCTCGTAACCGGTCCATCGGCTATAATAGTGGCAGGGCATGGCCCTCGTGACCGTTCCACTGGCTATAATAGTGGGGTTCCCGCACTCACATGGATTGATAAGGACGATGATGTGAACCGATTATAATTATCAAAGACCTGATGAAAAAGTTATCTGGTTCGTAACTTGAATTGTTTATCTGGGTTATTGCATGTTATCTATGTAATTATGCTATGTCTGCTATGTTGTGTATCTTGGTGTGTGCCTTAGCTCATCTTTTACCTTACTCAATACGTAGCGTACTGATCATCCTTTTCATGGGTGCTGCTCATTCCCACGAGCAGAGGGCCCATCTGATCTTGTGCAGGTAGGAGACCTCGTGTTCGATGCCTACGATACCTACGAGGCATCGGGTGGGGCCGAGTGTTGAGCCCATCCTGGTTGGGGCCAAGAGCGAGTTGGCCGGACTCTTTTATGATCCCCGCTTTCATCTATCGTAGATTTTCGTATTTTATTATGTTCGTATTTTGGAAGTGGAACCTTTAAGTTGTAATCTTAACGAGATTTTGACGATGGTTGATATCTTGTTTTCATGGATGCTTCATGATAATGATGCGCTTATGTTTTGATGATTCTTATTTACGATTTTCTGGTTTAGCCTTAGCACTTAGCATCGGAACGGTAGGAGTGAACCGGTCCGGTGCCAAGTGTGGCGGTAACACTCCCAAGTTATGGTTTTAATTCTTTCGCTTCCGCTAAATCTGTTGATTTAAACGAAATTTTTCAGTAGTAAATTTGGGGGTGTTACATGCCGTCCACTGCCACTCTTGCTGCAACCACCACCCCTTATACCTCCCAAAATCACCTATAGACCTTCCTCTACCTTTCCCTACCCTCCTTTTCCCCTTCCTCCCTTCCTCCCTCTCCACCACCCTCGACCACTACAATACCATCGCCTTTGGCTGAGCCACCACCACCACTCCAACCCTCTCCACCTGGGCATCCACCACCAACTCAACATCCACCCTCATTCCCCCTCTCTTACTCCCAACACTCAACTATTCCCCTTTTCTCCCTCTTTCAATGCCGCTGCTGGTGTCACCGATCACCACCAACCCTGGGTGGTACCCTAACCCCTCTCAACCCCTAAGTCCTATTTATGCAAACTTTATTCTTTTTATTTGTATTATATCATCAATATTAATAATAATATTATTATCATTATTTGTTAATTAATTTATTTATTATTAATTATTATTTACAACATCAGAATATATATCTTATTATTATTAA
This sequence comes from Tamarix austromongolica, assembly GCA_039764185.1. Classification (NCBI taxonomy): domain Eukaryota; kingdom Viridiplantae; phylum Streptophyta; class Magnoliopsida; order Caryophyllales; family Tamaricaceae; genus Tamarix; species Tamarix austromongolica. Next base: position 31,385,831 of record CM077813.1, on the reverse strand, counting down.
GGGGGTCGAAACCCTATTTTACTATTATTTCTATTATTATTGTTATTATTATTATTATTATTATTACTATTATTATTATTACTAGATTTGGCATGTTATCATTTTGTTGATATAAAAGAAAAAAAATACTCAAACCTTAATATTATTATTTATTATTCGAACATTGCTATTACTAATATTATTCCTAATGCTTTTATTATTAACATTGTTACTACAGTATTATTATTATTATTGTTACTATCATTATTATGGTAAAAATAGTCAAACCCTTATATTATCATTATTTGAATTATTATTATTATTATTATTATTATTATTATTATTATTATTATTGTTATTATTATTATTATTATCCTTAGTAATATTATTATTTTGTTAGTATTACTATTATTATATTATTATTTTATCCCTAACCTTATTATTAGCCTTAGCCTTAAAAAAATACCAGGGTTTCTATTACTATGAGTATTAGTATTACTATTATTATTAATAACACTATTTTTGCTAAAACTAGTGTTAGTATTATTATTAGAATAAACAAAGCTATTAGATTTAATGATATAAATATGGCTATAAATATTAATATAAACCTATTTTGACTAGTAATTATCTAGTGGGCTAGCTTGAGGATAAAATCCCTATTTTTCACTTGTAAAGTTTCCTTTAATAGTAGTAACCCTAATCTTAGAATAAAATAGGAAATAATAGTATTTTTGGTAGAAGGGAAACTAATCCTTAGTTTTTGCCTTTCATAGGTGAAACAAGTTAAAACCCTAAGGAGGCGTAGGAGCATACTCTATGATAGGTGACGTGCTAGGTAAGGGTGTAGCTAAGGCCTTATGTGTGCTATGTGTACCTTGGATGCCATGTATAATGATATATTGTGTATCTTATGCTATTGTTATAACTGTTTTATGTGTAGCACAACTTGGAGTTGAGGTATGCTCTTGTGTTCTCTTATGGCATGCATACAATATGTTTGTGTTGTGAATTGTGATGTGATGTGATATGACCCTTTTAGGACATGCATGCTAGGATAATTAATATAGTGATATGGGGTGGAAGGATGAAAAAGAAAACTAGGGCAGTAAGTGGACTAAAGGGAAGTAAGTTGCCAAGGGGAAATAAGTTGACCAAGGAATGTGGGATTGACTTAAATATCTCATGATCCATGAGAGGAAGAATAAAAGGGGATTTTAAGCAAAATAAAGTGGATGAACTTTGTATGGGAGAATATAGGGTTTGCATAGGAGAATCTAGGATTTTGCATAGAAATTTTAGGGTTTGCGTGGGATGGATAGAATCCACATGGGGGTGAACCTTATGTAAAAAAAGTTACCTTGGGGGTGTGAGGAAGGTAATGGAAGAATTGTTTGGGTGATTGGAGGCTTTGGGTAAAAAATAGTATGTAGGACAGTATAAGGGCATATAGGAGACTGAGATAGGGTTTAGGAGGAAACCCTAATTTGAGAAGGTGGAAGAAGGAAAAATAAATGAGGGTGAGTGGAATATAAGATAAGGATGGAGGCTTGTCATGTGTGGGGTGAGCACGGATATCATGGGAAAGTAAGAGTGGAAGGTGAGAAATGTAGGGGTGACATGTGGAAAGGAGGATGCTAGGGCTTGGTATGGCCAGCTAGGGTATGGTGTGGCCATCTAGGGTTTCGTAGTCACACATGTATTTATGGGAGTAAAGTGAGATAATGAGGGTTGAATCTAAGGGTTGTTATGTGTGGAGTGTTAAAACAACCTTGGTTGTGTGAGGCAGAGAAGGATGGGCCACATAGGCCCACATTAAGGTTTTTTGAGAAAATCCTAGGGTAAGACTATGAGTGGACTTAGAGGTGTTAGCTTGTGGGCCTTGACCCCCACACTTAAGAGTTGGGCCTCCAATGTGAGTAGTGGATTAAGGAAAGGATGTTGGGGCAAGTTAGTAGGTGTAGAAGTCTCAAGATATAGGACGACCCCTCCTAGGAGGATAAGCGTAGATAGAGTTGGTCATGCATGTCTAGGGTGAAGCTTGTGGAACAATACATAGTAAAACACTAATCATTTAAAGTGGAAGATTATTGAGCTAGGCCCAGACTAATCCATCGATATACTAGTGGCCAGGTGCCGGGGTGCCCTAGAGACCAATCCACTGGCATATAATAGTGGTCAACTACGTTCTGCCCTATAAGTGACTGATCCACCGACTATAATAGTGGGAGTTCCCAAGCTCGATAAACCAAACCCTAAGTTTGATAAGAAATGTAAAATACATTAAGTACTTATAGTGGAACACCATGAGAGTCGGGGCCAAACTGATCCATCGGCATAATAGTGGCCAGGAGCATCTTACCCTAGAGACCGATCCACTAGCATATAATAATGGTTAGGTGCGTTCTACCTTGTACGTGACCGATCCACCGGATATAATAGTGGGGTTCCTATACTCGCATGGATTGATAAAGAGCATGGTGTAAAATGAGTATTGATCAAAGATTTAAATAATCAGTTGATCTAGACTATAGCCTGGCCTTTATTTATTTGTAATGATTGTATGTTGTTATGTTATCATGCTTGTATTATATATCTTTGTGTGTTGGCCTTAGTTGCATGTTTACCTTGCCCAGTATGTAGTGTATTGACCACCCTTTTCATGGGTGTTGCTCATTCCCACAAGTAGAAGACCCCTTTGACTTTGTGTAGGTCGGTGGTGCTGTTTTTGATGCCTTTGCTGCTTACGAGGCATCGAGTGGGGTTGAGTGTTGAGTATGGACTTGGCACGAAGATTGAGAGTGGCGTATCCGGAATTCCTCCTTATGTTATTCTATTTTATATTAGATTTCCCAGACTTAACTTTTATCGTTTTGTATACCTTATTCCTTTTAAGGAATTTTAACTATGTATTCTAAATTCTAACTCTTTTTTCACGCACTCTGATTTCTATCTTATGACAGTTTTAATACTTTATTGAAGTCTTACTTTGATTTTGAATTATGATGGTTGTTACAATTCCTTTAGCCTTGTGGTTAGTACGGGAACAACTAGGAGTCGGGCTTGTACTGATCATGGATGTAACATCCCCGAAATTCACAAGTTTTGATTTGATTGCTTTTGCTAAATCTTAAATAAAACAATAATTTTCATTAGTGAATTTTGGGGTGTTACAAGTTGGTATCCAGGTTCTTGTCACACTTTTGGTAAAAAATGTAAGCCGTCTTTGGTACTCAAGCAAAGATGAGTACAAATTTTCACTTGACTACAGATGGTTAGATCGAGAGGACCATTTAAACTCTAGAAGACATGATTTGAGAGTGTGTGCTAGATTTTGGGGGAAGTTGGGAAGACCTTATGGGCTTGATCGAGTTCTCCTATAACAACATTTATCATGCTAGTATCAAGATGGCTCCTTTTGAAGCCTTTTACTAAAGGAAGTGTTGTAGTCCCTTGTGTTGGAATGACATAAGTAAGACACTCATGCTCGGACTTGAGATGATTAAGGATACAAATAAATACATCCTCTTGATTCAAGATCGAATGAGAGCCACTCGGGACTGATAAAAGTGCTATGCAGATCTCAAAAGACATACTGATGGTTATGGGTGATAGAGTCCTTTTTAGGGTCAATCCCATAAAGGGAGTCACGAGGTTTGATACGGAGGGTAAGCTTAGTCTGAGGTACATTTAACTGCATGAGATTCTAGACTGTGTCAATGAAGTTGCTTATCACTTAGCTTTACCAATGGAGTTATCATGTGTACACAACATCTTTCACGCATCTCAACTATAAAAGTATATAGTAGATCCTTCGCATGTTATCTGACTAGAGTCACCAGAGCTCGATGCGTCTCTGACTTATAAGGAGTGACCAGTGAGTATTCTGGACACTAAGACAAGAGAGACATGTACAAAGACCATTTCCTTGGTGAAATTTCTCTGGTCATAAGATGGTACATAGGAGGCTACTTGGGAGGTCGAGGAAAAAATTTAAAAAAAAATATCTAGAGTTTTTTTTGTAGTTGTTATCATAAGTGTAAACCTTTTTATTAAAGGAGTAGTAGCCTTCTTCCATAACTATGAATTTGATGTGTGTATGACCTTATGTGTAATATGTAACTTGGTTGTTATAGGCTTCGGGGATGCAAGAAGGGGGTAGTGTCGTAATAGCCCACATTTTTGTGTAATGGTTGAATGAGAATTTTTCTTAAATTTTTGGCCTTGGATTTTGATACAATGGTATGATTTGATTTGGGATAAAATTTGCTTTGAAATCATGTTAAAAAAATAAAGTTTATTGAGTTCTGCAAATAAATCGATTGACTGGTTCCATCAATTGATCAACTGGTTTGTCATTTTATCCGAATTGGTATCCTCAAATAAATAGATTGATTGGTTGTGGAAAACTGATCTACCGATGGATGGACAGACAACCAGTATACCTAAACCCATCGACTGGCTAGTAGATCTGGTTAAAATTTTGAGCTTTATTTTTCTAGAAAATCCCTTACAATAAATTAGAACCTTACCAACTCATGTGATATTATCCCTAAGAGATTCCTAACCATTTTTATGATGCATTTAAACCAAAATATTTCCTGAATTTGATCTAAAGGTCAATTGGGACAAAAGAGGGGAAGAGATGACCTCAGCAATTATCTTCGTCCTCCTCACTCTTCTATAGGATTTTGAGATCGAATTCTTCGATCTTAGGCATGCTTTTGAGCAGCTGGAAGATTCTTTCCTTGTTGAATTCTAGCCTAATTGCCCTGAATTATCCACAGACAACATTTGATATCTCGAGAAGAGGTTAGCAAATCCTGGACAAATTTGTCTGTTATGATAGAATTCAAACAGTCAATGGTAGGGTTTTTAGTTGATCTCTCAACCTTCTATAATTCCTTTCGATTTGTTGGCTATAAATAGCTCCAATCATCCCTACATTTCACATTTCTTTCAAACACCGAATCCCCTTAAGTCTTATTTGTTAATCTACTTCCGCACACTTATCTGACCCTATCAGTAGCTCTTTCTTATTTTGATTTTCAAGCAAGGTAGAGTTAGATTTTGGGAAAAGGTTGAGTAGTTCAGTTAGCCTTTTCTCTGTTTTGGCCTTGAGTTGGTATGTTCCTATTCTCTTTTGATTTCAAGATTCAAAATTTGATAAAAATTTGATATAATTTCTTAGTTTGAGACTTTGATTTTAAGGCTTTCAAAGCTTGAAATTTTTGTAGTTTGAATTTCTAATTTTAAGAGGATTTTTGCCCGCATGAAGTAAGTAATTCTTGCTCTTAAAATGCTTGGTATGTGTTACTATATGGTTGGTCATATCTTTAGTTGATTGATGGATTTTGGCATGAAGAAATACAATTGTATTTATGATTTGCATACTTAAATGACATGATTTGAGTAAAATGCATGAAAATGGATAAAATTAGGCTATGATGTTATTATGATGAGAAATGCATTTTAAATTGAGTGACTAAAGATAAATTATATGAAGGAATCTGCATGAATTTTGTAATGTTATATTGTGTTATGGAAAAGCAATTGACTGGTTAGGTCAAACCAATCGACTAGTTCCTAGAACTATTGGCTAGTTAACCCAACCCATCAACTAGTACTCCTATAGAGACTTTGGTCTTACTTTCCTCTTAAATTCATCCACTAGTATGGCAAAACCAATCGATTGGTCTATGAATAATCAACTACTTTACCCAAATTAATTGACCCGTTTGAGGAAAGCATGGTCTGGTTGAGTTAAATTGATCGGCTGGTCAAACCAAAGCGATGGTTTTGATGGGCTGATTGTTAAGTAAAGCGAGGACATCTAGAATGTTTTGATTAGGTCCATAGAGGACCTTGACATTTATTTTGGGCCTTGTGCCCCAACCCATGTTTTGTAATTTCGTACTTTAATATGTATTCTAAAAAAATTTGATCGAAACCCATAAGGGTCGTTGGTTGTAAACATTATGGAATTATTTCAATTAAATCATCATTTGTGCACTCTTCAATTTTAATGTTTTTTTTGTTTAACCTTGTCTCTGATATGGGGTAGGTGGCAGCCGTCTACCCTATGTCAGGTACGGTAGTAGCGCCCTATTTTTCTAAGTTTTTTTATTATACTTTTGCAACCTGTTTTAATGAAATTTTTTTGTAGTGAAAAATGGGGGTGTTACAATGAGAAACAAGTTAGAACATACATGTAGATCCCTAATATTGAGTGCGTGGGCACATAAACATCGTACATTCATCTCTAACTTCATCATTTGTGTATTTCTGACATCATGCATATCCATTGATGAAAAATTATAAATTAATACGATTTGATCATTCGGTTAGTAATTAATATGTCATAGATTAATTAATCAAAAATATGTAGAAAAAACATACATGGATTAGATCTTTGTTTATATATTTTTTCTTGAGAATGATTTCCATTACTCTATAAACATAGTATCCATAATCATTACCGTTTTGTTATTGTGGACATTGTAAAATGAAATTGGTTATCTTTTTGTTCTATTAGATATTAATTTGAGTTGACATAAAATAAAAAATGATAGTCTCTCTACATACCAGTAGAAGCTCATACTCAAGATTCCTTAAGTATGGCACACCATTTATGCCTCTCCTCATATACGATATTCCTAGTATTGTAATAAATAAAGTTGATACATAATATTGTAACTTTATATGCCTTAAATTATTAATGCAAAATATATGCATAAATAAGATAATGAATTAAGAAGTATACTAAGATGTCAGATACATATTTCCCTTTAGAATAAAGGACAATAAGTGGCGTAAAATATTTTTGGAGGGAATCAAGCATATATACTTTTGTTTGATTAGGACATATGACATATAAGACCCAAAGTTCACTGGTGAGGTGTGGTATGCAATAAAGGCTGTTGTTATCCCTCTCACTAAATATGCGATCCACTACATACCTTATGTGTCTACCCTTACTTATTATAGTACAATAAGATATGTAGTATAAACACACAAACATAATAGAGGACAACATCTTATAGTCACAACACAGTTGGCAGCCAACCTATGGATGACAATGATAAAGCATATTTGTTAATAACCGATAAGTCATATACATACATACATACATACATACATACATACATATATACATACATACATACATATACATACATACATACATATATCTATATATATATATATATATATATATATATATATATATATATATATATATATATATATATATATATATATATATATATATAGATAAGAGGTCATAAAATTATACAAATCAATGAAAAGTGTTAAAATATATGATGTGAAATAATACTTAACATATATGATAACACTCATTGTTGACATACGTTCATGCTTATAAATTTTGGTGATAACCTCCTTTGATACTATATAAATGACATCGTCTCTCCCAACATACTCCAAAGGATAGTGTAATACCCCATATTTTTATAAATGGTTGAATGGGATTATGCCAAAATTTGGGCCTTTAATTTTTATTTAATGTTATGATTTGGTTTGATACAAAGTTTGATTTGAAATCATATTGAAAAATGGAGTTTATTGAGTTTTACAAGCAAATTCATCAATTAATTCCACGAACTGATTGACTGGTTTGTCATTTCTCAACTAAAGTGATCAATTGGTTTTGGAAAACTAATTGATCGATGGTAGAATAATCGACTGGTAAATCCAAACCTATCGGCTAGTTTATCTAGCTAATCATGTTTTTTAAGCTTGATTTTTCCTAAAAAATACCTTACACCAAAATGAAACCTTACTAACCTATGCCAATTTGTCTCTAAGTGATTCCTAACTATTTTCATGATGCATTTAACCCAAAATATTGTCTCAAATTGATCCGGAGTTTGATAGGGAGAATTAAGGGGGAGAGATGACCTCTTCATTATCTTCTTCCTCCTTTCTCCCCTACATGATTATGAGATCAATGCTTTGATGTGAGGCATGATTCTGATCAGCTGGAATATTCCTTCTATGCTCGCCTGCCATTACTCCATCCATGAATGCTAATTTTGGTCTAATTAACCAACATTCTTTAATGACACTATTTGAGCTCTATAGAATAGGTGAGCAAATCCTGGATAAAATTCATCCATTATGCTCAAATTCAAATAGTCAAATGTAGAGTTTCGAGTTGATTCTTGAACCCCCACCATTTTCCTTTAATTGGTTGGTTGTAAATAACTCCAATCATCCCTACTATGTACCTTTCTTTTAGCCATCAAATTCTCAAAGATCCTATATTCACTCTCTTCTTTCCACACTTTGAGCCTTACCAATTTATTTTCTCACACGCTTTTGATTCTATCTCTAGCTCTCTCTTATTTCAATTTCTAAGGAAGGAAGAGTTAGATTCTAGAAAAAAGGTTGAGAGATTTAATTTAGCTCTTCCCTTATTTTTTCCTCAACAAATATGTTCATATTTCTTTCTATTTTTGAATTTGAAAATTTAATAAGTTTTTTTTATAATGTTTGAGTTTAGTATTTTAGTTTTAAGGTTTTCAAAGTTGATATTTTCCAAATTTGGAATCTCTAGTTTTAAGGGGGATTTTGCATACATCAAGTAAGTGATTCTTGCGTCTAAAATTTTTAGTAAATATTCTTACATGTTAGGTGTTACCTTTAGTTGGTTTCTACTTGTTGGCATGAATGAGTACAACATGTATAAGTGATTTAGATGACTAAATGGCTTGATTTGAGTAAAAATCATGAAATTTGGTAAAAATAGGATATGATGATTCCATGTTGAAAAATGCAAGTTAATCCTGTTGAAAATATGTTGGACTATGTTGATACATGTTTTAATATGGTTAATGATGATTTATATGTACTTATCTGCATGAAATTTTATGGTTTTGGGTTGTATTAGGGTAAACTGATCGATTGGTTCCTAGAACAGTTGGTTGGTTGACCCAACCCATCAATTAGTAAACCTGTAGAGACTTTAGTCTAGCTCTCTACTTAAACCGATCTAGTAGTTTGGTAGATTTGATCGATTGGTCTATGAACAGTCGGCTAGTTTTCCTAAACCTATCGATCTATTTGAGGTTAGCATGGTCTGGTTGAGTCACACTCATTGATTGGTCAACCCAAACCCATCAACTAGTTGGTATAATCAATTGATTAATTGGGCTAGACCAATCAATTGGTTTTCATGATTTATTTCCACTTGGTTTATTTATGCTTTGAGGTTATGTTTGGGACTATATCATGATTATTAATGGGGCAAAATACATACTTTATCATGGACTGTTTACCTAATGAAATAATTAAAATGGAGCATACTTTATGGTGTACTCTATGAGTAATGTGAAGGTTAAATGGGTATTTCACTTATGATAAGTGGTGATATTGAGAAAAGAGTAATAAGAATTAGTATGGGCTTGAATTAAATAGTATGATGGATATGAATAATGTTGGAAAAGGACGAATGGAGAACCTAAATGATTTAAGAAAATGGAAATATCCCAAATATTCTAATTATTTTAATTGAGCCAACCCACTATTTTTATTTTTCCCTTTTTCCTTTTTCCTTTTCTTTTTCTTTTTCTTCTTCTTTTCTTTTTCTTTTCCTTCTTCTCCCCGAACTGGGCCAACCCGGCGGCCCAGTCTTCTCCTTTTCTTTTCCTTCGGTCCACCCCGCGCCAGCGCGACTTTGCCTCCTTCTGCCGCCCCTCGATGCGCCGCGTTTTACTTCCCTTCCAACTTAAACTCAGTGTTCCGTCTAATGCCTCCTCATGCGTTGCCCGACTGCCCGGTCTGCCCTTCTTTCTTTCTTTGCTTTTCCCCTGGACCGACTGGTCCAGCCCCCCATCTCCTTCTTTCTTCTTCCTCCTCTCTCCTTCGTTGCCGCTGCTGCAACTCCTGCGCCTGATAATGGCGGCGACGGCTACGCGGAACTTGACCGACCGATTCACCATTCTTTTTCTTCCTCTTGACTAACACATTAACTTGGAACGATCAATTATCCTCAACTCTCGCTCGTTCCTTCTCTTTTGGCTCACGAAATTTCGGTCCCGACCCAAATGAACACTGGCTGATTTCTGTCACTGGCCACCAAAACCCTAGCAATAAATACCATCCAGGCGACCCCCAAAACCCTAATAATCCATCTAAACTCTATAAATAGCCTAATGGTGGATGTTTTCGAGACTTCTTCTCGAAAACCCTAAGAGAGATCTGCCTGCCACGGCCCCGTTAGACGACTATCACTCCACCTCCGACCAACTTCAACGCCTTATCTTGCTCCCAATCTCTTCCCTGAAATACCCCCTAATTAACTAAACTAATCACAACCTTCGATTCATCTTGTACAAGCCTCCATAATTGCACAAAGTTGGTTAGTTGCTTCGATAGAAAATTTCACCCCGAGACATTGAACCACCTTCCACCACCACATGCGCCGCTTCTAACACCTTCTAAACCAACCATTAACTCCTACTAATTATCCTCTACAGCCCCATATAATTATTTTAATTTTCTTCCTCTCCATCACCCATTTTCCTAATTTTTGGCCCCCTTAGACCCATTTTCCGGCCACCTCCGTGAACCATCGCCGGTGCCACCTTCATCCTCCAACTCAAGGTGATGCCATAGACATTTTAAATACTTTATTTCGAATTATTTATAATTATTCTAATTTTAGCCAAAATTTTAGTATTAATTCAACTTTAATTATTATTATTAGTAATATTGACTGTATTCTAATTTCTAAATTTTGTTTATAGGTCTGGAAGTATTATTTAGTAAGATACAGTAATTATCTCGGCCTTTACCTATTTGCTTAGATTTTTACATAATTGATGTTATTATTAATAATATTTTTAATAATATTAATATTAGTATAATTACTTGGTTGATACTTTTATTATTACTGGAAGAACAGAGGCCTTAAATTTTAATTATGCCTTGCATTTATAAAATTTATTAACATTATTAACATTTTTCAACATTATTTTAATTATATTATCATTATTACCTTTATTAAAATATAATATAATTATATATATATACATTATTGATTTTATTATCACAATTCTGAATAATATTATGTTTACCATTGTGGGAGGGTTAGAAATCCAACTTTTAATTTTAAGAATTTTGATATCATTAATATCTAATATTCTATTTATAAAAAGTATCATTAATATTATTGTACTTTATTTATATTACCAATTATTTTTATTACTATTATTCTTATTATTGTTATTATTATCATCATCATAGTTATGATATTATTAAATCTATTTTGGGAGAAGGGTAGAAACCCTTAGTTTATGACCTTTTCAAAAGAAAATAAGTGAATTAATTATATTAGTTCCTATAGTTAATTATTGAATAGTAAAATGTCATCCTAAAACTAAACCTCGAAATAAGTTAGAATTATATAAGAGAGTCTAATTCTAGTATGCTTTGATATAATAGGAACCCAATCAAATCCCTCAAGTGGAATAGGAGCATGCACCAAGACCGGTGACGTTTTTGGTAAGGGGTGCTAAGGCCTTTTATGTGCTTATGAGTATTATGTGCTTCGTATGTTATGTATCCAGTGTTATTATTATTAAATATTTTATATGTGGTATGACTTGGAGTTGAAGTATGTTGTGCATGGCATGTGTATTATTTATGTATGATGATATGTGTTGTGTATGTGAGGATGTTGATGTGGTTTATATGGGAGAAAGGATGAAAAGGGGGATGGGGAAAGAAGTTGACTAAGCGAAGTGAGTTGACCTAATTTTATGGTTTTATAAGTAATAATCTAATTTATGGTTTTATGTGGAGGAGTATAATTTATGATTTTATCCGGAGAATATAATATATGGTTTTATTTGGGAGAATTTAATTTATGATGATAATTGGGAGAATCTAATTTATGATGTTATATGGGAGAATCGAATTTATGGTTTGTTTGGGAGAATCTAGTTTATGACGTTATTTGGGAGAATGTAATTTATGATATTATATGGGAGAATCTAATTTATGATTTGATTGGGAGAATCTAAATTATGATTTGTTGGGGGAATCCAATTTATGGTTTTTCTTGGGAGATTCTAATTTATAATTTTATGTGGGAGAATATAATCAATTGTAAGGTAAGGACAAATCTTTGGGTTTTATATGGTTTGAATTTAAGTTTGGTATGGGTGAATCTTTGGTTTTGTGTGGATTGAATTTAGGGTTTTGTATGACGGAATCATGGTTGGTGGGATGGTATTTATAGTTGTATGGTGGTATTAGGGTTTACATGGTGGCATTGATGGTTGTATGGTGGTGTTAGGGTTTGCATGGTTGAATTTAGAGTTTCACGTGGAATTTTAGGGTTTGCATGAAAAAGGTTCGAAGGTTTGCACGGGGAGATTAATGTTTGCATGGGTATGAAATTTACGTGTGGAAAGTTAATTTGGGATGAAATTAAGGGAATGTAAGTGTTGTTTGGGTGTTTGGGTGTTTGAGCACTTGGGATGAAAAATAGCACGTGGAGCAAATTAAGGGTACGAAGGAGATTGAATTAGGATTTGGAATGATTAACTATGGGTTGTTGTGGTTAATTAGGGTTTGGTGTGGCTGATTTGGGGTTTTTGTGTTATCATGTGTATGTGGTGATTAAAGATGATGATGAATATGGAATTTATGATTTATGACTTATGCATGTCTAGGGTGAAAGCCTTTGAATAAGATACTTAAGACACTAATTATTTAAAGTGGAAGATCGTTGAGACGGGACCAACCGATCCACCGGTTTGGAATAGTGGTTAGGGTTCTTACCCTATGTGCAACCGATCCACCGGTAATAATAGTGGTTAGGGTGTTTACCCTATGTGTGACCGATCCACCGGCTATAATAGTGGTTAGGGCATGATGTCCTATGCGTAAACCAATCCATCGGTTATAATAGTGGGGGTTCCCGAGCTCAACAATCGCAAACCAGAGTTTTGCTAAAATGCCTAAAAGATACTAATTAGTTACAGTGGAGCACCATGCGAGCCGGAGCCAACCGATCCACTGGTTAGGAATAGTGGTTAGGACGTGTAGTCCTATGTGTTTCCGATCCACCGGCTATAATAGTGGCTAGGGTATGATACCCTATGTGCCTCCGATCCACCAGCTATAATAGTGGGGGCTTCCATACTCGCATGGATTTGATAAAAGGCATGGTGTGAATCGGACTCTAATAAGAGATTAATGAAACGATTAATCTGAACTACAATTGGGCCTTTGTACATTTACTCGGTTGATCATATGCATTTATGAATATGCTCTTTCACGTCCTACATGATTTATGTGTTTATGTCTTGGCCTTAGTGATCAAGTCACCTTACCCAGTACTAGACCTGTACTGATACTACCTTGGTTGATGGGTCCTGTGATGATCCACTGATGGTGGGGAGCAGACCTCTTGTGCAGGTTTAAGATCAGAGACTATTTTGGGGTGGCAGGCCTGACTTGAGTGAGTAGGCAGTCCGGAATTTGACCCATCGGGTTTTATCTTGTTTAAATTTATTTCTATTTAGAAGTTACAAGTGTTATTTGAAACTTCAAGGGTATTGTAATTAACTCTTAATTTCTCGTACTCTGATTTTTTTGTATGATCTTTCGAATCCTTTTATGAATTGTTAATTTGAATTTATCGTAAATCTTTTCTTTAGCCTTAGCACTTGGTACTGTAACGGTTGGAGAGAACCAGTCTGGTACTAAGTGTGGCGGTAACATTCCCAGAATTCACAGGTTTTAAATGTTTCTATCTTAATTGCTTCCGTTTTAAAAAAAAAATTTAGTGAATTTTGGGGTGTTGCACTATATCTATTTTTGGTGAATGGCTTCAGCCTAAACTTATGTCCACTTTGGTGATTGGCTTTGGCCTAAAATTTATGTGCCTTATTTGGATTTTTTTTCATGGTATGCAAGACCATAGGGTAGTCAAATTCCATTGGTTGATGATAACAAAATATGGATGGTAAATATTGGTTGATAATTTATGAATGATGGCCAAGTTAATAGCTAATGATTGGTTAAGAAATGTAAGTAATGGTATGACTGACCAAAATGAATAAAATTTGGGTTGTACACTTGGATAATTATCAAAATGTTTAATTGATTGTGGAATGGAACATTAATTGGATGAATGACCTATCTCATATATGGATAAGTAAGCAGTATATCCTAAAGGTTTAAGTAATTGGTAATAAACCTTAGAGATTTCTTGGATTCTCTTTGCTATTATGTGTGTGAGTGCTTATGTGAGGATGATGTGAAACTAAGCATGATGTACTCTTCTTTGTTGGAATTGTTCATGATAGTATGTCTTTATGCCCTTCTACCCTTATATATGTATCCTTATCATGATATATGTTGTATTTTATATCTATGTATGATAATTTGGTATACTTGTGTGACATTGAGGGAGCAACTTGGCTTAATTAGTACATAGCGTACTAATGTGTCCTTTTGCTCGGTCACCTGCTCATTCCCATGAGTAGAGGATCATGTGAAGCTCTTTGGGGATGAATAGTAAATTACATACCTCATTTGGGTGAGGGCTTGAGAGTAAGGACATCTAGAGGTTTTAGTGGGGTTTGTGGCAGACCGAGACTTTAAGTTGGGTTTCATATGCTAACCTTCTTTATTTTAGCACGTATTTTGTAATAATTTAGTCAGAACCCATTAGGATTCTCCAATGTAAACACTCTTAAAGTTGTTTAATTAAATTATTATTTTGCCCAGTCTGCTATTTTCAGTGTTTTAGGTGGTTTATCCTTATATTTGATGTGGGGTAGGTAGGGGATATCTATCATATGTTAGGTATGACTATAACACTCCATTTTGCCTATGTGTTTTATGCTTCTGAAAATGTTTTAACAAATTTTTTTTGTAGTAAAAAATGGTGGTGTTACAGATAGTAAATTATAATTAGATCCCTAGCGAGGTAGGTTTGGATGTAGAAATACAACATCACCAAAGCTAGTGGTGGTTAGTGGGGTTCTTGTAATTGTTGGTTCTCCTCTAAAGATCTAATCTTTTATGGGGTAACCAATTTTTCTAATCTATCTCTCTTTCCTATTTGTCTTAGGAGCATTCTTATTTTCTAATTTCTTAATTCATAGTATTAAACAAAGTATAATGATCATATATATATATATATAAGAAGGTATAGAAAAATTATGTAACCTATTAGGTATAACATGGATGAATGATGTCATTACCTCTTTAGTAGTGAGATGTCTCTAGTCTATGGCATAAGGTACGAAACTTCCATGACCTTTCAACACGGTAGCTGCCTCATCAGCTTCTTTAAAATAAGGCAAGATTGCATCTCCAATAATTGGAATGTCAATACATATAGGGATCAGATTTGGGGCTAAGATAAACCCATGGACCATCAGTGTTTTTGTACTAGAATTGATGCTTACCCTTCCTTTCACCAAAATAATTGAGGGGTCATTATCTAATAAGTCACATTTATGCACATTTGAGAATAAAATATTACATATTGTTAATTATTAAGTTGACACTTGATACATTTTATATATAGCAATTCATAGTTTGATATGCTTATCTAGGGGATGAGAGGAAAAAAGTGTATCAGTATTATAATTGTCTCTAACTCTATTTACAATGGGTATATGAAGATGATCATGTCCATCTAAATTGGATGGATTATATCCTTGAGATATAATGGAGGTCTACTCTTTCTCCATTGTGTTAATCCATTCAAATGCCATGTTTAATTTTTTTTTGTCAAGAGAGCCACTTGGTTAATGGTGTTCCAGGGTGCATGTGATCAACCATACAAGCTTGTTCTTGTTACCCCTAATCCAAGAACCCTATATCTTCTAGGATTTTCTTCAGTTCCCATTACCTGTGACATGATGCTATATTAATCTACATCCTCAACAAAATATGATGTTTCAAGTTCATCCTATAATGTATGCAATTTAGAATATAGGAATAAACATAATATAATAGTTTACTCTAAGAAAGCTAACTAGGGCTAGTGTAACACCCTAAAATTTCCATAACCTAAATTTTTAACGTTTAGCCTTTAACCTAAGATTTAATCATTAAATATTAGCTTAATTATTTTTGATAACCCTAGAACTCTAACCCAAACAAATTCTTTGATAAATTACCCTAATTATTATATCATTTTTTATATTTAAATCCACCCTAAATTGATAATTTTACCCTATTTATTTTTCTAATTGAATACCTTAAAAATTTTAATAAATTAATTTTATCCTAAACCTAAATCAAACCTAATTATATTTTTAACCTTAAAATTGTTTTCTTTTTTACTTTTTATTCCCTCTTTTTTCCCTCCTTTTCTTTTTCTTCCCTACACCCACACCTACTTTTTTTCCTTCTTCTCTCCCCTGATTTGCCCGGTTAGCCAACTTCTTCCTTTCTTTTTTCTTTCCCATTTTCTTTTCTTCTTCTTATTCCTATTCTCTTATGCCCTCTACACCCCAAAACACCCGAAATAATGATATATGAAAATACAAGCTTTTCGTAAAATAATGGCTATTAACTATCTTGCGGGCATTTTGATTTATAAGGGCTAATTTGGAAATTTTGGTATTTTATAGGGTTGGAAAGATTATGTTATGCTAATAATATCATGTGAAGTGTTTTGGGGTGTTTTTGAGGGATATAAGTTCTTCAGATGAGAGAATAGTCTAATTTAGGAATAGTAACTCTTGGAGATAATATCATTATCACATGTGTAAAATATTAGAGTTAAGCCACAAATTTTGGGTATGTTGTTAATATTGGTAATTTGGGATTTTATATTAAATTTGGTAATTATATGAGCCTTATATGAAAAGTTATTGCTTATTTGTGAAATTAGGGTATTTGGAGCCTTGTAAATAGTAGCTCTTGAGACAGAGCTAATATTGCATGTATAAGACATGGGTGTTAGACCTTTTATATTGAGTGCATTAATAATAATAATATTTGAAGAAGAAATACAAAATTTATTGGAAAGACGATCGTTACGGGAAGAGTTATGCCTGGAATGTAAAATTAGGATTTTTGGGAAAAATAAGTATCTCAACCTTTACAAACAGTCTTTGTACCTATTTGGTGAAGCCTAGCTCCCCTTAATTATATTTGTCCTGATAAACCAATTATGAATAAAATAAAAATTATTTAAAGACGAATAATACAAAAGTTAGGACCAGGTGGTGGGTCTGTTCCACTGGACGATAATAGTGACTCAAGTGCATCATGTTTGAGAGGTGGTGCAAAACTTTCACCGATTAAGAATAGTGGCTTAGCAGGTTATGAAAAAAGTTGGCTATAGAGGGTTAGAGGACACCACCCATTGCTCTATGCCAGTGATGAGGACTAATCATCTTAAAGGGATGGATTCGTGACATAGATAGAGTATACGAGGCTATGGATTGTCCACCAGCTCAAAAGGCTAGCGTTGCAGCCTAATTTTTTCGTGGAGCTACCGAAACCTGGTGGGTAGGTCGTCGTGTATAGGAAGGACCACCTATATCTTAGGAGGACTTTAAGATCGTACTCCATACTAAATTATACCTTAAGGGTCTTAAGAAGGATAAGTTAAAGGGGTTTATGATCTAGTTCACAGAGCTTCTGATGTTCTCATCGGGGATAACAACTAGTGAGTCGATATTAGTGTACCAGTTTGAGTAGGGGCTCCATTTTATCATTCGTAGGATGATGGGTATTGTGACCTTCGAGGACTTGGCTACATTGTACGAGTGGGACTGTGTCTCTGCCACCATAGTGTAGGAGCAGGCTTCCATCTTGGGTAAGGGAAATCTAGAGGCATAGAGTTCTGGAGATAGGATCCAGTTTCAATTAGGTAGACCTCTAGGGTACCAGCAACGAGTTCAAGTTTAGCTGCATGGTGGCTTGTTCCGACACCTAGGTCAAACGGGTGGTCAGAGTGGATTCTTAGTTCAATTAAGGAACTTCTAGTGTCATTTTTGTGGTCGATATCATTTAAGGCGAGACTACTCAGGGGCATCAATCTAGTGTAGGGCATGTGATTAGTTAGGTCATCGGTATTTTGAGTGCGAATGGCAACAGGGTCAGTTTCAAGAGAAAGGATAACTGATACCTCAGTAGTTAGCCTACTAGTAGAGACCCTACTAGCCTTAGTAATAGCAGTAGAGGGCACATGCCTCAGCCAGTAGATAGTCTAGGGAGGCTCAGGGGAAATCACAAGGGCCTCACCCTTTCCCTTAGAAGGGAGGAAAGACTCAGGGTTTTAGAGGGTATTGTGGAGAATACCAGGGAGGACAGTCTGGTGGGTGCCTAAATGTCATATGCTAGATAGAGGCTGATTGACAGTTGGATGTGGTCACTACTACGTTCTCCATCCTTTCACTGCTAGCTTTTGTATTTTTTTTTATTTAGGGGCATCTCTGTCTTTTGTGTCTACTGCATTTATGGCTAGAGCTACCTTGTCTCCATCATTTACTATATATATTTATGTGATGTTACCTTCTAGGGATAGATTGGATTGCACTAGGCTCTAATCAAACATGACCTTAGAGATAGGAGGGGCTGACTTCCTAGTGGACTTAGTTGAGTTGGACCTCTAGGACTTTGATGTTATCTTAGGGATGGATATGTTGGGAAGGTACCGGGAAATGACAGACTGTGCATAGAAGCGAATCGTGTTATGCGGACCCAAGGGTGCTAGGGTCTCCTATAAGAGATCCAATCCTAGGCCTATGATGATGGTTGTATCAACCCACACGTTTTATTCTTTGATGTATAGATGCCCATGTATTTATGTGGAGTATAGGAGTTGAACAAGGATGTGTCCGTATTAGAGGATATTTTGGTTACCTGAGATTTTTCGGACATATTTCCGGAGGAGATCCTAAGCATGCCTCTAGTATGTGACGTAGAATTTACTATTGAGTTGGTATCGGGGGCCGAGCCAGTTTCAAACACTCCTTTTTGGATGGCACTGGTGGAGTTGAAAGAGTTAAAGGCTCAACTAGAGGAGTTATTGGAGCACGGATACATTCGCCCAAGTGTGTGTCCATGGAAAGTAACAGTTTTGTTCGTGAAGAAGAAGGATGGGAGCCTTCATTTGTGTATTGATTATCAGGGTTTGAACCAGTTGACAGTGAAGAACTGCTATCTGCTTCCAAGGATTGATGAATTTTTTGACCAACATTGGGGTGCTTTGATCTTTTGAAAGATCAACTTAAGGTCAGGATATCATCAACTATGCATCGTCAAGGTGGATATCATGAAGACGACATTTAGGACACACTGTGAGCACATCGAGTTCATGGTGATGCCCTTTGGACTCACTAATGCACCTACCTTATTTATGGATTTCATGAGGAGGATTTTTTTGGCCGTTTCTTGATTAGTTTATGATGGTTTTCATAGATGACATCTTGGTTTACTTTCAAAGTAAATAGGATCATGAGCAGCATCAAAGTAAATAGGATCAAAGTAGTGACCGAGTGGAAGTCTTCCACTAGCATCCCCGAGGTTTGGTCGCGTATTATAGATTCTTTATTCAGGGCTTCTCGAAGGTAGATCATCCTTTGACGAATCTTCTAAAGAAGGCAACTAGGTTCTAGTGGGATGATGCAAGTGAGGGGGCATTCCAGGAGGTGAATCGGTATTTAACTACAACACTTGTGTTGACTCTATCATCGAGATTAGACATGTTGGAGGTCTACAACAATGCATTAAAGAACAAAGTAGGTTGTGTATTGATGGAGTATGGTAAGCTAGTAGCTTACGCTTCTCGGTAGCTGAAGCAACATGAGCATAACCACCTGACACATGATTTAGAGTTAGCAACTATTATTTTCGCATTGAAGATTTGGAGGCATTATTTGTATGGGACACAATGTAGGTTCTACACTGATCATAAGAGCCTCAAGTATATATTCACTCAGAAGGAGTTGAATATGAGGTAGAGGAGATGGCTAGAGTTAGTAAATGACTATGATTTTTAGTTGACCTACTAGAAGGATAAGGCCAACATAGTTGCAAATGCCTTGAGTAGGAAGACATCAACCTCCTTGATTACTTGTGTCATGGCAGGTCGATTATTGGAGGATCTTGGTGAGATAGAGATAGAGATGATCTGGCATGGTGATTTGGAGGTCTAGATGAGCACATTGACTATTATGCCTGTGGTTTTTGATGAGATCAAAATGGGAAATATTAGGGATTTTAAGCTTGAGAGCATTCAAAAGAAGATTCAAGATAGTGAGCTGGTGGTTTATAGATTTATGAGGATGGCAGTATTCACTATAAAGGTTATTGGTGTGTACCTCAGAGTTGCATTGATCTGTAGCATTGAATTTTAGAGGAGGGTCATTGTACTCCATAGTCTGTCCATATAGGAGGGGATAAGTTATACAAGGACCTCAAGAGGATCTATTGGTGGCCTCACAAGAAGTGATAAGTAACAGAGTTTGTGTGAAGATGTCTGACTTGCTAGGATATTAAGATCAAGCATCAAAGGTTTGTAGGGTTGGTTCAACCTCTACATGTTCTAGGAAAGAAGTGGGATTCCATCTCGATGGATTTTGTGAGTGGGTTACCGAGGACTCATAGTGGATGTGACATGACATGGGTTATCGTCAATTTGTTGACTAAGTTAGTGGTATTTGTGCCGATGATGTGGACTTGGAGTATGGATAAACTAGTTGATGTGTATATGAGGTTAGTGTTGATTTGGCATGGTACACCTACTGACATAGTCTCTTATTGGGATTTGAGATTTCTATTGCACTTTTATGGGAAGTTGTAGGAGGCTATGGGCAAGAAATTGAGGATGAATACTGCCTTCTACCTAGCTACAGGTGGCCAAACTGAGAGGATGATATATACCCTTGAGGATATGCCATGAGCTTGTGTGTTGGTTTTCTGAGGTATTTGGGAAGAATGTCTACATTTAGTTTAGTTCTCGTACAATAATAGTTATCACGCTAACATAGGGATGACACCCTTTGAGGCATTGTATGGACATAAGTGTTGCACACCATAATGTTGGAGCAACATCTACGAGATTATTTTACTTTGACTAGATGATTGCAGAGACAACTCAACAGGTGTAGTTGATCTACGATAGGATGAGAGTAGCACAGAGTTGCCAGAAGAGCTACATAGATTAGAGGTGCCGTAGTGATGGTTTTGAGTTGTGGGACATAGTTCTATTGAGGGTTTCACCTACCATTGGGGTACAAAGATTTGGTCGGAAGCATAAGTTGAGTCTGAGATACATTATTCCTTATGAGGTTCTTGATAGGGTTGGAGAGGTTGCATACCGCTTAGCGCTTCCACTAAGTTGGCTAGAGTTTATAATGTCTTCCACAATTCATAGTTGAGGAAGTACATCACAGATCTTTCCCACTTGATCACACCAGATGAGATTGAGCTTGACGATCTCTTATCCTACGAAGAGAGCCCATTGAGGATTTTGACACTAAGATCTGATGGACTAGAACGAGCTGAGTTCTACTCATGAATATTATTTGGAGCTGCCATGGAGTAGAGGAGTGACCTAGGAGACTAAGAAAGATATGCATGAGACGCCTCCTAAGCTTTTTAGCATAGGTGTGTAGAGTTTTAGTGTTCTCTCTCTTTCAAGGGGGTAGTCCTCGGTAGTATAGTGTTAACTCTAGTAGAGTTAACCGTAGAGATTGCCTTCCTTACATATTTTTCCTTTCTCCCCAATCTCAACTTGTTGGCTGTGGGGACGAAGTCTCTTTTAGGGGGTAGTGATGTAATACCCCAAAATTTTAGCTAACCTTAATCTCAAGCAATCAATATCATAACCTAATTCTAACATTGAAAAATTTTTTGTTGCTATTTTACCTTAACTCTCTAACCAACACCTTAGCCTAATTATTTTGTTTATGACCTTGACCCGTAACTTGAAATAAATACCTAAAATTTATCCCTGATTATTTTTATCTTTTTCTGTTCTATTAAACCTATCTTTATCCAAATAATTTTTTTACCCGGTACCCTAATCTATCCAAATTAAACATGAATGTAAATAAATAAAATCCTATCCAACCTTACCATTTTACCCCCTTATTTTACCCCTTTATCATGTCCTAACCTTCTCCCCCTAAACACTTTACTCTTATCCTATTGCAACCCCACCACCTTACCTCTTCCCTTCTTGTGTGTTTACATACACATGCAACCCCATCCCATATGCACCCAACTACCCATCACCTCATCCCCTCACTCCATTTCACGCCATCTGCATACGTACATACATACAAGTGCCACTTTCTCAACCAAAAAGAAACCAATCTCCTAATACCACTCATATTTCCCCCCTCAACCAAACAATCTCTCCCGCCCTATTTTTATTCAATACTAGCCCTACCCCTTGCATTACAAGAGTTCCCTTTTTGCAGCCCTAAATACAAACTGCAACAAGCCCTCTACTTCCTCTCCCTTGTTCTGCAACCTTTTCACAATGCCCTTCCCCTACCACCTCCTATCTTCACAGCTACCAACAACCTCCTCCCTCCTTTTTTTCTCTATAGCAACTCCACCACCGAACCAAGCGTACCAGTCCCCACCGTCAACCAACCATTCTTGTTTTTTTTCCACCCTCCACCATGACCTCCATTATTCCAACGCAACCACCTCCCCTTCTACCAGCTACCGTCACCCTTCACCCTGCATCCTTCTTTGCCCTGTTCCACCGCCATCCAGTCTACCCATGCTTCACCCTTATGCCACATCCCAACCATGTTGACAACTCCCAACCCTAGCCCCCTCTTTTTCCTACATCAATAGAGCCACCTTTCCCTATAGCACCAACCCCATTGCCACCACCTTCGGCCGCCATCTCTCTCTATAGTTCCTAGCTGACCACCTTTCCCCTATAGTAGCTCTACACCACTAAGCTAAGACCATCCAATGCACAACATACCCCAGCCACCACAAACCGCTACCTCACTACTGCCTTAAACTAGCCAACCACTTCCTATTGTCGTGCTTAATTCTCATGCAGCGCATGCAACATGAATGAGTTGTGTTGTGTTGAAGGGATTTTACACCCTTTTTTGTTAGTTTCATGTAATATATATATAAGGGGTGTTTTGGGAATTTCTAAAATAAATATATTATTATTTTTTCTATCTAATATTATAACACCCCCAAATTTACTACTGAAAAATTTCGTTTAAGACAAAGGTTTTAGCGGAAGCGAAAGAATTAAAACCATAAACTTGGGGGTATTACCGCAACACTTAGTACCAGACCGGTTCACTCCTACCGTTCCGATACTAAGTGCTAAGGCTAAAATAAACAATCATTAAGTAAGAGTCATCAAAACATAGGTCCATAGTTAACATAGACCATTCACGAAAACCACGAGTCAACAATAGTTAAAATATCGTTTAGGAATACAACTTAGAGTACGGTTTCAAAACAAGAAGCATAGTACAAAATATAGCCAAATAAAACAAATCCCATGGGACCAATATCCGGATCGCCTACTCACTCAAGCCAAGCCTTCCACCCCACAATTTGTAACCGATCAAACCTGCATAGGAGGTCTGCTCCCCACCATTGGTGGATCATCACAGGACCCATTCAATCAATGTAGTATCAGTACGGGTCCAATACTGAGTAAGGGCGTTGGTGCGCTAAGGCCAAGCATACAATCATACCACATAGCACACATAGCACGATCATATAGACAACATACGATAACCCGAAAGATAAGGCCTGAATACTTTTCTAGTGACTTATTCTTTATCCTTGTTAATAATATGTCCATTTCACACATATTCTTTAATAATCCATGTAAGTGCGGGAGGCCCACTATTATAGCCGGTGGACCGAAAATCAACACTTAGGGCAGAATGCCTCTGACCACTATTATAGCCGGTGGACCGAAATCAACACCCAGGGCAGATCGCCTCTGGCCACTATTCTAACCGGTGGACCGGACTGGCCCTGACTTACATGGTGTTCCGCTGTAAGTACTTAGTATTTTCCCATGGATTACTTCATTCACATTCATTCAAAGCATTCTTCATTAATCTATGTGAGCGCGGGAGCCCCACTATTATAGCTGGTGGACCGGAAATAAACACACAGGGCAGAACGCCTCTGAACACTATTATAGCCGGTGGACCGGAATCAACACCCAGGGCGGAACGCCTCTGGCCACTATTCTAACCTGTGGACCGGACTGGCCCCGACTCACATGGTGTTTCACTGTAAGTACTTAGTATTTTCCCAGTGGATTAACTTATTCATTTGGGTCTGTCGAGCCCGAATCCCCCACTATTATAGCCGGTGGACCAGAATAAACACTCAGGGCAGAACGCCTCTGACCACTATTATAGCCGGTGGACTGGAAATAAACACCCAGGGCAGAACGCCTCTGGCCACTATTCTAACCGCTGGACCGGACTGGGTCTGGCTCAACAGTCTTTCACTTTACATAATTAATGTCTTATCCGTGTCTTACTGAATCGCACCACACCCTTAACATGCATAAATCATTCTCTTTATACTGTACTTATCACAACTAATAAAATCCCACATTCATAACTACCCTTCAATCAATAGATACACATGATAACACCGAACAACTCTAAGCAGCCATAACCAACCCTAGTTGTCCACACCAACCGTGGTTAGCCACTCTTATCCCTATTTTACCATAACCACCATACTTAGCCATCCCAAACCTTAATTATCCTCAACAATCACGATTAGTTACTCCAACCCTACTTAATCACAACACCCCAGAGTTAATCACTCCAAACCCTAATCCCGTACAATCATTAACTCCCATGCAAAACCCTAACTCCACCATACAACATTAATACCCCCATAAAAATCACAAATACCACCATACAACATTAATACCTCCATAAAATCACAAATACCACCATACAAATCCTAATACCACCATAAGCCATTAATACCACTATGCAATCATTAATACCACCATACGGACATTAATACCACCATACAAACCTTAATACCACCATAAGCCATTAATACAACTATGCAATCATTAATACCCCCATACAAACCCTAATACCACTATGCAAACCCTAATACCACCATACAACATTAATACCCCCATAAAAATCAAAAATACCACCATACAACAGTAATACCTCCATAAAATCACAAATACCACCATACAAACCCTAATACCACCATAAGCCATTAATACCACTATACAATCATTAATACCACCATACGAACATTAATACCACCATACAAACCTTAATACCACCATACAACATTAATACCTCCATAAAATCATAATTACCACCATACAACCCGAATACCACCATGCGAACCATTAGTACCGCCCTAGAACATTAATACCATCATACAAACTTCAAGACTCCCATGATGGTTCCCAACTCATATTACCATTTATCCTAATATGCATGTCCTAGAGGGCCATAACATAATACATCATAAACATCATACATATAAATGTCATGCTCATGTCACGGAAGCACATACAACATACCTCAATCTCTGAGCTGCGCTACACATAAGACAAGTTATCCACAAATCATATAATACATGGCATAGCATGGCATACACAACATTCAACACATCCATGTCACACATAGCACAAGGCCATTAGCTTCGTCCTTACCTAAGGCGACGCCGGGCTTGGAGCACGCTCCTCTAACTCCTTAGGGCTTTGGTCGGGATTACCTATAAAAGGGGGAAATGCTAAGTATTAGTTTCCCTTATAAGTACCACAATTCCTTATTCTAGTTTAGGATTAGAGTTTTTATAACTAAAGAGGGTGTTATACAAAAACTAGGGTTTTTACCTTAGAATTAGTATACTAAATATTAGTAGTCAAAATATAGTTATTTATGATACTTATTGTTACACTTATTTTATTCAGCCCATTAGTTCCATTCTTATAATACTAGTGTTCACTAGTCATAGTAAAATAGTGATAATAATAATAATAATAAGACTACTAATAGTGAAACTTATGTTTCAAGTAATAGAACTCTAGCATTTTTAAGATTAAGTCTAACAATGGTGTTAGGTTTGAAATAATAATATTATAAGGTCACAATATTACAAGTAAACTATTCCTAAGGGTGATAATGATAATAGTAATAATACTAATAATGATGATAATAATAGTAATAATAACCATAATAACCCTAGCAATAATAATAACAATAACAATAACCCAGTATGGTTAAGTATTAATAATAATAACCTTAGTAAGGTAATAGAAATAATAATGATAAAATTTTAATACTAATAACAATAAGACCAAAGTTAAGTATAATACCAGTAAGTGTTTAAAAGGGATGTTAGTAGTAGTAAGAAAATAAGAACATTAATAATAATAATAATAGTAATAGTAATGAAAGAAATAATAATAATAATAATAATAATAGTAATGAAAGAAATAATAATAATAATAATAATAATAGTATTCATATTGGTAGAAAATAGTAGTAGTTATATAAAAGGGGTGTTAGGGATTGGATGAGTGGAGAACCACCTAGGGCCGGTGGTGCTCCAGCGGCGGCGCGTGGCGGCTACGGTGGCGGCGGTGGAGGAGGAGAAGAGGGGCAAAGATGGAGGTGGTGGTTAGATGGGGGGAGAAAAGAAGGAGTTTGAGGTGGGGAAAGAAACAGCAGGTGAAGGGGAGTGGAGTGAGGGTGGTGGGGTGGCAAAGGGTGGCGGCGCGCGGCGGCAACGGCGGCGGTCGAGGGTGGTGGAGAGAGGTGGAAGATGAGGGAGGAAGGAGGAGGGGGAGGCAGGGGAAGATGGAGGTATGGGAAGGTAGAGGGAGGTCTTTTGGGCATTTTGGAGGGTGGAGGAGGCTCTGGTGGCGGCTGGGTTGGCAGTGGAAGGCGGCGCAAGGGCGGCGAGGGGTTGGAAGGGGCTGCTCGGGGTGGCTATTTTGCACGGCCAGGGTGGCACGTGCAGGGAAAATCGGGGGTTGAGGAGGGCTTGGTTAGGTGGAGGGTGGTGCAAGGTGGGGTTTTGGGCGGCGCTAGACCGGCGACGTTGGGTGACGGCGGCGGTCGACGCATCTGATGGGCGGCGGCGAGAGGGAGCAACCCAGGGTTTCGGGGTTCCAAATCCTGAACCTAGGTGATCAATGGGGGTATTTATAGGTAGGGTGGTCGGGCAAGGCCAGGGGAAGAAGACAAAGGGGGGGGGGTGCAGGTGCCAGGCTGGCTGGCAGGCGGTAGGTGGTGCAGGTCCTGCCATAGCAGGTTGGGTCGGGAGGAGGGGAGAAAAAAGGAAGGGAGATGGCACGTGGGGAGGGTAGCTGTGGAGCTTGTTGGGGTCGAAAAAGGGAAAGAAAACGACAGGGAGGCAGGGGAGGACGGTCGGCGCTGGTGGCTGCCGGCGAAGATTGCGCTGCAGGCGTCGACTTGCAGGACGCGGCGTAGGTCAGGGAAGAAGAAGACAGGCAGGGTGGACCGGTGGTCCAGGGGAAAAAGAAAAAGAAGGGGAACCGACCAGTTCGGCGGCGTTTTTATTTTATCCATAAGTCAAACGCGGCGTACTAAGGGTTGTGGGAGGAAAACATAGCGTCGCGTCGTAGGCTGGCAACAGTCATAAGGCCGTTAAGCGTGACGCGGCTTTTCGATGACTCTGAGGGCAAAACGCAGCGCACGGGACGCACAATGGTTGGCGTCGCACAAAGCTGGGCCGCGGGAAGGGAAGGAAGGAAGGGACGGGGGGTTTGGGCGGCCTGTATGCGCGACGGGGGAGAGGAGAAGGGTTTGGGGCGGTGGGCTGGCCCAGCCGGGGGGGGGGGGAGAAGAAAGAAAAAAAAGAAGAGGAGGGGGAAAAAGGAAGAAAGGGGAAAATAGGAAATAAAAAGGATGGGGAAAATAAATAAAATAACTTATGGGGAAATTGGGGTATTTTTGGGTTATTTATAATATTAATATTTATAAAATATTAAATAAATTCCTTTTTTGCTTATTTTAGACTATTTTAGATAAATTTCCTTAACCTCCATGCTAATTAGGAAAAATACCCAAATTTTCTTCCAATTAAATTCTTTATTATTTTCCTCTTAATCTACCTTAATTAACTCTCTTCATCTTAATAAATGAATTTATATAGTTAATTTTCCTAATAATTCCCTATTTGGCCAAACTTTCGGAAATTAGGATTTTGGGGTATCACAAATATTAATTTGGTAATTATGTTTTTGCTATATGTTCTTAGGGTAATTACTAAGAGTATTGGAAGAGCTGGATAGAATAAGCTTACTTAGAGACCAGAGGCTTTTTAATCAATATACTAGTTGATGTTTGGGGATTTGTGCTAATGTTTGAATGGCTATGTGCAGTATCATGTTGTTGTTTTTGTTGTTGTTGTTGTTATTATTATTATTACTATTATTATTATTATTAGTATTATTATATTGTTAAATGCGTGTTGTTAGTTATATGTTACGATGATTTGGATTATATGCTAGAGAAAGAGTAAGAATGACAAAAGACATGCGGATATGACATTGTTAAGATAAGTCATATGTTTTTTTTTGTGAATGATTATAAATTATAGGAGAATAATATGGGCCTAGTGAAGTATGATAAGTGGGAAATAATGATATAGGAAAATAAAAACTTTTCGTAAAATAAGGGCTATTAACTATCTTGAGGGCATTTTGGTTAATAAGGGTTAATTTGGAAATTTTTGTATTTTATTGGGTTGGAAAGATTATGATATGCTAATAATATCATGTTAAGTGTTTGGGGGTGCTTTTGAGGGCTATAAGTTCTTTAGATGAGAGAATAGTCTAATTTAGGAATAGTAACAATTAGCAATAATATCATTATCACATGTGTAAATTATTAGATTTAGGCCATGAATTTTGGGTATGTTGTTAATATTGGTAATTTGGGGTTTTATATTAAATTTGGTAATTATATAAGTGTTCTGTGAAAATTTATTTCTTTTCTGTGAAATTAGGGCTTTGTGAGCCTTGTGAATAATAACTCTTGAGATAGAGCTAACATTGCATGTATAAGACATGGGTGTTAGACCTTATATATCAAGTATGCTAATAATAATAATATTTGAGGAAGACATGCAAAATTTAGTGGATAGATGGTCATTATAGGAAGAGTTATGCCTAGAATGTGAAATTAGGGTTTTTGGAAAAAAATTAGTATCTCATCCTTTGCGAATAGTCTTGGTACCGATTTGATGAAGCCTCATTCACCTTAATTATGTTTGTCTTCATAAACCAGTAATGAATAAAATACTAATTATATAAAGTGGAAGATTACGTGAGTTAATACCAGGTGTCAAATCCATTCCACTGGAAGATAATATGGCCTTGGTGCATCGTTCTTGAGAGGTAATACAAACCATTCCATCGGTTAAGAATAGTTTCTTAGGAGAATTTTTCCCTGAAAGGGGTTTGATCCATTCCACTAAATGATAATAGTGGCTCAAGTGTGTTATCCCTAAGAGGTGCTTCAAACCATTCCACTGGTGTAAGAATATTGGGGTCCATTTACTCAACATAAATAAAAGAATGGATTATGTTATAATCTCATAAAACAAATCTAGTTTGGTACTTACCTAATATTGATCTTTGTACCTCGCATGTATGCTAC
The DNA here is from genome assembly GCA_039764185.1 of Tamarix austromongolica. Lineage (NCBI taxonomy): Eukaryota > Viridiplantae > Streptophyta > Magnoliopsida > Caryophyllales > Tamaricaceae > Tamarix > Tamarix austromongolica. Next base: position 31,356,198 of record CM077813.1, on the reverse strand, counting down.
TTTCCACTTTGAATGCTTCAAATCTTATGTTTACCTATTTTTATTGTATTTTTATCTTACTTAACACATAGTGTACTGATCATCCTTTGTATGGGTACTCCTCATTTGCACAAGTAGAAGGCCCTAATGGTTTTGTGCTGGTCCTTGAGGACCTAGTTGATGATTTCACTACCTTTGATGCATTATATGAGGAAGAGTGACCTTTATCTGTATTAGGTGGTTGGGTGAAGAATCATGTTATCCCGATGTTATTTTTCCCAGATACCTTTTTGGACTTTTTGATCTATGGTATCCCTTTTGTCTACATTTTAGATATTATACTTAAAAACATCTCCAAACTCATATTTATATTATAAAGCCTCTCTTATTTCTGCTTACTCTGTTATGCTTGTAATGGTTTTAGCCTTGTGATTGATGTGAGGATAGTATAGTAAGCCAGACTTACATTAATTATGGTGGTAATACCAGGTAGCTTGGCTATAAGTTATCGTTGTAAAACAAAAAATTTCAGTAGTAAATTTTGGGGTGTTACATCGGGTCTTAATAGGCTTTTGTGCATGCAGTTCGGGATAGGTGTTAAGCAACACCGCTCATGGTGGTTGCAACCTTTAGTGGTCCCATGATGAATATAGCCAAATCTGCATATTTGGGTATTTTTTTTGGTGGCTGAGTAGTGTGGCTGATTGTGACAAAGACAATAGGCTCTTTGGAGAGTATTTTAGTAGTCTTATTAGGGTGTAATTGTTTCTTGACTCTATTGAGCCTTGGCTTCACCATATTCTGCACCTACACATTCTTGCATCTGAGTTGAGTAATGTCATTTACTTTGGTGATTTAACATGAGAGTCATATAAAAGTTCAAAGAGTGAAAATATTATTAGGAACATACCCAATGACTTCCAAATGTGGCAAGAATCATTCCTAAAGTGAGCTTATAGGATCCTTTAATCCGCTCAAGTCAACTCATATCAACCCCCTAAACTTAAGATATTGCTTTCCCCAAGCAACGTTGTGACAAGAACAATTAGATACCCACATGTACTTTTGATGTGGAAATAAAGAAGCAATTATTATGTCTCAAAATTTGAAATTGTCATCATATATACAAAATATGCTAAAGGGGTCAACATTGTGCATGTGTGGAAGGGAATTTAAGATTTCTCTTCATGTCACCCTAACAAACCTTAGAGGTTCCTCAATTTAGTTGTATTTTTGAGAAATTTATTCTAAGCTATATTAGTTGGCTCATATATTTTTTAGAATAGTGTAAAAGTCTGTGGCACACAAAAAATTTAGTTTTTTTATGTAAAAATAAGCTGCCTCAGGCTGTTAGGATATTTTTATGCAATTGTACATCTAGTTCTTAAAGAAGTATCCTTAGCTAATCCACCTTGACACCTATTCTAGAAGCGTTTGTGTAAGCTTTTCACCTACTATATCGTTTGACACAAGTGCACATACGGTTCTCATATAGGTGCCTCTAGTTATTAAGTGTTGCGGGCATTGAAGCTCCCTTCTCTATTATTATAGCTAAAACTTTCATTTTTATAGGTTATTTCCCCAAAACTTACTTATTATTCATGTGAAATAGATAATAACAACCTTCATAACACATTTTACTAAGAATATCTTACTCGCTTGATGTTTCACCTATGTTCTATGTCTAATAAAGGCCTCTTGGAGGTAATATTTAGTTTATTCCTCAAGATGTTTAAACGCTGATAGTTTGAACAGTTTTTGATATAGGCTAGGCAATAAAAATATAATGACAAAAATTTCAGCATATTTCATAAGGCCTTATTGAATTAGATCGATTGTTTCCTAATCAAGGTATTGGGACCAACATATGCTTAATATCTCATATGAAAGGGTTTTAATAATCTACACAAGTCACTGAGGTGAGGGACAATTTGTAAGTTCAACACTTCAGTAATCGAGGTGCGTAATGGAGCTACCTTGTTTGCTAAAGCAGTCATAGTAGTTATTCTAGAAAGGAAGACGAGAATATTATATAGATAAAAAAACACATTAAGCAAAATATTACTACTACATTAAAGATGAAATTACAGAATATGAACATTTAAGGATATATACTCCTCGAACAAAGTCTTAACAATGTCAGCACTATGTAGGTGTTAGGGTTGGGATAAAAGAAAAAAGGCTAAGTAGTGAAGATCAATGACAACTTCCTCCATTAAAAAAATAGCCTTCATGTACAGGCTATTCCATCATCACAAAAGGCTTCAAATGGATTTGGATGGGGATGGATTTGGTCAACCTTATTATACGAATGTTGATGCTAGATGGAAACTAACTAGAGTCTTAAAAAAATATCTCTAGTTACTATGGCATACATTGTGAGTGTGTTAGGGTTAGCCATAGGTTTGGTCACAGAATTGGCTTCTACTAAGTTAATAACTTCCATCATGCTTGCTCCTTTCTTAGAAACTTCCAACATATCACCATTTGTGTGGTTGTCAACAAGGGGATCAATCATACCTTCCATCTCTACATTACGGATATGCATCACCCTTTCATTATTCCCACATTGTGAAAATTTCCTAAAAACGTTTCCTCCACATGTTCTCTCAAGTAACCTTGTCTGTCCTCCATTAAAGGGATAACTAATACTGATATCCCCAATTTAATGACCCCATTCTTTAGATATAATAATAATATAAAATCCAATGGTTTTATATGTTTTGTGACCATAGTGATGACCTCTTGTTGTCCTCTCATTCGGATGCCAATTTCCTTCCAAAATGCATGCAACATTAGCTCCAAAGCCTCAAGGTTACAATCTAGAGTTGTAGGTGTCATTTTAGCTTCAGGAGAAGCTATAAAGTGAGTCTAATAACTTATTAATAACAATCTGGTTGATTAAATGGGGGCTAGAAACTTTGTCTTTGTTAGGTACAAGGGGAAACTTTCCCAGGCACATTGTAACACTCCGATTTTTATTACTAGTTTTTTTTTTTGTTTTACAATGGAATCATATAAGTCAAATATAGAGGTTACCTCTATATTTGACATAAGTCTTATTTGCCCAACCATCCTTGAATTAATCACAAGGAAATGTCATTTATTGGAAGAAAAGGTAATTAGAAATGGAAGAAACTTTTATAATATAATATGAGTCTTAAGGTTAACTCCAAATTACAATAAACAAAATATAATGTAAGAGACACCTAGGATCAATATTCTAAAAAGGTATCTCGGTAAATGCATCAATTGGAAAACATTACTCTTGACCCAAATACCTAGTAGAGATAAAAGATCACTCATCCATACACAACACATCAAATGCAACAAAGTAATCTAGGAGTTATTCTATGACCTGCACAAAAGAATTAGGGCCTCCTACTCATGGGAATAAGAAGAACCTATGAAGTGGGTGGTCAGAACGCAATGTACAAAGCAAGGAAACAATACTAACAAATTAGTAATATACATAACACATGTATTCATAACATGTGTTAAGTACACATTCAAATCAATGATATATCTCATAAAGTAAACATATCTAAAAACATCACCTTCTCAGGGAAAAATGCTCCAGCACCACTATTATCTTTGGTAGAATAGAAATAAAAACATCACCTTAGTCCTAACTCATGTACTCTTCCACTTTAAATCATCAGTGTCTTTCCCATAGTTGAAGTGAAACGGCTGTACTCCATCATAGGGTGTAACATACTTAAGTCAAACAGACACACATGGGCATTTGATAGGGCATACATAGGTTGTACGAGGATGCATGGGTAGGTTTTGCTAGGTTGCATGGGCTAGCGACAACAAAATTTAGTGTTGCAAGATTATGCTTGAGAATGTGTGAAGGTTGTGCATTATATAAAAACATGACAAACGCAAGGGAAAGAGAGGGAAAACGGTAGTAGTCTATAGCGATGGCCGGTGACGGCAAAGGGGAAGGATGTGGAGACCTTGTTGGTCAATCGACCTATCATTTGGTAGTGCAGGGTGTAAATGGTGGTGATGAAGGTGGCATAGTGGGAAAAAAAGAGCGAGAAAGAGGAACAAAATAAGAAGTAAGAAGTAAGAAGGAAGAAGAAGAGAGGGAGCTTGGGTAGTAGATTTTGGATTGAATGTAAGCAATAAATGGTAAGAGAAAATGAGGTAGAAGGAGAGTGTGTATTGTGTATATATATGAGACATGCAAATAGGGGAAGAAAAAATTTAGGGGAAGGCAGGTTGAGAATAAGGGATGGCAGGGGTAGATGTTAAACAAAGGTCTCTGGAAGGTGATGGTTGTGTATGATGGCGTGAAATTGGAGAGGGTCCAACGAGAGATGATGATGGTGTGTGTGACATGTTGTGTGAAAATTAAAAATGGAAGGGGAGATGGGAGGCGTGCATGTACAGGGCAGAGTGGTAGCAATGGATGAAGAAAAGAGGGAGGAATGATGTAAGGGAAGTGATCTCGGTGGTCAATTCTATCAAATTTTCTAACATACTATCAAGGACTACCCCTTTCAAAGAGAGAAAACCCTAAAAGCTAACACACCTGAGCTAAAAAGCTTAGGATACATCTCAAGTATGTCCTTCTTGGCTTCCTAAGTCACTTATTCTACTCTATGAAGGCACCAAAGAATTTTCACAAGTGTAACTAAGCTCGTTCAAGTCCATTGAATCTTGGTGTCGAGAATATGCAAAGTTCTTTCCTCATAGGACAAAGAATCATCGAGGTTGTTCATATTTTGTCATATCATGTGTAATGGTTTTGCAACGTACTTCCTTAACTAGGAAATGTGGACAAAGTTGTGAGCTTGAGCTAACTTTAGTGTAAGTGCTAGGTGGTATGCAACCTTGCCAACCCTATCAAGAACCTTATATGGACCAATGTACCTTGGGCTCAACTTATCCTTCTAACCTTATCTCTACAATCTCTTGGTAGGTGAAACACTCAACAAAACTCTATCCCCTAGCTCGAAACCATCATTATGATGTCTTTAATCTACCTAGATTTTCTAACGACAGTAAATTGCTCTCATCTAGTCCTGAATCAATCAAACCTACTGAGTCATCTCCTTAATCATCTTTAGTCCAAGTACAACTGTCTCACTGAAGTCACTCCAACTAAAGGTGTTCTACATTTAACTCCATATAGCGCCTCAAAGGATTCCATCCCTATGATTGAATGATAGTTGTTGTTCTATGAGAGCTCAATGAAATGAAGACAATCTTCCCAAATGCCTCCAAAATCCAACATAGAGCTCAAAGCATATCCTCAAGACTCTGAATCGTCCTCTCAGTCTGTCTGTCCATAGAAGGGTGAAAGGTGGTACTCATCCTAAATCTCATGTCCATAGCCTCCTTCAGCTTTCCCTATAATTGTGAAAAGAATCTTGAATCCTATTTGGAGATTATCCTGGTAGGGGTTCAATGCCTACTCACCACAAAACTCAAACCTACATCGAACAACTAATCCATACTTCATGTCGACTTCATTGGCAGAAAAACAGAAGACTTAGTTATCCTATCAACAATAACCCAAACTATGTCACAACCACTATGAGTCCTCGGTAGCCCACTCAAAAAATCTATAGAGATGGAATCTTACTTCTACCTCGGAATGTGTAAAGTTTGAACCTATCTTGCAGGTCCCATTGCTTGATCTTTACCTTCTAGTAGCTTAAACATCTCGACACAAACATTACTACCTCTTGCTTCCTATGAGGCCGCTAATAGATCCTTGTAAAGTCCTTATAAAATTTATCCCCTTATGTTAGGATAAAACTTAGCACAACTAGCTGCCTTAAAGTCCTCCCACGACATCTACAACCCATCCTGTGTACGATGACATTAATTTTATCCTAACATAAGGGGATAAATTTTATAAATAACATTACGTTTCACGCAAACATCCAATATAAATAAAATATCACTCATCCCCATATTGCACATCAAATGCAGCAAAGTCATTAAGTCGTTCTTTTGAGACTTGCACAAAAGAATTAGGGCCTCTTGCACATGGGAATGAGATGGACCCATGAAAAGGGCAGTTAGTATCTTATGTACTGAGCAAGGGAACAATCATAATGAATCAGTGATATACACAACACATGCATTCACACCAAGTGTTAAGTACACATTCAAATGAAGGATATATCTCATAAGATAAATACAGATCCAAACCTCTTTATTAGATATAACCATATTCATTATTTTATATACGTTGACTTCAGGACCTAACAATTCTTAAATTGGTGGAACTATCTAAAACACCTTCTCTGGGACAATAGACTTGAGCCACTATTAACATCTTGTGGATCATATCTGAAAATGTCACCTTCTCAAGGCAAAATGCTCTCGAGCCACTCTTATCTATGGTGGAATGGATATAAAAACATTACCTTGGTCTTGTCTCATGTACTATTATACTTTAATTCATCTACATCTATTCCATAGGTTATATTGTTATATTTTCATTCACGATGAGTAGGGTCCCCACTATTCTTAATCCAGTGGAACATATTAAAACACCCTTTTAGGGCATAAAACTACTAAGTCACTATTATCTCTTGTGGAACGAGTATATATTAAAATATCATTTTCTCTCCGAAAATTGCTTCCAAGCCACTATTATCTCTGGTGGAATGGATATATATATATATATGTAAAATAATCATCTTCTCAAGGTAAAATGCTCTTAATCTATTATTATTTCTAATGGAATAGATATATAAAAATATCACCTTGGCATAACTCACATACTCTTTCACCTTAAAAGAATAATATTTTATTTATGATTAATTCATAGGTACCAAACACATTAGGTAAATAAGCATATAACATAATTCATAAGGTCAATCTCTAGAGTCGAGATCCTTAATTCCCTCAAACCCTAATATTACACTCCTAGCATAACTTATCTTTTATTGATTATTCAACCACCAATCATTATATATCATTCTCAAATTTCATCATCATTATCATACCCTTAATTCATGGTCTAACTCCCACATCATACACATACAATAATAATCTGATCCCAAGTATAACTCACAGAACTACCGGAACCCTAATCTCACAAGTAGTCATAATTCTTCCCATAAGACTCATATGATTACCAAATTTAATATACATCCTTATAATGCCAACATTAGAACATATCTAGAGTTTTGGATTAACTCAATGGTCTACACGTGGAATAATAACATTATCATTTTAGGTTACTATGTGTTGTGCTATTTCCGCAAGTGCAACAATTCATTATAGCATTTCTAGGTCGTATCCCACACAGACTTCATAATTGAGTATACTTCATTACTATTTTAACTATCTAACTCTATATAAATTAGGGGTATGCTAGTGGATAATGATAATAATTACAAAAAGGTTTATAATTGCAAATGCTAAACAATAAGAGTGAAATCTAGGATTGAACTTCGGCCTCCGAATTAATAATGAATAATGAAGCAACGTAAATGTCATAGATTAATTTGCTAACTGTGGATAATTGGTCTTATTATATTCATTAGCCTCTTTCAAGGTCTAAGAATGTATTTAATATAATTTGCTAACTACTTTCATGACTCATAGATAAAGCTAAAGCTATTAAGCATCACCAAGTCTAAAGTCTCTAAGAATTAAACATCTACTTCTGTGATTTATGAAATTCTTGTACATATACTACTTTCATATAGCAATATCATCCTTTCAGTTGTAGATTTCATCTAAAGAGGTTGAATATCAATAAATCCATTTTACAACAATTAAATCTAGCATATGTAATAGTATAAACAAATCAAACATATGACATAATACTTAAATTCATCATATTGATCACTAAAATGATACCTAGTTCAATTCTAGATAGGAGATTATTCACTCATATCATCAAATGAAATTAATGAAATAAATAACATGATAATTAGAATAACAAAAAAAGATATGAAGAAGAAGAATTATAATGAATTAACCATAATCCTGAAGAGAACAACATTGATTCTAAGTCGATCGTACACGAATAACACACTTGAATCTCTAGAAAATAAAAACTAATGGAACAAAAAATTACATGAAGTTAAACCTCATTAATAGGAGGTCTAATATCCCTATAAAACCTCCTCTCTCTCTCCATAAGAAGTCCCCAACGTGTGCCACAAAAAATTCCATCACGCCAGCTATATCGCACATATAGATCGTGGAGAAGACCATTGTTGCACGGCCATACAGCCTTTACATGGCCTCGTAATATAATTTCCTAGATCTTGGCTTTTTGGAATTTTTGATCTTACACGACTATGTAGGTGTGGCACGGCCTGACTATGCACTGCATGGCCTGCGGTTCCGTTTTCTTTGATATTAATAGGGGAATGTTGCATGACTGTGTTGTTGGGTGTGCAACCAATCGTGTAGCTCCCTTTCCATGATTCTTAAGGATTTTTTGGAATTTGGCTCTTTTAGCTTCAATACACTTCCATAAATATGACGAGTCGATGTAATCTCATCCAAAGCTTTCCATGATAGGTCCTTTGCTCTAAAAACATGTAAATTTCTCGGATTTGGCATTCTGGTAGAAATTCCTACAACACAAAACTCAAGAAAGAAGTAGCAAAAATAATAGGCTAGAATCATAGCAAAATATGTAGAAGAGATTAAATGAAGTCCCAAAGTGAAGGTAAAGAGTGGTAAAATTGTGGGAAATATTCACTTTATTGAATCCCCCATGCTTATTCTTTGCTTGTCCCCAATCAAACACACAAACACAGAAAGGACAACAAAAATAGTGGAATGATAACAAAGCCTTAGATGATAGGACCAATGATATAAACAAGGCATACAGTTTCTAGTTCAATCCATACTATGAGCGATAATAGTAGTAGAGAAAATAAAGGAGACTATCCTTTAGCGAGGATGCACAAATTAGAATTATCATGACACTCTAAGGGGGTTTAGGGTCGTGTGAATGCCATCCCGATGAAATGGAGGTTAAACAAGGCCATAGACTTCCTCTCTTTAGTGAAGTGTGGATACTATTCACTCATGTGCATTTGTAGGGATAATAATGTCATTCAATACTCTCCTATCTAATGATGATCAACCATATGCTTATATAAAATTTCTTGTCCACTACTTAAATACATTACGCATTACAAAAATCAAGAGGTCTTAAAAGGGTTGTAAAGGGGCCAGGGTAAGAGGTAGGATAGGTTTGGGATTGTAGCTATGGGTCTGAAAACCAACAAAGCGGTAACTACATATCCATATTGGAATTGGAAACTCTCTAATCACTCTTAATTACACACCAAGACTTCTTTTTTTCAATTTTTTTATTATTATGAAGAAGAAGAAGATAAAAACGAATATATATTTTACGAAAAACCCAATACTCGCCTTTTTCCCTTATATACCATAATTGAATCCATTAGCTACCGCTACCTAGTTTTTGGACAAAGGTAGGGTAGTTAATTAGGACCATGGCTAGTCGGTAGGTAATTGAAGGAAAAGCCTTAGGCTCGAAGGGGTTGAATAAAAGGAAAACTAATGTTATTCAGCAGCTTATGGCTAATGTAGCTAGGAAAGAAAACACATGCCTCCATCACACTAATGCATGCATATGTCTTATACAGTTTCGAAGAGAGTGTATGCAAGTTATAGTTTTAAATATTAGAAGAGGGAACACACAATTAGAAAAAGTAAGACTACTTAGATGGTGGACAATCTCTAAAGCTCAAAGTCTCACCGGTTCTTTGCTACGACCCTTATTTCCTAAGTCTTAGTTTGGATGGGTAAGTCTACGAAGATTAACCATTAGAGTGTTATAATAATAAGTGGTTTGAGAGTGTATCACTTGGAGAGTTTACGCTATAAGCAATTTTAAAACATATCAGTTGTAATATATCACAATTTTTGGGTTTTGCTAGTGTATGATTAGGTTCTGTAGAACATTCTGTCATTTGGTCATCATAAGCTTTCATTTCAAAAAATAAAAACATAAGGTAGAAAAAGAAAGAACATGAAAAGTAAGAAAATAAAAGGCAACAACACAAGTAATAGTAAAGGCATAGAAGAAATGACTCCCCATGCTTAAATGCCACTTGGGTGGTGGTGGAGGAGGATAGTTGTGCTCCAAATGCCATTGATACATTTGATGTATCATGGTGTTCATTTGGTCTACAGGAGCAACAAATTCCATAAGACTAGCAACCTAAGCATCTAACATATTGAATTGGTCATCGATATTTTGGAAGTGGGTGCGCTATAAGGTGCCGAAGGAAGAAGGGCTAGAATTGGTGCCAATAGAAGGAGGAGATGGGAGAGTGAGTAGAGGTAAGTGAGACTCTTCTTTTGGGATGTCAGGGTGATCATTCAAAGGAGGGGGCATTGTCTGACTTGGGTGAGGCGTATCGGGAGAAGGTAGCCATTTGGTGCGACCGTTCCTAATGAGAGTGGTGAAATTTAGGTTTGGTAATGGGTACCACACCTCCTGGTTATAATATCATCAGTAATAACACTGATCCTACAAAATTAGGTTTATATTTGTACAGGTCGCCATCCTGAGTTAGGGCAGTGGAAAGTGCATGGGAATGTCATCCAAACTATGACCTAGCCCAGTGGCAATGTACGTTATGATACCACTTGCGATGGTATCACCGGTTAGATTGGTGCTCACCATACAAAAATGATTGGCAAGATAATACCCTACATCGAGGGTGTTATCTATGAGCATATAATGTAGAGTGAAAACCTCTAACTTGTATGTATTTCCTTGGCTTTCCTCAACCAATAATTGAGCCGACCAAAAGCTGTTGGACATAATGCTGTGTCGGGTTGTAAATGAGTGTGGCCTTTGTGTGATATTAGCTATATGGCTGAGGAGGACTACCCTGATTTAGCAAGGAGATTTCTCTCCATGATTCTTGAGGATCCCATAGTTGTGGGCCCTCAAAATGTCACTAACCAAAAGATGGCAGATGAAGCAAGAACTAAAACCTAGACAGAGACATTTTTTGAGTTGCATTGAATAGTCAAAAAATGATGGTCTCGTTGGTGTGCTAAAAAAAGAAGGAATTGAAGAACTCAAGGGTGAGTCCCTTGCTCGTGGGAAATTCTTGCGATAAGAAACTGTATAGACCACTCTGAGAGAGCAAATATAAAACATCCTCTTAAAGCCCTAGTGCCCCGAGACAATCCTGATCAATGAATCGAGTTGGGATAATATATCTAGACACTAGACCCGCGTAAAGTTTTTTGTTATCGGGGTCGGTAAACATAATACTATAAGGATTGAAGTGTTGTGTATTTGCATCCTTACTTTTTCCTTTTGATTGGTGTGGCTGCAGTAGTGAGGAATCACTTTCATTGGTTCAATTTTGATCATTTGTTCGGAGCCATTGTTGTTGTCTATCTACAAAAAAAGGTGTTATAGAATAGATCAAGCATACCACACACCTTAATTAAGATTAGAAGATTTACAATGGAATTATAGCAATAATTAGAGAAGAACTAAAATTATAATGAATGGAACTAGTAAATGAAAAAGCAAACCGAGAGTGAGGCTTGTATGTGAAACCCGTGTAGAAACAATGAGAGGGAGGAGTGGTGTGTGGTGTTGCACTGGTGGGTGGTGCAAGAGTGCATAGGCAGATTATGGAGGGTATGGTGGGTGCACGGTTGGCATAGGGGTATGGTGGCAGGTTTTTTGTAGAGGTGGTGGATGTGTAGATATAGGGGCTATGAGGTGGTGGAAATTGTGGTGGGAGGGGTGGTCATGCAAGTTAAATGGTTGTTGAAATGGTGGTGTGAAGGGGTGTGGGGATGCAATAGTCTACATGGGTGAGAGGAATGAAAATAGGGTGTGTAGAGGCTGCACTGTCTAGTGATGCAGCAATGTAGTCTGTCATGTAATGGTGGAGGTGGTGCAAGCAGTGGCAATGGTGGTATTTTGGCATGAATATGGGTGGAAAGAGAAGGTGTGAGAGGCTGGGGAGGCTGTAGGGTTTGAAAAGGGAGGAGTGCGACGGTGAGAGAAGGAAAGGAGAGGTAACATACATGTGATATTTATATGCAGACCAGGTGTGCATAGCCATGCTTAGGAGGAAATGGATGTGCATGGGCGTGTGGGTTGTGCACAGGCGGACGGTGAAAAAATCTTTGTCTCGGCATGACAATTTACTAATTGGCACTGCTGGACCATGTAAAATTTTTGCTCTCGATTTTATTTTTTAATTTTCAAGTGCTAGGATTATGCACGACCGTGTAGTAGGCTGCGCTTAGGCCGTGCAACCTTGTATTCTTCATTTTCCTTTCTCCTTTTCTTCATGTATCACTTTATAACATCATATTCTCCATTGGATAACTTTGATAATATATTATCTCTGTTAAAATGCTGTAATAAAAAGAGAAAACAAAGGAAACAAAAGAAAAGGAGGAAAACAAAAAACAAAAGAAACACACACAAAAAAGAAGTAAAACAAAGGACAACATAAAGATTTGGTTGCCTCCCATTAAGCACTTATTAAGGGTCATTAGCTCGACCTTTATGGTCTTCAAATCGATGGCATCTCAAGAAGCGCTATGGAGCCCAACTTCTCAATTGTTGATCCGACAACGTAATGTTTTACATGTTGCCCATTGACCTGGAACCCTCCTGTAGATTCACTCCAAATTTCAACTGCCCCAAATGGATATACCTTAGGCACTTGGAATGGACCCAACCACCTTAAGCATTGCTTTTTTGATAAAGTTTTAGATGGGAGTTGAATAAGAGTACCAAATTTAGCTCTTGAAATTCTTTTTAGAGAATATGTTTTTCATGCCACCTCTTTGTTCTTTCCTTAAATATTTTGGCATTTTCATTAGCATCTAACCACAACTCATCAAGCTCATTAATTTGAAGCATTCTCTACACGCCTCTTTCCTTTCAACCTAGATGAATAGTCTTTATGGATAAATATGCCTTGTATTAAACGTCAACTAGCAGATGAAATGATTTTTAGTGTACCAAACGAAATGGTTTAGTGTTGATGGGGGTCTTACAAGCTATCCGGTAAGCCCAAAGAACATCATCTAGCTGAGAGGACTAACCTTTCCTTGACTTGGATACAGTCTTTTCCAAGATCCATTTCATTTCTCTATTCATGATCTCCACTTGAACATTTGCTTGAGGATGATATGGTGTGGTCATTTTGTGAGCAACCTTCTAAAAAACAGGGGAAAATAACCTTCTATAAAAGTTTAACTACCACCTTTATGTCATTCTTTAGAGATGACGGTGACCAGTATGTATTTTTTGTTGTGAGATGAAAGAAAATGTCCCTTGAAATCAATCCCCTACACATCAAATAGATATACCACAAAGATGTTATTCAAGGGCATCTCATTTTATCTCAAGATATTCCTGATTCTTTGGCAGCGATCACATTCTATCACAAAAATCCTCATGTCTTTAAAGAGTGTTGGCTAATAAAATCCTATGGGAAGTACCCTTGCACCTATTTTGGAGGTGCTATCAAGACCTCCATATGGTGATGAATGACAATGGGTTATGATATCCAAAATTTCATCTTCTGAAAATGCATTGCCAAAACACTTCATCGGCACAATGCTTGTAAAGGCAAGGATCAACCCAAAAATAATGTTTGACGTCTGAAAGGCATTTCTTACGCTATTGATAAGATAAGTCTTTATGTGACACACCACAAACAATATTATTGATAAAATCCATGAACCATAGGGCTTGGAGGATTTCAACAACAAAGAGATTGTCATTAGGGAATGTATCATCATTCGGGCATTCATCCCTTTCTTCTTCGTGCATCTTTTGCCTCAGCCCAGAAAGGTGATCTGCAACTACATTTTCAATACCCTTCTTATCTTTGATCTCCAAATCAAACTCTTGTAAGAGGAGGATCCATATAATCAACCTTAGTTTAACATATTTCTTTACCAAGAGATACCTAAGAGCTTCATGATCAGTGAACACAATAACTCTTGATCTGAAAAGATAAGACCACAATTTATCTAAGGAGAACACCACAACTAGGAGTTACTTTTCAGTTGTGGCATAATTAATATGTGCATCATCCAAATTCCTTCTGGCATATTATATGGAATACACTTTCCCATCTTTACTTTGCCCAAGAATATCCCCAACAGCATAGTCATTGTCATCATACATTACCTCGAAAGAAAGGCTCCAATTAGGGGGTCTCATTACTAGGGTAGAGGTCAATGCTTCCTTTAACAAACTAAAAGCATTTAAACAAGATTGATAAAATGCAAAAGGGGTATCCTTGAAAAGGATGTGGGTTAGAGGCTTAGAAAGTTTTGAGAAATCTTTTATGAATCGCATATAGAATCCAACATGGCCTAGAAAACTCCTAACACCTTTGACATTGGTTGGGGGAGGCATTTTAGCAATGACGTCAATTTTTTGCCTTATCAACTTCAATCCCCCTATTGGAGATGAATTGACCTAGGATAATTCCCTATTGTACTATAAAATGGCACTTTTCTTAGTTAAGTAAAGGGTTCACCACTTTACATATTTTTAAGACCTTAGCAAGATTATCGAAGCAATCATCAAAGGTGGTTCTATAAATAGAGAATTCATCCATAAAAACTTCCATACATTTTTGATAAAATATGAGAATATGGACATCATACATCATTGAAAAGTAGTTGGGGCATTACACAAACCAAATGGCATTCTCCTACATGCAAAAGTACCATATGGGCATGTAAATGTTGTTTTTTCTTGATCGCTGGGGTGGATAGGGATTTGAAAAAATCCCAAATATCCATCTAAAGAATAGAAATAAGAATGCCTTACTAGCCTTTCTAGCATTTGATCAATAAAAGGATGGGAGAAGTGATCCTTTCAGGTAGCTTTATTTAACTTTCTATAGTCAATACACATACACCACCCGATGACCGTTCTTGTAGGGATTAGTTCATTTTGCTCATTTTTTATGACAGACATGCCCCATTTCTTAGGTACAACCTGAATTGGGATTACCCACTCACTATATGAGATAGGGTAGATGATTCCTGCATCTAGTAGCTTAAGCACTTCCTTTTTACTACCTCCTTCATGTTTGGGTTCAACTGTCTTTGATGCTTAATGGAGGACTTATGTCCTTCTAATAAAATGTGATGCATGCAAAGTGAAGGATTTATGCCTTTTATGTCTTCACTGGAAAAACCTATGGCATATTTATGTAGCCTAAGGACTTTAAGTAAAATTTCAAATTCTTCTTTATTTAGGCTAGCATTTACAATGAAAATATATTCACCATTGGAGTCCAGAAATTCATACCTGAGAGAGGTAGGGAGAGGTTTTTCCTCTACTTTTTGTGTAGCCTTTTCAGTACATGATGATTCATGCAATTCTCTTTCAAATGGACTCACTACACCTAGTTGTTTTGCGTAGGCATGGTTTTCTCCAAGCATGACAGCATAGACACTTGCTTCTTCATCACCATCTTAGATTAATTGATCTCTCATTAAACATTTATATAATTGATCATTTGAGATCAAATTAGCAAAATCTTAAATCATCTTGTCCACCGTATCAATCCTACAACAAATATTATCAATTAATGGGAATTTTACTGTAGAAGGTAAATCAAAATCTACTTTCTCTTCCCTATTGTTTAGGTAAAGTTTTCCATTCTTCACATCTATAACCGCTCATGTAGTAGCCAAGAAAGGTCTCCCCAAAATGACGGTGATTTGTGCATCTTCCTCTATTTATAAAGTGATAAAATCATCCAAAACGTAAAACTTACCAACCTAGATAGATACATCTTTTAATATACCTACTGGGTATTTTACCGATTGATCTACTAATTTGAGGTATTTGGTGGTAGGCTTCAAATCTCCCATCTACAGCTTCTTATAAATAGAAAGAGGCATTAGACTAATGCTAGCTCCAAGATTATAAAGTGCACAGTTAATGGACATATCACCGATAGTATAGGGAATAGAGAATGAGTCGGGATCTTTTAGCTTAGGCGGAAACTTATTATTGATAATATCACTACATTTTTACATTAGGGTTACCATTTCATTAGCTTAGGGGAGGTTTATATGGTGGTGCAGGGACATATTTTTCCACCTCGATGTCTTTCCCTAAGGTGGTCTTATTCTAAATATGCACTACTTTATTTTTCCCCCTTTCTCTTCAACTCCTCTACCTTCCTCTTCCATTTCTTTTCTTAAAATAGGGCCCTCCAACTCCTTCCCACTTCGAAGGGCTATAGCATTAAAATACCCTTTAGGATTTGTCTCCAATTGCCTGGGAAGCATTCTGGTGGGCAAAGAAGAAGATCCCGACTGTTGGGCCACTTGGATGATTTGGTTTTCCAGCATCTTATTGTGGATGCATAGGGGTTCAACCTTATAACTTAATCTTTGACCAAATTCTTCAAATCCTCAATTTGTTTGTTTAGAGAGGCTATGAATTTCTCCATCATTAAATCATGATTTGACTTTAGAGGATTAGGAAATGGTAGTCTAAGGTTTTGGACACTTAGGGGCCTAAAGTTCGATTAAGGGATGGGATTCTACAGTGGGATCTTGTAGGATAAGTTTGGATGGTTTTTCCATCCTTGGTTGTAGGTGGGAGAAAATTGATCTCCATTTTAGCTGAAGTTATTCACATAATTAATGTGGTCCGTCAGGGGTTGGAGGAGTAACTGATTGACATTCAATAGATAAGTGTCCTATAATGCCACAAATCTCACAAAAAAATAGGGGAGGTTGTTAATGCGTTAACACTTAATTTATCAAGTTTCTGAAAAAAAATGCATTAACTTGTGAAGAAAGGTGATCCATATTATCAACGTCATACCTACCACCCTTCTTGGTTGAAGAGCACTCACCTGGCCATTGGCGATGATTCTGAGCCATATCTTCAATCAATCGCTTGGCCTCCGGTATGCTTTTATTCATGAGTGTGCCCCCTACTACTGCATCTAAAGTCAACCTGGTGTTATAATGTAGGCCATTATAGAATGTGTGGACCAGCAACCATTCTTCCAACCCATTTTGTGGGCACATTTGCAACATGTCTTTGTAGCGCTCCCATGCATCATAGAGCGATTCACCATCTTTTTGACTGAAACTTGTAATAGGTTTTCTCCATAGAAGAGTTTTGGATGGGGGAAAGTATTTTTTGAGGAAGGCTCAAGAAAGTTGATCCCAAGTGGTAATAGACCAAGGGGGAAGTGATTAAAACCAAGCCCTTGTGTTATCCCGTAATGAGAACAAAAATAATAGAAGCTTGATCGCGTCATTCGACACTCTATTCATCTTTAAGGTATTTCAATACTTGACAAAAATAGAGATGTGTAAGTTAGGGTCCTCTCTTGGCCTACCAATGAATGTATTTTGCTTAACCATATTGAGCAACAAAGGTTTTAGCTCAAAATTGTTGGTAGCTACGTTTGGCTTCTAGATGCTCGATTACATCCCGTAGGAATTTGGAGATGTGAACTCTTTAAGAGAGCGATGCTGCTCTTCTTCTCCATCAGTTTCAGCTATGGTGTTTGAACTCATGCTTACTTTTTCTCATGTATCTACCTTTGCAATCTAGTTAACGTTTGTTTGATCTTTGGGTTAAGCTTAGCTGAAGGCCCAAGTCGAAATGATCATTGCATAAAAGGCTCCTAAAAGTGCAGATAACAAACGATAAATAAGAGAAGAAAAAAATAGAGGAAAATTAAAGGCTTTAGTTTAGCTAAATAATAAAGTATAGAATATCAATTAGTTGAAGTCCCCGATAATGGTACCAAAAACGTGTTGTACTATTTCTGCAAGCGCACAAATTTTTTGTAACACCCCAAAATCACGACTTAAAAAATTCGTTTAAATTATACTTTGCGGAAGCGAAAATTAAAGAACGGTGGGTGTTACCGCCACACTTGACATAAGTCTGGTCTCCTCACCATCCTTACATCAAGTGCTAATGCTTAAAACAAATCAAACCATCTAAAAATAAGAAAGTGCAATACGAAATCGAGAGTTTTGCAAAGGACATATTATCCAAGATAAATGATTGTTTAGGAATTAAATAACTAACCATTTAGAAAATAACAACAGAGTACGCAAAAGTCATATATGGTTTGCCTTACACTCTTACGGTCCAACAAATTACAAGGAGAAGGGGAAAAAGGGGGCGGGGTCCACTCGCTCCCTAAATCTACCTATTCGCCGGGGTGACGCTCCTCGTAGTCTTTTAGCCAACGCATACCCTGGACGTACTCCTCTGAAAAGTGATAGCATCAGTACGACTTCCTCGTACTGAGTAAACCACAACGCCTTCGGAGAGGTAGCATACCCACGTAGCAAACATCATGCAAGTACGGAATTCAAAGAGAAAATATGCACACATGCAAGGCCACGATTTGAAACACACAAACACATCACATTTAACATTATGAGCTAGGTCAAAATCTCCATCAAAGGCATTTAAGGCATGCTTATAATTTCATAATCAATTTAACTAACCAACGACCATACATTATGGCCCAATAAGACGAATTTGTGATAATCCAAGCAATCTCACCAAGTTCAAGTCATTCCTATTCCAATTATTATAGAAGTATTATGGTGGGTGTCTAATCCAGTTATAAAATTCATAGCAATTCTCAAGTGGAATACAATCCCATATCCATGACAAAGATCGTCAAGGAGGGTGGTACCAAAATAAATCACTTGATTCCAGGGCAAAGCTTGCCAAGGAAGACACACGACATAACATTCACCCATACTAAACCTCAGAACCCAAGACCTTAAGTACGCGTACTCCCTATAGGGTGTATGGAATACCTATAGAGCAGAAGTGAGCCTCTTGACCCGAAGGCCCAAAACTATGCACTCGGCGGCCAAGTCCGAGGCACGAGATTCCTTTCCAACTCGAGTCTTTCTCTTTAAGTAATTATTGTCTTATGAAATTCTGGGTTATTATTTCCTTTTAGAATGTCGAGATCACAACATTCAACTTAGTCAACCATCAACAAACAACATCACATCCAAAGACCACAAGGTCGCAACCATTCCAAACCAACACGGCCTAGGGTTAGGCATTATGCCATAGCCCGATTAATTTTTTCGATTCAAAGTTCAAACCATTTATCCAATTATTCCCAACATTTATTTTAAGGCCAACACTTAATTTAATTAATCCATTTATCCACTTTGAAACACCTTTTTGCCTTAATGACCAAAATACCCCTCAACCCATAACTACCACATTTTCCTTCACTTTTATTACCGATTTTACTTACATAAGCCATTTGTCATGAAACGCTAGCATAAAATAATTATTGATACTTTACATCCGACAATCTCTTCGGTACTACAAAGGACTATATTATCCCTAACCATTTATCATACATAGTACATGTAAACACTATTAGCATGCATTTTTAATATTTCATAGGCTCTTACAATTTTCACAAATAAATCTCAAACACAATCATGGTATATAAAATTACATTTTACCTTAAACATACCCATCTCATTTTACTAGCATAATACAAGTTCATTACCATTAGCATAAACTTTTTCACATTTAAGAATATCATTTTGGCATATAAAAAGATTACATGATAACACATATTAATTTACACTTCATTATATTCATGTATGAATAAACTACAACATGCTCCCATATAAACTACATTTTACCTTAGACATATTCGTCTCATTTTACTAGCATAATTCAAGTTCTTAATCATTAACATATACTTCGTCAAATATTTAGAATATCACTTGGGCACATGAAAAGATTGCATGATAACACATGTTAATTTAAACATCATGATATTCATGTAGAAAAGAAATACATCATGCTCCCATTTCCCACAAACATACAATAATTTGATACCTTCATCCTACCATGATTTAATCCTTGAAAACTAGCCTATCATTTTCACATAAAAATTCTACAGTCTACGGATTAGTTGGATTTACCTTGAGCTTCCTCCACAAATACTCTAAGCGAGGTCAAGGTTACCTAGAAGTGCATTCACCACCCAAACTACAAGCATTAGTATTTATGCAAAAAAATTAAATAATCAAAATACAACCTACATAGGCTAATACTTGAAAATTATTAGGAAGAATAAATGAGGCAGCCGGTGCATGAATTTAAGCACCGAACCTACCGAGGATAGAGTGCTTACTTGGGGAAGGAAAATGGCTTCTTGGAGAAGGTAGAACACAAGGTAAAAGCTGGAAGAATTTTGAAACCAAATTCGGTGGAGGGGAGAGGGGAGTTTTGGGGCTGCACTTACCTTTGTTTTCTTGCTGGAATTTAGGGAAGGGAAGAGGGGGCTGCAAGGAGCAACTTAGAGGGCTTAAAGGGAGGGGTAAAGGGGTTAATATTTTCAGGTTGGGACTCAAATAAAAGGGGGAAAAGATGGAGAGAAATGGGCTGCTACAAGGGTGAGTGGGGAAGGGTGCTGCAGGTTGGTTTTTGGGGGGAGAGTTTCGAGGCTTTTGAGGAGGGAAAAGGGGCTGGTTGAATGCATGGGAAAAGAGGAGAAAGGAGGGATAGGTGGATGGAATAATGGGATAGGGGTGCAGGTTGAGAAGGGGGGAGATACAGGCTGTATCTCGATGGAGGGGCTGGGGTTACGTGGGGTTTTGGGGCTGCATAAGGCTGGTGACGTGATGGCTATGGCTGGACTGATTTGCTTGTATTTTCGTAGGGAAGAAGGGCATGGGAAAGGAGGAAAATAGGTGGGTAGATGGAGGAAGGATAGGGTAGGGGTGCAGGTTGGAGGAAGGAAGGATGAGGCTGCAAGTTAGGGGATGGGAGATTGAGTGTCGAAGGGTAGAGGCTGTAGGTGGTGAGTGATGTGAGGGAAGATGGTTGAGTGATGACTGCCAAAGTTTGCAGGCTGGGGTGGCGTGAGAGAGAGTGAGGCTGGGGGAGGAGAAGGGCTATGTTTGGGGAAGAGGAAAAGCTACAAAAGAGGGGGATAAAGCTGGCTGGAAATGACTCATGCATGGGGAGAGAGGGAAGGTGACGGGTGCATGGCTGGGAACTGCAGGTCATGCGACTTGCTGGGGGTGGTTTGGACTGGGTTTATGTGGGGAAGAAGGTGGGAAAAAGGTGCAGGTTGATTAGAGAAAAGATTAGGAAGAAAAGAAGAAAAAAACTCCTAAGGTAGTAGCTAACAAGAAGGTTATTAGGAAAAAGAATTACCACTTCACAATAAGAAATATTACTTTGGGCAACAAATTATTTCGTTGCCCAACAAAACAAATTTGTCGCCCAAAGTTTGGGCAACAAAAAAATTTCGTCACAATTTCGTCGCCATAAGCCCGTTGCCCTTGCTTAGGGTGACGAAAAGAAAATTTCGTTGCCCTAAATCTCCTTTTGTGCAACGAATATTTTTTGTCGCCCTAAACCTCTTTTGTGCGACGGATATGTTTTGTCGCCCTAAGCCTCTTTTGTGCGACGTAGATATTTTGTTGCCCTAAACCTCTTTTGTGCGACACATATGTTTTGTCGCCCTAAACCTCTTTTGTGCAACAAATATTTTTTGTTGCCTAAAGCCACTTTTGTGCGACGAAGTTGTTTCATTTGTGGCCCTATTACTTGTTTTGCAACAAAATCAATTCCTAGTCTTTCTTCCAAGCTACAAAAATATTTTGTAGCCCAAAGACCTGTATTATGTATTCATAATAATAGATCATCCTGTAATGCAGTATCATTCATATAGATACTCCACCATATTTCATTACCCTGTAAAATCATATATCATTCAAACCATGCATAGATTACGATATCATTGTCCAAAAACAAATGTCATTCCAATTTCAAAGTATATGATACTGCAATATACAAATTGGCAAAAGTCATGCCTAATGGGTATCATAAAAATCAATTATGCTATCTAGCTTGAAGGACCACCAAAAAATGGATGATGTTATCTATAGTTCTGCATACTTAGCTTCATCAAGTATATTGCAACGTCACAAAATATGCTTCGAGTTAATCTGCAATTCATGAAATAAAAAAATATAGATTAAGATTATAAAGAGATATGCAATGGTATCTATTTATAATTTTCCAATTCCCTTTAATTAAAAAAAGTTGTAAGCCATATTATAAAAATGAATACAAGAACTAACTTACATTCATAAGTCCAAAAAAGCTCCTTGCCTCTGAAAGTCTTTGTCATTTTCTAAGTCCAATTAGAACTCTCAGCTGTAAAAGAGAACAAATAGTATGGTTAGAATACCTGATGCAAAAAGTCATCCATCTCAATTTCAAGACAATGAATATCACATGTCTAACATTGGCACAAACTACAAATTTTAGTTCCATAATTTTTCCACACTTATAGTGCAGAGTTCTAACGTTCAAACCATTAATAATGGGAAATTTTGAATGGATTAAATATACCTCATACTAATTTAGTGAGTTGTGAAGATTGTTGTGTTCCTAGAAAGCTTGCAATTTGATCTCTCACAACTTGCATCATTTCGGCCTTCAACTTCTGCGTGGCCTCATCAGCATCTGCTCTAAGTTTCCTTTCTCGTTCCTCCGCTTCTTCTCTTAACTTTCTCTCTCTTTCTTCAGCAATTTCCTTCATCTTTTCCATTTCGAGCCTTAAATTTTCCTCCCTTAAGGCATTTGAATGTTTAAGCTCCTCAATTTGTTGACGAAGGCTAGCCTCAATTTCATTATCCTTTTTGTTCCTTAAAGGCATAGGTCCAGCTCCTAGCCCTCTAATATAGCCAGAACGATGCTCAAATGCCTGGGTATATGCTTCTTTCACACTAAGATTATCAACTCCATACAACTCCTTCTGCTTAGCATGAAGTTCTGTCAACTTTTGGTATTTTGCATATGCACCATCTTCCCATGTACCATCTTTTTTCCTATAATAATATAAAATAAATAATAAAAAAACCTTTCAAATTTGTTAAAATTAACTTATATTTACATACTTCTTCATATCTGACACACCTTTTGGTCTTTTCCCATAATCTAATATAATCTGGTTCTTGCTCAGGCTCCTCAATCGACTCATCAGCATTTTCAGCTAATATAGAAGGCTCTTTTGATGGTTGATGTTCCTACATATAATAAATCCATGTGAATATTTAACTGAAAGAAATAGTAGTAGCAACAAAAATAGAAAAAAAAATCAAAAAATTATCAAAAAATACTTACAATTTCATGAAGATAGCGCGCTGTTGACTTTCCTCCATTCCTAGGAATTTCAATTTGTCTTGATTTATTTCTACGATTCACTTCACTAATATGCTATATGTGAAAAAAAAAATGAAAATTAATGATTTCATAACTCTTTTGCATCTCATTAGCCAATGCATATCCATCAAATAAACTAAATTTATAAATTAGAGTGTAAATACTTGTCATCGGAAACTTAAAAAAAAATTAAATAGTAGAACCTTTTGCTTAGACGAACCCCAAAAGTCCACCACTAACCACCTCCATACAGTAGCATTTATTGTTTGAGGTCGGTTTGCAATAGCTTGTGACGTTGAAAATCCATTAAAATATCTCTCTTTTAGCCTGAAACGCCATTGTCTATACAAAATTTGACATTGCATAGATAATGCTTTGTCAACATGACTACCCTCTGGAAGTGTCCACTCAGCCTAAACAATATATAAATATCAAAGTAATCAATTGGTTATGAACAAAATAAAACATGTAACTAATATGCAAAACTAAAACATTAGCTTTAAATTTTACCTTTATCTTATTGAAAAGTCTTTCTTTCGCGGTAGGATCCATATATTTCCAATTTCTACACATATAATTAAATATTCCAAAAAAAATACAATTTATAAGAAAGTTTTGTCAAAAATAGACATGTGCAAATAGAATTAGAATCATTTCAACTAAGGTTTACCGTGAATCAAGAGGACAATAATTTTTTACCCACACTCCCAACTCTGTGATGAACTGGTTTGCATCAGTGCCTACAATTCTATTCATTTCTTCGGTGATTTTAGCATATGGCTTTGTAGTGTGGTCATTTAACCGTGAATTAAAATATTTTTTCCCACGAGTGGACCCCCGCTTTGGCCCTACATCACACAAGTATATTGGTCCAACCAATAATGATAAATATGTACAAGAAATATATAATTAAAAAATATATTATAGAAAAATAGGCATTCTTAACACAAACCTGTCCTTTGTGATTGTTGCAACCGACGGCGTTGCCTATATGTCATAGGATTGGCCAAGTTGTCAGATCGCTCATCATGAGCATCCGGTGAAGTCTCCTGATTTAAATGCACCATGGCTTGAGATGATGAAAGATTAGATGCCATTAACCTGTAAAATCCAACAACAATAAAATAAATTGATTGATATGCTAATTAAATAAATTAAGATACAATAGTTATATCATTTGGAAATTTATCACCATCACCTTCGACTTTGAAGGAAAACTAAAATAATATCATACAATATCTTCATCTGATTCTAAATCTGAATAGTAATTAACTTCACCATTTTCATCTTCGAGTCCCTCCTCCTCCTCCTCCTCCTCTTCCTCCTCCTCCTCCTCCTCCTCCTCCTCCTCCTCCTCCTCCTCCTCATTATTCATAGCCCTTTCAATGTCACAAATATCAACTAAATCAGGTTCAGTATCATCACGTACCAAAGGAATTTCATCCGAATTTAAATCTTGCATATCAGAAATCGTAGTAGTCATCTCATTCTCCCAATTTGCATTTGAAGGTTCACTATCATCATCAATGCCCTCAATAATAGGAAAATCAAAATGATTTCGAGGACTTGTTTTGACAACTATCCTCCACTGAGGTTCTTTATGGGCCTTTACATAAAAAACTTGCCCTACTTGAGAGGCTAGCGCAAAAGGCTCATTATATCTTAACCTACTGTTAACATTAACAAGGGTAATTCCATATTTATCATCTCTCTTTACACCCATCCTCTTATCCCATACATTGAACCATTCACATCTAAAAATAATGGTAGTAGGACTACCATAATTTTTGATAGGGTCGTATTCCAACACAATCACCTCCTCTAGTAACCCGTAAAAATCCACACCTCCACTATCATCATCTCCTTTTACCATTACTCCACTGTTTTGTGTCTTCCTTCTTCTTTGGCGCTTTCTTGTATGAAATCGAAAACCATTCACAATATATCCCTCATATGTAAGCACATTCCTCATTGGACCTCGAGCTAGACATAATATTTCATCTGTAATCCTTTCATCCCCAGCATCTCTCAACTCTGTTATCTATATTACATTAAAATTAAAAGAAATAACGTAAGACATACATTATTACTATAATATATCTATTATTTAATTCATATAGATTATAAGTTCACTTACTCTTTTTTCAAACCATTTAACAAAAGCAACAAGTTGTCCTTCATTGTCATTCATATACTCCCTATCATAAAAAGCAATTATTAATCTTTGTAGCCCTTGCTACATATTGTGTATTCTATATAAATTGAAATAATCTCACTTACTCATAAAATGGTTGAACTTCTGAACAATTTCTTAGAATGTACAGTTGCGCTTGCTCCCAGTCTTTAAAGCTTAACTCTTTAAGTGTAGCCTTCCCTAATGGCTTACCATACTTACAGAAAATAGATAAGCTATAGGGAAGTGGATGATTCTCATCATCATTCCTCTCTTCACGATTAAATTGTGTCTCTATTTTACTCAAATACCGTGAGCAAAATGTAAGGCATTCATCTGCAATCTCACTTTCTGCAATCGACCCCTCTGGACATGCCTTGTTGCCTACAAACGATAAGCCACAGGTCCTGCTAGCTTTGCTTCACTAGCTAAGTGCACAGTTAGATGCACCATCACATCAAAAAAAGAAGGAACAAATAGCCGTTCCAATTTGCAAAGGGTGATGGCTATATCTCTTTCCATTTGCTCCAACACATCAATCTTTAATGTTTTTGAACATAGTTGCTTTCTCCTATCATTTATTCCCTTATGGTTCATCCAACTTCTATCCCCAGGCATTTTTGAAACAATGACTACACATGCAAAAGCAAATAGGAAAACATATATTAGGAAATGTTCATCGGTCAAATATAATCAATGACTATCTTCAAATATAATCAATCGACCAAATCACTTCAAATACAATTAGGATCATTTCAACTACTTCTATAAATTTAATTTTAGAAAAATAACTACACAATTAACCAATTTCATAATCTCACTTGAAATCTAGGGTTTTATGCCCGAAAATACAATTCGGTTGAATTCTATTAATTCAATCAAATTGAATGTTTAGAAATGCAATTAAACACATTTTATAACATATCAAATAATTAATTACTCAAAACCAATAAAAGAAATACACAATTTAGCACAATTAGGGTTTTTGATCCCGGAACGCAAATCCGATCAATTCTTGCCAAAACATATCAATTGACAGTTCGGAAATGTAATTAAACATATTCTAATGTAATTTATATAGCCAATTGAATAAAATAACCCGATTACACAATCTAATTTAAACCTGCGGGATTTTTGACCTAAAAATCCAATTCCGATCAATTACGCACAATTTCCCAAATCAACACTTCCAATATAAAATTAAATACATTTTAAACGATATTATACAATCAATTGAGTGGAAGGACTCAATTATATGACCCAATTTGATCACACATGAATTTTGACCTAGAAATCAAATTCCAATAAATTCTGCATAAATTTTTCAAATTGACGGTTCCAACATGAAATTAGATACATTTTAAAACATATTGTATAATCAATTTCCCCAAAATAGCTAAATTGGAGGAATCCGAAAAATTCGGACATAACCCCGCCAAAAATTAAAATTTTCCAAAATTTCAACATAACCATATAATTAACCTATCCAAATCATTCTCGCAGCACATATATACATTATCAAACAATTAATTTAGCTTATCACAAGCTAAATCATACTCAATTAAACGAATTAATATTAGGGTTTTTCAGAGAATTATACCAACGAAACCGACAAATCGGGACAAAGGAAGGCCGGGGAAGCTTCGTCGGGGAATGGGGACAGCTCGCCGGTGGTCAGCAGGGCCTGCCGTGGCCGGAAGGCGGCGCAACCAGCGCGGCTTGTCGCTGTCGCGGCCTGCTGCTGTTGCTGCTGCCGCCCGCTGCTGTTGCCCTGTGTTGCTTCTGCACGCTGCTGCTGGTTGCGGTGGCTGGCAGTGGGGCTCGGAGTTGTGGCCGGCAGCGACGCTGGAGCTGGGGAGAGAGGTGGCTGGGCTGAGGAGCCGCGACCAGGCGGAAGGCAGGTGCAGGGGAGACTGGAGGTCGGGGCTGCGATAGGAGAGAAGAGAGAAAAAGAAAGGGAGGCCGGCGTGCGTCGTGCGTGCCCTTTTTTTTTTTTTTTTGAAACAAAAACAGATAAAAAAAAATATATGGCGGTAGAGGTAAAAATTTTGGGCGCCAAAAAAATGAGTACCATGGGCGACAAAATATATAATCGTTGCCCAAACTTAATTTTGTGCAACGAAATTAATTTCGTCGCCCAAACTTAATTTTGTGCAGCGAAATTAATTTCGTCGCCCAAACTTAATTTTGTGCAACGAGATTAATTTCGTCGCCCAAACTTATTTTTTGCAACGAAATTAATTTCGTTGCCCTTATTATCATCAATATATTTTACTTATCATATCAAACTTAATTTTGTGCAACGAGATTAATTTCGTTGCCCTTATTATTATTATATCAAACAATATATTTTACTTATTAGAAATTGATTTTACGTTACCCCTAGACCCCTACGGGAGCGTCCCCTTATTTAATAAAGAAAATTAATTTTACAATTTAAACAAGAGTTCCCATATTAAATATACCTTAAAGTGTTGATTTTAAAATTTTTAGCAATTATTTGCTAAGGTATGGGCAACGAAAACATAAATCGTAGCCCAAAAGTACAAAGGGCAACGATTATAAGATTTTGTTGCCCTAAAGTGTTTATTTTAAAATTTTTAGCAATTATTTGCTAAGGTATGGGCAACGAAAACATAATATTGTTGCCCAACACTATATTATGGGCAACAAAATAATTAAATCGTAGCCTAAAAGTACAAAGGGCAACGATTATAAGAGTTTGTTGCCCTAGAAAAAACAAGGGCAACGACTATAAATATTTGTTGCCTTAAAGAAACAAAGGGCAACAATATATTTTCGTCGCCCAAAATAGAACAAAGGGCAACAAAATCCGTTCTGTCGCCCTATTGTCATAGAAATCGTCGCCCAAACTCACTTTTCTTGTTGTGCTTAAACAAGGCTTAATCTCCTCCAAAAAGAAATCATGATACTATTATTATTATGACCAATATTATTATTATTATTATTATTATCATTATTTTATCACTTCCCCCATTTTATTATGCTTGAAATTATTGCTAACATTATTATTATTCTTACAATCCCTTTTATTTTAGTTACTCGCCTCTTGTGATCGGTATTATTACGACATCAATTTTTTTTTCTTCCTCTACTCTTTCTTGCACTTAGCCCGGGTTATTTATAACTTATTATTTATGGAACCACTCGAGAAAACAAGGTGATCGATAATAATAATAATAATAATAATAATAATAATAATAATAATAATAATAATAATAACAATAATAATAATAATCTTATGGTTCACTTTACCTACTAATCACGTTTTAAGTCTTGCATGTCTAAAATAAAGGTTAATTAATACCGGGTATTACATGTTTTCATACACAATAATACGTATGCCACATCATATATTCATAGGAACACATGATTAACAAAAAAAATTTAAAGAAGGTAAATGTGGGTTACCCTAACATATTCATAACTTAAGTGAAGAATGAGATGTTAAATACTTATAGGGAAAAATAGTATCATGTCATCAAAATAACCATATCAATATTGAGCATAAAATAAGTATTTCGATTTCATTCTGAATATTATTTTGTGTCAGGTGAACATATAACTCCTTTACAAAATTATTGAGAAATAGGTGGGATTTTTCCCCATGGTCTCTCAATACCAATGGAATTCAAATTAAATAAATGGATAGCCTAGCACAATCCTTCCTAGGGTGGTTCTTACCACACATCTGATAGATGAAACGCCTCACACTCAGCTGACTTAACTACCCTTCGAAGTAAGGTACCACTCCCGACTAATGACTCCCTAAGGTCTGGAACCTATTCTCTCCCCCGTGGCGCTGACCACCCTCAAACCTCTACTTAGCCCCTACCTAGGCACTACAAGCCTGAGAAATCATTTATGCTTCTAAGGCATAGTCATACATAGGCTGTAGGTCATATACACAAGTTCCTACCACCATCTCCTAGAGCCTCAAACTCAACCCTAGATAAAAATGATGCACATTCATCCCGTCGTTGGTGTCAACCTTTAGAGAAAAAAGGACCAAGTCCAAATATTGGCTATAGTACTCCTCCACCAAAGATGTCCCCTAACACAATGCCAGGAACTTGTTGTACATCTCCATCCTTAGGCAAGTAGGATAAAACTGAGCCCTAAGCATCTCAACGAGGTCTACCACTAGTCTATAGTGGATCTTGTTAGTTGCTGACCTCTCCACCACTCATCAGCATGACCCCACAAATGGAATACTCTAATGTCTACCTCCTACCCTCTGGACAACCACAAGCCAAAAAAATCTTCTCAAAATCCCTCATCTAGCACTCTAACATGTCTAGGTCCTCTTGACCCTCAAAAACTAAAGGACGATGAAGATTGACCCGATGAAGCTAATCCTCTAGTGGCGGTACCAAAATTTGAGGTGGCAGTAGTGGCTGTGGAGCTTCCTCACGCTAAATCTACCACTCCATGAATGCTTTGATTGTATCTATGAGACACTCAAGACACCAATTCATAGCCATCGAAACCTTAGAATACTAAGCCATATTAGAAAGGATCGAGTATTAACTACACCATTAGTATACATGAAGGTAGAACATTTCACATAAGGCCACAAGGTAGTCCTATTCTATAAAATTAAGGCCAACTCCCAACTTTAACCACTACTTAGGAGGTCAAGGAGGAACTCAAGGTGAATTACCCAAATTTGTCCACTTATGTATGTTGTGCGATTAACACAATTTGGGGTAATTGATGTAGAAGCATCCACATTTGAAGATAATATTTTATTTATTATTTTCCCCAAGTTTGAAGATCATAAAACCCATTTTCCTTAAATAAAAAAATTATATATTGAATCCTTATTCATGAAAGACCTACAAAAATCCTTTTTTTTCCTTTTTGTTAAAACATAAAAATAATAACCCCAAGTCATGTTTTTCCTAGTGCCTTATTTAGTAGTTGTTCCTTTATTTTGAACCTTTATTTCCTCTTGTGGTCAACACTAGCAGCCTCCCCCAAGCAATTCATGACACATCATCCTTGGGAGAACAAGAAATTAGTTATAAGTCACTTTCACCTTGGATGACAAGTCACTTTTAGCTTTTTATAAGCACAAATTATATTAGGGGAAGAATAAGGAAGACTAGAAGATATTCTTTACTTATTTTTTCTACTTATAAGGTTTAAATAGGTTTATTCTCTTTCTTTTTGTCTATGTGACTATTTTAACTTTTGTATCTTGTAAAGGAGTGATTAGGGGATTCAAAAATCAACTAAAATACTCCCCCTAAAACTGAGATGCATGGTTTGGAGTCTAAGCTTGATTTTAATCTTCTTTTTTAGGTTTTAATGCAAGTATTAGTCTTTTAAGTTGTAAAATTTCATCCTACACTTCTCATATAAATGTTAGGGTATTATGGAGTGAGAAGAAAAACTTACCTTAGCTGCCATTTTTCCCTCCAAAAATCAAGATCTCTATTTCAACACAAGTGCAAGAGTTTGAAGTTTTATTATTTAAACCTTACAATATTTATCCTAAGAGTTGTATACCTTAGGTGGTTCTTGCGAATATTGATTTAAGGATTTACCAAGAATGAATCTTTCATCTCATTTTCTTTCCCCTAATTCCTCTTTATTTTTCAATTTTTTTTCATCCTAAGAACACCAACATCTATCAAGACCCAAGTTGGATCTCATATGCATCAATAATGCACATTTTCTTGCTCAAACTTTTATATATTATTTAGTGTTGACTGGTGGTCTAAGATTTTTAACATATTTTAAGCTTACAATAATTTAGATGTTATAGATGTCTTTTCTAAGAGGGTAGTGATGTAATACCCCATCATAAAATCTTTTAAAAGATATTTAACTTTATTCTAATATAAAATAAAATGATTTTTTTTTGGGAAGTACTTAGAAAATAGGAGAATATGTGAGTTTCAATGGTAATAGTTGACCTTTCATACCTAAAACTAGTAAAAAGATTCAGCAAGAAACTCAAATATCCACTTTGAGGTATTTTATCACTAATATCTTTTTTCCTCACGTCTCCTTCCTCTATCATCCAGAGCTTCATGCAAACATTTCTCTCTACCACCAACTTACCTTACCTCTACACTAGTTTAAATTCACTCTATCTCGCTTATGCTTCATCATTCTACCTTTTGCACATGCCTCCCATAATCAATCCTAAATTCAACTTTATCTACTCCATTTGCCTCTCTGTTAATCATGTTGGACCCCCTAAAAAATTAGCCTCAGTAAATATTCATACCATCGCCCCAATATTGATGACTCTTTTATCCTTTTCACTTAGCATATTATTGTTAACTGCTAAGCATCATTCTTCCTCTTATTATCTCTTACCTTTTTTACTATAAATTAAGGCTTAGCCTTTTTTTCTTCCAAATGTCCTTAGTTGAGACATCCTCTTTTCTTTCACCTAATATTCCATCAATTCTTCC
The DNA here is from genome assembly GCA_039764185.1 of Tamarix austromongolica. Lineage (NCBI taxonomy): Eukaryota > Viridiplantae > Streptophyta > Magnoliopsida > Caryophyllales > Tamaricaceae > Tamarix > Tamarix austromongolica. Next base: position 31,324,370 of record CM077813.1, on the reverse strand, counting down.
TTAGTTTCCAATAAATAAAGGAGGATTGAAGTGTAAAGAAGCGTTAAATATCCTGGTCTTTTCTCTACTTGACAAGCCATATTTTGGGAGGAGGTTAATTTTACCTCAATGTTTACTTTTTCTATATTTTATGTTATTAATGGATTTTTTTAGTTAGGTTTTTTCTTATTTTGATTCTTAACATTCTTAAGGTAATCAAGAATCTTAGTAGAGATTACCAATTTAGGAGTAGTTTATCTTTACTCAAAGGCAGTTGCTTTAGCTTAGACAATCTTATCTTTAATAGGTTTAAGTGTGTGAATTTCATATTGTGATTTCATGATATTTTTAGTGTTCCATGTTAAGCATATGTTATGTTGATTTATAACCCTAAGCATATTAAAAAGGTATTGTATTGTGGAATTATGAGCATGTTTTAGACATTGTATCCTTCCTATGGTTTTCAATGAATTAAGAGTGAGAATATGATGTGATTGGAATTGATAAGCATGAATCCATGTTGTATGATTATTTTAACATTTAATGAGTACTCTAGGATTATTTGGTTAAGTTAGCAATTGTTTCAGTTAATCTCATGGTTTTATCAAATGTTTAGCCCAAGTAATCTAGTAAACCTGTATGAAAAAAACTAGTCCACTAGTTTTAGCCTACCAATCAACTAATGAAGGAAAAAAATTCTATTAGTGACATTGTTTTTCTGCCTAAGACACTAGTGGGCTAGAATTGGTAAACCAATCGACTATTTTATCTATGTCTTATCATTCTTTATGTTGGAACTAATTAGGGTAACTGGTCCACTAGTACACTAGCCAATTTGTTACCCCTGTACCATTCAAATAATTTCCTTAATGTTTCTAGTATGTCATATGTTTGAGCACTATGCCAATCAACTAGTTTTATGGGAGTAGTCAAATAGTTCTTAAGATGGATATATGATATTCTAGGGCTTTGACCTTATAATTTTGACTTAGCCTTTGGTACTCAAACCATGATCTTGATGTTTAATAATTGAATCTAATAAAAGGTTAAAATAAGCTAAATTTGTGTTTGTGGATTGAAATCCTTGTTAGATGAGTTTGGTGTTATCTCTTAAATATATAATTCAGTAGCTTGTATACCGTAGATTATTGTTGATGTCGACATGTAAAAACACCCAATCGAATTATATGTGGAATTGAGTTGTGATTTGTGATATCACCTAATAAATATTTACAATGGAATTAAAAAATAACCTTTTTTCCTAACTCTTAGGGTAGCTAACCAGTAGTTGATGGGGGTCGCCCTTATATTATATATTTTTCACTCATTATATATTTCCTTGTCTACCATATTGTAGTTAGTAATAGTATGTGCATATTTAAAAAGGGTATGAACAATATTGTGGCAGGATGGCATGGCATTATTATCCAATTTTAGTGAGTGTGGTATCCATGTACAAGCCTCTGGGAACTTTGTATTACCATAAGGTCTAGTGGGTGTGGTATTTGGTAAGAAATTCCCCTTGATTTATTCTAACCATTTGTGGTGATGTTGTATCCCGATTTTGTGTATTTTACTACCATGACTTTTGTTAATGATTGAGAAATAGGTGTGGTTGCTTAAATTTCCTAATAATTTAAAATTATGTGGACACTTAATGGAACGCTAATGGTATGTCTTACCTTATATTAGTTTATTGAGTTGTTATGTGTTATTGCTCTTCATTCATGATTCATATGTGAGTATGTTTTATATTATGTTATCATGTGACTTCAATGTGTAGCATGAGTCTTACCATGTAATTTATTTTACCAATACATCACTGTACTTATACTACATTTATATGGTCATTATCATGATCTAGCTTATGTTTCGATAAGTAAAGAGCGATTTGTAAGGTTACAATTCTCAATTATAAAATGTTGAGGATGATGGTGGCGGCCAATAGATGGCTACTACTTAGGAATCAAGATTTATTTATCGTTTCAGTTGTGAATTAAGCTAATGGGTATAGATTTATATTTCCCATTATGTTACAATGTTTTTATGTTTTTTATTCTTTCTAGTTATTTAAACATAGAGTGATTTATTTTCGTAGACGCTACAAATTAAACCCTAAATACACAAACAAGTAGTAAGCAGTGAGTAGGGGTTGATCCCACAAATACTATAATTTAATTCATATATTTCTATTTTCAAACTAATTCCCTAGTTATCAAATTAGGAAAAACTAACTACTAATAACACAAAGAAGAAAATAATAATTTACAAAATAATCAAAGAAAAGTAATAAAATAATAGGGGTTAGAGATATTTTCATCATAAGGATATCAACCAATTGTCAAATAATACGATCATGTAGTATTTTTTATGCTAACCTATAGAAGATCGCATCTATCTGCTTCGTAGCATCTCCTTATAAAAATAAACTAAGGTCCACTTATGATTTATTATCAAATCAATTAATAACCTAGGATATAATCTTTAGATTTATTTAATGGCATCATTATCAATTAGGGAGAATCTAACTAGAGCCATAATTATGGTAAACTTTAATTATGTAGATTTAAAGATTAATAACCATAAATTAAGTCAATAAACTATTTGCTACATTTGGATGCATTTGTTAATGATTACGAATTAAATATACTATCCTAACATCTGATTAGCACTCAAATTAACCAAGTTCTCAATATAGATAAAAAAAATTCATAATCTTGGATTGGTGATCATTAAAATCGGTTTATTAATCTAACCACAAATACATAGAATAATTAAGTCAAATTTACATCTCATGATTAATTATCCCATAACCTTCTATTATCCTCCTACCTTGTATCAATCTAGCTTAGAATATTGATAAAACAATAAAACACAAAAAAAATCTTAAATTTAATTAGAATATCTAAAATAAAAAAGATTGAATTGAACAATACAAAATCAGAAACTCAATTAAATAAACGAATAACAAGAATTGCATTAAACAAAAAATAAAAAAGAATGAAACAATTAAATGAAAGAATAGAAATAAATAAATTAGGATACTGTGGAACCACAAGCTCCACATAATCTCCAATCCTTCAATTACAGCAATGAACTAACTAAAACTAACATAAGAACCAAAATGATTTTAAAGTAATGAAAATGAAATCAAAAGTTTAACGGTAGTCCTCTCGATGATTCTATTTGACCTAACATATGTTATATTTAGATGCAAGGATGTATGAATTAGATCCAAACTTTAGCAAAATTACAGTCCATATTAGTAAATATGGGGCATCCATATTTTTCCATTACACAATGCATATGGATTGAATTAATAGATTGCATAGTAGGAGGAACAAGGAAATATTGACCGTATTTCCATAAATATGGGTCCCTAATATTTCTTGCTTATAAATATTAGGCACTAGTAATTCCTATTCCTTTATTGCTTTTTCTTGATTTTTCTATATGTGAATTTCCTTTTAAGGTCTTCCATGATATTACATTCAAATTTCCATGTCTCTAAACATTTCTCTTCATGTTATGCTCCTTTTCCTTAGTTATATGCCTAAATTGTCTTAATTTCATCTCTTTTTTTTTTATAAAACTAGGTTAATAGTGAATATTGAGAAAAACTGGTTGAAATAGTCATAATAAATAGTGAAAGATAAGTCACCATACATCAAATAATATCATAAAATACGCACCTATCACATAGCTTTGATCTCTATATTTTTTTATATTTGTATTCCTTATATCATATTTGTGTTATCATTATTGTTACTATTGTTAGTTGTTAGTGCATTCACTTAATTTATTTTTCCTTACATCGCACATGTATTAGGTGATGATCACATCTCTCATATATTCGATGGGGTGGTGATATCCCCCAATTTTGATTTCAAAACACTTCCACATTGTCATCTAAACAAAAGTTTGTAGCCTTAGATTTGAGGGTATTACATATAAAGTATAAAATCTAACACAAATTTGTATATATGATCCAATTAATTCTTTGAAACTAGTTATTTTAACCCCCCTTAAGCTAATATATAGTTCAATTGAGTAAAAAGAAAATACAGTGAGTTTAAAATCATGAAATAAAGTCGTAACAATCAAAGTTAAATGGTCAAAGTTTGACTATCTTTTTCGTTTTAAGTAATGTATCATATTAATACTTCCCAAATTATCATGGAGTAAAAATCACACATGAATATGAAATTCCAAATGAGACATTCAACTCAAATAAGAAAATCTACAAAGGATGCTAAGTTATCAAGCAGTCTACAAGTGGAACTTAACTCAATTATATATGCCAAGCCCTTAATTATGCCTTTCATAAGTGTAATTTATAATTGAAAATTTTCCAAAAGATCCTAACATTTTACTCCATCCATAAATAATACATTCGTATAGAAAAGAGAGCTTAAAGGATTAATTGTATGTCTTTAAGGCCTCTTTCTCCATTTATTGTCCATCTCAAGGTTTGTTAGCAATGAATAATATGTTGTCAAGTTCCAAAATATCTTTTCAAAGTCTTCGAAATTTCCCTCAAGTAATTGCATGTAAATAAAAGAAGGTGATGGCTTTCTTTCTCAACATTAAATAGGATACAACCCTACTTTAAGATCAACCCAAGGTGATACAACCAATCTTGCATGGTTAAAAATTCATGGCAAGCCAGCCAAAGTGTAAGTTTATATTTTTGTTGGGTCATCTTACTCCATACATTTGAATTCCATGACAAATTGATGTATGTACTTATAAATTACCATACATTTTGGCTATATTATATTTCCTCTTAGTTTTGCAAATAGTTGATGCAGCGTGGGCAGTAAACCACATATGAAAAATAGGTGTAAGGTTTAGCAAACTCTTTAGAAACCATGATGTGTTTTTCTGGGATGGGTACTTCCCACACATCTCTCCATTTTAGTTATTATGTGTGGATCCAACTTATCCATAATATGTTTTTCAAAGTTTCTAAACATCATAATAACTTCCCCTCGGTTATTATGTTCTATACTTTTACTTGAATAAGACCCATACCTCCTTCTTCTTTAGGGATACATGTTTTTTTCATGCCTCATGCAAAGTTTTAGCATTATCCATTTCAATCCAAAGATAAGATCAACGAATGGAATTCACTTTATGTACCAACCCTAATGGTAGGAGCATGAGAAGGATATAGTATAATTATACACTAAACAACACTAATTTTAATAACTAAGGTCTTTTCATTTGGGTGAGGAGTATAGATTTCCATACATGAATTTTCAAAGTGAATTTATCTATCAACAACTTGTAATCTAAGTGCACTGGCCTCTTACTATCTAAAGGGACATCAAGGTACTTAAAAGGAAATTTTCCTATAGGGAAATGGTACATATCCTCTATATGCATTCATTCACCCTAAGGGACCAATTTTATAAAATATATAATACTATTTGCTTCATTTAGGGTGATTCCTAATATATTAGAGAAATTATGAATATGGAGTAGATAGAATCGACTAAGGAACTAAGGTTTAACTATCACTATCGACATACTTAATATGTTACCACTTTAATACCAGTATGGTCATTTTATATTTGATTATGATTAATATTCTATTAACCCTACTTATGTAATTAGTGATAGGATTAAGTCAAGACTAATAAATTATGAAGGTTAGCATGAAGAATGTGAAGAACACTTAAGCACATCTTTAGTGAATAGTGATAATTCATTCAAACATACAACTTTTGATTCTCAACTTTGCTCACTTATAACTTGGATCATATTAATCTAAGTATCATATTTTATATCAATTTCCACATAAAATTTACAATAACAACCTGAAACCATAATAATAAAAAAAGTTAACTCTAAAAAAAAGATAAAACCAAACCCAACTCTATCATCCATGTGTTGGGTTAGGATAGTTTTGTGCACTTTTAAGGAAATAGTCATAATGTCTTTGATACCTAACATTTTTAAGATGGTCAAAAGCGTAACAGAAGGTCTCATAGAAAAAAATTGTGAGTAAGCAAACAAAATATTTTTGAATTGTAAATAGTGTTTCAATTTCATTTACAAGATCTAATAAAATCTTAAATAATATAATTTTGTTAATTTTATATTATATAATATATTTTTAAAAAGTGGCATATTGCAAAAATTCACTTGCTCCAAAAAACTTATGAAGCTAAGATGATATTTTTCTATACAGTTTTAAATTATAAAAAAAAAAAACAATCCTTGTCATAACAATTGAATTTTTTATCCGAAAGAATATGCATTGTTAGTAAAAAATTATAAATATTAAATTTTATGATATAAGAAGGTTAGTTTTTAAATAATATCTTATAGGACCTTCCACTTATACCATAATTATGACATATGTTTAGTAATGCCAAAAATGAAAAAAGGATTTATGATGACAAGCTTATACACCTCGTTGATTCTCCTTAGTAGAAGATGATTGACACAACTATCCTTGATTTTGGTGGGTTGAAGAAATATATGTTTTACACTTTGCTCAAATTTAATAAACATTTTGAGTGGGTACACACACTTATGGCTAGTTATTATGATGATTTATAATAACCCTTGCCATTATGCATGAAACAAGAATAGATGATGTTATCTTTGATTATATCAAGTATAAATCAACCTAATAATGCTTTTTATATTTATTTATCTCCCCTTGTTGAATATTTGAAGTATATATGGGATCAAAAAATTGAAGGACTTAGTACATGCTTCCAAGAGCCATTTGACTTAGGAACAATGCTCTTTTACATAATACATGATTTTCTAGCTTATAGTAATCTTTCTATTATGGTGTGCATAAACACTATACATGTCCTATTTGTGAAGATAACACAAACTTTTCCCAACAAACTAAGAGTAAGAAGACCTCTTATCTAGAACATCATATATTCTTTCTTAAGAATCATCATTATTAAAGATGAAAAAAAGATTTTAATAATGAAGCTTAATAAGCAAAAACTATGAATCTTGTTATAAGACAACAAAGATTTTATAAAGTGACAGATAACAGCTTGACATTTGGCCAAAATAATTATAATCAGGAATCAAGTTCTTTTAGGTGGGTGGAAGAAATGGTCAATATTTATTAACCTTTCATATTGGAAAAAATTATACATGCAACACTATATTGATGTGATGTTGATTGAGAAAAACTTATCTAATATTCTTATGGATACACTTCTAATATGCCAAAAAAAGACAAAGGATGGCATCAATATAGAGTTGGACCTAGTTGACATTGATATAAGAACAAAATTATACTCGTAGAATGTAGGTAATACAATTTTTTTTATCTTTGATATGTTATACTCTTTCCAAAAATAAGAAACGTTTCTTCTATAAGTATTTAAACATGCTTAAGGTTACAAGAATATAATCACCAAATGTCAGGAAACTTATTCTAATGAAATATTTGAAATCAATGGATAGAAAATCACATGATCACCATATTCTTATTCAAGATTTGTTGTCTGTGGATATATGATTGATTATACCTAATTGTGTTTTTAATGTCATCACTATATTTTATTTCTTCGTTAAGGAACTATGTAGTAATGTTATTAACCTTGTGAAGGTAGGCTCATTACAAATAGAAATTGTGATTACATTATATCATCTTGAGATGTATTATCTTCCATATTTTTTTTTGCAATAGTGATTCATTTAATTAACCAATTGGTCATGGAGATTAGGTTAGATGGGTCACTCCTTTTGTATTAGATTTATTATCTAAAAGGTTTGTCACATTTTTAAAACGATATGTAAGTGATCCAAATAAAGCTAATGGATGCATTGTTGGGAATCATCTAGTGGAGGAGTAAATTAAAAAAAATGTGAGTTTTTACTCTATGAAAACACCATTCGTGTTTCTAAACAATGAAATTTAGATATAACTCCTAAAGGGAAAGGATGTAAAAGCTTTTGAATGCTCATTGTTGATGATTCTAATGCATCTCAACAAGTTCACCTTTGTGTTCTTTATAATATAGATGATTTCAAACCATATGTGCAATATTACATGGATATTTTGAGAGCTTCAAACTCATATAGTAACGATAATTAGATATAGGGAAAACATAATAGCTTACAATGGGGTGATTGAATGTAAATAGGTATTAAACTTTTTGGAATGGTTATCATCACGGATATTTACATCTTATAATGATTTTTATTGGTTGTCACACACTCTTCATAGGGAATTGTTGTCTTATAACTCATTTATAATCAATCAATGTACTATTTATATAAAAGAGTAAGATGACAAGAGAAACATGAAAAATAGTGGTGAAAATATAGTGGCATAAGCTTTACATATATCAAGGGATAGAGGCATAAACACTATGTATATATTAATAACTTACAATGGGGTGATTGAATGTAAATAGGTATTAAACTACACTAACTTTAGGGATTTGAATGCAAATGGGTTAGAAATTAGAATGGTGTTTCTACTAATGAAATGGGTTTTATAAAGGTAGATCATTCTAGAATTAGTCATAAATAGGATCCTTTTCATAATGGCCTCACAAGAAAAATAGGTATTCCATATTCCTAATCCAATTGATAAATGGTGATCTATGGTCTTATCAGTTAAGAAATGGGACCATAACATAGAAAGGGAGAATGTTTTGACTATTGATCTATCTTTCTCTTCTAACATCAATGACATTACAAATGAAGTTTATGGATGGAAAGATCATAAGGAGGGGATAAGAGAACTGGATTGGCCCAAAAACTGCTTGGGCGCAGAGTTTGTGCATAGAGAATAAAGGCATTACATCTTAAAGCAACATTAATGAATGGTTATAATTATTTTTTATATAAGCTTATATATATTCACTTTAATTTTAAATTTTATGTATATTTTTGCATATTATTCTATATTCTATATTATTAATAATAACAATTAATTTTTTTTATTAGTTCGGGTATTGCATCTCAAGATGATACACAAAAAATGAAAGAAAAGAAAAGAACAATGAGGATGATGGAGATCTCTAGAAATAGATCTAGAAACACATGGTCGAACATTACCTTCAATGCTGAAGGGAAGCTAATTGGATAAAGTGAGGATAAGTGTGTTAGCTACTATTATGCCTAGGCTCATTATCATGTTCCTATCACTTATCATCATTGGCATGATATCCCTAGAGATCTAAAGGATAGGGTGTGGACTAATACTATGGTATCCTTTAAATTTTATTAAATATTGAATATATCATTATTGAACTACAAATTAAATATCAATATTTTATGTCTTTTGTAAATCAAATTTAATGTTGATGAAAACACTTTAATCTATCAAGTTGCTAATTCATGAATATATTGGTAGTCTTGGATGGTCAAGAATTAAATTGTCAATGATGATGGAGTTTTCATATCTACCCACCAACAAAACTATATTGATGCCATAAACCTCAAGGAATGGAATAAGTTTATTAGGTAGAGGAATCCAACAAAGTTTTTGGTACGTGCAAACTCATAATATTGAGCATTGAAAAAAATTACTATTATACAATCTATGGTTTGGAAGATTATCTTCAACAATCTTCTACAAAAACCAATACCATTTTTTTAAGGATTACAAAGCTACAAACCACATCAACCAAATTGATTATGCACTTGATTTTTGATGTTATCTCGAATGCTTTGATAGGGTGGATTAGATCTATACTAAGATCTAATTCATTATAATGAGAAATATTCTATTTCTCAATATAACACTCTTTCTACTTCTCAATGCTCTCAATTAAAGAAGGAGAAGAGATAAAATAAATCATGTTGATTTCATGTAGCTCTCAATTCATGAATGAACTTTCTTTTCATTAAGTTATAATGTGTGAAAATCATTTGATTACAAAGTGTATATATACACATGCACCCATGCGGTCCCTTTTTATTAATAAGCCTACTAATCAATAATATTCATGAAAAAAAACTCTTAAGGCATGACATACTACATTTATTAAATGTTACAATGACAATTTACAAGTATTACAAAGTATACAACAAAAATAACAAAGCTACACAACTTAATAATGCAATACACATAAATAATCACATGCAATTAAACTATGTTGTCTTGCAGCCTTGTTCTTCCATAAAATTTGGAATCCTTGTAATCCATTTTCATTTCCTTGTACATTAAAGATATTCAACCAACATGAAATTCATGAATTTCTTGCAAACATGTATAATACATGAAATAATTACTTGGCAAAACATTAGAAGTATAATAATTTTCAAGCACCATTGGTTCCATCTCCATGTATGCTAATTCTTCTTATTTGTTTATCAATTAAAGAAGAATATTAAGAGTTTTTTAGTGATGATCCAACTTAATATGAGAATTTTACATATCTATCAAATACTATACTTTTGGGAACCCTATGTAACCTTACTATTTCTTGGAAATATAAGTCTACCACATGTGTTGCATTATTAATCTTGTTACAAGGTATAAAATGTGCCATTTTAGAAAATCTGTCCACTACCAAAAGAATAAATATTTTACCATGTTACGTCCTTGGTAATCATAATATGAAACCCATGCTAACACTTTCCCAAGGTTGATCAACTACTGTAAAGGAGTATACAAACCCTTATAGAAGAAACTTTTACTTTTTTGACAAGTTACGCATCTTTCTATAATTGCTTGTACTAGTTTTATCATCCGTGGTAGGCTGAAATTTTCTTGTAGTATTGTTATGGTTTTATGAACTCCAAAATGACCAGCTATACCTCCCTCCTATACTTATTTAAAAAGTAAATCAAGTACACTTGAACAAGGTATACACAACTTATTAATTTTGAAGAGATAGTTATTTTATAGTAAATAATTACCACAACTACCATTCTTTTTGCACATATATAGATTTCAAAAAAATCTTCATCCTTATCATACAACTCATTTAACATCTCAAATTCCAATAACTTAACATCTAACATGACTAATATTATAGATCTACAAGATGAATCATCTACCATGACATTTTCTTTACCATCAAAATGATTGACAAAAAACACAAAGGACCATAATAAATTAACCCATTTTACATGCCTCAAACTAATTTTCTTTTGCTCATGCAAATATTTCACTTTCATAATCCAAATGCGAAACAAATGGCTTAGGCCTTAGGCAATGACTCCATATTTAGAGACTTTGTAGGATTGCATAGAACTCTTTGTTAAACATGGAATAATTCAGCCTTGCTCCATTCAATTTCTCACTAAAAAATGCAATAGCATATTTTTCCTATGAGAGTACACCTCTTATCCCTACCCTACTTGCATCACAAGTAACTTCAATTAATTTCTCAAAGTCTGGTAAAGCTAATAATGGTTCATTGCATAGATTATTTTTCAAATTTTGGAAAGCCTTAGTTACATCCTCACTCCAATTAAATTCACCCTTTTTCATGAGTTGGGTTAATTGTGTAGCAATAGTAGAAGAATCCTTAATGAATCTCCTATAGAAACTTGCCAAACCATGAAAGCTCCTCGCTTCATGAATATCCTTAAGTGTTGGCTAATCCTTAATAGCCTCAATTATAGTGGGATCAACTTTAATGCCTTCACTACTCACTATATACCCAAGGAAAACTATACTCAAAAGCATAAAGTTATACTTCTCCATTTTTCCATATAGTTGAGTCTCCTTTAGTTTATCAAAAATTTTCTTAGATGAATTAGATGGCCATATTTACTTCGATTCTACACAAGTATACCATCTAAGCATACTTTAATGAAAACTCCAAGAAAAGATCTAAGCACTTCATTTATTAGTCTCATGAATGAACTTGGTGTATTAAATAATCCAAAAGGCATCAAGATCCACTCATAAAAACCATACTTAATTTTTAATACAGTTTTCCACTCATCCTCCTCTCTTATCTTCATTTGATGATATTCACTTCTCAAATTAATCTTAAATAATACCCATTCCCCCACATAACTCATCTAACATATCATCCAATATCGGATTCAGAAATAAATATTTGATAGTGATATTACTAACAACCCTTAAGTCAATGCACATGAGCCATGTATTGCTCTTTTTAGGAACTAGTAATGTATGTACACAAGATGGACTCATGCTTTCCCTCATATAGCCTTTCTTTAAGAGATCTTGGATTTTTTTTTCTAACTCCTTAGTCTCCTCTAGATTACATCTATATGTAGGCCTATTAGTTAAGGACACATCAGGAAGTAAATATATGGCATATTCTATACCCCTCTTAGGTGGTAATCCCAATGGTAATTCATTAGGAAAAATATCATGATACTCATCTCAGAATTTATCTCATTAATGATTTTCATTATTTCTCTCCCCTTGTAGAGATTCTTTCATGAACATAGCATAACAACTCCCTTCTTCTTAAATACATTTAACCATAGCCTTTTCATGCAATAATAAACTTTTATTATTCTCAATTATGCTATCCTTATCATTTTTAGAAGATTTAAGATTATGCTTTTTTATCCTTCTCAACTATATATTCATTATTAACGCCATCATGAAAAGCATTTATGTAATATTTCCATGTTCTACCTAATAATATTCCACATACATCCATAGGTAAAACGTCCCCTAGCACCTCATCATGGTAGTTACCAATTTTAAATGGTACCAAGGTTTGTTTTATTACCTTTACTTCTTTGTCCTTATTCAACCAATGAAGAGAATAAGGCTTTGGATTTGGTGTAGTTTTCAACCACAAATCCTTAACCATTCTTTCATTGGCTACATTGGTACAAGATCCACTATCAATGATAATACGACAAACCATATCTCCTACTCTCCCTTTTGTCTTAAATATCTTCTCCCTTTGAGTAGTTTTCTTAGTAGCTTGTGCTTGAAGTACTCTCTCTAAAACATTACAAGCACTATCTTCTTCCTCAAATTCACTAGATATTTTCTCAAAAGGCTCAAATTCAGGATCTTCCTCACATGTCTCCATAGCTTCAATCTCCTTTATTGGTAATACCCTTTAGTTAGGACATTCATGAGCGAAGTGTCCAAACCCTCAGCATTTGAAGCATTGCCTAGTAGAGACTTCATTCACTTTATTATTTTATCTATTAATTCCTTGTTTTATACCAATATTGGTATAAGCTAAAGTACTCGCTCCAAATTTTGTTGTTTGGTTACTTGAGTAGTACATTATGGATGGAGTACTTTGTTTAATATGAGGCTTAGTGAATTTAATTTATTTTTTAAATCTTAGGGAATTTATCATTTCATCTAAAGAATCATAAAATACAAGTTTTATACTTTCTTGAATCATCATGTTAAGGCCTCCTAAGAATCTAGCACAAGTTTGCTACTTCCATTCATGGCTATCACATACTAGTACCAACCTTTTGAATTCCCTAACATACTCTTCAACACTTAGTAATCCTTACCTAAGAGTATTCAATTTGATATATTTATCTTGTTCATACTCCTTAGGAATAATTTTTTTTCCTTAGATATTTCTTAAGTTTCTCCCAAGATGTGATCTTTTATTTACCCTATTCTTCCTTAGTCCTCTTTAGATTATCATACCATATTCTAGAAAACTTCTTAAACTTAAGAGTTGCTAGTTTGCATTTTTTTCTTATCTTGATAATCTTTAAACTCAAATATAACCTCCACTTCATGTAACTACTCAAGAAATGAATCTACATCAAGCTTACCATTAAAGTCAGGACAATCAAGCTTAATGCCCTTATCCTCCTTTTGATGATACTTGGGTTGATGGTCATGGAGATTTATAGTACTTCCACTTCCTATAGACTCTTCCTCATGGTTTATTATTGAATTCAAATATCTTCCCTTAATTAGATTATTTGATTTTATAGCACCTCTAAATCTATTCCCAAAGAATTTTCAATGTCTTGGGCATTTTGGACTCAATCTTATTTAGCTAACCTAGACACTAACCTTTGTATTTGCATTTGTATAGTAGGTAGTTTTGTATGTTATACATTAGTGTCATCCAAATTATTGGAAATGTTTTCAATATCTTCAAACATGGATAGTAAATTTTTCCCCTCTATGATTTAATTAACCCAACACTATACCACTCGAGTTTCACCTAAGGTTTTAATTAATTAAAACTGAATCCCCTCACCCCCACTATATAGTTCTTATTCGATTCTTATGTAATAATTTGAGTTTAATGAATCAAAAACAAATTAATCAAACAAATTAAAAATCATAACTAAACACACTAAAACCAATCTTGGTAAATTCTTGTTATAGAATTATGCAACTTTTCTTTGAAAACCCTATTCAAACACCTACCACATTTATACATGCATTTGAATGAGTCAAGTTAAAATTCCATGCAAGTAAAAGTAATACTTCAAACTGCACTAATTCCACTTGTTAATGAAACAAAATAGTTGGACACACTTTCACCAAAACAGACGGTTTATGCAAACAAAAAAACACACACACTACTCGGCTACTATCTCCCAATCAAACAAATCTTCATCCCATGTATACTTAGATATCTCAAGTTCCATATATGATCACCACACATGACCAACTAGAAATAAAGAAACCCTAAGCATGAAAATTTTCATTCAAAAAAAATTTAAACTCACGTGTTAAAATGCATCCATATTACATGAATAATATGCTGCATACAAATTCAACACAAAAAAATTTACTTGGTGTCGAATCTAACATGAAGCATTACTCAAGATTCATGCAAAAACTATGCAAGATCCTGCTATCCCATGCAAGATTCACGTGTAATATGCAATTTTTCACAAATATTCAACAAGAACTCATCAAGATTTAAATAATTCTATAAAGATGAACAGAGAGCCTTACTTGAATTGTAAATATAGTGGTTTTTGGTTATCAAACTTGAAAAATTTTTGTACCCTCCAATGCCGCCTTCAAACCTGGCTTCGATAGTGCTTTTGATGCGAAAGATTATCTTGAGAAATATTCTACAAAATCTAGGACATTTTTTTTAAGGATTACAAAGCTACAAACCACATCAACCCAATTGATTCTCCACTTAATTTTTTATATTATCTCGAATGCTTTGATAGGGCATATTAGATCTATACAAATATCTAATTCCTTATAATAAGAAATATTTTATTTCTTAATAGAAAACTTTTGTTAGTACTCAATGCTCTCAATTAAAGAAGGAGAAGAGAAGAAAGAACTCATGTTGCTCTTATGTAGTTCTCAATTCACGAATGAACTTTTTTTCATTAAGTTGTAATGTGTCAAAATCATTTTGAGTATAAGGTGTATATATATGCATGCACTCATACAGTCCCTTTTATTAATAATCCCACTAAACAACCTTATTAATTAAATAAACCTCTTAAGCCACAACACACTACATTTATTAAAGGTTACATTGACAATTTACAAGTATTACAAAGTATAAAACAAAAATAACAAAGCTACATAACTTAATAATGCAATACATAGATATAATAACATGTAAGTAAACTACGTAGTCTTGTAGCCTTGTTCTTCCTTGCACTTTGAAATCCTTGTAATCCATTTTCATTTTCTTATACATCAAAGAACTTCAACCAACATAAATTTTATGAATTTCTTGCAAACATGTATAATACCTTAAAGAATTACTTAATAAAACATTAGAAGTATAAGAATTTTTAAGCACCATTGGTTCCATCTCTGAGTATGCTAAATCTTCTTGTTCTTTATCATTTAAAGAAGAAGATTGAGAGTTTTCTAGAGATTCGCCAACTTAATATGAGAATTTTATATCTCCATCTGATACTATACTTTTGGGTACTCCATGTAGCCTTAATGTTTCTTGAAATTATAAGTCTACTACATGTGTTGCATTATTAATCTTGTTACAAGGTATAAAATTTGCTATTTTAGAAAATCTATCCACTACCAAAAGAATAAAATCTTTACCTTGTTACGTCCTTGGTAATCCTAATATGAAATCCATGCTAACAATTTCTGAAAGTTGAGAAAGTATTAGTAAAGGAGTATACAAACCCTTATGGAAGAAACTTTTAATTTGTTCCTTGATTTGCCATATATGGACTTAAAATGCTAATAACTTGAGCAATATCAAGTCAAGTACACACCATAGTATATATAATACAACCAATATCTTTTGAATATGGAATAGTAGCTATGAACTCCTCTTCCTTTTTTGGATTTGGGACCATCCAAAGTAGATAATCAGAAGAGAGTAGTCAATGGAGTGATTACAGTCTTAGCATTCATCATATGAAATCTCTCCAGCACCTAGTTCACATAAGACTCTTGTGACAAGTATAAAAGCTTCTGATCATGGTTTCTAATTATTTTCCTACAAAGGATCCTCTTTGCAGCTCTAAGATCTTTCATCTCAAACTCATTCTTCAGCATTGCCTTCACTTTAACAACATCAAATATATATTTTGCTGTCACAAGTATGTCATCAAATATAACAAAAGATACACAAAAGAGCCACCCTCCATCTCCTACCTGCAAAAACTCGGGAGGGGCCACTACTAGTGGGAATGAGCAGCACCCATGAAAGGGGTAATGAGTACGCTATGTACTAAGTAAGGTAACCATACGGCTAAGACAGAGCATAATATGTAAAAGGAAAATAATGCAAGCAATAATTCAATCAATTTAGTCACCATTTTTAGAATATAGGCCATTAATACTATCTTTACACACCTCTTGAATTATATCCACATGAGTATAGGAACCCAAATATTATGGCCATTGGAACGAAAATAACTACTCCAGGGCAGAACCCATCTAGCCACTATTATAGCTAGTAGAACTGAAATACTACTTAAAGGTAGAATGCACCTGGCCACTATTATAGCCGGTGGAATGAAAATCATCCTAACTTAGCTCCAACCCATGTGGTGTTCCACTATAAGTAATTAGTGTATTTCCATTTATTTATTACCATCCAAGGTTTGGTTTATCAAGCTTGGAACCCCTCAATATTATAACCGGTGGAACCCCACTTCATTTAATTATTTTATTCCTTTATTTTATCACCTATACGTCACAATACCCTTAGGCGTTTTCCCACTTCTTCTTACTTATTGCACTCTCTTTATTTCTTTTAGATATCCACAGCCACACAAGTCCACCTAAGGCCTCTAATCATGCATGTCATACCATACATAAGAGAATTCTATAAATAACAAGTCACATCACCCATATTATGAATATTATAAATCATACACTACATACCTTAGCTCCTTACAGGCCAGGTGTAACACCCCGAGTTGACACGACCACACGAGGGCTACCTTGGAGCGCTTTAGGATTGATCAGTTGGCCCCACAGATCAACACGAGTCCTTTCAGCACGCTTTGTCCTCACTCATGCACTTCCCGAGAAATTTTCAGAAATTTTCTGAAACTTCCCAGGAGGTCACCCATCCTAAAATTGCTCCACGTTCAGCACACTTAACTATGGAGTTCTTAGGACGGAATCACCAAAAGGATGGTATACCATGTTTTATAAGTAGCCAAATCAATCCTTATAACACTCTCCTCAATTTGGGGTATTACATTCACCCCCACTCAAAGAACGCAACGTCCTCGTTGCGCCTCAACCAATGACTGTCTCAATACAGTTCATCCTAAGAATCGTCCCGCTAGGTGACTGACTGGCTCATCCAAGTTCAGTTCACGGTCGCGGTTTCGCTCTGATACCATTTGTAATACCCCGAGTCGACACGACCACACGGGGGCTACCTTGGATCGCTTTAGGATTGATTGGCTGGCCCCACAGATCAACACGAGTCCTTTCAGCACGCTTTGTCCTCACTCACGCACTTCCCGAGAAATTTTCAGAAAATTTCTGAAACTTCCTAGGAGGTCACCCATCCTAAAATTGGGGTATTACATTCACCCCCACTCAAAGAACACAACGTCCTCGTTGCGCCTCAACCAATGACTGTCTCAATACAGTTCATCCCAAGAATCGTCCCGCTAGGTGACTGACTGGCTCATCCAAGTTAAGTTCACGGTCGCGGTTTCGCTCTGATACCATTTGTAACACCCGAGTCGACACGACCACACGAGGGCTACCTTGGAGCGCTTTAAGATTGATCGGCTGGCCACACAGATCAACACGAGTCCTTTCAGCACGCTTTGTCCTCACTCACGCACTTCCCGAGAAATTTTCAGAAAATTTCTGAAACTTCCCAGGAGGTCACCCATCCTAAAATTGCTCCACGTTCAGCACGCTTAACTGTGGAGTTCTTAGGACGGAATCACCAAAAGGATGGTATACCATGTTTTATAAGTAGCCAAATCAATCCTTATAACACTCTCCTCAATTTGGGGTATTACACCAGGCTGCACTAAACACATATTTAGTCCACGTTCACATATAAGTATGCAACATATATCGTTAGACCCATAAGCACATAAGGTATATCAAACCCAAGCCTTAACCATATCCTTACCTAATTAGACACCAGGCTTGGAGCACGAATCCTATGCTTCCTCATAGGAAGGGTTTGGTTCATAAGCTATAAGAAATGGAACACTGGTTATTTAACCATCTTCCTAGTCCTTTTTCCTTTTCTTTATTTCTCTAACTAAATATTATTAGTATTAGTAGTAGTAGTAAAATATTTAAAATAAAATATACTAAATAAGCATAAGGATTAAGGGCACAACTAAAAAGGGACAATAGGTAAGGGGTGGCGGCGGCACACAACGGTGGTGGTGGTGGTATTGATGATGGAAAAGAAGAGGTTTGAGGTTGGAAAAGAGGAGGGAAGCTAGGTTTTCTTGGGTGGTAGAGGTTTTGGGTCAAAGGAGGTTATGGTGGTGGTGGTGGTGGTGGTGTCTCATGGCGGTGGTGGCCAAGAGGGAAGGAGAGAAAAGGAGGAGGAAGGAGGAGAAGGAAAGGGGAAATGGTGGTTTGGGAAGGTAGAGGAAAGTTTTCTGGGTAGGAAGGGAGGCAATAGAGGCAGTGGTTGTTGTAGTGGTGGCGGCATAAACAGCAAGGTTGGGTGCAAAAGGGTAACGTAAGCTACCCACTTTGCACAAATGAGGAGAGAAGAGGGAGGGAAGTTAGGGAAAAGGAAGGTCTCATTGTGTGGAGGGTGATGTAGGGAAGAGGAAGGGAGGGTGTGGTGATAGTGACTTGGCGCGGCAGTGTCAAAGGCGGCGACTGAAGGGGTTATATAAGGGAGACTAGGTAGTGGTTTTTGAATGGTAGAAAAAAAAGGGGGGATGAGGCGTAAGGGGTATATAAAGGGGGCATGGTTGGAGGAAATGGACATAGGAAGGAAGAAGATAAGGGGAGGGGTCGTTGGTTGCTAGCAAGCATGCAAGCTAACGCAGCTTACATGACTAAGGGAGAGGGCAAGGGGATTTGCAAGTTATAGGGGGTTAGGTAGGGGTTCTAGGGTCACAAGAGGAAGGGGATCAATGTAGGTTAGAGCTAGCTACATGCTCTAATGGTGAGGATGAGGGGAGGGTGAGGGGAGGGAGAGAAACAGAAATGTAAAGCAGCGATTCCTGCAACTCCGATCCGAGGGAGGTCAAAGACTAGGGAAAAAAGGGAAGAAGGAAACAAAAGGAGAGAGAAAAAGGGAAAAGAGGAGTTCAGGTGTGGGCGCTAGGTCATGTGAGGAAAAAAAAGAATGGAGAATGGGTTGGGGGAAGGAAAGGAAAGGAGAGGAGAGTGATATAGGGATTGGGCCTACAAGTGATGTGGCCTAGTTCAGAGAGGGAGTGGGAAGAAAGAATGAAGAAAGGAAAAGGAAGAAAAAGAGGAGGAAAAGAAAGAAAAGGGGGAATAAAAAAGAAAAAGTGAGGTGGTTGGGTGGTTTCACTACTACAAAAGTTGTTTTAGACAACTACGTCACCACCTCAACCTACCTAAGTCTTCCTTGCACCGCCCTCTAACTAACTAAGTCACCCATCTCCCTCGATTCTTCTTGCACGATCCACCACATCTGTGTGAAGTTCCCTGCCCATCAAGCCAAATTTTTACACCCAAAACCCCTCGTGCCACCTTCTGCCACCACATCCGCCACTATCACTGACTCCTACACCACCCAAAAGCTCCTACTAATCTTCCTCCACCTAGCCATACCCTTCATTTTTCTTTCTCCTTTTCCTCCCCTCTGATATGAATCCTAAAAATTTATACTTGATAAATTTTGATAATTGCTGTGAATTATTTACTTAAAATTTTTTGTCTTATGTGTGTGGATAAATAGGAGATCGATGCAGCACATGGGCTCTGTGGATTTTTTGCTGCAATTGTTGGAGCATGCAGATTATGTAATTTTTTGTTAATTATGTGTAATCCCATGTGATGCATTCGCCGGTCGAATTAGCTAATGGAAATTAGGTCGGTTGTATAATCCGCCACCCGGTCCATAATTATGGATTAGTTGGATTGTGGATTAATCAATCCTTAACAACCATGATTAGCTAGAGTTAATTTAGCTTATGGGAATTAATGTCTAAAAATTATCTTGTAATTGGGGGAGTTTCTCTTGTTGCGTTTTTTGGGCTGGTCGATTATATATCTTCGACCTAATTTTTGTCGACCATTCCCGTTTGTATTACTGGGTTGTGATGGCGTCTGGGCTGTATGTGTGTGTATTTTTATATGGTTTGTATGCTTATATAAATAGGCCATATACGTTGTAATACGCAGATAATTTTGGATGAAATACGATTCTTGATTTCTCTCGATCTTTCTCTCTCGCGACTTATCTCTCTCGGCGAACTTCTCACTTGCTCTTCTCCTCTATGTCTGCTCTCTGTCTTTGATCGATCTTGATCATTCTTTCTTTCGATTTCAGTTGCCGTTGTAAAATTGTGCCTCTCAATCTTTGGATCTTCCTTTGGGAGTTTTCCTTAGGCTGAATCCAGTGAATCGAACCTTGCGCTCTATTAATTTCTCGATCCTTTTGTGAAACCCTAATCATTTGGTATCAGAGCCTCAATTATTCGAGTGCTCGTAGTTTAATTGTTACTGCTAAGTTCTTTTTCAATTTTTGGTTTGATATCTGTTGTTTTCACTAACCCTACTTTGAGGTGTGAAATTTTAGGGTTTGCAAATGACGAAGGCCGTATCGATTTCCGTCGTTCTTAAACCGGCGATTGAAGTATTTTTGTCCGTTGTTTCAAAGTTCCCAAAAGAAACCCTAAGTGACCTAGGGTTTGGTCGAGAATTTGAATCTTGACTGACTTTGCGACAAATTGTTGTTGGTAACCTCGATTAGTAAATTTCTTGTTAGATACTACTGTCTGCTATAATTAATTTCCAATTTCTTCGCAATATTACTTGTTCGTTGATAAGTATTCAGGTGAAATAACCGGCAAACCTTTTGGTTTCGAGAAAAGGGTAAGGCCTCCAAGAAGAGGGGTCCCCTAAATAAGTGGATTACTTGCTTAAGCAGTCGCGGTAATATCGTTCCCTTTCACTTATTCATCTTTGTCAAATTATTATTGGCTAGGACAAGTCTGAATAAGCTGTACTATTGTTATATCTATTAATCATTGATATTGTGACACTTCTTGTAATTAGTCTGTGTGTTCTGTTTGTCTGAAGTTATTAAATAAATTGATTCTGTTAATTAATTACTGCTGTGTTAGTTGTTTAAGTCAAAAGAATTTCATTATGTCTAACAATGGACAGTCTATTAACCAATCTGTTTCTAGTAATGATCTATTAGAAACTCTTAGGACTTTTCAAGAACAAATGACTGCTCAATTTGCTGTATTATCTGCTAATTAAGAACAAAGACTAGGAGAACAGGAAATAAGAATTAATTAATTACAACATAACAGAGTTGAAACTAACCAAGCAGGAGTATTAGGAAGGGATCCTATGGACCCTAGGATTAGAATTCCACCCAAAGCTAATCTAGAAGAGCTGGAAGATCAAGTATCTAATAATAGTGATAGGATGCCTAGGCAGAACAATAGGCAAGATAGGGAATTAGAGTTCATTGATAGGAATTTAAATAATCTTAAGCTTAGTATACCTGGGTTCAATGGCAGGAATGACCCTTATTATTATTTTCAGTGGGAAAGGAAAATAGAACTAGTGTTTGAGTGTCATAATTATTCCGAGGAAAAGAAAATTAAGGTAGTTGTAGTAGAATTTACTGAGTATGCTTCCTCTTGGTATCATAATTTGGTGTTAACTACACGTAGGTGTGGGGAACCACTTATACAGACTTGCGCAGAATTTAAAACTTTAATGAGGAAAAGGTTTGTGCCAAGTTACTATTATAGGGAATTACATAAGAGATTACAAACAAGTAGTCAAGGAGTGAGGACAGTGGATGATTACTATAAGGAATTAGAGGTTTTGATTATTAAGACAGGAGTTATTGAGGATGATGATGCTACCATGGCTAGGTTCCTGAGTGGATTAAATTCAGAGATAAAGTAGAATTATATCCTTGTGGGACTTTAAATGAGATGGTAAATATAGCTACTAAGATAGAGATTCAATTAAGGAAGTCTAGACAATATAAACCCCCTGGGATTGGGTTTAAGAATACAATAAGGAGAAACTTTGGGGGAACTACTTCTGGAAACTGGAAGAAGACTAGTAAGGTTGAATCTAAAGGTAGGAATAATGAAGTTAAGGTAGGATATAAGTTTGAAAAGGGTAAGAATATGATGACAAACCCTGTGAATGGACTAAACAGAACTAGGGATATTAAATGTTTTAGATGTGGAGGATTGGGACATATAGCTTCTGAGTGTCCAAACAAGAGAAACATTTTAATTAGAGAATCTGGAGACATAGAATCTGAATATGAAGAAGAAGATGAAAATGTTAGTGTAGTCAGAGAAGATGATAGTGATCTAGAAGAAGAAATAGAATTGTCAGTGAGTAGGGATCTTTTTATAGTACGTAGGGATTTAAACAGTAATAGATTTCCTGATTCTAATGCTATACAGAGAGAAAATATATTTCATACCAAGTGTTTAATTGATGATAAATGCTTTAACATGGCCATAGACAGTGGTAGTTGTATTAATGCTTCTAGTACTCTGTTAGTGTCTAAATTAGGTTTAACAACTACTAAACATCCAAAACCATATAGATTGCAATGGCTTAATGAGTTGGGAGATGTCAAAGTTAGTCAACAAGTTTTAGTAAATTTAAAATTAGGAAAATATGAAGATTCTGTTTTATGTGATATAGTTCCTATGCATGCTGCTCACTTATTTTTAGGTAGGCCTTGGCAATATGATAGAAGGGTAACACATGATGGTTATAAGAATAGATATACAGTACAGAAGGATGATAGGAATATTATCTTAGCACCTATGACTCCAAAAGAGATATTTGAGGATCAAATTAAAATTAAGTCTGATTATAAGGAGTTAGCTAAACCTAGTTTGGAGAATGATATTAGTTCAAAGGACATAAAAGGAACATCTGGGTTTTATGCTAAAAGTAAGGATGTAGGGAAAGCAATGAAAAGAAATGTCAATGTGTATTTAATGGTTTATAAGGAATGTTATGAGTGTCTGTTAGGAATAAGTGGAGAAATACCTAGTACAGTAAAACAATTATTGGAAGAATATAGTGAATTGTTTCCTGAGGACATTCCTAGTGGATTACCTCCATTGAGGGGAATAGAACATCAAATAGATTTTATTCCAGGAGTTGTTATACCAAACAGACCTGCTTATAGGGCTAATCCTGAGGAAGTTAAGGAATTAAAAAGACAGGTCTCTGAAATGTTAAGTAAGGGATACATTAAGGAATCTATGAGCCCTTGTGCAATACCAGTGTTATTAGTGCCTAAAAAGGATGGTAGTTGGAGGATGTGTGTGGATAGTAGGGCAGTAAATAAGATAACTATAAAGTATAGATATCCTATACCTAGGATTGATGAAATGTTGGATCAATTGCATGGTGCTGTTATATTTTCAAAAATAGATTTAAAAAGTGGATATCATCAAATTAGGATGAAACCAGAAGATGAGTGGAAGACAGCTTTTAAAACTAATTTTGGATTATATGAATGGTTAGTGATGCCTTTTGGGTTATCAAATGCTCCTAGTACTTTTATGAGACTTATGAACTATGTTTTGAGGGAGTTAATTGGAAAATTTGTGGTTGTTTATTTTGATGACATACTTATATATTGTAAGTCTTTAGAGGAACACTTGAAACACTTAAGGATTATTATAAATGTGTTTAAGACAGAACAGCTTTATGCAAATTTAACTAAGTCTAGATTTTGTTTGGAAAATGTGGTTTTCTTAGGATTTGTGGTAGGAAAAGATGGTATATCTGTGGATGAAGATAAGATTAAAGCTATTCAAGAATGGCCTATGCCAAAGAGTGTGACTGAAGTAAGAAGTTCTCATGGGTTGTGTTCTTTTTACAGAAGGTTTGTTAGGAATTTTAGTACTGTAGCTGCTCCCTTGACTGCCATAACAAAGAAGGATAATGGGTTTAGGTGGGATTTAGAACAGCAAAAATCTTTTGAAACACTTAAGACTAAATTAACCCAAGCACATGTGTTGAGCCTTCCTGACTTTGAAAAGATGTTTGAATTAGATTGTGATGCTTTAGGGTTAGGAATAGGGGCTGTACTTTCTCAAGAGGGCAAACCAATCGCTTATTTTAGTGAGAAGTTGAATGGTAGTACTTTGAATTATTCTACTTATGAAAAGGAATTGTATGCTTTAGTAAGGGCTTTAGAAGTTTGGCAACATTACTTGTGGCATAGAGAATTTGTAATTAATACTGATCAGGAAGCTATTAAGTATTTAAAAAGTCAATCAAAGTTAAATAGAAGACAAGGTAGATGGATAGAGTTTATTGAAAGTTTTCCTTACATGATTAAGTATAAGAAAGGAAGTGATAATGCAGTTGCAGATGCCCTATCTAGGAGGTATGCCTTATTAAATGTTGCTGATACTACTTTGTTAGGTTTTTCCAGTATTAAACTGTTATACTTAGAAGATCTTGATTTTAAAGAAATTTATAAAAAGTGTGAAGTTTCTATATAGGGAAAATATTTTATTAATGAAGGTTATTTTTTTAGGGAAAATAGGTTATATATTCCTGCATGTTCTTACAGAGGTTTATTAATTCAAGAAGCTCATAGTGGTGGGTTAATGGCACATCTAGGATCTCAGAAAACTTTAGATGTTTTAACTAATCATTTTTATTGGCCTCACATGAAAAAAGATGTTTTAAAATATTGTGTCAAATGTATTGCTTGTAGGCAGGCTAAAACTACTTCAAAACCATTTGGTTTATATACTCCCTTACCAGTATCTAACCACCCTTGGGTTGATGTTTCTTTAGATTTTATTTTAGGATTACCTAGGACTAATAGAGCTAAGGATTCAATAATGGTTGTAGTAGATAGGTTTAGTAAAATGGCTCATTTTATACCTTGTAGTAAAACAAATGATGTTGTGGCTGAATTATTTTTTCTAATGTAGTTAAATTGCATGGCATTCCTAAGACTATAGTTTCAGATAGAGATGTTAAATTTTTGAGTCATTTCTGGAAAGTTTTGTGGGGAAAATTAGGAACTAAGTTATTATTTTCTACAACTTGTCACTCTCAAACTGATGGGCAAACTGAGGTAGTAAATAGAACATTAGGTAATATGTTAAGGGCTATCCTTGGAAAGAATCTTAAACAATGGGAATATGTCTTACCTCAGGTAGAGTTTGCTTATAATAGGACTTTTCATTCTACAACTAATAAAACTCCATTTTAAATTGTGTATGGTTTTAATCTTGTAACTCCTTTAGACTTAAGTCCTTTACCTCATGCTGAATTGCAAAATTTTGATGCTGAATTTAGAGCTAATCATATGAAAAAGTTACATGAGTCTGTAAGTCAACAAATCAATAAAAGAGTGTAGCAAATGGCTGAACATGCTAATAAAAGAAGGAGAAGAATGATTTTTAAACCAGGGGACTTAGTTTGGGTACACCTTGGGAAGGAGAGATTTCCAAATTTTAGGAAGTCAAAATTAGATTCTAGAGGAGATGGACCATTTACTTTGTTAGAGAAAATTAATGATAATGCTTATAAGATTGATTTACCTGCTAAATTTGGGAATGTTAGCAATTCTTTTAATGTGGCTGATCTTAGTCCATTTCTGAGACTTATTCAGGTTTCAGAGGCGAAACCTTTTCAAGAAGAGGGGAATGATATGAATCCTAAAAATTTATACTTGATAAATTTTGATAATTGCCGTGAATTATTTACTTACAATTGTTTGTCTTATTTGTGTGGATAAATAGGAGATCGATGCAGCACATGGGCTCTGTGGATTTTTTGCTGCAATTGCTGGAGTATACAGATTATGTAATTTTTTGTTAATTATGTGTAATCCCATGTGATGCATTCGCCGGTCGAATTGGCTAATGGAAATTAGGTCGGTTGTATAATCAGCCACCCGGTCCATAATTATGGATTAGTTGGATTGTGGATTAATCAATCCTTAATAGCCATGATTAGCTAGAGTTAATTTAGCTTATGGGAATTAATGTCTAAAAATTATCTTTTAATTGGGGGAGTTTCTCTTGTTGCGTTTCTTGGGCTGGTTGAATATATATCTTCGGCCCAATTTTTGTCGACCATTCCCGTTTGTATCGCTGGGCTGTGATGGCGTATGGGTTGTATGTGTGTGTATTTTTATACGATATGTATGCTTATATAAATAGGCCATATACGTTGTAATACGCAGATAATTTTGGACGAAATATGATTCTTGATTTCTCTCGATCTTTCTCTCTCGCGACTTGTCTCTCTCAACGAACTTCTCACTCGCTCTTCTCCTCTATGTATGCTCTCTGTCTTTGATCGATCTTGATCATTCTTTCTTTCAATTTCAGTTGTCGTTGTAAAACTGTGCCTTTGAATCTTTGGATCTTCCTTTGGGAGTTTTCCTTAGGCTGAATCCGGCGAATCGAATCTTGCGCTCGATTAATTTCTCGATCCTTTCGTGAAACCCTAATAGGTTTCCATCACCCTCTCTTTCTTTTTCTCTTCATTTCAGCCGCCACCTCTGCTATCCTGCGTTGCCGCCACTTGTTGCGCCACCACCCCCACTTTACTCCTCTCAGCCTAGGCTACCACCAACACCTCAACCTCCACCCTCATTCTCCACCTTTTCTTCTCAAACCTCAACGTTTTCCTTTTATAACCTCTCTTTTTACCATCTCCATTGCCGCCATGCACCACCGCCGGTGCCACCCATCTTCGCCGACTCAAGGTGAAACCCTAGACCTTCTCAGCCCTTTTCCCTTATTTATTTAAGTTTATTCTATTTTATTTTAATTTTTAACATTTATTCAATTATTATTATTATTATTATTATTATTATTATTATTATTATTATTATTATTATTATTATTATTATTGGGCTTAATATTAATGTTATATTTTATTGGCAGGGTCAAGAGTAGGTATAAATTATTTAAGTTGTTAGTTTCAAATTATTGTTATTATTAGTATTATTATAAGTTTTATTATCATTATTAATAATATTATTAATATTATTATTAGTAGTATTATTATCATTATAAGCATTATTTTGGTGGAGGGTAGAAACCCTTATATCACCATCCGTTTTGAATTACATTAATATTATTATTTTTTTTTAGTAGTATTTCGTATAGTTATTATTAGTATAGTATTATTTTATTTAAAAACCTAGTATTAGGATAAGTTAGCAAATAATAGTATTTTTAGGAGGGAACCTAATTCTAATTTTTCCCTTATAATAGGTGAGACCAGTCAAAGCCCTAAAGAGGTATAGGAGTGTGCTCCATGACAGGTGATGTTTTAGGTAAGGGTGTAACAAAGGTCGTTTGTGTGTAATGTGTTTTACATGTCTTGGTTGCCATGTGATATGAAATATGATGTATTTTATGTGTATTTTATAACTATTATATATGTAGTATGACGTGGAGTTTAGGTATGTTTATATGATATTTTATGGCATACATATGATATGTATGAGTTGTTTTTTTAATGTGAGTTGATGCAGCCCATAAGACATGCATGTAGGTCGTGGGATATGGTGTTATGGTATGAATTAATGTGGGAGTGATCTAAGTATTATATGACCATGCATGGTGGAGTTAGGGTTTGCATGGTGTTAGGGTTTGCATGGAGTTGGAGTTTTCATGGTGTTAGGGTTTGCATGGAATTATGGTTTGCATGGAGTTGGGGTTTGCATGGTGTTAGGGTTTACATGGAAGTAGGGTTTGCGTGGAGCTAGGGTTTGTGTGGAGCTAGGATTTGTATAGAGTTAAGGTTTTCATAGAGTTAGGATTTTCATGGGTGTTAGAGTATGCCATGGTTAAATTTGGTGGTGGTGGTTAACTAGAGTTGGAGGATAAGAATAGTAGTAATCAGACATGTATGTCTAGGGTGAAACCTTCGGAATAAAACACTTAAAATATTAATCATGTAAAGTAGAAGATATTAAGCCAGGCCCAGACCGATCCACTGGCATAATAGTGGCCAAGTACTACAGTATCCTGGAGACCGATTCACCAGGGTATTGATAAGTTCATATTTTGACACATTTTATACCCTTATAATCTTAGTTTTTAGTATTTTATTTAACTAATATAGGTGAATAATTATTATTTTATGCTTAAGTTGTACAAATTGCATAAATATTATTATTTGAGCTAAAATGATAATAATTAAGTAAATTTAGAATAAAATATTATTTATTAATATTTATTTAATTTTATTTTATAGGTATTAATTTAAATAAAAGAAAAGAAAAAAAATTGGACCTTTGGACCAACGACCCAAAGGCCCGAAACGAGAAGCCAAACGAGTCGGTTACCGCACAGGTCGAAGGAGGAAAGTTAGCAGGGCTGACGTGGCAGCTGCACAAAAAGAAAGAAAACATAGCCGCCGCATGAACCCGAGATGAGTGAGCACGGATCGAGAATAAAAGAAGGGCTGACATGGAAAGGATCGAACAACAAACAGAGAGGCTGCATGAAATTATAAAAGGGCTGGCGTCTGGAGGAGAAAGGAGTGTAGGCTGCCTCTGCCGTTAGGCACCCAAGAGGGCCTGCACGAAAAGAAAGAAAACAAAGTAGTACCGGGGGCAGTAAAGCGGCAGAGCCAGATTAATTACGAGACAAAGGAGGCTCGGCAGAGCCACGAACAACAAAGGACAGCCACTAGGAGGCTCGGTCGAAGGCTACGCGAAGCGACAAGGAACCAGGAGCCATCACAGGAAGAATCAGCGATGCACAAAACCAGGCAGAGCAAGCCACGTCAGCCGAGAAAGGAAAAAGGAAAAGAATTTTGCATAGAAATCAAGGAGCGAGAGAAGAAGAAATAGGAAAGAATTTATTCGGTAGAATTTATTTTAGATAAAATTAATTTTTATTTGAATAAATTCTTGATCTTTTATCCAAAATTAATTTTGGTTATTTTTTTCTCTTATTTTTAATTTATATTTTAGATACATATTTCTATGTAATTAATTTTATAATTATGGCTAGATGATTATTTATTGTTAGGGAATAAATTGAAACCCTGGATTAGGATTTGAATTATAATTTTATTTTCTTTGTTTTGTGAGATTGCTCATTGCTATTGTTTATATATAATTTTGTCAAGTATAGTTTATTTGGTGCATGCCTTGTTCTAGTTTCCTCATAAGTGATAATATGTAGGATTATTTGCTTGTTAGGTGGCCATCTAAATATACTAGAATCTATATGTATAAATTGTAGCTAGAATAGATAACAATTCACCTAATAGTTTTGTGATTCTAACCGAAGTAGTAAAACATTTTGATACGTGTGGGTCAAGGAAAGGAAATACAGCAAGACATGCGTTGTGTACTAGTTTGGGTACTTAGATTGGCAGCCTTCCAATTACACTTAATGCATTAAATCTAGTTAAATATAGGAGCTGCTTGTTGCTGCTATACTGTTAGTATTTAATAGGGTTAATATTGGCACGTTGTCGTATTAATTAATTAAGGGAAGTAATATAAGGTGTATGGACCTGCGTTTGGTGTACAACTTGGTCGATCTCATTCTCATGATTAAAAGATGACTTAGAAATTAATATTATAGTTCGACCTAATCTAGTGGTGAATATTGATTTCCCTAGCATCTTTATCATATCTGCGGGTTTCCTATTATTTTTATTATTATTAGTTTATTTTATTTTATTTATTCCTTTTATTATTTTTATTTTTATAACCCCCATTAGTATTTTTCTTATTTATTTATTTTTCATTATTTAGTGTTTTTAGTTTTTTATTTTTATTTTTAGTTTAAGCAAGTTAAATAGCGGTGAGCCCTCTCAATCCCCGACTAGAACGATACCCTTATTTACTAGTGCTACAATTCAAAACAAGAGGGTTTAAATTGCGTGCCAGCTACGGACAGATCAATTTTTGGCGTCATTGCCGGGGATTGTGACACGTTCCTACCCGCAATTGCACGAGGTCAGAGTAGTAGTCAAGGTTGATCCCATAAGGATTAGTGAATGACCACTAGGACAATGATAGAACTTAACTATGTCTAGACTACGAGATGATATGAAATAATAAATTGTAAGCTAAAATAACTAAACAAGCTATAAAAAAAGGAAAATAGCACTCAAGTGACTCAAATAAATAGAAAAGCTAAGGTTCCGGTTCATCACCCCTGATCCTCACATGTAATCGAAGATCACATCACAAAATATTTCAACAATCATAATCAATCATGCCAACAAAGATAGAATGTGTTGTGCTTTCTCAAGCCACAACCACCGTATTACATATCTATGGCCCTAACTATCTCTAGCTTAGAGTCTAATAGATTGTAATGCATTAAAGTCTATAAAGTTTCCTCCTTTATTGTTGTAGAGGTCAAATCGATCGTCTCTCAACCTACAATTTAATCTCCTGTTGTGCTATTGGGTCTAATACTGGATTATCTGTCGATCTCACCGGTATTTCCCACACCCAAAATCAGAACCCAGTCGTGGTTCAAAAATCCGTCAATCAATCAATAACACAATACATACATTATGAATTGAATAAAAAAAAGATGCAATAATTCAACACATTAGGATCGGGGAAAATTCCCCTTCACCTTAGCACAAGATCTAGCCCATCAAATTCATAGCAAGAATATTAAAAACAATAAGAGATTCCATAGATAGAGAAAAGATCATTAGAAAATACCCTTGATGTTCACAAATTCTTGCAAAAATTTAACTTCTTGAACCTCCGTCTCTAATTTACAACAGAGATCTTGATGAATTGGGGAAGAGGATAGAGAAGAGAGAAAAGAGAGGGAGTGGAGGCTGCCTCGAGATATTAGAATGAGAGTTTTTATATTACCGCCTCGTGGATCGCTAGGGTATTGGTAAAGATAGGCTTCCCGTGTCAGCTTTGACAATGATGTGTATTTTTACCATAACGTTTTCATCATAACTCTGATTAAGCTTCTTTTTGATGAGTTGGAAAGCTATTAAAAAGATATAAAACTTTGATGTTGAAATCTTCTCCAAATTAAGACCTTTTCCTGGTCTAAAGTTCACTTCTTTCAGGACCATATACTTTAAATATGAATTCTTGCTTTCATTTTATTCCATAATTTACATTTTAGCTCTAAATCTCTTTCCACTTTAACTTTTTCTCCTCTTTGCTCCTTTTTTCTCCGTTATTCTCCCTTTAATCTTTTTCTTTTTCTTCATCCTTCATGATTTTTTTGTTGCTTGAGACCCTATAAATTTTCACAACACAAAGGCAGTAACAAGAACAAAAAGGGCAAATTTTGACTGAAATTAAAGGTAAAAACTCTTATAAACCTTAGGAATAAGATGTAAAAGTCACACTTATCATATTAGTAACTTCACCTTTATTTTGCAAGTATTTTTAGTGTTTGTGTTTTTTCTTTTAGTTTTGTTTTAGATTTTCTTAGGATTTTTGGTGTGTTGTGTTTTGCTCTTAACCTTTTCCTCTGAAGTGTTAGTGTTTTCAGGTGGCTGTGAGAGGATCCTTGGGCTATGGAAAACTTTGCATGAATCTTAATGCAAGAGTAAATGAGGTAAGTTCAAGAAATCTTGATGATAAACTTAACCAACTCACTACTCTTGTTTTGTAGGTAGCTAAAGCTACTGGAGTTATTAATACAAGTGGAGTGTGTCATACGCAAGGAAATCCGTATGCTTACCATGAATAAGCTATGAGAGGAGGAGGATGGACACAATGCGGTGCTCAGTCTTTTAATGGTTTTCAAGGAGATGATGCCTATACAAGCACATACTATTTTGGACCTAGGCATCAACCCAACTTTGGATCAGAGATGAATGATCATTATCAAGTTTCATATCAAGACCCTTACACACGCGAATATGAAGCTTCAAAATATTATCAATATCCTCAACAAGAATCTTCTCCAGTTTTAAAACCCTCAAGTTCAAAAAAAAATGGATAAGCTTTTTGAAGCACTAACAAATGGTCAAAACCAGTTGGTAAACAACCAAAATCAACTGATGCAAAGTCAAATTAGACAAAATGAAAGGATGTCAGTGCTAGAGGATCAAATGGGTTATATGGTCAACATGATCAATCAATTACAAGCACAAAAAGAGCTCTCTAGTTCTTCAATTCTAAATTCAAGTGAGATTTATGAGTATGGTGATGCCATATCTGAATGTAAGGATGAGCTAGTTAAGGAGGTTTCCATGGAGAACATTGAAAAGCAAGATCAAGTGGAAGAAGAGCTTATAAAAGTAGAAGAATAATCTCATCAAAACGAGGATCAAGTGAACAAAGAGAAGTATATGGATGATAAGACTATCACTTTCATCTACCATAGACCATCTTTGAATATTTATTCCCCACTTTTGCTTGGAGATTACCATGAGACACAAGGTAAGCCTTTGAACCACTTTCATTTTATTTATGCTGACCACACTCCATGTTTTCCCTCTTTTAGTAGGTTATATAGATCCAAGAGTGAAGAGAGTAATCAAATCACCTTGGATACATCTAATAATAAGCGTAATGCTCTAAAGAAGAGGTTATGTTGGAAGGACGTGTTTAAAGATTTTGAGATGGGAAATATGTTCCTTTGATAGAGAGATCATGATACATGGACATTGGGCAAAACATTATCTCTTTACACACGAGCGTAAATTCCATGCTAGGTAAGTTACATTCTTGTTGGATCAAATCTTTCATTAAACCTAATATTTTGTCTTTTTCTTTCTTATAGGATAAACATCATCATCATGAGGAAGGATTTGATGAAGAAGCTCTAAAGTGGACGTATCCACCTTGAACGAGAAAAAACGAGATCGTGTCAAGCTAAAGACATAAAAAAAGTGCTACTTGGGAGGCAACCCAATATCATAAGGGAGTTTTCTATCCTCTAGTTATTTATTTATTTATTTATTTATTATCTCCATATTTAAATTACATGTTTCCCTAGTTGTTTACACATTGAGAACAATGTGTGATTTAAGTGTGGGGGTGTGTATTTTATGTTTTCAAAAAAAAAAGAGATAAATTATTTTTGTTGAGTTTTTTAGAGTGTTTAGTACTTTTAGAGTCGTAGGAGGCTTAGCTAGTTAATGAGGAGTATATCTTTAAAATCTAACGAAAAGATGATCATAACATTGAGATAAAACAAGTGGAGATTTTTTGTGTTAATTTCGATATAGGGAACACATATCTACGTGTCTGAATGTGAATGGAGAAAAAATATGTATGATTGTCTAATCACCAACGTGGCATGTTGAGATTCATCACATTCCTTAGTCATCTTTTGAACCATATATACCTTCTTTTTCTGAGTGAATTTACACAAAATCATCTACTTTTGTTGGCTTCAAAATTTCTTTGTAAACCTCATATATGTTTAATTGCTTTGATTAAATTATTTTCCATAGCTCTTGTAATGGACTATAAAGATTACTAGAACTTACTCCTGTACAGGTTAAAGCTTATAGTCAAAACATGCTCTGATTGAGAAAAAGATAAAGGCAGCTTAGAAATTTTTCCATCACATGACCTGACCAAATAGCTTAATCTAATTTGTGTATCCATGATATACATCCCATAGAAACCCTTTGAGCCTATACAAGGAACATATACTTTTCTTCATTACCCACATTGAATAACCGTTGGGTCTTAATGTCCTTACCTTTGCTTAAAGCTAGTAGAAGGAAATCAAATTGTTATGGATAGAAAGAGTGGTTGTGTATGTTTGTATGTGTGTATGTGAAATAAATATATGTATTTACGCTAAGAAAGGAGATTGGTTATGTTTAGTGGAGAAAAAAATTGAAAAAAATTTGAAAATAAAAATTAATGAATTTTTTTTAACAAAATAAGAAAAAAAATGTTAGGATATAAGGAAGAGAGGGAGTTGTGGAGGTCATGTGAGAAAATTCTATTCATGTTACATTTTATTGTGAAGGTGGAGAGGTGTATCATTAATCATTGATGTGGAATTAAGCTTATATTTCATCTACCTATTAGATTCCACTAGCTCTTGATTTTTTTTAGAACCACACACCTAAAATACTCCACACCCTTCTTTACCTTAAACCCCATTACAACCAATAAGTAAGTCCTATTTGATTCTCAAGATGAGCAGCCTTTGATCTGATGGAGATTAGTCATAAGAGTTAAGCATATGGTTCGATCCATTTGGCAAGTATTTGATATATTTCATGAGGTTTTATCTACAAGAACATGAGCCTTCTTTGTTTATATATATGAATAATTTGTTATCTTTATCATCTTTCTCACATACATGAGTGTTTCTATACATTTGTAGCCATGAATCTAAGAGAGAGAAAAAAAATAGAGGGTATCCATAGTGAAGATGAATCTTGATATGACTAAGGCGTGGTAGATTTTCATCCATAATATTGATCTATTTATACCTATCATGTTTATATGTGAACCATATGTTGAAATTGATCCTTTAAATCTCTCAATGCCAAATATTGGTTGATTGCTAATCTTGACGTTTGAAAGTAAAAGATTCTGAGACAAAAATAGTTAAGTATATTAGGTGTAGTTTGATTATTTTTATTTTTATATTATTGTGTGTGATTTTGTGGGTATATCATCTATGAAACCCTCACGAGACCTTATTCGTCCTCGATGGGTGACCTAGGGGTTTAAAGGGCTTGTGGTACATGCCAAGTGTAATCGTGAGACCTACGAAAGTGGCTAGTTAATTTAATTTTATTTATTTAGAGTAATAACTTGCTTGAGGACAATCAAGAAGCTAAGTGTGGAGGTGTGATAAGTTCATATTTTGACACATTTTATACCCTTATAATCTTAGTTTTTAGTATTTTATTTAACTAATATAGGTGAATATTTATTGTTTTATGCTTAAGTGGTACAAATTGCATAAATATTATTATTTGAGCTAAAATGATAATAATTAAGTAAATTTAGAATAAAATATTATTTATTAATATTTATTTAATTATTTTTACAGGTATTATTTTTAAATAAAAGAAAAGAAAAAAATTGGACCTTTGGACCAACGACCCAAAGGCCCAGAACAAGAAGCCAAACGAGCCGGTGAGTGCACAGGTCGAAGGAGGAAATTCAGCAGAACTAACATGGCAGCTGCACGAAAAGAAAGAAAAGGTAGTCACGGCATGAACCCGAGATGAGGGAGCACGGATTGAGAATAAAAGAAGGGCTTATGTGGAAAGGCTTGAATGACAAACAGAGAGGCTGCATGAAATTATAAAAGGGCTGGCATCTAGAGGAGAAAGGAGCGTAGGTTGCCTTTGTCGTTAGGCACCCAAGAGGGCCCGCAAGAAAAGAAAGAAAACAAAGCAGTACCGGGGGTAGTAGGGCGGTAGAGCCGCCTTAATTACGAGACAAAGGAGGCTCGGTAGAGCCACAGGCGACAAAGGGCAGCCGCTAGGAGGCTCGTTCGAAGGCTGTGCGAAGCGACAAGGAACCAGGAGACCTCACAGGAAGAATCAACGACGCACAAAACCAAGCAAGGCAAGCCACGTCAGCCGAGAAAGGAAAAAGGAAAAGAAATTTGCATAGAAATCAAGGCGTGAGAGAAGAAGTAATAGGAAAGAATTTATCCAATAGAATTTATTTCAGATAAAATTAATTTTTATCTGAATAAATTCTTGATCTTTTATCCAAAATTAATTTTGATTATTTCTTTCTCCTATTTTTAATTTATATTTTAGATATATATTTCAGTGTAATTAATTCTATAATTATGGTTGGCTGATTTTTATTATTACGGAATAAATTGAAACCCTGGATTAGGATTTGAATTATACTTTTATTTTCTTTGTTTTGTGAGATTGCTCATTGCTATTGTTTATATATAATTTTGTCAAGTATAGTTTATTTGGTGCATGCCTTGTTCTAGTTTCCTCATAAGTGATAATATGTAGGATTATTTGCTTGTTAGGTGGCCATCTAAATATACTAGAATCTATATGTATAAATTGCAGCTAGGTTAGATAACAATTCACCTAATAGTTTTGTGATTCTAACCGAAGTAGTAAAACGTTTCCATACATGTGGGTCAAGGAAAGGAAATACAGTTAGACATGCATTGTGTACTAGTTTGAGTACTTAGATTGACAGCCTTCCAATTACACTTAATGCATTAAATCTAGTTAAATATAGGAGCTACTTGTTGTTGCTATACTGCTAGTATTTAATAGGGTCAATATTGGCACATTGTCGTATTAATTAATTAAGGGAAGTAATATAAGGTGTATGGACCTGCGTTTGGTGTACAACTTGGTCGATCTCATTCTCACGATTAAAAGATGACTTAGAAATTAATATTATATTTTGACCTAATCTAGTGGTGAATATTGATTTCCCTAGCATCTTTATCATATCTGCGGGTTTCCTATTATTTTTTTTATTATTAGTTTATTTTATTTTATTTATTCCTTTTATTATTTTTCTTTTTATAACCCCCATTAGTATTTTTCTTATTTATTTATTTTTCATTATTTAGTGTTTTTATTTTTATTTTTATTTTTAGTTTAAGCTAGTTAAATAGAGGCAAGCCCTCTCAATCCCTGGCTAGAAAGATACCCTTATTTACTAGTGCTACAATTGACAACAAGAGGGTTTAAATTACGTGCCAGCTACGAACACATCACGTATAATAGTGGTAGGGTATGTTACTCTAGTGACTGATCCACCGGCTAAAATAGTGGGGGATCCCGAGCTCAATAAACCAAACCCTACATTTTGCTAAGATATGAGAAAGACACTAATTACTTACAGTGGAACACTGTGAGAGAAAAGGGGTCAGACCGATCCACCGGCATATAATAGTGGTAGGGCATGTATCCTAAGTGACCGATCCACCTGCTAGAATAGTGGCCAGGAGCCGAAGTGCCCTGGAGACCGATCCATGGGCAAAAATAGTGGGGTTTTCGTACTCATTTGGACTTGATAAAGAGCATGGTGTGAAAATAAATTTGATAAAGGATTGATGAAATAATTGATCTAGACTATACTAGATCTTGGCATTTTTCACCTGAGCATAAATTTAACCTTTGTGCTATAATGTTTGACTTTATACTCCTTTATTATTATACGAGTAGAAGGCCTGTCTGATGTGTTGCAGGTAGGCGATGCCTTCTTTGATGCCATAACGTCGATAGGACATCAGGTGGGGCGTGGTCGTATTCCATTTATCATATTATATTGGTTGGGTTGGGTCTTAAAGTGGCGTGGTCGTATTCCATTTATCATATTATTCTTCATGTTCTCTTTTAATTATGTTCGAAACTTCATAAATAATTTTATTATTGTAGCTATTTTTCTTCTCTGAAGAACTATCTCTAGTATTTCAAATTATGTAAAATTTATGCGTATTCTAATTATTGATTTGCGAACTCTAATTTATGTATTAATGTGTGATGATGGAAATGTTTTTTCTCAGCCTTAGCACTTGGTACTGGAACGGTAGGAGTGAATTGGTTTGGTACGTAGCATCTCCAGAATTTACGGTTTTTTAATTTAAAGGTCTTGCTTAAAAAATGTGTAAATTTTGGGGTGTTACAACAACACATAAAAGAGAACGGCTTCTAGCTAACGTTGTTGTAAAGTATATTTAACAATGATTAATATTATACTATCATTGTTAAATATTTCAAATTATAAGTGTGGATTAATGAGTTTTATCATTATAATGGCAAAATATAGAAAGGACAATGGGTATTTAGTATAACAACAGTGGTTTAAACATGTTCTAAAATATATAAAACGACAATGGGTATTTAGTATAACAACAATGGTTTTAAACGTGTTGTAAAATATATAAAATGACAACGGGTATTTAGTATAACAAAAATGATTTTAAATACATTTTAAAAGGTATCAAATGACACCGGTTATATTATATTAAAACAACAATGTTAAACCCATTGTAAACGATATAAATGACAACGGGTAAAGTTGATAACATAAATGGTGGTCTAGCCATTCTTATGCACATACATGAACAATATGTAAAAGATACTTCTCAGACATCCATTTCCCACATAATATACCGACGGTTTTCTTCTATTCCTTGAGTGTGGTTTACAAATCATCCAAGATCCTCCATATCACGTGTAACCATCAACTGATCAATACATCGGTTCTATAACGTCTGCCATCGTCCTTGCCACCCACACATTCTCAGGCTATTTTGTTTCTTGGTTCATTCTAGCTAGTCGAGATTATTTTTGCACATCGAAGTAATTATCTCTTACTTCATCGTATTCTTAATTAATTTTTCAGGCTTAATTAGTTAAGGTTTAATTAATCTAATTTGATAGTGGTATTTTGATTTTCCAAATTGGATTTTTTCCAGTTGCAATATGTCATTTGTTATATAAATAATTCTAAATGAGTTCACTTTGTGCTACTAGAACAACAAAAATCATTGTTGTTAGTATAAGTTCAGAACTGAAACCTATAAATAATGGTTGGTATAAGTCGAGATTCTTTTCGTATTTTGTGATATCTCGACTAAAACATTTTGATATACGAATAATATATATAGTATAGAAATTAACTTCCACCAAGAAAAAAAAAGCTAAAGCAAATCAATCCTTAAAATAAGTTGTTATAGTTATAATTAATATGTATTTTTCTTGATTAAGCTATAGCTATAGATAAAGTAGTAGTAGCTACAACAGTAGAAGAAATATATAGTTTTAGGAGCAGTAGTAGATTTAAGTGGTGGCCTCTATCTTTGAAACAATCTAAGTTGATTTCTATCCCCCAATTTCTCCTTCCTCATCTATAAATGGAGCTTAGTAGGATTTATCATGTATCTGTTGATGTGACTCACCACATACACCATATCTGTTCAAGTAGCAGTCAAGTACATGAGGCTTACTACTTATACAAATTCTCATCCACTTTTATTCCACTGGCATCTTTCATAAGCTTAAAACCTGAAATAATCAAATTATGAACTAGATTGCATTTCTCCATTCAAAACCTCTCTAATATTTCCAATGTATATCTCTTCAAACTAATGTATATGCCATCAAACCTCTAATTTATCTCAATGCCAAAAAAATCTCAATCTTCCAAGATTAGTCATGTCAAACTCAGTCATCATCTTTGTCTTCTATTTCATTTCCACAAACCCCTTTACTTGATAGTTCACTATCACCCCACTCAAGGTCAATCAATAGCTCTTCTTTACTGCTCTTATCCCACTCCCAACGCTTGTCTTCTTCAAACAAAACATCTCTACTTACTATTACCTTATGAGAAATTGGATTGTATCATCCCTAATCTTTTGATTCTTCACTAACTCAAAGTA
The DNA here is from genome assembly GCA_039764185.1 of Tamarix austromongolica. NCBI lineage: Eukaryota > Viridiplantae > Streptophyta > Magnoliopsida > Caryophyllales > Tamaricaceae > Tamarix > Tamarix austromongolica. The sequence goes on along the minus strand of CM077813.1, from coordinate 31,284,572 downwards.
GTACACAGTAGAAACTCTTGTCATCTATCTTTGTTCTTTTACTGTCAGGCACATGAAAATGTGAAGTACATCCAAAAACACGAAAATGATCAACAAAAGGCTTAAATCCACTCCAAGCTTCCTTCGGAGTCTTATTTATCACCGCCAATGTTGGAATTCTATTCAAAACATGGATAGTCCAATTAACTGCTTCGAACCAAAATCTTCATGGAATCTTCTTTTTTGAAATTATACAGCGAACCAAATTCATAATGGTTCTATTTTTTTATTTTTCCACTCCATTTTGTTGTGTAGTGTATGTTGTTGTCAATTATCTACTTATACCACTTTCCTTGCAAAAATCAGTGAACTCTTGTGATGTAAATTCACCCCCACGATCAAAATATACAGGCATGTTTCCTTTTCAACGTGACTTTTATATTGTTCAAAAGTACTAAAGGCTTCAAACTTCTCCATCAAAAAATAAACCTAAGCTTTATGACTGAAATCATCAATGAAGCTAATAAGTTACCTTTTCTTACTATTGGATACGAGACTAATAGGGCCACAAATATCAGCGTGCACCAATTCAAGTTTCTGTGAAGCTCTCAACATGTTTCTCTTTAGGAATGCATCGCTTGATTGTTTCCCAACCATGCAAGCTTCACATAGCCTTAAAGGAGTCTTGAGTTGTGGAAACCACACACCATAATCTTTTTCTTAAGTGTTTTCAACCCCTTGAAACTCAAATGCCCATATCTACATTGCCAAAATGATTTAAATCCTCTATGCTTGTGTTGAAGTATGCAGAAACTCTTGGTACTGATTTTGCCAATAAGATAAACAACCTATTTATTGTCATCTTACTTTCTATTATCAAACCTCTATTGGGATGATAAATCTTACACTTTCCCCATTGAATCAAGATTGTAAGACCCTTCTCCTGCAGTTGTCCCACACTCAACAAGTTATTTTTTAACTCATGCGTATAAAAAAAACTTTGGTAATGATGATCTCCCAATTCTCAATTTTCTTTGTCCAAAATTGATAATTCATTATAGTTGTTTCTTCTCCACTCATTACCATTCCACCCCCACCCTACACATAGATATGACTCGGATTAATTCAATTAATTACCATTATAGCTCATATGTATTAATATTATAGATACACTTGTACAAAGGATGTATAATAATATATATACAACAAAATGAGCAATATAAAATGAAAAATAAAAATAAAAATAAAAAAGAGAGGAAAAATAACTAACTAACTAGTATACATATAATCTATACAAAAAAAAGTCATGCAATCAAGGACCAACACAAGAAGAAGAGGGCCCATAGGTTGGAATTACATGAGTTGGCTCCAGGGCTCAGCAAGGAGGAAGTTGTTCTTGCTAGTTACTAACAGCAGCAAGACCCCATGAATAAGGTACAAAAAGGAGTGATGACGATGCAGAAATAGTAGTAGGCATATTCATGAGTAGTTGATGAGTGAAGACCATAGTAGTAGTAGTAGTAGTAGTAGTAGTAGTAGTAGTAGTAGCAACAGTGGGAGGAAGAGGAGGTGGAGAAGCTTATGAGAAAGGATAAAAAAGATATGGCGGTAGTGCTCCTTGTGTTTGTTGTTGGTGGTGGTGTTCAAACTTAGATATTGCTGGCCTTTTGTTTTTCTAGCTCCACTAACAACCTGGGTTTCCGGTTGCCATTATTTGTTGCACTGGTGAGCTATATAGTATATGACCTTTATTCATCCTCAACCTACCTACTTATAATTCTCTCTCTCTCTCTCTCTCTCTCTCTCTATATATATATATATATATATATATATATGTATGTATCTCTTTTTGGAACAATTTGGATGTTTTCCTTAATGTCACCAACTTTTCCTTTCTCTCTATTTATCTTCTTCTTCTTCTCTCCTCCCTTTAAGTGTTCTATTGAAGCTACCAAAACAATAGAAATCTTTAATGAAACTTTTTTTTAAAAGTCTTCCAACTTAGGATTAAATAGAAAGAGGAGAGCCAATCTAGAAACAAATCATGTTTTAATATTGAGCTAGAAAGTAAGTATTTTGAATCATGGAGCTCTTGAGAAATAAGAACACACACACTCTCTCTCTTTCCTTCCTCTCTTTTAATTTGTGTATTTTGTTCATAGTTTTTTTATCCCTCCCTCCTTTTTCCTCTTGCCTTTTCACAAAAGCGAGACACAAAAAAGGTGGTAGGAATTCTCAAAAATAATTCTCTTACAAGATAATACAAAAACTATCCAGGTGTATGCAATCGTACATTAAGTAACTATAAATTAGAGTATTTTCACTATATCCCATTTTTTTGTTAATCTAGTTTAAACTAAATATAATAATATATTATTATTTTATTATTATTATTATCATAATTAATCTTTTCATTACTTTTTTTTAGATGGAAGCATACATATAAAATAAATGGGTGCTATCGTCACACGCAGTATCAACCTGGTTCATAACATTCTTGTACCAAAAGAAAAGCTAAAATGAAACAACTTGAAACTTAAACAACGTTGAATAAATAGATGAAACAAACAAAGTCCTTAATATAAATAAACATACGAAATGGATATAGGGATTAACTATAAATAATACTTCATCTGTATAAAAAAGAAAGTTATTTTTAACAATTTATACATTTTTCTAGGAACTAAAAAATAGTCTTAAATTTTCATTTATATCCTTCATTAAAAATAGAAAAACACTTAATTCATATATAATGAAAGAAAAAAAAGATAATTAAGGGTAAAAGTTGAAAGTAGATTTTGACTTTTCTAAAGTAATTTGGTAATATATAAAAATTTGATGCTAGAATGACTTAATTTTTAATATGGATGGAGTACATTACAAGGGGAAATAAGTGAAATAAAAATATTGAGGACAAAAGTCCAAAAGAGATATCTGTGATCTAAGGTTCACAACACATATCAATCCGAATAGTCATAACTGTATGTCCTAACCTCAAATCAAACCCAAATCACTTCACCAATGAAAATTTCTCAAAGTTAGTAGGGTTGTCATCAAACACCTACAACACATCAACTACAAAAGTGTAGCAGAAGTACACACAATTATTGATAACATGCAATATATGTGATAATGTATGATAAGGTATAGTAACCCATAAAAGTATATACGAATATGATCATCATAGGAACAAAAGCATATGATAGAATAAATAACAATATTAAAATACCTGACTATAAATTAGATGATTATTGCATTCCATTAAGTGATTACATTAGTTGAACATCATTAACTTCAGGATGGGAACTCAACCAAAATTCATAATAATTATTCTAGTACATGAACATCATTAATCCTAGTTAGTCTGCCAACAAACATAATTACTAAACCACCAAAATCTAGGACACTGAATTATGTTAGTATACATACATCTTACAGTTTCCAAATCATCTAAAGAGTATAAAAGGCTATCCTCTGACTTCGTAAGACACTCGAGATCAGGAAAAAAAATTATATAATAGTATTGATGTTTAGCTTATTATATATATATATATATTTTTAATGTTTATGTAACACCCCCAAATTTACTACTGAAAAATTTCGTTTAAATCAAAAGGTTTAGCGGAAGCGAAAGAATTAAAACCTTAAACTTGGGGGGTATTACCGCCACACTTAGTACCAGACCGGTTCACTCCTACCGTTCTGATACTAAGTGCTAAGGCTAAACTAAACAATCGTTAAGTAAGAATCATCAAAACATAGGTTCATAGTTAACATAGGTCATTCACAAAAACACGAGTCAACAACAGTTATAATATCGTTTAGGAATATAACTTAAGAGTACGGTTTCAAAACAAGAAGCGTAGTACAAAATATGGCTAAATAAAACAGATCCCAATGGACCAATATCCGGATTTCCTACTCACTCAAGCCAAGTCTTCCACCCCAAATTAGTAACCGATCAACCCTACATAGGAGGTCTGCTCCCCACCATCGGTGGATCATCACATGACCCATTCAATCAAGGTAGTATTAGTACGGGTCCAATACTGAGTAAGGGCGCAGGTGCGCTAAGGCCAAGCATACAATCATACCATATAGCACACATAGCACAATCATATAAGTAACATGCGATAACACACAAGATAAGGCCTGAGTACTTTCCGGTGACTTATTCTTTATCCTTGTTAATAATATGTCCATTTCACACATATTCTTTAATAATCCATGTAAGTGCGGGAACCCCACTATTATAGCCGGTGGACCGAAAATCAACACTCAGGGCAGAATGCCTCTGACCACTATTATAGCCAGTGGACCGGAATCAACACCCAGGGCGGAACGCCTCTGGCCACTATTCTAATCGGTGGACCGGACTGGCCCCGACTTACATGGTGTTTTGCTGTAAGTACTTAGTATTTTCCCATGGATTACTTCATTCACATTCATTCAAAGCATTCTTCATTAATCCATGTGAGCGCGGGAGCCCCACTATTATAGTCGGTGGACTGGAAATAAACACACAGGGCATAACGCCTTTGACCACTATTATAGCCGGTGGACTGGAATCAACACCCAGGGCGGAACGCCTCTGGCCACTATTCTAACCGGTGGACCGGACTTACCCCGACTCACATGGTGTTTCACTGTTCCCATGGATTACTTATTTGTTTGGGTCTATCGAGCCCGAATCCCCCACTGTTATAGCCGGTGGACCGGAATAAACACTCAGGGCAGAACGCCTCTGACCACTATTATAGCCGGTGGACCGAAAATAAACACCCAGGGTAGAACGCCTCTGGCCACTATTCTAACCGGTGGACCGGACTGGGTCTGGCTCAACAATCTTTCGCTTTACGTAATTAATGTCTTATCCATGTCTTATTGAATCACATCACACCCTTGATATGCATGCGGTTGATACTCTACTTCTTTCCCCTCCAGGGGGACCGTCCCATATTTTGAGACCCGTACCTCTTCTCACATCTGACATCCATCCCCCGTAGACTTAGGCATAGTGGCATATAGTAAGGAGTAATCTCCAAGAATATAGGCTATCCCAACACACATGATATCGACTCCGCATGCCCTCATCCCTCTAGGGTTCCTCCTCGGAGACCCTAATCGGTTCTATGTGGCCCAACTCTTTCTTACTTACCCAAACATTGCTTTGTTCTCTATTTCGCGCCTCATTTTTATTAGGAAATTCCCCAAATGTATTACTTTATCACCCAAGTTCACGTGTGACCGACAAAACCCTAGTTGGCCACCCAAAACCCTAACACTTTACTTCCTTAATAAGTAACCTCCCTCTTTCACCCCAAAATCTCTTCTCTCATTTAGAAACCCTCACTCATTCTTTATATAAGTGAGTTCTCACTCTCAACCCCATACTCCATCCCTCCTTGATCATTTTTACCCTTGTACCCTTCAAATTGCTCATTTCCTCCCGAAACCCTAGTTGGAACCCTTAGACACTCTTACACCGACCCACGTAAAATTTTGCACCCAAGTCTCCAATGGGTCCATAACTTTGACATTATTTTATTCACTTCCTAAATCAACTTCCTTCACGTAAGATTCATTCCCATGCATAACTTAAACACTCCATGCAGACTCCCCAACACCCACTTACACCCAAAACCCTAATAAGGTCTCTTATGCACCAACTTACGTAGTATTTTTCATACTAAGTCTCCAATCATTCCAAGACTCTCCCAAGCTCTTACTTACAACCCAAATCAACTTTTCGCATGTAAGGATCATGCCCATGCAAGGTCTAGTCCCCCATGCAACTTCCCAAACGTCCTTTTCCCCGTTGTTCTTTTATTATCATTTCATGCTACCCAAAACCCTAGCATGCATGTCCTAGAGGGCCATATCATGTCACATCATCAAACATCAAGCATGGAACACGTCATGCTTGTATAATATAAGGCACACACATCATACCTCATTATCCACGTTGCGCTACACAAAACAGGTTATTCATAACACATGCATAATACACATTAACATGGCATACTCATCATCCATCAACACATCACATCACACATAGTACAAGGCCATAGCTTCGTCCTTACTTAAGGCGACGCCGGGCTTGGAGCACGCTCCTATAACTCCTTAGGGCTTTGGTCGGGGTTACCTATAAAACGGGAAAATGCTAAGTATTAGTTTCCCTTGCAAGTACCATCAACCCTTATTCCAGTTTAGGATTAGGGTTCTTATTACTAAATAGGGTATTATACGAAAACTAGGGTTTTTACCTTAGAATTAGTATACTAAATATTAGTAGTCAAAATATATTTATTTTTTATACTTATTGTTACACTTATTTTATTAATCCCATTAGTCCTAATCTTGTAGTAATAGGGTTTATGCTATCTTTAGGAAAAATAGTGTTAGTATTAATAAAATAGTGACACTAATGTCTAGTGATAGAAACCCTAGCGTTTTAAGGCCAAGTCTATTAATGGTGTCATATTTGAAATGATAATATTACAAGGTCACAATGTTACAAGTAAACTATTCCTAAGGGTGATAATGATAATAGTTGTATATTCTTGAATAATAAAAGGGTTCAAATGCTTTTGATTACAACAATAAGGTAGTGATAGTAGTAGTAATAGTAATAGCTAATAATAGTGTCATAGTAATGAGGTTAGGGTTAATGTTAAGTGGTATGGTAATAAGGTTCAAGTACTCTTCTTAGTTAATAACCACATGATATTTACTAGCTTGAGTTAAGTAACATGGATAAGAACAAAAGTAGTTTTATTGTTAACAAAATGATAAAGGTGTTAAGTATAATAATAATAATAATAATAATAATAATAATAATAATAATAACGATAATAATAATAATAATCCTCGTAGTAATAAAGATAACATAATAACAACCAAGTAAGGTTAAGCAACCACAATAATAACCGTAGTAAGGATGATAGAAATAATAATAATAATAATAATAATAATAATAATAATAATAATAATAATAATACTAATAATAATGTTAATACTAATAATTATAAAAATAAGACCAAAGTTAAGTATAATAAAAGTTAGGGTTTAAAAGGGATCTTAGTGTTAGTAAGAAAATAAGAAAATTAATGATGGAGATAATGATGATAATAATGATAATAATAGTAATAATAATAAAAGTAATAATAATAATAATAATAATAATAATAATAATAATAATAATAATAATAATAATAACTATAATAGTATTAATATTGGTAGAAAATAGTAGCAGTTATATGAAAGGGGTATTAGGATTTGGATGAGTGGAGAACCACCTAGGGTCGGCGATGGTGGCGATGGTGGAGGAGGAGAAGAGAGGAAAAGATGGAGGTGGTAGTTAGATGGGAGGGGAAAGGAGAAGTTTGAGGTGGGGGAAAGAAACAGCAGGTGAAGGGGAGTGGAGTGAGGGTGGTGGCATGGCAAAGGGTGGCGGCGCGCGGTGGTTGACACGGCGGCCGAAGGTGGAGGAAGGGGTGGAAGATGGTGGAGGTTGGTGGAGAGGGAGGCAGGGGTTACTGAGGGTATAGGAAGATGGAGGATGGTCTACTTGACGTTTTGGAGGGTGGCGGGAGGGTTGATCGCGGCGGAGGTGGCGGCTACGGGCGGCGTAAGGGGCGGCGATGGCTGGAAGAGGTGGTTTCGAGCAGTGGACTTTACACGGCTAGGGCGGCATGTGCAGGGCAAGGCGGAGGGTGGTGGTGGCTTGGTTTTGTTGAGGGAGGTGCAAGGATGATAACGGTGGGCAGCGGTGGCGGCAGAAAGCCCATCTTTTTTAGGCGGTGGAGAGGCAGGGTTCCGGGGCAAAAATTGAAAAGGAACCTGATTATGGCTGCTAATGGGGGTATTTATAGGCAATTGGGAAGGGAAAACAACAAGGGAAGAAAGGGACGAGCGAGGCAGGTGCGCAGGTGGTCGGCCGGTGGCAGGCGGTGCAGGTCCTGCCATGGCAGGTTGGGTCGGGAGGAGGGGAGAAAAAGGGAAGGGAGATGGCACGCGGGGAGGGTAGCTGTGGAGCTTGTTGGGGTCGAAAAAGGGAAAGAAAACGATGGGAAGGGCAGGGGAGGACGGTCGGTATTGAGCTGGTGGAGGCCGGCGAAATTTGAGCTGTAGGCGTTGAATTACAGGTCGCGTGAGGGAGAAGGAGACAGGGCGGGGTGGACCGGTTGGTCCAGGGGAAAGAAAGAAAAGAAAGAGGGGGTGGTTCGGCCGGCTGGGGGTAACGGGTGACGAAGGGGCTGGCAGACCTGGCACGCGAGACGGGGGAGAAAGGGATCTGGGCCGGTGTTCCTACCCGCAAGTGCACGGGGTCAGAGTAGTAGTCAAGGTCGATCCCACAAGGATTGGTGAATGACCACTAGGACAATGATAGAACATAACTATGTCTAAACTACGAGATGATATGAAATAATAAATTGTAAGCTAAAATAACTAAATAAGCTAAAAAGAAAGGAAAATAGCACTCAAGTCACTCAAATAAATAGAAGAGCTAAGGTTCCGGTTCATCGCCCCCGATCCTCACATGTAATTGAATATCACATCACAAAATAATTCAACAATCATAATCAATCATGCCAACAAGGATAGAAAGTGTTGTGCTTTCTCAAGCCACAACCACCCTATTACATATCTATGGCCCTAACTATCTCTAGCTTAGAGTCTAATAGAATGTAATGCATTAAAGTCTATAAAGTTTCCTCCTTTATTGTTGAAGAGGTCAAATCGATCGTCTCTCGACCTACAATTTAATCTCCCGTTGTGCTATTGGGTCTAATACTGGATTATCTCTCGATCTCACCGGTATTTCCCACACCGAAAATCAAAACCCGGCCGTGGTTCAAAAATTCGACAATCAATCAATAACACAACACATACATTATGAATTGAATAAAAAAGGATGCAATAATTCAACACATTAGGATCGGGGAAAATTCCCCTTCACCTTAGCACAAGATCTAGCCCATCAAATTCATAGCAAGAATATTAAAAACAATAAGAGATTCCATAGATAAAGAAAATATCATTAGATAATACCCTTGATGTTCACAAATTCTTGCAAAAATTAACTTCTTGAATCTCCGTCTCTAATTTACAAGAGAGATCTTGATGAATTAGGGAAGAGGATAGAGAAGAGAGAAAAGAGAGGGAGTGGAGGCTGCCTCGAGCTATTAGAATAAGAGTTTTTTACACTACCGCCTCGTGGATCGCTAGGGTTTCCGTAACGATGGGCTTCCCGTGTCAACTTTGACCATAATTCGTATTTTGACCATAACTTTTTCATCTTAACTCCGTTTAAGCTGATTTTGGATGCGTTGGAAAGCTATTAAAAATATCTAAAACTTTGATGTTGAAAGATTCTCCAAATTCAGACCTTTTCTTGGTCTAAATTTCACATCTTTCAGGCCCATATACTTTAAATATGCATTCTTTCTTTTTCCACTTTAACTTTTGCTCCTCTTTGCTCCTTTTTTTCTCCTTTCTTCTCCCTTTAAGGTTATTCTTGTTCTTCATCCTTCATGATTATTTTTGTTGCTTGAGACCCTGCAATTTTCACAACACAAAGGTAGTAACAAGAACAAAAAGGGAGAATTCTGACTGAAATTAAAGGTAAAAACTCTTATAAACCTTAGGAATAAGATGTAAAAGTCACACTTATCACTGGCCCAGTCGGGGGAGGGGGAGAAAGAAAGAAAAAAAGAGGAGGGGGGAGAAAAAGGAAGAAAAAGGAAATAAGAAAATAATAGAATTGAAAATAAATAAAATAACTTATGGGGAAATTGGGGTATTTTTGGGTTATTATACATTTATATTTATATATATATTTATTTTCTTTAAAAATTATTATAATAATAATATAATTCCCTTTTTAGATTAATTTTGGCTATTTTGGGAAATTTTCTTCCACTTTCATTTTGATTAGTAAAATGTCCAAAATTTTCTAAATAATTTATTTATCACTTTCTCTTTATTTTCCTCAATTGATTTCCTCTTTATCTAATAAAGTAACCTATTTTCTTAATTTTCTCTAATAAATCATTATTTTGCCATAATTCCTAAATTAGGATATTTGGGGTATTTCAGTTTAAGTGTATCATCTAACAACATAATTATTGTCCACATAGATTTTATTGCCACAATGGATCATTATTGGATGTCTACCTATTTTTTATCCCGAGAATATGAAAATGGAGTTGAGGAATTTATTAGGTGTGCAGTTGCCCATGTCGGAAACTATAGTAGATTTGTTTTTCTATGCCTAAGGTGTCATTTTGTAAAGAAAGTTAATGAATATGAAGCTAGAGATCATTTATTCTTGTATGGGATTGATAAAATCACACTAGATGGATATGGCAAAATGAAACGGAACATGTGGGACCTCATGTGGAAATTCCGAAAAATATTTTTGGGATCATTGAGGGTGATTGTCTAGAAGAAATGACTCATTTAGTTGAGAAAAGAGTTTGGTACTGTCCTCAAATGTTTGATAAGTTGTTGGGTGACTCTAAAACACCCCTATATAGTAGATGAACAAAGTTCACCAGATTATCTGCTATTTTAAAGTTGTATAATTTGAAAGCATGTAATGGTTGGACTGATAAGAGTTTCACAACCTTATTAGAACTTGTAAAAGATATTCTTCCAAATGATAATGCGCTCCCTAGTCGCACTTATGAGGATAAAAATGTCATTTCTGCTATGGGTATGGATTATGAGAAGATACATGCTTGCCCTCAAGATTGTGTCTTATATGGAAATGAATATACATCTCTTGAGAGTTTCCTTGAATTCCATACATCACGGTATAAAAAGGCAGGCGTTCTAGCAAAATTTTATGGTGTTTTCCAATAATACTGAGATTTAGGTGCATATTCAATAATCTTAAAGATGCTAAGAACTTAACATGGCACCCTAATGGGAGATTCACTGATGGCTTACTAAGATTTCCTACAGACTCTACATAATGGAGAATGATTAATTATTGATTCCTTAACTTTGGAGAGGAACCAAGAAACCTATGATTAGCTTTTTCTATGGATGGAATGAATCCACATAATTCTGAAACCTATAGTACATGGCCTGTGATTTTGGTAGTCTATAACTTGTCACCATGGCTATGCATGAAACAAAAATATATTCTATTATCTTTATTAATATCAGGACCGAAACAATCGGGAAATGACATTAATGTATATTTGGCACCTCTTGTTGAGGATTTGAGGTTGTTGTGGGATGAGGGTGCTGAATTATTTAATTCACATCATGAAGAGAGTTTCAACTTAAGAGCAATTTTGTTATGTACTATCAATGATTTTCCTGCATATGGCAATTTATCTGGATATAGTGTAAAAGAACATTATGCATGTCCTATATGTGGAAAATATACATCCTTCTGTCAGTTGAAGCATCAAAAGAAGACTGATTATCTTGATTATAGAAGATTTTTTCCAATGAATCATCCTTATCATAGGCAAAGAAAAGCTTTTAATGGAAAACCCGAATTCATAGGAGCTCTAGAACCATTGAGTAGCCGACAAATACTTGATAGAATAAATAGTTTGAATGTTAAGTTTGGGAAGATAAATAAAGCCTCAATTCCTACTAGTGGATGGAAGAAACGATCAATATTATTTGATCTTCCATATTAGGAACCATTATATATAAGACATTGTTTTGATGTGATGCATATTGAAAAGAATATATGTGATAATATGATTGGTAAGTTACTTAATGTGCATGGAAGATAAAAGATGACATCAACACAAGACGAGACATGGTTGAGATGGGTATTCAAAGGGAATTAGCACCACAAAGGAGTATGAATCGTACTTATTTTCCACCTTCATGTTATACCCTTTCAAGAAAAGAGAAAATTGATTTTTGTGAGTGCTTAAAAGGAGTTAAAGTTCCAAAGGGATTTTCCTCAAATACTAGTAACCTTGTTTCAATGATAGATTTGAAATTGGTGGGTACAAAATCGCATGACTATCATATTTTGATGCAATAACTATTGTCAATCTCTATCTATTCCGTACTTCCCAAACGTGTTATGCTCTAAGGCTATTGAACCTGAAAATTTAGATGTACTATAAAGAGATATTGTCATCATCATGTGTCAACTCGATATGTATTTTCTACCTTCTTTCTTTGATTGCATGGTTCATTTAATGGTGCACTTGGTTAAGGAGGTGAAATTGTGTGTTCCCATCTATATGCATTAGATGTACCCATTTGAGCGATTTATGAAAATATTTAAAGGGTATGTAAGGAATCTATATCAACCAGAGGGGTGTATTGCAAAAAGCTACATAGTTGAGGAAGCTATTAAATTTTACACCAATTATTTATCTAATGCTGATGCAATAGGTATTCCTAAATTTTGGCATGATGGAAAAAGTGAAGATGTGGGTATGGTGGGCAACAAGTTGGTACACATAGAACATGATATGTGGCAAAAAGTACACGAGTATTTTCTTCATAATACTAGAGGAGTTCAACCATATGGAGAAGAACATATGAGAATGCTACGTACTAAAAACCCATCTAGGAGTGAGAAGCCAATACTAGAGCAACACAATATATCTTTTACAGAATGGTTTTGTGATCACAGTCATCGTCAAATAGCACACTCATCAAGTACAATTTCTGATACATTGAAATGGTTATCCTAAGGGCCTCGTATGGAAGTATCATCTTTCATGAGCTACTTGATCAATGGGTATACTTTCTACACTAAGTCCCAAGATGATAAGAGTACCATGCATAATAGTGGGGTGACTTTGATTACCAAAGAATTACATATTTCTACACTAATATGTCATAATATAGTGTAATCCAACAAATATGGAAGTTAAATTATACTTTATTTATGGTTCTTATTTTTATTTTCATTTGGGTTGACAATGATAATGGGATAAAAGTTGATGAGTTAGGGTTCACTCTTGTGTATCTGTTTAAGGTGGGCCATAAACAGAATCCTTTTATATTAGCATCACAAGCAAAATAGGTATTTTATGTCACCGATCCTCTTGATAAGAGGAGGTCTATGGTTTTAACCACAAAGAGTAGGAATGTATATGAAGGTGATGATTTCAATTATTCTATTTTTCAAGAAGAGGAAACCTTCTTTATGATAAGAACATCATTTTCTTAGGGTGGTGGCATTGATCCTAATAAAGAGGATACATATATGCAGGATGATCACTCTAAAGGAGCATGGATCGTAGAAGAAGATACAAGTGAAAAATCATAAAATAGATTTATTTGTTTGAGTATAATGATGCTATAAATTACTTTCCCCTCATGGAATTTTATTTACCTAAACACATTATATGATGAAAAAATATTTCTCTTTGTAGAGTGAGGAGGAGATAGAAACACAAGTTAAGATATTGCCCAACAGAGGCCTTGATGCTTGTTCTAGTATTTGGTATGCCTTTTAACCTTATTTCAATAAAATTATGCAATAAATTATATTATATAGGATGCATACAATTGCAGACTTCTTGAAATAAAAAGCTACTTAGGATTTTATTGATTCCTTTATCATTATCATCATTTTTCTTATCATTTTAGGTTAAATTAGTTTTTGTAATACATAAGTAATTGACTAATATTACACATAAGTATATTTAACTTTACCATTATACTATGTGTTATAGCCACATGGCTTGTGATGATGGAGTTACTTCAACTAGTGGAGGTGCTTTGACCCATAGCTCTCGTAAAACAAAGGGGTCGATCACATTGCAATAGGTGGAAATGAAACGATTACGAAATGAAAATTTTAGTTTGGAATGGAACATGAGGGGGCAGATAATTTGTACAAATGGTAAGCTTTTATTTATATACATAGGAGAGTGTGCACGCAATCATGTTCTTATTAGCTATGAAACATGGGATGAAGTACCAATAGAAAAATAAAAGAAATTGCATGGAAAGAAATATCGGTAAGTTGATTCACACACTTTCAATAATATCTACATTACCATTTAAGGTTTTATATGATTATTATACTATGACTATGATTTTATGTAATTTCATAGGCTATTTTTGACATCCATATTTATCGAAAGAAGGTGATTATTGTTCGAGTATCAAAAGCATGGACAAAATTTAAGTCCACTCTGGGAAGAAATTTCATTTATAAGGATGATGGCACTATCTGAAAAGAGCCACCAAAAAACTATCAAATTTTACAATCAGATTGGGATATTTTCCTAAGGAAAAAAGCAAACTCGTGAATATAAGGTATAATTGTACAAAACATGTATTCTTCATATATATTTTGTTTATATATCACTATAATTTAGATTTTTATCATAGGAAAAAAAAGTGGAGCAATGTGAGAGATAGCTTTGAAGAATCTATACCATCACAGCTTGTCTCGCAAGGGATATGTTGGTCTCGAGCAAGAAATTGTAAAAGAAATTAACAAACTTTTCTGATACAATTTATTATATATATACTTTAAATTTTGATATTTTTTACCTTTTCAATAAATGTAGATTGAAAAGAGTGGATTGGATCCTAAAACCACTATAATAGATAGACATGTCTTGTGGAAGGATGCAAGGGTCCCTAAAGATGGTACTATCACGAATGAAGCTATTAAGGAAGCAGTTGAGAAATTTATAAGTTATTGTTATTATATTCATTTATAATTTTCAATTAGCCTTAGAACATGTTTTGAAATATAACTCTTAGGTTTAGGCATGTCTATTTTCATCTCATCCTTTGGTCAAATTATTATCTCTTCTTTCTTCTCCTGATATTAGCTTTAGCTCTCACTTTTTTCTCTTAAGCAAAGAAAAACTAAGGTTTTGAGAAATGTTGAAGATAGCTTCATTCTCCTTGAATTGTTTTTTGAGAAAATGTTGAGTTATGGAATTTTTCTTCTTCTAATTTTGTTTTATTAAGTTTGGAGAAATATTTTTAACTATTTTAACTCTTGATTCTCTTAAGAATTGAGGTCTTAGAAGACAACCATCAAGTTAGGAGTATTTTGTGCTAGAATAATTATTTACAGGTAAGACATTCTTATCTCTAATATGAATAAGTTCTTTTGTTATCAGTTGTAATCTCATGTTCTTGGTTTATTTTCGTGTTGAGTATGAGCTAATGGAATTCTTTGATTCAATCATGTGGTAAATTTTTCATCTTTGAAGTTTTAAGCATGTTGTGAGTTCTTTGTATTTTGCTTGATTTTGGTAGTTTTGAGTAGGATTTTGATAAGTACTAATAATACCATATACCCATGTGATTCTATGTTTAATATATATTTTTATATGCTTTATGACATAGAAGCATGCTATGATTAATATGGTAAAGTTGGGTAAATTTTTGATATATGGATCGCGGGTTTGGGTGTTATTTTGCCCATACAAGTCGATTGGTTTGTTGTACCGATCAACTGATTGTTTGAATAGTCACTCGGTTTGGAATTTTTTATCAACTATTTGCAAAAACAATCGATTGGCTTGATGAACCAATTGACCAATTTTCCTAACCCATAAATTGGTTACCTTGTAACCTGAGTGGTCTAGTCTTCACTTAGATCCATCGACCAATTTGGCCAAACCCATTAACTGGTTACTATAAGCAAACAATAGGTGGGACCAACCGGTTAAATAGTTTGCTAGTTTTATTTATTAACTCAGGTCTAGTATGACCATACCAATCAAGTGGTCTGAAGGACCATACCAATTATCTGCTTGGTACTTAATGTTCTTTCTTTAGGCCTTCCATATTAATGTTTCTATTTAACCACAACATTTTGATTATGAGTTCGACCATGCTCAACCTTATTTTTGTATGGATAAAGATGATAATATTTTGGGCTTTGTGTTACTTCATTTTGTGCTATCTCTAAACACCAAAATTGTGGCTTATATACCTTATGACGTGTTTGGTGTTATCAATTAGACACACCTAATTGGTTATTAATGGAATTAATTTGTAATTTTTGATATCACTTAGTAATTAATTATAATAAATTAATATTTTTTTAGCCTTTTTCTCTAACTCTCAGGGTAGCTAGTAAGGAGGTAGTAGGTGGGTCACCCTATGGTTTTATCTTTTGAATTAATACCTATTTCCTTCTCTACGAGGTTGCGGTCAATAAGGGGTATATGCATATCTTTGAGGTGTAGGATTATACTATAGTAGCCTAGCATAGAATCTATATATAGTATCAGCGGGTAAGGTATTCTAGTACAAGTCCCCTTACACTTTATATTGTCTATTGATTAAGCAATTGTGGTATCCCAACTTGTGTAGCTCTTATAATGGATAAATTTAAGGTGTGTTGGGTGAGGTATCCCAGTAAAAGCCCCTTGATGTACTCTGAACATTTATGACGGGTGTGGTACCCTAATCTATGTTAGCTCATACGGTAGGAACATTCAATGTATAATGGGTGTGGTATCCCCAGATAAAGGCCCCTTCAATGTATATTAACCTCATATGGTGGGTGTGATATCCCATTATATGTGTATGTTGCCATAACTCTTTTTCATGGTGTAGAACTAGGTGTGGTTAAACAGATACCTCCATGAAGATTTATAATATGGTTTATGTTATGTGATTCTAATGCATGATATGTATTGTTTTTCTTTTCACGATTTCCATACAAGTATGCCTTGTTATATTACTACCATGATCCTATGTGTCATATTATGTATATATGCTTATTGCCATGTAACTATCTAACTTCAATATGCAACATGAGCCTTACCATGTTTTAGGTAGTTTGTTTTCCTTGTACTTCACTCTACTAATATTATATTTGTGTGGGCACTGTGATGATCCAACTTCTAATCCAATGAGAAGAGGAAAATTTGTACAATTAAGATTCCCAACTAGAGTACATTGAGGATAATGTCATAGGTCAGTAGCCAATCAACACATAGGGTTTGAGAGTTATATTTTTGTTTAGTTAAGAGTTAGACGAACCGATTAGATGTAATCTACCCATTGTATTGGGATGATTTTGTGTAATACCCCAAAAATCCTAATTTAGGAATTATGGAAAAATAATGATTTATTAGAGAAAATTAAGAAAAATAGATTACTTTATTAGATAAAGAGGAAATTAATTGAGGAAAATAAAGAGAAAGTGATAAATAAATTATTTAGAAAATTTTGGACATTTTACTAATCAAAATGAAAGTGGAGGAAAATTTCCCAAAATAGCCAAAATTAATCTAAAAAGGGAATTAAATTATTATTATTATAATACTTTTTAAATATTCAAGAAAAATATATATATATATATATATATATATATAAATGTATAATAACCCAAAAATACCCCAATTTCCCCATAAGTTATTTTCCGATTCTATTTCTTTTCTTATTTTCCCTTTTCTTCCTTTTTCTCCCTCCTCCTCTTTTTTTTCTTTCTCCCCCCTCAGTTGGGCCAGCCCACCGGCCTAGATCCTTCTCTTCTCCCCCCTGTCTCGCGTACAGCCCTCTTCCCCTACCTTTTTCCCTTCCCGCGGCCCAGCGTCGTTCGACGCCTCCCTGTGCATCCAAACGCAGCGTTTCGGCCCTCCTTCCGCTGAGACGCTGTGTTCCGATCTCTAAAGGTAGTCGTTGCCAAATGGGCAACGCGACGCAGCGTTGTGTCCCCCATACGGTTAAAACGCCGCGTTTTGTTTTAAAACTTTATAAATGCCGCCGAACCGGCCGGTTCCCCCCTTCTTTTTCTTTTTCCCCTGGATCGTCGGTCCTCCTCCTTTCCCCTTCCTTCTTCTTCCCTGCGCAGCCGCCGACCTGCACCCCTGCGCACGCCGGCCACCTCTACACCGCCGGTTGTCCTTCCCTGCCCCTCTCCCTGTCATTTTCTTTCTCTTTTCGACCCCGACCAAGCCCATCTCTCCCCTTCCCGCGTGCCCATCTCTTTCCCTTTTCCTCTCCCCTCCTCGACCTAACCTGCCATGGCAGGACCTGCACCGCCTGCCACCGGTCGGCCACCTGTGCACCTGCCCCGCTCGTCCCTTTCTTCCCTTGTCGTTTTCCCCTCCCAATTGCCTATAAATACCCCCCATTGGCAGCCATAATCAGCTCCCTCCTTCGATTTTTCCCCGAAACCCTACCTCTCCACCGCCTCAAAAAGACGGGCTTTTCGCCGTCACCGGTGACCGCCGCCGCCACCGTTGCCCACCATTATCATCCCTGCAAATCCCTCGAAAAAACCAAGCCGCCACCACCCTCCTCCTTGCCCTGCACGTGCCGCCCTAGCCGTGCAAAGTTCCTATCCCGAAACCACCACCTCCAGCCTTCGCCGTCCTTGCGCCGCCTTCCACCGCCAGCCCAGCCGCCACCAGAGCCTCCTCCACCCTCCAAAATGTCCAGCAGACCTCCCTCTACCTTCCCATACCTCCATCTTCCCTTGAATCCCTCTCCTCCTTCCTCCCCCATCTTCCACCTCTCTCCACCACCCTCGGTTGCCGCGCCAACCACCGCGTGCCGCCACCTCTCTCACGCCACCACCCTCATTCCACTCCCCTCTCCTTGTTGTCTCCTCCCCCACATCAAACTCCCCCTTTTCCCCTCCCATCTAACCACCACCTCCATCTTTTCCTCTCTTCTCCTCCTCCATCGCCGCCGCCGCCGCTGCGCACTGCCGCCAGACCACCACTGTCCTCAGGTGGTCTTCCACTCACCTGAACCCTAAAACCTTTCTTTATGCCACCTATAGTAATTTTTAACTAATATTAGTATTATTATACTTATCATTATTATTATTATTATTATCATTATCATTATCATTATTAATTAATACCATTTTTATTATTATCCTTTATTATCCCTAATGCTATCATACTATCACCCCTTCCGACCCTAACCCTTATTATACTTAACTTAGAGTTAATGTCATTATCTTTATTATTAACATTATTATTATTTTTGTTATTATTATTATTACTATTATTGTCATTACTATTATTATTGTCATTATTAATTTCTCTATCATAAATGTGTTATTTTCTTACAAGGCCATCATCCCTCCAAAATCCGAGCTTTCATCTTACTTAACCATTAGTGTGGGTATTATTATTATTATTACTATCATTATGGTTATTACCACTATTAGTGTTATTACTACTTAATCCAACCTTATGTGAGTATTGTACTTATGTTAATATTGTTTTACTATACCTAACACCTTTATCATTATTGTCATTGCAAATATTACTATTACCATTATTCTATTTCTATTAGGGTGACAAAATATGGGAGCCCTTATACTATTTATTCAAAATATGACTTTTATCATTACTACCTCTAGGAGTGTTTTAACTTATTGATATTACAACCATTGTATTAGTATTTAACACTAACACCATTACTAGACTTAATCTTAAACACTCTAGGGTTCTATTACTTGAAACATAAGTGTCACTATTAGTAGTCTTATTATTATTATTATTATTATTATTATTATTATTATTATTATTATTATTATTATTATTATTATTATTATTATTATTATCACTATTTTACTATGACTAGCGAACACTAGTATTATAAGAATGGAACTAACGGGTCTAATAATATAAGTGTAACGATAAGTATTAAAAATAAAGATATATCAATTAGTGATACTTAGCATAATAATTTTAGAGTAAAAACCCTAGTTTTGTATAACACCCCTATTAAGGATAAGAACCCTAATCCTAAACTAGAATAAGGGTTGATAGTATTTATAAGGGAAACTAATACTTAGCATTTTTCCCCCTTTTATAAGTAACCCTGACCAGAGCCCTAAGGAGTTAGAGGAGCGTGCTCCAAGCCCGGCGTCCCCTTAGGTAAGGACGAAGCTATGGCCTTGTGCTATGTGTGATGTGTGGATGGATGATGAGTATGCCATGTTAATGTGTATTATGCATGTGTTATGAATAACCTGTTTTGTGTAGCGCAGCGTGGATAATGAGGTATGATGTGTGTGCCTTATATCATATGAGCATGACATGTTTCATGTTTGATGTTTGATGATGTGACATGATATGGCCCTCTAGGACATGCATGCTGGGGTTTTGGTAGCATAAAATGATAATAAAAGAACAACGGGAAAGTGGACGTTTGGGAAGTTTGCATGGGGGACTAGATCTTGCATGGGCATGATCCTTACGTGGGAAAAGTTGATTTAGGTTGTAAGTAAGAGTTTTGGAGAGTCTTAGAGTGATTGGAGACTTGGTATGAAAAATAGTATGTGAGTTGGTGCATAAGAGACATGATTTAGGTTTGTGAGTAAGTGGGTATTGGGGAGTCTGCAGGGAGTATTTAAATTCTGCATGGGGATGAATCTTACGTGAGGAAAGTTGATTTAAGAAGTAAATAAGATAATGTCAGAGTTATGGATCCACTGGAGACTTGGGTGCAAAATTTTACGTGGGTCGATGTAAGGGTGTCTAAGGGACCCAATTAGGGTTTTGGGAGAAAATAAGGAATTTAAAGGGTACAAGGGTAAAAATGATCAATGAAGGATGGAGTATGGGGTTGAGAGTGAGAACTCACTTATATAAAGGATGAGTACGGGTTTTCTAAATGAGAGAAGAGATTTTGGGGTGAAAGAGGGAGGTTACTTGTTGAAGAAGTAAAGTGCTAGGGTTTGGCGCGGCTAACTAGGGTTGGCGTGGTCAACTAGGGTTTTGAGTGGCCAACTAGGGTTTTGTCAGTCACACGTGAACTTGGGAGATAAAGTAATACATTTGGGGAATTTCCTAATAAAAATGAGGTGTGAGGTAGAGAACAAAGTAACGTTTGGGTAAGTAAGAAAGAGTTGGGCCACATAGGTCCGATTAGGGTCTCCGAGGAGGAACCCTGGAGGGATGAGGAAATGCGGAGTCGATATCATGTGTGTTGGGACGGCCTATATTCTTGGAGATTGTGCCTTACTATATGCCACTATGCCTAAGTCTACGGGGGATGGATGTCGGGTGTGAGAAGAGATACGAGTCTTAAAATATGGGACGGTCCCTCTAGAGCGAAAATAAGTAGAGTATCAACCGCATGCATGTCAAGGGTGTGATGTGGTTCAATAAGACACGGATAAGACATTAATTACGTAAAGCGAAAGACTGTTGAGCCAGACCCAGTCCGATCCACCGGTTAGAATAGTGGTCAGAGGCGTTCTTCCCTGGGTGTTTATTTCCGGTCCACCGGCTATAATAGTCGGGGATTCGGGCTCGACAGACCCAAACGAATAAGTAATCCATGGGAAAATACTAAATACTTACAGTGAAATACCATGTGAGTCGGGGCCAGTCCGGTCCACCGGTTAGAATAGTGGCCAGAGGCGTTCCGTCCTAGGTGTTGATTCCGGTTCACTGGCTATAATAGTGGTCAGAGGCATTCTACCCTGTGTGTTTATTTCCGGTCCACCGGCTATAATAGTGGGGCTCCCGCACTCACGTGGACTAATGAAGAATGCGTTGAATGAATATGAATGAAGTAATCCATGGGAAAATACTAAGTACTTACAGCGAAACACCATGTAAGTCGGGGCCAGTCCGGTCCACCAGTTAGAATAGTGGCTAGAGGCATTCCGCCCTGGGTGTTGATTCCGGTCCACCGGCTATAATAGTGGTCAGAGGCGTTATGCCCTGAGTGTTGATTTCCGGTCCACCGGCTATAATAGTGGGGCTCTCGCACTTACATGGATTATTAAAGAATATGTGTGAAATGGACATATTATTAACGAGGATAAAGAATAAGTCACCGGAAAGTACTCAAGCTTTATCTTGTGTGTTGTCGCATGTTACTCATATGATTGTGCTATGTGACTATGTGGTATGATTGTATGCTTGGCCTTAGCGCACCTGCGCCCTTACTCAGTATTGGACCCGTACGGATACTACCTTGATTGACTAGGTCTTATGATGATCCACCAATGGTGGGGAGCAGACCTCCGATGCAGGTTTTGATCGGTTACTAATTTGGGGTGGAAGGCTTGGCTTGAGTGAGTAGGCGTTCCGGATATTAGTCCCTTGGGATTTGTTTTATTTAGCTATATTTTGTACTACGCTTCTTGTTTCGAAACCGTACTCTTAAGTTGTATTCCTAAACGATATCCTAACTGTTGTTGGCTCGTGTTTTCGTGAATGATCTATGTTAACTATGAACCTATGTTTTGATGATTCTTACTTAACGATTGTTTAGTTTAGCCTTAGCACTTAGTATCGGAATGGTAGGAGTGAACCGGTCTAGTACTAAGTGTGGCGGTAATACCCCCAAGTTTACGGTTTTAATTCTTTCACTTCCGCTAAACCTTTTGATTTAAACGAAATTTTTCAGTAGTAAATTTGGGGGTGTTACATTTTGGTTCCTTATGGTTATTGAAACTCTTATCTTTGATTCTTGTATTTGGATTTTGTAAACCCTCTCTTCTATCTATATTATTATTCTCTTCATTGTTATCATTATTGTTGTTGTATTATTAGTAGAGCATCCATATTTTGTTTGCCTTGCATCAAACATGGATTAGGTGATTATCACATCTCTCTAGAGGTTGATGTGGCGATAACATCCCTAGTTTTTCTTTTATAAACTATAACACTCAGAAATTTTATAGCCTTAAATTTGAGCATTTTTTCTTTTATTTGAAAACTAAACCTTAAGTGCTCGTTTGGTATGGGGGTAATAGGGGTGGAAAAATTACCCCCATATTTTATATATCTTATATAATTTATTCAAAATTAAATATTTTTATTCTAATAAATATCCATTTGATATCTTAATTTAATCTAAAATGGGTATTTCATTAAAAATATATTTATTATTATTAAATACTTAATATAAGAGGTATAAAATAGAGGGAAAAATTTTCCACCCCTATTACCCCCATACCAAACATGCCCTAAATAACAACTTAAATATTTTCTTTAACCACTGACCCTCAAACCCAAATACAATATTTACATATATTTATCCTAATTATTGTGTCTTTCCTTTTTATTTAAACCAAACTTGAATTGATAAATTTTACCCAATTTAATTTTCTAATTCAATAAATTAATAATATCCTAAACATAAATTTAACCTAAATCTAATTCAAGCCCTAAATTTACTTTCTTTTTTCTTTTTATTCTTTTAACTTTTCCCTTTTTCTTTCTATTCTCTATTGCCTTTTCTTCCCCTATGCTCAGCCTAGCTAGCCCACCTTTTTTTTCTTCTCTTCCCTGAGCCTATTCAAGCCTAGCCCATCTCTCTTTTTTCTTCTCTCCTAGACTACCTAGCCCAACTTATTGTGCCTTCCTTCTTTTCTTCTCCCTTGTACCCAAAATTCCCAAACACACCCCTTATCTGCCCCCATTTCACCCCTCTACATGCACCAATGACCCCCTACAACACTCCCACACCCCCATCTGTCCTCCTTTTCACTTCTAGCCCAAACAAGCCATGCCTTTCCTAACTTGCATACCTCTTTTCCCTTCCATTCATGGCTCTTGCAACCACCACCCTCTGCATCCCTACAACCTCCCTACTTGACAACCCTACGTCACAAACCCTACCATTTGTCTTCTCCTCATATGTCCCCTTACATGCCTAAGCCCCCAACCTTCCCATCAGTTTCCCTCCCCTTCATCCCAACCATGTGTGTGTATATATATATAGATATATATATACCTACATACATACTACACCCTTCTCATCCTTCCTCCCGTCATCCCATTAATCCCCACCCTCTGCCCTCTGCCTTATGCCACCTTCCCCTGACTTTGTTTTTCTTTTCCCTAACCACAACCCTATCTTACCCTTCCTACCTCACCATCATACACCCGTCCCTATGATTAAGCCCCTAGCCCACACTCCACTATCCATCTCATGACTCCTTACCATTTCTCATCCCCCCTACATCCATTCCAACCTCCTCCTCACTATAGCCATTGCCCAACCCTAGCTCCCTTCTTTGCACCACCCTTAACCCCCCCTTTTCCTTTGCTTGTATCCCACACACCACCACCTCACCCTACCTCTATCTCTTGTGACACTTTTTCCCTTCCTGTCTCACCAACCATCACCATCACCACCACCACCACCACCTAACTTCCTCTATCTCATTTGCCTTTCCTCCTTGTTGTTACCCCAACACCACCAAGCTCAATGGTTCCTTACCCTCAACAGCACCACTATCCCCTGACTTTCCCTCATCCTTATTGTAACCCTTTTTCCATCTCCAGCAAAACTATTAACCACCATCACAAACCCTTCCCCCGAGACTTTCTGTAACACCCCCAAAATTCACTCTTGAAAATTTTTTTCGAAAGAATAAAGTGGAAGCTAAAATAGAATTTGGGGAAAGTTACCGCCACATCTAACACAAGATAAATGTCCACCATCTATCTCATGCTAGATGCAAGGCTAAAACCTGTCAAATAAAATTTCAAGCAACATCTATGACGTGAGGATATACTCCCACAATGAGATATCCACAGGCAGATGGTAAGTGAATAAATTCACTAAATAAAATCATCGCTAAATCATTCAGCGGAACCAGTGAAATAAATCTAAATTTTAAAAGCTTATCAGAGTATGAGGAATTAAAAGTCAATTACAACACCCTTCAAATTTTAAATACAATGCTTGAAACTTCCGAAAATAAATACAATCAAACAAGATAATTTTCGATAGATCAAATTCTGGATTGCCTACTCTCTCAAACCAAGCCTTCCACCCAAATACAATATTCGATCTCAAACCTGCACAAGAGGTCTGCTCCCCACCATTAGTGAATCGTCACAGGACTCATTCAACCAAGGTAGTATCAATACAGGTCCAATACTAAGTAAATCCCACTCCCCTATCTTATGGGAGAGATGTAAACTATAACATCAAGTGCATATTAAATCATGGTACAATACGTTGATACAATATTATGCATACTCAAAACCCACATCCCAAGTCCTGCCATACACATATAATAACATGTGAAACATATGTAACATCTTATTTAAACATATGAGTATGGTATGACCGAAATGTAAAGTAGCTCATGCGCCTCAGGTAGGAATAATCCATATTATTGAAAACTCATTACTTGGCATACTCACATAAGCAGCATGTAGTAATACAGATAATAAAAGCCAGCTATGGTCCGGGTAGACTTATTCTTTTAGATCTCTAGTAGATATGATGGATTCACATCATAATCTTTATTAATCCATGCGAGTGCAGGAACCCCACTATTATAGCCGATGGATCGGTCACTTATAGGGCAAAAAGCACCTAACCACTATTATAGCCGGTGGATAGGTCACTTATAGGGCATAACGCACCTAACCACTATTATAGCCGGTGGATAGGTTCCTTATAGGGCATAACGCACCTAACCACTATTTTATGCCGGTGGATCGGACTGGCCCCGACTCTTATGGTGTTCCACTGTAAGTACTTAGTATCTTTTACGTGTATTAACAAATTAGGGTTTGGTTTACTGAGCTCGGGATCCCTTATTATTATTTTCGGTGGATCGGTCACTTGCGGGAGAATGTCCACACCACTATTATTCGCCGGTGGATTAGCTGGCCCTGACTCAGTACTCTTCCACTTTACATGATTGGTATTTTATCGTACCTTATTCAGCAGAATTTTACCCTTAACATGCATGTCCTAAAAGGCCACGCGACATCCATCATAACTTGCAGCATACCCATATTAGCATATACCAGACAAGAGCACGAGAACATACCTCGGTTCCAAGCTACGCTACACAATAAAAACAAATAACATATAGGACACAACATATAAATCGTACATGGCATCCAAGGCAAGTAAAACATGTAACACACAAGCGGCCTTAGTTACATCCTTACGACACACCCATAAGTGGAGGTAAGTACAAACTTACCTGAATCCGAAGCTAGCTAAGCGAGATAAGAGGGAGAGAGAGATCACTAGCTCGAGGATCCACAATAAAGCTTTCCTAGATCGCCGATAGAAATCGAAAACTAAGTTAGAAACTATTTTATCGATCAATAATTCAATTATTATAAGTAAATCGATACAAAGAGACACAAACAATTTTTCTTAGAAAACGGGTCCAAAACCTAGGACTCAAGAGCATAGCTGTAACACCCCAAAATTCACTACTTTTTTTAAAAAAAAGCGGAAGTAATTAAAATAGAAATACTTAAAACCTGTGAATTCTGGGAATGTTACCGCCACACTTAGTACCAGACCGGTTTTCTCCGACCGTTCCAATACCAAGTGCTAAGGCTAAAGAAAAGATTTACATTAAACTCAAACCAACGGTTCATAAAAGAACTCAAAAGATCATACCTTAAAATCAGAGTACGCATAAACGTTTATAAACGTAATAAAATAGAAATCAGAGTGCGAAGTCAAAAAGGATAAATACTCCAATACAAAGAAATAATGGCAGGAAATAAAATTGCATAAAGACTGAAATACGACCACAACTCTCTCAAATTTTGAGCCAACCAAGCTCAACACACAACCCCGACTGATGTCTCGCCCACCTGCACAAAGCCAGAAGGGCATACTACTCGTGGGAATGAGCAGCACCCATGAAAAGGGTGAGCAGTGCGCTACGTACTGAGTAAGGTAACCGAGCACTAAGGCCAACACATAAGCACATAATCCATGCAGAATAATAACAGAGCATAATCACTAACACAATAACATAAAGGCAAATGAACGATCAGGTGAAAATGCCAAGGTCCAATATAGTTTAGATTAATTGCTTCATTAATCCTTTATCGGAATATTTTCACACCATGCTCTTTATCAAGTCCATACGAGTACGGGAACCCCACTATTTTGCCGGTGGATCGGTCTCCAGGGCACTCTGGCTCCTAGCCACTATTATAGCCGGTGGATCAGTCACTTACGGTACATACCCTACCACAATTATATGCCGGTGGATCAGTCTGGCCCCTTCTCGCACGGTGTTCCACTATAAGTAATTAGTATCTTCCCACTTATTAACAACATATATAGTTTGGTTCGTTGAGCTCGGGATCCCCCACTATTTTAGCCGGTGGATCGGTCACTAGGGTAACATACCCTACCACTATTAAGCCGGTGGATTGATCTCCAGGTTACCGCAGCACCTAGCCACTATTATGACGGTGGATTGGTCTGGGTCCGGCTCAACATCTTCCACTTTACGTGATTAATGTCTTAAGTATCTTATTCAAAGGCTTTCGCTCTAGACATGCACGAATCATAAATCATAAATTCCATATTCATCATCATACTTTATTCACCGATTACACATGTGCTACCACCAAACCCTATATATGCATTACTCGCTCCCTTTACACTTATCCTCCAATTCTACTCCACATCTCACTCTAGGGTTTTATCCCGAAACCCTAATTTAGGCCTTAACATCCCCTCTTACTCCACCTCACATCCCCCAAATCATTTTAACATTCCACACATTACAAATCATCGATTCCATTCTCATAATTACACCTTAATCACCAAAAACACATGATACAACAAAAACTTTAAGCAGCCACACCAAACCCTAATCAACCACCACAAACCATAATTAACCACTCCAAACCTTATTTAGTCATAACAACCATAATTAGCCATTCCAAACCTTAATTAACCCCAACAATTCACAATTAGCCACTCCATACTCTAGCTTTGTCTCCTATGTACCCAGATAATGTTCCACGTGTTATTTTCCATCCAAAGTGTTTAACAACTCAAACAACGCTTACATTACCTTCCTTACATCCCAAATTAACTTTTCATACATAAATTTTACTCCCATGCAGACTTTACACATCCCATGCAACCATTCGAACTTTTCATGCAAACCCTAAATTCCATGCAATCATTAACTCCCATGCAAAACCCTAACTCCACCACACAACCCTAATACCACCACACAAAACCCAAGATTCCGTCATACAATACCCTAAATTCAATCCATACCAACCAAATATTCATCCTTACCAAACCCTAGATTCAAATCACATAAAACCGAAGATTCATCCCTACAAAACCCTACATTCAACCATATTAAACCCAATGATTCATTCACACAAAACCCTAAATTCAATCCATACCAACCTAAAGATTCAAATCATATAAAACCCAAATATTTTTTCACATAATACAATTGATTAGATTCTCCCCTTTCATAACCACAACTTAGATTCTCCCATACAAGACCATAAGTTAGATTTTTCCATATAATACTATAAGTTAGCTTCTCCCACATAAAGTCATAAATTAGAATCTCCCAAGAAGAACCATAAATTGGATTCCCCCAAACAAATCATGAATAAGATTCTCCCAATCAAATCATAAATTAAAATCTCCCAAATTATATCATAAATTAAATTCTCCAAAACAAACCATAAATTCAATTTTCCCATATAACATCATAAATTAGATTCTCCCAATTAACATCATAAATTAGATTCTCCCAAACACACCATAAATTTGATTCTCCTATATAACATCATAAATTAGATTCTCCTAAATAAAACCATATATTATATTCTCCGCATAAAACCATAAATTATATTCTTCAACATAAAACCATACATTAGATTATTCCTTATAAAACCATAAAATTAGGTCAATTCACTTCCTTTAGTCAACTTCCTTCCCCATCCTCCTTTTTCATCCTTTCTCCCACACAAACCACATCGACATCCTCTCATACATGTCTTACAGGGTCACAACACATATTGCCACATACACATAGCACACATGCCATACAAAAACATACTTCAACTCCATGTCATATCACATACGAAATAATTAAAAATGATAAATATAGAATACATAGCATTCGAAGCACATAATGCACATAAGCACATAAAAGGCCTTAACACCCCTTACCTAAAAAGACATCGGTCTTGGAGCACGCTCCTATGCCTCCTTAGGGCTTTGACTGGTTTTACCTATTATGAGGGAAAAGATAAAATTAGAATCCCTCTTATCAAAATAATATTAACCACTAGCTTAATATAAGACTAGGCTTTTGATAAAATAATAATAAAAAAAAATACCCAAAAATAATATCAATATTAATATTAACAAGAATAATAAAGATAGTAGCAATAATAAAAAGGCATTACTCAAAAATAAAGTGAAATAAGGGCTTCGGACCCTTTACCAAAATAATACTAAAAATATTATTTGTAAATTAAATAACCAAATTTAGAAATAATAATAATAATAATAATAATAATAATAATAATAATAATAATAATAATAATAAATTATAATATTATTAGTGATACTTTTATTAGTAGAAAATTAATATTAATAATACCAAAATTCTTAAAAATTACTAGGCGGTTTTTGAACCACCCCAACTTAATAATAATACCATTCAAAATTGTAATAATGATATTAAAGTTATATATACTTATAATATAAAGTTAATAAAGATGATAATAATAATAATATAATTAGAGAAAATTTTAAAAATGTTAATAATATTAATAGAAAGTAATAGTGTGAGGCTTAATTAGAATTTTTGTTCTCTGCCCCTCCTTAAATAATTAAAACGTTAATTAAATAGTTACACTAATGATAATAATATTAATAATATTGTTAATAATAATGTTAAACATGTAATAATTTAATTAAATAAGTAAAGACCGAGATTAGTAATATATCTTACTCAATAATACTCCCATACCTGTCAAAAAAATTTAGAAATTAGGATACAGTCGATAACAATAATAATAATTATTATAATAATAATAATTATAGTTGAATTAACACTAAAATTTAGGCTAAAAATAGAATAATTATCAATAATTCAAAATTAAGTGTTTAAAAGGTTTAGGTTATCACCTTGAGTCGGAGGGTATAGACGGAACCGGCGGTGGTTCCCGGAGGTGGCCGAAAAATGGATCTAAGAGAGGTAAAAATGAAGAACAATAGGGAAAGGGAAAGGAGAAAAATAAAATAAGCTTATGGCTCGGTGGAGGAGACTTAGAAGGAGATATTGGGTGGTTTATAGGGTGGCAGAAGTGGCGTATGTGGCGGCGGACGGTGGTTTAAGGTTTTGGGGTAAACATTCTGGCGAGATGAGCAGTAAACTTTGCATGGTTATGGAAGCTCATTCAAGAAGAATCGAAGGATTTGAAGGGCTTAGTTAGCTCGAGGGAATTTCAAGGAAGAAATTGGGATGCGTAGGTAGTGTTGAAGTTGGCTATCGGCGGTGGAATACGCGTCTGAAGTGACGGTGGCGGGTGGTTCTTACTTAGGGTTTCGAGAGTAAAGAAGTTTCAAAATCATCCACGACTGGGCTATTTATAGAGTTTAGATGGGTTATTAGGGTTTTGGAGGTCTGTAGGATGGGTTTGGGTGGCCGGCGTCAGAAATCGGCCGGTGATTGCTTGGGTTGGGTCGAAGGTTCACGAAGCCAGAGAGAGAGAATGAGTGAGAGATAAGGATAATTGATTATTCCAAGCTAATGTGCAAGTCAAGAGGAAGAAAAATAGAGGTGACTCGGCCGGTCAGAGTCCTCGTAGCCGGTGCCGCCATTTTCGGGGAAGGGAGTTGCAACAGCGTCGACGGATGAGAGGGGAGGAAGAAGGAAGGAGGAGGGGGAGTGGATCGGGCCGCCGGGAAAGAAAGAAAAGAAAAAGAAAGACGGCGAACCGGGCCGGTCAGGCGCCAAGGGTGCGTTTAAATGAAACGAAGCGTTGCGAGAATAAAATGGACGAAACACAGCGCGTCAAGGGGCAGAAGAAGGGCGACGCCGCGCGGGCTAGGCCGCGGGAAAGGAAGAAGAGAAACTGGGCCGCGAGCTGGCCCAATTCGGGTGAAGAAGAAAAAGAAAAAGAAAAGAAGAAGAAAGAAAAAGAAGGAAAAAGGAAAAGGGGGAAAAGCAAAAATAATTATATTGGGTATATAAATTAATTAAAATATTTGGGATGTTTAAAAATAATAATATTTAAATAAAATAATAGTTAAATCATTTTTTTGGCTAAACTAGGATTTTTGAAAGATTTTCCATAAATTCTATTTTAATTAGTAAAACACCCTAATTTTCTTCAATTAGATTATTTATAAAATTAATATTAATTTGAAACTATTTTATCCTTATTATTTTAAATAAAATAATTTATTTATTTAATTTCCAAATAAAATCCTTAATTAGTTAAAACAACCAAATTCCTCCTAATTAAAATACTTATAAATCTCTTTTTGATTTAGCCTAATTAAATACCCTTTTATTTTAATAAAAATAATTTATTTAAATAATTTTTCAAATAAAACCTCATTTAAATATAATTTATAAACTTAGAAATTTTCTAGGTATTTCAATAGCTCTATTAAGATTTAAGGTTAAAAATAAATCAAAATGGATTAATAAACATATCACTTGGGACATTTTAAATTAATTTGGAAAGTCTAAGAAATAATAATCGATTATAAGTCAATTTATTGAAAATGACTTATTCATTAGGTTTTACAATTAAATAGGTAAACCAACCATTTACATAGAACCGAATCCAAACCGATTAGATTAAAGCATAATTTAAATGATTTAAAACACAAAGACATAAATCGATTAGATAAAAGACACATAGCAAAAATCAATTTTATAAAACAATCCCCGAAGATTAGGGTTTTCAATTCCTAAACTACGAATCGACCAAATCGCTTCGATTACCTCAAATTGAAAGTTTTAAAACACAATTAAACTAGTTTTATATAAATCTAGATAATTAATTTCAACAAAACAATCTTCCTAGTAGCCAATTTAAGACTATCCATTTTTAAAATTAAGGCTTTAAAGCCCACAACACAAACTCAGATAATTCAAATTAATTAATTCAAATTAAAGGTGTTATAAATCAATTAGGATCATTTCAACTATTTCTACAAATTTAATTTTAGAAAAACAATTATACATATGATCAATTTCACAATCTCACTTGAAATCTAAGATTTTAGGCCCGAAAATACAATTCGGTTGAATTCTACTAATTTAATCAAATTGAATGTTTAGAAATGCAATTAAACACATTTTATAACATATCAAATAATCAATTGATCAAAACCAATAAAAGAAATATCCAATTTAGCACAATTAGGGTTTTTGAGCCCGAAACATAAATCTGATCAATTCTTGCTAAAATATATAAATTGATAGTTTGGAAATGTAATTAAATGTATTCTAATGTAAATTATAAAGTCAATTGAATAAAACAACCCAATTACACAATCCAATTTAGTCCCGCAAGAGTTTTGACCTAAAAATCCAATTCCGATCAATTACGCACAATTTTCCCAAATCAACACTTCCGGTATGAAATTAAATACATTTCAAACGATATAGTAAAATCAATTGAGTGAAACAACTCAATTATGCAACCCAATTTCATTACGCATGAATTTTGACCTAGGAATCAAATTCCGATTGATTCCGCATAAATTTCTCAAATTGTTGGTTCCGACATGAAATTAGTTACATTTAAAAACATGTTGTATAATCAATTCATCCAAAATGACCAAATCGGGCGAATCCAAAAAATTTGGGCATAACCTGGCCAAAAATCCGATTTTCCCAAAATTCTAACATAACTATACAATTAACCTATCCAAATCATTCTCACAACACATATATACATAATCAACCAATCAATTTAGCTTTTCCATAAGCTAATTCATACCCAATTAATCAAATCAATATTAGGGTTTTCGAAAATTTATACCAAACAAATCCAACACAAATCAGGATAAGAGAATGCCAGAGAAGGTTCGTCGAGGCTAGGGGTGGCTCGCCGATGGTCAGCGACGCTCGCCGTGGCCGGACGGCAGCGCAACCAGCGCGGCTCGTCGTTGCTGCGGTCTGCTGCTACTGTTGCACGATTGCTGCAGTCGAGCTGGCTAATGTTGTAGCGATGGCTTGCTGCGGCGTCGTCGGTCGTGTCGCCCGTTGCAACTGGTTGGAGGTCGGCAGGCGGCTGGTGGAGCTAGGAGATGGATGAGGTGAGGGAGGCTGGGGATGTTATTGGCTCGAGACAGGAATAGGGAGCAAGGGTCGGGAGCAGGGAAAGAAGATAAGGAAGAGAAGAGAGAAAAGGAAAAAAGAGGGGGGACCGACGGGTTTCGGGATTTTAGTTTTTTTTTCAAATACACTACAAAATAAATATTAAATATGTAAAATTATTAATGGATGATTTTATCTAAAATTTATTTCAAAACGATCCGAACGCTTAAAATTAATAAAAAAAGTTAAATAAAGAATTTCGGAAACATTTTTCAAAAAATATTACCAATGAACGTGAAAATTTAAATTATTTACAGAAATATATTATAAGACCTAAAAAAATTATTTAAAAGCATATAATAAAATATTTAAGTCAAATTCTAATAAACCGAGACCAATTTAAATAATTTTCGAAATCGGTTTTCCGTAAATCAAAAAGTGTAAAACACAAGAAAATTAATTTCGGAAAGAAATTCATAAATAATCTTCAAAAAACCTTTTTAATTTAAAACTTTCCAAAAATATTAAC
This sequence comes from Tamarix austromongolica, assembly GCA_039764185.1. NCBI lineage: Eukaryota > Viridiplantae > Streptophyta > Magnoliopsida > Caryophyllales > Tamaricaceae > Tamarix > Tamarix austromongolica. The sequence continues at coordinate 31,251,087 of CM077813.1, read as the reverse complement.
GATTTCCGAAAACGAAAAAATTTAAAGTCGGAATTATTTTCTACAGATAAAATTATCAAAATAGATTTAACTATTTAAGCAGAAATTTCATAATCTAAATAATATATTTCGTTAACGAAATATAACTCCAAAATAAAGTCAAAATCACACGACGAATTTATAATAAAAAAATGAATCTAAAATATTAAAAATTAAAACACGATAAGGAAAGGGAATACATATTTTTAACCAAAAATTGAAATCATAAGAATTTAATAAAATCATTGTCGTGAACAAATTTATCTAGAATGGTTCGCAACGATAAAAATTAATTAAATTCAAATATGAATTCTAAATCATCGATAAATCCATAAAACGAATCGAAATTAAAATAAGTAATTGTTTACATCAAATTATGCAAATAAAATCATTAAAATTCATAAATTTGGATTTTTAAAATGTGGGGTATTACACTTTCTTACCAGTATCCTCCCTAATTTGGTTTCCTTTCCATCACCCTTTCCCTCAAGTCCCATGCAACATCAAAACTCATGTTGTACTAGCAATGTGAAGATTTCATCTAAAATTTGCACATTTTCAATCTAAGGGCATTTTGGTAATTTTTCCTTTATAAATATTTTAATAAAAAAATATTATTTTATTGGTTAAATATTAATTTGGTTAATGTGGTATTATATTTAGGTGCAAAAGTTTGATTAACAGAGCCTAATAATTTTTAGTTGGTTACTCGTAATTTATGATTTTTCTAGAAATCAGGTAATCATTATACTCTACTAAAATGTTTAGATATCGAATGATAGCACATTAGGATTTTGAAGTGTAAGCCGTGCTAAGCATATTTATTACATGGTAATCCTTATAATCTACTAAAATCTTTAGATATCACATGATAACACATTTGGGTTTTGATTTATAAACCGTGTTAAGTATGTTCGTTACATTATAATCCTTATACTCCACTAAAATATTTAGATATCAAATGATATAATATTAGGGTTTTAATGTATACTTTATATTAAGTATAATCATTATATTGTGATTATTTGCCTAATAATGATAACATGGGATTTGGTAAAATGAAGTGTGTTAACTTATGGAAATTATTATGTGTATGAAATGTATTTTAAAATGGTTTTAATGATGGGAATACATTATATATGTCATATAGGCCCTATATAATAGGTTAAGCATGCCTAGATGTATTTTTAATATAAATATTATTATTATGTGTCCTAGGGTCAATTTGGTCGTTTAATCATATTGTTATATTTAACTTGATAAAAATTACCTAATAAGTGATTTGATACTTCAGAAACACATGTTTCATTATCATTATTATTATTATTATTATTATTATTATTATTATTATTATTATTATTATTATTATTATTATTATTATTATTATTATATATCATAGGGGTATTTTGGTTATTTTTTTGTATCGTGATAATTATTCTTCTAAGCATACCTAATATTTATTATTTATTATTGAGCATAAGAAAATGTGTTTTGATGTTCTAGAAACATATGTTAGGGTTTTACGCGTAAAAATCATGTATAAAGAAAAATGGTCATTTGGCATATATAGTAATTTATTTGCATGTTAAATAATTTACTTATTTTATTTTAGCATTTCCTTGTATATTTAAGAAATGAAATGGAATTAGTATTTAAAGGGTATGCATAATTATGGATTAGGTGTCCTTGTTAGTAGGTTATTATGGTACCTTCATGTGCCAATACAACTAGGGTACCTTAGTGTCATTGGTTTAACAATCAGTAGGATACTATATTGCTTTGGTGCATTAGTATAACTAAAGTATCTTAGTGGCTCTAGGTTTGATATGATCTCACTTGAGTAAATAAAAATGGAAATGAATATTATAGGATTAAAATGATTATTATTAGATTGGTTAGTAGTAGCATTCATACACATCTGTGGCTTAGTAGCACTCTTTGTGCCTACTTGTGGTTTGGTAGGAGCCTTTGTGCTTACTTGTGAGTCAGTAGTAGCCTTTGTACCTACATGTGGTTCGGTTGTAGCCTTTGTGCTTACCTGTATTTGGTGTTGTGACTTTGAGCCCTACTTATGATGTTATGAATTTTATTAATATTGTGCCTTTGAACTCTACCAATGGTATTATAGATATTATTGGTTTAATATTGAGATGTGAGATATATTGTGAAGGTTATGGTTTTTGTGTTGAAATTTATTCTAATAATTATTTCATATAGCATCTCTTAGATGCTTGGTTGGCAAATTATATTATTTTCTAAATGAAAGAGTATGAGTAGTACATGGCTTTATTATTATTATTTATTTAATATGATTATTGTATTTTGATCATGCCATGTATATTTGAATATTTTATACCATGTACTATTGTGATACCTTCTATGTGTTCTATGTGGACTTTTGATATTAGTTTTATATAATGGGTTGCTCAATACCATTATAATGAAAGGTTTCTTTTCATGGGTCACTACTTATTCAATAGGTAGTGGCCTTCGTAGGTTAGCTTATGAGAAAATTTGAAGGCTAGACTAGCTTGGGTTAATATTTAGGGTTATCTAGTGTTTTGCTTAATATTGTTTAATCTGGATGATTATGTACTTTTGTGCTCTTATAGTGAATGTTTAGGGTTATCTAGTGAATGTTTAATAATCGGATAAAGATGGAAGTAATGGTATAAATGACCAAAAAGGATAAAAGCTAGTTTGTACACTTGGTTAATGGCTCAAATGACTATTGAGTATTTATTGGAATGTTCGTTGGATGATTAACCGGTGCCATATATGAATAAGGAAATGGTATAACCTAAAGGATTGAGTAATTAGAAATAAACCCTAGTGGTTGTTTTGATTAAATCTACTATTACATGTGTGAGTACCTGCGTGATAATAATGTGAAACCAAGCATGATATATCCTACATTATCTGAGTTATGTATGATAGAATATCCTAATGTACTATTATCTGTATGTATCTGGCATTAGCATGACACATGCTATATATTATATCCATATAAGATAGAATTTGCATATTTTTTCTACTATTGAGGGAGCAACTTGGCTTACTTAGTACGTAGCGTAGTGGTATGCCCGTTTGCACGATCACTTTCTCATTCTTATAAGCAAAGGGTCATGTGTAGGTTTTTGGGGATGGCCAGTAGTGGATCTACCTCAGTTTGGGTTCGGAGCATGAGAGCATGGACATTCGGAGATCTTGTGGGGTTTGTGGCTGACCGGGGTTTTTATTCTGTTATCATACCCTAACTTCATTTTAATGTAGCCTTGTACTTTATCTACTTGTATTCCTATAATGATTTGGTTGGGGATCTTTAAGGTCCTTCAATGTAAACAATCTTTCAAAATTATTCATGTAATCTTTTATTCACGCACTCTATTGTTTTTAAATGTATTGGTCATTTTAGCCTTGTATATGATATAGGGTAGGCAGTAGACGAATATCTTGTGTCAGGTACAGTGGTAACACCCAATTTTTCTTAGGTATTTTTTAAGTTTCCGCAATGTTTTAAACAAAATTTTTTGGTAGTGAAAAATGAGGGAGTTACAGTTTTAGCTTCCACAATTAATAATTTAAACAAAATATTTTAGTTCATAAATTTGGAGGTGTTACATAAACACTTTCTCATTATCTTTTTTAAAAAAATTGGTTCAAAAATATGGGGGTGTTACACATCTAGGAGAGTTGGGACAATGAGAGGATCAAGTGGTAGGAATCAAGGAGGAGATGATGGTAATGTTTTCATTTATTAGGCTTTATTGCCCATGGGTCCAAATGGGAGATTATTTTCCCTAGCCTAGTAGGCGATATGTACAAATATAATAAAATCCCCCGGCACCAAACACATAAGAGAAGGGAATTAATGTCCCCTATATTTTTTAGGGGCCCTTTACCCCCATTCCAAGCACAACCTTAGACTGTAGTAAGGTATCATCATGATGTGTTTCCACCAAAAGCATATTTTCCTCCTCTAGAGTTGATTCCCTATAACACACCATTTTTAAAACCATTGATAATATAATGATTTTTATGTTAAATAATATTTAAATATCTATTAATAAATTAGATTCAAAATGATTTGAAAAAATATTATGGAGTTCTAATATACCAATCACTTAGCATACTAGTTGACTAGTTCAACTTAAATAAGGATTTCAAACCTGGTAACATAAGTAGATTGATATGAAAAAACTTTTGATTGGTTTATTCAATTTTTTTTGTTTATGATCTATTTTTCCCTTGAATCTTATCCAAACTTTATGAAGCCTTATGATTTTAATTTTTTTGGCCTATAAATATTTTTAGAAGTTTTGGTATTATTTTAAATTTTTTGGGATTATTACTTCAATTCCGTTAGCCTAAAATTTATCAAAAAGTACTTTTTGGATATTTTCTCACCTACTATTTTCTTTATCTTCTCTCATTTCTACCCAATCACACTAGTAGCTCAAGATACGTGGAAAGCATCTAATTTGTTGTTGTTTTTCACTAATCTTCACTCTTTTCCTTTGTTATCCTCTTAATCATGGGATTTTGATTCTTATTTAGTACAATATTTGTATTAATCATGTCTAATTTATTTGATTTATTAGAGATCATTGAAATCAATTGTAAAATATTTCTCTTCTCCTAGTTTTTAATCTCATTTTACACTTGGAAATAATAGTTTTAAAAATTATAATATTTAGCATGAGCCAATATGGTAAACATATATCTGATGTTAGGTGTGACTATAACAACATGCATTTAATTATCTTCGCCTCTATAAACTTCTTTTAAAACAAAATTTTATGATAGTAAAAAATGGAGTATGACACCCACACATATTTAAAGTGAACTTTATGATTTTTATCGATCTCTACATGACCACATACCACCAACCACATGTTTCCCTTTTTTCCATAAACATTACACCTTTATTTTTAGGTAGACAAAATTTCTCTCCTTTAAACAAAAAATGTTTGGAAGTTCAGATACCTTTACTAAACTTGATATACATTGTAATACCCCTTTCCTATGAAAATCTTATTTACCTATAAATTGTGTTTTTGAAGATTAAGTTACCTTAAACAAAAAATGTTTGGAAGCTGAGATACCTTTACTAAACTTGATATACATTGTAAAACCCCTTTCCTTGGAAAATCTTATTTGCTTAGAAATTGTATTTTTAGAGATTAAGTTACCTTATTTTGTTGCTTTATTATATAATCTAAGAGATTTAAAACCCGAGTTACATTTTTAAAATGTTTTGTTAAGGAATTCTTAGTCTTTCTTATGATTTTGTGTACCGTGAGACTTCGGAACCACTTTTAGTATCCAAAATCTTTTGAAACTCTTATTTTATATAGATATAAATTATCATATTTTTCTAAGCCTCTTATGCTTTTTTTTAAAATGTCAAATTGAATTGTAGGTAAAAAGATATTGCTTATCATATCGATTAGGGTAGCAAATGAGTAGAGTTTGTTTGTTAACACTCATAGCTCCACTCATTAAAAATTTTATTTAGATTATTTTTTTATTTAAATGAGTCACACCTAAGTCTCATTTTGAGGCTTGTTTATTAAATGTGACAAATTTGAGCATGAAAAAAAATTCAATTTAACTCATTTATAGTCTAGGTTTGTGATCTTCGCTCGATTTGCTAAAAGCTCGGTTTGAATTTTTTATTTAGTTAAATGCACTAAGCTCAAGAATTAGTTTAGTTTCTTTTTATCAAATGAGTCAAGCCTAGGGAGTTCAACTTGACAAGGCCCGTTTATAACATTAGTACTGAATGCCTTAATCGTGTATTTTAAGCCCAAAACAATCTTTTGAGGTATCAAAAATTTATGAATATTCGAGGATGTTTATATTTTTATTTTCTTATATTAAATATGAGTTAAACTATTTTACATTTATTTTTATCATTTTCATATTAAATTTTCATTTTCTAGCATAATTAGCTACTGAAACTTAACTTTATGTACTTGGATCTTATATAATATTTTGAGATTTCATCTCAAATACCCATATCTTGTTAAGATTGAATCTTAAACCTTCAATATAAGTTAAAAGAGGTGTCATTCTCCTTTCCTTGTGCAATGTTGCTTAGCATGTGAAAACCTATGATTATATTCCTTTAATCATTAGTTTCACTGAGAGCGCATGGTGTGTTCTCCTTAATTATCCAACCTTCTCCTACATGTGTTCTAATCCTTATCTTCTCTCCTCATGCATGCACCACGTCCCCCCATATACTACCTTCACATATAGTAAAACTATCTAGCCAAAGACTTAACCATTAAATTGTTCGTCATTCACCACACTTAAGTTCTACTGAATGTCATCCTTCATTACCTTTCTTACCTAGCCATGATTTCCCCTCATTTTATTCCTCTTATTATTATTATTGTATTTCATGATGCCTCCATTGTTTTCAACCATTGATGAAGCATAGAAATCTTCCATAACTTAAGATAAGGATTATAATATTCTCTAATTCAATCCTTTATCCTTTAATTTAATTTTTTTGGTCTTAATTTATCTAATATTATATTTTTATTTTATAGGTTCATAAGGTGATTAGTGGAGTTATTATTGGTTCTTAATCTTTTATGTTTATTGGTAAACTTCCTAAACTCTTTAAAAATAAACTTATCATGCTAATGTGAATTTCATTATAGATTTGGCATTATTTTGTTTAAATTTTTTCATGTTTACCATTTCATATGAAACTTAATATGTATAGTTTAATATTCATTTTACGGTTCACAAATTTGGAAAGTATGTAAAAAGTTGTGGCTAAAACTATATAAAATATCAAAAACCATCAATTTTTTGGAATTTATGCACTAGACTCGATATATTGGAGTTTTGCATGTTACTATTGTTTTCACTTTAATTTTATGATTTCATGATGTTCATTATAATTTTTAGATGCAATATAATGCATTAGATGACATATTTTGGCTCAATATAACTTATTTTATGAATGATCGAAGTTTGGAAAATTTTGCACTTCAATGAAGAACATTTTGAATTTTCTTCATATATTTAATGTGTTCTTCATGGTGTTCAAAGTGTTATTTTCTAATTATAATTTAATCACCTTAAATTGATTTAGTAAGTAATTAATTATATTTTTTAGGTTTAATAATGTACTAATCATGATTAGACATATAATGATCATATCTAGCCTTCAAAAAACTAAAATGATGAATATGTTAATAGAAAAAGTCAAGAATGGACCATTGATCATTACCTTGACAATTGGCCATTGACTTTGACTTTAACCATTGATCATTAATAGCAATTTTTCCAAAATGGTGTATGGTCATTTTTTGTATTTTTGTGTCGAATATATACATTATTTTCACACAATTAGCCTTTAAAAAGTCTTTGAGATTAAAAGTGATTATGTTGAGGAATTTTGATCAAATTTTAACGTTAACTTTCACTTGGATTTGGATTTTCTTAGCGAATAATACTTTTTTATAAAAGGTCCAACTTGATTCGTTTCAGTGCTCTAAGTGGTTTTCCACTTTTGATTTGTTCTTGTATATTTTTTGGTCTTTTAAAGCATTTTCAAATTAGTTTTAAGTAATTATTTTTCTGTTAAGTGTGGTTGATCTTATTTTTTGGTTATTACCTTGGCTTTTGTTTGTTTGGTTTGTATATCATTAGGTTATTGCATGATCTTGAACGATTAATTTATCTAAGTGTTGAGTAAATGAGAAAAGGCCAACCTTAGTTAACTTTAGCTTTGATAATTGACCACATCATTAGTAGTTAACTTAATATTACCTTTTATGTAATTAGAATTAAATGACTAAGTTAGAAATGAGGTGTTGATTGTTGTAAGGTTAGAGCTTGTTGCCTAACCCTTGCCTTTCATAGCTAGATATTATTTATTGTGAGGTTATGGCTTGTTTTCTAATCTTAGGAAGCCATGGCTAAATATTATGCGTTGTGATGTAATGTCTTGTTTTCTAACCTGTGCCTTTTATGGCTAGGTATTAGTTATGGTGAGGTTATAGTTTTTTGCCTGACCTTTAGCCTTTGATGGCTAGGTATTGGTTGTGACCCTAAGTGGTAAAAGTCTTGATGGCTTGATTTAGATGTTATGTTTGGATCTTAGATCCTTAGTTGAATTAAAATACTAATCATTTAAAGAGAAAGATAATTTAAGGTGTACAGACATCTCATGCCTCAAGTTAAGCCCCCGAGTCTAAAAGACCTTTGGGCTGAAGGACCCATTTCTACTTCATAGGTTAAATCAAAAATATTATGGGGTATGTATATTTAAGGATTTGAATCTCTAAGTTTTGTGTTTACAATGTGTAGTCATGCACTTCTTTGACTAGTTATATTAGAATAGAAAAAATATTAATGGTAGACAACCATGGTAGTTTCTATGGTTGAGATGATAATTCCACAAAAAGTCTAAAGAAATAGTTTGATTTAATCACCTAAATGTGGCTTAATAATTGGAAGATGTGTTGTGTGTTTGATGTCATAAATATGAGTGTATTGGTAAATTTAATGTCCCAAGTGGTGTTGGTGTAAGCATTTTGGGTTAGTTTTAGAGCTTTGAGTCTAAGTCAGAGAGTAGGGCATCCAATGTGTAGTCCTATATCAGGGTTGCTATTTTGGTTCTTGTCGCTTTGTTTTGGCTTTTGTAGCCTTTTTTTTTTAGAGTTTGAATCTATAGAAACTTTGATTTTCATGCCTAGCCTTGCATTTATCTTAGGTTATGTGAACACGTGTAAGTTTTCTCATTATAAATATGGTAGTAGCATCCACCATTTCTTATTTTAGTTTCTACATTGATATTCCAAAATGAACATTTTAAGTTGAGAAAAGTGAGAGTATTAAATACATGAAATTTTAATTTGAGAAATAAACATGACAACTACAGACTATCTATAAAAAAAATCCTCTATTTATATTTCCATTAGTGATTATGGTGTCTTTGAATTAAATTTATTGTAGAATTATTCCTTTTTCAAATGCAATCCTTTTATGATTAGTGATAGAGTTCAACCTTAATCCACCACCTACCTTTTTATTTCAATTTATTCAAACACCAGAATCATCCTTAAACAAAAGAAATCTCATTCGCTAATTATAGAACTCATATTCTTTTCGAAAAAATGATTCATTTCCATAAAGGTTCTTACTTTGGTTTTTTTTTTAATTTTAGCCACATTTATTAACATTTGCACATAATTTTTTTAGTATACTTTATTTTCCAAAAGAAAAAAAATAGGAATACACAAAGTACAATTATGAACTTCCACATTTTTATTTCCATAGGTCTAAAGTTTATCAAAGCGATATTATATTTTCAAATTGAAAAACATTTGACATGGGTTGTCATGCTCCAAAATTGTTTTGTTAATAGATTATAGACATCTAGGAGCATTATACTCAAATTTAAAGTTATTGCGATAGGCTGTTGCAATTGATTGTTGTTATTAAAACGTGTATTTGGTAAATAATCAATTGTCTATATTTACTAAAATGATTAGAAATTAACTAAAATAATATATATTAATTTGATTTACTTTATTTTCCTTTATCGTATTTATTTATAAGTGATAAATACATTGTTTGAATGAAAAGCATAATATATGAGTAATTATTTTCATTGAGTGGAAATATAAATTTTTTTCTTTTTAATTAGTGAGTGGTTCTCTCTCTCTCTCTCTCTTTCTCTGTGTGTGTGTGTGTGTACATATATATCAATTCATGTAGAAGATTTTAAAAAGTATTGTGTTAATATACACACCACTCACTTTTTTGAGTTCACCTCCCTCCAAAGATGCCATTTTTTTGTTTGACAAAATTAACCCTCTTATTTCATACCTCTCATTCTCTTTTTTTTTATCTTTTCCTTAATCAATCTTCAATATTATATCGTCTACCTTTCAATTTTCAATGTACAATATCAAAGATCAAATTCAATAATCAAAAAGTGCCTAATCCAAGATTAATACCAAACTAGCTAAATAATTCAACAAGAATAAAATAGAGGTCAAAATTTAAATTAAGACATAGTAAAAGTTTTACAACATACTTGATGTCCCAAAATGACAACAAGTCTAACACCTAAGTTGAGCATTGGTTGCATCTAGATTGGTTGAGAGATTTTTGATGGCCTCAAACATGGATTGAAAATTTGGTTCCCCTTCCATGGTTTCTACTCACTATCACACTTAATCACAAGTTAGAAAAATACTTAGGGTTTTAGCTAGGAAACCCGAATCAACTATTTGTCACCCTCTAGTCCCTGGTCATTTCTTATAGGAAATTTTATTCTAATAAATAAAACATGCAGTAAGAAATTACATTTAATACACATCAAACTAAATGAACATACTTTACCTTTCTTGCTAAGTTCTTGATGTAGAAGTCAGCAAGTTCACAATCATTCACTTCAAAAACACTTACCAAGTATCATAAATGTCTCAATGTTTTTATGTGTAATTTTATCAAAGTAAATACAATACACTAATCTAAACATATTCTACTCAATTATTCCGCATAAAAATTTTACTAAATCATTAACAACATACGAATCAAAAGTTAGGAAAAACACACAAACATTCAACACTACTCTAAAATAACTAAGTGATGTCACAAACAAAACTCCTACTCAGTTGATTCTACACATGTACTGATCACCACACATGATCATCCAGCAAAAAAAAAACCATAGTACAAACGTAATGCTTCATGAAAAATAAGCACTATAAAGTCTAGAATACACACATGATTTTCTCTTTATAGTTTTGACAAAATAATATCATGTAAATTTATGTCGATTATTTGCATGTGTTTTCTCAAGATTCTTTTCAAGATTCCAATATCAAATCCTATACACCATGCACATCCTACTTGATATCATTCTAATGGATTCAAGATTCAAAGAACAACAATCAAGATTCAAATAATTTAATCAAGAAAGATCAATAACCTTTCTAAGAACTCGATGGTGATAATTTGCGATGTGGAACTTGGTGGTGAAGCTTTGCACCTTATGATGTCGACTCCAAACTAGCTTTGATACCAAATTTGATGTGGAAGATTATGGATGAATAACCTTATACCATGCAAGACCTTTATTTTGGTGACATAAATTGTGAAAATGATTCTAAGAAGATGGATATGTTGATTGTAGCTGACGATTTCGTTCACTTAGGTCATTTGATATTGATATAATCTAAGATCAAATCAATTTAATAGAGAAATCAATTGGTTTTTTTCTAGATAATAATCTACAACTTCTCAAGAAACTCTGACATGATGAACAAGAGAAGAAGATGCTTGAATTAGCTCTTAAATTTTTTATTATTTTCATTACTTTTTTGTTTGTTACAATTTAAAACAACCTATAAATATACACACACACACACACATGCAGGCCTTAGTTTAATTTTTATTAACCAAACCATATATCTGATCTAATTAGAAAAGATCAACTATATTCAAACCTATATTACATATATAGTGATTAAAATGAAAAATTAAAAACATTAAAAAGTATACAATAAAATAACAAAGCTACACTCTCAGTATGTAATACATTGAATAATCATATGTAATAAAGCTTTGTGTCTTGTAGCCTTGTCTTCCATGTAACTTTATAATCGTTGTAATTCCATTATCTTGTACACTAGATATATTTTATGATTTATCTTCTTGCAAACATATATAATACCGACAAGAGTTACTTAACAAAATATTAGAATTATTATGATCTTTGATAATAATTGGTTCCATATCTAAGTATGCTAACACTTGTTAGGATATTCAAGAATAATTGGTACCATTTCTAAGTAAGCTAAATCTTGTTCTTTTATGTTATAAGAGTAAGATTAAGATTCTCCTGCATCATTCAAATCTTATAAATAAATTTTTTCCCTCAAATTAGCATCACTATAGTAAGGAGACAAATCACCAATATTGAAAGTCCTAGAAACTGCTCTATAGTGTTCAGGTAATTATAATTCATAAGCATTATTTCTAAATTTTCTTAAGATTTTAAATGGTCCATAAGTTGTTGACATAAGTTTGTTTTTTCTTAAGTTTGGAAATCTTTATTTTCTAACCCTTTCTCTTAGTGAAAACACTTGTTGAATTTGATTTTTTATTTGCTTGAGTTTGGTGTTTGGCATTAGATTTCTCTGTGTTGTTTTTAATTTGTTCATGAAGTTTTTTAAGGAATTTGATTCTTTCTTTGGCATCATAATTCTTAATATCTCATTTTCTTAATGACAACATAATAGGTATATAAGGATTAACTTGATAGAAAACTTCAAAAGGACTCGAATGAGTTGAACTAGAAGGACTCCTATTATAAGCAAATTTAGCATGTGCCAGCTTTATATCCCAATCTTGAGTACTTTTATTGAATAATCCTTGTAGTAAAGTTCTAAAGTTATATTGGTCACCTTGGTTTGACCATCTATTTGTGGATGATGAGATGTACTAAATAACAACTTAGTACCTAGGATATATCAAAGTATCTTTCAAAAGTAGCTCTATAATTTCACATCTCTATCTGACACTATACTTTTGGGGAACTCCATGTAACCTTAATTTCTCTTTGAACATCATCTATTTTATTACAAGGTATGAAATGTGTCATTTTAGAAAACTTATCTACTACCACTAGAATAGAACCATTTCCCCTTTGTGTCCTTGGTAAACCTAAGATAAAGTCCATACTAACACTCTCCCATCGTTGATTAGGAACTGGTAAAGGAGTATAGACACCTTTATGGAAGAAACTTTTATTCTTTTAGAAAATCACACATCTTGCAATAATAGCTTGTACTAATTTTATCATTTTTGGCTAGTATAAATTTCTCTAGTAACCAAAGAGTAGTCCAAGTCATTAGAGGGTCCTATATACTAATTAGATGGAAGTCATTCCTTTATCCTTAATGTTTAGAGTTAAAGTAAAAGGAAATGGATACTCTTATAGATAACACCCTAAATAACTAGACATGAGATAAAGATATTACATGTTCAACAAATAGGCATGTGACCTCACACACACATGTGATTACCAACACCACAACTAATTCCTCTCCATTTCTTCATAATTTAGATCTTTTTTATAATAAAAGAAAAAGGATAAATAAAAGTAGAAGAGATAATAAAAATAAGCATTGGAAAGGGGGAAAACATGCAATCAAATCATAAATAAAATCACACTAAAGACTCCTAAAAGATAAACAAAAACACATGACAAGTAAGAAACTAGTAGCATGAGTGAGACATTACGTCCCCTCATGCTTAGATACAACATTGTTCTAAATGTGATAGACAAAAGTGATGAATATAATAAAAAGGATAATTAATGGATCACTAAGTTGGAAGAAGTGGTGGTTACCCCTAGGTTAGATGCCAATTGTTCATATGTAGAATCATCTGGCGCTTGCTCCCAATAGTATAACCAAACTTGTCTAAGTGTAATTCTACCTTTCCAAACCCTATATCAAATCAATGTGCATAAATGAAATGTACTCACATAAAAATTTGTGGCCATGATCCAAGACATCAAATCTAGCTACCTAATTAGTAGAGGCCCCAAATGAAGAGGCATCAGGGGTGAAGTGGGGTTGCATAGGTGGTGAGAAAGGGTCTTGATGTGGTAGTGGAGGAGGTTGGTTAGATAAACTTGATGGTTCCTAATTACCTTGTATTTTGTGGTAGTTTGATTAAGATTATAAAGGGGGAGGATAGGGTACACTAGTAAAGTTAGCCAATATACAAATAAGATCAAAGGATTATAATAGGCTAAGTCCAATCAAGTATATATTTTTACACATGTAGGGGGTGAATTTATGCCCCAAACACTCGGTGAGGATTGTGATGAATCATCTTATATACACATAATCCATTATTTTATTTATGTTGAGTTCAAGAACTTCCATTATTCTTAATCTAGTGAAATGGATTGAAACACTTCTGAGGGAAAAATATACTTAAGCCACTATTATTGTCCGATGGAACATACTTAATGTATACTAGGGAAATCCACTCTTGATCACTATTGTTAAAACAATGGAACATTTTGAAGCACCGCTTAGGATAAAACATACTTGAGCCACTATTATTGTCTATTATAACAGACACACCAACTTGATCCTAACTCACGTAATCTTTCACTTTGAGTTATTAATATCTTTTTCATTAGTTACTTATCTCAGAATCATATTCTCATTCATGCTGAGCTTACGGCCTGACTATTCTTGATCCGATGGAATGAATTGATATACCTTAAAAGGAAAAATACACCTAAGCCACTATTATTGTTTGGTGAAATGGACATACAAGTTACCTCGGCTTAACTCATGCGATCTTTCACTTCAAATGACTAATGTCTTATTTAGTGTCATTTATCTCAAGGCCATCATAAAGACACATATATAGATATGAAAGGTAGATAAATTAACTCAACATAATTATCTAAAACACATAAATCACAATCGTAAAAGATCGGAATATTCCTCAAGGAAAAATGTAGCAATTTCCCTAAGAAACCTTAATTTCATAATATACACATAATCCATTACATATTAATCATTTATCGACCAAGTTTATCACACCTTCCTCAAATATTATTATTATCAACATATCAAAAAATGAAGGTCTAACTCCAATGTTTTACACGTGTGATAACAACCGTCTCTCTAGAGGCACTATTCATAATCACTACGAAATTCTAATTTCACATGTTAGTTATAATTTTCCTATAAGATTCGTATACATTCTTAAAATGCCAATATTAACAACATAGAACCAAATTTAATAAAAAAAATGTTTTCTTCTTTGACTCACTACAGCTAGGTGGAGAGAGGTACATCCACACCTGCATGCATGTAGCCTCCATACGACTCCTCTTTGAGATACAAAGGGGTTCTAAATCCTAAAAGGAGACCATCTTGGTAGGTGCTCTAGCTTACAATGATTCATAATGTGACTAATACATAAAAATGTGCCTTCTTGAGCTAAAACATCGAAACCATGTTAGGAGAACACTAGCTTATAAGCATATAGGATCAAATCACACATAAAAATACCACTTAAGCTACTCATTTCCTTATTATCCACACATCTAATTTGTATTTTAAAATATAAAGGATTAAAAAAATAGGATCGTGAAAACCGAGTATCTAAGAAAAACAAAATTCTCAATAGCTAAAGGATCTAATGTCATCAACAACACCCCTACATTTAGAACTAATAATTTTCATTTAAAATAGTTGATTGTAGAAGCTAAAACACAAAATATAGGGATGTCACATTACATCCAACAAAGAAGAGGCACTCCCTATGCCTAACCTATGTAGCGTGTATGGAAAAAGTAACTTGTACTTTGGAAGCAGGTGTATGAAACACTGGATTCCATCATGATATATGATACAAAATAGAGAAAATGGAATAAATAGTAAAAATAGAGGACTAAGAGTGCATAGAGAGATAGAGATATCCTGATAATCATGCCTCATACCAATTCGATATGCACTCACCAAGGGAAAGCACATTAAAAATAGAAATCAACAATCACCTACAAAATAAGGTGGATTTGCTCATAGGAATGAGCAAAACCCATGAAAAGGATGATCAGTATGCTACATATTGTGTATCGTAACAATATAGCTAAAGTAATTTTACACATAAAGTATGAATTCACATTACAAAATAAGTATAAATGTGTGTTACATAATGTGATACAAATTAAATAATGATTCTAGATATCATCTTAAGATATATAAATAATACATTATTGTATTTATGTTGAGTTAATGGAATCCACTATTCTTAATCATGTGGAATAGATGGAAGCACCTCTCAGGAAAAAAAACACACTTGAATCACTATTATGATATGGTGGAATGGATCTAATATATTCAAGGGCAACATGCTCTTGAGCACTATTCTTAAATCGATGGAATGATATAAAGCACCTCTTTGGGAAAACACACCTGAGTCACTAGTATCATTTGATGGAATGGACATAACACCTCACTCCTGACTTGTATAGTCTTTCACTTTAAGTAATTAATATATTTTTCATTAGTTACTTATCTCATAATCATATTCTCATTCATATTGAGTTTAGGGCCCCAATATTCTTAATCTAGTGAAATAGAATGATTCTTCTCTTAAGAAAAAATACAAATAAGCCACTACTATTATCCAGTTGAACAGACACACCAAATACCTCAATCCAATTCACATAATCTTTCACTTTAAATGATTAATGCCTTATTTATTGTCACCTATCTCAAGACCATCATAAAGACACATATATAGATACGAAATTCACATGAACCATCTCAATATACTTATCCAAAACACATAAATCAAAATTGCAAGAAGATCAGAATATTCCCTAAGGGAAAAGGTTACAACTTCCTTAAGAAACCCTAATGTCATAATATACACATAACCCCATATGTTAAAGTTTCAAAAAATCCAAGTCTAATGACCTCGAAGATGTTATAGCAGTTATCCCTAAAATAGTGGAACCCACCAACTCATATCATGTCTCAACCCGCTTTCCCTTCATCACCACTAGAGCCCCTTATGTAACTCTTAAGGTACAATATTCAATAACACACTGGTACCAATTACAATCTAAGGAACTCAAACAGATGAGGTTCTTGGTCATCTCCGGGACATGTCTCACATTGGAAAGTGTCGTGACCACACTATCATACATCCTAACCTTCACCGCCCTAATCCCAATAACTTTGCAAGCAACATCATTACTCATCAAGACAATTCCACCTTGAGTCACCTTGAATGTCTGAAATCAACTCCAGTTGAGACATACAAGGTAAAAGAAGCTAGAATCCAAGATCTATCTATCATTGATATTATTATGCCTATTAGTGACTGACAACTCATCTCTATCACTATCATCATGAGCAACTATAACATCATCCTTTATACTAGATGACTCACCAACTGTAACACCAAGCTTCTTGTTAGGAAAAAACTTCCTAAATGCCCCTTCTTGTAACACCCATAGTACGTCATATTTGTTTGCCAACTATTCAACTTAGATTTAGACTTTTTATGGTCAGTACCCCCCCCCCCCCGCTCCTATGTCCTCCCCATAGCTACCAATCTCTCATTATGTGAATCCCCAAAATTACCATTGCCAGTCAACTAACTATCAATCAACTCCCATTATAGTAGGTTGGATTTCAAATCTTTAAGGACTGACTCATCTTTCCCATATAAAACACTCTAACAAAAATGCTTAAAGCTTGCAGGCAAAGAATATAACAACATAATAGCCAAATCTTCATAATCTAATTTAACACCTATATTATGCAAATCCATAACTATATAGTCAAATTCATCTAAGTGAATTTTTAAAGATTGACCCTCACTTAATTTTAGGTTATAAAGCCAACTCTTCAATGATAAGCAATTTGTTACTCATTTTCTCATATATAATGACTCAAGTTTCAAGCACAAGGTAGTTGTTGTTGATTCCTTTGCCACTTCCCACAATACCTCGTTTGACGAATATAATTGTATGGTAGAGAAGACCTTTAGATCTAATTCTTCAAATCTCTCATCCATCATCGATTCTATCTTCTTCGAATGATGGGATAAATCTTTTTCCAATCAATTATGAGTTATAATTTCCCACAAACTCAATTTTCATAATCCAAAATTAATGAATCAAGTAAACTTCCCAATGTCGAATCTTGCACCCATCTCGATAAAAAGATCACTTCAACAATGTAACTCTGAAACCAAATTTTAGCGAAATGCATGGATTGAAAAAGGATCCAAACCAAATCAGAATTAACAAGATTATGAATAATTGAGGATTCAATTACAAAATAGAAAAACTGAGGAAAAAGTAAAGATCGTTATTTATTCTCTATGTAATTATAGAATGATTAAACTAATCAATCAATCAAGTACACAAATCTATAATTTTATTTGAATGGAGAATTATATGGATAAAAAGAAGTTGGATCACACAACTTAGACGGTTAGGGTTTCATATATATCCTTTTGTAAAAGATAAAATCCTATAAAGAAGAAAAATGTGTTTTGAAAATAAAGAAAAAACAAAGTCCATATTTAGGAAACATAAGACCCCCTGTGTTTACTTCCATACTCTTGACTTTTTTTCCAAAATCCATCAAAGATTTCAAAGAGAAATATGATCCATATTAATTAACATGAGACCCTCATATTTCTCATATGCTTCACATTCTACACATAAACTTCTCCAATACATGCATGAATCAACAAAATATTATGTTGTACTTAAATACCTAGTTAAAACTCACAAATTACATTTTGTAGAAAAAATAATGGCTAATTTTTAGCAAATCGATGAATCTGTTAGAAATTTTCTTAAAAGCATAACTTGTGGAATTAGTCCTGACTATTGGGATAATATTAATAAATCAGGTTTCTAATGAATTGTAATGTATTATTTGATTAATCTTATCTTGGTTAGCCAAATCCTTGTGCATTAGAATACAAAGTTGGTATTATAATATAGTTAAAATAGCTTGAAAATAAATTTGTTTTGGTATTAAGGTAATGAACATGGTGTACATGGTATAGTTCATAGTTTGATCTCGGAGAAGGACTAAAGCTCTATTTGGTACTAGTTGAAGTGATGGTTTGTGCTTCTACTTTAGTATGGTGTTTTGCATAAAAGGATTTTATTAAAATGAATGTGAATTGTAAAAAGATACTAATAAAGGAATGAGATTTGTGAAACGAATAGTTTGGGGCTTTTATATGTTGTGTGTTTGTTGACCTTCAATAAAACACTAAAATTTATAATGGAATATATTGAGCTAGGTAGTCCCTTGGGTTGGTTTCTTAGAGATGGACTAGTAGTGCCTTCCTTGTTTAATGTACTAGCTATCTATATTTAGTGAACTTGTGTTTATAGTTCACTCTATCTTTTTCTTGGCTAGCCAAGAGCTTATAAGGTTTTATGTCTATCTATAGGATCATACATGATCTATTAGGGGATGTGAATAACTAAGGATTAGATAAATTAGGTGAGAAACTCTTGAGAGTAGAGTTGTAAATGAGCCAAACTGAGTTGCAAACCCCCACACTCAAGCTTTGTTTGTTTAACTAAACTAATGAGCTAAATAGAGCTTTTAATGACTCAATTTGAGCTCATGATCTTAAGTTATAAATGAGTTGAGTCAAACTCTTTTAATCTCTTTTTGTTTAATAGATGAGTCTAGAAGTGAAATTTATTAAGAAAAACCAAGCAGTTCATAAGCCAGTTTGGCTCCGTATATAGTCTTAATTAGAAGATATCCTTCACTTGGGTATCATATGTGTAACACCTCCAAGTCAATATGATCATGTGTGTGCTGTCTTGAAGTGCATTCTAATTAATCGGTTGACTCCATAGATCAATACGAGTCCTTTCAACACACTTTTTTCCTTACTCATGCACTTCTTAAGAAAATTTCAAAAAAATTCTAAAACTTTTTAGTAGGGTCACCCATCCTACAAATTATTCTATGGCTAGCATGCTCAATTATGGGTTCTTAGGATGGAATCACCAAAAGGATGGTATACCATGTTGACATGAGCAACTACAACAATCCTTATAACACTCCACTCAATTGGGGTATTACATTCACTCCTACTCAAAGAACACAATGTCCTCGTTGCACCTCAACCATTTACTGTATCAATATAGTTTATGCCAAGAATCGTCCCACTAGGTGGCTAACTGGCTCATCCAAGTTCAACTCACGATCGTAGTTTCGCTCTAATATCACTTGTAACACCTAAAGTCAATACAATCATGTAGGGACCACCTTGAAGTTATTTCGCATTGATTGGTTAATCCCCAAATAGGAACACAAGTCCTTTTATCACACTTTTTCCTCAATCACACGCTTCCCAATAAATTTTTTCAAAAATTTATAAAACTTCCTAGGAGGGTCACCCATCACAAAAATTGCTCCACAACTAGCACGCTTAGCTGTGAAATTCTTAGGACGAAATTACAAAAAGGATGTTATACTATGTTGGTATAAGTAGCCAAAACAATTCTTATAACACTCTACTCAATTTGGGGTATTACATTCACCCTTACTCAAAGAACGTAATGTCATCATTGCATCTCAACCACTTACTATCTCAATATATTTTATCCCAAGCATCGTCCAGGTAGGTGGTTAATTAACTCATCCAAGTTCAACTCATGGTCGTAGTTTTGCTCTAATATCATTTGTAACACTCCTAGTTAATAAGACCACATGGGGGCTACCTTGAAGTACTTTTGGATTGATTGGTTGACCCCACAAATCAACACGAGTTCTTTTAGTATAATTTTTCCTCAATACAAGCTTCTTGATAAATTTTTAAAAAAATTCAGAAACTTCCCAAGAGGGTCACCCATTCTAAAAATTATTCCATGGCCAACATGCTTAATTGTGGAGTTTTTAGGATAGAATCATCAAAAGGATGGTATACTATGTTGATATAAGTAGGCAAAACAATCCTTATAACACTCCGTTCAATTTGGAGTATTACAATATGTGTGGCCCTCATGTTGATGTTATTTGTGGCAAAACACCACAATTAGTTTTGGTTAGATTGTTCCAATGATTGACTCCTATGGATTTAGATGGTTCCCACTTAAGTGAAAATAATGCTTATGTTAAGTTATCTAATCACCTTAAAGGAAGGAAAAAAATAAATGTTACCTTTAAGTGTGTGTGTGGTTATTTCATAATGTTATGATTATGTTTCCATGTACATGAATTACCATACATATACCTTATCATGATGAAATCTTACTGTGCTTATTATGCTTCTATGACATTAGACTTGTCCTGCTTGTATATTACTATTATGATTTTTGTACGTTAGCTCAATAACGGTATATTCAACATTAGTCTTATGCTAAATTATATTCTCTTAAATTGGACATGTGATGATCTTGATACTTACACCAGGGGATCATATGGAGGAGTGTAGGTTGATGATAGTTCTGAGTCATGATGTGGTCTATGTTGGGTTAGAGTGGATACTATTTGGACTTTTTCATTCTTTATTTAGTGTTGCTTTTCATAATGTCATCGTCTATACATTTAAAATCACAAACTTTGGTTTGTGATAAGCTAAATTTGTTTTGGATGTTGGCACTATAATAATGTGATGGGCATTATAGGTTCCCTTTTAAAAAGTTTATCTTGGTCATTTTGAAAATTATGCTACTGTCCTAACCATACACTAAATATGGATGAATTGGTGGATATTTTACTTATACACAATATGGTATTAATACCCTTGAAAATGGTTTTACACTTTCTTCTTTAATAATTCTCCATTGATTTTACTTAAATTTGAGGTGCCATATAAATACTCTCTCTCCTCCCTAAATTTCATTAAGTTGGAAACCTCTTTTTGCCTCCTTTTTCCATCATTTTTTCCTCCTCCTTTATCAATCCTCTTTCTTCTAGATTAACCATCCTTTAATTTGGTTTTGTTGTCAGTGCATTAATTCCCGACTTTAAGGATCAAGTTGAATCAAATTACCTAGTTTGCATTTGTTTCCATGTCACAAAGCAATGTTGTACACTCACAAATTCAAATTCTACAAACACTTGCCTAATTATATTCAAATGATTATTTTGAGGTAATGAACAAGGCAAAAATCACTATAGACTCTTCTCCAAACTCATATTATTTGGGGTAAAAGGATGAAATTGATACATACTAGAGACATAGAAACTAAATCAAGTTCAAAGAACCCCAATCAAATTCCCTAATCGTATATTATTCTCTAATAAAAAATAATTGAATTTATCATTGGGACCTAGTCCTCTTCTTCTCTTAAGGAATCTAATCATTACATTTCTAATCAAAAGCCTAAGAGAATTGAAATAGTCATATCATTTGATAAGATTTCCTTTTATTTTTGTATCTTAAATATTTATTATTATTATTAACATATAAAGTTTTAAGAAAATATGACTTGGGCTTAAATGTTTTTAATAATTTAATTTCAATATTTTAAATATTGAGATAAAATTGAGGGGGGGAAATTATGATTAGTAGGAGAGGGGATATAGCGGATGGGTGGGATATATTTTGTTTTTTTAGTTAAATTAGAGAAGGAGATTAGCGATGGTAATGGTAGTTAACTAGTTGCAATATAGTAATTAGGATTAGATTCTAATATTTGATTAGGAAGCCTTACAGTACTCCTCATACCTAATAAGGAGAGATAGACCCACAGGAGGGAGAAATATGAAATCAAGTTAAAAATGAATTTGAAGGGACTAAGCTAACTATTTTTCTTTTATTGAGAGAAAAAATATAAAAAGTGATAAATTATAGAAATCTAAATGATATCTAACTCCTTTACTAAGAAATCAAGATTATCCACAAATGATTGAGTGGCAATATTCAGGATGAAATGTGATAGTGAAAATGAAACATTTAACATATATCACAAAAGAAAATGGATTATTGATAAGAAAATGATCAAATTTCCAACCATAGAATAAATTATTTCACGTGACTACTAACATGAATATTATACTACCTTAGCTAAGTGAAAGGGCATCATAAGAGATGTGTTTGGGGTGGGTGTTTGTCTTCCTATATCCATATCTAAATTTGTATTTATATCCAAATGGGTATCTACTAATATATCTATGTATATATTTGTTATTTAAGGGATAACTCACTTATATGCTAAATTATCTAATGAGTATTATCTAATGGAAAAATATATTAGCTTATGGATAAACCCATTTAATGTTAAATTAAATGACAATTTTAACCTTAAAATTATGTTATTTATTTATTTATTGGGGTACATATTAGGGCATTCAAAAGAGGGGAACCTAATAAACTAGGGGAGGATGGAAAATGTATACCTTGAAAGTGGGATACAAACCATGTACCCATCAGTTCATAAGTGGGTTAGATGACCATAGTGTCATAGTCCCTGACTTGCCCCAAGCATCTTGCGAATGTGTCATGCAAATATGGGTGCTCTTTTGTTGCCTAATGGTTGCTAATGTTGATATTATATCTCAGGTACAACTCAATATTCTTTCTATACATCTCTATGTGATATTATTGTGGGATGTTGTGTGTATTCTACATGGTGCTCAATAGGATTGTGTGTTCAATGTTGGCCTCACTAAGGATGTTGGGGCCAAAACCTTTGAGCACATGATAAGTGGTATTAAAGTAGCTATTTACTCGTGCTAGTTAGAAATCATTTCACCATATTGTTTGAGGCACACTTGGGATGAAAAGATTTGAAGGAGTGAAGTCAAGGGGTCATGTGTGTTACATAGGTCCATTAATAAGGAGTGTTGGTGGATGTGGTTTGGTGTGGGATCCAGTCCATTGAAATGAGTTGTTGAGAGTCGTGTGATGAGATAATCTCAAGCGTACTGGTATAAGTCACTGTGAGGGGGGTTGGATATGTTGTAACAAGTTGTGTTGGATGCGAGATGTTGGTTGGAATTTGAGCCTTGTAGGGAAATGTATGATGTTTCTCAATAATTTCTTAACATTGGGTGAGAGTTGAAGGACTATTAAGGTGATAACGTTTGAGGCGTATGGAATAAACGTTGGGATATATAATCCCCCAAAATTTTAGAAAAATAGCTTTTATTTGAAATAAATTAGCTTTTCAAATTATTTAGTTTAATTATTTTAAGGATTTTTGAGTATATAAATTTAGATAGGAGTATCTAATAAATTAAAAATAAATATTTTGTTATTTTATCACATTATTTTTAGTTAAATAATTTTTCAAACAAATATTTTACTAAAAGTATCAATTTCGAACCAATATATTAAATTATATTGATTTAAATTATTAAATTAAATAATTTATCAAGAATATTACATTTTATGATTTTAAAAATTAATTTATTTTATTTTCCCATTTCCCCTTTTTTCCCTTTTCACCTTTTTTTCCTTTTCTTCTTTTCTCTTCCTTTTTCTTCCTTTAGGCCGCCAAGCCAGCCCTTCCCCCTCTCCCCTGCGCACTGGGCCTCAGCCCATCTCTCCCTCCCCCTTCCTTCATCCCTCTCTCGCGTGGCCCATGCGACGCAGCCCAAACGTTCTTTATTTTTCTTTTCCCAGACCGGACCGATCGATCTTCCTCTTCTACGCGACCGGTCTGCTCCCCCTCCTTCCTTTCTTTCTTCTCCTTGCTCGTGCCCGACTAGTGCTACTTCGACTCCATGCTTGCCACCACTGAGCCACCCTGTAGCCGCCGCCGCCTGCCATCGCACCTACTGTCTCTCCCTCTCCCTCCCCCGTCATTTTCTTTCCTATTTCGAACCAAACCAACTCCTGGACCACAGCTTGCATGCCCCTTTTCCTTTCCCTCTTCATCCCTTCACCTCCCTGTCACCCGACCACCACCTGCCACCCTACAACCTACCCTGGCCGGCCACCTACTCCCCTCTGCCTCCTATTATTTTTCTTTATCCCTCCTTGCCTCATCCTACTCATAATTTTGAGCCCTCTTTCCCTTCCCCAATTCTTTTCTCTCATCTTCTCCTCCTTCACATTCTTCCCTAGTTTTTGCACGCTGCCGCCAACCACCGTACCAAGCCCCTGCGCCGCCCACTACCACCCTATACCTCAGCCCTACACCACCACGAGACCACCCAAGCCACCCTTGTGTCCCTACAGCTCCTCCCTTCTCCACCTCTTCTTTTTCCTCCCCACTTTTCTCCCTTATCACCAAGCCACCTGCAACTACCCCATTCTCCATCGTTCGGCCACCTCTGCCGCCACCAAAACCACCAATCCACACCCTACAACCTCCTCTACCACCCCCACACCTTCTTTTCCCGAAACCAGCCCCTTCACCCCCTCCATTTTTCTCCTCTCTTTTCCTTCCTCCTTAGCCACCCCCAGCCCGACAGCCATCTTCGTTGCCTTGCTTCCTCCACCTTCGCCGCTCTATGCCATCGTGAAACCTACCCCTCTATGCTTGTCTATGATGTATTATGTTGCTAATGCATGAATAATATTATTGTGAGTCTAAGGGTATTTTACTAATATGCCTATGTAAGTATGTGATCTAATATATGTAGTTGCTAATGAGTATTAAGTTGAATAATAACAAGTTGGTGGAGTTAGATGATAAGAATGAAGTAATAATATTAGTATTTTATGTAGTGGTGGTAAATTCATAAGAGTGGTGTAATAAAGGGGTAAAATGGAGATTTTATAAGCGAAAAGGGTATTTTGGAAATTTTGTAGTAAAGGGGTATTTTGGTAATTTTGAAGGAAAAGGGTAAAATGGTGATTTTATAAGTAAAAGGGCATTTTGGTAATTTTCAAAGAAAAGGGTGAAATGATAATTTCATAAGTAAAAGGATAAAATTGTAAGTTGTAAGAAAAAGGGGTAATATGGTAATTTTGGAGGCAAAAGGGCAATACGATAATTTTATGATTAAATGGAAAATGGTAATTTTATAAGTAAAGGGGTATTATGGTAATTTTTGGAGAAAAGAGTAAAGTGGTAATTTTGGAGTCAAGGGCAATATGGTAATTTTATAAGTGGTAAGAATGGTAATTTTGGAAGTAAAAGGGTATTATGGTAATTTGCAAGCAAAAGGGTAATATGGTAAATATGGATGTAAATGGGGTAAAATGGTAATTTTTATAAATAAAAGGATATTATGGTAATTTGGAAGTAAAAGGGTATTATGGTAATTTGCAAGCAAAAGGGTAATATGGTAAATTTGGATGTAAAGGGGGTTAAATGGTAATTTTTATAAATAAAAGGATATTATGGTAATTTGGAAGTAAGGGGTAGAAGGGTAATTTTGTAAATAAAAGGATGTTTATGGCAAACTTGGGAGTAAGGAATAACTTGGTAATTATAAAAACGACGAAGGGTAATTTGGTAATTAAATTATGATTATAGAAGGGCAACATAATATTTATAAAAATGGAGAAGGGTAAATTGGTAATTATAATTACGGAGAAGGGTAAATTGGTGTTTATAATAATGGAGAAGGGTAAAATGGTAATTATAATAATTGAGATGGGTAGAATGGTAATTATGACAATGAAAAAGGGTAATTTGGTAATTTAACCAACTAAGGGGCAATTCGGTAATTATAATGATGGAGAAGGGCAATTTGGTAATTTAATCGACTAAAGGGTGAGTTAGTAATTATTTAACCTACTAAAGGGGCAAATTGGTAATCATGATAGCGAAGATGGGTAATTTGATAATTTATCCAACTAAAGGGCAAGTTGTTGATTGTAATAAAAGAAAATGGCAAATTGGTAATCTAACCAACCAAATGGGAGACATGTTAAGTGTAGCAATTATGAGGGGTGAATGGTGATTTAAAAAGCATAGGAGATAACTTGGTAACCTAAATCGAATAAGGGGTAATTTGGTAATTATGCAAGCTGAAGGGTAATAGGGTAATTTGTCAAGGAAAGGATGACTTAGTAATTATATAAGTAAGGGGTAAATGAGTAATATGTACCTAACATGTCATTGTGATTGTGAAATTTTATAATATGATTCAAATAATGCTGATTAGTGAGGTAAGAGTATTTGATAATTGGAAAGTATCACGAGAACAAATCCTAAGTCGGAATTAGATGAGATTATGATGGCCTTAATGGTTTCTCTATGATATCTTGGATAACCATTTGAATAAGAAATGACTAATGATATCAGAACAATTGAAAGTGAATAAGTATCTGATTGTCGTGCATTTGTGATCACCTTTAATTAAGACACTAATACTTAAAGTGAAAGACCTTGAGATCGGGAATGGTGGTTCTTTAGGGGTCGCTACCCTAAAGACGTGGTTTAGCCCACGATGATTCTGGTATTTGCTGGTGTGCCTTTGTGCCCCAACCAGGCCCTATATCTTACTCTATCTAACTCTACGGACCTATTTAGGGGGTATGCATACTTATGGATTAAGTGTCCTTGTCGGTAGGGTACTGAGTAGCTTTATGCACCAGTACGACCAGGGTACCTTTGTGTCCCTAGGTTCGTGGTTGAAGGGTACTAAGTAGCTTGTATGCATTAGTATGACCGGTGTACCTTTGTGTCCCGAGTTCTTGATCTCCCATCCGAGGCAATTAAATAGAATTATTGTGCTGATTAAAGAAAGGAAAAACAATAATTAAGAAAGTGAAAGATTAATGAGTCGGGCCCAGTTGACTTATGATATTGAGTACCGATCCACCGGTTATAATAGTGACCTAGGAGCGTGTTGCCTTGGCAAGTGATTATGAGTACCGATCCACCGGATATAATAGTAGCCCAGGAGTGTCTTGCCCTGGCAAGTGATTATGAGTACCGATCCACCGGATATAATAGTGGCCCAGGAGCGTGTTGCCCTCGATGATGATGATATATATTCCAATCCACCGGCTAAAATAGTGGGGGTCCCGAGCTCAATAAAACAAGCATTAGATCTGAATAAATTATGAAAAGATATTAATTACTTATAGTGGAACACCTTGTGAGTCGGGGCCAGACCAGTCCACCGGCAAATAATAGTGGCCAGGAGCGTTCTGTCCTAGAGACCGATCCACCGGCAATAATAATAGTCAGGAGCATTCTGCCCTATATGTATCCCGGTCCACCGGCTGTAATAGTGGGGTTCCCGCACTCACTTGGATATAACCAAAAAGATGATTGAATAATGATGGACTAATGGCTTAAGGCCCAAAAATATCGGTCGTACCTTGTAACTTGTTGATATGTGGCAGCCTTGTTATATATGTGATTGTTATGTATGCACCTCTCATTACATATGTCTACAGCTTGTATTATGTGTTGCATTGCGGGGCTGTTTTTAAGTGTGGTATTAAAGGGTTACTCAGTACCATAGTACTGAAGGGTTCCCTTCGTGGGGCCCCTACCTATTCAATGGGCAGTACCCCTTGCAGGTCTTTTCAGGTGCTACTCAAGTAGGCTATGGGAAAGAAAGTAAGGAATTATCCGGAACCGTTAGGGTTTTTCTCTTTCTCTTTTAAATTCCTAGTTTTAATGTTAATGTTGTTAATGTGACCACCACTAGTGGATTTTATTCTTGTAAATGATTTGATACGCTATTCTGATTTAAATATGGATTGTACATTGCGCTTTACACTTTTAGCCTTAGCACTTAGTACTGAAACGGTATGAGTGAACCGGTCTGGTACTAAGTGTGGCGGTAATATTCCCATAATTCACGATTTTATAATTTGCTTCCGCTAACTCTTTCAAATAAAATGAAATTTTTCAGTATTGAATTTTGGGGGTATTACAAGATACTTCTGATGTGTAAATGAGGGTGTTTGAGATTTTGGGTGGGGGAGAATGTCACGGTCCGTAAATTTCCCCAGGCATCTTGCGAATGTGCCTTGAAAATATGGGTGCTCTCTTATTTCCTAATGGTTGCTAATGTTGATATTATGTCTTAGGTACGACTCGGTGTTCTTTCTATACATCTCTATGTAATATAATAATAGGATATTGTGCATATTCAGTATAGTGCTAAGCAAAATTGTGTGTACGATGCTAGCTTGGCCGAGGGTGTTGGGCCTCAAACCTCT
The DNA here is from genome assembly GCA_039764185.1 of Tamarix austromongolica. NCBI lineage: Eukaryota > Viridiplantae > Streptophyta > Magnoliopsida > Caryophyllales > Tamaricaceae > Tamarix > Tamarix austromongolica. The sequence goes on along the minus strand of CM077813.1, from coordinate 31,222,461 downwards.
GAGCACGTGACAAGAGGCTTCCAACCACTATGCAAGAATTCAGGTTGGTGAGGAATGACCAAATCCCTCACCACCAAGTCATAAGAGGCCCACTACCTTTAATTTTAAAATTAAAGATAAAACTTTAGTTATATATTGTGTAAATGAGTGCATGTATTGATCTGTTTTTAAGGGGTTAGTGATGAAATGCCCCAAAATTTTCTAATTTTAAAGATTATATTTAAATAAAATTTTATTAGGAAAATTATTTTAATAAATTATTTTTACTAAAATAAAAGGAAATTCATTAGGCCAAGTTAATAAGAAATCCTATAAATATTTTAATTAGGAGAAATATTGGTATTTTAACTAATTAAATATTTTATTTTGGAAATTAATAAAATAAATTATTTTATTTAAAGTAAGAATGATAAAATAGTTTCAATTAATATTAATTTTTATAAATAATTTAATTGAAGAATATTAGGGTGTTTTGCTAATTAAAATGGAATTTATGAAAAACCTTTTAAAAATCCTAATTTAGCCTAAAAAGGGATTTAAATATTATTTTATTTAAATATTATTATTTTTAAATATCTCAAATATTTTAATTAATTAATTTCCCAACCTTCCTATTTTTTCTTCTCCTTTTTCCTTTTTCCTTTTCTTTCTTCCTTTTTCCTTCTTTTTCTTTCTTTTCCTTCTTCTTCTTTTCTTTTTCTTTTCCTTCCCCGAATTAGGCCTGTCACGCCGGCCCAAACCTTCTTCCCTTTCCTTCGGCGCGAGCCATTTCCCGCGGCCCAACATCTCCTCATTTAACCCCATGCCGCGCTTCCCTCTTCTATCCATCGAAATGCTCCATTTTGTCCCACGCCTTTAAATGTCGTCGCCCGACCCGGTCTCCTCTTCTTTTCTTCCTTTCTTTTCTGCACCGAACTGCCCACTCCAACTTCCCCCATCTTCTTCTTCCTCTTCCAGCCCCGATGCCATACCTGTAACCTCCACCCTTCCCGAAAATGGCACCGCTGGCCACACATGTCGTGATCGGCCTTTCTCCCGCCCATTCTCTTGCCCTCGATGCACACTTCAATTTGAACTGCCCCATTTCCCTTTTCTTCTCCACGTTTGCCTCCATTTTCCCCTGCGAAGGTCGGGCACGATTTGAAATCGTGCTGACCGACCAACACCATAACAACCCCATTTCTCACCAGCTTTAACCTCCTAGTAACCTCCAAAACTCGAGCCTACCCTCCACCACTATAAATACCCCTCATTTGGCCTGAAATCGAGCTTTCTTTTTCCCAAAACCCTAAGTGTAAGTCTATGCGCCACCGCCACTTCAGACGCATCGTTCTCCACCGTAACATCTCTGCCTCTTCTTCCTCCCTAACTCTTCCCTGTAATGCCCTCTAATTAAGTAAACCATTCACAACCTTCGATTCTTCTCGCACGGGCCTCCATAACCGTGCAAAGTTTGCTGTCCCTCTCACCATAATTTTTACCCCGAAACCTTAAACCACCGCCCACCACCACATCTACCGATTCTACCACCCTATGAACCACTCAAAAACTCCTGCTAATTCTCCTCCATAAACCCATAAACTTCTTTTCCTTTTCTCCTTCCCCTTCCCTCTTTTTCTTCATTTTTTCCCCTTTTAGATCACTTTTCCGACCACCTCCAGACACCACCGCCGGTGCCACCTATCCCCGCCAACTCAAGGTGAAACCCTAGACCTTTTCAACACTTCTCGTCGATTTATTGAAAATTATTTTGTTTATATCCTAATTTTTAATGTTAATTTGATTTTAATTATTATTATTGTTGTTGTTGTTGTTATGGTTATCAACTATAACCTAATTGCTAAATTTTTTTGATAGGTTTGGGAGTATTCTTGAGTTAGATAAATTATTATTCTTGAATTTTAGTTATTTAATAGAATTATTACATGTTTACTATTATTATTAATAATAATATTAATATTATTATTAGTAGTATAATTATTCATTTATTATTGTAATTATTTCAGGGAGGGTCGAAACCTAAAATTTTAATTAGGTCTCACACACTTGCTTTTTGTTACTATTATTAGCAATTTTTAACATTATTACTAATTATATTATCATTATTATCTTTATTAACTTTTATATTATAAGTATATATAGTATTAATATTATTATTACCATCTTCGAATAATATTATTATTAAATGGGGTGGTTTTGAACGCCACCTTGTAATTTTAAGAATTATGGTATTATTAATATTAATATTCTACTAATAAGAGTATGATTAATAATATTTATTATTATTATTATTATTATTATTACTATTACTAATACTATTTTGGTGAAGGGTAGAAACCCTTATATCACCATTCTTTTCGAATAAAAATAGTAATTTATTTGTATTTTTAAGTAATATTTTGTATAGTTAATTATTGTGTAATATTGTTTTAATTAAAAACTAAGTCTTAGAATAAGTTAGAGAATAATAAAATTTTAGGAGGGAGCCTAATTCTATTATATTTTTATATAATAGGTGAACCTAGTCAAATCCCTCAAGTGGAATAGGAGCGTGCCCCAAGACCGGTGACAGTTTAGGTAAGGGTGTTACTAAGGTCATTTGTGTGTTTATATGCATTATGTGCTTCATATGCCATGTATTCTATGTTTATCATTATTGATTATTTCGTATGTGGTATAAAGTGGAGTTGAAGTATGTTGGTATATATAAATTGTGGCATGAGAATTATGTGTATATTTATGTTATTATTATTATATGATATGGCCTTAAGACGTGCATGTTAGGGTGGTAAAATAATGATGGGTAGTGTAACAATGTGGCGTTAGGGTTTTGCATGAAATGGCATGGTGTTAGGGTTTTGCATAAAAGGGCATGGTGTTTGGGTTTTGCATGAAATGGTATGGTGCTATGGTTTGTATGGAAGCATGTCTACGTGGTGCTAGGGTTTGCATGGAAGCATGTCTATGTGGAGTTAGGGTTTGCATATGAATTAGGGTTTGTATGGGAGTGTGGTATACGTGGAGCTAGGGTTTGCATGAAAGTGTGGTATACGTGAAGCTAGGGTTTGCATGGAAGCATGTTACGTGGAGTTAGGGTTTGCATGGGAGCTAGGGTTTGTATGGAAGCGTGGGTCACGTAGAGTTAGGGTTTACATGGGAGCTAGGGTTTGCATGACAGTGTGATTTACGTTGAGTTAGGGTTTGTATGGTAGCTAGGGTTTATAGGGGTACTAGGGTATGTCATGGTTAAGTATGGTGGGATGATTAACTAGGGTTGAAGTGGTTAACCTGAGTTGAGGAGTAAGCATGGTAGGAACTTGATTTATATGTCTTGAAATGAACGTATGAATAAGATACATAAAATATTAAAAACGTAAAGTGGAAGAAGTTGAGCCGGGCCTAGACCGATCCACCGGCTAAAATAGTGGCAGGGAATATTTTCCTCACGACCGATCCACTGGCTATAATAGTGGCAGGGCATGTACCCTCGTGACCGATCCACCGGCTATAATAGTGGGGGATCCCAAGCTCAACAAACCAAACTATATATGTTGTTAAGATGTGGGAAGAAACTAATTACTTATAGTGGAACAATGTACGAGAAAGGGGCCAGACCAATCCATCGGCATATAATAGTGGTAGGGTATGTTACCCTCGCGACCGATCCACCGGTTAAAATAGTGGCAGGGCATGCGCCCTCGCGATCGATCCACCAACTAAAATAGTGGGGTTCCCGTACTCGTATGGACTTGATAAAGAACATGGTGTGAAAATATCCCGATAAAGGATTGATGACGTAATTAATCTAAGTTGTATTGGATCTTGGCACTTTTACCTGATCATTCTTTTGCCTTTATGTTATTGTGTTGGTGTTTATGCCCCGTTATTAGTCTACATGAATTATATGCTTATGTGTCGGCCTTAGTACTCAGTTACCTTACTCAGTACGTAGCGTACTGATCACCCATTTTATGGGTGCTGCTCATTCCTACGAGCAGAAGGCCTGTCTGATCTGCTGCAAGTAGGAGATACTTACTTTGATGCTATTGATGTCTATGGGACATCAGGAGGGGCAGAGTGATAGTTGGAATGGATCAATCTCTAGAGTGATGTGGCCGTTTTCCTTTTTAAATTATGACTCACGTTATTTTTATTATGTTTGAGTTGTAGAAACAATTTTATTAATGTTGTTTAGTTATTATCTGGAAAAACAATAGCTGGTATTTCCAATTATGTAAGACTTGCACATACTCTGATTCTCATTTTTATAAATTTGGATTTGTATGGTATTATTAATAGTATTTTCTTAGCCTTAACACTTGGTACTGAAACGGTCGGAGAGAACCGGTTTGGTACTAAGTGTGGTGGTAACATCCCTAGAATTCACGGGTTTTAAATTAAGTATTTTAATTATTTTCACTTTAAAAAAATTAGTGAATTTTAGGGTGTTACAATATATATGTACCCAACTCTAGCCGATATTTCCCCCATACTAGCTTATTTATACCAATTTATCTATATCTATTTAAATATCTACAAATAAAATCTATATCTAAAATCTTGCCTAGGTTAAATCTCTGGTGGTATAATATGGATGGTGCAGTTGGTTATGAAACTAGTTTCACACACTAGGAGGTCGTTTGTTTTGGAGGGATTAGGTGCTTTAGAATGGGAATTAGTAGTGGGATTTAATAATTACCATGTTTGGTTACAAGGCATAGGAATAAAAGTAGGGGATGAGAATGAAAATTGGTGACTTCTATTCCTACTAATCCATTACTTGAGGGAGGCTAGTAATTCGGATGTGTGAGTTATGTTGGAGTGGTTAAAGACTAAAACACCATCAATTAATAATAATTACTAACCTGGCAATCATATCTATGTGTTGCATGCCTCTCATCATTGTTATATTTGCTGCTACATGTAATTATGTTTTGCTCATTAAGATATTGATAGTTCTAATTAGCTATTATTTATTGGTATTTATCATATGTTGATAGTCGCAGAATTTTAATGAACTTTTATGGTGGATATTTGTGAAAAGTAGTTGTAATATTTTGGATTGAAATGTCTCATTCTTCAACTATGTTTATTAGTTTGGACTTCAAAACTATGATACATATTTCGAATTGATAGTGAAGTTGTACTAGAGAAAGAATAAAATATTTATCCCTTACATTTATAATGGAAAGTTGATTTTTCATATAAGATAATAAAAATTAATTTGCATGTGAGATATTTGCAAAGATTTAAAGGTGATGAAATATATTGTAAGACTTTAATTTTTTCTATGATAAAATAATAATTTTATATAAGTGAGGTTAATTTTTTTTTCTATAGAAAATTAAAAAATATGTTATCATTTGTAAATTCTAGATATTCAAGAGTAGAATTATTTGAAATATCATAATAATAGTTATTTATATCTGCACACATAGCTAGATATATTATAAATATAATTTTTTTTTTATAAATCAAATATTTTATTTTCAATTCCATTTCCATTTACCAAATAAAATAACTTTTAGTTCTTAAATTAATTTTTTTATCAAAATATCAAACATGATAATTATAATAACTAAATAAATTTCCACTCCCATTTCTACCATTTAATACCAAATAACCAATGAAGAGGTCCTTGGGCTCAAACATTTGTTTCTTGGTAGTGAAGTAAAGTGGCAACCTTCCTACCAATCATTTACTCAGCTCAGTTTGTTTTTTATGATGTGTTGCTAAGGATGGCAATATCCCCCATGGTTTAAGGGCCTAGTTAGGGATTCCTCATTCGGGTTCGGGGAATGATTTTAGGGATCGAATTTGGGGTTATGAATTTTTATCGAGGATTTATTTGGGGACAAATCGGGTATGGGTTTGGGGTCCCTATCCCCAAACCTGCCCTGAAATGGTAATTAAACACACTAGACACCAGCCTAGTACCAGCGGCCTAATAGCCCAGCTTGACACTCTATCGCTCCTCACTCGACTAACTCGAGTCGACTACTTGACTCTCCTGCCCTACTTTTTATTTTTATTTTCAAAATTCCTTCAATCGCCAATCCCTCCCTCAACTCCCTCCTATTTCATTGTTTTGTTCTTCTTAGCTTCACCTCATCACCCCTTCCTTTAAACCTTTTCCTTCCTTTAATCATTCTACCATGACCATGTCATCCCTCTTCTACTGTAACAAACAAACTCACACCTGGGCCTAATTTTTTAACCTTCCCGAATCCCTTCCGAGTTATGGTCACCATGCTCTACAACTTCGACTCGAAGTATCAACCTCTCCCCTTGCCCCTGAGTTTGGTAACTTCGATTCAACTCCTCAATTCTTAGTAACTCAGTCAATCCTCACTTGCACTCAACCCTTTATTGTGAGTCTCCATTGTTGAGAATTGAGTCAATCGACATTATAACCTCATCCCATCCTCGACATCCTATGTGGATGTGCTTTCACCATCCTACTACAGCTCGACACTTCAACAACTTTGAGTCTTCAAATCCTCTAACACACAACCCACCCATCATCCTATCACCTTCTATTCATCATAGAGTCACAAAACACACCCATCACATAGTTGATTAGTGTTCGATACTTTGATTTTGATTTATAAGGTACTTTTTTCTCTCCGACTAATTAGATATATTGACTTGGTTAAATTGGTTTGGGTACTTGGGTGTTTAAATTTGTTCAGTAGATTGCAATTCCACACAGGCGCACTCACACAATACAAGTATTCTAATTGTATGATTGTATCTAATGTTAATGATGGAAATTTTACCTGTGATGGAATATAAGATTAATATAAGATTTCTGATTGTATGATTGTATTTAATTATAAATTTGTTGTTGTGTAGTCGGTAATATTTGATATGTGAGTCTATGTCTGCAACTTGTATTGCTTTTATCTAATCGGCTTCATTGTCTTTACTTGGTTTATATTGTTGATTCGTTGAAATGATAATGGAGTTGTGTATTTGTGTTTTGTTAATTGTTGTTGATTGACATTGGATTGTGGGTGGGGGGTTTGTTTGTTGCGAACTTACCACATCACATAGATTATTTCATATGTGTAGACAAAAACAATCCGGTAATTAACAATCTACGGTCTAATTAAGTTGACAAAGTGGATTAGTATTAGTTCCAAAGGATTTATAAATAATGAGTACTAAATTAAGCTAATAATTAAGGTTAGATCCTGTAATTGGTAATTAATTGGAGCCTCAATTAATTAAGGAGACACACATATCCTAATTCTGTAAATTATAAAAAGTACCCAAATATATGATAGAATATATAATAATCAGTACAATAAAAATAATTACTAGAAAATTAATACGACTTGATGGTTTAATTAATAAGAAAAATTATTTGTAATACTAAACCTGAAGACTCTTAAATATGAAGAATATAATTATTGATTCATATATAAATAATCATCAACATAGATAAGAAAACAAAGCCATTATGCTATGATTAGTTAGATAATTTATTTTTTTATAGTATAAGTTACTATATATCATGTATTTCCTTTTAAATCTATAGAGATTTATGGGTTATTAATATCTACTATTTATAGTAAATAGATGGAAAACATTGAAAAAAGGTTGATATTGTTATGGAAAGTACTCCAACTCGGGAAAGTGGAGCACAAATATCTCAAGATGAGAATATTGAAGCTAATCTGGAGATATCAAATCAGAATTCTGATGATGAAAACGCCGGAACACATGGACATGGATAGTGCCAAATAAAGAAAAAGAAGATCAATTGTATGGGTCATTTAAAAAAATCAATTAGAAGGAAATGTAAAGCAATTTATAACTATTGTAAGAAGTACTTAGGAGGAGAGAGTAAGAATGGCACTAAGCATCTACATGATCACTTGAGTACATGTGCACATAAAAAGCAAGCAAGCATGATACAATGTCTTTTAAATCCAACAAAGTCCATTGATGGGTCATCAAAACTTAGTACATATTAGTTAAACCAATATCATGCAAGGGAGGAGCTTGGTAAAATGATTGTGTTGTATGAGTACCCATTGTCTATGGTTACACATGTAGGGTTTAGAAGGTTCCTTCATATTTTACAACCATTATTTAAAGTGGTTTCTTGGAACATAATCAATAGTGACATCCTAAAGATGTTAGATGTTGAAAAAGAAAAACAATGAAGTTTTTGGAGACAAATGCAAGTCGCATAGCATTGCCAAGTGATATGTGGACTTCAAGTAATCAAAAAAGAGGATTCATGGCTATCACAACACTTCATTGATGATTCATGGAAAATTCAAAGTCGGCTTGTTATATAAATTCTATGTGTTATAAAAAAAACCTATACACATAAACTAATAATACAATTATGTGAGCTTGTGAATCATATTTGGTATGTAGAATAGCTTGGATTGGTGTGTGAAGTGTTTCGGAGGAATTTGGAGTTGAACTATGAGTTGTTCTAGAAATATGTGAAGATATAAATTGGAATTTGGAAATGTTCTAAGCATGAAAGTTGTTTACCTTTCTGTTAGCTTTTCAACACATCATGAATCAGCTCGATCGGATACCCCATGAAGAAGTTGTGGGTGAAATACTAAAGACTACCAAAGTTGGAAAGAAACACGGGGGCCCATGTTCGTGAAACATGATCCGTGTTTATGCATTAGGAAAATGTGTCCTGTTTTCTTGAGAGGCCAAAAGACAAAAAAAAAACATGGAGGTACTGTGTTTATTAACACAGTCTGTATTTTCTGGTTTTTTCGCTCCACCTCAGTTTTTGCTAATAACAGTCTCATACAGTATAAAATACCATGCAATTAGAACCCTAATTAGTAGAGCGCCATCTTCTTCTCCTATTGAGTTCTCTTGTATTTCCTTGATGAATTGAGTGATTTAGGTGAGAATTATTTGATTCTCTTTGTAATCATAATTACTTCATATCAATAAGATCATTTGTTTCCCCAATTTGTGTTTTTGAGTGTTCTTCTCTTTTCAATTCTTGTGTGTTCTAATTGATTCTAATTAGATCTTATTTTTTTCAAATTGGTATCGATAAAGAACAAATTAATTACTAAACTATGTTTTTTTATTATATTTGTGTATGTGCCATGTCCGCATACCACTGAGGTGCTTGCAAATTATCTTGTTGGTTGCTTATTTGATTAGAATATTGATAGTAAGTGTTCTAGTTTGACTATCGATAATTTCGCCTCTAATGATGCTATAATTGATATCATTTTGGAAAAGTTTCCTCCAAGTTCACTTATCTTAGAAGAAAGATTGTTTCATATGAGTTGTATTGCATATATATTGAATCTAGTTGTGAAGGATGAATTAGAGTTAATTATTGAAACTATTGAAGATGTCTATTATAGTGTTGCATTTGGGATAGCAACTCCGAAAAGGGATGAAAATTTGTTTAAATAGCTAAACATATGAAAATTCAAAGCACTAAGAACTAGAACTTGATTGTAAGACTTAGTGGAACTCTACATATTTAATGGTCAACACTGTAATTCAATATAAAGATGTGTTTTATTGTTTGAAGTAGCATGAACCTTTATATAAGAGAGTTTCCACTGAAGAAGATTGAAAAAATGTGAGAGATATTACTTCCAAATTAGAGATTTTTTATGATACAACGAAGTTATTTTCAGGAATTAAGTATTTCACTATGAATTTATTCTTCCCTACTATATGTGAGATTAAGTTGGTAATTGATGAATAGGTAAATTCAAATGAGATTAGGGTGAGAAGTATGACAAGTAATATGAAAGAGAAATTTGATAAGTATTGGGATAAGATAAATTTCTTATTTGCTATTAGAAGCATTTTGGATCCTAGGTATAAGTTAAAGACCATTTGTATTACCCTTTTGTCTATAGTGATGCGTCTTTGGGGAAGATTGATGATGTGAAGAAAGTGGCTAGTGACCTGTTGAAGAATATAAGAAGAAATCTCAATAATATCATGTTGTCCATCAAGGGTCACAATCTTGCTCTTCCTCAAAGCCTCCAATCCCCAAGAGTGGCAGGCTAGAAAGATTCATGGAGTCTAATTCTAGCATTGAAATTATAAAGTCGGAGTTAGATAGGTACTTGGAGGATATTCTTACACTAAGGACTAATTTTGATATCTTATATTGGTGGAAGATGGATGGTTACAACTTACAAGTATCCCAATTTGCAAAATATTGTTAAGGATGTGTTGGTTATTCTTGTGATGACTGTTGCTTCTGAATCAACATTTAACACTAGTGGAAGGGTTATAAGTGCTCATTGAAGTAGGCTTCATCCTAACACCATAGAGACTTTGATGTATACTTGATATTAGTTATGGAGTGAAATTGAAGGTATTATCCTATATTTTAGTTATTTTTGTAAGTTTTTTTATTATACATATTATTAATTGCTTATTTTGCTATTTACCTTTTCTTTCAAACTCTACAGCTACTTTAGAGTGTCAAAATTTTGACGATGATGTTAATATTGATATAGAGGTAATTGATTTATATATTGGTCTTGTTGTGTGTTAAATTATAGGGTTTGTGTAATGTAAATCATATAATTTATATATATATACATGATGCCAACCTCCACTACTTTGTATGCAGCAGAGGTATGTCCTAATAAGAGCAACACTACGAGGAGTGATCTGATGCAATTTGTAGATTCTTAAATGAGTATGTAAGTCTACTAAAATTGTGAACTAATTATATTGTTGAAATTTACAACACTAGATATTTTTTATTTCTTTAATGATTGTGAACACAACCTAAATAGGATATAATAATTGTTAAAGGCCATTGCATGCGGATGCAGTGTGGATTAATTGCAATGGAAGAATGAAGATGTCTCTACCTAATTTGTTTTTGGCGTTACTCAAAGTATTGTCACACAAAACTTGGATGCTTATTTTATATATCTTTATAGTTTGTAAGTTATCCGTTGTAATTTTTACGGATACATTATGGTTTTAGTCTAGAATGGTCCATGGGTTGTATAAACTAGAATAATTATGTTATTTCTTGTTTTTATCTATTAATTAGGTTGATTAATTTATGTTTTAAGTTATGGAAGCATATCATTAGAGCACCCTTTAGGTTCATGGATCAAGATTGTTTTCCTTAGCATATGAATTAGAAAATGATCATTTTGGAATTTTTTTTTCAAGTTATTAGATCATAATTACCTTTATAAATGTATGAGTATATCAATGAGTCAGGGATCGGGATAATGGGGGCGGAGACCGGGATTGGAGATGAAGGATCGGGGCGGGTACAAGGATTCGATCCCTATAAGAATAGAGTCGGGATTCTCTATTCAAAAAAATTCAGAGATCGAGATAGATTCGAGAATAATTTTCCTATTGCCATCCTATGTGTTGTGGCAATCAAGAACTAGGATGAATACAAGAAGAAAAATAAGTCCGTGAGAAAGATTGGTTATATTTTCATTTTCTATTTAACTAAGTAATTCGATAACGCAGGGTGGCATATGGAGAAATCCACTGTTTAGAAATTATATTGTTATTTTCATTTCAAAAGCAGTGGCTGTTTTGGGGTTTTGGTAGTTGCAAGCGGAGCCGCTGCTACAGTGATCCGGACGGTTTCCGTTCTCTTCTGCGTTGCATTGCACACATGGCTGATATGTTTCTGTACTCTGTTATATTATTACTTAATTGAAATCTTTAATTGAAGGGTGATTATACCAAGTAAATTATCTGCTTACGCGCTGCTGTCAACGGAGAAAAGAATTTGAATGAATATGTAGGGAAGAGGTCCGGGTTGCCCTTTTCATGCTGTAGCTATGCATTTAATTTTCATTTTCTTTTGATAGTTTGATTCGTTTTATTCATTTGGAATTTTCTTGGTGTAGCTCCTCAAGCCAATATGCAATTTCCCCCTCCAACTAATAGTGGAAAGGACGGGAAGGTATATCATAGTCTTGGAAGTTCGAGCGGTATGTGGATTTGAATACTTAACGTCTGTGTTATGTTTGTCTGCGGACTCCTAAGTTTTTGATTGGATGTTGACACTGTTTTTTAGTTGGATTACGTTTGGTGTTCTTCTATAAGAAAATCTTGGCATACCAATCTTGCCCATATCTGTATGAATAGAATAGGTCTCCACACTTTCGTTATATTTACTTCCTGTATCAACTGAGCATTTTGTTGCCTGTCGGGAGTCTTTATTAGGTACATGAGGTGTTGAGTTGAAGTGTTGTGAAAACAGTGGCACCGGCATCTATCTCTCTTTAGCACAATAATCCTTATTTCACTCAAAGTTATTATTACACGTGGTTTATATTCTATTCCTGCTCTTCTGAGCTGCTTATCTCTAGGAAGTAGGATCTGTTTGGAAGCCCTCCATATATTTGGAAAGTGACCCAGGGAACTTGGGGGAGGCAGGGATTAAGTTTCTAAATTTGTTTATGTAGGTATTGATAATAACTCAGCCCCTGGGGGACTGTTTGGTAAATTAACTGCTGAGTCGAAGATCAAATGAATTGATGTATATTTGTATTTTATGATATATGTTCTAATCTTATCCTATTATTTAAAGAATAGTTTATCGGAAACGGAGTAAAGGCAATTTTTTTTATAAAAGATTTCCAGAAATAAGAGTACCAATTAATTTTCTCGCCAATGGTTTATTTTATTTACTTCTGAGCCACTTTAATGCATTTTGTGACTTTAGTAGGGAGTCTATTAACTATCAAGAGGCTTCTTAATAGATCTGTTGGGTGCACATCTCAGGCTTAGTGGGAATTAACTCTTTTATTAACATGTTTAGTGGAGGCAACTCTTGCTCAGTTGTGTACTGGGTCTTGAAAAATGACACCTGAGTACACTCAAAAGTCACTTTTCCCCTTGCCTTAAAAGTTTTGAAGGACCCAAAAAAAAAGAAAAAAATTATAATGAAGCACACCTAATAGTCTAACTATTACTGTCCTCATGCTTTGATTCAAATCCACAAAGATATTGTATCGGATGGGCAATGTGTTTGATAGGGAAATTATAGGTTATTTGTTAACCCAAATGGTATTATAGGGAGCTTTGATCCGAGTTGGAAACTTGCAAAAGAGATTTGATTGACTTTGGAAGGATGAAGATTATGATGATGTTGAATGGAAGGAGAATGATGGATATGAGTAAGTTTTATTTGCATCACACAAGTAGAAACACAAACTAGAGGGTTTGAGAAACTAATCACTACTTTACTTGAGGGTTTCAATCTCATAAATATGATTGAGGGTTCTCACTAGGTCTGTAAATGAGCCGAGTCGAACACTCCTAAACTCAGTCTTGGCTCTTTATTAAACAAGCTTAAAAGAAGGGTTGGGCTCGACTCGTTTAGTTAAACGAGCCGAGCTCACGAGCCAAAGCCGTAAAATGAACCGAGTCTCACTTTTTCGGGCTTAGACTTGACTCATTTAACTAAATGAACAAGCCGAATCGAGCTGACTCAGTTCATTTAGAGTTATAGTTCTCACGAAGAGAGGAAAAACTCACAAATAGAATATTATTGTTGAAATTGTAATCACTTAGCTTTATGAGCCATACAAGGATTGGCCACCCTTGTTTATAACACGAGTATTTGGTGTTAACTAATTCATAACAGTCTTACAACTAACTTTTAACAACACTTGACCATGTTAGATAAGAATAAGTCAATAACTACCATAATAAACATAACTACCATAACGTTGAATTAAATTGATAGCCAACATTAGACCATGCTCATTATGACTCTAACCAACATAACAAAAGTTAACTCAACTAACATAACAAACTCTTGTGCTCAGTCAATGTGGCCTTCTATCCTCTTCCATTACTATTGCATTATAAAACTAAAGCCCACCACACATGACATCAATTTTGGACTCTTAGAAAATAGGCGTAACATTCTCTCTATGTTGATAAGAATTTTTTCTCAAATCCAAGTCTCTATAATAGGGTGACATGTCTTTAATATTGAATGTCCTACTCATGCCTTCATATGTCTAGGGCAACTTTCGTCATAAGGTATTTCTTAGAACCTCCTAAGCACTTTGAATGGGTCATCTGCTTACTTTTCCTCATGAAAGAAAATCTTTCTTTGTGTAAATGAATCCAAACAAGGTTACTAGGCTTGTAATCATGTTGATTTCTATTCATGTCGGACTTTGCTTGATATATTGCATTTTCTTTCTCAATTTGGCTTTGAATATGCTTATTTAACTTCCAAAAGTACTCAACTCTTTCTCTGAACCTGCCCTTGGAATATCTATCTAATCCATGGGAATGTAAAGATTAATACCATACACCATTTCTAATGTTGAAGACCCGGTTGTGGATGTTAGAGTCCAATTATAAAAAAACCGAGCATGAGTAAGCTTAATATCCCAATCTCTTATACTAATCCACGTAAAAAAGTTTTTTGTGTTTTTTTTGGTGACCTTTGTTTGCCTACTAAAGAGCAACTTGGTTCCTAACATATGCCATAATTTCTTCGAAATATAGCTTAAGAACTTTACATCCCTATTCAGAAAAAATACTCTTTGGAACACTAGGTATATGAACAATCTCTTTGAAATACAAATTTGCCACATGTATTGCATCATGATTTGATCCATTTTAGAATATTTATCAAAAATCATCATAGTAGCGTCTTTACCTCTTCGCATTCCTGGTAATCTAAGTACAAAATCCATGTTAACTTCTTCCCATGGTTGATGAGGACATATATAATCTTTTATGGAAGAAACTCTTAGGCTTTTGATATGCAACACATCTCCCCACAAAAGCTTGTCCACTCTTGAGCATCCTCATCCAATGGAAGTTAGAGCTTTTCGGAAGCACACAACACCAAAGTAGATGATTTGAGAACTAGATTCAGGAGAACCAAATCAAATTAGTTGGAATATTTTTTTTTTGATAAAACGTGAGGATGGATTAGGGTTTAGGGTTTGATGTTTGGTTTTGGGGTTTTGATGATGGATGGAGATTGGTTAGGGTTTAAATATGGGTTGAATGGTGTGACTAAGATATCATAATTAATAGAGGAAATTGAGATTCATGAGGGTTCTAATTGATGTTGAACACAGTTAGGGTTAGGGCTAGGGTTTTAATGATTGAAGATGTTGATAAAGGTTATGATCTTATGTGATCCTAGCGGGAGTACATGAAGGTTTCGTTTGTGTTATTTTGGGATAGTTCTTTATATTAGCCTACCTAAGAAAAATATAAATATAGAGAGTTTCTAGAGAATATCTCACACATAATTCAATGAAGATTCAAACTTGATTCACTTTCATTCATCCTAATTCAATGAGAATATCACCAATTTGCACTTGGTTTTCTTGACTTTGATCTTCTTGTTGTACTTGCAGGCCTTTTTGTAAAACCTTGCACTTTTGTCCTTCTCTAAAAGTATTCTCTACATCACTTATTTTCTCTTCCTTTTCTTCAATCTCTTCATAAGGCGCCATATTAACATGCTTCCTTAAAGTTAAAGGTCTTTTGATTGAGATAATCCCTAGCATAGTGTCATTGCTTTTATGCTTAAAACATTGCTTGCTATCTTATTAATGATCTTATTCTTCCTCTTTTCCTCACAACCCAACTCCTTTCCCATCTCAATAATAGCATCATCTTTCGGAAGAGCCTCAAAAGAAGTATTCGGTTTAGTGTCCATTGTTGCATTTGTGATGCTTCTCAATCTTGATGGCTAACTTAATGAAGTTTTCAAGGGTGTTATACATGCAAGCTTCCACCTTCTCCCTTGTGTTTGAGTTGAGACCTTCTAGAAAGTGTGCACATCATAAATCAATGCTAACCTTTAAAATTCCCTCACACTCTTCAACTCCAAGAGAACCTTACCTACGTGTGGCCATCTTAATGAAATTCTTTTGTTTAAACTCCCTTGGCACAAACTTTTTCTTGAGATGCTTCTTCATTTTTTTCCATGGTCTAATATTCTCCTTCAAATTGGTTGTAAGTTTATGGTGGTGTATGGATACCTCCTGTTTGTGCTTGATTTCAGCCTCCTCTTCATCCTTGATTGCATTCTTCTACATGATTTAAAAGCTCCTTTTACACTTTAAACAATTGTGCTCTATGAGTCTTGTGTTTCTGGCATTTTGATGGATAATTTGTTGAAGTTGTGCCAGCAATGCATTGATCTTCATCTTATACACTTGAAGATATAGTTTGAGAAGCTAACGAAGGTGAAGCTTTATAGGAAGCTTGAGAACATGATGGAGAGTGTGGTATACCTTGGCTGCATTATGAGTGGAGATGGGGTGAAAGTAAAATTGGTCATCGGGTGGGTCTAGGCCGGAGGTGGGACTTGTTTGGGTTGGAGGTGATTCGAATCACGACTCACCCACCAATCATTTTGTTTGTGGGCCTTAAGTGGGCTTGGGCCAACACTGGGTCATCCTATAGGCTTTGAAAATTAATATTTGTTTATTTTTATTTGAATGTTCAAGTACAAAAATTAGAATTACTACATATATGCTTATTTTAACACTACCTTAGTGAGTTTATTAACAACTTCGTATAATGTCTTATTTGTCAAATTCTCACTTCTAAGTAGTATGCTGAAATAAAATTAGTTCTTGATAATATTTATCAAGTTATTATCCATATTTAACACCATTTTTCATATAAAAAAAATACTTTTGACTTAAAATGAATTTGATGTTATTTTATTTTCTTAACGCTTTAATTATACTTAAAAAAATAAAGAAAGATGTACAAGTTTTTTCTTGAACATTCATTTACAGAAATTTTATCATTATTAATATTGCCTTAAATATAACTAATTTACAAAAAAAATATTTTAAAGTAGTTTTTAAATATAAGTCTTTATTAAAAAAAAGGTCATGCCAAATCATAGTTATTTTATTTTTATTAACATATAAATTATCAATAAATTAAATAGTGATTAGATTGATAAAAGCCCATGCGTATCTATCAGATTTGTAAAAGAGGCTAATTTATATTCATGGGCCTCATGGGTAGGGCTAACTAAGGATCTTGATGGTATCGAGTTGGGCATGCTGTCGTATATTTGTACAGGTCAGGGTGAGAGTTGATCCATCAAAAGTCGAAGCCATTTGAACTTGTCCACAACCTACATCAACGAGCACAATTTTTTTTTATTTCAACCATAAATTAGTCCATTCACCGAACCATCACTTTTGTCACACATCAGAAATGTTCTTGGTGTAATTGCCGATTAACACTAAAATGTCTGGCTATACCTCCCTTTGTACACTTCATAATAAAGGCCTTGTTTTCTTCTGTTGGTCAAATCTAACTGAGAATTTTCAGTAAGTTGTTACTAGTATATTGCTATTATTGATGTTATAATTAATGTTTTTCCTATTAGTGACTGTTATTATTGTTATTATTATTATTATTATTTTAATCCTTATCATTAATTTATACTTTTTATTATAATTTTTTTGCTAAGGAGAACATACCCTAAATCTCCCACGAATTATTAGAGTATGCATAGCTTGTTCTGCTTAAAAAGAAGACCATCTTGCAACACATAAGCTCCCAAACTCCCATGATCTTTATGACCTTCATACATTTCTAAAAAATCTTCATGTTGTTTATATAAAGATCTTTAAGCATTTCAAAATATAATATCTTTGCATCTAAGATGGTGGGGATCATAGATCTCCAAGATATGCATTTTTGTTGCCATCAATAGGCTTTTTCAAAACTACAAAGGTGTAAAGATAACTAATCTATTTACCATGTCTTGGATTGAGTTTCTTTTGGTCATGCAAGTACTTAAGTGCTTCATGATTCAAATGCAATACAAAAGGCTTCAACAAAGTTGGGGACTCCTAGTTTCCAAGGCTCTAACAATGACATATATCTCCTTGTCATAAGTAGAATAATTTATCTTGGAATCACTAAACTTCTTACTAAAGAAAGCTCTTAGCTTCTTTTCTTGTGAAAGAACTCTTCCAATACCCACATCACTTGCATTACAAGTTACTTCAAAAACTTTATCAAAACTAGGAAGAGAAACATACTAGGCATTCCATACTTTGTTTTTTAACTCTTAAAAAACTTCTGAAGTTGCTTGTGTCCTTACAAAGTTGCCTTTCTTCATGAGGGTAGTAATAGGACAGTGATGGTGCTAAAATCTTTGATGATTCTTTTATAACATGATGCAAACTCTTACTTCTTGTGCATTGGTAGGAATTAGCCAATAAGCTACAGCTTGAATTTTGGACAAATCAACTCGTATATCATCTCCACTTACTATATATTCAAGGAAAAACATTGTTCATCGTGAAAAAAAAAACAAATTTTCCATATATGTGTTGTGAAAGAAATCTAGAGGTGGGTAAATAGGGTTATTAAGACTGGTAATGAGGAAGTAAAAATTTAATGCACAATATGTAGTCATTCGAGGATAGAATTTCTCTACATTTACTACCAAAAGGGTTTGCCTTTCGGATTGATCACTCTTTTCTTGGTTTATGAGTCTACAATTTTAGGAGTTGATTTACAATTTAACCTAGTTATGCTTTCTAGGTTTATGGATTTATTAGGAATGTTATGCAACACACAACCTCAATACAATGAGTTTTGAAGAGAGTTGTGGCTGATTATAAAGCATCTCATGATTGATTACAAATTATCTCACAAATGATACGTATATGAAATTTAAGGAACAATTTGTGAGTCTAATCTTGCTAGAAGGAGTAGTTTTTACAATTAGATAATAAATTCTAGCTAAATAGAGTGAGCACAAACACTTTTGAAAATATTGAGATGAATATGAAAGTGATTTGTTGAGAATTAATTGCAAAAGAAGTGGAGAATTAATTTAGCAATTAATGAGCTCAAAAGTTATTTTTATTCTGCCTCATAAATGTTATTTTTATACCTATGGCCAACAATATAGTTGTTGGAAGAAAAAATATATATCCATTGCACGAGCAACAAACATAATTTTTAGCATTTAAAGGTGACCGGTCGATTGGTTCGGTCGATCGATTGGTAAAACAATTTGAATTATGATCAGACTTGATGTAAAAATGTTACCATTGTATGAACTAGTCGATTGGTTTCGTGTTATACATTTTTGGTCCTAATGAATATATATAAATCCTAGTATTAAAAATTGGACTGGACCAGCCTGTCCGACTGGTGAACCGGTCGGGTCACCAGCCAGATTTCATATACCGATTCTCAAGATCTCAGAACCAGTGAAAACCATACAATTAAATATCGGTCCTGATACGCAATATCGGCCGATATTTATTGGATTTTGGGTCAGCCGATACGTGAAATTGGCGATACGCGATGGATTTAGAATTTCACGTATTTATCAGCGATATATCGGTTATCAACCGATATTTGTCGATATTTACTGGTATTTGCTGATATTTATTGTGAAAAAAAAATCACGCTGTGACAATCGCGACATAAAATATCATTTGCGACGCTACGATACCGCAATACCGCAAACGCAAACGCAACCGCGACCGCGACCGCAACTGCTATTTTATTGCTTGGTGAAAACTGGTGGGACCAATGAAAACCGGTGAATCGGTCCAAAAACCGGTCGGAGACTCGGTCAAAAAACTGGTTGGGAGCAGGCAATTAAATCCTGGTCGCGGTTGCGTTTGCGGTCGCGGTTGTGGTGTTACAGTATCGGAGTGTCGCGGACGATAAATTATGTGTCGCAATCGTCGCGACATGAATTTTTAATTTTATTTCACCATATACACTAATTATCATTTAGTGATCATTTGAATATAAATATTCAATAAACTAGTATTTTATATCATATAAGAAGTATTAGAGTGACTCATTATATGCTAAATTTTTCTAATAACCCTAAATTTACCTTAGAATGAAAAAAGACATGTTAATTAATAGTAAATGTGAAAATAATAAATAGTTATACTTTATTATAATTTAATAGTAACTTGATCTAAGATATATATAGTAAATAAATAAATAAAAATTATCATGCATGATTTTTTTAGTAGATTTAAGAATTCTCAATAAATCGCCGATTTATCGGTGATATTTTCCAATTTATCGGCGATACCGATTTATTGGCCGAGAAGTGTGAAATTTTGAAACCGTAGCGTATCAGTAATTTCGCGTCACGATTGATCCAAAAACTGCTAAATAGAGACCGATATTTAATTGTATGGTGGCCGCTATGCTATAGCGGGACTGCTATTTAATTGTATGGTTGGGAGCCGGTCAAATTCATGTGTAGTTTAATTTTTTATATATTTTATATTTTTTGACTTAAAATGTACCACTGCTTCGATTAGTCCAAACTACTGGTCCAATCACTAAATCAGTGAACCATTTATGATACCGGTTCGATAACCGGTCCGGTTTTTAAAACTATAATATAAATAGTCGATGTGTCATGCTAACCGGTAGATGTGTTTGCTCAGACCAATCATTTGGTTTAGTCCCTAGCAAAAATCATTTTGTATTTTATCTCAACCTGATTGGTTAAACCATTCAATTGGCTTTTAGAACCAGTCGATTAGTTTTACAAAATTAGTTGAAGTGTTCAAATAGAGATAAAATGGATTTCTAGAGGATTAAAACCCATTGCCAGAAACCAGCCAATGGATTTTTGAATGACTTGATTGGTTTGTAGTGTTTAAACAGAGGCAAAATAGGTTTCTGCAGAAATAAAACCCATAATGATTTATGAACGAGTCAATTGGTTTGATGAAACTAGTCGAAGTACTCATCTAGAGGCAAAATCATTTTTCTTAGGATTAAAAGTCTACGGTAACCAGATGATTGGTTTTATTACAAGTTGTTCGGTTTTTGATTTTCTTTTGGAAGTTTAAAGTCCAACCACAAACTAATTGATTGTTTGCGATACTAGTCGACTAGTTTTGGTTAGAAACAAACATTTTCAAATTACGGTAAAAAGGATTTGGGATTTAAGACCAACAGATGAATCATATCAAGCAAACTCGAAGGAAGATTTTAAAATATCTCAAGAGATTAAAACCAA
This sequence comes from Tamarix austromongolica, assembly GCA_039764185.1. NCBI lineage: Eukaryota > Viridiplantae > Streptophyta > Magnoliopsida > Caryophyllales > Tamaricaceae > Tamarix > Tamarix austromongolica. The sequence goes on along the minus strand of CM077813.1, from coordinate 31,201,445 downwards.
AATGTTATGCTCAAAGGACTTTACATGATAACCTAAGATTTGTAATATACGCCTTAAGGCCTTGTGTCTTGGTAGTTTGATATAGTCTTCTCTCATGCTTTGAAACTTGATTGTTCTTTTAAATGTTGCAATTGAGAATTGATTTGGATAAGTGTGTTTTAACATTCTTGTTTGTGATCAACATAGTTCATGCACACTTAAAGAAATATGTTCACCCCTTTAAACTTGTTTGTTATCATCAAAACAATTTATAAGACATTATTGACCTAAGAATTCAATATGGTGCTAACTCAATTTTTTTAAATAGTTGCCTTACAAGTGTTGCTTACTCAATTTTTTAAATAGTTGCTATAAATGCCACACATGCTCCTCTTTGGTTTTGCCATTACCAACCATTCATAAAATCCATGTTTTATTTTGAATGCAATTTTCCATTCACCCCTTTCTCTTATCCTCATTTGTTGATAACCACGCGTTAAGTCAATTTGGTAGAATACTTGAGCATTTTGAAGTTCATCAAGCATAGCATCTAATCTTGGCATGGGAAGCTGGTATTTGATATTAATATTATTAACGACCATTATCAATACACACCTGTCATGTACCATCATTTTTTGGCATCAATAAAGGGGTTACTACAAAAGGATTTAGACTCTATCTTACATATCCCTTCTTCATGAGTTTCATTATTTTGCTCTTGTAACTCCATAGATTCTTTGAATTGCATCTCCAAGTACAAGATCAATCTGATGTTCAATCCCGTGCAATGGTGGTAACCCTTAGGGTAACTCTTTAGGAAAGATATCTTTAAACTCCTTTAGAAGTTCTCTAAGCCATGGATCATAAAATTTTTACTCATGTTGAGACTCCTTTAATACCAAGGCGTACACTTCATTTATACCCTTCAATAACCTCAATAACATACCACACCATAATGATCAAACTTTCGACCTTCTTGAAGGATTGAGGGTCTTTTTTCCCCTTTATGGACAATGGAGTCAAATGATGTTCTTTGTGGGATCATGCTGATCATTTCTATCATATTCCAATGGTCTCTCCAAAAGAATATGACATGCATTCATTGGTGCACCAGATGTCATCCTTGTAACTATCGGTCTTGAAAGAAATAAGTGCTTGTTAATTGTTTACTTAAATGCCTTTGTCTTTATTCGACCATTGAAAAGAATATAGAATTGGGTAATTTTTGAAAGGAAATTGAATTTCTTGACTATTGTTTCAGATGCCATTATCCATTATCACATCACAAAGCATCCTTTCAATTTTATAAAATCTTGTCTTGTTGGTCTTCATGAGCACCATCTTTTGATGTGTGTGGGAGGGTGTAATCTTCAATTATGTGGATCTAATGGTTCGAATGGAGTTTGAATGAGATGATAAAGGCTCGATGAAGGTGAGTTTAAAGACTAAAGGTTCGAAAGTGATGCAAATAAGATGATGGTGGTTTGAATTATGGTAGAAAAATGATGATGATGATTCGTTGATGGTGATGATAATTCGATGGTAATGAATTAATGATGAATGTGATTCGAATATGATGAGATGATGATGACAAGGTTTCGAAAGTTAGGGTTTGGATGATGGTTAGGGTCGTGGTTTAGGGTTAGGGTTAGGGTTTGGTTCGAAGAAGAGGAAATAAGGTGGTGTTTGGTTGGTATGAATGGTTTAGGGTTTCGAATGAATGGTTTAGGGCTTCGATTTTGTATACCGATTTAGGATTTGGTTTAACCACAAATTAGAGTAGGATTTTGATGGTAATTAGGGCAAGAAAATATGGATTAAGATTAGTAGAAAATATATGGATTAATCTCTAATTTACACAGACGAAGAGATTAAAACTTCCAAGCCAAACCGTTCACACAGATTCGATTTGCTTGAGCTTGAACTCACACAGAATTCAATCAATGCTGATCTTCAACTTCAATTCTTCACTCCATTATCATAATACCTGCCATATGCTCGACATTTATGAATAATTTAACCTTTCTACCACTAGCTAAAGCATATTCCAAAAGATTCCAAGCTAAAAGATATTATGCTATTTCTATGCTAACTTTATTCTCCTACTTTATTAATTAACTAATAAATTATCTAAATAACTTAATAGTGCTCGAAAATGCTGCTAACATCCTCCTCATGCACGTGGTTACTCCCTCCTTGCATGCCATGCACATGCACGTAAACATTTAATTGCTTGTTTGTTACGTTTCGAGCAACATAACAGTTTGTTGGTCTTTAAATTTGTGGGAGACACTTTCCAAATGAAGAATAATTGGTTCCATAATTATGAAAGCCAATTCTTAGGTGTATGCTCCTGTATCATGTTCAACTTGGCTAATTCTTTGTAATACCAAGCAATCTCCATCCCATCAGGCACTTGCATCCTATATTCTCAAGCAATAAAATTGCGGTCGCGGTTGCGGTTGCGGTCGCGGTGTCGCGGTATCGGAGCGTCGCGAATGATATTTTATATGCCGTGGTAGTTGCGGTGTGATTTTTATTTTTTTTTCACAACAAAAATTAGCAAATACCAATAAATATTGGCAAATATCGGTAGAATATCGGCAAATCTCGGTCAATAACCGATATATTGCCGACAAATATGTGAAATTCTAAATCTGTCGTGTATCGCCAATTTTGCGTATCGGTTGACCCAAAATCCGATAAATATCGGCCAATATTGCGTATCGGGACCGATATTTAATTGTATGTATATTCTTTGAAGGCCTCTTCATACTCATTTTTAAAGCAAGTCTCCATGGCTTCAATTTCTTGAATCTTGAGTACATTATGGTTGGAAAATCATAAGCAAAATGGCCTTAAACCCTTTCTTTCTCCTTACTTCTTGTCATCTTTCTTCCTCTCCATACGATTAAGGTCTGAAGAAATTTTATTAGAAGAGGTAGTATAGAACCTTGATGTTACTTTCATCCTCCTAGCTTGTTGATTATACTTCAAGGCTAATTTGGCAACATCTTCAAGTGTATCATAGACGCACACTTGAACTCTTTCCCGTAGAGATACATGAGGCCTCTAAGAAATCACAAGTCTTTATTCTTAATGTTTTTGAAAATCACATTTCAACGCCTTTCCAAATCTCAAACATATTCTTCAGCATTCATGAATCCTTGCTTGGGAGTTCTCACTTTGATGTAGTCTTTTTGTTTATATTCATGTGGAACACATTTTATCCTCATATGTTTTTTTGATTTCTTTCATGAATCAATCTTGGGCTTTCCCATCTCTTGCCTTCTTCCACGAAGCTTTCTTCCACAAAGAGTCACTCAGGTAGTAATAGTCATAACTTCTAGTTATGATTGCTGATTAGTTCTAGGGAACTCAAAGTGGTTTCTTTGCTTAGTTCCATTCAATACAACTACCCATACAATAAAATATCGATACTACAGTTGTATATCAGCCATAATTTCACATTTATTGTTGCAATATCAGTGAAATACCGGATGTTGGTTGTTATTTGATGATATTTACCGATATTGATTGATATTTGTTGTAAAAAAAAAACATGTCGTGATATGGAAAATAACATTCGCGACACTGTAATTACAACTGCAACCGCAATTGTGGTTTTATTACTTTCAAGTATTCGTTGCCATAAGGATAATATTATGCAATGTAAGGACCTATAAATTTTCACACAACTCATACATCATATATCGTTCATATATTATTGAGAAGACTAACAATGAGTTATTGCATCATGATGCACACTTACTAACTATTAACCTTCTTTTATTAGGGCTGAAGGAACTCTACATTGATTTAAATTATACTAGTTCCATCCCAAGTATTTCAAACCTGTCTCTATTTATTGCCTAAAAGTAATATGACTCAAAGTTGAAAATGAAGTGGCCGAAGTCTTCAAAATCAATAGAGAAAAATCCTAAAAATATTCTTTTGATTTTATTTTATTAAATTAATATTGAAATAAAAATATGACATACATTCCAAGTAATTTTTAGACTATTATTGAAAGCTAAAATGAATTATTAAAATTTGAATTATTTAAATATCAATGATTTGATCGTCAATTCACTTTTTATGCTAATATGTACGTCTTCAATCTTGTGATTTGATATCACATCAAAACTGTAGACTGAAGTCTGACCACCATTACTTGTAAGTCGTCTTGGAACATTAAACCATGGAAAAATGATTCTCTCAGAGATTTCACCTCCACCTCGGCGTCATTTGTGGGGGATGCTATTGCCTCTGCCAACTAGGAAAATCTAATGTTAATATGATATACTTGTTATTACTTGATGATGGAAATAACCCATGCAATTGACCCTCATGCATTGAAGGCCTCTACTTCCAAGATATTGCTCAAAATGGCATCTCATGCTGTCTCAAAATATTACTAGTTTGACACATATAACAAACAAGAACTTACTTTCAACTATCTTGAAAGAAGTATGCCAATAACCTCTTAGCAGCTATCTTTGAGGTACTAGCATGCCAACCATAAAATGAGGAGTGATAATGATTAAAAACTATGAAACACATCCTCATGAAGATATCTTCTATGCATTCCATCCACACACTGCTTGTAGAGAGGTGTCGTCACAATATTAATGCTTTAGATATACGAAGAACTTGTTCTTTCGTTTTAGTGGAAAGACTCCAAACCAAAGATAATTAACAAAATTGTCATACTAAAGTGCATTCAACTTAAAACACAAAATCACAACAACACCAACACCAACTCTAACAATAATAACAACCACCAAGTTTGAATCCTGACAGGGTTTGGGGCATTCTAGATGTATGCAGCTTGCCAGCCTGCATCAACTGCTTGAGCATCCAACTTCAAACTGATAAGTAAATGATGATCCAAAAAAGAATCATTGATTGATAGTTTATCTTCATCATTCTTATCTAATTCCTTCTTTAAAGATGATTGACTACCCAATTCTCAGCATCTTTCATGTTCCAAATCACAAGGTTTAACTAGCAACTAGTCTTTATTGGTGTACAATAAGGGGTTTGTATTCATTTCCCAATAAAATTGATGGATCGATTCCTTTTATATCATGCAATGTGTATCATATGACTTTTGATTCATTCTAAGTTCTCTAAGCCATTTATCAACTTCAATTTCACTTAGATTTGTATACATAATCATAGGATATGCAGAGTTGATATATAGGAAACTTAAACCTAAAAGCAGAAGAAAGAAGTTAAAGCTCTATAGATGGAGCATTTTCTTCCTCAAAAGAGTTGACCTTGTGCAAGGAAGAGGCTTAAGAAACTTTGGTTTCCTACTTTTGTAAACTATGGTGGGTGATAAATGCTTGCAAACGAATATCCTACCCCTTTAAGTGCGCTACTTGAACAATGCTTAGTAAGTTCCTTTCTCATATCTAGGTTTGTAAATGAGTAGAGCTGAGCCGAGCACCTCTAGAATCGATATCGGCTTGTTTAATAAATGAGCTTGAAAGTGAGGCTGGGCTCAGTTTATTTAACTAAACGAACGAGTCGAACCAAGGTTTTAACAAGCTAAACTCACGAGCCTAACCTATAAATGAGCTTGGCTGAACTTTTTCTACCAAGGACTTGGCTCGTTTAACTAAATGAACAAACCAAACCGAGTTTTTAGCCTAACCTATTAATGAGCTAAGCTGAACTTTTCCGACCTTAGGCTTGGTTATGAATGAGCGAAACAGAGCTTTTAACTAGTCGAGATGAATAGTTCACGAGCTAACTTGGCTCATTTACACATCTACTCACAACAATCCTACTATAAAAATTCTCATGAAAGTTTTTAGAATAAACTCAACCTTATCCTCTCAAGCACTCAAGGAAAGCTTCTCATTCTCAACATTAATAATAACACTAGTAGTTGCTCGGAAAGACGTTCCACAAATTATGAGATTTGAGTATCCTCCTCAGTCTTTAATACAAGAAAGTTAATAGGACTGAAAAACTTATATGCTTTGATACCTAGTGGATATTTGATAAAGTGATCCATCAATTGTAGAGAGATAGTTGTGGGTTTTAGATCACCGATCTCCGACTTCTTATATACAGAAAAAGGCATGGGACTAATGCTAGCTCCAATATTACATAAAGAGTTCATACAAATAATAAATAAAATACTTGGATCTTTGAATTTTGGAGGTACTTTATTTTGAATTACTACACTACACTCCACAGTTAAAGGCCCCACTTCATATACCTCTGATATTCTCTTGTAACTTCTTAAATTTTCCAAAAAATCCTCAAGTTTGACAAGTTTAACCTTAGCTAATTTAAGTAGAAAGGCTACTTGTACACTTAAGGACTAATGTACTCGGGTTCTTTTTCTTCCTCCAAACACTTCTATTATTTCTTCCTCCAACTAAATGCAAAAAAAAAATATTATATTATTTGTCTTTATTACACAATATCCTTTATTAATTAAACCCCACCAATCCGATCAACATGTTTATAATTGTCATTTTACATTAATTCATTTCACTTCAAATAACTTACCAAATGCTATTATTACTTTAGCCACATTTATATATATATATATATATATATATATATATATAATTTTTGTTTACGATAGCTTAATATGTTTTGCGTGCTCATACTCTTGGTAACATTATGAGAGTTTAGTATAATTTTAAATTCTTTTAAGAGCACTCTTGCTTTTTTGGCTAATATTTAAGAAAAGTATGGGTTGGAATTTGGAAAGTCAGGTTTTCGCAAATATAATCTAAATAAAAGATACCAAGAGTTGACTTTTAAATGTACAAGGTACATATGGCCAATGTCATTACAAAGATGTTTTTTATCACTCTAGTTATTTGATAGGATTAGGATATTATCGTACATATTTACTGCTATGTTACTAACACTTGAGTTCCATAAGATTAGTATTAGGAATACTACATGTTATCCAAACCTTTTCATACGTTTACTAAAAGAAGAAAACAAAATCAAATTGCCAAAAAAAAACCTCTACATCTGCAAGGATACCAGAGATAAAAATATATATGAAAATGAAAAAAAAGGTGAATAAAGTAAACAAAGAAAGGAATGAATATACCAAGTTGAATGTTGAATATTGCATGCACTAAGGCTATGGGGGCTCCTCCTCAATTTTCATGGTGAGGTTGGTGTAATAAATGACACTCCCTCCATGCTTCAACATGTAACCTTAAAATTGGATTTAGCTTTTTCCAATTAATTAAGTATGTTCTTCTTAAAGGGTTCGTAATTTGAATTGCACCATGAGAAAAAAACATAAGCAGTTAATGTCAAAGTCTTTGATGAGCTTGGACGTGGTTCTAGTGGGATGAGAGCATGCAATAAAATCGCGATCGCGTTTGTAGTCGCTGTGTCGGGTATCAGAGTGTCGCCAATGATAAATTGTATATTGCAGTTGTCCCGGCGTGAATGTTTAATTTTTATCTCACTATATATTCAAATTATTATTTATTAATCATTTGAACATAAATATTCAATAAATTAGTGTTTTATATTGTATTAGAAGTATTTAAGTGAGTTATAATATGCTAAATTGCCCTAGTAATCCTAAATTTGTCTTAGAATGAAAAAAGTACATGTTATTTTGTAGTACATGTAACGGTAATAAATAACAATATTTTATTATAATTCAATAGTAACTTGGTCCAATATATATATAGTAAATGAATAAGGGAAAATTATCACGTGTGCTTTTATTAGTAGATTTAAGAATTTTCAATAAATTGCTGATTTATTAGTGATTTATCCCGATTTATCAGTGATATTTTTCAATTTATCGGTTATTTACTGGCTATTTATCGTCCAATAAATTTGAACTTTCAAAATTGTAGTGTATTGGTAATTTCACATCGCGGCTGGCCTAACAACCGCTACATAATGGTTGCTACGCTTGAGCGTCACGGCTATTTAATTGTATGGATGAGAGTTTGAGTGCGTACAAGCCCATGTGTGTTCCATTCTTAAACTAGTTGGCAATATGTGAAGTAGCTCATTATACTTATAGGCTAGTGATCCTCTTCTTTTATATTTGATATAGGATAATGAGCATGGGGGCCATCTTTAACATTCCCCTCACATGTGGGATTCCTTTTTATATAATTGGCAATCTAGAGAAGTCACAACTTCCATAGACATGAACCTTTGATGTCAAATAGGTCCTATCATAGGTAAAACTAATGCACCATTGTGCTCCAAGCAAAATCTCCAATCCTTCTCTAATTTCTTGAACAAGGGCGATAAAATGGGCTTGAATCTTCAACTGATTTGATGACATGTCAAGGTTTTCGATGAGTCTGGATGTGGGCAACTTGCAAGCCCATGTGAGTTTCATCTTAAAACCAATTTACGACAAGTGGAGTAGCATACGAGATGTATAAACTTATCATTCTTCTATTTCATATCCTATTTGGGATGACACGAGTTACTTTTTGATAGTTAACAAAATGACCATCCAACCTTGAAGAGAAATCTATTTTGGAGCTATAAAGTAGCATCGTCTATCCTAGCGTAAAAAGTTTTCTATGAATGTGTTTGTCATAAAACAATTTCGTTCTTTTCTTATGAATCTTAGAGCATTCATAAACTTAAGCTCTTGTCTCGTCTAACTCATTCAAATGTGATCTCCTCTCTCTCATTGTCATGTTCATGTCAAAATGAACAGATCTGATAACCCACATGGTATGATGCTCAAGCTCTAGAGGTAGATGACAATTCATTCTATAAAAATCCATAAGGAGATATACCTAAAAAGGTATTAAAGGCTGTTCTATACGTCCTCAATGCAACTGTAAGTTTCTCAACCTAATCCTTGAAGTTTCTATTCACAAGTTTGTACACTAATTGTGTAATTTGTCAATTAGAAACTTCAATGTAGCTACGTGTTTTGGGAGAATTTGTTGTGGCAAAGCGATGAATAACATAGTAGTTTTTCTATAACACATAAAGAAGGGCTGTCACTAATAATGGCTCTAGCCATGCTAAATCTAGGGAATATAATCTATAAATTAGTTCGCTACTACTCTAGCATCATTGGTTCTAGTTTCTTGCCTCCATCCACTTAGATACATAATTAATTTTGAGAAAAATATATTTATTCTTACAAGAAGGAAATGGTCTCGTAAAGTTCATGTTCAAAATGTTGGTTGAGATGAAAAGTTTAGGTTCACTAAAAAGGGAGGCTAAGAGAGTCGTGGTAGTATCTCATAGTAGAAGGGAGCAAAGGGAGTTTGTAAGTTGGACTGGTAGAAGCAGAAAGCAAGAAACTTGAACTAGGTGAGGCACAGAAAGGATAAAAACTGGTGTTTGTTGGAAGGTGGTTGACATCAGAGGAAGACAGCAAACTTTAATTTACAAGCTTGTCAAAGAGTGGGGACAACGGTGTCTGTGAGGTAGATTTTACCCCATAAATTTATGGGAGCTGCTGATTATGTTAAGAATAAGAAAGGATATCATTCATGGGAAAAATATTACTCATATATCATTAATAACATATCAGGTTTTTAGCATATGTAATGGAATAATGTGATTTGGTGCCGATGCACATTGATATTTATCAACATGTGTTTGATAGAGATTTTTTTTTAATAAGCTTTTATTTATTCCAAGGAGCCTAATTACAGCTATACAAGCTAAGCATATCTATCAATCTGTTGCAAAACTGTCCTATATATTCCCTGTTTTGCACAACCTCCAAGCTTAAAATGTATATCCTATACTACTAATCTCAGAATTGTATTTGGGAGCAGCATTTGACCATGAAAAATTACGTGATTCCTAGTCCAATCAGCAGCAGTTTCTCTAGTGACACCTGATAATCCTCTTCTTCTCGCATGTTCACTCAGCCACCTCAGACAATTACTCCATGTCCCAGCTTGAAATTGTACTGAAGTCAATTCATTGCTTATCTCCAGCATCTTTTGGCAAGAGGGCATCAGAATAATAAGTGGGACAGATTTTCTTCATCATTCCACAGTTGGAATAAGTAGTGATCGTCTATTCGAGTGAAAACAGCTTGATGACACATTAACTGCATTATAATCTTGTGTCTTGGCATCCTGTCATGTCTCCATGCAAAGGAAGCCCAAGGTTTCACACCAGCTCTATGTCTGATCTTGTGATATAATTTCTGAATGTTGAACTTAACGGCACTGGTTCACTGCTAATCTTGAATATATCGCTCAAGTCTCCCACTCAAACTCATAATCCTCCTGTACAATCATGATTAATGAGGTTTGTACTTGCACTGCTCAATAGGAGCACCTCAAATATTGTCTTCGTGTATCCACTTAATCTATAATCCCTCCTTATGCTGAATAAATTGCCAAAGATGCCCCTATATCTGTTCTGTTCCTCCAACTCAGATTGCAAACACCTAGACCACCTTCTCTTTTTGGCATACACACAAAGAACTCCATGCTACTAATGCTTTTCTTCTGTTACCTGCAAAGCCAGTCCAAAAATAACTTCTACAGGATCCTTTCCACCTCATGATGTACTTTTTCAGGCAACAGAAATTTCTGTGCACAAATGTGATAAACCCCCATAAGCACTGCTTTAATCAACTGGGGTCTACCAATGTAACTCAAAAATTTAGAAGCCCAGCAATTGATCCTACTCAGCCAGGAATGGCTGATAATGATGAAAATCCAAGGTACCTGTAGCTAGGGGAATGCCAAGGTATTTGAACAGAAATTCTCTTTCATCACACCCAATTATAGGCAGTAGTTGTGCCTCTAGTGATGAATTGACACCTCCAAAGAACTCATGGCGATAGCACTAGTCAAGTTCCTAAGACAGAAACTCAGGCAAAATCATCCAATTTCTGTGTAATCAACTCTACTGCTGTCAGAGCTTTGCAGAAAATTAGTAAATTATCTTCAAAGAAAATATCTTGAGTGAAGTTCACCCTGGATGTCCCCTGTAGGAAGAGCAGCTCCATAGATCACCAAGACTTCTAGGGAAAAAATTCCATGCCCAGGACATATAGGTAAGTGAGCAGGACAAATAGGTAAGGGGAGATCAGGTCCGTATACCTAAATACTCTTGTGCCAGCAAATGGTGGCATTAAAGAGTTATTCACATTCAATGATAAATAAACTGTTGTCATACATTCCATCATCATGTTCACAAACTTTTCTGGAAACCCATGTTGTAGTAAAATACATCTGAGGAATGGCCATTCTTGGCTGTCAGAGGATTATTGAATATCAACTTTTAACATAAGCCTAGGACTGATGTTCTTCCATTCATAGTGTTTCACCAATTCATGAGCAAGGAGGACAATGTCACACAAGGATCTTTCCTTTATGAAAGCTGCCTGGGAAATACCTACTAACTGTCTAACTCATCCCTGCATTTGAGTGGTGAGAGTCTTAGATATCACCTTGTAAATAATATTACAGTGGGCAATAGGTCTAAAGTCTTTTGCCTTTACTGCACTATGAACCTTAGGGATCAAGGTGTTTGAGGTGTTGTTCATTTCATTCCTAGAACTCCCTCACTACTGACGCCAAATCAGGACCCACTACTTACCAAATCTTTTTATAAAAGTAAGGGTTAGAACCATCAGGCTTTTAAGATCTGCATGATGAAACACAGCAGATAATCTTTTCATCTATAATAGATGCAGATAGTAACCTTCTTCTGTCATTTGATAATCTTCTTCTACTGAAAATTGTAGGATCAAATCTCTTAGTTGGGGGGCAGAGGTGCCTGACAAATTCTGGTAGAACCGAGTCTATTCTGTAATAATACTCATTTCTATAATAGGTGCAGATAGTAACCCATACAATTAAATAGCGGTTCCGATACATAACATCGGTCGATATTTATCGGATTTTGGGTCAACCGATACGCGAAATTGGTGATATGCGACGATTTTAGAATTTCACATATTTATCGGCGATATATCTGTTATCGACTGATATTTGCTGATATTTTGCCGACTTTTACCAATATATGCCAATAATTACTGATATTTGCTAATATTTATTGTGGAAAACATGAAAAACAATCATGTCCCAACAACCGTGACATATGAAATATCGTTTGCAACACGCCGATACCGTAACACCACGAATAAAACTGCAATTGCAATCGTGATTTTATTGCTTGTAGTAACCTGCTGCTGTCATTTGATAATCTTGTTCTAGTGAAAATTATAGGATCAAATCCCCTTAGTTGGGGGGTAGAGGTGCCTGACAAATTCTGGTAGAACCGAGTCAATTCTGTAACAATACCCATTCCTATTACCTCCTCACCCAGGTCAGCTGCCATCTTGACTATCTTGCTGTGTGCTTGTTTTCCCTTGGCATTTGCAAAGAAAAATATAGTATTACTGTCACCTAGTTTCATAAAGTTAATATGTGCCTTTTGTTGAAATTAACACTCCTCTTGCTTTGTTATCTTATGCCAGTCTCTTGATGCTTCCCATTCTTGCTGTATCAAGATTTGGTTCATAGGATCTGTCTATAGTAGTGTCTTGGCTTTCTCCCAGTCCGAGCTCTCTCTTTCTCTCTTTTCATCATAGTATGCCCCAGTGTTTATTCGATGGTTTCAACTTGCTTTTCAATATTTTTTCTTTGTTGCTAGCTGAAAACACTTGCTACCCTGAACTTGGCTCTTCCAGATTTCTGTAAGGTTGGTAAGAAATCAAGAAGTATAACCCCATAGTTATTGATTTTGAAAGACTTTGGCCCTCCACTCAGTGTAAATCGGATTCAGAGTGGCTAAATGGTATTGTTAGATCCATTTGTCATTGCCTACCACTTTATCAAGCTTACACCAAATTCTAGACTCCACACCCTGATTGTTCATCCAGGTGATTAAGCCTCCAGTGAATTTAATGTCTCCTCCTATTCCACATCCATATAGACACTGCCTCTAATCCTCCATATCCTAAATATCCAAATGCCCTCCTAGCTTCACAAAAGCTTGTATCACAACATTGAAATCCATAGTAACAACCCAGGGCAGTGAATGCTGTTTCTGTAGCTAAAGCAACCATTCCCATAGTTGCCTTTCTGTACACCACCATTGAAAACATATTCTGAACAAGAATACTGTATTATTAGCTCTATTGATAGCCTTGATCTATGCTTCAAGCCATCTTTGCTATCACATCAATCTTCTATTGTGAATCATCCTGTAAGAGCCATATTTTGCCATTAGTGTGGTATTCATAATTATAATTATGATATAGATTGATATTTTCTATTTATAGTCATGTTGTCACAATTGCAACATAATCATTCTTATTCACAACTTTTAGCATAATGTGACACTGCAACTATGATCATGGCCATGGCTTAATTATACTTAGCATAATGGATAGATCAACTATACAAGTCATGCACCTTCTCAAAATGGAGTATTACAAAGAAAGAAAATGATCTTCACATGGCTGTCATTGATATGGAAAAAACTATTTAGAGGCCATTGTGACTCAAGATAATGTATGGAGTTATTACTCTCATGAGAATGTATAGTGATTAATTATAAACAAGTTTATTTTCATTGATGGGATGCGAGAATGGGTTCATGTCAAGCTAATACAAAGTCTAAGGGTTTTATGTTGGTTAATTTTAAGATTGAGTATAATAGTGTTGCATGAGTACCGGGACAAGGGTGCAAACAAAATGAAAAAAATTACAAATACTAAACATGACATTGGACCAAAAGAGTTTCCCTACAACACTAGATTAGGGAGACCATGTTTTCTCATATTGAAGATTGGGGCGAATGCTATATTAAAGAAGAATAGTTTTATTTTGGGGCTTTTTACACATGGTCCAACAATCAGGCTCATGAGGATCGAATCTATTGCAAGCTAGATAGGGCATTAGGAAATAATGATTGGTTGTGCAAGTTTCCTTAGTCCCACACTTACTTTGATACACCCCTCCTCTTATACCATTCCTCTATGATTCTCCATTTTGGCTTAAGTATTATGCCTACCAGAAGATCTTTTAATTTCTACAATATGTGGGCTCTTGATGAGGGTTTTAATTCCTTAATACATTATGTGTTGCAACTTCTAGTTAGAGGCTATGTTGTTTATGATTTGCAACACATACTAAGATCTTAAAACCAAAGTTTAAGGATCTGAATGCACAAAAATTTGGCGGCATTTGTGACAAGGTTACAAGGGCTAGAAATCAGGTTCAGTTGATTCAACACTCCCTCCAAGATGATCCCCTAAACCCCTAGTCTCATTCAACAAGAAAAAACAGCTCTGAAAAACATAGAACATTACTCTTGATGTGAAGAATCCTTCTATAAGCAAAAGTCCAAGATTAATTGGATTAAATTAGGAGTTAACAATACCAAGTTCTTCCATGCATATGCGAGGGGGAGATTGCAAAGAAAGGCTACATCAAATTGAGAACCAGAATGGCCAGCTTGTTCACAACCCTCATATATCCAAGAGCTGTTCTTAAGATTTTTTTAGACCCTCATGGATTCCTCTTCTGAACCTACTGGCTTACTTGACCCTCAAGTATTTGCACGAGGCTTTACACTCTAGGTCATGCACCAAAAAGCTTTGCTCCTCTCAGTGACTAAGGATGAAGTAAAATAAACCTTGTTTGAGGGGGATGATAAAGCTCTAGGCATTGATAGCTTCAATGCATTCTTTTTCAAGAGATGCTGACATATCTTCGGGGATAACTTGTGGAGGACAGTGCTCGAATTCTTTTGTTCAGGTAGTTCCTAAAGTAGATTTAGCTATGAAAGTGGATCAATTCAGGTCTATTGCATGCTGTAATGTGCTCTATAAGATCATATCCAAGGTTTTTACGGACTAACTGCAACTTATTCTTCCATATCTGATTGCCACTTCCCAAGCAGCCTTCATCCAAGGGAGATAGATTGGTGATAATATTTTAATTGCCTAGGAGCTGGTTAGATGCTACAACTAGAGCTGGCAATCGGGCGGGTCGGGTCACTATCAGATCGGGTAACATAATAATCGGGTCATATCGGTTTCAGATAATTTCGGATCATTTTGTCGGGTCGGGCCGAGTCGGGTTTGATTCGGATCAACTCAGTATCGGATAATCTCGGGTCATTCTAAGCTCTCGGGCAAGCAATAAAATCGCGGTCGCGGTCGCGGTCGCGATTGCGGTCGCGTTGTCGCGGTATCGGAGTATCGCGAACGATATTTTATATGCCGCGGTTGTCGCGGCGTGATTTTTTATTCTTTTTTCACAATAAATATTAGCAAATACCAGTAAATATCGGCAAATATCGGTAGAATATCGGCAAATATCGGTCGATAACCGATATATCGTCGATAAATATGTGAAATTCTAAATCCGTCGCGTATCGCCAATTTCGCGTATCGGCTGACCCAAAATCCGATAAATATCGGCCGATATTGCGTATCGGGATCGATATTTAATTGTATGCTCTCGGGTCGGGTCTGGTTGAGATCGGATGGACTCGGATTCGGGTAAATTTGGGTTCTAATTTCGGTTCGGGTTCGGATCGGGCTCGGTTGAGTTTGAATTATTATATTTTCGGGTCGAATTTAGATTAGATTTAGGTCATTTTATATTTGAGCCATGCTTGTGTCATTTTCTTTCTTTCTTTTTATTCCAAGATATTATTAAAAGCTAATTATTTTGAGATCATTTATTTTAATTTATCTTATTCAATTAAAAGTGAATTATTATATTAATTGTTTTGGGGCCTTAGAATTTTTTATCATTATTTTATCTTTGAAGATGTATCTGACATTTCAAATTTAAAAGTTTTCAAATCGTATCACTTTTCTTTTTATGTTAAGGTATAACTTATAATTCAACTCCATTATTAGTTTGGTCATATTGAGTTCTAGTATTATTTTAAGTTTATATTATATTTATATCTTATACGCTCATTACATGATATTAACTTATAATAGTCATTGATAATTGATAACAAATAAAGACTTCTAAGGTTGTACTTCTCATATTATTTTTAAAAGAGATTGATCACATCATATCAACATAATTTTAATAATAATAATAATAATACAAAAATAATGATAACAATAATAATAGTAATCAATGAATATCAATTATGGCAAAAATAATAATAACAACATATTAGTTTTTTTTATTATATATTTTGATTAGATCATATCAAGCTAAATAAGATAAACATTAGATAAAGTAAGTAATAATGACTATTATTGACAAAAGATCAATTAATATTGACTTCTTACTATTTAACACTGTTGATGTAATAAAAAATATTAATCTTCAATTTTTATAATGAATAACTAACATTCTCACTCTAGATTTTTCCTACTTTCCTATGATGTTGTAGGTGCTATATTGCAAGGTATGGCCATATAGATACTAACATATAGTGTTCAAGGCTGCACTGTTATTATCTTATGGTACTAGATGGAATAATAGAAGTGAACTAATATTTAAATGGCATAGTAGTGTTTTTTTTCTCTACTTTTATTTCTATTGGTATCAATTGATATTGTATTTGTATATACATAAGTGATATAAATTTTATGAAAGTATATTGTTTCTAGATTTTGATGTAAGTGCTAGTATAGATTAGTTGCACATCTATATTATTTCATGTTTTATGAAGTTTTAAAAATTTTGAGTTATGGATTAATGTTAATTTTTGGGTAGTACCAAGTTGAATCCTTATAGATTTATAATTTTTCAGATAATATCAGAATTCGGATAAATAATATATCAGGTCGGGTCATTTCGGATTTATAGTTTTTCGGGTTATATCGGGTTTCGGGTGAATAGCGGGTCGGGTCGGGTTTATTTCGGGCTTATAATTTCTCGGGTTATATCGGATATCGGATATGTATCGGATCGGGTCGGATAAGTTTCGGGCTTTTAATTACTCGGATAAAATCGGATCGGATTTCGGACGGATCGAGTCGGTATTCGTCGGATTTTTCGGGTCGGGTCAACTTTTGCCGGCTCTAGCTACAACTAGAAGCACATTCCCCTAGGTGCGTACTTAAACTAGATTTACGTAAATACTATGACATTATTGAATGGGGTTTTGTGGAACAGACCATGCATGGTATGGGATTTTCCCTTGAGTTTGTAAAGCTGATTATAAAGTGTATCACTTCTGTTAGTTACTCTATTTTATTTAATGAGGAACCTCCCCCCCCCCCCCCCCCCCCCCCCCCCCCCGCGATGCTAGGAGAGTTCTTAGACAAGGCAGCCTTATCTCCCCATTTTTATTTGTCCTACCCATGGAATATCTAAATTGTCTACTCCAAGGATTGAGGCAAAAAAACAGCTATAAAGTCCATCCCAAGTGCAAGAAATCTGGGATTATTAGCCTTTCCTACGCAAACAATGTCCTTTTATCTTTTGGGAGCAAGAGTTAGTGGAACAATTACTTGAAACTTTCCAGACCTTTGAATCAGCGTGGACTCTGGTTGAACAAGCTCAAAAGCCAGCAAGAATGTCACACAGGCAGCAAGGAATGAGTTAGCTAATTCAATACACATAAATGCATGTTCAATGCCTGTTATATACCTAGGTATTCCATTTTCCAGCACTCGATTAACTAGGCTCCAATGCACTGAACTCATCAATAAAATAACAACCAAACTGAGAACTTGGTATGTCAAACTTTTTACATAGGCAGGTAGACTTCAATTAGTTAAAGCTGTGTTGTTTAGTATTCAAGCTTATTGGTCTTGACTTTTTTATCTTGCCTAAGAAAATAATAACTACCATTGAAGCTCTTTACCATTCCTTTCTATGCTCAGGCTCGAATTTAGTGACAAAGAAAGCTCCAGTAGCTTAGACCAAGGTTTGTTCTGCTGAGAAGGTGGTTTAGGCCTCTTACAACATCTGATTTTGGAGTAAAGCGGCTATTTGTAAATGGTTATGGTTGCTCTTGATGGAGAAGAATACACTGTGGGTTAAATAGTGCCATGCGTACTACTTCAAGGAGATTCTATTTGGGATACACCGTTGAAAGCCTCATTCTCTTGGGCTATAAGGAAAATCCTGCAACTAAGGCAACACTTCAATCAACAAACACCACACTTCAATCAAATGCAGAATTCTGCATTTCCAAGTGTTATCATCACTTAGGACCAAGACATCCTAAGTACCATGGAGATCTGCTTTATGACCCCTTATCTGCATTCCAAAACACCAATTCATTTTATGGTTGGCAGCCTAGGATAGCTTGGCTACAAAAGTCAAACTGCAAAGGGTAGGTGTCATGGGTAATGCTAAGTGTGCCTTATGTGAAGATGCTAATGAAGACCTAGATCACATAGGAATCATTGTCTATTTTCACTCGCTGTTTGGAACTTAATTTTGAGTAGGATGGGATAGGGCCATGTAGCCATGTAATTAAATCGCGGTCACGGTAGTGGTGTCACTATATCGAAACGTCGCAAACAATAAATTATGTGTTTCGGTCGTCACGGCATGATTTTTTTTATTTTTATTTCACGTCATGCTTGAATTCTTGTTTATTGTTCATTTAAATATAATTATTCAATAAACTAGTATTCTATATTTTATTAGAAGCATTTAAATGAATTATTAGATGTTAAATTGTTCTAATAACTCTACATTTGCCTTCGAATGAAAACAAGATGTATTATTTAGTGGTAGATATGAAATTAATGAATAACAAAACTTTATGCTTGTTATTTTTGTAACTAGGTAGAGAGTTCCCATCATCTTTTCTTGCATGTCCTATCATGAGCTGGGTTTGGAAGGTGGCAAAGAAGGCTGTGGGGTTGTACGACTAAGCTCTAGCTGGAACCGTGAGATTGCATGAGTAGTTAGGACAAGCCGGGCTTCATTAGTAATGATTCAAGTTTTCAGAGCTTTATTAGTTGTAAGTTTATATGAAGTTAGGAGAGCAAGAAATGACTTATTGTATTCAAATATGAGCATGAATAGGCATTGATTCATTAAGGTTATTGCTACAATTATTTCCTCTAGATGTTCCCATCCAGATAGGGGGAAAAAATATGTTGGTTTATTGGTTACCTGTGTTGCATGGATAGGTTCTATAATTCTATCATCTTAGTTGTATAGTTTAATAATCAGTCATAAAAAAAAGAACAGTAATTTTATTCGATTAAAAAAATAACAATACTTTATTACAAATCCAATAGCAAATGAATATCAAAGAATTATTACAAACTAAAATGTTAAATAAAATATTCTACAACGACTACCACCAAACATAATGTTGTGGAGGATCTTCATAATAGTCATCTTGTTGGCTTGATCTACAGTAAGTACTGTAGTCATTGTGAACGTCTTCTATGTTCATTGTTCCAAAGTTATAAATTCCACCTTGAAATTGTGGATGTTGTGTCAAAGAACTCTCATCTATTGATGATGATGCAACATGTTGAGATGCGTTTCGATTATTGGTTTAGATTATGGTAGTAGTAATTTGGATATAGATTTGGTGGACATCCTAATGGTATCCTAATGTTTCCATAGTTATCATTGTTGGAGGAAAATTGATAATCATAATATAGATTTTGTCCTTGATCTTTCTCTCTATCTGACCCACTAGATGTGTTGCGGTAATCTCTCAAGTTAGCAAAATAACCATATTTTCCATGTATAGTTGTAGGAAATATAGATTCAAAAGGTTGATGGGCACTTTGATCAAATTGATGAAATCTCTGGCGAGAGCAAGCTGAGTAGCGGCCACTAGTGCTTCCACGATCTTTTCTACCATGTTCACGAGTTGGTTGATCATTAACATCTCCATGAAAAATATAGCTACTTTGTCCATATGATCGAATGTTATCATATCTACAAGTACCTCCTTTTTCTCCACCACCACCACCACCATTATCATCATCGTCATCATGATTGTTACTCACACTCAAATGAGAATCATGAGATAAGCCATGTGGTTCATCTGTAGCTAGTGAGTCAAGATCAACACCATATTGGATTGAAGGATTTTCTCCTAGTTCTGGTGCTTGAAAGCTACTACCTTTTTCATATTTATTACCATCATTGTCATCATCATCGTCGTTCAAACCATTCCACGAATATGTTTGATTATTTTCATGTCTAACATCAAGCAAGGAATCCTCCAGTTCTTCTAGCCAAGGATCCAAATGATCATCTTCATGAAATATATAATCTAAATTTATAGGATTATATGATTTTTTCAACTTAGCTTGACTCTTTCTTGTGAAACCTTTTACTTTTAGCCTCATGTTGTAATGGATGTAGGCAAGAAGGTTCAATTTCCTATATTTCAACCTATTTCTAGATTTGGTGTGCATTACAAATCTTCATTTAAACTAAAAGTATTCCATTTTCTTGCATAGTTTGATGCAGAGGTAGTAGTACTTAAGACTTTTATAGCAATCTTCTTCAGATGTGGAGTAGAACCTCCATATAAATTCTACCATTCAGTTGGAACCATAAAGTTTCGTAATTAGTATAAACTATAAAGTTATAAATTATATGATAATCAATTACTAATCATAAAATACTAAAATAACATATGGTAAGTACATACCTGGATTGGTGAATTTAATGGCTCTTTGTGTGACAATATCACTAAAATCTTCTTATTTTAAACTGTATATCTCCAACTATACATTAAAGTTAAAAAAATAAGTTATCATCATTATTTTGTACAAGGAAATGTATTGCATGTTTTCCTCATTAAGAGCTCGAATATGATTATCAATGTTTGGCTTAAGCCTTTGTGTAACTTTCTTCAGCCCTCTCATCACTTCTTCATCCTCTCTAATATCATAATCATGTCTTTCGTATGTGAATTGAGGGTTGAGGAAATATCCTTTTAAAATTTACATGTTAATGAAATGATAATTTAGTAATATATATTTGCATTAACATTGATAAATAAAATAGAAATAAAATTTTCCTGCTGCATGCAAGTCATGCTGAAGCTGGAAGTCCCATCTATGGTCAATGATTTGTCAATAACGTTCTTAATATCGACAATTCTTTTGGATGGCCAACTTTTCTCTCTCTATTGCTTCATAGAGAAATCCCATTGTTAGTTTCTAATCTCCATCCACTAGTCTTAGAACCTTCACGAGAGGCTCTTGCACCTTAATAACATCATTGGCCTTGGTCTAAAACTTTCTTCCTTCATCTGTGAGTTGGATAATAATGTCTCAAACTTGGATTGCATGATCATTGTTCATTTGACCATATTTGGTATACATCCTCTGTTCTGACTCCCATTTTTGAGGCTACTCTTATACTTGATACTACTTTTTAGCACGATGAAATTGGTGGAAAGTCTTGTTATGCCAGGTCAAAGAAGTTGTCAATCATTTGTAGCCACCACCTTATTATATCTGTATATGAATTGGGTGATGCTTTGAGCTATTTGAAGTACTTTATGTATATTGCTTTTCTTCGAAATATTAGTCAATATGAGATCTATGTAATGAGCAACACAACCTGTCTAATAAAGATGTGAAAACTCTTGCATCAATCTCTTGCCTCCAACCTTGATTGCATTTTCGTTATCTGTTACTACTTGTACAACTATCTCAGGCCCAACTTCCTCAACCACCTTTTTCATTAACCTAAAGTAATAGTCTGCATCTTTTGATGGAACATTGGTGGCATCGACAGACTTGTGGAAAAGTATCCTGGTTTTTGGATAAATCAAAAAGTTAATAAGGTATATTTTAGTTGGTCCAGTCCATCCATCACACATGATGGTTACTCCCCATTGCTTTTATTGTGGTAACAAAGAATTGGTCCATTTTTTCAGTAGCTGATATTCTTCTTTAAGATATACCTCTGCAAGCTTATAAGCATTGGGTGGTGACCATGCAATTAAATCGCGGACCGCTAAATCAGTAGCGGCCGCTAATTCGCGGATTTTCAGTGTGCCGCGACGCGAATTAGCCGGTTCGCGACGGATTTCTCATTTCACGTTGTTCTCGCCGATTTAGCGCCGATAAATCGGTTATCGGTATTTATCGGCGATAAATACCCGATTTATCGGCAAGCAAGAATACCCTGCCCAGCTGCCCTCAACCATCCCTTCCGTTCTGCACCATCACCGAAAGCACCGAGACACAGAAAGCAGCACAGAAAGCAAAAGGGACGGAGACAGTGTATTAGGACAGAATTCGTTAGAAATCAGAAGAAAAAACTTGAACTAACCTGCCCAAAAACTAGCTTTCGTTGTGCGTGGAGCTCCGAGCAGATGCTGCAGATCATCATCTTCTTTTCTCTGTGCTGCTCTTCCATCGTCTCTGCGAAGCGCTCCTCGTCTTCGACTCGTGGTGGCTGGTGCCTGGTGCTTGGCCTGTGGCTCGTCGACTCGTCGTTCGAGTGGTGTGGTTATTGTGGACAGGGAGTCGGGATTTGGGAGAGTATGGCTGTGCGGGCTGTTGGGGAAGAACCGAAGAAGAGAGTGAGAGTGAGGCGCGGGGGTATTAAGTAATTATATGTACACATCGATTAGTTTATACTTACGTGGCAATCACAGTAGGCGAGCGTGCATGTTAGTCGACTGAAATCGTGATTAGGGTTATTAAATAATTAGGCTAGCTTGTATCCATCGTGGGCGGTTCACAGTCAGAGTGGTCGGATAGCTATGCACGGGGATACATGGTGCTCCGAATTTAGTCAAATAAGCGCATGTCATTGATGTCCCCTCCCCTCCGAGCCTCCCCAAAGAAAAGGATGTTTGAAAAGCGACCGGATGCGTCGACGGATTTGGATTTGGATTTGGTGGCCCACTCCTTGGATATTGCATTTTCGTGGGCTGCTCCTTCAGATTGCATTACTGCATGCCTGAATAATTTATATATTTTTGAACCTAATCCACATATTAATAAGGTTAGTATTTTTTAATTTTTTTAAATATTATTTAGCTGTAATTAATAGATTAGTTATATATTTTTATTTGATTAAATTAAACTTTAGTTTAGTCTCTTTTTTTAATTAAATAATTATACTTTTCTTAAATAAATAATATTAGTTAAGATTTAACTTTTAAGTGGTGTTAATATTAATTTAGTGTGCATATATATAACTTATATAATTAAGACTAATGGATAATAATTTTTAGAATTTTAACTTTTTATAAATCTATATAAATATAATATAAATTAACAAGCATAAAGTTATATTATTCATTAATTTCATATCTACCGCTAAATAATACACCTTATTAGAACAATTTAACATCTAATAAGTCATTTAAATGCTTCTAATATAATATAGAACACTAGTTTATTAAATAATTACATTTAAATGAACAATTAATAAGAATTCAAGCATTATGTGAAATAAAAATAAAAATTCACGCCGCGACGACCGCGACACAAAATTTATCGTTCGCGACGCTCCGATACCGCGACACCGCGAACGCGACCGCGACCGCGATTTAATTGCATGGTGGTGACACATTTTCTCCAACTTCACAAATAGTTGTCATTAAGGGCTTTGTAAATGGGGATTCTATTACACTAAATTGCACCTTATTATGCGTAATCCATTGTCCCCATGTCTTTCTCAACTTTCCTTTGAGCAGTTTGAATGCCTTTGTATCTGGATTGATTTTAGTTTGTTTCATCTTCTAATGCTCTCATTTTAAAGAAGCATCCATAGTTGTTAACCTTCCGGCAAGAGTCGATGGGGGTGCATATCCATATGAGCCATGACTTCCTCTTACACTTACGCTAGATGATTGACCCATTGGTCGAAGAAGTTGTTCACAACTGCTTCCACCTTCATGATAATGTTCACGATGATCCATCATATACCTGTTTTGTTCATACTCTAAATATGCTTCTAACCTACTCCTTAAAATCCCTTGAACATCTTCATCTTCTTTGTCTTCATCTTCATCTTCACCGCCAAGTGTCATTCTTGTAATTTCTTCTTTGACGATAAGATCTCTTCTTTTTCATTTGTTGCAATAATTGTTCCATATTTCTTCTAATGTCAGCTGATACATTATTGCATTTTGCAATGTTACCCTTAACATGACATAAATGTTCTTTTAGTCGTGTTATTCCTCCATTAATAACTTTTCCACAAAAAGTACACTTAATTTTTGTTTGACTTCTGCCCCAAAATTTCATGCAACATCTCTACTCGGATTATCATGACAACTAGCAGCATCACTGCTTGTTCGACGAGACATGTTTAATTAAACTGAAAATAAAATACATATATGACAAGTGTAATTAGTATTAAAGTAATTATTTATAAAGAACAATTATTATCTGAAAGCAAAGTAATTGTTATCTTATATTTATATAGATTTATAATAAATTAAAACTATAACAATTATTATCCATTAGTCTTAGTTACGTATTAAATAAATTAATATTAATATTATTCGACTAATGGTATTAAATCATTGATAATAAATTATTATTATGTTATATCAATATATATTTATAATAAATTAAAACTATAGCAATTGCTATCCATTAGTCCTAGTCATGTAGTGATGTACTAAATAAATTAAATTAATAAATTTTTGATAATAAATTATTGTTATGTCAGCTATCCATAAGTCCTAGTCATGTAGTGATGTACTAAATAAATTAAATTAATAAATTCTTGATAATAAATTATTGTTATGTCATATTTATGTAAATTTATAATAAATTAAAACCCTAACAATTATTATCTATTAGTCATAGTCATGTATTAAATAAATTATAATTAACATTACTTGAGTAGTGGTATTAAATTATTATTATGTTATATTTATACTGATTCATAATAAATTAAAACTATAACAATTTATATCTATAACAATTTATATCCATTAGTTTAGGTTATGTACTAAATAAATCAATATTAATAGTTTAAGTTTAACACTACTCGATTAATGGTATTAAATTAATAATAATAAAAATATTATTATTATATTATGTTTATATAGATATATAAATATAATGAATTAAAGCTGTAACAATTGTTATCCATTAGTCCTAGTCATGTACTAAATAAATTAAAATTAGCACTACTTGACAAATTGCATTAAGTTATTGATAATAAATTACTATTATATTATATTTATGCAGATTTATAATAAATCAAAATTATAACAACTGTTATCCATTAGTCTTAATTATATAACTTATATATATACTGAATAAATTAATATTAACACCACTTAAATCTTAACTAATGTTATTTATTCAAGAAAAGTGTGATTATATAATTAATAAAAGAGACTAAGCTAAAGTTTAATTTAATCAAACAAAAGTATGTGAGTAATCTATTAATTACAGCTAAATAATATTAGAACAAAAATAATTAAAAAATACTAACTAACCTTGTTAATATGTAGATTAGATAGTAAGTTTGGGCCTTTTCCTTAAATCCAAGTCCAGAGAAGACTCACGGTCATGAGCCTCACATAGCCACGCCTCACCCTCACAACTTCAAAATTTATTCCGTCTTTCTTTAGTCTTTAGTCTTCAACAATTCACGACTCACAACTATACATTCATGCACGCTTCTTTCCGAACAACCCACTCTCTCCCTGTCCACAATAACCACACCATTCAGAATAGCAGCCGAATGGCGAGCCACTAGTCGAACGACAAGGCACCAACCAAGCATCAGCCACTAGTTGAACAACGAGCCACCAATCTAATGGATATGACGAGAGACAACAAGCCACCGGTGATGAGGAAAGACGAATCGTGGTTCGCGGATGCAACCACATAGTGAAGACGACGAAAGAGCAGCGCAGAGCAAAGAAGATGGTGATCTACTACGAGCTCCAAGCACAACCAAATCTAGGTTTTTTGTTAGGTTAGTTAACGTTTTTTCTTCTTTATTTCTAGCAATTTCTTTTCCTATATTTATATGTAAATTTGCCTCTATTATTGTTGTTTCTGTTCATTAACATGTGAAATTTACTTTCTTTGTCCTCTTTCTTTTACTAGCTTTCTGTGTTTTTTGTGCTTTTGGTGATGGGTGCAGAACAGAAGGGATGGGTGTAGGACAGGATAGACTAGTAGAGGGATTCTAGACAGAAGTTGCAGGACAGTGAGTTTTTGTTTACCAATAAATCAGGTATTTATCGCTGATAAATACCGATAATTGATTTATCAGCGCTAACTATGTGAAATCATAAATCTGTCGCGAAGCGTTGTTTTCTCGTCATGGCACACCTGAAATCCATGAATTAACGGTCAGTTTCGATTTAGCGATCCGTTATTTTATTGCATGCACGTAGCCCAGTTTGGCCTATGGAACTAATATGGGTATCACAAACACAGAGGAGGCCTAAAGAGAAGACACTTGCTTTGAGAGTTCTACTAACAACATATGTCTACCATATTTGGAGAGGGGAATAGTTAATTTTTCAAGAATGTAAAATCACCCCTTCTTACGATCTTAAAAACAATTATTCGTGAAGTGTCATATACTCATATAGAATAGCAAATATGTATGCTAGCACTAACTTGGTCTTGATGATTGACTTACTACATGTATAGATGTGCGATTCTTTATTTTTATGCTCTTTGGAGCATTAGGTTGTAACTTCAAGCCATTTGGTAGTAATAATACAATTACATTAATTACCGACAAAAAAAGGATAGTTTTGTCTGGGGTCTACCATACAAGGAAATGGTGATATTGACAAGGACATTGCTCATCGTTTGAATATGAAGTGCTTTTGCAGTTTGTTAGATAAGAGAATACCAATTAAAGTCTTTGGAAAGTTATATCTAGAGGCTATCCAACTATGTATTATGGGGCAAATTTTGGCCAATTAAGCTTACCCAAAAGAGTAAGATGGTGGCAACAATGAGGATGACTCATTAGATGTCCACATTACTAGAAAATATACGATGAAGAGTGACCATGGTATGACACAAGAGGGAAAATCTGCTGATTCAACCTTGTCAAAAGAAGACATGTAGATGCCTTGTTGAGAAATTATGAGGAATTTTTGTCCTTTTTTTAGAGATTATAAGAGATGTGAGAGACTTAAGAAGATGTGGGGTAAGGCGATTGGGATGGGATTTGTTCGTATAACCTAAAACATAACATGGATTGGAAGTGACACTGCTTCAAGATTTGAGTAGGTTGTCTTATGTAGGAGGTAGATGTTCCAAGGCTAGGAGAAGATTCTCTACCTATTTTATCTATTTATCTAATTATTCACCTTTTCTATTTGTTATTTTGTACTTTGCTATATTGTATTCAAATTTCTGGTGTTTATGTGTTAATTTTGTTGTTTATTTATTTATTCTATTATCTTGGATTCTTATAATTACTATACAAACCCCATTCCACATTGTTTGCATTTTGCAATGTATGATATTTTATGGGCTCTAACACCAAGCTTTGATCATTATTTTCTGTCACTATATACTTGTCAAAATTATGGAAAACTTATTTTTTAAAAATATTTAAAACATATCTAATGAAATTTTGTGCATTAGAACTCAATATTTCTTTAATATATTAATGAAAAAATTTTGTGAGTTCTGACCTCAAAGTTCAAGCATGATGGTGGTATTACTAATAGTTTTATTTTTTGTTACCTAGTGCTATGTAGTTTTATTTAATTATTACTTTTACACTTGTAAATCAAAATTTTAAACCCTTTTTTTCGGAGTGTCTTGGTAACCGTACATCGATACCACCCTGTAGTTGATATGAGGTTGTGTAACCCTGGACCTCCTCAAACCCTGCCCGTGATGGAATTCATATTGGGTAGGAGTTGTTGAGGATTGATGCTTTGGTCTTTTTCCTGCAAATTCAATCAAGTTGGCTCAAGTGGCTAGATTTAGAGACAGGATATGGGGAGAATTGATATTAGAATAATGACCATGCTGACCATGTATCTACATTTATTAATGTATAATTATTTGCATTCTTTCATAAGGAAGGACGAAGAAGTATCAAGATATGGCTTATATTTTAAGATACATCTTCTAGGTAAAATATGCAGGTCATATGTTGTGCCATTGTGGGCAAAGGAACGTAAGTGTATAAAATGGTAACCCTTAACTATTTTCCGATGTGAATTTCTGGTTTTCATTTAATTGGGTTATCATGTAAACCGTGTCTTCTCTATTTAATTTCTGTTAATTCTGAAACTATTTTGCTTGTCCGGTCTTCTTCTCAGAACAACAAGCATTTCTAATCAGACAAGAACTAACAAATGACTTCTGGTTGTTGATCAAGATAGGTTTTCATAGCCTCTACACCATGTTATTGAGTATAGACTGTATAGTGCTATGCAATTGCAAGTGCAATAACTGTTACCATGATTGGCAGTTCTAAGAGGTGCCCAGGGTCTTGAATATAGTGTGCAATAGGTGCCCAGTGTCCGTACCCAGGTTGGAGCTTGGAGTATCCAATATGGGTACCTCTGCCAAGTCACAGTCAAGCAATAAAATCGCGGTCGCGATTGCGGTTGCGGTCGCGGTATCGGATCGTCGCGAACGATATTTATATGTCGCGGTTGTCGCGGCGTGATTTTTTTTTTTTTTTTCACAATAAATATTAGCAAATACCACTAAATATCGTTAAATATCGGTAAATATCGGCAAAT
Organism: Tamarix austromongolica; assembly: GCA_039764185.1. Classification (NCBI taxonomy): domain Eukaryota; kingdom Viridiplantae; phylum Streptophyta; class Magnoliopsida; order Caryophyllales; family Tamaricaceae; genus Tamarix; species Tamarix austromongolica. The sequence continues at coordinate 31,172,897 of CM077813.1, read as the reverse complement.
ATCGGTCGATAATTGATATATCGCCGATAAATACGTGAAATTCTAAATCCATCGCGTATCGCCAATTTCGTGTATCGGCCGACCCAAAATCCGATAAATATCGGCCGATATTGCGTATCGGAACTGATATTTAATTGTATGGGACTCACAGTGCATTTATGTGTGAGAGGCAGAGTTTAGATGCTGTTCTCATTTCGATTGAGTTTGTAGATGAGGTTAAAAGGAAAGGAAAGCAAGATGTGTTGCTGAAAATCAATTTGGAGACAGCTGGGTGGCTAGGATATTTTGGAAAAGACGGCCGTGATTTAGTGCAAGATGGGAGTTAGATTAAGGTTGCCTGTCTTATGCTGTCTATTCTATTCAGTTGTAGATGGAGAGTTGTTTCTATGCTTGTGCTATTTAGAGATCTCTTTTGATATAAATTGGTGATGTTTTGAGTCTGTTGATTTCTTGAGAATTTGAGCAGGTTCCTTGTTTCAGTTTGCTGATGATGCCATTTAGTTCCTGTCTGTTTTAATGTCACCGATTCCTGTCATGTCATTACTATATTACATATCTTTGATATAAGTAGCTCCAGTCCTAATGTTGAATTCAATACTCTTTCCTTTTTTGCATCGATTGTAGGTTGTCATATCTTTAGTGCGCTGCTAGGGTTAATCTAAGTCCTTTTTTCCTTTTTTCTTTTTATATTTTTTGCCGCTGGGATGGGTTAATGATGCGTATTTATAGAGTTCGATGGAGATGGTTTCCCCTTATCACTGGTTGTGTGATGTATGGTTTCACCTCTTTTGTAAATCCCTCCTTTCCACATTCACTTTGTTTAAGCATTTGGTCAAAGTAGTTGTCAATGGAGATGACTGATATTTTCTCCTATCAAAGTTTGATGGTAGTTGGGGAAGTAAAACTTGCATTTACGACTACCTCATCAAACTACTGGATTTTGTTCCTCATTTGTTGCTTTTAATGTGGTTTAACATGGCTGAGAAATTATAGAAGGCATGTCATCCTTTTCTTGTAAAATGCTACAGACAATTGTATTACGTCACTGGGGGTGATCCTTGAGTTCTCCAACTTTTACCAATATATAGTCCAATCGGTATCTTAAACTGCTGATAACCTATGGTTTATTATACTAACTGTTGGTTGTATCTTGAAATGTCCGACTAAGACTTATCTAATCTATCCTCATTGCTTTGATTTTATGCTAGAGAAACTTGGATCGTCATTCTTTGTATATGTAAAGATCTTATTCGCTCCCCCCCCCCCCAAATCTGCATGACCTTTGTCTCTGAGCTCATGGAAATTGTGTCCTTGTACGTGTAAAAATGTCACAGCCAAGCACTTGTTTAGACATTGAGGGCATTGTGGTTGCTGTTGCTGCCCTTGGGAACTGATGGACATCGTGCCATTTCTTATTTGATGGATAAAGTCAATGACAGCAGTACATCTTGGTGCTTCAATATCAGTTATGTGAATATGGCAGCCATTACTGTATATGGCTATGCAATCGTAGTGCCGCTGGCTTTCTATTTCTTGCTCCAGTACCTTGGTTCGATCGCTAGCCTTGTGCGTTTCTGGTGCATGTGGGGATATTCTGGCGCCATTTTTATTCTGAGCACTGTAAGTATTTATGCTGATTTGTTTCGTCAAACACAAATAATCTTCCTACGCTTCCCCCACCCCCTTTTACAGGATAACAAAGAAGAAGGAATAAATAATACGGAGGAATAACATTGGTTTTCAGTGATTTATTTAATGTAGTTTATGTCTACATTGTCTCGTGCTTTCACTGCTTGTTATGTTCTGCTCACTCCTTTGTTTAAAGAATTCTGCATGGGGCTACATGTGCGACGCTGAGCAAATCTTGAAGTTTTATGTTTTATTGGAACAAAGATGCCAAAGGGAATCTGATACCTATTCTAGGACGCAAGTGGTATATGCTAAGAGAGTTTTAATATGCTCTATTTACACGGTGAGACTTCTGACATCTATGTTTTTTTCTTGGTGGAATGACAAAGCTTTTAAATTTCGGGCGATTTATTATATATCCTTAATCGAACCCTTTTAATTTTCAAATGTCACCTTTTTACGTTAGGTGTTAGACTTAATCCATGGACAACCCTCCACCTTTCCTAATTCGCCTTTTGGGTGAAAATAAAAATAAAAATTTGTTGATAAATGGAAAAAAAGGGATATGTAGAACAAAACCTCTATGCCTCATCTCAAATAAATTTGGACAATTTATTACATTTTTTAAATCGAACCCTTTTATTTTTCAAATGTCACCTTTTTACTTTTCGTGTTAGATTTAATTCATGCACAATTCTCTACCTATCCTAATTTGCCTTTTTAGTAAAAAAAAAAATTGTTGATAAATGAAAAAAAGAAGAAGAGGGATATGTAAAACAGAACCTTTATGCCTCATCTAAAAAATAGCCATGATAATTTAATACTTTCCACTCAGCATGCCCAACTTTAAGTATTTTTTTCGTTGTGTTCTTCAAATGCTTAAAAACCTAACTTCCTAACTTCTTTCAGTCAAATTTGAATTGCGGAGTATTCAACTATGGAAGATGTTAATTTTGATAACTTCAACGGGGACAATGATCAACCCACTAATGAAAAATTATATTATTTATTTTATTTCAAAGTACACAATTACAATTGAAGATGAATAATATTTTTTAATTGTGCAAATCATTATATGCTTACATACATGATGTGCCCACAATTCTATTATCGTGGCTTGTTTGTAACAATGTTTGCCACCATTGGAGGCACGCGCACAACAATTAAAATTAGTTAAATTAAATAAATTAAAGACTATGACAAGACATGACCACAACAAGGGCTTGCACGAGCCATGCTTTTCATTTCTCAGCAGTATAGCAACATATGGTTACAGGAGTGTGACCATGCAACTGTACCGGACATCAGAGCTCGGCCATGCTCATCCAATTGATCATGTGTAGGTCTGTGCGAGCCGCTGCACTTACATTTTTGGATCTAAAATTGGTTCGAAATTTTAAACTTTAGATCTAACATTACTTGATCCAATTGTTTAGATCGAGTTTAGTCTAAATTAAGATGAATATGGATGGAAGCAAGAATGATGAAGAAGGTTGCTTGAGGGAGAAGAGAGAGGTTGCATATAATACAATATCTATACAATGCAACCAGTGACATTCTAGTAAAGATATCAAATTTCTTAAATGAGTGCAGTGAATGTGGATGTGAAGGAAGTAGGTGCCGTAAGTAATTCATTATGTAGCCTATGGAGAATACTGAAATTTTAAATTATCTTTAATTTTAGTTACTAATAACTAGAATAATTATATCAAAATAAAATATATTTTTTTTCTATGAATATACACCTATATTGATATATATATTTTTATCAAAAAATTATTATTATGTAAAATATTATTTTCATAAAGTAAATATTTTAATAGAAATTTACTAAAATTTCAATATAAAATGTGTTGTTGTAAACTTTTTCTATTGATGTACGGATACTTTTCATCACTTTTTATGTAAGTTTGAACATTGTTATTTTTCTTCCCTCAAAACTTGTTGCATGAGTTTTCAATACTTTTATAATGAATTTTCAATACTTTTTAAAAAATACTCTTTACAAAAGTTTTCAACATTATTCTAATAATTTTAAACCTTTTTTAAAAGTCTTTAACTCATTATATACTTTCATTGTAGATGTTCAACAATTATCATATTGTTGTTGAAAAATAATCTTATAGGTATTGAAAAATTATTATATAGTTGTTAAAAAAAATCATTCAACAGCTATTGAAAAATTAGTACAAAATAATGGTAAAATTTTGTTACTAATGATTGTTGAAAATCATCCTATTATTCTTTAAAAATCAATCAACGTTATAATGAAATGGTTATACTAAATCATCAACCACAAGCTAAGACTTAAAATTATGATAGATTCAATTAAAAAATTAAAATAACTATGATTGCATACCTCAAGATATTGTTTTAATAGAATTGTACTAATATTTCAATTCAAAATCACGTTGTCCTAAGCTTTTAATTTTGATGTACAACAATCATATAAATATATTGAAAAGTTATCATATAGGTAAAAATTAGTACAAATATTGGTAAGATTTCATTTCAATAGTTGTTGCGTTATTCTTAAAAAAAAACATCATATAGTTACTGAATAATCAATCAAAATGATTTTGCTATATCAGCAACTACAAATTAAAGAATTGAAATCAAAATGGGTTTTCAGAAATACTTCAATTCCAAATTAAAATAAGAAAATTTGCAGACCTCTAGATTGTTGTCACCTGCACCACATATTCACTCCGAGTAGTTTCCCTCAACCTTGCTAGCGCCCAATTCTCGGGTTCAATCCCACATGATCTTTTTCTCATTGAAAACCTACAACATGTTGATCTCTCCAACAATTCCTTCAATGTTACACTACACGAAACTCAATTTAATTATTCTCGTACACTCCAATACCTTTCTTTAGCTAACAATGAAAATCTCCGGTGAGCTACCGGAGAATCTTCTTCATCTTGCCGGGTTGAATCATTTGAATCTAATAAATGAAATGTTGAACCACAAATTTAAGAAACTACAAGCAACAATTATGATTGACGGATGAAAATAATCAATTTATATCAACTACCGAAAATCAACACAAAGAAGAGGATAATAGATGAATACCGAAGAAGACGAGCATGCAAGACATAGTACATACATAGTAATTTTAATTTTATTATTTTCTCATAATCTTAGTTAGACTATTAGTTTATTTTTTAATATTATTTTTTGTATTTATTGTATATGCAATTTGTAAGGCGTTAGATTCCAAAGATATAAAAATATCATTCAAAAATTTAAAATAATTATTTTTAAATATTTATTTAATTATCGAAAGATATTTTTCAACAAAAAAAAATTAAAAAATATATATATATTAAGATACATAATATCTAAATGTATTAAAATTTATGCGAATTATTCTTTTTCTTAGTCGGATCTAATTAAAACTTGTTTAAAATAAATTAATCCAATAAATCTCATAAATTTAGATTTTGACTTAAATTTTAAAATTAAGGCAGATTTAGATCGAATTTCAAGTTAAATATTACAGACAAATTCGGATGTGAATCTGGATTTCGATTTGCGCATTATCATTCCTACATATTACTATCCAGTTTCCTTCTGGGCGGGACCCACCACTCACATGCGGTTGGAAATTGTGATTTACTTCCCCAGTTGCACTTTCCTGGTTGCCGCTCGTTAATTCACCTTTACCACGAATTTGTTCTGCAAAATTTAATGTCATAGGGCGTCCACTTGATGATCGTCCCTATTTCGGTTCGGACCTTTTCTTTAATAATATTTTCTTCTACGGCATATTATAGTAATAATAGCAGCATGGTGTAGTAGATTAAGCCCAAGTCATTTTCGCTGGAGTACCCAGATCTGTAGACATCATTCCTCTCGGGTAGAGTTTAGGGCAGGGTGACATCATCCTTTGTTGTGCATTAATTTTAGAGGGTCGCCGCGTCCTTACGCAGGAACCTGTGTTACGACGATCGGATCGAAAATTAGCCCGGTGGATCTTTTTTTACAAGGTGCGATCAATCTGGTTGTAATTTAATTATAAATTACTTTTAATTAAAAAATTATTTGAAATGATCCTAGTATAATTTTATATGATACAATCGGTTTTGCGCAAACCATTCATCCTTAATTTTTTTCGCCCTATAATCTAAATGACTGTATTTAGGATGTATTAGGCCAAATTGGTAGCACCGGATCAATTGGTCTAACTTGATTATTCTGTCCAATTCAATTTTTTTTAATCAATATGTTAATTTTAATATCTAATAATTTTATATCAGTAAATATTCCGGTATCTAATTAGTTCAGTTCCTATTTTTTATTTTTATTACTAGTCGAAATAGATCATACATTTGGCATCAATGAAAACAAAAGTTTAGCAACTAACACCTTGATAGGGTAAGGATGTACGGGGACGAATGCAAAACAAGGAAACTAGGAAATGACAATTCTTGTAAAATTAGAAATAAAAAATATTAGGAAATGGTGGTGGGAGAAATTATATATATGAAAGAGCATTTATTCAATTTAACAAAAATATAAGCTTAAATTAATTCAAATCCTAAACCCTACCTCTTACACCCCAAACTAGTATAAAAATGTAAAACAAAATATATTAAACAAATTAAAATAAATGGATTAAGCAAAAACATAAGCTTGAATAAGTCTAAATACCTTAAAAAAGAAACACTTATTAAATATGAGCAAAAACAAAAAATAACATATCAAATTTAATCACTTACTAATTAGAAACCTAAAGTAAGTTAAAGTAAAAAAAATCCTAAGCTTTAAAGCATTAACCTTAAACCTAGATGAAATTAAACATAACCCAAAAAAAAAAATAGAAAAAAACTTGAACTAGGATATATTAATCTAAAAACCTTAAATAAAAACTTAATCACTTATTAATTTTATGAAAATGCCACCAAAGTATGGAAATGCCAGCTAGCATCGTGCTAGAAGGCGCCTAACATTTTCTTTCAATCTGAGACATTGATTTAGATTATTGGATGGTCCAGATTGGTTCTCAATTCTCATTCTAATTTTAGTCATCATGTGAACATATATATATATATATTTAACACACTAATACTTTATATAAATAATATAGATATGAACGGACAGATTTCATCCAAAATTTTAAGATATAATTTTCCGGAGTTAATATTAATCCTAAAGATGAAATCTTCCGAAAACTTTTAAACGTAGTCATCTATAAAATATTCCAATTCTATTGTAAAATTAATTTTAGGGCTTGTTTGGTATGGGAGTAATAGATATGGAAAAAATTCTTTTCTATTTTATATCTTTTATATTAAATATTTAATAATAATAAATATATTTTTAATAAAATATTTATTTTAGATCAAATTAAAATATAAAATAGATATTTATTATAATAAAAATATTTAATTTTAACTAGACTATATAAAATATATAAAATATAAAAATAATTTTTATCTATATTATCCCCTAACCAAACAAGCATTTGAAAGTAAAAAATTCGTTCCTTTATATAAACTTGGCAAAAATTCTTCTATTTTTTTCCCGTAGAATCAGATCAACAAACGTGCCCCTGTGAGTGTTTAGATTTTTGTTTCGACCAGGAGGAGAGGGTTTCTCCAAGCACACACGGCTGCTGTATCTCCTAACCATCCTAGTTTATTGTTTTATTTAGATGGATTTTCTTGACCATTTCTTTAGGTGTGTGCTGCTTTGTTCAGAGAGTTACCAAATTGGTTACGGGTTTCCAGGCAATGGCGGGCCGTCCTTTGGTGAAAACAACGGGCTGCGGCTGAAAACAGTTTTTTAATTTTCTTCCCTTATTGACGCCTTGTCTTTTGGTCTTCTCTCCTTTGAAAAATCGCTGCTTCGGCTTATTCGCTGCACCCAAAAAAAAAATCAATAAAAAATTGTTAAACGGCAATTTTCCATGATTGTCAGCAATTCTCACTTGGCCTCTCTCCTTCCTCTGTCACTTTCTACCTTCTTTATGATTTCGCGTTTGTTGAGATTCGCCGTGGTGCGCCCTACCTAATGTACATGTGCTCCTATGTCCATGAATGGTGTTGCTTGGGGGGATTGAATAATAATAATAACAATAATAACAATAATAATTGATCTATCGACAATCATCTATTTCTCCGCCTATGCCCCTAGGCCACGCAAAGATATTCCACTACCTTCTTGCATGCTTGAGGTTAATATATTTTATTCAGTAAAAACGGACGATATAAGAACGCAAGCTTTCAAACGCACTTGGGGATATTTTGTTTAACTTTTACGCTGAGGTCATGAAATGTATCGAGACGCGGTCATCTATGGACACTTGGTCACCTATGGACCTGGTGGCGGTCGCTTTATTTATTTATTTATATTTATCTAGCCCCTCCTCCCCACTTCTTTCCCCTCCACCCTTCTCATGTCAATCATTTCACGATTCTTTCCGGTTGGTCTCGACATATTAGGAGCACGTAAGGGCAGACGCCTTGGACCTTTCTAGACTTAATCGGTGGCTGGATTTATTTTTGTGGGTGTTGACGTTGATGCTTCCTGCTTGTAGTTGAAGAAAGATAATCTCGGATTTTCATTTTGGGTCTCCTGTCGCTTGCTTTTGAAAGTGACACCTTTTTTATTTTATTATAATGATATTCATTTTAATAATAAAAGGGAGACGTAATATGGGTACTTTTTTTAAAAAAAAAAATTATTTCATTTTATTAAGATTATATGAATGATGTAAATTCAGCATATTTATGCTCATCATGTGATGAATCAATTTATGATTATTAAGTTTTGTCTCTCACTTATAAAATTATTTATGAAAAAAATATATAAAATGGGGATTAAAAGCTGGATAATATCCATATTTATAGAAGTATATTCTCTTACCCATTAACAGTGTTAAAATATCATTGGGGATATTTGAATAGTAAAATGAATAATATTATGTTGCACTTTGCCTTTTTTTTTTTTTCCAGACTCATCATATTAAATTAGTTGATGAATCAGTTATTGTTTCTTGAAGGAATTGTCGGACGTCTCATAAAAGTTCATCAAATTTGAACTTTCAAAGTAGCTTTTGGACATGTAGTTTAAACGAGATGGGAATAATGTGGAAATGTTAGATTCAAATCAAATATTAAGGAAAACCAAAACGAAATATGATCAAATATAGAACTAGAATTGTGATTGAACCAAAATATAAAATTATAGTACAAAAATAACTTAACTGGATAAACAAATTCTGAGGATCAATGCCTCCAACTCCTAGGGTTAATTTCTCTCTCTACCAAATTTGTGCACTTTAATTGGTTGCGTAAGGGCTACTTCGTTGAAATCTTACGAAGTTGAAATAATGTTGTACATTGAATAAAAACCAAGTATTGAATATGTGCAGTAGAAACTAAGAGAGGAAAAGTGTATCGATGAAGAAGGAGAGGAGAGTCGGTGCAAATTTTCATATAATTTGATGCAACATAGAGTTTATATAGAAGAAAATTTGGCCGTTTTTAATTTAAAATAAATTGGTTGGAAAATGACCAACCTTAATTATTCAATAATGTTGGTTAAATGTTTTGAAAATTGTTCTTCATATAATGGTTAGTAAAACCAAACAAAAAAATGGCCATAATGGATAGTCAGCTAGGTAATTAAAATAGTTGACAATAATTAGACTTAAATCAACCTAAAATAGTAATATGCTAAATTAAATTGTTATAATCAGTATTAAATAAATCAATATAGATCCCAAAAAGAAGATCAGATTGGATCAAGTTACCTAAACACAGACTTGGAATGAGCGACCAGTGACACATGTTGAGAACTTTGTCATCTCTAACGCTTCAACACTTATAAAAGATGCACGGATATATAAATTAGAAAGCTTCCTCATCTACTTCCAATGTAGAATTTCAAGTTTGGAGCAATCTATGAAACCAACAATCCTCCGCTTCATACAAACTTGGAAAACTTTATAAAAGCATTTAAAACATTCTAAAACGTTATATCGGGTGAACTAAGTCTTGAACCTAATATAAGAAAAAAAATAGAGCTTATGAGAAAAGTGTAGCACATCATACTCTAGTTACATAACCTATAATACTCCAAATTATAATCTTTCATTGAAAAGGACTTGAAATTAGGGTAAAACTATTAATTTGAGGGGTACCAACTAACTAGTTAAACCTAAAAGCAGTCAATTGGTACTTTAAAAAACTTTTTTTTTTATTCCCCAAACACTATTTAACTAGTCCTTCCCTATAAGTCACTAGTCACCAGTCGACTAGTCATACTATAATGCCATATTCTTTTTGTTTTTGTTTTTATTCTTTTTCAATTTTTATGAAAAATTTTAATTAGTGTCTTTTTGTGTTAATAAATATATTTATGTTCTTGAGAAATATTCTCAATTTATTTACATTATTCAATGATTTTATTTAGCTAAAATCTCCTAAAAATACTTTTTTAGTTACTTTCTCACCTAACCTCCCTCTCCATCACTTTCCTTTCTCCCCTAACTTGTAGATCTATTTGCAAACCTTCCTTCTACACCTTTTGACTTTCCTAACCTTTGCTTTGTTCTTGTAACACCCCCAAAAATTATAGTTGCTTTTTTTTTTTGTTAAAGAAAGTCATACACCAAATAGAGGGTACTACCGCCGTGATCAGTATAAGTCTGGCTCCTAGCTAGCCTCATACTAAACACAAGGCTAAAAGACAACAAGGAACAGTAATAGGAGATGACTAAAACATAAAGGAGTTCAACATTGAAAACATTAGTAAAATGAAATATAAGATAACATCCCACAACGGGGGAATAAAAGCAAAAAACTTGAATGTAAAGTAGTTCGGAGAACACTTTCTCTGTCCCTAACCCTAGGACATCAAAAGATCACTCTGCCCCAACTAGCTCATCGTAAGCAACAAAGTTCTCTAGGGCCTCATTTCCTACCTACACAAACTTAGGAGGCACCATTGCTCGTAGGAATGAGTAGTACCTATGATAAGGGTGATTATTATGCTACATACTAAGTAAGGTAACAATATAACTAAGACAAGGCACATCAACATACAATATAAATATTACACAAGTAGTAGGTTTTAGTAGATTAATTACACCTATCGGAGTTTAAGCCATTAGTGCCTTCCTTACACATCTCTTGAATTATATCCACGTAAGTACGAAGACCCCACTATTATGATCGGTGGAACAGAATAACTACTCTAAGGCAGAATGCGCCTAACCACTTTTATAATCGGTGGACCAGTAAACATGTACATCTCCAGGCTAACATGGTCATAGGTACTATTATAATCGGTGGACTAGTAAATATCCTACCTTTGCTTCCAACCCATCACTCCACTTGATCCACACCCAACATCACAACCTTACTTCCCATCCTGCACATGTGACTACGAAAACCCTAGTTGGCTACCCTAAACCAGAGCACCTCTCCTTTCTTATATTTCGTCCCCTCATCACCCTCACACACCATTTCCCTTTCCACTTGACTCATTTCCCCCTCCATATGACACTCTTTCCATCTCAACCCATACTCCAACCACTTACCGTCAACTCTTCCTTCCACACACTTCCCCACTTAGGGTTTTTCTCACAAATCCTCGTTAAGTCCCCTATGCACACTCATACCAACCCATGTACTATTTTTCACTCATGGACTTCAATCACCCAAAATACTCTTCCCTCACCTTTCTTAACCCTTAAGTCACCTATTCCCACGTAAAAGTTACCCCCATACAAAGACTAACTAGCTCATGCAAGCCTTACACTCCCATGCAAGATTTATTCCATCCTCCCATTTTATTCATATTATCCTTTTATTTGTCCACCCATAAGTCATAAGGTACCTAGGCCTTTCTCACTTCCCTCTTACTACTCCACTTTCTTTACTTCTTTTATCTCCCCACATCCTCATCACACTACTTAAGGACTTCTAGCATGCATGTCATATAGGGCAATAATACATAAGGCATAACACAAAATACATTTCATATAACCATATTACACATGTCATAACACATATATAACTTACCTTAGCTCCACGCTTAGCAAGCTGCGCTACAAGCATATGAACCATAACAACATAGGATACAAACATATAACCAAACACACATAAACACATAACACACAATTTAACCTTAACCACATCCTTACCTAGATCAATACCGGGCTTGGAGCATGACTCCTATGCCTCCTTAGGGGAAGGGTTTGGTTCACCTATAATAGTGGAATACTCGTGTTAACTTCCCTCTTATTCCTTTCAATATCCCTTAACTAATTATTAGTAAGAAACTAATAATAGTAATGATAATAATAGTCTTAATAATAATAGTCTTAATAATAATAACAAGATTAGTATTATTAAAGAGACTAACAATAATCATAATAACCATAATAAGATTAATAGTATTAATGATGATAATAATAATAATAGTAATAGTAGTAGTAGTAGTAGTAGTAGTAGTAGTAGTAGTAGTAGTAATAATAATAATGACGATGATGATGATGATGATGATGATGATGATGATGATAATAATGATAATGATGATAATAAGGCTAAAAATAACAATTATACAAAATAATTTATACTTAAGTGGAAGCAAAGGTTAGGGTACAACTAGAAGTGGAGGTGGCAACTAGGGTGGCGGTAGTGGGAGTGGTGGTGACATAAAAAATTTTAAGATTTAGGGTTGGAAGAGAGAAAGGGAGGTGGTGGTTGTGAAGTAGTAGGTTTCCTAGATCAGGAGGGTTGCAGTGGTGGCAGCAGCAAGTAGGGTAGCGACACAGGTGGCGACGGCTATAGTGGTCAAAGGTGGAGGAGAATGAAGGAGGAGGAATGAGGGGTGAAAGGGGAAAGTAAGGGTATGGGGAGGTAGGTAAAGGTCTTCTAGGTTGAGAGAGAGGTAGTGGGGGTGGTGGTTGTGGAGGAGGAAGAGGCGTAGGGGGACGAAAGGGGCAGCGACAAGGTGCAAATGGTAGCTCAAGTTGCCCACTTTGCATGAGTAGGGTGAGCTATGTAGAGAGATTTAGGGGTGAGGAGTGGTCTTTTTTGGTGGAGGGTAATGTAGGGAAGAGATTGGGTGGAGGTTTGGACGACACCGATGCATGGTCACAGTTAGGGTGGCATCTAATAGTGCTGAGGTAGCGGACTTCAGGAAATTCTGGGCAGAGCAAAAAAAAGAGGAAGAAGGGTGAGGGCTAAGGTATTTATAGACATGGGGAAGAGAAGAAGAAAAGGGAGGATGAGGAAAAGAGACTAGGAGGGGAAGGAGGGCGCTGGTAAGCCGGTACAGGCCTAGAGGTGTGCAGGCTTATAGTGGGCACGGGTGGTTTTGGTAGGCTGTAGGGAGGGTTGTTGAGGTGTTGCGGTTTTGGAGGGGAGAGGTTTAGTGTAGGGCAGTGCCAGCTACACGCGCTATAGATTAGGTTGTGGAAAAAGTGAGGGAGAAAGGGAAGCCATGGTTGCGAAGCAGCCATGCACACCAACGATCAGGGGGGAGGTAGGAGATGGGGTAGAAGGGGAAACGGGAAAAAGGGCAGGGATAAAAAGGAAAGAACGGGCGAGCATTGGGCTGCACGAGTGGGAGAGAAGAAAAAAAAAGAAAGGTGGGATGGCAATGTAGGGGAAAAGACGGAGAGAAGGGAAGGGGAGGAATTAGGCCATGCTGGTAGGGCCCAGACTTGCAGGAGGAGAAGAAAGAGAAGAAAAAAGGAGAAAAAGGAAGAATGAAAAAGAAAAGGGTAGAAAATAGGGAAAATGGAAAAATGAGGTGGTTAGGGTATTTAGTTTTTTTTTTTCTAAATTTTTGAAAATAATAAAATTAGTAAAATTAAATATTTAAATTTCCTTTTTATTTTAGTTTAGATCTTTTGGTTAAATCTTCCTAAATTCCGTTTTAGTTAACAAATTACCCTAACCTTCACTAGTATAATTCCTACATTATTTTCATTTTTTTTCTCTTTGTTACTTCCATTATAACGACATTATTTTATTAAAAAATATTTTATTTAATTAATCTCACCTATTAATCCCTATTTTATTATTAATTCGTAAATTAAGGTTTTGTGGTATTACATCTACTTAAACCAATTAACCGGTTTAACCAAACTAATTAACCAATTTGACCAAACCAATTTACTGGTTTCCTTAGAATAATCGAATGATAGGGTTGACCAGTCAGATGGTTCACTATGACTATGAGAGTGTGGCAATGCCCAGATTGATCGACTAGTTCTTAGAATTGAGATGGGTACTATTACGTGGGCTGGTGCAAGAGGGGTGAGGGTTGCAATGATAATGCATGGCTATGGGAAGGAGGTGAGGTAGAGGAGGGAAAGGAGAAGAAGGAAAGGAGAGCAAAAGAGGGAGGCGGTGTCAATCGGGTGGTAGGAGAGTGATGGTACAAGAGTTGGTAATGTTTATAGTTGGAGGTAGGCTGGATGGGAAGAGCTACTAGGGTGAAGGAAATGGAGTTGGGATATGATTGCATAGAGGGTGGTGGAGGTAGTGGTGGTGTTGAGAGGAGGAGATGAATGCAAGAGGTTATGGGAAGGGTGGATCGTGGTGGTGAGATTGTGGTTTGGTCATGCAGGGTAGTTGTAAGGTGGAGGAAATGGTGGATTTAAGAGGGTGTGTGGAAACAATAATAACTATCGTTTCCCAAGGTATGGCTATAGAGTGTGAGGCTGGTGCTAGGGGAAGGAACTGGCATAAGTTGCCATAGGGAAGGGAAGAGGGAAAAATAGAGCGATAGGTGAGGAGGAAGAAGGAGGGAAGAAGAGAATAGGAAGATGAATAACAACAAGAAGAAGTAGGGAGATGAGGGACTCAGGCATGCGATAGGTAGGTCAAAGTTTGTAGGAGGAAGGGTGTAGGTAGAGTGGGGGTATAGGGTGCAAGGTCAACAGCTAGTATGGGCAGTGTTGGGAGGCCGATGCAAGCTAGGGAAGGCATTACAAGGACCATAAATGAAAGGGTGAAATGGAATGAGAGGAAGAAGGGACATGGTGCTTGGCTACGAATGGAACGGGAGGTAGGTCAGGGCGCAGACATGTATGGTAGAGGCACGTTGCGGAGGGGAGGGCATATTTGGGGAGGCAACTAGGCAGATTGGGTAAAAGAGAAGATGAACTATAGATGGGTTAGGCTGATGGGCGCGAGGAAAGAAAATAACGGAAGAAGAAAGCTTGGTCACTGTAGGAAGAAGAAAAGAAAGGATGGAGAGGAGGCTAACCCAAGGAAGAGGAAGTAGAAAAAGGAACGGGTGTTGGGTTGGTATAGGAAGAAAGAAAAGAAGGGGGAAGTGTGCTAACCCGGGAAGAAGAGAAAAGAAGGGAGAAGAAGAAACTAAAATGGAAAATGACAAAAAGGAAAAAAAGAAAGAAAAGAAAATAGGTTTAAGGTTAGAATTAAAATTAGATTAAATTAAGGTTTTTAGGATAATATTAATTTATCTAAATATAGGGTGTCAAATTAAGAAAAATAAATCAGGTAAAATTATGGGTTTAAGGTTGATTTAAATGAAAAGGGTAAGATAAAATAATTATAATAATTTATTAAAGAATTTATCTAGATTTCGATTAAAGGTTAATAAAAATAATTAATTTAATATTTAAATATTAAACTTTTTTGATAAATGGCTATATATTCTAAATTAGGGTTACTTAAATTTGGGGTATTACATATTTATCCCCTTAAAATAAAATTCATCGTCGAAGTTCATGCCTCACTACAAGGAATACATATAAGGGAACTTATGGCACATGAGGGGTAAATACCGCCTTAAGGGTAACCCTGAGTAATAGGAAAATAGCCACGAGAAACAGCAACACATGCAAGCCAACGATTCAAAACAACTAATAAGCTTGACTGGTGAATGGAATTGCTCTAAACATCAGATCATGCTGAGCTAGTTGCTGTTGGTGGATAGCCCCAAAATGTTGCACCTGAGATCTCTAAACTCCTTCATGAGGCATGCTATAGCACTCAAACCTCCTATGCCCTAGCTGGCTATAGTTGTGGCACTGAATCAACTTCCTCTTACAGTCCTTCCCTGGATGATATCGATTATAATGACAATAATAGTAGTCATGTGTTGGTCTCTGATTACCTCCACTACGGGATCCACTCTTACTACCCTAGTGATGGCCACCATTGCGGTGTTGAACACTCAAAGCTCTATGATGACCCTTTCCTCTCAAGTCTAGCACTTCATTCTTCCTCTTTCCTAGGATGGAAGTATGCTCCTGGACTAAAATGGTGGCGACACATGTCCACTTATATAAGGTAGCCAAGTCGGGAAAGACAATTGTACTAATCATCGTCTGGATGCTAAAGTGAGGTCCTTACTCAAACTAGAAGACTATAATAGCCTAGCTAGCTGCTATTGGATCAAACCTCAGCAGTTTCATAAACTGCACATAATACTCTCGTACCATCAAACTTCCTTGAGTCAAATGCATAAATTCCTTGAGCTTGTCCCTCTTAAGGCTCTCAATGTAGAAAAGTGTATGAAGTGTAGTCTTAAAGTCCTCCTAGGATATCAGTTGTCCTTCTTGAGTACCAAAGCCTACCCAACAAGTGTCTATTGGTCCTCAAAGAAAGTATGTAGCTATGCTTGCCTTTTGTGCTTCTAGGCAATTGACTACCTTGAATGTCCTATAAAAATTATGCATCCAACCTTGAGGATAATGGGGTCTTATTTCCCATCATAGGTCAATTGTTGATGACGTGAGACTCTTTATAGCAAATCCTCTTTGATTCCCACCTGTGGGTGATACGAAGGTGGTGGAGGTTGAGGTTGAGACATAGGAGGATACTAAATGAAATCCATGATAGCCTGGAACACTATCTCTAAATTGCTAACATGTCGATTAAGGTCCATGTCGAACAAGTTACAAAACAAAAGTGCATTATAAAAAAAAAAATACTATCTTACAAGCACATAACTCATTCACACATGTTAAAGGTCATTTATTTTACCCACACTCAATAATCATAATCTAATCCGGGTTCTAAAATCACACGGAAAAAGAAAATTTCTTTTCTCATTAAAATATTTAGGGTTGTGAGAACTGATTTTCTGACTAAAACATGATTCTCAACAACAAAAAGATCTGATACAAATTTATAACACCGCAAAATTTACGTACTAAAAATTTTCATTTTTAAAAGTTAATTGTGGAAGCTAAAACAGTAAATCACGGGGTGTTACTGCCATAATTGGTACATGCCTGGTTTCCTCTACCATTTTGCGATCAAGTGTTAAGGCTAAAATGTTATTCTACTTAAATTAATCATACAATTATAAATCAAAGTAGTGAGAAAGTTAAAGTAAATTTAGAACATTTCAAATGGAACCAGCTATCAGTGGTTACAAAATGTTAGTTGAGAAAAAACATAAGGATAGTAAGAATTACAAACTCTTTTGGATCAAAAAAATTGGATAACCCTACACTCTCAACCCAAAGGATAACATTCAATAGATTCTGCAAGCTAACATACAAAGGCCACTGCCAATTAAATAAGCAACAACCCATGAAAGGAACCCTTTAGTACATTGATATTGAGTAAACCATTGTACAAAACTAATATGAAAGGTACGTATAGAACAAAAAATTCATCACAATAATACATGAACATTTAATTATGCGTATATTAATTAAAATATGACAATCGTTCATATATCCAAACATCAAGACCATTCATGAACAATGCTCATTCATTTAGAAGTAACCTAAACTTACTAATGGAGCATTTAAGAGACGCACTTTGCAGTATACTTAGAAAGCAGCATCATTCTCAAGTTATCACCATGGTCATAATCCTCAATATCAAAACCAACAATTATCATAATGTAGGTGGACTCACTAGCACAAACCAATAACACACATTGCATCACAAATAGGCATAAAGACTACTACCAAATAGTAGGTAGGCATAAAGGTTACTATCGAACCACAAGTAGGCATCAAGACTACTACCAAACCTCAGGTAGGCAGAAAGGCTACTATCAAACCATAAGTAGGCATAAAGGCTACTACAAACTAATACAATAATCATTTCAAATCAAATATCAATCAAATACATCTTTATTTACTTGAGGGAAGATCAAATGAACATCGATACACTATAGAAATTTAGTCATATAGGGCATAAGGGCAGCACGATGTCCTACAGACTATCAACCTAGGGACACAAAGGTACCCTGGTTGTAAAGGTTCATGATGGTACAAAATACCCTACCAAAAAGGATACCAAATCCATAACTATGTATACCTTCTAATTAGGTCCATGGAACTAAATAGAGTAAGATATAGGGCATGGTTGGAGCACTAAAGCACCCCAGCAAAATCCATAAATAATCATGGGCTAAACCACATTATTAGAGCAGCGACCCCTAAAGAGTCACCATTCCCAATCTTAAGGTTTTTTACTTTAAGTATTAGTTTTTTATAACGGTGACCACGAAAGCTCATATTAAACACATAGATCTAATTATTCATAATTAACTAGTTATGTTCATTTTCAACCATTTTGAGATAACCTTAATCAAGATCATTAAAAATATCAACATTAGAAATCGACTAAGGCCATCCTAAGCTCACTTATTCACACTAAGAGACTTTAGGTCAAATGACCATAACACCTTTGATGCTAAAATGACCACTTTACCATCTATTTCCATTATAGAATCTATTTTATTTATTAACTTATCATAAAAAGGATAACATCTCATAGTTGATTTATGTATCATGTAATTTAATTACTAGATACGTCAAATGAACAGTATACCTTTGTACAAAAATCACCATGTGTAACACATATTCTCATGTATAATAATAAATAACACATATTAGGAATGATTATTAGAATAACCATCTTGGTACACTTAAGTTATTGTAAAGCCCTTAGGCTATATAATAATCAAAATCATGTTGAAATATGTGTTTCTTAGAAAACAAAACACCTGTTCTTATGCTTAATAATAAATAATACATATTATCCATGTTTATGAGAATAATAATCATGGTACACTCAAAATTACCAAAATACCCCTAGGTAATATAATAGTGATAATCATGTTGAAACATGTGGTTCTAAAACAACAACACACCTATTCTTATGTTTAACAATAAATAATGCATATCATGCATGTTTATTAGAATAACCATCATGATACACTTAAAATTACCAAAATACCCCTCGGCCATTTAATAATGATAATCATCCTGAAACATGGTTTTCTAAAATTACAACACATACCATCATATACTTAACAATAATTAGAACATGTTAGGCCTTCTTATTAGATTAAATATCATGGTGTGATTAAATGATCAAATTACCTCTACGGCACATAAATAATAATATTCATACTACAAGTATATCTAAACATGCTTAATCTAATATTTTTACCTATACATATCATACAAACTTTCTTCCCCAATATTAGAATCATTTTAATCACACTTTTGTACACATGATATCATACATAGGATAACATGCCTTCTTTTTAATTTTTTATGATAACAATAATAAGCACATAATTATTTATAAAAAATCATGATTAACAAAAATTACTTGTCAAAACCTTAATGCACTATCATATGATATCCAAACATTTTAGTGGAGTATAAAGGTTACATAATTTATAGCAAAAGCATAATTTGCAGGTAAACTTTAAAAGAATATAAATATCTGCTAATAAAACTTTTGCACCTAAAAATAATACACAAAAACCATATTAATATATGATCAATGAAATAATAATTTTTTATTAAAATATTTATTAAATATAAAATTACTAATCTGCTTATATATATATATATATATATTATTAATAAAATAATTTAAAATTCTAAAACCATAATTAACATTACATGTACATCGTTTACCATCCATGTAGGACTTGGTGGCTGGCTCTTGAGGGTTGGAGGTGATTGTTGGGTGGTGTTGGTTCGACCAGTGGGTGCAAGGCTGCCATAGGAGGTGGACATAGGTATGTTGTTGTGGGTTGGTGTAGGAGGAATATGGGCTACGACGATGGTGAAGGCTAGGGGAAGGTGGTGAGGCAAAGAAGGGAAAGGAAAAGAAGAAAAGGAGAGGAGAAGAGGGAGGAGGTGGTGACCGAGTGGTAGAGGGGTGATGGTGTAAGAGTTGGTGGTGATTGTGGTTGGACATAGGTATTCTGGAAGGAGTAGGAGGGGTGGAGGATATAGAGTTGGGACAAGGTTGTGTAGTGGGTGGTGGAGGAAGTAGTGGTGTTAAGTGGATGAGATGAATGCAAGGGGCTTTGGAAAGGGTGGATGGTGGTATTGAGGTTGTGTTTTGGTCATGTAGGGAGGCTACGAGGTGGAAGAAATAGTGGTGTCGAGTGGAGGGAGTGGCAATGGAAAAAATTGTTGTTACCTAGGGTATTGATGTGGAGGGTGAGGAAAGTGATAAAGGTAGGGACCAATATAAGTTATTGTCTAGAAGGGAAAAGGGAAACATAGAGAGGCAGGTGAGGAGGAAGAAGGAGGGAAGAAGAGAAGAGGAAGGTGGTCGATAGTTATAGTAGTGTAGTGGTGTGTTGGCTTCTATGGTGGAGAGGAAAATAAGGGAGTTAGAGGCAGTGGAGAAGAAAGAAAAGGAAAGAAGGTTGGGGAGAAGAGGTAGAGTGTGAGGGATAGAAGAAGAAGAAGAATAAGAAGTAGAAGAGAAAGAGCAAGAAGTAGTAGTAGAAGAAGAAGAATAGGGGGGTGTTTAAGGGACTCAAGTGTATGATAGGTAGGTGGAAGTCTATAGGGTGAAAGTTACAGGCAGAGTTGGAGGTGTAGGGTGTAAGGTCGATGGTTGGTAGAGGATGTGCATGGAGGTTGGTGTAGGCTGGGGAAGGTGTTGTAGGGGCTACAAATGTTAGGGGGAAATGGAATGTGAAGGAGAAAGGATAGGGTGTTTGGCTAGGAAGGGAAAAGGAGAGAGGTCGGGGGTGCGAGCATGCATGGTAGAGGCATGCTACATGGGGGAGGGTTTGTTTTGGGAGGTAGCTAGGTAGATTGGGTGAGGGAGAAGAAGAAAGGGGAGATGGGATGGCTTGCTAGGCATAAAGAAAGAAAAGGAGAGAAAAAAGTTTAGCTAGTGTGGGAAAAAGAAAAAGAAAGTATGGAGAGGAGGTTAGCCTAGGGAAGAAGAAAGAGAAAACGCATGGGGATGTTAGGCTGGTGCATGAAGAATGAAAAGAAGGGGGGAAGTGGGCTAGCTTAGGAAGAAGAGAAAAGAAGATGAAGATAAAAAGAAAAAAGTTGAAAAAAAGAAAATAGATTTAGGGTTAAAATTAAAATTAGATTAAATTTACATTTTTAGATTAATATTAATTTATCTAAATTTAGGGTGTCAAATTATGAAAAATAAATTAGGTAATATTATGGGTTTAGGGTTGATTTAAATAAAAAGGTTAAGATAAAATAATTATGATAATTTATTAAATAATTTATAAATATTGTGGTTTAAAGGTTAATACAAATGATTAATTTAATATTTAAAGGTTTAAATTTTCGGATAGAAGGCTAAATGTTCTAAATTAGGGTTGTAAAAATTTGTAGTGTTACAAGTTTGGTCAGAGCAATCCACTGTTATGAGATGAGCCGATCAATTCTGATAAACTTATTAATGGGTTTAATTAGAGAGCAACCAAAGTCACCACTAACCATCAAGTCGATCAATTTAGTCCAATCAGTTGACTGCTATAAGGACTACTCAATCAGTTTGACTTAATCAGTTCATCGGTTTGCTCCCAAACAACACATAAAAAACATTTTATAAGTGATTCACACTTTAAAATCTTACCACCAAACCATAACATTTCATTATAGAATGCCAATATTTGACATGCTAATAAGCTTAATCATGCTTTATTTTCAAACAGTCGGCCCTATTTCCTATAAATCAAGACCTTTTCTCATAAATCTTAATTAATTCAACATGCATCCTTTCCAAATCCAAACTCTCATGCAGGGAAATAAAATTACACATAGACATAATGTTAACATTTTACAAAGTACACAAACTTTGTTCCAAAATCCAACTCTTTCTTGCCTAGTGATAAAACAAAAGGGAGCTTTAGAAGGGTTAGAAGAGTGAATGGAATTCAAATGTAAGCTTTAAGCAGAGAGGAGTTTACACAAGTGCTAGAGGACTCAAGTAATTCAGAGGCTAAAAGAAAAGTGAGAAGAAAGGGTGATTTGGATTATTTATAGCCAACGAATTAGTTAAAGAGTGAGTGAGGTTATGCAACATATTGAAAACCCTAATTTTAATGGTTAAATATAAGTTGAATGAACATATTTATCAAGAATATTTTGAATTCTATTTGAGATCTCAAATGGTGATTTTCTTGAGAATGTAGGTTAAGCTCATCTAGAAAATATCAAACATAAGATGGGAAATGGTAGGAAGGAAATATCTAGCCATGCCAAGACAGTCTTGAAATCGAAGCATACTTTTGGAGGTGTGCAGAGGGTAGAGGAAGAAGAAGACAAGAGTAAGGTCATCCTCTTGATCATTTATCAAAATCGTGCCCATGAATCTGTTTAAGGTAGCAACTAAAGATGAATAAATGATCAAAAGGGTTAAGGTTCACTCAATAACAAATTAGAGTTAGATTATCAAAGTTTTATTTTGATGCTAGAAATTTCCTAGAAAATTGATAATTGAAAAGTACTCGCTCAACAAACAAGTTAATTAGTTTGGCCAAACAAGTCGATTGGTTTTTTTTAACTAGTTAATCAGTTTAGTTTAACTAAATTCTTAGCTAAAACAATGAACTAATTGATCGATTCC
This sequence comes from Tamarix austromongolica, assembly GCA_039764185.1. Taxonomy (NCBI): domain Eukaryota; kingdom Viridiplantae; phylum Streptophyta; class Magnoliopsida; order Caryophyllales; family Tamaricaceae; genus Tamarix; species Tamarix austromongolica. Next base: position 31,150,440 of record CM077813.1, on the reverse strand, counting down.
ACAAAAAACTTATTTTTATCAATTTCTTTCAAACTTTTATCAAATGTATTTTTACCTTCAACTAATTATAGTTCCAAATCAAGATATAAAATGATCAAATTTATTAAACCCAATAATATTCTATTTTATAAATCGTACAGAAGTACAAGGTACTACAACCTAACCCCTTAAAGAAGCTACATCCTTGAAACCTACTAACAAGATCTGAACACATTATATAATACATAGAAATTCACATATTAAATTAAATAAAGCAAACCCCTTAGAAGAGAGGTTACACCATAGATACACATTAGAGGAATAATTTAGGGTACTTTGCTTGGATCTCTTCTTCGGCCTCCCATGTGGTCTTATTGATACAATGTCATGACCAAAAGATCATTGCTAGTAAAACGATATTCGTGTGCATTGTTTGGTTTTTGTGTCCAAAATGCTTATTGGTTTTTCTTCATAAGTTAGAGACTCATAAAGCTTTAACGACTTCGATTGGATGACATGCAATGGATTTGTTATGTACTTTCTCAACTGGGAAACGTGGAAGATATTGTGTACACACGATAATTATACTAGTAGGGATAAGTGATAAATAACCTTGTTGACTAGATCTACAATATCGTATGATCCAATATACTTCTGTTTGAGCTTACCCTTTCTACCAAAACTCATTACTCTCCTAGTGGGAGAGACTCTTAAAGTAACTCTATCACCCACATCATAACCATTAGTTCATCTTCTCTAATCCGCATAGCTCTTCTTTGAAACCTTGGCTTCTCTCATACGATCCTAAATCAATTAGATCTACCTCATTCTCTCCTCAATCATGTTTAACCCCAACATAATCTCCTTGCTAATATCACTCTAACACAAGGGACTATGAAACTTTCACCTGTACATGGCCTCAAAAGGTGCCATCTTGATATTTATACAGTAACTATTATTGTAGGAGAAATCAATCAATTCTAGATGGTCCTCCCAATTGGATCCAAAATCTAACACATATGCCTAAAGCATGAAATCTAAGGTCTAAATGGTCTGACCATCCATGGATGGGTGGAAAGAATTACTTATCTTTAACCGAGTCTCAAAAGAATCTTGTAAATTTTTCCAAAGTGTGACAATAATATGGAGTCTCGATCTATCATGATGTTTTTGTAGTCCCACAATGTGATTCCTATAAGCGTTGGCTAGCTGCTTCATACAACATGTCATCTTCATTGGTATAAACATTATCGACTTAGTAAGAAGGTCCGCAATAACACATATGGAATAAAATCCAATATGGGTCTTTCTAAAACAAATCAAAACGTCTATAAATATGTTTTCCTATTTCCACCCTGAAATATCTTCCAATGGATTTGTTGTATCAACCATGCTGGTGTCTTATGCTCAATCTTGACCTTTTTACAGGTTAAACATCATGCAACAAACTCTGCAACCTCTTGATTTATATGAGGCCACTAATATAACTTCTTCAAATCCTTATACAACTTATCCCCTCTTAGATGTATAAAATAAGGAGTAAAATTACCTTTGTCCATGATTTTCCTCTTGAGCTCAATACATCCCGATGGTATACACCACTTGTGATGGTATCTAACAGTACCATCCTCATGGAGCTAAAATCATTTGCCTCTACCTTCTTTATTACCCTACTTGATCCTCTAGGGCTTAACATCACCAATTTGACTTTCTCGGATCTCCTCAAAGATGAAAGGTGTAGTACCCCATTTCTAGAAACCCAAATTATAATCAGTAATTATGTGTATTAATTGTAATAATTATTTTAGGATAATTGGTAATAAAGATTTTGCTAATATATATAATATTAATATGAATTATTAGATATAAAATTTAATTAGGTTAAAATCTACTAGAAGATGTGTGTTAAAATTTTAAACCTAGGTTAGGTCTTAATCGGTATCCCTTTGTTGAATAAACTTGGTAATTTGATACTTTTTACCCTAATTTATCACCTTGATATCTACCCTAACCTATCCCCTAGTTAGTGCTAGAAATGTCCTTACCATTACCCTACTCCCTCTACCCCAACACCTTACCATGCAAACCATCACCCTACGCCATTTACACTATACCTCCCCTTTCCCCCATGTTTTCCTTTCCTTATTTTACTCCTATTTTCCCTACACACCAAACTCTTCTTAATCAATTTTCCTCTCCCTTCTTTGTTGTACCAAAGCCTTGAGCAAACTTTCACTTCTCTTACTTTGCTCAAAATGTTCATCACCATTCTTCCCCATGCTTAGAAGACTCATCATACACCTTAAAACCATCTGATCCACTCGGTAATGTGAGCTATAGGGATGAAGTCAAACACCTCTTCAACTCTTCAAATGCTTTGCTACACCACTCATTCCCTTGGAAACATGCACCCTTATTTTGAAAATTAGTTAATAGAGGAGATATCATGGAGAACTTTGCAATAAATCTACAGTAGTAATCAGCCAATTCTAGAAAATTATGGATCTTCTTAAAAAACGTTGGTGGTGACTTCTCAGAAACTACGTGAACCTTGGATGGGTCCATTGTCACACCATCCTTAGAAACAATGCTATATTGGTCCACCCCCTCCTTACCATCTGACATTTCAAGTTCGTCCTGTAATGTATATAATATATGTAAATTTAACTTATAGGAATAAGTATAATATAATATTTTTCTAAAATAAAACTAAGTAGGGTTCTATATATCTACAAAATTATAATTTTTTTAGCTACAACATCTATAGATTCATTAATATATCCATCTCTTGTTGCTCTAGCCTTCTTCCATAATGTACCAATAATGATGGACGAGGTACATGGGTCCAAGTCTTGGGCTAGGAGCTACAAATCAAAAAATATTCTTAATTAAGAATATTATTATAAAATTCGACATTTACATGTAAATAGATAAATCACAAAATGCATACCAACTCCTCTTCAAGGCCCGTGTAGCCTTTGCGAGCCATATTATGTTGGTAATTATTTTGCTTCGCAATCTCTTTATTTTTGGTATTATTTTCCTATGTGACAAGCCAAAACATAGTCACATGGTTATTTCAATATTAAGCATAATACTGTGATCAATACAAAAAGTTTAATTGTTACCTAACAAATACCTTAAAATCCCCCATAAGACAATATGCAATAAATTGGTTCTAACTTTCTTGATCGATGAAACCGTATCATTTGGGTGGGTTCTGCCGTAGAGAACCATCTCTCTTTCTATACATTTTCCTACAAGCTAAATATGACCTAAATGTTCTTAGACACTCCCCACAATGTCTAAGAAGCCATTTCTCCCTACTCTCTGGGACATTGAACACTCTTTGCAAAATAAGACATGTAGATGTATATCGATGTTAATATAATAAAATTAATAACATTTTACATACAAAAATGATTAGATAAAATAACATATTTACTATGATTTCCTGCCAAATATGCTCCTTATGACCCTTTGGAACCTGCTTCCAATTATTATAGGAGATAGGAACATGGTTACGGGTCATAAGTGAAATGTAAGTCAAGAACATGTCTGCATAAGGGCCAATGGGAAGATTGCAAGTATTCCATCCCAACTCAAATAATTCTCCTTTATTCCTCATGTCTGTGATGATTCTCATAATCGTAGGTCCTCTTTTCCCTTCTTCATCACTATTGTCCCTATCAATGTTTTTGTTGGCCATATCTATTCAATAAATAAATAAATAAATAATATTAGAATGTTATGTATTGAGCATAATGTACCATTATATTATCGATACGAATCATGCTTAGAAAGAATTAATCTCAAATGTAACATGCTATCCTATATATATATATACGAATCATGCTAATACGTTTCCAAAAAGATATTAATACTAACCCTAACCCTAATTAACCATAATTTATTATAATAAAACCTAACCCTAAACCTAGCTAACTATAATTAAATAATAATATATAAATCATATTATTATTATTGTACACAATTATTTCTCTCTATTAAATTATTCACTTTTATATATTCCTTATTTTCTATATCTATTTAATCCTCATCAAATAGCAATCATTAACATATGCATATCTAATTGAAATTTTCATTTAATGATGTGCATATGTAAAATATATATATTTTTTCATTACATCAACAAAACCCTAGATGCTCTCTCCTCTCTCCTCCTCCATGGCTCGCACGAGGAGTGCATTGGCTGCAGCCAAGAAGAAGAAGATGGATTCAGGGAGTTCTAGTGCTGGGATTGAAAGAATCGAACGAGATAGGAATGTTCACGTTTCATTTGATGAATCGGATAAGACCTTATCGCACGATGGCAATTCATGCATGGTTCATGAAGAGGGTAACGTCGATCAGGAAGATATTCGTAGGGTTAACAGTCCTTGTTCCAAGGAAATTTCCGATTTTTTTATCCCTATTGGTGATAGGGGGAATGACTCATATGGCATGGATACTCGTGAGAAGATGGATGCCGAGGAGGTGCACCGCCGACCCTTGACTACATCGTGGAAGGACTTGGTTACGGGTAATAGATTTCCTCTGCAAGGATCATCTCTGACTTACGTCCCCCCTGCTAGGGTTGGAGATAAGATTCAAGTTTCTCTGTAGAAAGATAAGGTGGAGAAGAACTGTAAAGACTGGCAATGGGCCGTGGTCGGCTATGTTATTGGTTTTCGACCAACCATGCCTCAAATGGTTGGGTATATGAAGAGAAATTGGTCAGGGGTTAAAGAACCGAAGGTGTTGCTTCATGACCAAGGGTTTGTTGTTTTCAAATTTGATTCTCAAGAGGATAGAGATTGGGTGTTATCCAAACCATATTGGTCTTTCTTCAATAGGCCTTTTATCCTTAAGGAATGGCATAGAATATTTCAATTCTCTAAGGAAAAGTTTCAATTCATGCATTTGTGGGTGAAGCTTGTTAACCTGCCTTTGGATTATTGGGATGTGGATTCCTTAAGTAGAATTGGTAGTGCTATTGGAATGCCTCTTCATTTGGATGGGATAACTTCTGCTGGAGAAAGAATCTCTTTTACCCGCATGTTAGTTGAAGTGGATGTGTCCAAGAAGCTGGTTGATTCTGTGGATTTAATTGACCCTGATGGAGAGGTCCTGACTCAAAGGATTATATATGAATGGAGACCTAGTTTCTGTAATGCTTGTCATGAGGCTAGACATTCTACTGATAAATGTAAGAAGGGGACTAAGGTGCTGAATGATGGCCAAGCTGTTAAGTCTGTCCCTAGTGTTGTAAGACAGTCAAAATGGGAGAAAGGAGGTTCCTTCTGGCAAAAAGTTCCCTTGGGGCTCTCAGGATCTCCGAATTCTGGTCAGAAGGCAGATAAGGAGATAGTTAGGCAGGTTGATCCCAATGTCCCTGGACCTAGCTCAAGTATTCTTTCTCCTGACAGTGAAAATCATTTTGGTAAGGACAAGCATGTTTCTTCTAAAGAAGTGCAGACTCATTTTTCCAAGGGCATCAAGTCCTCAGCCACTGTTTTCTCTGGGAATAGGCTTGCTTGCTTAAGTTCCCTTGCTGATAACCCTCAAGAGCATGCAAGAATTTTTTTCTCTCAGGGATTTGACCCTGACATTCCTTTGGATCCCCATCAAAATACCCATGCTAGCAGCCTAGAATGTTAGAGGGCTTAATAAGCCCTATAAACAAAAGGAGTTAAAGCACTGGCTCTCAGTGCATAAAATTTCCTTGTTTGGACTTTTGGAGACTAGAGTGAAATGTGTAAATGCTATTGGCATTGGTGAAAATCTGGGAGCTCACTGGAGCAGATTAGAAAATTATGGCTCTCATCCAAATGGGAGAATTTGGTGTCTTTGGGATCAAAGGGTTTGGGATGTCCACCTCATCTTTTATAATGAGCCAATGTGGCATATTTTAGTTTCTGCTGTTCAGTCTAGTTTGCATTTCTTTGCTTCTTTTGTTTATGGTTTCAATACAGGTGTTGATAGGAAAGCTCTCTGGCAGGCTTTACAAGATTATCAGGTGGTTAATGATCCTTGGATTGTCTTGGGAGACTTCAATGTTTTTTTCCAACCTGCTGAGAAGTTTCAAGCAAATGCCATCAATTTTCTTGATGTTACTGAAGCTGTTGATTGTTTCAACTCTGTCTTACTTCATGACCTTATTTATTCAGGCATTAAATTCACTTGGTCTAATAGAAGTTTGGGAGATAATTTAATTATGGCCAAGTTGGATAGGGTACTGGTTAATATTCCCTGGTTATCCAAGTTTCCTCTGTCCTGTGCTCAATTTAAAGAGACTCTTTTTTCTTATCACAATCCCTCTTTGGTATCTTTAGATGTTTCTCCACCTCAGTTTAAAGGTCATTTTAAGTTTTATGACATGTGGACCTTGCATCCTCATTTTCTTCCTCTGGTAGCTGGATGTTGGAAGACTATTTCTCACATCAATATTTTTAAGATGTTTCAGATCAATATTCATAATGTTAAGTCCAAGTTAAAAGTCTTTAATAGACAAAACTTTGGAGCTCTTTCTTCTAGGGTGCAACAGGCTAGAGAGCAGCTGAAGAAGAGTCAAGAGGCCTTATCTTTGAATCTTGCTAGTTTATCTCTACAACAGGATGAGAAATGTAATTTAAAATCTTATGAATTCCTAGCTTCTTGTGAGGAATTTTTTCTCAAATAGAAATATGGGATTAAATGGGTGCAGTTAGGGGATTCAAACACTCATTATTTTTTCTCTGTTATGAAGGCAAGACAGCAGCATAATTTCATCATAAAGATACAGCTTGACTCAGGAAATATTTGTTGTGATAGTGATGATATTGCATAGGCTTTTATGTCTTTCTACACAGAGTTGCTGGGTCATAGAGGTGTTGCTACAAGTTTGGTTTCAGATGATGTTTTGGAGTTGGGACCTTGTTTGTCAATTCGGAATCAACATGATTTATTAAGACCCATTTCTATGCAGGAGGTTAAAGATGCTCTATGGTCTATTGGAAATTTCAAAGCACCAGGGCCTGATGGTTTTAGTGCTGGGTTTTTTAAGGCTGCATGGAATATGGTAGGAGGGGATTTGCAGCTGGTGGTAAGAAGGTGTTTTCAAACAGCTTCTGTCCCATTTTTCATGGGTCAGTCTGAGTTGGTCCTCATCCCCAAATTTGTGAATGCTATAAAGTTGGCTGATTCTCGACCTATTGCTTGCTGCAATGTGGTTTTTAAGGTTTTGGCTAAGGTGTTAGCTGGGAGGTTGCAATGTGTTTTACCTTCCATTATCCACCCATCACAATCAGGGTTTGTAAAGGGAAGAAGAATTGGGGATAATGTTCTCTTGGCTCATGAATTGTTGCATATGTATAATAAGAAGAACATTTCTCCTAGATGTATGCTGAAGGTTGACATGAGAAAAGCCTATGATTCTGTGGATTGGACATTCTTGGAAAGGGTTATGTTAGGCCTACATTTTCTTGTGCATTTTGTCAAAGTCATTATGGCTTGTGTTTCCTCTGCATCTTACTCCTTGTCTATCAATAATGTATTGCAGACTCCTTTTAAAGGAAAGAAAGGTCTTAGGCAGGGGGACCCTTTATCTTCTTTTCTGTTTGTTATTGTCATCGAGTATCTTAGTAGGTCTTTCCAATCCTTATGGAGTAGGAATGATTTTCAGGGGCATCCTAAGTGCAAGAAGCTGAATATTATTAATTTGAGTTTTGTTGATGATCTTTTAGTTTTCTGCAAAGCTGATGTTGGTTTAGTGAAAGCCATCAAGGAGGTGTTAGACAATTTCTCATCTTGCTCAAGCCTCCATATTAGTCCTGCTAAAAGTGTGGTTTTCCTGGGAGGAGCTAATCAGAGTTTAAAGCAGGTTATAAAATCTGTTCTCCCTTTTCAAGAAGGTTCATTTCCTTTCAAGTATTTGGGTGTCCCTCTTGATGCCTCTAGGCTTAAAGTTGCAGATATGTTGGAGTTGGTTCACAAAATTTCTGGTCGAGTGCAACATTGGGCTAACAAGCTTCTTTCCTATGCTGGAAGGTTACAAATCTTACAATTAGTAATCTCTAGTATCACTAATTACTGGAGTCAAATTTTCCTTCTCCCCAAGAAGATTATACATAAAGTGGTGGCCATGTGCAGGGATTTCCTTTGTTCTGGAAATGTTTCTCCCACCAAAAGAGCTTTAGTGGCCTGGAGAGTGGTCTGTTTACCAAAGAAAGAAGGGGGGTTAGGCTTATTAGAGCTGTCTTCATGGAATATTGCAGCTGTGGGAAAGATGCTGTGGCATTTATCTCAGGATAAGGATGCTCTTTGGATAAAATGGGTGCATGCTTATTATATCAAAATACAAAAAGTGATCTCATGCATCCTACCCTGCACTGCTTCAGGGTTACTGCATAAAATTTTTTCATTTAGAGATGTCCTCCTACCTGTTTTCCAGCACTGGCAGAGTGACAAAGTGTACTCCATTGCTGAAGTTTATGATTCTATCAGATTTGCTGCACCTAAGGTGGCCTGGTGGAGATTTGTGTGGTCTAGTTTTGCAGCTCCCAAACATAAATTTATTTTATGGTTAGCTGCCCAGTCCAAGCTTCCCACTCAGGATTATATAAGCACCTTTCTGCCATCCATTAACCAATAGTGTTGTTTTTGCTCTAAAAATGAATCCTTGTTGCATCTTTTATGTCAGTGTGCTGAGTTGAAGAAAGTATGGTCTGCTATAGGCAAGAGTGGTGATTTCAGAATCAAGTACGGTTCCATTGCAAGGGTCTTTGCCTCTTTGGCAAGAAGAAGAAACAGGAAAGATGTCATTTCTCAGTTTTATTCAAGTTTTTATGCTGTGGCTCTTTATGAGATTTGGAAAGCTAAGAATAATTGTATTTTCTCTAATAGAAATTGGGATTTGAAAGGGGTAGCTTATAAGATTGCTTTGACTATGTCATCTCTTTGCCTTCATTCTAGTAGGAGGGAAAAGTTTGTAAGTTTGATAGGAAGGGTAGATCACTTCTACAGCTTCATTTGTACCTTATGATTTTTGATATAATATTCCATCTTTTAAAAAAAATAATCTTTTAATATATATATATATATATATATATATATATATATTCATTTTATTATATGACATTTCCTATATCTTATTGCTATTAATGAAATATATATATAGTTTTTATTAGTAAAAATGTATATAATTCTACACTCACATTCATATTATATATATATGTAAAGGTCTCGGCCAACATATGCATTTGTTAATATATAACAATAACGCAACAAATTCAACAACGAACAACAACATTTTCAACCAACAAATTCAACAACACATTTTCGAACGACAAACCACAATTTTTCAATAACAAACAAACGCAACCCTGTAGCAACATGTATGCATTGATATATATATATAAGTAGATAAAAAGTTATGAGAGGAAGAACAAACACATACGTAAAGTGAGCGGCGACAAGTAAGAAACCAGCGACGAGCAAGTTGAGAACATCAACGGCCTACAAACACGATATAGGATGAAGGTACAAGTGATGGCTAGCTAGGTTCAGAACAATGACTGCACGCATATGCAAAGCCGACAATGGTAGAGGGGTGGTGGAAAGTTGGCAGTGCGAGGGTTTCCTTTACTTGAGAGGAGCCGAAGTGGTGGTGCGAGGGTTTGCAAGGAGAAGGAGAGTAAGAGAATGAAGGTGCAGAGAGTCTGAAATTTTTGGCATGAAACAGAACTGAGCAAAATAAAAGTTTGATTTTGGAGTTTTAATAACGGTTCCTAAAAGACCTGTTATTAAAACTTTTAGACTTTTGACAACGGTTCTTGTATGAATCGTTATTAAAACCTCTTTTAATAACGGTTTTACTTGAATTATTATTAAAACATCCGTGTAAATGTTAACGTTGCCCTTTTAATAACGGTTTTGAACTATAACCTTTATCAAAACTATCCCGCACATTAATTTTCACGCGTTTGACTACGATTTTTGAACCACCATTATTAATATCCTGTTATTATTTTCCGTTTCCGTAGTAGTGAATGGATGATGGGATGCATGTCTTATTCTAAATATAGCAGTAATACCCCATTTTTCATAGGAGTTTTTTCATGTTTTTTCATAGGTATGGAATATGTTTGTAATATTTAATATGAGATAAGCATGGGATTATAAAATGATTGAGTATTATTGAGTTCTCTCTAAAAGAATGATAAGTTTATTTGTGATAGCATGTTTGTATGTATGAATGTTGTACCGCTTTTATGCCTTGTACTATGTGTTGCATGTTGCGTCTATAGGAGAGTCATTATTTACTTAGTACATTAACATGTTGGTATTACACTTACAAGTACTCAATGAGGATAATACTGATTAATATGTTGATGTGCCTACGTAGAAGTGATGTTAGGATATGGAGTAGGAGTTATCTAGTGGTGCTTTGAAGATATTTTATATTATAGATATTTTAGACTTTTGTGTCTTGTTCCCCTCTTGTTGTATATTTTTGGGAGTTAATCCATATTACATCATTTAGTATTATTATTTCTTCTATTGTTTTATATTTTGTGAGTTGTTTGTGAGCTTTCTTTTACTTTCTTTTAACATGAGAATGGTTCGGATACGAGACTCATGTTGAGAGTGACGGTAGCAACCATGGTTTTGTTCTTTGCTTACAAAACTTAATATTTTTAAATGAAACTTTTTCATTTGAATTTTTGGGATGATATAAATTGGTATCAAAGCTTTTGTTTTAAATTTCCTTCTTATTAATTCAAAGGGTTTTACCCTAAGTGTTTTGAAACCCATATTAGCTTGTGAGAATTTCAACAAGGTAGATTAGGTGGCTTGTATGTGAGTATGTGTTGGTAAACATACATTGTAGCAAGATGGTAATTATCATTCTAACATGGTTTCTATTTTGCGCCTTGCAATAGTTTAAAATGGTTGTAGTTCATAGTCCATGGATGATCATTATATTAGTTTTGAGGATGCATTTGTCTCCATTACAGAGTTTGTTCAACATAGGCTCCATAGCCTTCGATTTCATCATCCTGACCTCCACCACCACCTTTATATCTACCACAGAAGGAAATAATTAGCAAGGATCAATTGATTTGGGTCACCAATCATCACCCTCTAACAAACCATGGTTAGGAAAACAAGATTGTTCTAAAGTCTTGGAATTGTGGCCTATGCAAGACTTTTAAGGTAGTATATTTCCCTGAGGTGAGGAAAGCCAATGTAGTTGCCTACTTCTTCTGAGTAATGACATATGAGTGATAAGTTAGTATTTACACATAGGGATGATCACCTATGTCATAAAAGGACTTTAATGAAGCCCTACTCATCCATTTTTATCCATAAAGCTTCAAGGTGGAAAGCTAGAGGAGATTATGTTGCTTAATTAAGGGATAATGGTAGTTAGGGAATATTACACTTGATTCACGGAGATTTTGAGGTTCACTCATAATATTGCAATCAATGTTTCTATGTTCTTATTCTACTTTTAGGAGGGGATGTCATTGATACTTAATTAATGATTTGATCTAACACTCATAGAGATATGGTGACTCTTTATCATAAGGCATGTAATTCCACCAAATTAGTATAGGTGTAGAGATTGATGTTTGGAAAGAGGAATCTTGAGCCTAAACATTATGATCAGAGAATGCAAACATGTACTAGTTGTTAACCTAGCTATCATAGGGTTCAAGGGGTTTTACAGCTCTAAGGACAGAGTCAGTGGTAGATTTGATGTTTCTATTATTGATGATAATGCCAATCATCTTGGTAGAGGCTGTGATAGAGATTTCACTCACAATAGAGCTTATTGTAGGATGGGACATAGATAATTTGAGTGTTACTTAATGCTAGGGGATAAAAATATGAGGGGTAAATACCAACCAAAGGATCTAACACTTTTTCAGTTGCCTTACTCCGAGTAATGCATGCTTATAGAGAAGAAAGTAATGGAATGGTATATAGGCATCTCAACCTACTTCATTAGGGGCACTTGTGGTCAAGCTTGGGGGGTTAGTTGCTTCGAGGATGGTCCATCAAGAAGATTCCTGAATGTGATCAGTTAGTTAGAGGTAAACTATCATATTAGTATTATCACAAGTGCATTCATCATTTTCTCCTTTCTAGTTCATGTGTTTTTCAACACTAGTGCATCACATTAATTTATATCTTTTGCTTCTATTGATAGAGTTGTGTTACCTTTTTCTAGTATTGCTACATTTTGGAGACTATATCACTTATATTATATAGAGTTATTTATGAAATTGATAGAGTTTGATTTGTGAGATTTTGATGTCATAATTGGTATAGACATGATGGTGAGGTATCCAAGGGTGTGGGATAGAACTTGGGAGCACATTTTTCTTAGAGGACCTTTAGATAATAAGGTCTCTTACTAAATATGCAAGCCTATAATTATTATGATTATTGTTTCTACCCTCACTATTTATTCCTTCATTCAAAATGACTGCCTGATGTACTTGTGTAGTGTGGGAGTAGTAAATAAAGATGTTACATCCTTTGAGGAGATATTAATTTTGTGTGATTTTCTCTACGTATTCCTAGAGGAAATACCCAGTATGCCCCCATTAAGCATGGTGGACTTTATATTTGACCTAGTTTCAAGAGTAGAGCCTATGTCTCATGCACCCTTTCAAATAGCATTGGTAGAGATAAGAGAAATTAGGGCTTAGTTGGAGGATCTTTTAGAACATATCTATGTATGTCTTAGTGTGTCTCTTTGGGAAGCATTAATTGTTTTTCATCAATAAATAGGAGAGTAGTCTAAGATTAGGCACAGATTCTAGAGGATTGAATTAGCTTGCCATGAAGAACCATTATACATTGCCTAGGATTGATAATTTGTTTAATTAGCTCTAACAAGTTGGCATTTTCTCAAATTTTGACTTACAGTTACAATTAAGGTACAATCAACTTTGTATTGCAAAACTATACATTTCACTGACTACTTCTTGCATTCGATCTAAATAATATGAGTTTATGTTCTTGCCATTTGGAATCACCAATGAATCAGTTGTGTTCATAGATTTGATGAACTAAAATTTTAGTGAATATCTAAATAAGTTTGTTGTGGTATTCATCGATGATATCTTAGCTTACTCTTGTAGGTCAGAAGAGTAGGAAAAATATCTATGGACGGTATTGGCATTTCTTAGAGAGCATATGTTTTATGCCAAACTCTTTGAGTGTAACTTTTGATTAGGACAGGCTACCTTCCTAGGTCATATAGTGCATGCATCCATATTTCCAATTGATTTAGCTAAGATGCAGGTAGTGTTAGACTAAAGAGCCCCTATGAGTGTCATCAAGGTCCATAACTTTTTGAATTTGGTAGGATATTGCAAATAATTTATATAGAACTTCTTGAGATTAGCTCGTACCTTGATGAGACTCTTGAAAAAGATAAACATATTTTATTGGGGTGATGATTATGAGCATGCTTTTTAGGATATAAAGCTTCATTTGATTTCAATGTCAATTTTGACATCACTTTCTAGTTAAGATGGGTTTAAGGTATATAATGATGCTTCAAAACATGGATTGGGTTGTGCATTGATGCAACATAGGATAGTGTTTTCTTATGTTTCACTCTAGTTGAAGCCATATGAACATAATTACTCCCCACATGATCAAGAGTTGGCAATTGTTGTCTTTGGCTTGGAGATGTAGAGGTATTATTTATGTGTGATCTAGTGTAAGTTCTCTACTAATCACAAAAGTTTCAAATACATCTTCACAAAGTGGGAGATGAATATGAGGCAAAGGAGATGACTTTAGTTGGTTAAAGACTACAATATCGATTTGATCTAACATGAAGGTAAGTCTAACTTAGTAACATATGTGCTAAGTAGGAAAATATCACATTTTATGAGTTTCACAGATATGGTTAGTAGATTGTTAGAAGAGTTAAGGGAGATAAGCATTGAGTTGATTTTTTAGGTGATTTGGAGATCTAAATGAGTGCTTTGATGATCATACCTATTGTATTCAATGAAAACCAAGATGGATAACCTTCGGATTTCAAGCTTGAGCATATTCAACTAAAGACACATAATGGTATTATCAGATATATAGAGGCTGATAGTGTGTGTTCTAGAGCATTGTATTTTGAAAGAGGACCATTGTACTCCTTATTTCATCCACCCAAGAGGGGATAAGTTGTATGAGGACTTGAGATAATTCTAATAGTAGCCTCATATAGAGTAAAAGATTTTTGGTTTTGTGTCCTAGTGTTTGACCCATCAAAAAGTTAATATTGAGCTCCATAAACCTTTAGGACTAGTATAACCTTTAGTTATTCTTAGTTAAAAGTGAGATTCAATCTCCATAGATTTTTTATGTCATTTTCCAAAGGCTCATTATGGCTTTAAACCCCCAAATTTAGTTATGAAACTTTTTTTTGCGAAAGCATAATGTCAAAATAATCGATTTTATTTCCACACTTAGCGTAATTATTATCATTTTATCTATAGCACCCCCACTTTTCACTACCAAAAATTTTTGTTTAAAATAATACAGAAGCAAAAAATACACTTAGAAAAAATAGGGTGTTATTGTCGTACCTAACACAAGGTAAAAATCCACTACATATCATATATTAGATACAAGGCTAAACCAAACCATCCAATTTAAAATAGAGTGCATAAACATAAATCACATAAATATTTGAAAGAACTTTTACAATCAAGGACCTCAATGGTCCCTGGCCAAGTCAAATATAGGGAAAAGATAATTTAAGACTATGGGGCTACATTAGTTAGAAAATAAGACTAGGGCATGACCCCAAACCATGGTTTGTCACAGACTACATAAAATCCTCTGAATGTCAACGCTTTCTACTCCCAAACCCAAGTTGAGGTAGGCCCACTAGTGGTCATCTCCAAAAACTTTCATGTGACCCTCTTCTAGTGGGAATGAGTAGGTAACCGAGCAAACAAATACATCAATATGTTACGTACTAAGTAAGCTAAGTTGCTTCCTCAATGGAAACACAAGTATGCAAATTCTATCATAACATGGATATCATATTCTACATGTGTCATAGTAGTGCCATATACATAAAGGTAGTAATACATTAAAATACACTCTCTTGCATAATTTAGGCAACACAAAATATATCACACTTATCTTCATATTATAATTGCATGGGTAATCACATATGTAGTAGATAGATTAATTTAGGCAACCCCTAGGATTTATTTTCCAACTTGCTCAATTGATTATATTATATCATTTCCTTATCCATATATTGATATAGGTCAACATCCAATCAATCATTCCAGTTATTAGCCAATTGGTAAGTTAAGCCATTATCTAAATGTACAGATTTGGTCATTCAAATCATTATTTCCATCATTATCCAATTATTTATTATTCACTTATACATCAACAAAACTTAATCACCTAATTACTTGTCATCTAGATTTTATCATTGAGTGATGGACTCTACACCACCCCATAGTCTCATATACCATGGAAGCCTATCTAAAACAAGGGATATAAAGTCCAGGCTAAATCCAATAACCAAAGTAGACATAAGTCCAGGCCAAAGCCAATCACCAAAATGGATATAAGTTCAGGCTAAAGCTAACCAATATGGACATAAGTATAGGTTAAAACTAACCAATATGGACATAAGTCTAGGCCGAAGCCAACAACCTATGTAACTGGACCTTTTAGTATCAATACCCCCTAGTACAACATCAGTGTCTAGAGTAGGTAAGGTACTAGAATCTCTAGGATCTCACTCGAAGGCACTAATAAATACACAATGGCAAGCTAACCACCAATAGCTAATCGAGGATCAAGTAATCTAGACCCATAAATAAATTGATATTATTTCGCTTTACATGATTAGTATTATTAATGAGGCCAAGTAATCTCACAAGGCCTAAACAAAGAGTAATTAAGGTATTCGCGTGTTTCTTCCATATTAATCCTTTCCATTTCCCAACCATATGTGAGGTTTCCATTTATCCTTGTCCAATATTATTCATGCCCATCATATTATTTATTTCAAGTACATGATGTGCTTCATTACTCTTTTATCAAGGACCATCACATTTCATAAGTGTTACACCCATTAAGACCTTCCAATACTCATAAAGTATGTCTTTAATTATGATTAATTTAATCCATTCCTTAGGTGATTAATCCATGGTAAAATCTCTATTTTATCCCTTTAATAATAATAGGACAATCCCATGCATAGCCTAAAAACATAAATAAACTAAAAAGAATCAAATCACACCAACTAGCCAAACCAATTGATCCCTCTAATCTAACAAGTCAATCGGTTTGGGCTAACAAGTGGATCAGTTTGACTCAGCCAAACCCTGTATTTCCTTAAATTGGTAGATAGGTTTGAGTAAACTATTTGACTGTTCATAGATTTGTCGATCGATTCTGCCCAACTAGTCAATGGGTTTAAGTAGAGAGCAAAACAAAGGTCTCTATAGGCTTACCAATTGATAGGTTGGGTCACCCAGTTAACCGTTTTAGGAACCAATCGATTGATTTGACCTAACTAGTTGATCAATTTTCCCTATAATAGCACCAAAAAATCATTTTCATGTAGATCATGATTATAAATCTTCATTAAATCACATTGGAACATGCCTTCACATTTTATAACACA
This sequence comes from Tamarix austromongolica, assembly GCA_039764185.1. NCBI lineage: Eukaryota > Viridiplantae > Streptophyta > Magnoliopsida > Caryophyllales > Tamaricaceae > Tamarix > Tamarix austromongolica. The sequence continues at coordinate 31,133,795 of CM077813.1, read as the reverse complement.
TTTTTAGCCTAATTAACTTGAACATCTCAATATTTAATCATCACAACCCATTTTTCTCCAAGTACATACTTTTTACTCAAAATGCACAATCTAACCATCCAAACTAGTTCTCCAAGTTATATGCATTCATGCTAATATATAATATCAACTTAAAGAGGTTCATTTCATACAAGATTACTCATAAACTATTTTAGAACCAAGAATCGTTTGCTTGATGTAGGAAACACTTTTCTTAAATTAGAATTCTAAGGCTATGAAAACCTCAACTTTTAAAACCTTAAAAACAACAAGATTTAAATATGAAAATTTGTGCATAACTTTATATAGTAAAACATGAAGTAGAATGGAAGAATGAACATACCACATCCAGAGGAAAAACAGAGAATACTCAACTGAACTACTCAACCTTGTTCCCAAATCTAACTTTTTCTTGCTTAATGATTAAAATAAGAGGGAGGTAGAGAAAGGATCAAAAGAGTGAATGAAAGTTTAACTATAAGGTTCAAAGTGTAGGGAGAGAAGGTGAATACGTGAGAGTTAACTAATCAATGAGAATCATGGTGTGGTCAGGAATAAATTAAAAAACCTAATTCTCACCATTTGAATTTGAGTTAAACAGATGGATTTTGTCTAAGATATACTGATCTGTCCTCTAGATCCCAAATTGTTATTCTAGGGAAATAAAGGTTAATTGGTCTAGAAATAAAATTCACAAGAGGGGTAATGGAAGGTTAGCATGGAAGGTATCTTCCAGCTAAGAAAAATCGAGCCTAAGATCAAAGCAATGATCTCATAAATGTGCAAAGGAGAAAGGTGGATGAAGACAAGGTTGAGGTCATCTTCCCCTCTCAATTATCCAATTGACCTTCCATATTGGTTTGAGCAGTATTTTGGTATAAATGTATCATGAAAAAAGGATATGAATCTATTAGGAAAAATTCAACATGTGTTAACAAAGTCCCATTTTAGAAATTTCTCTAAAAAATTGAGTTACAAAAATGTGCCTAGTTTAATAAACTAGTCGATAGGTTTGGCCTACAAGTTGACTATTCTACAAACTAGTAGATCAGTTCCCCAACTAGTCAATCAATTTAGTTGAGTAAAACCATTTTGCTAAAACAACCAATCATTCTATCAATTCATGGAACAAGTTAATTGATTCGCTTGAAAAACTCAATAAATTTAATTTTCCAACCTTATTTTAAATTAACCTCTACCTCAAACCAAATCATAATACCAAATCAAACTCAAACAAAAAAATTTATCTAACTATCACTAGTCATGCAACATCTGGTCAATTGCCTTCAATCCCTACCAAAAACAACCAAGATGAACATCCTACATCTACCAACAGATCTGAGCCTACACAGCAGCATGCAAGAACAGTTAATAGCATAGTAGGTTCTCCTATTATAACCAGATCAAGAAGTGCTGTGATCATGCCACCATTAGTGAAAATTCCACCACACACTGATTCTTGTAATCCCTTACCATCTGAAGCTAAGAATGATATTCAATGGAGACTTGTAACTGGTCGAATAGGAAGAAGAATGATGCACCCTTTACCTAATTTTAATATTCATCTCTCATGATAGTGGGATGTTGGAATATAAGGGGTTTAAAGGCAGTGAGAGACTGGTGTAAAGGAAATAAATTAACCCTAGTAGGCTTGAATAAAACTAGGGTTAAAGAAATCAATGTTAGTAAAGTCACCAAAGGACTCATGGCACATTGTTGTTTGATTAATAATTATGCTTCTCATTATAATGAGCGTGTGTGGTTAGGTTGGGATCCCCAAGCTTGGAATGTCCTACCATTAGCCACCCATGATTAGGGTACCTACTAAAAAATTATGAACTCTGCAGGTGAATTTTAGTTTTATCTTACCATAGTTTATGCTTTGAATTCTAGAGAATCAAAAAGGGAGTTATGGAATTGGTTACATCTCCATCACCCTACTAATTATCCTTGGTTGTTGTGTGGAGATTTTAATGTGGTGTTAAATAGAAGTGAAAAAAATTCAATGAGAGCTACACATAAATATATGGAGGATTTCAGAAGCTATCTAACCCAGCTACAACTCATTGATCTAAGATACATAGGGACATTTTTTTACCTGGTCTAAAAAACAGTTGGGAGATGATTGAATTTGGTGGAAACTTGATAGATTCCTTTGTAACCCTGATTGGGTAACCTGTTTTGAGGGTTCCTATACTCATTTCCTTACCCCCCTTCATTTCTGACCATTCTGCTATGAAAATTTCCATCAATTAGAATACTCATCAAAGCACCCCCTTCCTTATGCTTCTATGATATATGAACTGCAAATAAAGACTTCTATCCTCTAGTAAGTTCACACTGGCACAAAACACATCCTACTAATAAGCTTCTAGATATTGTGATCAAGCTCAAACAGTTGAAGCACCCCTTGAGGCAATTTAATAAGAGTAGGTTTGGTGGCATTAGTAAAAGAGTGCAACAAGCCAAGCAAGACCTAGAGATCGTTCAACTTAAATTGAATCAGAACTTATCAAACCATAATCTTCACCATCAAGAACAAAATTTCCTCCATAAGTACAAACACTTGGCCAAGTGTGAGGAAATGTTCTATAAGTAAGAAGCATGAATTCAATGGCTAGCTTTGGGGGATGATAATACTAAATTCTTTCATGCCATTATAAAGGAGAGGAAAATGAAGAACCAGATTCATTCCTTAACTGACTCTAAAGGTGCTACACACCGACTAGAAAGGAATATTTTCAATCTTCCAAGACTTCTACCGCCATCTCTTAGGCACAGTTTCCTTGGAATCTTACCCTCTTGAGGCTGATATTATCTGCAAAGGAGCCACAATAAGAGTCACACAACAACATTCACTACTAGCACCTGTCACTTATGAGGAAGTGAAGACTGTAGTATTCTCCTTCGCAAATGGAAAAGCACCAGGACCTGATGGTTATAATTCACAGTCCTTTAAGTTCACCTAGGATATTCTTGGCAGAGATCTATATGTGGCAATCTTAGCTTTCTTTACCACAGGTATTATGCCTAGAGGTTTGAATGTTACTACTCTTAACCTGATTCCCAAAATTCCAAATGCTTCTTCACAAGGTGATTATCGTCCTATTGCTTGCTGCAATACCCTCTACAAAATTATAGCTACTATTATTACCCTTAGGCTCCAACCTATTATACCACCTTTGATTGGAGAAGCTCAATCAGCTTTTATCAAAGGCGGGTCTATTATAGATAATATCCTCCTTGCTACAGAACTCATCAACGGATATAATCAATAGCACTTATCACCTAGAATCATGGTAAAAATATATATGAATAAAGCCTATGACTTTGTTAAATGGGATTTCCTTGAAAATATTCTTTTTGCCTTGCATTTCCCACCCCATCTTGGTAGGATCCTCATGGCTTGTGTATCCACAGTAAGCTACTCATTAAATTTAATGGTGCCTTACATCCTCCTTTCCCAACCAAAAGAGGTTTGAGATAGGGAGACCCTCTTTCTCCCTATCGTTTTATCCTCGTAATGGAATACCTCAATCGTTCTTTCCAAACCTTATGGTCTAGTCCTTCCTTTTCTCATCACCCTAGATGCAAAAAGATGAAGATCATTAATCTTATGTTCGCTGATGACCTCATGTTATTTTGTAATGGTAAGCATGATTCAATTTCAATAGTTATCACCACTTTCATTCATTTCTACAACATATCTGGTCTCAACATGAATGCAGCAAAAAGTAATGTGTATTATGGAGGAGGTTGTTCTCAACAGCTGAAGGATGAGATCTTTGATTCTTTTCACATACCTGAAGGGGTTTTTCCTTTCAAATACCTAGGAGTACCCCTTGATGGTAGGTACCTTACTAAGTAGCACTACCATACACTCATTGACAAATTCACTTCCAGAATGAGATCCTGGAAGACTACCTTACTTAGCTATGTAGGAAGACTACAACTAATTTAGTCTGTCCTATTTAGCCTATAGACTTATTGGAGTATGGTTTTCCCTCTACTAATACATATTCTCACATAAATTAATGCTCTCTGTCATTCTTTCCTATGGTCTGGGGTTTCTGATGCCCCAAAACATACTCTTATATCCTGGGAAGTAGTGTGCCTGCCTAAAAAGAGAAGGGGTTTTAGGCCTTATCAACCTTCTATGGCGGAATACGTTTGCAATGTGTAAATTAATATGGAATCTAGCTACACAAAAAGATCTACTGTGGGTGAAGTAGATTCATGCATACTATCTCAAAGGGGTGAATATTTTAGATGTTAGGGTGAGACCTTCTACATCATGGATCCTCAAGAAATTACTGGGACTCAGGGATATTGCTCATGTAACTCTCCAGCAACCTAACTTGTCATGTATTATTCATCATGGAAACTTCTCTATTTCAACAGCTTATGATATAATTAGACCCTGCCATGACAGAGTCCCTTGGTTCTCCTTTGTGTGGAATAAATACTCCCCCAAAAGACATTCCTTCATTTTATGGCTTGCTGTCTTAGGTCATCTCCAAACCCGTGATAAACTTCAAACCTATGGCATGCAAATAGAAATCACTTATGTACTTTCCAATGATGTAGCTGAAAATTAGTCTCATCTATTCTTTGACTGCACATTTGCTAGATCTATTTGGCTACCCCTTTTACCCAAGGTAGGATGTCACCAACATATTACTTATTAGCAAGGTATTGTTCACAGGGCAACTACAAGTGGAAGGGGTCAAAAAGTAAGAAAACAATTCATTCGTGCCTTAGTTGCTGCCACCATTTATCACATTTGGAAGGAGAGAAACGGAATAATTTTAAGAAATGCATCACAAACTCCTAACTCCATCCAGATACAAAGCAACCCAAATTGAGGGTTAAACCTTGTCCTTTAGGTAGCTAACCTTAATAAGCCAAAATCCCAACTTAAGGTCTTCCACCTTAAATATCAATGTTTTATATGGTAATCACAAATATCACATAATACACATATGATATCTATTACAAATGTAACCTTTTTTCTTGTAATTATGATTATTCATGTCAACCCTAAGGTTAATGACTAACTCCAAAGTAAATAGGCAACACTAAATTCAATATAAACATCTACTAAGGCCAGAGTGTACGAAGGCACATTTTAGTCATAGTGACTAAAATTCCCTCAAAACCCTAATTATTATAACTATACCAATTCAGTATAAAAATTTATCATAATGATAATTTTTCATGAAAAGACTAAAATATAATACTTTAAAACACTTTATCATGAAGGTAATTCTAAGATATATCAATTGATTATATTCCCCTTATGCATTAATTTTATAGTTTACGTGTACAAAACCTTAAGCATCTATTTCTAACATGCCATATATTCTACGCAAAACATACATATACATTTAAAGCAGGAATCAACATTTAAGGTATTAGTTGATACCATGGTACTCACAAAAAGACATTTCTACACCTAAAGTGCATGCTAATAGGTATTTACACAAAACTAACCCTAATTATGCTTGATTACTATCATATCATATATCAAACCATAGCAAAAACTTGCAAGGACTATCATGGAGCACTTGGTATGGCATGAAAATAACTTCATAATGCCACATGCCCTAACTAAACCCTATTCATGCATCTATCAAATTTTTACATATTTTATATTTAAACATAAGTAGATAATACATGTTAGCTATTTGAAATACTACTTTCATCTTATCAAACACTTGTATATAATAATACACTAGCATTATTCTAGTTATAATCAACTTGTCATGCTCACATACAATTTATACCATCTCATAAGTTATTGCATTTACCTTCAAGATACATATAAAAGCACAAAAAAGAAAATATGTCCTTCTCCAAGGTCACCTTAAGGATCACCTCAGTAAGTAACAACTAACAACATATATTAGCATCTAATACAATACAAAAATTAATAGAAACCAAGTGAGGAAGGAAAGTGAGAAAATCATACTAAAGGAGATTGCATGAGGCTTGAAAGCATAGCATGGTTACCAATATATAAAGCTTATGCTTGCATAGTCATGCACCACTTCATACAAAAGGGAGGGTGGAAACATTAGAAACTCACAAAGAAGATGGCTAGCAACATAAGGATGTCACATTGTAAGGGCTTCTCAACACTAAGGTCTTATGCAACAAAAGATTTAGAATGTGACTTGTTCATAATGGGGAGGTAATACAATGTAAGAAACTCACATTTTAAAGGTGGTGTAGAATCAATTGTTCATTCAAGTGGTATCATACAACATTGGGTTGAAGAAATTTTTAAATAAAAAACAAATAATTGTAAAATGAAAATTGAGAAAGGCATAGATGGATACAAATCAAAGGTTTTTTTTAGCAAAGAGGGGAGAGGTTCTAGTTTTAATGGAATTAAAGAAATAAAATGAGATTGTTAGGACAGTTATATAGTGTAAGTAACATGTGAAATGAAAAATAAGATTGCATTGGTGAAGGATAAGTAAAATATGGCATAGGTTATAAGCATGTATGAATATTTAAAGTCAATGCATAGAACGAGAAGACATGTAAATCAACAATGCATAGACAACAAGGTAGGGGTAGATTGTGGGATTCAATAGTGTTGGAATATAGTGTAGGATTTTGGTACACAAACTTAACTAGAGAAAAATAAATAACTAGCTAGTAGGGTTAGCATTCTATGGTTAAACAAACAAAGCTTAAGGTTCCAAAGCTAGGATTAAGACTAACCAAATTGAGTATACATCATAAGCCTCTACACATGTGGATACAACCTCATTTCACTAGCAGTTTTAGAAAATGTTTTCTTATTAAGTTCTTTTATCAATTGATCCCCAAAATTTGTTCTTAACCTAACATCACTAAGAGAGATAACACAAACTTAAGCATACTGCAAACACTACTATGTCCCAAATGGATAACTCTACTCTTGGCATTATAGGCTTTGTTATTGGCTATATGGATACCGATTGCGTGCCACAATGAAGAGATAAATAAGCACAAGCTTTAGATACAAAGAAATATATACAAATAAATTCCTCAACCACTAAGCTTCTTGTCTAGCAAGCTCTAGTGCAACAAGCTTTAACTTCATTGTTAACCTCGCTACACATGCCAACTTGGAATATTTCTGAGACACTACTTCACTTGTCAAGGTAAACATATATCCAATTATAGATTGTATATCATCACTCTTCAAGATCCAAATTGGATCAAAGTAGCCTTCCAAATTAAAACATGCCTATAATATGACAATCCATGGTGAATGATGCCCTTAAGATGTCTCACTCATGAAATGAAATTATAATGTTCTTGGTTTGGATAATGTGTATACCTGCTAAATTTACACATAAACAAAGCAAAAGATCTAGAGTATTTCATTAGATACATAATACTTCTGAGAATTTAAGCAAACCTTGGCTAGTCAACTCTCTAAGATCCCCTATATAGGTATTTGCTTGAGGAAATATAAAGACTTTACAAGTCTACACATTATGTGTTCTTAATTTGGCAACACTAAACCATTATTTTATTCCATATATTTTTCTTCATAAAACTACCATGATCATCATTATCCTCATTCTCAATTATAAATATATGAGTAATGATATCCATGGCATATTAACAAGTATGACATCTATATTTGGGTTGCATTACTATTCCTAGCATGCCTAATGAAAGCAACATCAATAGCCTTAGAGCCAATATCATTAGTTTACAAAATTTTATTAACCACCTCCACATTTTTAAGAAATTAAAGATAATATTTTCCATATCACATCAAATTCTTATAAGGCATATTTGTAAAAATGATATAAACTATTAGGACTACCTTATCCATATGTCAACCAAAGATAATGATATAGAACCATCCTTATATGTAGTATCTATGCATCACACATTGCACACTGTTTAAATCATTTCCTATGAAGAAAAATTATTTGGTTAATCATAAATTGAAATACCCCAAATTGAGTGGGGCGTTATAAGCAGTGATCTAACTACTTATATCAATATGGTATATCATTATTTTGGTGATTCCATCCTAAGAACTTCATAGTTAAGCGTGCTGGCTGTGGAGGAATTTTTAGGATGGGTAACCCCCTAAGAAAGTTTCGGAAATTTTCTAAAAATTTCTTAGGAAGTGTGTAAGTGAGGATAAAGTGTGTTAATAGGATTCATATTGATCTGTGGAGCTAGCTGATCCAAAATCACTTCAAGGAAGCTCCCGCATAGTCGTATCAACTCAATATGTTCCAAAAATACCAACCGTTATATTCTTTTTTTTACCTTAGTGAAGAAAATAAACTAACAAAATCATAATAAATCAATATATTGATCATTGGCACATGAAAATATATATGCACCTTTCTTACCATTGTTACGTCAAGATGATTCCATCAAATTTCATACCTCTAGTTATTGCATCATCACTTAATAAGATTACTTTCACTTCCTTAGCAAAAAAAAAAATGTTATCTCAAAGCCAAGAAATAAGGAAAATGTGGAGAAGCCTTTCAAACTATATAAAATAAATCTAAGAGTAACTATAGATGGTCACAAATTTTAATTCCAACTAATTAGATTCCATATCATATGCAATTTACCTTTCTTCACAATAGATATACATTATATAACATGATGCAACAAACCAATACATGTATTAAGTAAATATATATGTATGGTATAAGAAATGACAAGATAGCCCATACAAATTATTAATAACAACATATGCCATTCGTGGACAATAAGTATTAGCATCATAATATTAGTAGCCATGCTACTAATTCTATCATTCATATAGGCATCCAGATATATGTTTTCTAATCGAATGCAATAGTTTAAAATTTAAAGAATTTAAGAAAGGAGTTACTAATGTTTATAGATATAATTAGGAAAAAGTGTTGGAAATGTATAAAATAGTTATTAATAAGGATGGAATAAAGTACAATTAATGGCCAAATATTTCTTAATATATTAACAAACCAAGTTTAATCAAGCGGTCCCAAGGACCTAGACATTATTATTTAGAGTAACATATGGTAGATACTAAAATTCATATCTAAAAGTAGAGATCATAAAAAAATGTGATTATGAACTGCTAGAGATCTCGAATTCAACACTTCATCACAAAATTTGAATTGAATCATAAACACTAAACATTCATTTTTAAATTTTGAACCATGAACAATTCTAGATTACATCACAATATCTTTCAACATCCACTTATGAAGTTATAACATATTCATTTCGGTTTTTCCATGAAAACTTTCCAAAGGTATTTATTAAGAATACCATGAATTATGAACCATTTAATCCATCTAATAGGCTAGTTTATTCATGCTAGTATGCGTGTTATCATCGTTAAAGAATCATGGCATAGCATTGTGTAAAGTGTCAAGTCATATCAAGTTCAAAAGAAGAAAAAAAAAACAACATACTTAGGTCAAATAGGTAGATTGAGTTAGGTTACTTGATCAATCGGTTTAGCTCACCCAAAACCTAGAGTTCCCTCAATCTAGTTGATTAGTATGGTCATACTAACTAATTATTATATGATTAATTAATTGATTCTAACAAACCAATTGATGGGTTTAAGAAGAGAGAAACAAATATCATCACAGATAACCTGATTGATAAGTTTGGGCCAACTAATTGACTATTTAAAGGATGAATCGATTGGTTTACTCCTTGAAAACATATAATAGGCCATTTAACATGATTCAAACTTTAAAAGCTTACCCCATCCAAACCATAACATTTTCATAGCATAAGACCAAGATTTAGCATCCTCATACACTAAATCATGCTCTATTTACAAGAAATCAACCTTATTTCTCATGAATCAACCCTATTTTCTCAGAAATCTTAATTAATCCACCATGTATCATTACAATAACAAACTCTCAGATAGGAATACAAATATTAAAATTGTATTAAGTAAACTAACTCACATGTTTATTCATGCCACATTTCAAAGGTAAAAATGACTTAAAGCTAGCAAAATTGTCCACCAAAAAGGTAAAACCTTAAGTTGAAATATTTCAACTTCTAAACCTAAAAAAAGGTTAAAAATAAGAAATCATTAAATAGCCTTTACAAATCAAGAAACTTGAATTAGGGAGGAAAATGAACTTACCACCTCAAAGAGAAAGTAGGGAAATAATCATCTGAATGCAAACTCAACTTTTTCCTAAATCTAACTCTTTCTTGCTTAAGAATAAAACAAGAGGGAGATAGAGAAAGGATTAGAAGAGTGAATCAAATTACAATGAAAGCCTAAAGTAGATAATAATTACCACAAGTGTTTAAGAAGCTCGGGTATTTTGATGACTAAAAGAAAAGTAAGGAAAATATAGTATTAGGGTTATTTATAGCTAATAACTTGGTTAAGGGATGAGGATATACAACATATCGAAAACTCTAATGTTGCCATTCAAAAATGAACTAAATTGGAAATTTTATTAAGAATGGTGATTTTTTGATAATACATATTAAGTTTATACAAAAAAGGTCAAATACAAGAAGGAAAATGACATATCAATGTGGGAAGCTCCCTACCATGTAGTGATAGTCTAGATTTGAAGTATATGTATGAGAATTTTGTAGAGGAGAGAGGAAGAAGAAGAGAAAGATGGAGGTTATCCTCCCCCCTTATGTCAAAATCAAGCCCTCGAATATGTTTGAGGTAGAAGTTAAAGATGGATAAATGATCGAAAGGGTTAAGAATTAATGAGGAACAACTTAGAGTTAGATAATCAAAGTTTCATTTTGATGAAATAATTTTTCCACAAAATAATGTTTTGAAAATAACTCAGTCCAACAAACTAGTAGGTTGGTTCTGTCAAACCAAAACCCTAGTTGAATTAATGAACCAATCAACTTGCTTTTCCAAATCAGTCAATTCGTTATGTCAAACCAGAAACCTAGTTGAAACGATTGACCAGTTGATCGATTTATAGTACCATTCAATCAGCTCTCTAGGAAAATTCAATTTATTCAACTTTTTTAAAGTTCCTTATTACATCAAACCCAACTTATATGTCCAAATCAAGATAGAAATCATCTAAATTTCATTAATTGTAAGAATTTTTCATTTTATAACTCTTATAAAATACGAGGTATTACAAAAACATAATTAAATTAAATCATGTTTAACATCAAAGTTCATATATAATTTAAGATCTACATAATGGTATCATCAATTTAACAAAAAATAAATAAATAAGAGACTACAAAAGCCTCACATCATGTCTTATGACCAAAAAGATAAAACCACCACAAACCCCCAAGAATCATGCTTAACTTGAAATAAACAACATAATACATATAAATTCTATTTACTTAGGGCTTATTAGGTTTACCTTTAATCTCACATTTTAGTACTAAGAAAATGATAAAAGAAAACTTCAAACAATCATAGAAAAGATTAGGAAAACAAGATCATAAAATCATAATCAAAGGAGAAATAATTGAAGAGGAATGATAAGGAGTTTATACTCAAAGTTTGAAAGCATTCAATTCTTCAACCATCCAAGAAAATAGCCATGAAGACCAAGAAGTAAAAGTTAGAAGAATAGGAGAAGGTTGTAATACCCCACACTTTTATATGATGGATGAATGAGAATTTTTATCAAAATTTAGGCCTTTGGTTTTGATTTAATGTTATGATTTCATTGGGGATAAATTTTGATTTGAAATCAAGTTGGAAAATGAAGTTTATTGAGTTTATTAGGCAAATCCATCGACTCGTTCCATGATTCAATTGACTGGTTTGTCATTTCAGCCAAATTGGGTTCCTCGACTAAATCAATCAACTGGTTATAGGGAACTAATAGACTGGTTAATGAATAGTCACTTGGTAAACCAAAAATTGATCAACTAGTTTACCGAACTAGTCATGGTTTTTAGTTTGATTTTTCTGGAAAATCTCTTACACTAAATTGTAACTTTACCAACCCGTGTAAGATTGTCCCTAAGAGATCCCTAACCATTTTTATTATGCATTTAACCTAAAATATTACCTCAATTTAGTCTAGAGGATGATTAGGATACAAGTGTGGAGAGATGACCTTAGTAATTATCTTATTCCTCCTCTCTCTTCTACATGATTATGAGATCAAATACTTTGATCACAGGCATGCTTTTGAGAAGTCAGAAGATTTCTTCCACATTGAATTCCTATTGCTCCATTTGTGAATGCGAATTATGGCCTAATTGACCTAAATTCTCCAAAGTCAATATTTGAGCTCTAGAGAAGAGTTCATCAAATCTTGGAAACATCCATTTGTTCTAATTAAAATCAAATGGTGAATGGTAGGGTTTTAAGTCAATCTTCAAACCCTCAGTAATTTCTTTTAATTATGTGGCTAAAAATAGCTCCAACCATTCCCTAAATTTCACCTTTTTTTCAGCCACCAAATTTCCTTAAGTCTTACTTTTCCTCTCTTCTTTCCACATTTCTAGCCTTGTTAATCTACTTTTGCATACTTTTATAACACTGTCTCTAGCTCTTTTTTTTTCTACTCTCAAGCAAAGAAGAGTTAGATTCTGGGAAAGGTTAAGTAGTTCAATTAGCCTTTTCCTTATTTTTACCTTAAGTTGGTAAGCTTTTACTCTCTTCTAATTTTAAGATTTTGAAGATTGATAAGATTTTGTCTTGAGTTTGAGACTTTGATTATAAGGTATTCAAAACTAAGAACTACCCATAGTGGAATCTCTATTTTAAGAGGATTTTGACTACATCAAATAAGTGATTCTTTCTCTTAAAATGTTTAGTATATGTTCCTACATGATAGGTGATATATTTAGTTGATTGATGCATGTTGACATGAAGAAATGTAGTTGTATGTGTGATTTGCATGCTTAAATGACATGATTTGAGAAAAAAGCATGAAAATGGATAAAAGTAGGATATGATCATATTATGATTAGAAATGCATGTTAAATGTGTTAATTGATGTTGATATATGCTTTAATATGGCTAAAGAGGATTTATATGTAAGAATCAGGATGAATTTTGTTGTTTGATACAGTAAGGGTAGACCAATCTATTGGTTCAATCAAATTGATTGATTAGTTCCTTAAACAATTGACTGGTTGACCCAACCTATCAACTGGTATGCTTGTAGAGTCCTTGAATTTGCTATCTACTTAAACCCATTGACTAGTTGGAAAAACTGCTCGAATGCTCTATAAATAATCGACTGGTTGAGGAAATTATGGTCTAGTTAAGTCAAATAGATAGACTGGTTAACCCAAATCGATCAACTGGTTAGGCTAGACTAATTGACTGGTTTAAATGGGTTTCTTAAATTACTTCTTTTGAGTTTGGTTATGCTTAAAGATTATGATTCGTATTATATCATTGTTATTAAATGGATAAAATATAGATTTTTATCATGGACTATAGTCTTAATTAAAAGATCAAAATGGAACATGGGTTATGGTATTCCTTATGAGTAATGGAAGGAAAAAATGGTAATTTCACTCATGATGAATGAGGCTAATTGAGAAAAGAGTAATGGAACTCAACTAGGGATAAAATTAAATATAAAAGTAAATATGACTTAAATTGGCTAAAGATAAGTGGTAATCCCATGTGATTGGGGAAAATGGGAAGAAAAGGATTAAAATGAATTAACATGGAAAGTTGACTTGCTTGCTTTTTATGGGCCTTGTATGATCTTCCCTCTTATGAATAAAACACTAATCATATGAAGTGAAATAAAGTCGAGTTGAGTATGGGTCTAGGTTACTCGATCCTCGATTGGCTACTAGGGGTTAGTCTTTCTTCAATTGTTTTTGGTGCCTTCAAGATTTACCTTCGAGTAGGATCTTGAGAGGTCCTGATGCCTTACCTATTCTATACACTAATGATGTACTAGGGGCTATTGATACTAAAGGGTCTAGTTACCTAGGTGGTTGGCTTTGGCTTAGACCTATGTCCATTTTGGTGATTGGCTTTGGCCTGAACTTATGTCTACTTGAAGATTAGCTTCAGCCTAGAATTTATGTCCCTTATGGATAGGATTCCATGGTATGTGAGACCATAGGATGGTGCACATTCCATCACTCGATGATAATAAAATATGGTTGGTAAATATTGGGTTCTAATTATGAATAGTAACTAAATGAATGGTTGACAATGGGCTATGAAATGGAAGTAATGATGTGAATGAACAAAATGATTAAAGTTAGTGTATGTCCTGACTAATTGATTATGGAATGGAATATTAGTTGAGTTGATTGGCCTATCTCTTACATGAATAAATAGATGGAATATCTTTAAGGTAATTGGATAAATGGAAATAACCATAGGGGTTGTTGGATACTCTCTACTATTGCGTATGTTAGTGTTTATATGCATGTGTTATGATTGTTGAGTATGATGTACCCCACTATGTTGAAATTGTATATGATAGCAGGTTTTATGCACTCTTACCTATATATATAGTCTTACTATATTGCATGTTGTACATTACATTCACGGATGATAAATTAGTATACTTGTGTACAATAAGGGAGCAACTTGGCTTACTCAGTACGTCATGTACTAGTGTGCCCATTTGCTCAATTACCTCCACATTTCCATGAGCAGAGGACCATATATAAGTCTTTAGGGATGGCTAGTAAAGGGCCTACCTTAGTTAGGTTGATGCTTGTGAGCGAGGACATACAGAGGGTTTGTGGTGGGGTATGATGTAATACCTTAAAATTTTTCTTAACTTAATTCTGCATCATAAGCACTTTAATTTGATTATAATTACAAAAAATCTTATTTTAGCCTTAACCCAATTTCTTAATCTCGTAACTTTAACCAAAAATAAAACCTTGACTCAGATAAATCATAATTTGTTAACCAGAAATAGAACCCACTAAAATTTCCGCCAATCATAATTATTTTAGCTAATCTAAAATCACCTAAAATAACCCCTAAATCTTTTTCTCTTTTCCCATTTCTTTCTCCTTTTCTTTTCTTTCTTCTCCTTTATCCCGTTAGCCTAAGCTACAATGTTTGAAATTTTGCTACAACTTGCACCATCACCCATCACTTTTCTCCTATCATCCATCATCTCCACTATCTTCTTCTTCTTCATCTTCTTCTTTCACCTCTGCCAATCTACACCACACAACACGCACACCTTGCCATTTTTTCTTCTTCCTCTTATCCTTATGCAACCCATAAACACAACCATCCCCATCACCTGCCATTGTTCCCAACACTCAACCATCTATTCTTTTACGTCCTCAACTTTTTCTTCCTTCCCTGATTCAAACTACACACGCACACATGCATACATGCATGCATACACACACACACACACACACTTAATCACTCACTATACACTCTTCTTCCCTTATCTTTTGTTTGCTTTACCTTCTACCCATTTTATGTCCCAAAATACTGCCTCAAGCTCCCCCTTCTTTCTCTTTTCTTCCCTCTTCTTTTCTTATCCTTCTTCCTCCTTCTTTCCTCTATTTTTGGCTTGTGCACCGCCCATCTCCACAACTATGCATCACCATAGCCACCACTTGCCACTCTTTAGCTGGTGGACGAATAAACAAGGTTACCCCAACCTTCGCCAATATCGTCACTGGTCGTCGCTACCAACCACCACCTATTTTCCCTTATTTCTGTCAGCCAATGTGTTTTTGAGGAACGTTCATGCAACACTAAAATTTCCTATCGTATGCCCATGCACTATGACACACTCACACTCACACATGGCCCAAACACGCGCCCGTGTGCATCTGTTTAAATTGTGACCTATTTACCCACTAATTGAGCATAGCTATGCCACTTTGCACCACTTGGCTATGTGTGATAATTCCTCTTGGTCTAGGTGTACACCGCTTGCAGCATCACTATTTAACCCCCATTTTTTAGGCATGTACCCCTATTTTTACCCCCAAATCTTGTCCAAACAACACCAAAAATTTACCATAGCTCTACCACACATTACAATACACATCCACACATCTCAATCTTCCATTTGATTACGATTATTTTCTTTTTTACGTCTTTACTTTAATTTCTCCTTAAGTTAAACTCTTTGGACCTAAAAGTGGTTTTGTTGTTTTGCTAGGTGGTATTCTAGTAGCTTTGGAGGAGGAAGTCTAGGATTTACATGCTTAGAGTTTATTGTCCTAGTTGGTAAGGATACTATTTAATGATTAAGGTCATGTGTTATTTGCTTGTATGGGTATGTGTGTTTCAAGATATTGTTATTATATGCTTTAATGCATGTTGATCATGATATTTTTGTGATGATATTATGATGATATGGATATTATGTTTGAAAGAAAATAAGAATGGGTAAAAGGTATCATTATGATTTTGTTGTGATAATGGCATATATGTGGGAATATTTCTTATGACATGAAATATGGGCTAAACTAGCTTTGATAAATGGGCATAAGTATTTTTATAAGGTATGATGATGGTTTGTGTATTTGGAAAATAATGTGTGTGGCAGGTACCAGATTGATAAAATAAAATTCATTATTTGTCCTAAAGGGTAATTAGGTCATTTAGGGATAATAAGGCATATTTGGTATTTTATGTGTTAGATGGATTAAAATATGATAATAATATTATGAGAGGTGCTTAGAAGTACTATTGTTTTTTTGGAGTCCTTCAATGAATTAATGGTTAATTAGGGCATAATATCTTATAATGTTAATATCATTATTCCATGCAAAAAAACTAGATGTTTTCAGTTTCTGAATATGTTACTAATGATTAACTTTAAGAGGTTTTCTATTGGACTTGGTAATCATGTGAGTCTCTTATGATATATTATGGCTAATATGTGGAGTTAGGGTTGTGGATATTTCTGTGAGTGGTACCTTAGGATAAAATTATTATAGTATGTGTGTACCTTATGGGATTTATACCGTGAATTATGGGTATAATAATGATGATAATATTAGGCACAAGATATTATAAATTGTGGCCAAATAACCAATATCGGAGAATAAATGCTAAGGGGTGTGTATTTAGGGTTGAAGAGATTTAAGGACTGTGACATGAGTTATATGTCCATCTGCTTAATGTATTCGATGCCTAAGAACCAATCTTCAATAAGATACTAATCACTTAAAGTGAAAGAGCACATGAGTAAGGCCAAGGTAATCTATATATATATTTGTTCTACTAGGGGAAAGAGTAGCTTGGGAGCATTTTACCTCAAGAAGGTGTTTCAGTCCATTCTAATGGATTAAGAATAGTGGGGCCCCTTCTCATCATGAAATAAAAATATCATAGTATAACCTATGAAAAATACACTAATGATTTAAATTAAAAGAGTACGTGAGTGAGGACCAAGGTGTTGTTTTTATATATGTCTCATTCCATTAGGGAGAATAGTGGCTCGGGAGTGTTCTACCCCGACAAAATGATATTTTCATATCCATTCCACCAGATGATAATAATGGCTTAGGTGTGTTGTCCCTAAGAAGGTGCTTCAGACCGGTTCCACCGGTTTAAAAATAGTGGGGTTCCTACACTCTATGTATATAAAAGAATGAAAATAGATTATACTTAATAAAGAGATTTGGATCATTTTCTATCTTACGAGATATTTCATTTATTTGTTTATACACTTATTATCTAATGTGAAAGCATGTGATAATTGCATTCCTGTTTCGATATTATTGTTCCCTTACTCAATATATAGCATACTAACCATTTATTTTATGGTTGTTACTCATTTCCATGAGCAAGAGACTCTAACTCTTATGTGCATGTCTCAGAAGATCTGCTAGATGATCATGATGTCCATGATACCTTATGTAGGGATGAGTGAGTTCATCTATATTAGGGGTTGAGCGAAGAGTAATTTTTATCTTGTAGATGTATTTAACTGGATACATTTTTGGACTCTTGATCTATGGTATCCCTTCTTTTGTTCTTGTATTATAATTTGGAGTTAAGCTCCAAACTCATTATTGTATTATAAATGTTTTTGTTGTTTTTAATTTTCTTACGTTACTTTAAATGTTTTAGTATTGTGATTGATATAAGGATGGTTGCATAAGCCAATCTTTTGTAAATTATGGTGGTAACCCCCAATATTTTACTTATTTACTTCCGCTGTAAAATGAAAATTTTCAGTAGTAAAAATTGAGGTGTTACATTCATGGTAGATCATGGTTTAAAATATGGGTATCATGCCCCAACTTATGTTTTGTAATTCTATTCTTATTAATATGTATTTTGTAGCAATTTGATCAGAACCCCGTTAGGGTCATCCTATGTAAGTACTTTTGGAATTATTTAATTACATTGTTATTTGTGCAGTTTGCTGTTTTTGTGTGCTTGGTTTAGCCTTGTGTCTAATATGGGATATGCAAGAACATCTGTCCTATATCCGATATGATGGTAACACCTTATTTTTTTTAGGTGTTTTCTCCTTCCATAACATTTTTTAGTAGTAAAATATGGGGATGTTACAAAGGTGGTTTCTATAAAGGGAGGAAAGAAAGAACATAATCCAAGTGTTGAAGATTAGCTTTGATCATGAAAGAGTTAGGGGTATAAGAGTAAAATATAAAAAATAGATATTTATGAAATCTTCTAACTTAAGTTATGATTTCCTTAACAACAAACCAAAGCACAAAAGGAAAGGAGTTACGACACTTAGGTGGAAGCCAAATGAGTGGGTTTCTTTGATCCACACACTAAATAATGAGTGGAGGAGAGAAAAGAAGAAAATAATGCTAATGATAAAAGGGTAATTAAGTGCTTAAAGGATACAAAATAAAAATAAAAAATAAACCAATTTTTTTAAAGCCATAAAGTGATGGGGTAAATGAGAGGTTATCATGTATTCTTATAAATAATGAAATGATTATATGCATTCTCATAAATTTTAGATCATAATGGAAAAAGAAAAGTGTGATTTAGTGACTTTTACAATACAAAAAGTATATGAAATATTTTGAAAATAATATAAATAATAATAATTTTTTGGGAACATATTTGGCTAAAAATACTGATATAGGATGATCCCCAAAATTTCATGAAATTAAAAAAGAAGAAGAAAGGGTTTAACAGAGGCTCAAATTACTAAAACAAGGTGAATTAACCATGCATACTATCTTTTGTCAACAATTTGGTTTGACATTTTAAAGAAATCTAGGAAAGTCCAAAAAATATGAGTATCTCAAATATCTACACAAAAGAAAAATTTGAAAATAGATTGGAGGGCAAAAGTAGCTCACAATTCTCACGAAACACAAATCATTAAGAAATAACAATGAATCTTGAATGAAATATTTTGAAAAAATAACTATAATTTTAAAACACTACAAAGATGTGATAAATAACCAAACTAATAAAAATTATCCACCACCAATACCAATCCTAAATTAGGTAGGTCACTTAATGAGAATATGGCATTCCAAATACTCATCTATTTATTTTTAACTTTTATTGAGTATATTATTTATTTATTATTTCAGACAAATTGGATGCCACATTTTTTTTAGCGAGATGTTGTATCTCTTATATCCTAGTTCAACTCGATAGTGAATAACATGTATGATCTTAAAGACTATTAAATAAGTCCTCTAAATTCTTACTATAAGATATATATGTATCTTCATATACAACAATAACAACAACAACAACAATCGAAAATAAAAATTTATAAGAATCTATATTTTACACATTCCTAATTAATTATTACGTTTCACACCTACTTAAAATGTAATTATGTCAAGTATATATTTTTAAGTATTTATTTATTTGGGAAAACCAACTTAAAATGATGTTGATGATTATGATATATTCTCTACCTAAAAATATACGAGTGCCGCGGGCTACTGTACTAGTACTATAAAAAGGTAAATTGTCAAATAATGAATATAAATTAATGATAGCTTAGCAGGTATAAACATTAAGTTCATAGGAAGAAAATTGCTGCTTTAAATTTAATATACTATATTATTTATTTATTTATCTACAGAGCCATAAAAAAAAGTTTGCTTAGAGCCACTCAAAATGTGGGGCCGCTTTGAAATTTTCCTGGTAGGTCGTAGCAGAAGCAGTGGCGTGTATATTTTTATTTTCTCAAACTTTATTAAAGATAAAATCCTGGGATTATATTTATCAGGTGTTTTAAAAACTGGTTTGTAAATCGAATCGAGAGATTCTTTGATGCTCAATTTTATCAGTCTAATCATTCAACTATAATTTGATCGAAAATTATTTTTATGTAAATATATTTATTATAATTTTTATATAATCTAATCTAATTTTAATTTAATAGATTCAATAGAATCAACCTGAATTATTTGTCCCTTTAAAATTTTCTTTCTTTAACCAAAACGAAGTTGTTTAATGTGTATTGGATCACACAGATCCAACACAATTTTTCTGGTCCAATCTAATTTTTTTAAATTAGAATACTATTTTTAAAATTAAAATATTTTATATTAATAAATAGCTTCGTATCTGGTCGGATTGGTTCAACTAGTCTGAATACTTATTCATTGCTTTTAAGACATTGGACCTCAAGCTCAAATGTCAATTTTTTTGGGCGTTGGTTGTGGAAGATTTAAAGAGTTAATAGTTAAAAAGAAAAATAAAAAAAAGAATAAATATATCTAAAGAGAAAAATTAAAAAATACAATAGTTTGTTTAGATTCATAGATTATTTTAAATTATTTATTATGAGTAGTTTTTATCATTTATTATTGGTAGTTTTATAATTTAAAATATAAATATCTAATATTTATAAAAATAACACCATATATATTTTTTTTATATACTATAATTTCATGAAAGACTTATAGTAGCTCTTTTATCCATTGAAGGTAGTTTGTACCATCTAATGTGGGTAGTTTTTTGACCTAAAATATAAATACAAAATATTTAGAAAAATACCACCATTTTTTTTCTAGCACTTAAATGTTATAGTTTCGTAAGAGATTTACAGTAGTTCTTCTTTATTCTATCTACCAAGAGTAGTTCCATCACTTAATGTAGGTAGTTTTTTGACCTAAAATATAAATATAAAATACTTACAAAAATGTTGTCATTTTTTTAACATTCATATACTATAGTTTTCTAAGAAACTTATAATAATTTATTTAATCTATCAAAAGTAGTTCCCATCACATACGGTATATAGTTTCCAAAACCAAAACATAAATAAATAATATTTAAAAATAATAATTTTTTTTCAGACATTCTAATACTGAGTTTCTTGAACTGCTTACAATTACACCGACCTTTTATGGATAACTCCTTTAATTTAGAATACCAATTCTCAATTCTCAACGAGAGAGATAGTTGTGATAAGATATTCTCCCTATCTATCTATCTATCTATCTACCTATATATAGACACACACCCACACCCACACCCACACAACGAGAACTAAAAATTAGTAGATAGAGAAAACTATTATAAGTAATTCAAAAAATTATAATAGTAAAAATTAGGAAAAAAAAAGGAGTTGAACTTTTTATAAATATAATATATTTATATTTTATGTTTGATAATTACTTATAGTAGAATATGAAAACTATTTTCATTAGGTGGAATAAACTATCAAACGTTAGTATTTGAGCGTTAAAAAAATAATATTATTTTTATAAATGTTAGGAATCTATATTTTAAATTAGATCACTATCTATAATTAGTGATGTAAACTATCTCCTGCAGATAAAATAAACTGTTATAAATGTCTCATCAAACTATACCATTTGAATCATAGAAAAAAGTATAGTGTTTTTATAAATATTAGATATTTATATTTTAATTTAAAAAACTATCCACTATAAATAGTAGAAACTACCAATAATAATTGATAAAAACTATTATAAATTGCTTTAAAATTTTATAATAATTTTAGATTTTCATAAAAAAAAAATGACTCATATTGGATACGCCAAATATGTACATATCTAGACACGCATGGAAGGAGATTAGACTTGGCCGGTTTCTTGTGACCTATGATGAGCTTATCTATAACGATCCTCCAAACTCCACAGAATTTAGAACCTATAACTATCCAACACTTGGCATAAATTTCCCTGGATATGTTAAAATAATAAAATTATTGGCTATTGCAATTTCAGTCTGCCAGACATCCTCGTCCTTTAATATTTATAAGTTGTTTGATTGATGTCTCTTCAAACATAGCAAGAAGGTGACGTTTACACAAACTAGGAAGTCGCCATCGGATTTCCAGAAAATCAAGCGCCATCAGTTATGCCCTTGGAAAGTTGGAGGCTGTATCGTCTCCCTTATTCTATTGGTAGTTTATACGTAGGGGATATCTATGATTATAAATAGGTGGGCGAACTAATCATTTGAAGTTGTTGATCCAACTCATCATCTTCATTTAGTTAAGAAAAAGAAATACCCTTATGCGTTGCACACCTGGCTTGATTGGTCCGCACATGATTTTGATAATATATGCACCTAATTTGAAAGCTCTAAAACCACCCCAAATTACACCATGCTTGTTGCTACTCTAGTTCATTTTTGTTTCCTTCAAAATTTTAAATAAAATTATTTTTAATTTAGATCACTAATCTTTTTAAATATATATATATAAGAAAATTTATCATATTTTTCTATATAAATATATATACATATTAATATATCTTAAATAAAAAAATAAAAAAAATCCATAATATAAATATATATCCTATAAACATGCACGTCTAATATTAACAAATTACACATATTCAAGATATAAATACACATAATTTTCAAGAAGGATAAATAGGGTTTGGGCAAACTTGACAGAATCCTGGCCAATCATTACTGGTTTCTCAATAATATCACATGTTCAGCCGAGTTCCTCCCCCCTAGAGTTTCTGACCACTCCCCAGCTATCATCAACATCAATGACAGGGACAAACATGGTTTTCAGATATCTTAATTGCTGGGGAGAGGACCCCTGCTTCTTGAACCTAGTTAAAGGTGTCTGGGATAAGAAAGTTCAAGGCTCAAAAATACAGATTGTCTTTGAAAAGCTAAAATTGTTGAAGCCTCTCCTTAGAAAGCTCCATAAACAAAAGTACAACAATATCACTCAAAAAAACCAACAATGCTTCCAGGAGCTTATCTCTGTCCAAGCTCAACTCCAAAGAAGTCCTCTTCATAGCTCTCTTCAAGCTGAAGAAAAATGCCTAAGAGATAAATATAATACCCTCAAAAGAGTTGAAGTCAGCAACCTCTTTCAAAGAGCCAAAATCAAGTTCATTGCTGAAAATGATGAAAATACTAGATATTTTCATGCAAAAAATTTCTGAAAACACGACTTGGCTGATCCTGTGTTAAAGGCATAGAAAAAATTTATTTAGGTGGAGATATTAACAAAGACTCTTTTGTTTCAAAGGTGCATTTACATCTCTGATATTCTACACAGCAAATGAGGTCATGGATGGGGAGAAGTAGTTCCTCCTGGAGGGGGATTGCCAACTTCTTGGTCTAAGTTAGATTCATGAACAGAGAAATTAAAAGAGTGCAAGGAGTGTAACAGATTAACTGTATTTCTTATAAGATCACAAGCAGCAGACTTTTCCTTTCCTTTGTCAGGGAAAGAGGATTTTAATTATCTTGGTTCAGGGGGTTCAGGTCTCTTATTAGTGGTTGAAACATGAGAATAGGTTGAGGGTTGATAAGGAATACTAGGTCCATTTGCTTTTGATATTTGCTGCTCTGTCTGATCATTGATGACTCCTGTTTTTGGTTTCCATACTTTATTTTCTTGCAAATGGGAAGTATTATTTGTGTATTATTTAGTGTCATGTCCCAATGTATCACACTTAGGGAAAAAGAAGGGTCTCCAATCATATGCAACTGGCTGATTTCGAATGCCTGAAATAGTTTCAATAAGAATATGGTCAACAGGAGGCAGACTAATATCCATTTCAACCAAAATTCTTGGATAGGAGATTCTGCTTCTAGTTGCACTCACCATATCACCGCAAATAGGGATTCCTAAGCAACTTCCAAGACGACTAAGGGAATAAGCAAACCATTATGCAAATGGGAGACCAGGTAATTTAATCCATAGGGGCATACGTCTCCACTCAGTTTCATTGAAGAGTATGTTTGGGTTCCATTTTTTTTTTCATTAATGGCCGAACCCCAAAGGACCAAAAAGGTTTCTCCGAGATAGTAAGGTAGTCTGGTTGATTTTCAAACTGAAATAGAAAGAATCCTTGTTCATGGGGAAGAACTTGTGGAACATCAGAGATTCCTATCCAATGATCACGAACAAATTTCTTGATTTAGTTAATCGAGGGTTTGAAACACAGCACCATACCAATGAGCGCATGGGACCAACACTTCTCTGCTCTTTCAATATCCCCTTTCCTAAGTTTTGCCATAACTTCACCATTTAATATCTTAGGGGGAGTGAAAGTGAGGTTCATTACAGGTTGCTCCCTTCGATTTTGAAGGATGATATCTCTCTAGGTTAGAGAAGTAGGACGGAATAGGTCAGGACATCGAATGGACTGCAAAGGGGAAGCAAAATTTTGATCTAAAAGTTTTCTTAATCGTTGAGGGGGATCAAGATCATTTAGGGTTTCTTTCGCAAAAATCTTGGGCAATTCAAACAATGAATTTTGAATGGATGATTCTAGAGGAATGGGAGATCAATCATTTTTCTGTGATGAAGGAGAATCACCAGGTGATACTTGAGCAATTGCAGTGGGGCTGGAGAAAAATTCTTCTAGAGATTACCTCTTGCCATGGCAGATGCCGAGCGAGAAGAACGGGGGTGTAATTAGGGGGCGCGTACCATTCTCCCTACCATTATTTATGTAATTATAAAGTTAAGATTTTAGTTTTTTTGTAAAAATATGAAGAAAATGAGTTTTAATAATTTTGGTTCTTAATCCTCTTAGGAAATTGAGGCCTTGATAGAATCTATAAAGTTAGGAGTATTTCTATGCTAAAAAATTTACCTGGAGGTAAGGTATCCTTATCTCTAATATGAATAAACTATTGTGTTGTTTTTTGTGGTTTTGACTACTTTATATATTATTTTATGTGTATGTACTATACTAAGTACTTGTATTCAAGAATGTCACCATGTTTTAATTTATAAATTTTTGGAGTATATTTATGTCACACCACAAATTTTGGAGATAAATTTTTTTGACTAAGCAGAAATATAAAACAAGAAGAAATGAGTGTTATTGCTTTGATTGACATAAGTCTAACATACAAGCCATCCTCATATAAAGTACAAGGTAAATAATTTTGAATGGGAAACATAATAAACATAAATTGAGGTAACTTCTAGAATCATAAGTAAGAGTTTTGGAGGCTAAATACTAATACAATATTCAACTACATGAAGGAAATATCATAGAAAAAACACCAAAAGGGTATTCAGGTTAAAATAAGAATTGGATAACATAAATTTCCAATTCTCAAACCCCATATATAAGATGTAATCACTCCACCCCAATCAAACCATTATAAGTAGCATAATCATCTAGCAGATCCTTGATGAGTTTTATAGACTCAACCCTATATTCTACTTGTGGAAATAAACAACACCCATAAAGGGGGTGATCAATACACTACGTATTAAGTTAGGTTATAATATAGCCATAACCAGGTACATATTACATAAAATATAGTTGCATAAGAAAACATGTTATATAAAATACTAATTCGAGGATCCATTATTAATTACAATTATAATAACATCTTTATAATAGTTTAATTCAGGGATTTCATTATTCTTAAATTTGTTGAATAGTCTAAATTACTTCTTCAGGACAACACACCTGAGCTATTATTAATGTTTGGTGGAAAAAAATCAAAACCTATTAGGAAAAAAGTACACCAAAACCACTAGTATTATTTGGTGGAATTAACCTAGTTCCCAACTCACATAATATTTCACTTTAAATGATTAATATCTTATTTAATGAGGTATTTTTCAAGGTCCTCATACATACACATGTGTAGACATGAAACTTACATGAAATATCTTAAAATAATCATTTGAACCACATCAAGCATAGCCACATGAATATCAATACTCCTCTCTAAGGAAAGTGCCACTCCTAAAAAAACCCTAATTTTCATAAGGTAACTATGACTTCCTCCCCAGAATTAATTTTATCACAATTTTAAATACATGCTGTTAAACTAATTATACTAATAAAATAATCTAAAATCATGTCCTAAACTTAATGTTTTACATATGTGATAATAACCAACCCTTGGGGTGACCATTCAAAAGTTTCCACCAAACCCAAATTTCAAAAATTAAGCATAACTCTTTCCGTTCAACTTATACGACCACCAAATTTAGTACATAACCAAAACTTCAATTAATAACAACATATTTGAACTTCAAGGTCTACCTCCAACATTTCACAAATGTGATAAAGAACTAGCCTCTAGGGTTACTATCCCTACTTTAGCCTTATTTTTCTTATTTATTAACCTTAAATCATTCATAATCGCTCCAAACATGCCACATGAATTATTTAGTATTTTCCCATAAATTTTACACAATAAACAAAAATATATCATTTTTAACCCATTCGACCAAAATACCCCTAAACTAGCCAAAATACCCATTTTCACAAAACCATAAGTCCTAATATAGAGGGCCCCAAATTTCATTATATTGATGAGATACTACTTACCTCATTATTTAACATACAAAAATACCATAACAATACCGACACAACATTATCATCATAATAATATCAAATATGGGATATCATACAAAGTATACATTATACACAAAATGGAACCCTATTTAAAATATATATCCTTACCAAAGTGGCTTTAGTCTCTAAGCATATGAGACCTATTCTTCCTCCTCCATTACCATTAGGGTATCACCTTGAAGTTAAAATATATAAAAAATTAGACTTGGAAATTTTAATCTAAGAGAAACAAAGATAAGGGATAGGGAGAAAAAATAGAGATAAAAAAAAGTGAAAGGCTCATGTAAGTTTATGCATGATGGTGTAAGGCAACGGTATGGTGGCTAAGGTGGTGGTGATGGTGGTAGTTAAGGAATAGGTGATGGTTGGTAGCAAGGGTAGAAAAGAGTTGGTGGTAGGGAATAGTGGTGGTGGTGGTGGTGGCCAAGAATAAAGGGTGATGTGGCTAGTGGTGATGGAAGTTTAGGGGGCTAGTGGTTGGTGGTTAAGCATGGCTTATATCAAGTGTATAGAATGGAGCTATTGGGAAACATTAAGGAAATGGTGGTGAACTACAAGTGGCGACCGAGGATGGAAGGGGTGTGTGTGACAATAATGTAAGGCTAATGATAGGTGGGGGTTGAGGGAGAGAAAATGAGGAGAAGGGGAGGGGCCTGATATGGTTAGGTCATATTGGGTTAAGCAAGCAGAGAAGAGGAAGGGAAGGCCGGGAGGTGGTAGTTCTAGGCAGCAACAATAGTTATGCTTCTAAGCCAAGGGGCAAAAAATACTAGAACAATAACTAGCGTGTATATTATGAAGGGAGGAAAAGGGAAAAGGAAGAGAAGGGAGAAGGGGTGGTTCTTGCATGCATCTATCTATATATATATATATATATATATATATATATGTGGTACATGGCTAGAGAACTAATGGGAAAGATGAGGGAAGGGAAACAAGGAAGGGCATAGGATGGTTGGCATGCAATGTAGGTAAGGACAAATACATGGGCATAAGGGGATGGGCTGGTAGGGGATTGGCAATACAAAGGGCATATGGCACAAGCTATGTAGGTAAGACAACTACATGGATGAGAAGAGGAAGGGAGCATGAAATGAAGAGGTGTGGGTAAGGATCTATTTGGTCCATAAGAGAAAAAGGGGAAAGTAAAAGATGAAGGAGATGGGTGATAATGTAATGGGGAAAGAAAAGAAGAAAAAAGAAAAGGAAACATGAGAGTGAAGAGTGATCTAGGTTGGGGATTTTCAGAAGAGTAAGAATATAAAAAAAAGGTTGGACAAGGATGTAGCATAAGGAAGGAAAAGAAAAAATAATAAAAAAAAGAAAAAGAAAAAGAAAAGGAAAGGAGAGAAAGGAAAAGGAAAAACAATGGAAAAAGGGTTTTTTTTTTCTAAATTTAGAATTTGAAATTTTATTTAGGTTTTTCTTTTGGAAAATTAATCTAAAATTATACTGATAAATGTTTTTTCATTAGGTTTAGGATAAAATCTGATAAAATGAGTTAAAAATTAGAATTTAGATTAGGTTAAAAAAATATGGATAAACTGATATTCAAAATTTTATAAAATTTTAGGGTGTTACTATTTAATTATTTTGATATTATACATGAGTTTATTAAAATTCAAGAATGATCTTGTTGTGTAATTATTACTACCATGATTTATGTGAATTTACATGTGAATTATGTCTTTTTTATATATTTTATAACATAGAAACATGATAGGATTAATTTGAAAAAGATTGGTGACTTTTATAATGTGTGGTTTTTGGGTGCTATTTCATCCAAGCCAATCGCCGAGATTATATAACTGATCGATTAGTTGTGTGAATAGTGTCTTAGTTTAGAATTATTAATTGTTTGGATGTGAGAACTATCAATTGGTTTCTTGAACCTGATGATTAGATACTATGAATAGTTAATTAATCCTCCAAACCTATCGATTGGTTGTTTTGTGACCAAAGTAGTTTGGCCTCTTCTTAAATCCATCAATTGGTTCCTATGAATAGTCAATTAGTTGGACCAACCAAGAGAATGGTTTTAGTGTGTAACATTTCTCTTAAAGTGCTGTGAAACAAAATTATTCAGTTGGTTCTAATGACCAACAGACCGGCCCACCTTAGTTTGTCATAAGTGCTTGTTGCTTTACGTTCTTTCTTTTTGAATTTTGTATTATTATTCCCATGTAACTACAATAGTTTAATCATGATTTCAACCATGCTTAACCCAAGTGTAATATTGATGAAGATGATAACATTGTGGTGCCTTAATTGGTTAATATTGATGTTGTCTCTAAACACCTAATTGGTGGCTTGTATACCTCATGTTGTGTTTGGAGTTATCACTTAGAAATATCTGATTGGTTATAATGGAGTTAATTATGATTTGTTATATCACATGGAATTTAATAATAAAATATTCAAATTTGATAAGGTTTTTTTTTCTCCAACTCTCGGGGTAGGTAACCATGAGTTAGTGGCAAATTTGCCCTATGTGTTTTATCTTTCCACTTAGTACCAATTTTCTTCTCTACCGTGTTGCAGTTGATAGGGGGTATGTGCATATATTTAAGATATAGGATTATAGTATGGTAGGTCAGCATGGCATTGGTGTCTAGCTTGGGTGGGTGAGGTATCCTAGTAAAATCCCCCTTTCATTTTGTATTGTTCATTGCTTAGGTAGGTGACATATGCGAACTTGTGTAGCCTTTCAACAAATGCATTCAAGGTGTGGTTGGTAAGGTATCTTAGTACAAGCCCTCTTTGTTTACATTGAACATGCATGGTGAATGTTGCCTCCCAATGTGTGTTAGGCTTTGTGGTAGGTGCTTTGATGTGTGTTGGGTGTGGTATCCCTAAATAAAAGCTCATTTAGTGTATCATGGCTCCATGTGGCAGGTGTGGTATTGCATTATGTGTATATGCTTTCATGAATTTAGTTCTTGGTGGAAAGCTAGAAAGTATGTGGTTACTAAAAGAATATTGTAATATGGTTCCTGTTATGTGCACTTGATGTATGGCCTGTATTATTACATTTTACATGATTCTTGCACGAGCATGCATTATCATATTACATTCATGAGCAAGGAAGTTATGTTATCTAAGTATATGTTGAACCATGTTATTACGTGACCTCAATGTGTAGCATGAGCCCTTACCATATTTTAGGTAATTTTTTTACTAGTACTTCTCTATACTGATACTATATTCGTGTGGTCACTGTGATGATCTAGCTTCTTGTCCAATAAGTATATGATGATTTACAAGGTTACGATTATCAACTAGAGTATAATAAGGATGATGTTGTGGGTTATTAGGTGGCCATTGATTGGGGTTTGAGAGTTACATTCTCATTTTGTTAAAGGTTAGGCTAACCAGTTTGATGTTTATTACCCACTATGTTAGGGATGCTTTTGGTTCTTCCTAGTTATTTGAACTCTTGGCTTTGGTCCTTATAATTAGATTCTATAATCTCTTTCTTCTCTCTATATTATTACCCTCATTATTATTGTTATCATTATTTTTGTTGCATTATTAGTGGAGCATGCATATTTATGTTTGTAATTTTGTTTTGCCTTATATCTACCATGGGTTAGGTGATGATCATGCCACTCTCATGGTTAATATGTTGGTAATATCCTCGGTTTTTATTTCACAAATGTTTCTACATTATCTTGAAATAAAACTTAGTGGTCCAAAATTTAGGGGTATTATAAGTTGGAATTAGAGCCCATGGTTTTAAATCCTTATGTTGGTGTGTGAAAATCAATTTTTGTGGCCTTATCCAAGCCGATAGAATTTGATTTAGTCTATGAGTGAGTATTGGTTTGGGTTGGCAGTTAGCCTTAGAATTTCTTAGTCAAACTAACTTTTTTTTACTATATATGTAATTTGTTTCCTCCATGTGTACTAATTGTACAGATCATAATATGATTTTTGTAACGTGGTTTAGTATTTTAAGATTTTGATGTGCATGAACTAGTGACTCTAGCATTTCATGAAGATGATTGGTGCCTACATGGAGCTGCAGATTTAAAGTGAGGAGGCTTCGCTGCCATTACCACCTCCTTTTCCATTACCACAACTAGAGGATTATCTTTATAGGGTTGGTCATCACCATCCACTAATTGTAAAGGATCAAGAAGGCCTAAATGTGTTAGAGCATAGGTTGAGATACATTGAGCAGGTCTTCATTACATTAGATCTCCAGACTTCAAGTGAGTGGATATTAGAGTGTTCCACTTGTAGGATCATGGTGATGAGTGGTGGAGATGTTAACAAATAAGAGAAGCTACTGTAGATCTGTGGGAGCTTTTGTGGAGATATTAAGGACACGTTTCTACCCTACTCACAAGATAACGAGGATGTATGACAAATTCATATATTTTCCCTTCGTGTATGTTTATAGTGAAGGAGTACTATAGCCACTACTTTAACCTAGTCCATCTTTCTTTAGAGGTCAATGCTAACAAGAGGATGAAGGTTTAGTGATTTCAATAAGGACTAAGCCTAAGACTTAAGGAGATGCTAGTGGGAATTCATGCAAAGAACTTGTAGGTCATGTATGACTATACCTATGAGGCATCATTGATTATGTAGATCTATAGTGCCTATTAAGGGGACAAGTGGTGGTTTGACCATGGTTAATAATAGGGTGGAGATAATTAGTTTTAGATCATAGGAAGTCACCATTTGAGGTCCTCACCTCGTTATAGAGGGTAATTGTGCTACCCAATGGTGAGACGCTTCATATGTTAGTGGTATGGTAAGAACCACCTAGGGATGGATTGTGCTGGGAAGTTATTTCAATTTCATACCTTTGATAGGATAGAGCATCATCTATTCAAGTGTTGTGTCATTGGAGGTAGTCTCTTGCAAGGGAAAACACACTTGCAGGGTATTTTAGCTTAGATGTTGTTAGCTCATTAACCTCGGCCAACAGATTGGGGAGCTAGTAGGACTGATCTACATCTGAGGGTTTAAAGACCCCATTCTTTTTAGCTAGGGTAGGGTTCAGGTAGTGTTTTAAGGCCACCTCTAAGTAGTCACTTGATTGTGATAGATAGGTTGATGTTATCATAGGTACATTTACAATATCTGCCTTTCTTAAATATATATTATCAACACATGTGTTTCCCTTTCTTGCTTATCTATTGCTTTTATAGAGATGTGGACTTATTTATTAGTGTATTTGGAATTTTATTACACCTTTAGAGATTGAACTTTGTGACTTTGATGTAATCCTTAGGATGGAGTTGCTCTTGAGATATTGGGTCATGATCAATTGTACACATGAGTGTGTTGTTCCTAAGTGACCAAAGGGTGCTAGGGTATCTCATTACAGAGGCAAGCCTAGGCCCTTGGTGAGGATGATATCCATAGTTGTACTTGATACATCAGTGTGGAAAGGGTTCCTACTCTAATTATACAATTTGTAGGAGAATCCGAACTTTAGTGTTGAGGATCCATTGATTAAGGATAGCCTAGTGATACAAGAATTTCCAAATATGTTTTCTGATATGAGATTCCTAGTATAACACCAGTGCATGAGATAGAATTTTTTATCGATCTTCTACCTATGACAAAGCTTGTGCCAATGGCACCCTAGCTTACAGTACCCACTACAATGGCAGATTTACTCATTTGGTTAGAGGAGTTACTACAAAGGGGTACATTCAATCGATTGTATTGTCTAAGGGAGCACCGATCCTTTTTGTTAGGAAGAAGGATGGTGGGTTAACTATGTGCATTGATTACCAAGGATTGAACTAGGTTATAGTGAAGAACCATTTTATTCTACCCTAATTTTACAACTTGTTTGATTAGCTTTGTGGTGCCATAATGTTCTTGATGATAAATCTCATATTAGGGTATCATCAGTTGAGAATGGCAGAGAGGGCCTTACTAAATTCAATCTTCATGATGAGGTATAACTATTTTAAGTTAATCATGATATCCTTTGGAATTAACAATTGAGCTAGTATTAATCATGGCTCTCTTGAAATTCATCTTTTAGTGACACCTTGATCAGTTTGTCGTGGTCTTCATCGATAATATCTTAATTTACTCTAGTACTCATGAGGAACATTAGTAGCAGTTGGCGTAGACATCAACAATGTTGAGGACATATCAATTGTAAGTTAAGCTTTTAAAGTGTGAGTTTTGGTTTGGTAAAGTATCCTTCCTTGGACATGTTACTTCAAAGGGCACCGTATGGGTGGATCCTTTAAAGATTCAAGTAGTATTAGAATGGTCAACACTAACAAATGTTAGGGAGATACACATTTTTCTAGAATTATTAGGCTACTGTAGGCATTTCATTTAGGACTTTTCTAGGATCACTCATGCTCTAAAAACCTTGTTAAAGAAGATGAAACTCTTTCATTAGGATGATAAATGCACCAAGGCTTTCAAGGATTTTAAGAGGAGGAGATGGACTTCAGCTCCAGTGCTTACCTTGTTGTTAGGTATGGAGAGATTTGAGGTATATAGTGATGCATCTAAGCATGGTCTAGGATGTGTGTTGAGTCAGCATAGGATGGTAGGAGATTATACTTCACATTAGTTAAAGGAGAATGAGTAGAACTATCTAACTCAAAAACTTGAGCTAGTTATAGTGCTCTTAACCTTAATATCAGGAGACATTACTTGTACTGAGTGCAATGTAAAATATTCACAGACCATAAGAACCTTAAGTACATCTTCACTCAATGAGAGTTGAATATGAGAGAGTAGAGATAGCTAGGGTTGATCAACGACTATGATTTGGATTTGAACTATTACAAGGGTAAATCTAATGTTGTAGAATATACTTTCACTAAGTATAATTTACACTCCCTTGGTTCTTTGGTGGTTTTAGATTGGATTTGGTAAGAGATTCAAAATATGAGCATTGAGATTATTAGGTTTAGGGATCTTGAGACTAGGATAAGTGCTCTCACGATCACACCACCTATATTTGATGAGATATGAGCTATTCAGCCAAGAGATTTCAAGCTTTAACAAAATAAACAAGCTATAGAAGAGGGACAAAAAGTGAGGTTTATATTTCTGAGTGTGGTAATATATGTTTCTAAGGTAGATGGTGCATTTCACAAATTTGTGAGGAGATTAAAGGGAAGATTATGGAGGAGGGTCATCGTGCCCTTTTTCTTTTCATCTTAGAGGGGATGAATTGTATAAAGATCTAAAGTAGATCTATTGGTGGCCCAATATAAAATGGAAGGGTTTTTAACATAGTATAATGTAGTTGTACATGTCTAATGTTCTTAATGGCACTATTTTAGTGCCTCATTTTGAGTTTTCTGCCTTTGTGTTTCTCCCTCTCCAGATGATAGGGTCTGTAGCCTTGAGGTATACACCGATCTTCCATGGCTATAAAGAAACCGGTGATTGCTAAGCAATAAAATACATCTGAGAACTATAAGAAATCTATGGATGAACTTGAGACTCACCCTCCAATTTTAATTTTGGAAAACAAATGAATTAGAGATGGAGGATACTTTGAAGGAAATGATGATTAGACCAATTACCCTAACATATCAAGAAAAATAATATGGCAGTCAAAAATATGATGAATGATGAATATTGGCTATGTTTTCTAAATCAATTACTATATTATTAAAGGAAGATTAGAGATACCACCCTAATAGCGACTGCATACAATAGCAATCCACTAGCATTTACTAGCAAATTAAATACTAATGATGAACCTCTAATTTATTAGAGAGATCGTGTTACATTGAATATATACTCAGATCAATGCTTAAACCTCTCATATGTTTCACCACGTATCGAGAATGGACAACTCATTATAAAAATTTAACAAAACAAGACAAACAAAGAGGCTAATGATTGGAATTTTGCCCTCATTGGATATGTATATGGGGATTCTCCTTCATACAATCAGATGTAGGATTTTGTTAGATTCCATTAGAGAAATGTTGTTATGCCCATGATTATATGTCATGGAGGTGAATATTTTTTCTTTAAATTTACAAATGAAGAGGATTGTAATAGCATACTCTCCTATCAATAGACATATTTCAGCAAATCACTCATACTTAAGATATGGAAAATGAAGATGAAGTTCTCACAAGATGAATTTCAATTCATTTCTTTGTGGATCAAAAAGCACCTTTTATCTCTTGAATATTGGTCCCCGATACTTTTAAGTATGATATGTAGCTCTGTGGGTAAACCTATATGTGCTTATGCAACCACTATAAGGAAGGAATGCATAGCCTTCCTTAGAATGTTAGTGGAATTAGATACAGAAATAACTCTATGTGAGAGCATTACCATTTAGGATCTCAATGGCACAATGTTCCAATAGAAAGTGAAATTTCAATGGAATCCAAAGTACTGCACAACATGTGCTAATTCAACCCATGATGGAGTTTATTTTCCCATAAATAGGAAGGTAAAAACCACGCTCAAGCAAAAGAAATAGGAGTGGATAGTGGTTAAGGATAGAAGACACATTGTTTCCCCTAAAAAACTTACCAAACATAATACTAAAGACTTAGAAATTATAGGTCCTAGCACTTCTAGCCTTATAGAAACTCATATCCAAGATAGGCAAAACCTTTTACCTACTACTAAGGGTGACGAAATAAATGCTAACACATTAGATAGGAGTTAAAATGACTAAGTATTGTTCTATAACTTAAAACTACCTAGTAGAAATTATACCCTAATATTTGGTCAAGAAATGCTTAAACATCATTATCTTTAGCTTATGCATTTCAAATGCTGCAGCAGGAATATAAGAATTGAGAGGAGCAACAGGAAGGAGAGGCAAATTACCTTTGACCTAGGTGAAAAATGCTAGGGACCTAGAATGTAAGAGGAATAAATGATCAGTCCAAAAAAAAATCAATAAAGGATTGGATCATAAAAGGGGGACATTAATTTATAGAATTATTAGAAACTAGAGTAAATGAAGGTAAAGCTAAACAAATAAATAGAACATAGCCCGGTGTTGGCATAGCCTGAATAACTACATCTCCCATACAATGGTTGAATATGGATTTTATAGGATCCTCTCTACTAGAAGATTCAACTTTTATAAGCATGTGACCAATGTATTCTCTATGATGCACATAGTATTATAGAAGTAAAAAAGTCATTGTGGGATTCATTTATGCTTTTAACACAATAGAGGTAAGGAAATCCCTATGGTCTTAGCAGATAAAAGAGCTTATGTAGGTCACTTCTCCACTATTACTCATGGGGGATTACAAAGTACTAATAAAGATGACTGAGAAGAGTGGAGGTAAGAACCCTTCCCAAGATAAATGGATGAATGTTCTCATATGGTGAATTTCCTAAGTCTTGTGGATCTCAAAGCATATGGATCCTTCCTAACATGGTGTAAAAAAAGAATAAATACAAAGGATGTGGCTTGTAAATTGGAATGGGATATGGTTAATGTAGGATGGCTCAAAACCTTCAATTGATCTTATACTCAGTTATAATCATTGCCCTATAAATTTCCATCTAGGTGACTATATTCTGGTCAAGAAACCTTTTAGATTTAATAATTTCCTAGTGAATGATGAAAAATTCTTAAAGATTGTCTAAGAGAACTATAAAAAAATCATACTTATAATAATCAACTTCTAGCCATTATAGATAATTTAAATCAACTTAAGCCAAATATCAAATTCTTAACTAGGTTAATTATAGGTCATTTGGTAGTAAGGTAAACCAAGAATTTTGTGAAGTATCCTTGTACAAGCTCCCTAGCACTTTATATTGTCTATTAATTAAGACGGTGTGGTATCTCAACTAATGTATCCCTCATGGCTGATGAATTTAAGGTGTAGTGGGTGAGGTACCCTAGTACAAGCTCTCTTGATGTACTCTGACCATGTGTAATGGGTGTGGTATCCTAATTTGTGTTAATCCTTGCGATGAGTGAATTCAATGCATGGTGGGTGTGGTATCCCTAGAGAAAAGCCCCTTTGATATATCCTTATGCTATGTATTGGATGTAGTATGTCATTGTGTGTGTATGCTATAGTTCATTGTGGAGAACCAAATGTGGTCGAATGGGTTATTTTAATAACTGGAAAGTATGTGGTCACTAATGGAAGATTGTAATAAGGTTTCAGTTGTATACATATGCTGAATGATCTACATTATTACATCTTCCGAGATTCTTATGTGAGCGTGCTTCATCATATTACATTCCTGAGCCTGGAATTTATGTTATCTAAGTAAGTGTTGCATGATATTACTATGTGACTTCAATGTGCAATAAAGCTCATACCATATTTTAGGTTATTTATTTTACTAGTACTTTATATAATGCCCCCCAAATTTTTTTTAGAAATAAAGGGTAAAATAAAAAATTATTGAATAAAATTTAAATATATGTACCCTTTTTAATAAAATAATAATAATGGCTATAAAAATGGCATAGGAATATTGTTATTTGGAAGAAATTTTAATTAACTAACCTAAAATCAATTATAGAATAATTATGATAATTTCTAAATTAATAAAATTTACTTCTATTATTTTTATTATTATTACTCATTAACTGTAAACCTCCCAAAAACCCAAAGCACCCTACCATCCCTCTTATCTTTTTCTTTGTCCTTTCCTCTTTTTCTTTCCTTTTTCTCTCTTTTCTTTCTTACTTTTTCTTCCTTTCTTCTTTTTTTCTTTTCTATTCTCTTGGACGACTGGGCTACACCTAATAGGCCAGGCAGTTGGCTCATTCCTCCTCAATACTCCTCCTTTAATTCTCTTCTGTTCTTTCCCCCTACCTGCCCATCTTCTTCTATTTTTCTTCTTCTATAGGTGGCTCCCCAAACACGCTTACCCCCTATTCTTACCTTTCTCTGCCTCTCTTTTTCCCTCTTTTCCATTTCCGCCCTCACCCCTAACTTGCCGCCTACACCAACCTTGTATCTTGCTACCATTTTTGCAACTTCCTCAACCTGCTCCCCTCTCTCTTTCCCCTTTTGACCATGTAAGGAATGGAGATAGTACGTCCCTACATGATTACCCTTCCTATACATGTCCCTCTCCCTCTTTTACCCCCTACTCCTTGTAACTTCTCCCCTTTACGTAGGTTGTACTGCCTTACTACCACCGGCCGACAACCAACTACCTCTCCCCTCCTTATGCTCTTTTTGTAATACCCCAAAAATTTGCTTAGCCTAATCACGAGTCATTAAAACCCTAAGTTGATTCTAATATCAAGAAATCTTATTTATCCTTAACCTAATTTATTAATATCAAAACTTTAACCGAAACCGAAACCTTGACTTAAATAAATTGCAGTTCGTAAATCAAAATCAAAACCCGCTAAAATTTTTACTAATCCTAATTACTGATGGCTAATCAAAATAATCTAAAATAATTCCTAACCCTTCTCTTTTTCTTTTCTTTCATTCTTTATTCTTCTCCTTCCGTCAACCTTAAGCTATAATAATTGAAATTTTTTCCACTTGCACCCTCCTCATTTACTCCATCATCTATCACCTTTCTACACCCTCATCCATCATCCATCACCTTTCTACTTCTTCCATCTCTGTAGGCCTGCACACTCCATGGGCATACTCTGCATACTCCATTTTTCCCTACTG
Source organism: Tamarix austromongolica (assembly GCA_039764185.1). Lineage (NCBI taxonomy): Eukaryota > Viridiplantae > Streptophyta > Magnoliopsida > Caryophyllales > Tamaricaceae > Tamarix > Tamarix austromongolica. Next base: position 31,095,498 of record CM077813.1, on the reverse strand, counting down.
TTTTACTTCTCACACATCACCACCCTCACCCTACAGCTACTAGCCTACTCCTCACCATCTTCTAAAACCATCATCATAATCATCATCATCACCTTGTAGCTACACCATCACCATCATCATTGTCACACGCCCCCCTTTTCTATCAATTTTATTTTCCCCGATTCACTCTACATGCACACATGCCATATATACATATATATGCTACATACTCTCCCTCTCCCCCTTTTTTTAGCCTACACTCTATCATTTTTGTGTCAAAAAGCCAATGCCTGAGCTCCCTCTTCATTCTCCTTTCTTCTTTCTCTTTTCTTCTTCTTCTTCCTCCCTCTTTCCCCTATTTTGGCCTATACACTACCCATTCCACCACCATGCACCACCTTGGCCACAACTCACAACCGATTGGCTGGTGAACCGATCACCAAGGGCACCTTAACCTTTCCCAACACTATCGCCATCTATCATCGCCGACCACCGCCTCTTTTTCCCTCTTCTTTCTTTTGTCTATCTCATTTTTGTAGATCAGATGGCCATACAACACTAAAAATTTCCTATCACACAGCCATAAAACTTTACACTTCCTGGCCTTGTGTGATATTTTCTCTCAGCCTAGGTGTGCATCATTGTAGCACAGTCGTGCAACTCAGCAAGTCCTACACATCCGTGAACTTTTCTGTCAACTAGGGCTACATCGCCTATAGTACAGTCGTGTAAAATTCAATTTTGAACTATGCACCCTTATTTTCACCCCCAAACCTTGTCTAAACACTACCAAAATTTTACTATTGCTCCATCACACAGTCATGTACATATCCACACATCTCAAGCTCCCATTTGATTATGGTTATAATTATTTTTACCCTCTTTACCTTGATTTCTCCTATAATTTAACTCTTTGAGCCTAACCATGAATTTCATTATTTTTCATAGGTAATATTCTAGTAGCTTCAGAGGAGGAAGTTTAGGATTTGCATGCTTAGAGCCCGGTGTCTTAGTTAGTAAAGACACTATTCAATGTTTAGGGGTTTTATGTAATTTTTTTGTATGGTTATGTGTTCTTTTTCATGATATTGTTGATATATGATATAGCATGTGTTGAATATGATATTTTATGATGATATGGATATTATGTTGAAAGAAAGTGAGAATGGGTAAGAGGTACCCTTATTATTTTTTTTGTGATAATGTCATGATTGTGGAAATATTTCTTATGAGATGAAATAGTGGTTTAAGGATATTTTGTTATAAAAAGATATTAAGAATGGGGAAGAGGTAACATCATTATTTTGTTGTGATAATGTTCTATTTGTAGAAATATATCTTATGGTATGAAATATAGGCTTAAGGATGTTATGTTATTGAAGGAAATTAAGAATGGGTAAGAGGTACTAATATTATTTTATTGAGATAATGTCATATTTGTGGAAATATAACTTATGGTATAAAATATGTGTTAAAAAAGTTTTTATAAATAGATTTAAGAACTCTCATGAGGTATAATGATAAATGCTGGACTTGAAAAAGATTATATGTGGATGGTACAAAACTTTATAAAATAAAGATTTTTATTTATGCTTAAGGGTAATCTAGTCATTATGGTATAATAAGGAAATTTGGTATTTTATGTGTTAAATGGATTAAAATATGATAATAATAATAATAATAATAATAATAATAATAATATCATGAGGAATTATTGGAAGTATTATCGTTCTTTGGGGTCCTTAAATGATTTGATGGATAATTTGGGGCAAAATATCTTATAATGATAATATCATTATTCCATGTGTAAAATCTAGAGGTTATTCGAATTTTTCTATGCATTGTTAATGTTTGACCTTATGATGTTATCTATTAGAATTGGTAATCATGTAAATTTCATGGGAGGTGTTATGACAAATATGTGGATTTTAGGTTTAGGATATTTCGGTGAGTAATATATCAGGATGAGATTGTTAATGTATGGGTATGGAAATTAAATCGTGCATTCTAGGTATGATAATAATTATGGGATTTGGAGATGATATAATATAAGTTGTATGGAATAGCTAATATGGGAGAATGAATACTAAAGGGTGTGTGATTAGGGTTTGAAAGGACTTAAGGACTTGGGCCTGTGCTATATGTATATCTATTTTAATGTGTTTTATGCCAGAGAATCAACATTAAATAAGAGACTAATTACTTAAAGTGAAAGAGCATGTAAGTAGGACCAAGGTGATCTATTTTTCTATATATATATATGTATGTATGTATTCCCATTCTACCGGGGAGAATAGTGGCTTGGGAGTGTTTTTCCTTAAGAAGATGTTTTTAATCACCGTTCTATCAAAAATAATAGTGGCTTGAAAGCATTTTTTTTCTTGAAAAGTTACTTTTGTTCGTTTCACCAGATTAAGAATAGTGGGCCCCCTACTCATCATGAAATGAAAATGTATCATTATAACCTATGGAAAAGGTACTAATGATTTAAAGTGGGAGAATATGCAAGTCAGGACGAAGGTGATATATATATATATATATATTATGTACGTATGAATTCCCATTCCACCGGGGAGAATAGTGGCTAGGGAGCGTGTTGTCCCGAAAAAGTGTTATTTTTATATCCATTCCATCGGATGATAATAGTGGCTCAAGTGTGTTGTACCTGAGATGGAGTTTCAAACCGTTCCATCGGTTTAAGAATAGTAGGGCTCCTACACTCAATGTATATAAAAGAATAAAAATGCATTATGCTTAATAAAGGAATCTAGATCATTTTCTATCTTATGAAATGTTTCATTTATTTGTTTATTCACTTATTATCTAATATGAAACCATGTGTTACTTGTATCCCTATTTTGATACTATTATTCCCTTGCTCAGTACGTAGTATACTAGCCACCCATTTTATAGGTGCTTCTCATTCCCACAAGCAAGAGGACTTGAATCTTATGTGTAGGTAATAGAAGATTAATTAGATGATTATGTTGCCTATGATTTCCTATATGGGGATGAGTGAATTCATCTATGTTAGTGGTTGGAAGAAGAGTAATTGTTATCCAGTCGATGTATTTAACTAAATACCCTTTTTGAGCCCTTAATCCATGCTATCCCATTTTTTTGTATTTTGTACCGTTAACTCAATGTTAGACTCCAAACTCATTATTGTACTAAGAATTTTGTTTTGTTTTTAATTTCCTTATGTTACTTTAAATGTTTTAGCCTTGTGATTGATGTAAGAATGGTTGCATAGGCTAGAATTATGTTGATAACCTCGTAACCCCAAATATTTTATTTAATTACATTCATTGCAAAATAAAATTTTTCAGTATTGAAAATTGAGGTGTTACACTTCCTTCCTATGTGTTCATCCTACCCTCTTGTGTCAATATAAGCCCTCATTTTATCTCCTTTCTCATGCCCGATCTCCCCTATGCTCCTCCCTATCATCACAGCTTTATATGCCATTGATGCTGCCTCTAAGCCGCACCACCATCCTAGCTCCCTACCAACCTCTTCCCTACACCTACTAAGTCCCTTCCCTTCCTTTCCATTCCATTTTTTTCCTATCCCATCTATGCAAAGTGGGCTCCTCAAGCTGCCCTTTTGCACCATCGCACATCACTAGTGTCGCCCTACACCACCACCACGGTTCACTATACCACCCTCCCTTCCCCCTTATTGAATAGGAGGACCTCCCTTACCAGACTAACACCTCCACCTCCCCTTCTTCCCCTCCCTTCCTTCTCTCTCTTCCTCCCTTTCTCTCAGGCACCATTGTGAGCACCACTGCCACCTCCACTACATGACACTTATGTCAGCACTTTCACCACCCCAAGAAATCCTACCTTTCCTACTCCATCAAACCTCAAAAATTCCCTCTTTACATCACCATAACCACCACTACCACTATCACTTGCACGTGCGTGGTCTATTCTTATTACATCTTCCCCCTTCCTTGTTTTGAGCATTTTATTTTAATAATCCTTTATTATTAACATCATCATCATCATCATTATTATTTTTATTTTTATTATTTTGGTTAAGAAAAAAAAGGAAAAAGGGCTAGTGAAGAAGTAAAATAACTAAGTTGATGCTCTTATTATAGATATCTAACTGATAATCCCTTGTTGGGATCAAGATCAACATGATAGGGACATGTTTAGAGGTCAACCATGGGGAGTAAAGTGTATTTTGGGTAGTTAGTGTACTTGAGAGAGTTTTGGTATATGGAAAGATGGGGAATGTTCATGGGGGGTACAAACTAGGGTTTTGAGGAATCAACCATAAGGATAGGGTGTGTCATGGGGAAATGTTGAGGAAGTTGGTTGTACGTTAGAGTTGTGATGAGAGGTATACCACATGAAGGATGTGTGTTGAGTCAAATGGAGGGTAGGTTTGTGTAAGAAAGGGGGTATGAAAGTAAAAATGGGGATATTAGAGCTTTTGGAGGTGACTAGTTAGGAGGCCATTATCACATGTATGAGTTGAGGGAGTTGGGCCATAAGGTTTATAGTTGGGGTGAGTATGGTGATGGTACTTGAAATAGGGAAGATTGGGTTTAAGTAAGAAGAGGAGTGTCGAGGGTTTTGAGGGGAAGCCCTAGTGGATGATGGAGACCATGGGTAGGGGAAAAAGGATGGGTGTGTGATTGGAGGGTATGGATAAGACTTGGTTTGTCAGGTAGTAGTAGGTTAGTAGTGTTGCTAGGGATGTGCATGGATGGGTGTGTGATACATGACAAATAAGACATGAATAAGTCACTAATCACTTAAAGTGAAAGATCATTAAGCTAGGCTCGGATGGAGGATATTTTTTGGTCCACCGATTATAATCGTGGCTAGGTGCATTTTGCCCTAGGTAGTAGTATATTCTTGATCTACTAGTTATAATAGTGGTCAGGTGCATTCTACCTTAGAGTTTATAATCCCTTTCCACCAATTATAAAAGTGAGGGTCCCAAGATAAATAAATAAAACCCTTGGATAATTATAATATATGGAAAAGACACTAATCATTTACTATGGAACACCACATAAGTTGGGACTGCGTGTAGTATATTTATAGATCCATCGGTTATAATAGTGGTCTAGTGCATTATGCCTTGGATTTTAGCATATATTTACTGGTATGCTAAATATAATAGTGTTCAGGTACATTCTACCTTAGAGTATATATTTTCCATCCACCGGTCAAAATAATGGGGTCCCCAAACCCACATCAATATAATTCAAAATATGTGTAAATACTATACTAATGGATTTAAACACCAATAAGGGTAATTGATCTAACATAACCCGTTTTGTGCATCATATCTATATTCCATGTTGTTATGCCTTAATTTAACTATATTGTTACCATAATCAATACGTAGCATAATGATCACCCTTATTATGGGTGTTGTCCTTCCCACGAGTAGTGGCCCCTCATGAGTCTATGGAGGTAGGTGATAAGGCCTTAGAGGACTATGTTGTGTATGATGATATGGTCAGGGAAGAGTGATGCCTTAGTTTTTTGGGTTAGGGTTAGAGAGAGTGTATACTGAACTGCTTTTCCCTTAGTACCTTATGTTTTTCCCCTAATAATGGAGCCCTATAATGTATTTCCATTTCTCTTTTTCACTAACATTTTACTGTTGCTTATTCTAGAGACTTTTGTATTTCATTGTTAGACTCTTTCATGTTTTAAGCTATTTCTATTATGGTTCTGTATATGTATTGATATTTTAGCCTTGTGGTTAGAATGCGGCTGGTCAGGGGCCAAAATTATACTAATCATGGCAATAGCACCCGCTTTTGGTGTGTGCTTTTCGTTAAATAAATGAAAATTTTCATTTTTGAATTTTAGAACTATTATAAATTGGTATCAGAGTGACAGTTTTGAAAACCAAGCTTTTCTTTTTGAAAAATTTAGTTGTAATAAATTTTTTCCAGGATTTAAAATGCTTTTATTCCCTATAAAATATTTTTCCTATCTTATTTTTATGGTTATTAAGTCTAGATCCGCTAATGAGGAAATGAAGGCAGTAGTCTAGGAAGCCTGGCAAAGGGGAAAGTGTGTGTGAATGTTCTTAAACAAAGAGGTTCAAATATGATTGATTATTTGTTTTGCAGAAACCGGTTCATGATGAACGAACAGGTTAGACACCTAGAGGAGGACTTCAAGCCTTCATGGAGTTCATCTAGTGCTAGCCCTTGGCGTAGCCGCCACCACCACCACAACATCACCCTAAGAATGTCAGGGAGGACTGGCTCTAAAGGGTCACCACTCATCAATCTCTAATACACATGGGAGAGAAGGATCCCATGATCCTACAAGAGTGGATTCGGGACATGGATGACAACTTCAAGGCTAGGGACTGGCCTCTAGCTAAACAATCCATCATGGAAATGTTCTTTCTTAGAGGCATTGCAGAATCTTGGTGGGTTAAGTACCGCACCTAGGAAAATCTACAGATGTCCTGGAGGGCCTTCAAGATTTCCCTATATAGCAGGTACTACCCAAAGAGCCAGAAGAGAGATAAGCTCAAGGAATTCATGCAACTCACCTAGAGAAGCATGACAGTTTGGTAGTACTATGCCTGCTTCACTGAGCTGCTAAGGTTTTCCCCTGGCATTGTGGCTAGTGAGTCCACTATAGTCTACCAGTTTGAGTTAGGTCTCCTTTTTAATATTCACTCAATGATGAGATCTTAAACTTTGCCACCTTATACGAGTGTGACCACATCGCCACCACTTTAGTCTAGGAGAAAGCATTAATCTTGGGAAAGAGGAGACTAGAGGCCTAGAGCTCTGGAACAAAGACCCAACCTCAAGGAGGAGGACCCAATAGAGGGGTCTAGTCAAAGTTTAGGGACCATTGAGAGGATTTTCATGCAGATGTTGTAGTAGGAACCTCCTAAGTTGAGGCTATAGAGGCAGACCCTTAGTTACAAGATATGTGGTAGGCTTGGCCACTATTCTATCAAGTGCTAGAACTAGAGGATCTTCTAATAGAGGGGACCACTAATGACCTAACAACAAGCCTACTAGTAGCATTCTCAACTGACCTCGCCTTAGCAAAATTCGATATAAAGCACCTAGCCCACCCGATGCACCAAACTGAGAGTTTAAGGGAAGGCCACAAGGACTATGGCATTTCCCTTAGATAGGTGGTTATACTTAGAGCTCCAGATATTACTAAGGGGGCTAGTCAAGAAAATGCTTGAAAGTTATAAGCTAGGTAGAGGCCAAGAGACAATTGAACATGATTACATGTATGTTCATTATTCTCTCCTTACCAGTACATGTTCAGTTTGATTCAGGTGCCTCATTTCCTTTTGTATCTACTACTTTTGTTGCTAAGGCTAAATTATTATCATCTACTTGTGTAGCAATATCTGTGATGCTACCCTCGGGGGGATAGGATGAACTACGCTAAACTCTACTATGATGTGGCCTTAGTAATAGGATGGGTAGACTTCTTAGTGGACCTAGTTGGTATGGATTTATGGGACTTTCATGTCATATTAGAGATGGACATGCTTGGGATATACTATACGATGATCTACTGGGGTTAGGAGCACGTACTGTTATAGGGCTTGAAGGGTACTAGGGTTTCATACAAAAAGACCAAGCCTAAGCCCAAGCCCACTACTAAGGTGGTGTCTACTGTCAGGTTACACTCCTTGGTATAGAAGGGGTATCTGATGTACTTATGCAATATTTAATGACTGAATAAGGATTTAACAAACCTAGGTGACATTCCACTAGTTAGAGACTTTCCTGATGTGTTCCTAGAGGAGATACTCGGTATGCCCCCAGTATATGAAATTAACTTCACCATCGATATGGTACTAAGGGATAAAATAGTGTCAATAGCACCTTAATAGATGGTACCAATTGAACTAAAAGAGCTTAAGACTCAATTGGAAGGGTTGTAGGAACACATGTACATCTGGCCAAGTGTGTTACCGTGGGGAGTACTCGTCCAATTTATAAAGAATAAAGATGGGAGTTTTTGTCTCCACATTGATTACCAGGGGTTGAACCAGTTGATTATAAAAACTAGTATCCGCTTTCGAGGATTGAAAACCTATTCAATACGCTAAAGGGTTCCACAGTCTTTTCTAAGGTCTAGATACCACCTATTACGCGTAGCATATGCGATATCATAAAGATAGCATTCCAAACTTGGTACAGATGCTACAAGTTCATGGTGATGACTTTTGGGCTCACAAATACCCCCTTCAATTTTCATGGATTTGATAACCAAAATATTTGGACCATTCCTCAACCAATTCATAATAGCATTCATCAATGAAATCCTGATGTATTCCTAAGGAAATGAAGAGAATGAGTAGTACCTCAACACTATTTTGTCCCTCATATGGGAGCACCACTTTTATGCAAAATTATTTAAGTGCAAGTTTTGGCTTCTTGAAGTAGCTTTTCATGGGAAAATAATGTCAGCCAAAGGAGTAGGTGTTGACCCGACAAAGATAGTGACAATCATGAAATAGAAGCCCTCCAACAAATATATCAGAAGTTTGCAGTTTCTTGGGTTTGGTTAGTTATTACCATTGCTGCATGAAGAACCTCTCAAGGATTTCTTGTTCTCTAACCAAATTCTAAAGAAGGTCGCCAAGTTCTAATAGGATGATTCCTATGATGAGTCATTACAGGAGCTAAAGAGACATTTGATAACAACACCTCTCCTGACTCTACCAGTGGGTTCCAAGGGTATTAAAGCCTATATGAAGCATATACGCACGAGTAAGGGTGTGTATTAATGCATAATGGTAAATTGGTTGCTTATGCCTCTAATAAATTGAAGCAGCATGAATGAAACTATCTGACTCATGATCTAGAGCTAGGCGTAGTGGTTTTCATGTTGAAGATCTAGAGGCACTACCTATATGGGACCAAGTGTAAGTTCTTCACCTATCACAAGGCCCTCAAATATATTTTCAAGTAGAAAGAAATAAATATTAAGTAAAGAAGGTAGCTAGAACTAGTAATGGACTGCGATGTAGACTTGACTTACCATAATGGTAAAGCCAACGTGGTTGCACATGCCCTAAGCAAAAAAGACCACACACTCTGTGAACTCAAGTGTGGTAGCCAATCAAAAGTTAGAAGATTTGTGTGACTTGGGAATTAAGTTGATCTAGCATAGTGACCTCTAAGATTGCATGAATACCTTAACAATCACCCCCATAGTGTTTGAGGAGATCCATGCCGAGCATCTTGGAGATGCCAAACTTGAGAAGATGCGCCAGAAGATATGGGGAGGCTAGGTTCAAGGGTTTCAGATACATGAGGACAGTAACCTTCACTACAAGGACCGTTGGTTTATACCATAGGGTTGCTCAAAACTAAAGTGCACCATACACATAATACTCCATCCACCCAGGAGGGGACAAGCTGTATAAGGATCTCAAGAAGATATAACATTGGCCTCATATGAAGCGGGAGGTAGTTGAATTTGTATCATGATGCTTTACCTATCATAAGGTCAAGATTGAGTACCAAAGAACTACTGGGCTACTCCGGCATCTAGAAGTGCTGAGATGGAAATAGGATCAATCTCTATGGATTTTTTCAGTAGATTGCCTAGGATACGTAGTGGTTGTGACACTATTTGAGACATTGTGGACAGATTGACCAAGTTGCCAGTGTTTGTCCCCATGAAGTCTACCTAGAGCATGGATCAGTTAGCCAGTGCCTATATTTGTATTTTTTTAATCTATCTATATCATTACTCTCATCATTGTTATCATCATTGTTGTTGTTTTATTAGTAGAGCATTCATCTTTTCGTTCATTATTCCATTTTATCTTTATATCTAGCATGTATTAGGTGATGATCATATATTTCTCATGGTTGATGTGGCAATAATGTCCCCAACTTTGTTTTACATACACTTCCTCATTATCTTTAAACAAAATTGGCTAATCCAAAATTTTGTCATATTCCAAAGGTAGCATTATAAAGAAATTCAAACTTAATTTGGTTACTACATGGGATAAGTTGATGAAAAGTCACATTTGATGATTTATTATATCCAAAACAATCTAAATAAATCCAAAAATTATAAAATTAATTATCAATTACACTAAAATAAAGTTATCCTTGAAGTTTCCTAAATTTTAGATAACTAAAAAGGTTGTTTCGGGGCTTAAAACACTAAAATAAGATCAATTGGGATATAAATAGTATTTTTTCTTAGATATATCCGATTAAAATTTTGAAACTACCTAGGAGACTTAGGTAAAGTTAGGGATTCCAAAAAGGATTAATTTTGAACGATTCAGAAGAAATTTGATAGCTAAAAATATCTCAAAAGAATTCATAGAAATGACCTTGTGAACAAGGATTAATAAATAGAAATGCAATGTTTCCCAAAATGAAATAAGGGTTTCAAATATGTTAAAGATTGTAATAAAATATTCAAAATAATATAATATATTTATAAATACAAAAGATTTTGAATAGGTTAGAGTTTTTGAAAGAAATGGGGTATTACATGAAAACATTTAGAGTGTTTTTGAGATAATCCATAGTAAGAGGAGGAACAAGTTGGAGTATCAAAGGTTAAATGGCATTGTTTATATGCATTTATACCTTTATTTGAAGAATAGGTAACTTCTAAATTAACATTGTTAAACTTACAATTACACTAATAGCTAATTAGTGTTTTATGTGTTGTGAACTTGTGATTGTACTTAATTTTTAAGTAATTGTGTAATTTATAGGCTTTATAACAAGAAGAGAAGTTATGACCCAATAGATTATGAATGTGTTGATAAAGCTAATTTTTGAGTAACGGAGGAAAAGCTTCCACATGAGCTTCAATATAACGAGCCAGAGCATATGCTTAATGATGAAATGGCAATCACTAATGAAAATGAAGGCTGTAATTATAGTCTTGAAATTGCAGTATCGATTTTTGTACTTTTTTGGTTTATTTGCTTGTACATTGGATTATTGTTTGTTAACTTTGTTGATATTTGTTTGATGTCGACAATTATGGCGATATTGATGTGTTTATGGATTAAGACGGACTTGATTCATCATCTTTTCAATATACTAGGAAAGGAAGACTTGAAGTCGATGAATGTTACAATAATAATGAGACCGAACCACTTGATCAAATACTATTTAAAGTTCCACTATAACAATACCAATCAATTGAGAATGAAGAAAATTGTGTTTGATAGTTGAAGTATGTGGATATTTGTAGTTTGACTTATAGTTTGTAATGTAGTTAGTTGTATTGATTGTACTTTTGTGTTTAGCAAACTAAGAACTTATGTATGTATTTGTGTGTTTTAGTATAAACTGTGATGTTGTTAATATGTTATTGTATGAGTTACTGCAAGGAAAATTTGCATAAACAGAAGCAAAACAAGCGGTTTAAAATGACGATAGACAAATAAAAGTGGTCAAATCATATTAAACCAAAGTTAAACCAAGTTATTTGGGTTAACCATATTTTCGGTACAACTACGGTTGAACCAACGGAATCAGCTAAACCAAGTGCTATACCGAAATAATTTTCGATACAATATTTAAAAACACTACTTGAAATACCCACGCATCATGTGATATTGAGTACGACAGAAGAAAGTCTGAGCCTCACATATTATTTATTTTTACTTGTCGGATGCTCCATGTCAAGAAAAGACAGCCTGATGGATCCGTGTAATGTGCGGTGCAGCACATGGGCGAGTACAGAATGCGGACCACCACAGTAATGTTCGGGTCGACTCAATGAGAATTTTGGATCATCCGACATGCCACTTTAGTGTGGAGCAGATATAACTTCACTTTTTTGTCAGGTAGCTGCGGCCCAATCAAAGTGAAACACAAGTCGTTGGTGGTTTGTGGTGTATGAAAAAGTTATGTGACTACAAGAAGAAAAGGACTTCTGATGAGTGGACGACATAGAAAAGAGGTTTTCTGGATTTTGAGCCTTTCATTTTTTTTTTGGTTAAAGGACAACTAGGATGGCACGGCTAAATAAATAAATAAATAAATACCTTAATTTGTTTTAAAATAGAAAAATTTTAAATTATAAAATATGTTTATGTATAAGTTTTTTAAAAAAAAGGATGCAAAAAAAAATAGAAAAGAAAAAATATTTTTTAAGTCAAAATAATAGATTAAATAGAATTTTCATACATTAATAATATAACTTATAAAAAAAACTCCAAATTCATTTATGATATTTTTGCGCATGATTTTCAATTCCTTTTCTTTTTGTGATTTAGATAGCTTTGAATTATTAATTTTATGTCTATAATATCTAACATTTGAAAATGTATGCTATCCTTTTCATGATTTTCTTCAATTTTAATTTCAAAATAATATAATCATTCTTTTCCAACCAATTTACCCTTCTTATATCAATTTTACACATTTATTTTATTTCAATAAATATTGGATAAAATTCATTTAGTTAATATGAGATTTGACATAAGCTCTCTTAATTTATGTTTTAAACATTTTTGTAAAGGTGTCATGTTTTTAGATTTAATTTTTCTTTAATACCATTTTTTTTCTTTTGAATTTTAGATTACTAATAGGATGGAATCTTCAATTTCTTTATTCTAAGCTAAGTGAATGTTCTTATTTCTTTTTGTATTTTTATAAATTTTTTGTATATTCCATAATCATTTTGAAATTTTTTAAGATTTTAATATTGTTCATTTTAGAAAATTGTAAAAAAAGTTAGAAATAAATCAATATATCCCATTTAGCTTAAAAATATAAATTTTAATATTTTAATGAATTTAATAATAAAATATTAAAAATAATAGTTAGACAGAACTAACGAAATCATAAATTTAAAACACATATTACTTGAATCAAATTGTATAAAATATATAATATCTAAGTGGAACTATGTCATATTTTATGGTATGTCCCTGAAGTGTTCCCAAATTTTTTTTTCAAGTAATGTTTAGCTTTGAACAAGATTTTAATTATTTGATAGTCAATCTTATGGTATTTTTGATTACCAAATAACTTTTAAAAAAAATATCAGTTAACTAGTTTCATATGTCAATAATCTCATAGATTAGTGTACTACATATTCAATAGATCATCTTCGTATGCGTACTTTATTTTTTCAATTTATTTAGCAAGTAAATAAGCACATATTATTATTTTGTTCTAATTCAATATGAGTTAGATTAATATTATTTCTAGATCTAGTCTATCATCAACTTTATTCTAATTGACTAAATAAGCATATATTATTACATATTCTACCATAATTTTAGCACATTTTTTTTTGTTATAAAAAATTTAAATGATCAGTATATTCTTTGTGTATGATAGTTTTATACCAACATGATATAATACTCTAATAATTTAGATGATTTTGAATGACGATTGTGAATGATGGTGGTGCAAAAAACAAACATAGTTAAAGTTTGGTTTATCTTTGCTTGATATATAATAATTTAGTTTATTGTTGAAAAGTTATTTTAAAGTTGAAAGATAAATTATTAGGTTAAAGAAAATAAGGCAACAAGTTCTGCAAAATTAGAAATTTAAAAACGTATGATATGATATTGAAAAATATTAAAAAATAATAATAAATTAAAGGAAAAAACTATCATTAGGCTAATGGAAAAAATATGAAAAGTTGGCATATAATAAACTATGAGCCACTTTTTCCTTAATTTATTAAAATTTATCTTGTTGTTATTATTTTCTTAAATGAACTCTTTATTGAATAATCTATTTTAAAAATGACGAAGTCAATTATATATTCTTTTTTGTAAAAGAATCTAAATTATCATGTTTTTTAAAATAAAATGCAACTATTATTTTCTTGCTAATTATAATACATTATTGTTTAAAAATTTAATTATTACATTTGCTTTGAAAAATATTTTTATAATATTATTTTTTTACAATTTTTATTAATATATATTAAAATATATTTATAATAAAGTTTTATATTTATTATTTGTGTTATCTTATAATCATTTAAAAAGGAAGTGTATTGCTCTTTTACGGGATACTTTTTGATATTTTATCTCCTGCATATAATTTGTTTACTTCCCTGCTCAAGAAGATGTTGGTGGGATGTCTTCGTGCTCCTTTCCGTATTTGCTATGGACACTTTGATTAAACAATGCGATGATAAGATTAAAAAAAATGTTTCCAAAACAGACAATGATGTCGACTATTATTAATATGTTTCAATGTCGAATGCAATCATCATGAGAGAGAGCTTGAAATCATAATCCATTAACTTTAACATGGAGTAATTAAAGTAGCTTTTGTAAAATATTTGACGATAGGCTCGAATTTATTATGATATTGCGCTGCTGACTTTTTCGGGGAGATTTTTGTGTTGATTGCAGATTCGCTTTGGTTCCCTTCAGAAAATAGTACCGGCAGCCGGTATAAAATATAATGCTCCTATATGTTAATCAGTATATATATATATATATAATTTTTTTTTATTCAAACTGAATCAATATTTAACTTACCAAATAAAGTAAAGGGTATTGTTATATGAAAAACGCATTTTTACTCGGCGAAAAACAAATACCGAAAGTAACCTTTGTATCGGCGATTTTTGTCGAAAATGGCCCAGGCCATCGGCACTTATTGACGAAAGCAGGCCAAGACATCGGCAAACACTGCCGATGCACCAAAAATTTTTTTTTTTTTTTTCAATTTCGGCCGAAACATATCGGCAATTATTGCAGCATATATATTTTTTATTTCGGCCGATATATTCGGCAATTTGTACCGAAATCGGCCCAGGGGATCGACATTTTTTGCCGAAACCGGCCCAGGGGGATCGGCAACTTTTGCCGAAACCGGCCCAGGGGATCGGCAATATCTGCCGGTTCACCAATTATTATTATTTTATTTTAATTTCGGCCGAAAAAAGTTTGTAAATAATTATTATTTATAATTAAAAAAATCGAAATTTATATAAATATTTGATACAAAATTAAATTAATATATTTATAATTAAAAAAATATAAGATAAGGATAAAATATATTTTCTATGGAGTAAAATTTTGTTTTCCAAATAACAAAAACGCTGATTCTGTACACAGTAAAAGTATCGCGTAATTCTGACAAAATAGTCTTACCGTACTGTTGGTGTTTCGGCAAACACTACCGATGCACCAAAATTTTTTTTTTCGGCGCCAGTGCATCGGCAATTTTTGCCGAAACCAGACCATTCCATCGGTAATATCTGCCGATTCACCAATTATTATTAATTTTTTTTTAATTTCGGCCGAAAAGTTTGTAAATAATTATTATTTATAATTAAAAAAATCAGAATTTATATAAATATTTGATACAAAATTAAATTAATATATTTATAATTAAAAAAATATAAGATAAGGATAAAATATATTTTATATGGAGTAAAATTTTGTTTTCCAAATAACAAAAACGTTGATTCAAAGATTGTACACAGTAAAAGTAACGCGTACTTCTGACAAAATAATCTTACCTGACAATGAATCATATTATTGTTGGTGTTTCAGTAACGCGTACTGTTGGTGTTTCGGCAAGTTTGGCCGATCATATACAATGAATCGAAGGTTGCTAGCAGGGATAGTAAATGTCTGTGGCTTCTGCAAATAGTATTGTAGGACGGTACGTAGAATAAATTTACTGTTACATATCTTTGTAAATAAAATAATTGTACGATGGTATGTTAAGCTCGTCAGGGATAGGAACATGAAGCCTTGTATATAAAGGAACAGCTTACCCGATCGTATTCTTCAACTCAATATTTCTATTCTGCAGAAACTTTGTTAGTTGAAGGTTGAGATATAATTTTTCAATATTTGTCAAACACTCACAATGAATAATGAATTTGGAAGTTCTTCAAACTACGAAGAGTTTGAAACTTCGATAGGGTACGATGATTTCGGAAGTCCGATGAGCTACGAAGATGGGGTCAGAACCCCATCGTATTACGATGATAGATTTAGAATACCGAGAAGCTATGGATATGCAGAAGATACGCAAATGCATTCTCCCAATATTAATTACAACTTCAACGAAGAGGTAAAATATTATTTTTTAAGTATTGTAAATTGTGGCGACAAAATTAGTTACATGAAATTTATAGTTTTTTGTTATTATATTATTATGGTAAACTCTTTTTTTCAGGACATGGGGAATACATCTTTTACGAGTGAAAATTATCAGAGATTTTTTGTAACGGATGAAATATTTTCGGATCGGGATGAACTTGTGACATGGGTTAAGAAAATGGGTAGAACTCATAAGATGATTTTGATCATCAAAGGTTCTAGAAAAGGAAATGGTATAGGGGCGGGTAGAGTCTCGATAAGATGTGAACGAAGTGGTACGTACGTCCGTACTAGACCAACAGATACCGAAGGTGCACGTAATACTTGTTCAAAAAAAAAACCGATTGTCCTTTTTTTATTATTGGTGTTGAAAATAATAATGGTGGATGGCAAGTGATAGTCAGGAACGGGACACACAATCACGAATTGGCTAATTATGAGCAAGGCCATGCTGTTCTTGGTAAGTTAACAGAAAATGAAGTTCAATTTGTTGATGAACTTATTACAGCTAACGTGAAGCCACGACAAATCATACCACTTCTTCAAAAACAATTTGAAGGTAATGTGAGTATGAGGAGGCATATTTATAATGCTCGACAGAAGCTTAGGTCCGAAGAAATGGATGGTCAAACAATGTTACAGCATGTCATGAGTATGTTGGTTGAGAATAATTATTTTCAGTGGCATCGAAGTGAGCCTCAATCAAACGTAATAAGTGAGCATCTGTTCGCACATCCCGTATCTGTTAATATTTTACGTGCATTTCCTTTTGTTTTACAAATGGATTGCACGTATAAGACAAATAGATACGGAATGCCCTTACTTGAAGTTATTGGCTTAACACCAACACAATTGAATTTCAACGTTGCATGTGCATACATGTCATCTGAGAAGGAGGAAAATTATTTATGGGTGCTTGAGAGATTAAAGACCTTAATGGATCCATATATGCTTCCAACCACCATTATTACCGACCGAGAACTTGCTCTAATTTCAGCTGTGGAACATATTTTTCCTACTTCAAAACATTTATTATGCAGATTTCATGTGAATAAGAATGTCGAGGAAAAATGTAAGAAACTTTATGGTCGTTCATCGTTCGCACGTGGTTTTATGTCACGATGGAAAAATTTGATAGATGCCACGGACGAAGAAACATATGAAGCACGATTGTTGTCAATAGAGGAAGATTACAGAAGCATGCCCAGTCTAATTTCGTATCTCAAGACGAATTGGCTACAACCCTACAAACATAAAATTGTTGCAGCATTCTTTGGTGACGTGTTCCATATCCATCAACTTACAACGAATAGGTATGATTTATATTTTCTTGCAACCGTGATAGCTGATTGAGCTTATTTTATGTTGATAAAGTTAAGTAAATAAATTTTTGTAACGAACAGGGTTGAAGGAGCTCATGGATCTTTAAAAAGATTCCTGGAGACATCACGGGGCAGCTTCAATACAGTCCACAAACAAATGCACACGTTCCTCGAATTACAACATGATGAGATAAAAGCATCGCTTGAGAGGTCTCGGTTCAACACTCCTCATTTTGCTACAAGTGATCTTTATGCCAATATGAGGGGTCATGTTTCTTTATATGCAATGGAGTTGGTGAAGAACGAGTGTCAGAGACTTGAGCATGTAAGTGGGAATGATGATTTATGCGGATGTTACATGCGTCGTACGCACGGGATACCGTGTATGCATGAAATTAAAACATACATTCATAACTACATGTCAATCCCCCTGTCGGCTATTCATCCGTTTTGGAAGAAACTCGACATAGATGGACCCATTACTCCACCGAGACCCCAAGAACCAGTTGATGTCGCATCTCACTTGCTCCATATTTCGATGGAATTTGTTATGCGCCAGCCACCAGAAATACAGAATCAGTTGGCTAGAGAGATATTTAATATTGCAGTTCCCCAGAGAACACCTTTCGACGAGCCACAAGTACGGCAGCACAGGGGTCGACCAAGGAACTCCACTAGAAGGGAACAATCTAGTTGGGAGTATACAGACCAACAATTTTGTAGTCGTCCTAGATCTACTCAACGTCGGGGTCGGGGTCGGGGTCGGGGACGGCAATCGGCATTTCTGTCATCAGGCCAATTTCAATTTCCATATGTGACTCAAATGAATCGACATATAGTTCCTTATATTAGTAGCTGGTGTAATGTTTTAGGAGATGGGAATTGTGGTTTCAGAGCACTGGCTTCTATTATACTAGGAGATGAAGAATGATGGGTTCAGATTCGTACGGACTTGTATCATGAGATATTGGCGAGACGACAGTTGTACGAGAATGTGTTCGTCTATGAAAGCGTTGATCAAGTTCTTAATACTATTGCCCACTGGGAAGGGCTAGCTCCGATGGCACACTGGATGGAAATGTCTGATATTGGTCATGTCATTGCAACCCGTTACTGTGTGTTGTTCGCATATTACTCATTGAATGCATGCAGCTCATTCCTACCTTTAGTGGCTATGCACGGAATTCAAGGTCCTGAAACTGAAGTCACTATATTTTTCTTGCAAGACATGAGTCACTACATATCGGTGAGCACTAAGTTTAATGAAGAATTTTTCCATTTCAATATGATATGAATGGCTGACATAATAGTTTTTTTTTCTACAGGTATATCTTCTGGAAAGTTTTCCACTCCCACCAGTACATACCAATTGGAATAGATATCGTGATAGCAGCGTTTCAACATGGAATACGCAATATTCTTCAAGATTCGAACAATGGCGTGCATTGGTAAATGATGACACACAAGACCCTCATCCTTTATCTTCGGACTCAACTTTAATGTAGAATTGTTGTAATTATGATGGTACATTTATTTAAGTTTACATCCTTTGTAACATGTACGTGGTAATTTTATAAAATATAGTATAATTTCTATCACGAAGTTCTAAACTATGGATATATAAAAAAACACTTGATATGTTTTTAAATTTGAACACAAATAGTCAATGGTAAAATAATAAGGACAGGTGGTATTAATTCTAACAAACATATGTTAATGTTTTCACATAACAATACGGTAATACATGAAGTTCATTACAAATGGCCACGCCGAGGTGGAGTAACTCCTAAATCACGCACAAGGGTTTTGATACATGTAACTAACTGCTCATAATTTGGAGCTGGCTCTCCCCTCCAATACAATCGACGAATAGTTTTACGTGCTTTGTTCAGACGTTTTTCGGCTGGTATATGATGATCATCGTTCGCATGTTCAGCCAAATATTCTTCCGTCGTAGCCAATATATATCTATGCGTTCTCGGAACATACCAATCCATATAATCATCGGCCACTTCCCATGGGTATTCAACAGCCGGTCCAAAAACATCCGGGCCCAAAATATGTTCATACCTCAAGAACCATTGCCCCAGCATGTGTGCATAGTATACTTTGTACTTCTTCAGGGAAGGACCTCTGTATGAGTTTCTATTTGGCTTGATGGGCTCCTCAGGGATGACTTGTATATAACCGAATTGTCGTGTCACTCTATCAGGCATATGTGGTTCAACTTTGGCCAAACAGTGTATACAACCGTGATAGAATGCCATACGACAATATATATATGGATCAGCAACTCCGTACGGATCCCAATTGACCTTTCATGAAAATATTCAAGTAAATATGGATATCACAAATATAATATAGGAGGATAAAATAATTGATTTAGCATACCTTCGACGCAGACATAACATCAATCTTTGCCCGAAAGTACTCGAGCGTCTCCAATTGATTTTCGAATTTCTGGCCACAAGACCACCTCATACAACGAGGATGGTCTGGATCATACCCAGATCTTTCCACTCCAAACCCAGGAAAGTACTCATATATCCACGTCTATCATAATATTCGATTGTTAGCCATCATAATGAATATAGAGTATGGCATATATGTATATATATATTGATTATAAAATTACCTGTAATAGAGTCATGCATCCAGACAATTGAGCAGTGTCGGCTCTAGAAGCCATGCCAAGCTGTCGATATAAAAAAACAAGTGTGGCTGCACCCCATGCATAACCTTCAACCTGGCTAAGATCTTGAAGGAAAATGATAAAGTATGGATTAACTTTATCAACCGTCTTATCGACAAACAGCGATAAGCCGATCAACCATAATGTATACCCGATCGCTTTTGCTTCGTCCCCTAACCAGTATGATTCACATACTTCTTGCAGCCATTTAAATGGAAGCCCGCCCTTTCGAGTGACTTCAGTCACTTGCATTTCCTCCATCCCAAATAAGGCACCCATTGCACCAATCATTTGCCCACGCGTGTCCGCCGTCATGTCCAAATGTAATGGATGACCATCAACTCGTAGCCCTAATATACGATGTACATCTAAAAGAGTGATCGTCATCTCCCCCCATGGCATATGAAAGCTATTTGTGTCTGGTTGCCATCGCTCGATAAATGCTGAAATAAGCGGCACGTTCACATGTTCAAATGTGCAGGATGGAAGGTGTGATAATCCTGTTCGTCGTATCAGAGCGAACATCCTATCATTGACACTTCCTAGAAAACTTCTTAAAACCTCCTGCCTCGTGTGGATCTTCGGACAACCCCGATCCTGATCAATACAACAAGCAAATGTAATGTGTACATATGATTGATTACATATAAAATAATAATTAAGAAATAATGGATATATTAAACTTACCTTTCCTAACCATAAATCTAAAGCTGCGTGACCACCAAAGCTAGGAATCAAATCAGGAATTATTGGACCTCCTGGACATGGCCCAAGCAAGTACCATTCATCCTTTAATTGTATACTCTCTTCATCATCACTATCGTGACCAGCATCACCAACATCCCTATCATGATGATCTCTATCCTCCTCCTCCTCCTCTTCCTCCTCCTCCTCCTCCTCCTCCTCCTCCTCTTCCTCCTCCTCCTCTTCCTCCTCCTCCTCATCATCATCATTACGGTAGAGTCTCGATGACGATGCTCCTCCTCCTCCTCCTCCCATAGCAGGCTGCGCCGGTGAGGTAAGAAAATCTATATATTGTGTAAGATATGGAAAACCTCCTGACTCGGAACCTCCGTACCCGGAACCTCCATACCCAGCACCTCCAACCCCAGAACCTCGATACCCAGAATCTCCAACCCTAGAACCTCCAACCCCCAAACCTCCAAACCCCGGACCTCTTGCCCCCAAACCTCCAAACCCCGGACCTCTTGCCCCCAAACCTCCAAACCCCGTAGTACCAACATCAGCCACAAATGATGGACGACCTGCATAGTCTATAAATGATGGAAATTTATGACCTTGTTGACTAGACGATGGTTCTTCGCGAACTTCTGCATATTCTTGTTGTTCTGATGCTTCTTCCGGTTCTTGTTCTCCAGATTTCTTAGATCGTCGTAATCCTTTGGTAATACTCCTGCCGAAATTTCTCAAACGAGCCATCGGCGCAGGTACCTCAGTACCAGTTCTGTTACGTCGTGCAGAAGCAGTCACATGCCGACCATCGGTTCTATCTACTACATTGTCTTGTCTGCGACTCATCTGAATTTCAATAATAAATACATAAAGTCATTTTAAATTATGTATATGAATTGAAGGTAATACGTGATAACATAAATATAACCTAATTACATACATGAAATTAATATCATTAATAAATATCAACTCATATTATGATAGCCAAAGAGATCTGTATACGCAACCATATAACTCAAATACAATCTCTTTACATTAATCCTCTACTTTATTCATTACATATATCAACAATATTTGTATTACTTAATAGTAGGAGTTTAGTATAATATAACAACTAAAGTATACTTTATTATGGTATGTCCTCATCTATTTTTTCAATAATCCAACCAGAATTATCCAAATATATTCCATACAAATTAGCAACATAATTAAATATAATTCAAATATAAACATATTTTATCTATTATAAATACATTTAACAAAAATATTAAACAAATCTAACCTATTATCCTATCAATATAATTAAAAACATTCACAAATAATCCCTATCACATAATAATATTTAACATATTTAATGAAAATATAATTAAATGTAATAAACATCTAATCATATATAAATAATACAATAACATAATTAACAACGTATTAACAAATCTATAAACATAATAAACAAATTTAATCAACTTAACCATAATTAAAATCTTTAATTAGCATATATCATTAATATACCTTAATTAATATATACAAATTACACTTCAAAGATATAG
This sequence comes from Tamarix austromongolica, assembly GCA_039764185.1. Classification (NCBI taxonomy): domain Eukaryota; kingdom Viridiplantae; phylum Streptophyta; class Magnoliopsida; order Caryophyllales; family Tamaricaceae; genus Tamarix; species Tamarix austromongolica. Next base: position 31,073,194 of record CM077813.1, on the reverse strand, counting down.
CCAATACCCTAGAATAGAGAGATCATTTACCGAATCTATATTTAGTTAAAATATTTGTGCATATTCAATATAATTAATAAACCATAATTAATATATATAATTATATATCCTACAAATAACCAAAACTATAACATACAGATATAATTTACCAAACCCATATTTCATTACAATATTCGAGTAAAATTAATATTATTAATAAACTATATTCAATATATATAATTTTACATCATAAAAATAACCAAAATCCTATAATAGAAAGACAATTTACTAAAACCTATATTTAATTCAAATATTAGAGTATAATAAATCTAAAAATATATTTTTCTAAAATTAATCAATTAACCATAATCAAAATATATTATTAACATAATTAATAATTAACAAATTATTATTAATAAATATAATTATAATCATTAACATAATACACGCAAACCTATCTTTAATTAAATTATGACAGCAAAATTAATATAATTAAAAAAACCATAATTAATACATTTAATTACAAATCAAATATATAGCCAATACCCTACAATAGAGAGATCATTTACCAAACCTATATTTAATTAAATTATGACAGCATAATTATTATAATTAATAAAACATAATTAATATAAATAATTACATATCCAACATATAGCCAATACCCCACAATAGAGAGATAATTTATCGAACCTATATTTAGTTAAAATATTAGTACATAATCAATATAATTAATAAACTATAATTAATATATATAATTATATATCCTACAAATAACCAAAACTATACAATAAAGATATAATTTACCAAATCTATATTTAATTAGAATATTGGAGTACAATTAATATTATTAATAAATTATAATTAATATATATAATTTTACATCCTAAATATAATTAAACTTTGTTATTAAATTAAATTAAATTATTATATATAATTAATCGGAACCCTAATCCAATTAGCGGAAAGTAAGCCAGGAGACCCTCATCGGCAAAAATTGACGAAACAAAGCCTTCCCTTCGGTCGATTCTACCGAATCTCATGCATTACATCGGCAAAATTAGCCGAAACCTCGCCCTCCCATCGGTAAAAACTGCCGATGCTCAATTTTTTTTTTAATTCTCCGCCATGGCATCGGTAATTATTACCGAATCTCATGCCTCACATCGGCAAAATTAGCCGAAACCCCTCCCAACCTTCGGTTGATTTTGTCGAAACCCCCCAGTCTTCGGTCATTTTCGCCGAAACAGGCCATCGGCTTTCGGTCTATCTCGCCGAAACCTACCAGATCTACTTAATAAAATAAAAAAATTAACAGATCTAATAAAAAAATTATTATAATTATATATTATAAATTAAAAATTAAAAATAAAATAAGATACTTACCTTCGGTTGCTTGTCGGGAGGGAGACTTTCGACTGAATTTTGAGAGAAAAATAGAGAGAAGAGAGAAGATAGGGAGAGAATGTCGAAAATCGAAATGGAGAGATAGCAGAGGAGGAGGGTCGGTCAGTCGGTCAAATAATTGTTGCTGCACCGACAGGGGTAAATTAGGAATTTACTGCGCACATGTTTTCTGCGCAGTAAATCCTTGTTTTCCAAATAACAGTTTCGTAAAGTAAATTTTGGAGTGCCCATTGATGCTTTTTATTAAAGGTAAGTAACATTGGGATGCTCAAAGGCCGCGTTTGGAGCAACAAGCATGTGGGAGCGGGCAATCTTCATGTGAATTAGTTAAAGAATATAGAGTACAAATATGGATGGGAGATGTTGTTTTAATGTGTACTGGATTTGGTGAATAGATAATATTTTTGGTTGGCAAATTTGAATTTGAACGACAAATTCTTGTAAATCAATCTAGATTTAACTCATATAGAAAATAATTAAGATATTTATAAAATATTACTCACATAGATAGAATAATTTAGGAAAATATTTAATTTATGACTCACATAAATAATATAAAAATAGAACAACAAAATTCACATAATTTTCAAAAGAGAATACTTGATTTAATAATTCAACTCAAATATGATTAGTAACGTTGATTACACATGATTTATATATCTATACTGCATCTTCTGATACTAACAATCTCAAAATAAGATAGACTAAATCTAAATAATATAAAACTTTTAACATATGCAAGATAAAACACACCATAACTAACTATATGTTAACAAATTTATTACTTCTCTAATAACTAAACACTATTTACAATACTATTCAAATAAATATTATCTCATGCATTGTATTAAATAAGATCCTATCAAAATTTATCTTATTTTAACCAACAACCTATGATAAGAAAATTCACACAATAAGATAAAATAATTTAATAAGTAAGAAAATAATAATTAACCAACTAAATATTTGTTGATAAAGACCGAACCTCATGTATAGTATCCTCTCATTGGACATATTACCCTTTTCCTAAGGTATACTATCCCTTCACTTGTAGGACACATTGTTCATTCCATATGGTCATGTATCCCTCATCTAGGGTTACATATCCTTCTTGTAGGGTACCTTCTTGTTGTAGGGTATGTTCTCACATCACATTTTTATGTGTGTAAGATGCTTTAACAGTGATAGGTCTTACATAAGCATGATAGCAAATGACTTGTTAAATAAACAATTAGTGTAGGGGATAAGTGTTACTTTCTATGCTACATGTCATGATTAATCTTCCTTCATTTTTTGGTAGAAGACCTATAAGTTTTTTATTATACAATTTAAATAAGTTTACAAAAATGATGTAAATTTAATGTTATATTTTCTAAATTATTATCCTATGTACTTTCTTCTATATTTTCTCTCCGCCTTATTGGCAAATCTCATAACAATACAACATGCTCATTATGTGTGGCATAAGTGGAGGTTTAGTAAATAATTGATTTTATGGCCTATGGATGTGGATTTGAATGACACACACTAACAAACTAATCCCTATTAAACTCACAGAGAAACAATCAAGATGATTCTTATTACTCATATAGATAAGATAATTTAAAGAGTTATAGTTTATGACTCATAGAGATAATATAAACATATAATAATAAAACTTATACAAAGTTTCAAAAAGGAATATTCAATTCCATAACACAAAATTAACTATGATAATCATCGTGAATTACAAGAGCGTTATATAAGTGTATCACACCACCTAAATGGATCACCCCTTTTTTTCTTAAGTTTAAATTCTTATTTTAAAAGACATAATGTAGAAGCCAGAATAAAGAACATGCATGAAACCATCATATCTAACATATCAGGAAGTGTGTACATCAACTAACATATGCTAATTACAAGGTTAGGTATAAAACCATAAGCTCAACTACTGAATATATACAAAAACACTTGTTCCAAAAGAGTTACAAAATCTATAAGGCCTCAAAAGTTGGGAAGGGAGTTTAAGTACAAGGGTAAGGACATATAAGTCTAATAGATATCCAAAAATATAATAAAAAGACAAATATAGTAGTCCTTACACTTATCACAACTTGTGTTATCTTATAAGGGACCCTCAAACCACTCCTACAAGGCCACTTTTGCAAGATTTGCATTGCTCATTAAATGAGAAGGTGTCCAAAAAATGGGCACATTATTAAAAAAAATGTATCAAGAAAGATCTAATTATTATACATAAGCATGGTTTATATAGCAACATCGTATAGCAAGGATCATGCATAAAATTTAGGATAAAACAAGTACAAATATCCAATAAATTAACTCATTTCAATCATCCAGGCATGATGACAATCATAATCTAGTAAGGAAATATATTAGTCATTCTCATATGTTATCTAGTTATTGTATAATATTATGGTTATTAGTTACTCTTTTCATCTAAACTTTGAAACAATATTGGAACCCGACTTTTGGGATCACTAGTCATGGAGGAACAAAATTTAATGTCTACTTTTGAGCTTTTTTGTAACACCCCCAAATTTACTATTAAAATTTTTTATTTTCAGTGGAAGCATATAATCAAATATTTGGGTGTTATTGCCGTAATTGACATAAGTTTGACTTACCCCACCATCCTTACGTCAATCACAAGGCAAAATGATTAGAAATTTTAAAACGTGATGAGAAAGAGATGAGACAAATTTTTATACATCAAATAAGTGTTTTGGAGATTAACTCCGATTACAACATCAAAATATAACAAAAAAGGGATCCCATGGAACTAAGAGTCCAAAAAGGTATCCGGGTAAAACTATCAACCGGATAACATGAGTCTACGCCCAACCCTGATATAAATGAATCACTCCTCCATATATATAGCATCAAAATCTACAAAGTTATCAACCTACACATAAATATCCGGGTTGTCTACTCGTTGGATTAAGCAACACCCATGAAATGGATGATTAGCACGCTACATACTGAGTAAGGTAATGGTATAGTCAAGTAGGGTTACACATAATACTAGAATTCTTAGAAGCAAATCATACATGCACAAATAGAAGAAAGCTAGATAACTACTAATTCCAAGCCTTTTATTAGATATTCCATATTTTAATCTTTTATTAACATTGAGTTCATCGACCCCACTATTCTTAAACTAGTGGAATGGTTTGAAACACCTTTTGGGGACAATACACCCGAGCCACTATTATTATCCGGTGGAATGGAGCCAACGCCTCTCAGAGTAAAAATACTCTTGAGCCACTATTTATTAAATAGATGGAATGGTCTAGAGCACCTCTCGGGGACAAGACACCCGAGCTACTATTATTATCCGGTGGAACGGATTCAACACCTTGGTCCTGACTCACGTAGTCTTTCACTTTAAATGGTTAGTATATTTTTATTTACAATTTGACTCGTAATTATTTTTTCATTCACATTGAGTATGGGGCCCACTATTCTTAATCCGGTGTAACGTATTGGAGCACCTCTTGAGGACAATACACCCGAGCCACTATTATTATCCGGTGGAATGGAGCCATATAAACACCTCAGCTCGACTCAAGTGATCTTTCACTTTACGTGATTAATATTTTATTCAGAGTTGATTGTCTATTATCATGCCAAACTCAAGAAATACGATTCAATACATAAGTATGACCACGTAATTATCCTCAAATGACCATAATACCCTCAGGGTAATTAAGACAATCACATTCTCCCAAAGTTTTATAAAACCCAAAGTATATACGTTTATACTTATTATTTGAAGTATATATCTTTAGTCTCCCATAGATATCTTGCTACCAATATTATACCCAAACATATAATTACATAATTCAATTACTCCCAAGAACATCATCTCATAGCATTTCCATAATTAAATTATTCGACAACATATTCAGCACAAAATTATACATCAACAATACAAGAAAAATATATGAAGCACATAAAACCCTAGCTATGACATGTATCATTACCGATAAGGACACCAGGCTCTATACACTTAAATCTTATACCTCCTCTGAGATCACTGAAAAAATCACCGAAGTCTAATGGGAACTTGAATTATACGAAAGTATAGAAATATGTGTGGTGGAGCTATGGTTAAAATTTGATAGTGTTTGGAGAAGATTTGGGGTGAAAATAGGGTTGCATGGCTAAGATGGAAAGGTGCATTGGTAGGTGCTGCAAAAGTTGTATGGCCGTGCAACCTTAGAGTATAACAGGTCAAGACAAAAGAAAACGCAAGGCCAGGTGGTGCAAAAGTTACACAGCCATGCAGAATCAAGCTGAGAGTAAAAATGTTGCACGGAAAAACGGTGAAAGGGTTGCACGGTTGTGCAGTAGGGTATCTGAGTGCTTGCACGGCTGTGCAGCAGGCCATGCACCGACTATACACTCTAAAACTTTGCAATGCACGAAGGGAAAGAAAAGGGAAAAGAGGCAGTGGTCTGCGGCAATGGCCAGCGACAGCGAAGGGGAAGCTTTGGGTAACCTTGGTGGTTGGTCTACTGGTCAAAGGGCGGCTAGTGGTGGCTTGGGTGGTGCTCGGTGGTGGATTTGGTGGTGCGGATGCTGAAAATAGGGAAGCTGGAGGAAGAAGAAAGAGAAAGGAGAGGGAAGAAGGAGAATGTTGGGGAGCTGATGGATGGAAATAATATGGAGAGTTGGGGATATTTATACTAGTAGGTGGCATGGTAAAGAGGAGAAAAATGCAGAGAAGTGACGATGCTGATGATGATGAACTTTTACCAGGAAGAAGAAGAAGAAAGAAAAGACAGGGGGTGATGGTGATGGTTGAGATGGATGAGATTCAGGCAAAGGCACAAGGGGGTGATGATGGAGAAGGAGACGTGAAAGGGAAGAGAAAGCAGGGAGAAGAAGAAAGGAGAAGAAGAAGAGGAAGGGTGGTAGGCTGGTAGGTGATGGCTGCGAAAATAGGGCGTTTGCAGGAAGAAGAAGGAAGAAGAAGAAGAAGAAGAAGAAGAAGAAGAAGAAGAAGAAGAAGAAGAAGAAGAAGAAGAAGAAGAAGAAGAAGAAGAAGAAGAAGAAGAAGAAGAAGAAGAAGAAGAAGAAGAAGAAGAAGAAGAAGAAGAAGAAGAAGAAGAAGAAGAAGAAGAAGAAGAAGAAGAAGAAGAAGGGGGGTGACAGGTGATGGTGAGAGGAGCATGTGGGAGGCGAGTGGATGGTGGTGGTGTAGAAGTAGCAAAGCTTCTCACGCCAATATTTTGGTACAGAGAAGAAGAGAAAAGAAAAGAAAAAGGAAGAGGAAATTAGGATTAGATTAAGAATTTTGGGATTAGTCGAATAATTTAGATTAGCAAAAAATTATAGTGGGTTTCAGTTTCGGTTTACGAATATTCGGTTTATTAGAATCAAGGTTTTAGTTTTCAGTTTTGGTTAAAGTTTCGAGATTAAGATATTTGGTTAAGCTAACAATAAGATTTCTTGATATTAGAATCAAATTAGGGCTAAAGATGCGGGATTAGATTAAGCAAATTTTTTGGGTATTACATTTTTAGACAAGGATATTACAATTAATGAATTAATTTCAAGATCTCTTGAAAAGGAAGAAACAATAATAATTAATTTCATGCTCTCTGGAAATGGAATCCACACGTTCACTAGGCTTATGCACAATAGAAAGGGACCACATCTTTAAGCACACATACTCTTATAAGGTGTATGATTTAGCTTATGAAGTAGAAATGAGCCCTTCAGCCTAAAGGTCCTTCCAAGATCTCTATTTAAGGAAGTCACAAACAATACCTACTTCCAATCTCTCTTGGAAGGGAGGATGTCACAACAACAATTGACAATGAGAGGCTAAGGTTAGGTATAAGCCATACATCCACTTCTTATTTATTTTCTTTCAATTTAATCTTTTAGATTCAATCATTCAAGGTCAACTTGAAGTCAACTATAATTTCTCTAAAGATATCCTAAGATCATTTTACTCAACACTTAGGCAATTGAATCAAATAAACCATATGACCAATGATTACAAGTCCAAAAATGACCACTTTTCTTTGAAAAGACCATATAAAGATCAATGGAAAAAAGTATTATATATATTTAGCATAAATGCTATAAAATAATGTTGTGTGCTAATTTCCAAAGAAAAAATTTAAACTATTCAAATATGAAGGAAAATGGCAATTTATACTAAGAATCATAAATCTAAAAATCTTAAAAAAACATTTATTGTTGAGAATTTTGATTCAACAAGATTTACTATCGACAACCATTTACTATCATAAGGGTCAAAGTTAATGATCAATCTTTGACCCTAAAAACATAATTAAGGAATTTTAAGGGTAAATATGCCATTTTTTGTTTTATTTATCCAAAAACATGAATAAATTCATTTTTAACCCAACTTATGGTCATTAGCACATGATTAGCCAAGAATAGTTATAACACATAAAAATCATGTTGAATAAATGAAGAACATCATTCTTTTTCTCAATAACACCTATATATCTCAAAACCTAAATAAAATATAAACCAAGATAAACATCTTCAAAGCATATCAAGAATACAATTAATCACACAAAGTTATAATCATGCTTAGATGTAGTAAGAAAATATAACATGAACAAATGCTCTAAATAAAAAAAGAAAGAGTATGATCCAAGATCAACCTCCAAGCTTCTTGAAATCTAACAATAATCAAAAGAAAGCTTGGGAGAAATTAAAGAAAATAACTATGGGAGAAGAGAGAATCAAAGAGGAGGAAGAAATAAATCCTTTTCCAAGCTTAAGGAAGATTGAATATGAATTATGGAGGAAAGAGAAGAAGAAAAAAATGGAATAGTACAAGGGGAAAGGAAGAGAAGAATTTTTGGTGGTAGGAAGAGGAATGAGAAAGAAAAAAGATATAAGTTTGATAAGTTAAAATACTTATTTACTAAGGAAAAACCAAACTCTTAAAACCTAAGTATTCATAGACATTTTGATAAAAATAAAGGCAGGAATGTATTATGGTGGTGCCACATGTGAGGCAAAAAATGAGTGTTTATCCTTTATCTACACACAAAAGAATGAGTGGAGGTGAGGAAATAAGAAAATATAGCTACCTTAAGCCCTTTATGCTAAATGTCTAACATAGAAGATAAACACAAAGTTTGCTACCACTACTAAGGGACCATGAAATTGATAGGAAAACATGAAATGTCTTCATTGATACTAAAAAATAATGAAAATTTAGGATCAAACATCATATGATTAGGATAAGATTTGAGGAAGAAAAGTGCGATCTAATGAATTTTTTAGTCCAAAATTATCTAAATAATATAAAAATTATATGAATAATAATGAATTTATATTAGATCATATATATCTCATCAATACTAAAAATAAGATGATCCTTAAATTTTGTGAAATGTAGATAACTAAAATGACTTAATAGACTCAAAACATACGATTAAAACCTAACAAAATGATTAACAATATATTTTTACCAACAACTTGGCTTGACAATTTGAAGAAGCCTATGTGACTAAAATAAATTATGAGGATCTAAAATATCTACACAAAAGAAGAGTCTTAGAATATTTTTTATGCTAAAAATGGATTATAAGTCTTATAGAACATAAAACCATAAAACAATAAGAAAGAACAACGATTCTCGAATGAAATGTTCCAAAAATGCTACTAGAGATTCAAAACTCATAAAATATGTAATAAAAACATCTATAGAACAAAAATTGGCATCCTTCAATACCAATCCTGAATAATTCACATTTATCAAAAAAAGGGAATATTACACTCAAACTAAATTGCTTAGCACATATAAGATAGATCATGAGATCAAAATCTATTTAAACTCGAAAAATATATTAAAAAACTATTTAGTCCTTGAATAAAAAAAATGAAATGATGAGTAAATAATCCATGGTAACTAAGTATTATTTATGTGAATAGTGATAAAATAAAATACCACCAAATTTTATCTTATCTCAACCAAAAGTATATAATAACATAATTTACACCATAAGATAAATTATATTAAAAACTAAGGAAATGATAATTAATTAATTTAATATTATTTGATAAGGCATGACCCTAAGGTTTGGTGTCACCTCATAATAAATACTATCCCTTCCCAAAAGTATACCATCCCTTCACTTGTGGAGAAAAATATCCCATTCATAGGGTCACATGTACCTCTTAGAGGGTACCCTCTAGTTATAGTGAATGCTCTCACATCAACTCAAGTGTTAATTCATGTATTTTAGTTAATTTAAATATCATGTATTCTAAACTTTAAGATTTTGAATATACATGGTGAAAATTTATAGGTCATTTATTATAAAACAGATTGAGTAATTTATTTGGTTTATAGTAAATAGAAGTAATTAAAAAAAGTCTTATTCTCCTTTAACATAATCAACTAGAAATTTATTAAGAAAGTCACTCATCCACCAATCTCTAAGTAAGTCTTATTTTCTTGGTGACTAGAGACTTATTAATCCTCAACTAAGTGCAACAACGTTTTTTAATGTGTGGATTTATTATTTTCAAAAATTAACTTTTTTTTTATTAAATAGCACTATTATAAATTAGATGTTATTTTCTTGTTGTAATATTATAGTTAACCAAAAAATATTAGCTTATTAAGTTTCTATATTTTCTAGAATATGGAAATATATACCAAACATAAAATACTATTACTTCTAAGATAATTTTCCTTACAATTTAATTCCTAGTAACTATATATTACTAAGAATGTCACTTTCTTTATCCCAAATGAAACTTTCATTAATACTTCTTATCAAAAAATTGATTAAACAATTTTAGTACAAAATTCAAACCATCTTGTTTCTTGATTTGTTACAAAATAACAACAATTAAAAAAAAACCATCCAATACCAAATCATGTTAATTATAGGTTTTGGACAACCCAATTATAAGCAATAACACCTTCACTAGTTTATTATCATGGGTTTATTGTTTTTATAAGAGTCTTAAATAAAATAAAAATATTTTTTTAAGAAAGATTAAAACTAAAAGTAAAAATATATTTAATGTACAAGTATATTTTATTGGGAATAGTATTGGGTCCTAATAACATTAGCATCATACATAGTTATTTAGATTGGTAAAAAGATAAATCCATGATACATGTGGAATATATTGATGTGTTTTGGAAGCACACAACACCCAAGTAAATGATTTGAGAAATTGGTTTAAGAAATCAAGCCAAAATATGGTAGAATTTTATGGGGGTGGGTGGAACATGATTGCTGCTTAAGGTTTATAGGGTTTTGGAAAGGTTTGATGGATTGATGATAGATGTCATATGATTAGATTTTAAGGATGGGTTTAATGACATGAAAAAGGTTTGAATTATTGAGGAAGATTGAAACTATTTAGTTAATTATTAAATATGTGACATGACAAAATATTTTTGTTTATGATTTTTGTATGATTCATAATCAAGAATTTTCTATTTAGTTTCTATGTCATTTAATTAGAGAGTATTTGAATTTATTTAACACAAACATATCCCCATAATCAACCACCATAATTAATCCACAAACATACATATTTAATCACAACACTCATCATCTTCATCTTCTAAATCCTAATCCTAAGCCTCTTCTTTATTAATGATCATCAATAGCATCATTAACAATAATTAATCGTGTTTTCTAAAACATAATTAATACATTAAACCACCATTAATACCCTATAAATAACCACAAACCATATCATTAAAATTGAAATCCTAATTCAAAAACCCTAAACTATCCCTAAAAGTTATGTTATTTCTTCTTCCATTTTGATTTGATTATGGTGATAATTGCTTTCTTTTTTTTTGTGTAATTTTAATATGCATCAATAGTGGTATTAGAGCCTAATGTTTTCTTTTCATATAATATGTAAAAAAAGGATAAATAATTAAATTTGAAAATGTTTATTCAAATTCAACAATTCTACCAAGAACTCATTAAGAACTCATCAATACTCCATTAAGATTCAACCAATAACCTTATACACTTAAATAACTTCATCAAAATTTGAAGGATAATCCACAATTTGAGGTAATGATCCTTGCTACATACAAAAAGCACCTAAATATGGAGAAGGATGATAATTATGAATATTTGGTGGTATGAATTCAACAACTCACCCTAGTAATTGTAAAGCAAAATGAGATATAATAAAAGCAGTTGTATAAAATTTATAAGGTCATATGAATATATGTAATCAAGGAGAAGGAGACATAAAAAGGAGGGAATGTATAAGAGAACACTACATGCTGCCCCTCTTGCATAACCAAATAAAAGTAGAAGATGATGAAAGTGTGGGAAACAATTAGAGGAGTGGTTCAACACAAAGGAAGACCTATGATGATGAGGAGAGGTGTATGAAATTTAATATTACTAAATTAGAGGGTAGAATGGAATATAAGGTTTAATTAGAATGAAAATAAATAATAGAGGTAATATTTTTACTTAAAGAGCTCAATAATGAAATGAGGTGCAATATATCAACTCTGAAAGTCGAAAAGTATGCTATAACTAATTTAAAACCTTGATGAGGGATTGTGAAAGAGAGGGAGAAGGGAAAATCATAGTAACAGGATAAGTTGAAGAAGCATCTTAAGAAAAAATTTATCTTGAGAGAATTTAAACAAAATAAATTTGGTAAGATGACTACACTCAAGCAAGGTTTCGTGACTATAGAGGAGTATGCTAGAAACTTTTACAGGTTTAAGAGAAAAATGAATTGTCCATGCAATGTTCCTTGTAGGGTTCAAGTTGAATGTGTGAGAGAAGGTGAAATTATATCTCTCTAACACCTTAAAAGTTTTGGTGAAAATGGCTATCATCTTTAAGAAGCAATTGAAGTGGGATAAGGTGAATTCTAAGCCATCATCTTCAACACCTTTAAAACCATATATTATTGGTGAATAAAATTTGGAGAGAAAGAGGGATAAGGTATGAATTGATAAAGGAAAGGAGAAGATAGAAGATAAGGCTATAAATTAATGCTTCAAGTGTAGATGCTATGGGAACTTTGCTAAAGATTATCCTAATCAAGAGGCGTTAAGTTAGAGAGACATTTCAAGTATGGAGCCATGTAGTGATGATGAGAGTGCTGGTGTAGAGAGTACTTATCGAGAATATGGCTTATATTGTTGCATGTTTAAAAAGTTTTATAAGTGCACCCATGATCTTCTTCAACTATAAGAGATAAAAGTTTCAAGACAAAGTGCATAGTGGGAGACAAAGTGTGCAAGGCCATTATTCATAGTGGTGCATAAATCAATGTTGTAAGTAAAGAAGCTTATTTTGAAGATCACAAAAAATCCAATACCTTATTCTCTATATTGGATGAATAAAGGTACATATTTTAGAGTCTTTAAATGAGCCTCTATTACTTTTAGAATTAGTAACTATATTGATGATGTTTTTTGAGACATATTACTAATTTATCCACATAATATCATTATTGGAAGGCTATAGAAATATGATAAATAAGTCTCTTATGATGGAGTGTTTGATGAGTACATGATGTGTAAGGCAAGAACAAGTTAAAGCAGAAGGTAAGCCTCAAACCAAGCCCTTAATTGAGAGTTTATTTCTCTATGAGTAAGCCATGATGGAATCCCTCAAATAAGTAATGGGTTTTTATGCAATGGTAATGAAAGAAGAATCACAGCAAGGAGAGGAAATCAAGATCAAACTAAAACTTACCAAAATGCTAGAGGAGTTCAGTGATTTGTTCCGAACTAAATGACCATTGAGAATACCACCATTGAAGGGAATTAATTATGTCATTAATATTATGCCACGAGTTTCTATTCCAAATAAAGTACCTTATCTATTCAAATAGGAAGATTCTAATGATATTTAAAAGTAAATTAAATAGTTTTTAGACAAGGTTTATGTAATGGATAACATGAGTGTATATTATGAGTCAAATTTTTTGGTATCTAAGAAGGATGAAACATGGAATATTTGCATTGATTTTAGAGTGGTCAACAACATAAAAATTAATTATAGATTTCTTATGCTAATAATGGATGCCTTGCGATATGAAATTTATTTATTTGAAGAGTGGGTACCATTAAATGAAATTCAAATATGGGGATGAGTAGAAGATGACTTTCAAGAGGTTATATAACGCACTTAGCTCTTTTATAAGATTGATCAATGCGGTGCTAAGACCATTCTAAGGTGACTTTAAGAAGGCAAGGCCAAGACATGCATAATGAGTGAGATTTCTATAATTCTTTGTTTTTTTCCTCTACTAAAAGCTTGGATGGAAAAGAGAATGTGGTTGTGGATTCTTTTTCAAGAAGGTCCATGGTACTTACACTTATATATACCAAGTTGCTAGGGCTTTAGATGTTGAAGGATATCTATACCAAATATGAAGACTTGGTGGAGGTTTTTGAATCTTTTAGGAATTATGGGAGTTTTCGAGTTTATATGATCTAATATGGATTTCTATTTAAGAACAAAAAGTTATGCATCCCAAGATCTTCAAGTTGAGATTTTCTTATCAAGAAGGTACATGATGAATTTAATGCAAGGCACTTTAGAGTAAATAAGAACTTGAAGTTACTCTAGGAGTAGGTAATTTAAAGGTATGCAAGCTGTGGTTGGAAGATGTAATATAAAAAAGAGTTTATTCCACATACACCACTACCCATGCCTAATTCACCTTTAGAGGGAATTAGAATGAATTTTTACTTGGTTTACTAAGGACTCAAAGAGGAAAAATATTTAATCATAGTGGTAGTGAATAAATTTTCCATGAGACACTTTATCCCATGCCAATATATGGATGACATTACTTACATTGTAAAACTATACTTTAGAGAAATGGTGAAGTTGTATGATGCTCTAAAAAGAAATATAAGTATAATACTCCAAAATTTTTTCCTAAGAATAAATAATAGAATAATAAAATATAGGTACATGTTACAATCATAATAACAATAATAAGCCTTTATTTAATTATTTAGCCTAAGCTAAATTATAAGTAAATATTTTAATTTTTAATTATTTTATATATTCCTCCAAACTACCTAAAAATTTCACCATCTCCTTTTCTTTTTTTTCTCTCTCTCTATCTTTCCCCCTTTTCGTCTTCTTTTCCATTTTTCTTTTTCTCCTTTTCTTTTCCTTTTCTTTCTTCCTTCTTCTTTCTTTTTCTTTTTCCCCTTGTATGGGTTGTGCTTTAGTGGCTCAATGTGCCTCTTCTCCCCTCTCCTTTTGTTTTCCCTCAATTGCCCCCGAATCCCCCTTCTTTCTCCACAGGTAACATCCCATGCCATCTTCTTCTTTTCTTCCTTTTCTTTTCTCTTCCTCCTCTTTTTATCCTTTTCTCTTTCTTTCCCCATCCCCTACCTCCCACTTATGACATGCGTGCCTCTCCTCGCTGCCATTTTCGCCCCAACCACCACTGCTCTCAACCAACCCCCTTCCTCCTTTTCCTTTTCAGCCTTACAGAGCATGCATGTTGGCAAGTCCCTGTATGGTCCCCTTGTATGCTCTCCTACATTCCTTACACCCATAAAACGCTCCCCTTACTATCCTTTCATCTGCCACAGTCGGCCGCCTAGCGACTGACTACCCTTATCCCCTTCTCCTCTTATCCTTATCCTCCCCCAACACCTACAAATACCCCCATCTTTGCCTCTCCTCTCTTTCTCCCTCATCCATCCTTACTACACTCCCCCTATCCTAATTTCTGCCACCACCACAGCCTGGCTACAACCCCACCCCAACTCCACTCCTCTTCTTTCTCTACATCCCCTTACACCTACTAAGCCCCTCACTTCCCTCTTTCTCCCCTTTCTCTCCTCTCCTCTAATGTACGAAGTGGGTAGGTCATGCAACCCCACACCACCAAATGCCACCACTACCACTAACCTATTTCCCTCTCCCTACATCTTTAGGACAAGCCTCCTACAGTTTATTAAATGTCTCTGTAAGCACTCGTCCTCACCTGAGAATGAGCACTTACTAGCGTTTCCAAACACTTCCTTTTAATCTTTATTTACATATTTCTCTATAGAGCAGCTACATCAGATTATCATATAGTGATGACCGAACCTTTGTTGTCCGGTTATGTTTTTGATTAGAAGACTTCATTCTGTTATGTTTGAGGGTCCTAATCAAGGAGGAGATGGCTGGGTTAGTCTGAGTTTCCTTACTGCCTATGTTCCAGCAACTCATAAGAACAAAGACAAGACGACTGTCATGTGGCACTAACTCTTACACGGTTGCCTACCCCATGTAGTTAGCTCCATCTACCACATTTTCCCTTTCTTCTCATCCCACCTTCTTGGCTGCACCACCACGGGTGCCCCCATTGTGAGTAGCTTCCCCTCCTACCGATCCACCTAGTGCTAGCACCACCCACAACCCTAAAGAACCAAGCCCCACACTTTTTCCAACCCAAAAGCCACTCTACCTTATGTTATCGCCACTACTGCACCATCCTCCACTCCTGTTGGTTATTCTAATACTGTACTAGTGCTCACAAGAGAGGAGATGTAAGGTTTTATTGCTTCAAGATTGGAGCTATTTTTGTAAGGATATAGTTATAGTTATGGCTTTTGTTCTTATGTGCTTTTATTGTGTGATAAGTATATACTTGCATGAAATATATATGTTCTAAGGTTGTTGTGTAGCTTGGCATGAAAGGACCTAAGGTAAGACCATGTGTGGTCTTAACTTCTTGGTTTATATGTGATTGAAAGTTTTATTATGTGATACTGCATGTCTCGAGGTTTGTTGAAAAAATTATGTAGTATAGCCTATGAGGCTTAGGTAGGGTTTGGAGGCGAAGGGGAATTTTGCGGTCATATTGTGGTAGATGGAATGAGGTAAAACCCTATGAAAAAGTTAGCTAAATATTTCTTAGAAACATGTTAAATAATAAGTATGATAATTTTAATTGGGGGATTAGGGTAAATGTTATATGGGGAGAGTTTCCCATATATGGGGGGTGAATGAAAATTAATGTGGCTATGTTTGGAGGAGTGACTTAGGGAGAGATGGTTGTGATGGAAGGTTATAGGAGAAAATGATGGTATTGCTAGGTAGTTTGGCAAAACATGGGGGAGTCTTTGGATACGGGGAAATGGTGAAGTATTAAAGGGGTGAAATTAGGGTTTTGGGGGTATAAAACCCTAATGGTGGGCCATTGTCACATGTAGGAGATGGGGATTTAGGTTTTTCCTTTGAACTATGATGTGGTATATGACTTATGGGGAATGTTAAGTCTAATGGTTAGTTGGGATACGAAGGAGTGGATACAAATGCAAAAGGGAGATTAGGGTTTCGAGAGGAGTCCTTTAGGGAGGTTGTTATCGCATGTGCGAAATGAAGGAGTTAGGATAAAAACATTGGGGGGGTGTATAATCATGGTAACCTTTTCTTGGTTGTGGGAGCTTAGGGTTAAATATTAATAGAGGATGGGTTGGCCTCATTTGTGCCAAACTAGGGTTTCAAGGGGTAACCCTAGGGACCAAATGTTATTGGATGTGAGGAATGGGAGAATAGGGCTATGACTCATAAGTAAAAGGATTCTAAAGGTATTTTTAGGGTGTTTGATGATTTGGGGACTTGAAAGATCTTTAGGGGTGAGGATACCTCAGACTTGAGAAGCTGAGGTTTCCATGGGGCTAGGTTAGCCTATGGAGTTAGTATGCTACGAGTCATATATGGCTTGTACATGGTTATGTGATATCTGAACTAACAAGACATGAATAAGAGACTAAGCACTTAAAGTGGAAGATTACTTGAGTCAAGCTATAGCAATGAAATTCTTGGATACTAATAATTTATAGAAACACATTAATTACTTATAGTAGAACACAATGCTGGCCGGGACTAGTTTTACATTATACTTATATATAAAATGGTCCACCATTGAGAATAGTGGCATAGAGAGTGTTTCCTATGGTTGTATTATATTTACCCGTCCACTGGTGAGAATAGTGGACAGAAGCGTATTATTTTAGATCGTATTATATTTATAGGTCCACCGGTAAGAATAGTGGTTAGGAGAGTACTCCACTAGATTTGAATTATATTTACCGGTCAACTAGTGAGAATAGTAGGGGCCCCAAGCTCAAGTAATGAAACTATTAGATAATAACAATTTATGGAGAGGCATTAACTACTTATAGTGGAACACCATGTAGGTTCGGAATAGCTGTACTTTATACTTACATATAAATTGATGCACCAGTGAGAATAGTGGCCAGAAGCTTGTTATCTTGGATTGTTTTATATTTTCCTGTCCATCGGTGAGAATAGTGGCTAGGTGCATGTTGCCCTTAGTTTTATTACGTCTATCGGTCCACCAGTGAGAATAGTAACTACGAGTGTGTTGCCCTAGGTTATATTATATTTACTAGTCCATCGGTGAGAATGGTGGCCAAGAGTGTATTATCTTGGGTAGCATTATATTTACCGATCCACCATTGAGAATAGTGGGGTACCCAAACCTACATGGATATAATTCAAGAAATGACTAATTTCTAAGCTAATGGCTTGAGTCTAGATAGTATAATGAACTACTATAACCTCCTTTTATGTCTACATGTTTTTACTATAATACCATGAACTGCTATATTCCTACTTAACTATATTGTTAACTTGCTTAGTATGTAGCAGAGTGATTACCTCTTTCATGGTTGTTGCTCATTCGCACAAGCAGTAATCCCTTCTAAGTCTGTGTAGATTATTAATGATGCCTTAGATAACTTTGTTGCTTATGATGACCTGGTTGTTGTAGAGTGATTTTGTAGTATCCTAGGGTTGGGGCTCGAAGAGAGTGTAATCTAGATATATTCCCTTTTTAGTTTCTAGATTAATATTTTCTTTTAGTTGAACAATGTTTTTTATTTTAAAATTTTCTTGATATCAACACTCAACTCTCTTTATGTTATGAAACTCTTTTCTTGCTATGTTTTATTTTGGTTGCATCTATTTTTATTTAGCCTTGTAATTGGTCCGAGGATGGCCCAAGGAATAGACTTATATCAATTACGATGATAACACCCCCTCTTACGGTGTATGATTTGTAATCTTAAAATGAAAATGTTCAATGGTATTTTTGTGGGTATTATAAGTTGTCATTAGAGCGATGGTTCTAATAACCATGCTTTGCTTCCAAGAAATTTGATTACAATAATGTTTTCTTATGTTTTTAAAATGAATTTTCTACCTTGAAAAGTTTCAATTTGGCCAAAAGACCTAGATCCATTAGTGAGGAAATGAAAAGGGTAGTCTAAGAAACCCCTAATGGGGGAAGTGTGTATATTAACTAATGAACTAGAAGGTTTAGACCTAACTCATCTCTTGTTTTGTAGTTGATCGATTTGTGATGAAAGAAGAATTTAGATGCTTTGAGGATGCCTTTGAGGCCTTCATGGAGTTCATGTAGTGCCAGCCCTAGTTTCAACTGATACTCTACCCTTACTTGATCACTAGAAGAGTGTCGAGGAGGACTAGCTTCGAAGGGTCACTGATCACCACCCTCTATTGTATGCTGATGAGGAGGATCTATTAATCTTAGAGGGGTGGATCCTAAACATAGATTTCACATTTGAGGTTGTTGACAGTCCCCCATCTCCTCGGTCTAGTATTGTGCCCTTCTTACGTATAGATGTTGTGGATGCTTGGTGGGTCGGGTATGGTACCCAAAATGGTCTATAGATGTCCATTCAGGCTTTTAAGACGTCTATATGAACCTAATTCTACCAAGATAGTTTGAAGAGCAATAAATTTTAGGAATTCATGCAACACACCAAGAGGGAATGACGGTGAGGTAGTACTATACCCGTTTCACCGAGCTTCTGAGGTTTTCCTCAAGTATTGTAGCCAATGAGTCAACCGTGGTCTACAATTATAGTAGAGGCTTCATTTTAGTATCCCATGGATGATGGGGTAGTGGCTTTCCCTGACTTGGCCACTCTTTATGAGAATGCATGCATCGTAACCACCATGGTCCGGGAGCATACATCAATCTTGGGGAAGAGAAGGCTAGAGGCCCAGCCTCAAGGAGGAGGACCCTCAAAACATCAATTGAGGGGTCTAGTTAGGAGCTACGAGCCACTTAGGTGTTTTCCTACAAACGCTATGATGGGAATCACTTGGGACGTGTCTGTGGGAGTAGACCTTTGTGCTGCGAGAATTGTGGTAGACCAAGCCACTGGTCCTTCGAATGCCATAACCAAAGAAGCCTCTATCAACCCTAGGGTTATCATTCCTAATAGAGGGGACCATCAATATGAAAACAACAAGCCTACCAGCAACATACCTACAAGATACCACCTTAGTAGTTCCAATAGAGGGTGCTTGCTATAGAGCCAAGAGTTTAAGGGGAGACCAAAGGAGCCTCGTTCTCTTTCTTAGAGAGGTAGTCAGGCCTAGAGTGTTGGAGTTTACTCGGGCAGTCATCAGAAAGGTTATTCAGGTGGGTGCTTGAATGTCATCAGCAAAGTAAAGGTTGATAGACACCAAGACGTGGTTATGGGTATATTTACTATCCTTTCTTTACCAGTGCATGTACTATTTAATTCAGGTGCCTCCTTGTTGTTCTTGTCTACAACATTTGTTGCTAGGATTGGATTATCACCATTTGCTAGAGCAGCTATATTTGTAATGTTACCTTTAGGGGAAGGGATGGACTACACTAGGCTTACTCAAAGGTTGTCTTAGTGATAGGTAAGGTATACTTCCTAGTGGACTTGGTCTAAATGGATCTATGGGACTTCGATATCATATTAGGGATGAATATGGTTAAAAGATACCATATAGTGGTAGACTATGGATAAGAGTGCATAGTGTTGGGAGGCCTAAAGGGTACTAGGGTTTTATATAAGAAGACCAAGCCCAATCCCACTACAAAGGTGATGTCTACTGTCACATTACACTCATCGATCTAGAAGGAGTACTCAATGTATTTATGTAGTGCCAAGAGTTGAATAAGGATTTAAAGGCCTTGGGTGATATTTTTTTGGTTCAGAACTTCCATGATGTGTATCCAAAAGAGATTCTAGGTATGCCACTAGTGTGTAAAATTAACTTCACCATCTATCTAATGATGGGGACCGAAGTAGTGTCAAGGGCCCCTTACGGGATGGCACCGACGGAGCTAAAATATCTTAGGACTCAGCTTGAGGAGTTATTAGACTATAGATATATCTAGCTTAGTGTGTCTCTGTGTGGAGCACTCATCTTGTTTGTGAAAAATCAGGATAGGAGTCTCCATCTCTACATTGATTACTAAGGGATGAATAAGTTGATAGTTAAGAATTAATATCTACTTTTGAGAATTGATGACATTTTTGATCAGTTACGAGGTATTAATGTCTTCTCCAAGGTCTACTTGAGATTCGGATACCACTAGTTAT
Organism: Tamarix austromongolica; assembly: GCA_039764185.1. Classification (NCBI taxonomy): domain Eukaryota; kingdom Viridiplantae; phylum Streptophyta; class Magnoliopsida; order Caryophyllales; family Tamaricaceae; genus Tamarix; species Tamarix austromongolica. The sequence continues at coordinate 31,052,400 of CM077813.1, read as the reverse complement.
GTATTACAGATGCTGACATTATGAAGATGGATTTCCAAACATGGCATAGGTATTACAAGTTTATGGTGGCACCTTTTGGGCTCACCAACAAACCTATCATCTTTATATATTTGATGACAAGGATCTTCATGCCATTCCTCAACCAAGTCATGGTAGTGGTCATCAATGATATTCGGGTGTACTGTTAAGGAAAGGAAGAGCATCAGCAATACCTTGGCACTATCCTCTCCTTTCTTTGGAAACATCACCTGTACATAAAGCTATCTAAGTGCGGGTTTTAGCTTTTTGAAGTGGATTTTCTAGGTCACATAATGTCGGTTGAGGGATTTTCACTAGACCCAACAAAGATAGTGGCAGTTATAGAATAGAAGGGCCCCACGAATGTATCAAAAGTTCATAGCTTTTTGGGTCATATTAGGTATTATTGATGTTTTGTGTAAAACTTTATAAGAATTACCCATCCTGTAACTAATATTTTGAAGAAGACTACAAGGTTTTATTAGGATGAATCATATGAAGAGGCATTTTAGGAATTGAAGAAATATCTAGCCACAACACCTATCCTAACTCTACCACTGGGATCTAATGGATTTAAAGTCTACAGTGATGCATCCAAGCATAGGTTTGGGGTGCGTACTGATTTAGATTGTTAAGGTGGTCACTTATGCCTCTAGTTAGTTAAAGTGACACAAACATAACTACCTGACTCTTAATCTAGATTTGGCCATAGTAGTTTTCACACTAGATATCTAGAAGCACTACATATGTGGGACTAGATGTAGATTCTTCACCAATCAGAAGAGCTTTAAATACATATTTACTTAGAAGGAGTTAAACCTAGGGTAGAGGAGGTGGTTAGAGCTAGTAAAGAATTACAATATAGAGTTGACTTATCATGAGGGTAAAGCTAATGTTGCTGTTGATTCTCTAAGCAAGAAGACCACCCACTTTGTGAAATCCTATGTGGTAGCTAACTAGTTGCTAGAGGAGTTAGGTGAAAAAAGAAGGTGAGCTAATCTAATAGGGTGATCTTGAGGTCTGCATGAGCGCCTTGATGATTACTCTAATAGTGTTTGAGGATATCTATGTCGGGCATCCTAGGGATGCCAAACTTGAGAGGACATGATAGAAGATATAGGAAGGGCAAGCTGAAGTGTTCCAGATACACAAGGATGATAGCATTCACTACAAGGGTTAGTGGTCTGTACCAAAGGGTTACTCAAACCTAAAGCACTGAATCCTGGAAGAAGGACATCATATGCCCTACTTTGTATACCTAGGAGAAGATAATTTGTACAAGGAAATTAAGATGATTTACTGCTAGCCTCTTATGATGCGGGAGGTAGTCGAGTTTGTGTAATAATGCCTGACCTGTCAAAAGGTCAAGATGGAATACTATAGAGCTGTAGGGCTAGTCCAGCCTTTGAAAGTGGTAAGATAGAAATAGGATTCGATCTCTATGGACTTTGTTAGTGGGTTCCCTAGGACATGTAGTATTTATGACACTATCTAAGTTATTATGGAAAAATTAACTTAGTTGGCAGTATTTGTACCAATGAAGTTAACCTGGAGCATAAACTAGTTGGCTAATGCTTATATGAAATTCATGGTTAGCTGACATAGTGTACCCAAAGATATTGTCTCCAACAAGATCTCACAGTTTCACTCCCATTTTTAGGGAAAGTTTTAGGATGTTTTAGGAACGAATCTGAAGATGAGTATTGCCTTCCATCCAACCATGGATGGGTATACCAAAAGGAACATTCAAACACTCGAGGACATGTTAAGGGCTTGTGCTATGGACTTTTAGGGTTTTTGGGAGGATTTTCTACACCTGGTAGAGTTCTCTTACATCAATAGCTACCATTCCAATATAAGGATGACACCCTTTAAAGCATTATATGGATGGAAGTGCCAGACACCATTGTGTTGGAGTGACATCAACGAGATAGTAGTGTTGGGATGCAAGTTGATTGGGGAGATGACTTGTTAGGTCCATTAGATCCAGGATAGGATGAAAGATATTTAGAGTCAACAAAAGAGTTACGTCAATTAGAGATGCCGTGGTATAGACTTTGAGTCTTGAGAAAAGGTATTTCTGAGAGCCTCCCCTATTAAAGAAGTGCAGAGGTTTGGTAGGAGAGGCAAGTTGAGCCCAAGATAAATCAAGCCTTACAAGATTGTGGACCGGATAGGTGAGGTTGCTTACCCATTGGCACTCCCACTAGAGTTAGCACATATGCATAATGTCTTTCATGCCTTTTAGTTGTAGAAGTGCATTGCAGATTCTTCCCATGTGATCTGACCTAATGAAGTTTAGCTTGATGACTCTTTGACCTAAGAGGAGAGACCTATTCGGATACTCAACACCAAGCTCTAGTAGACCTGGATAAGTGTAGTTCTGCTTGTGAATATTCTATGGAGCGGCCATGGGGTAGAGGAAGCCACTTGGGAAGAAAAGAAGTACATGCACGAGGCGTATCATAAACTCTTCAATTTAGGTATGACAATTCTCGGCAAACCCTTTTACTTTAAGAAGTTAGTAGCTAGTAGTGTGTGTTCTCACGTCTAAGGTTGGCCATTGGGACCACCTTAGTCCCCATCTCCTTATTCCTATTACAAGACCTTGTATTATGACATTGAGGACGAAGTTTTCCTTTAAGGGGGTAGTAATATAATACTTCACATTTTTTTTCCTAAGAATAAATAATAGAATAATAAAATATTGTATAAAATAAAATATAGGTATATATTACAATCATAATAATAATATGATATTTAAAATTAATCATACAAAAGTCTTATTTAGATTATTTAGCATAAGCTAAATTATAGGTAAATATTATAATTTTTAATTATTTTATTTATTCCACTAAACTACCCAAAACTTTCACCATCTCCTTTCCTCTTTTTTTTTCTCATTCTTTCTTTTTCCCATTTCCTTTTTCTTCTTCTTTTTCTTTTTACATTTTCTCTTTTCTTTTATTTTCTTTTCATTTTCTTTCTTCCTCCTTTCTTTTTCCCCTCATCTGGATGGTGCTATAGCAGCCCAATGCACCTCCCTCTCCTCTTACTTCTTCTTCCCCTAACTGGGCTAAAAGCCCCCTTCTCTCTCCAAGGGTGATAGCCTAAACCATCTTCTTCTTTTCCTTTTCTCTCCCTCCTTTTTTTCTCCATTTCCCTTTCTCTCCCTATCCCCTATCTCCTGCCAGTGATATGCACACCCCTCCCCATTACCATTTTCTTCCCAACCACCATTGCTCCCAACTAGCCCCCTTCCCCCTTTCCCTTTCTAGCCATGTAGGGAATCACATTGGCATGCCCTTGTATGGTCCACTCCCACCATACCCTTCATCCATGCAACTCTCCCCTACACATAGGCTTACCATCCTTCCCTCTTCTAACGTTTGCCGGCATGCGACCAACCACCCTTGTCCCCTTCCCTTTTTATCCTTATCCTCCCCACTACCTATAAATACCCCCAGCTCTGCCTCTCCTCTCTTTCTCCCTTGTCTATCTTTGCTACATTCTCCCATGCCCTTGCTCTTAATAGCCATCACTGTTGTAGCTATGCCACGCTGGTACCCTAGCTCCACTCCTCTCCCTTCTCTACATCCCCTTGCACCTACTGAGTCCCTCAAATCACTCTTTATCCCCTTCCTCTCCTCTCCCTGTGTGTGCTAAGTGGGCAGGTCACACCACCTTACTCCACCCCGCACAATATCACACCACCACCACTACCATCCCCCATTTTCCCATCCCTGCACCTTCACCTCCTACAGAGGTTCCCACCCTATGCAGGCAACTCTCCACCACCTATTACCCTCCCATTTACCCCTTCTTCTCCTCCCTCCATCTCGGCCACGCCACCAAAGACACTACCTCCGCCACCATTGTAAACCGCCTCCCCTCCCACTAGTGCACCTTGTGCTAGCACCACCCATAACCCAAATAAACCAATCCCCACTCATTTCTCAACCCAAAATCTCTACATGGTGCCTTCTCCACTATTCCATAACTACCACCACACCATCCTCCACTCCTCTTGCTTATTTTGGTACTATATCATTGTTCATAGGAGAAGAGGTGTAAGGTTTTATGGCTTCAAGACCAAAGCCATTTCGATAAGGATATAGTTATAGTTAGGGTTTTGTGGCTATGTGCTTTTGTTGCATGATAAGTGTATACCTACATGAAATATATGCTTTCTAAGGTTGTAGTGTAGATTAACTTGCAAGGACCTAAGGTAAGAGTATGTGTGGTCTTGACTTCTTGGTTTATATATGATTGTAAATTTTTATTATACAATATTTCATGTCTTAAGGATTGTTGAAAATTTTATGTATTATAGAATATGAGGCTTAAGTATTGTTTGGAGGCGTGGGTGCATTTCGGGGATATATTGTGGGAGATGGCATATGGGGCAAACCTAGGGGAAAAGGTGAACCAAATATTCCTTAGAAAAATATTAAATAATAAGTATGATAATTATAAATGGAGATTAAGGTAAATGTTGCATGGAGAGAGTTAACCATGCATGGGGGTGAGTCAAACTTAATGTGGCTATGTCTAGGGGTGACTAATGGAGAGATGGTTGTGATGGAAGGTTCTAGGAGAAGATGATGGAATTGTTGTGTATTTTGGAAAAACTTGGGGGGAGTTTTTGGATGTTGGGAGATGGGGAAGTACTAAGGGGGTGAAATTAAGGTTTTAGGGTTACAAAACCCTAATGGTGGGTTATTATCACATATAGGAGATGGGGGAGTTATGTTGTGTCTCTAAATTATGATTTGAAATATGCCTTATGGGGAATGTGTGTTAAGTCTAATGTTTATTTGGGATATGTAGGAGTGGATACAAATGCAAAAAGGAGATTAGGGTTTTGAGAGTAGTCCTTTAGGTAGGTTCTTATCGCATACACGTAATGAAGGAGTGAAGCTTTAAAACTTTAGGGGATGGATAATCATGGTAATGTGTGCCTGGTTGTAGGAGCTTAAGGTTAAATAAGTAGTGGAGGATTAGTTGGCCCATTTGGGTTTACTTGGGTGAAAATAGGGTTTTAAGGGGTAACCCTAAGGGAAAATGTTATAGCATGTGAGGAATGGGGAAAACAGGTGATGACTCATAAGTAAAAGGGTTCTTAAGGCATGTTGGGGGAGTTTAATTATTTAGGGACTCAAAAGATTATTAGGGAGTGTGGATACCTTAGAGTTGGGAATTTAGGGTTTCCATAAGGAAAAGGTTAACCAAGAGAGTTAAAAGGTAAGGAATCATACACTTGTTCTGCTTGGTTGTGTGATATCTTAACCAAAAAAGACAAGAATAAGAGACTAATCACTTAAAGTGGAAGATTACTTATGTCAGGCCCATTTAGACATTGTATTTGTATACTAGTCCTCCAGTGAGAATAGTACCCAAGAGTGTGTTGCCTTTGGTTGTATCATATATATACACTAGTCCATTGGTGAGAATAGTAGCTCAAAGAGTACTGTGCTGGGTTTATAATACATTTACTGGTTCACCAGTGAGAATAGTTGGGGCTCTAAGCTAAAGTAATGAAACTCTTGGATAATAATAATTTATGTAGAGACACTAATTACTTATAGTGGAATAGCGTGTGAGTCAGGACTAGTTCTACTTTATACATATATATAAATTGGTCCACTGGTGAGTTTAGTGGCAAAAAGGGTGTTGTCTTGGGTTGTATTATATTTACTAGTCCACCGGTGAGAATAGTGGCTAGGAGTGTGTTACCCTAGGTTGCATTATATTTACCAGTCCACTGGTGAGAATAGTGGCCAAGAGCATACTATCTTGGGTTGCATTGTATTTACTAGTCCATTATTGAGAATAGTGGGGTCTTTGAACTTATATGGATATAATTTAAGAGATGACTAATTTCTAAACTAATGGCTTGAGTCTAGATAATAATGAAAAAATTACTATAACTTATTTATGTGTCTTCATGTTTTTGTTGTAATACCATGAACTACTATATCCCTACTTGACTATATTGCTACCTTGTACAATATGTAGCATACTAATCACGCCTTTCACGGGTGCTGCTTATTCCCATGAGCAGTGTCCCCTCTTGAGTATGTATAAGTGACTGATGATGCCTTATGTGACTTTGTGATATGTGATGACCTAGTAGGGCAGAGTTATGTTGTAATATCCCTAGGTTGGGGCTTGGAGAGAGCGTCATATAGATATTTTCCCTTTTTAGTTTCTAGATTAATGTTTCCTTTTAGTTTAATAATGTTTTATATTTTAGTATTTTCTTGATATCAACTCTCAGCTCTCTTTATGTTATGAAACTCTTTTCTTGCCATGTATATTTTGGTTGCATCTATTTTTATTTAGCCTTTTAATTTGTATGAGGTTGGGCCAGGACCAAAATTATACTAATTATGGTGGTGACACCTCCTCTTATGGTGCATGATTTGTATACTTAAATGATAATTTTCAATGGTGATTTTTTGGGGGTGTGATAGAGACATGAAGTTCCTTAGCTAATTTTAGAAGATGTTACAACACTTGCTACAAGCTAAGCTTCTATTTTGTACCTCATCACCCACAAACTAATGGTCAAATATAGGTGACTAATTGGACATTTGGTACGTAAGGGGATTATGAGTAAGTGTGATAAGGATTGATATTTGAAGTTGACACATGCATAGTTTTCTTATTATAGGATTCCTTCAAAATTGACAAGCTCAAGTTTTTATTAAAGGTAGTCTAAAAGACAAATCCATACATGTCCATTGATTTGGGGACTTTGAAAAAGGGTATTTGAAGAGATATGAAGCTTTTAAGAGAGTGGATCAAATTAGGGTAAACGTAGATAAGAGTAATGCTACTTATCAAGCTAGAGTAAACAAACATAGTAGTCAAATGTTTTGCTCTAGGATATTTTTTATGGTTTTATTTAAGAAATGAAATGTTTTCTCACTTTTGGAAGAATAAGGTAAATCTTAAGGAAAATGGTCCTTTCAAATTACGTAGAGGTTGGTAAAATAAGAGGATAATGATGTCGAGGCATATCCTAATAGTCATACACATGAAAGGTTAGCTTAATTATACAACCCATTATTCTCCATTTGTTTGAAGAGCTTTGTTAAACTTGTACAATTAGGCCGAATAAGGTGATTACATGTCAAACCATATTTTAGAATGGGTCTTACAGGTTATTATGCAAAGTTAAATGAACTCTCATGCCCAAAAAATGAGCAGGGGATTCCAAAATCTTATAAGATTATTTACATTTGGTTAATTACTAGATATTAATTAGTTAAATCATTATTACACTTTTTATCTTGTGAAGAGTGCTCTAGTTTTCCTTTTTCCTTGTGAGTGGCATACATTTGAGAGAATTTTATGTCATTTAAGTTTTATTTTTTCCCCCTATATGGAAGATTCAAATTAAGGAGGTTCTAACAAAGTTATATAACTATGGTATAATCAACAATGAAGTTCATAGTGCAATTGGATGAAGTTGAATATTCATTAAATATCTTTGTGAGTTATTCCCTTTTTTATGATTTTGTTTGATTCATAATAAACTTTTATCTATTTAATTCTTATGTTATTTAATTTGAAGGATTTTGTGTTAATTTAACACAAACATATCCCCATAATTTATTCCTACATATACACACTAAATCACATAATATCAGAACATTCATCATTGTCATCTTCCAAATCCTACCCCTAAGCCTGTCCTTCTTTGATAACCATTATCTCCATTAATAACCATCATTACTTACATTTTCTACACTTTAATTACCACCAATATCCCTTCCATAAATACCCAACAAATCACCATAAAAATCTTAACCCTAATTAAAATGCCCTAACTCCAATCACCTAAATTATTATTATTTATTTGTCTATTTTAATTCAATTTTGGTGAGAATTGATTTTAATGTTCAAATTTTGGTGCTTATTGTAACACCCCCAAATTTACTACTGAAAAATTTCGTTTAAATCAGAAGGTTTAGCGGAAGCGAAAGAATTAAAACCATAAACTTGGGGGTATTACTACCACACTTAGTACCAGACCGGTTCACTCCTACCGTTCCGATACTAAGTGCTAAGGCTAAACTAAATGATCGTTAAGTAAGAGTCATCAAAACATAGGTCCATAGTTAACATAGACCATTCACGAAAACCACGAGTCAACAATAGTTAAAATATCGTTAAGATTACAACTTAAGAGTACGGTTTCAAAACAAGAAGCGTAGTACAAAATATAGCTAAATAAAACAGATCCCAAGGGACCAATACCCGGATTGCCTACTCACTCAGGTCAAGCCTTCCACCCCAACACAGTATCAACCTGCACAAGGGGTCTACTCTCCACCATCGGTGGATCATCACAGGACCCATTCAACCAAGGTAGTATCAGTACGGGTCCAATACTGAGTAAGTCCCACTACCCTATCTTATAGGAGAGATATCATCAAGTGCATATTAAATCCAGGTACAACACGTTGATACAATATCATGCATATTCACAACCCACAGCATAAATCTTACCATACACCTAGAGTAACATATAAAACATATGTAACATCCTATTTAACATATAAGCGTGGTATAACCGAGATGTAAAGTGGCTCATACGCCTTAGGTAGGAATAATCCATATTATTAAAACTCAATATGTGGCATACTCACGTAAGAAGCATGTAGTAATACAGATAATAAAAGCTGGCCATGGTCCAATTAGACTTATTCTTTATTCTCATTAATAATATGTTCATTCCACACATATTCTTTAATAATCCATGTAAGTGCGGGAGCCCCACTATTATAGACGGTGGACCGGAAATCAACACTCAGGGCATAATGCCTCTGACCACTATTATAGCCAGTGGACCGGAAATAAACACACAGGGCAGAACGCCTCTGACCACTATTCTTACTGGTGGACCGGACTGGCCCCGACTTATATGGTGTTTCACTGTAAGTACTTAGTATTTTCCCATGGATTACTTCATTCGTATTCATTCAACGCATTCTTCATTAGTCCATGTGAGTGCGGGAGCCCCACTATTATAGCCGGTGGACCGGAAATGAACACACAGGGCAGAACGCCTCTGACCACTATTATAGCCGGTGGACCAGAAATAAACACCCAGGGCAGAACGCCTCTGGCCACTATTCTAACCGGTGGACCGGACTGGGTCTGGCTCAACAGTCTTTCGCTTTACGTAATTAATGTCTTATCCGTGTCTTATTGAATCACATCACACGTTTGACATGCATGCGGTTGATACTCTACTTCTTTCCCCTCCAGAGGGACCGTCCCATATTTTGAGACTCGTATCTCTTCTCACATCCGTCCCATATATGGAAGATTACAACTTTGTTCTCTATCTCGTACCTCATGTTTATTAGGAAATTCCCCAAATGTATTACTTTATCTCCCAAGTCCGCGTGTGACCGACAAGACCCTAGTTGGCCTCGCCAAACCCTAGGGCTTTACTTCCTCAACAAGTAACCTTCCTTTTTCACCCCAAAATCTCTTCTCTCATTTAGAACCCCATACTCATCCTTTATATAAGTGAGTCCTCGCTCTCAACCCCATACTCCATCCTTCCTTGATCATTTTTACCCTTGTACCCTTCAAATTCCTCATTTTCTCTCAAAACCCTAATTGGGTCCCTTAGACACCCTTACATCGACCCGCATAGAATTTTGCACCCAAGTCTCCAATGGACCCATAACTTTGACATTATCTTATTTACTTCCTAAATCAACTTTCCTCATGTAAGATTCATCCCCATACAGACTTTAAATACTCCATGCAGACTCCCCAACACACACTTACTCGCAAAACCCTAATCAGGTCTCTTATGCACCAACACACGTACTATTTTCATACCAAGTCTCCAATCACTCTAAGACTCTCCAAAACTCTTACTTACAACCCAAATCAACTTTTCCCACGTAAGGATCACGCTCATGCAAGATCTAGTTCCCCCCATGCAAACTTCCCAAATGTCCACTTTCCTGTTGTTCTTTTATTATCATTTCATGCTACCCAAAACCCTAGCATGCATGTCCTAGAGGGCCATATCATGTCACATCATCAAACATCAAACATGGAGCATGTCATGCTCGTACGATATAAGGCACACACATCATACCTCATTATCAACGCTGTGCTACACAAAACAGGTTATTTATAACACATGCATAATACACATTAACATGGCATACTCATCATCCATCAACACATCACACATAGCACAAGGCCATAGCTTCGTCCTTACGAAACACCCATAAGTGGAGGTAAGTAGAGACTTACCTGGATCCGAAGCTAGCTTAGCGAGATAAGAGGGAGAGAGATCCCTAGCTCGTGGATCCAAGAGAAATCTTTCCTAGATTCGATAGAAATCGAAAAACTAAATTAGAAACTATCCTATCAATCAATAATTCACATACTCTAATTAAATAAACACAAACAACCCAAATGATCTTTCTTAGAAAATGTGACCAAAACTTAGAACTTAAAAGCATAGCTTTATTAAGATTTAAGGTTAAAACTAAATCAAAATGGATTAATACAAATATCACTTGGGACATTTCAACTTAATTTGGAAAGCCCGAGAAAGAATAATCGATCATAAGTTAATTTATCGAAAATAACTTATTTCTTAGGTTTTACAACTAAATAGGTAACCTAACCATTTACATAGAACCAAATCCAAACCAATTAGGTTAAAACATAATTTAAATGATTTAAAACCCAAAGATAGAATTCGATTAGATAAAATACACATAGCAAAATCAATTTTATAAAATCATCCCCGAAAATTAGTGTTTTAAAGCCCACGACACAAACTCATGAAATTCAATTTAATCAATTCAAATTAAAGGTATTAGAAAGTAATTAATACCATTTCAACTATTTCTATACATTCAATTTTAGAAAAACAACAATACAAGTAATTGATTTCATAATTTCACTTGAAATTTAGGGTTTTAGGCCCGAAAATACAATTCGTTAAAATTCTATAAATTTAATCAAATTGAATGTTTAGAAATGCAATTAAACACATTTTATAACATATCAAATAATCAGTTGCTCAAAACCAATAAAATAAATACACAATTTAGCACAATTAGGGTTTTTGAGCCCGAAACGCAAATCCGATCAATCCTTGCCAAAACATATCAATTGACGATTCGAAAATGTAATTAAACATATTATAATGTAATTTATATAGTCAATTGAATAAAATAACCCGATTACCCAAACGAATTTAAACTGGCGGGAGTTTTGACCTAAAAATCCAATTCCGATCAATTACGCACAATTTTTCCAAATCAACACTTCCAATATAAAATTAAATACATTTTAAATGATATTATGAAATCAATTGAGCGGGACGGCTCAATTATACGACCCAATTTCATTACACCCAAAATTTAACCTAGAATTCAAATTCCGATAAATTCTGCATAAACTTCTCAAATTGACGGTTCCAACATGAAATTAGATACATTTTAAAAAATATTGTAAAATCAATTTGCCCGAAATCGCCAAATCGGACGAATCCGAAAAATTTGGGCATAACCTGGCCAAAAATCCAAATTTTCCAAAATCTCAACATAACCACACAATTAACCTATCCAAATCATTCTCATAGGACATATATACATAATCAAACAATCAATTTAGCTTTTTATAAGCTAATTCATACCCAATTAATCAAAACAAGGGTTAGGGTTTTTCAGAAATTACACCAAACAAAAACCGATAATTCGGGGCAAAGGAAGGTTGGGGAAGCTTCGTCGGGGGTAGGGGTGGCTCGCCGGTGGTCAGCAAGGCTCGCCGGAGCCGGACGGCAGCGACGCGACCTGCATGGGTGCTGCCGCTATGTGCTGCTGTCGCTGGTTGCTGCTACTGCTGCGGTTGCTGGTTGCTGCAGCCTTCGGTGGTCGGGCTAGCTATGTCGCTAGTGGCGGTCGTGACCGACGGAGGAGAAGCAGGGAGGAGGAGCTGGGGAGATGGAGAGGGGTGAGGGAGGTCGGCTAGGGTTAGGGTTAGGGTTGCGAGACAAGGGGTCGGGGAAAGGGAAGAGAGAAAGAAAAAGAAGAGAGGGGGCGCCGGTCGGGGCTGGGGTACAGGGGTTTTTTTTCTTACAAATACACATAAAATAAAAGACTAAAAATATAAAAATATTATTGGAAGATTTTATATAAAATTTATTTAACGAAAATTTATTTCGAACGGATCCGAATGCTTAAAATTAATAAAAAGCTATATAAAGAATTTCAGAAATATTTTTGGAAGAATTTAATATTTAAGTCAAATTCCAATAAACCGAGATTAATTCAAATAATTTCCGCAACCAATTTTCCGCAAACTAAAAAGCGTAGAACGTAAGAAAATTAATTTCAAAAAGAAATTCTTAAATAAGTTCTGAAAACATTTTTAATTTAAACTTCCCGAAAATGTTATATTCAATTAATTAAAACGTCGATAAAATATTACTTCCCGAAAATGATTAATTACATTCAATTATGAATTCGAAATCGTCGATAAATCCATAAAACGAATCAAAATTAAAATAATTAATTGTTTACATCAAGTTACGCTAATAAAATCATTAAACTTAATAAATCTGGGTTTTAAAAATACGGGGTATTACACTTATACTTCCCATATGCATCAATCTTTAAAGTCTTTTTCTCTACAAAGTTTCTTACTGTACTTCCTTCTTAAGCAAATCTTGGATTGATGATCTTGGTATGTAAACTTTATTATGCTTGAATAGAAAACCATCTTGTATCACATATGCTCTATTACTTCCATGTTTCCTACAAGCTTCAATTGCTTTTAAAAAATCTTCATATTTGGAATATATATCTTTTAACACTTAAAACCTAAGTATCTTTTTATACATTTGTGTGTGCTTCATAGATATCCTTGAAAGAACATTTTTCAACCATGTTCTCTTTCGCAACTAAATGTTTAGTAGAGACCACAAAGAATTAAAAAAAAAAATCACATACTTAGCATTCCTTGGACTTACCTTTTGTAATACCTTGTAAATTTAAGATTTACAAAATAAACAGTTCTTGTGTTTAATGAAATTGGAGTGTTGTTTGACATTGATTTTTAATAATAGTTTGGGTTTGATTTAAAAAGGAATTGGAAAACTATAAGAAAATTGAGTAAAATAAGTCTCCTTGGCGTACTAGTAGATTGGTTCTATGAACTAATTGACTCGTCTGTCATTTTCAGCTAGGTTTTGGTTCGATAAGACCGATATCTTGGTTTGGGGGAATTGATCGACTAGTCTAACCTAATTGATCGGCTAGTTCATCGAGCTTGATTCTTTTGGAAAATTTATTTCATCAAAATGAAACATTGTTAATCTAACTCTGAGAAATTAGTGAGTAATGTTTAAACCTTTTGATCATTTATCTAGCTTTAAATTTGAATACAGTGGACTTAAAGGTTTAATTTTTGTAGAAAAGGGGGAGGATGAACTTACCCTTTTTTTTCCTTCTTCATTTTTTCTATGTTTGACTACGAAATAAATGATTCATTCTCAACTATCACTGCATGATTGGGAGATTTACTTCCCATGTCGATTTACCATTTCGTTTCTTGTGTTTTATCTTTTTCTTAAAGAACTCAACCTGCATATTCCAAAAGTATACCATTTGAGATCTAGAATGGAGCTATCATATCGTTAATAAATCATCACCTTTATCTTAAATTCAAATGATAAAATTAAGGTCCTTGATTTGCAGTAGTCTCTCACTTACTCTTTGACTGATTTAGTTGGTTATAATTAACCTTAATAATCTCTTTCTCTTACATCTTTTCAGTTACCAAAATACTCCAAGCTTCTCAACACTTTAGCTCACACTTCTCCACTTTGAGATTTCAATTTAACTTAGCTCACTCTTCTGATCCTTTTTCTAGCACCTTCTAGTTTAGTTCTTAAGCATGAAATAGTTACATTTGGAAAAACATTTGAGCGTTACTTTAACCTAATTCTTTCTATTAGATTCTCTTGGAGGTTTTAATTTTATTTTTCTTTTTTCATTCATGTTTCTATTTTATAGGAGTTGTTTGAAGTTTTATGAGTTTTTAACCTCTTGCTTTTAAGGTTTTGGAAGTTGAAATCTTTCAACCAAAGGTTTTGCCTTCTTGGTAGAAACTTTTGTTAAGCTTCTAGTAAGTCATTATTGCCTTTAAAATGTGGCATGATTAAGCATGTGTGTTAGTACACTCTCTAAATTCATGATCATTATATGTATGTATAATATTGTTGATATTTTAGTGAAGCATGTGGAGTATTTAAGAAATTATTATAAAAAGCCTTGATTCATAAGAAATAGGGTTGATTTCTTATAAATAAAGTATGATTTAATAAATGAGCATGTTGAATCTAGTTTTTATGAAATTGGCATGTTTTTTATGAGGTGTGATTTTAGAGTTTTTGTTGGGTTTAAAATGTATGATATATGCCGTCTAGGAGAAAACCGATTGATTAGTTAAGCCAAACCCATGGACTAGTCCTTAGAATAGTTAACTTGTTAGCCTAGCCGATTGACTAAGTTATCTATTGTGACTTTGGTTGCTCTCTATTTAAACTCATAACTAGCCTGTTAGAATTGATCGGCTAGTTTTACAATAGTTGATACAAAACTAGTCAACAGATTTGAGGGAATATTGAGCTTTAGTTGAACCAAATCGATCGACTTGTTTAGTTAGAAAGTGTTTTTTTTAACTCAATATGAATTAGACTTGATTTTATGCTATAATATGATTATGTAATAATGAGAAAACACATCTTGACTTGAACTAACTAACCTATTGAATGGATTATATGGTTTATATTTCATGGTATTCTTAATAAGTGCATTTGGAAGGTTTTAATGGAAAAATTGGAATATGTGTGATTTGATGCTACAAATAAATTATTTAATATGGATTCTTGGCCTAAAAGGATTATTTTAATGATTTAATTTAAACTTAGCTACAAATAATAAAATCCCACCATATAGTGTTGAAGGTAATTAAGATAGAATGATTAGGTAGATGTGTCTCTTGGTTGTTATTTGGGCCTTATATGATAACATAACTTTGGAGAATAACACACTAACCATCAAGCTGTGTATGGATCTAGATCTCTCAATCCTTGATTAGCTGTCGGGGGTTAGAATGGCTTCAAGCAAATGTTGGTGCAGTTAGATTTACTTTTGTACGGAATCCTAGCAGATCCTAGTACCTTACCTACTCTAGAAATTGATGATGTACTAGGGGGTATTGATACTAAAGGATGTGATTCCTTGAGTAATGTAATTGGCTTCGGATAGGAATTTATGTCCATTGGTGGGTACTTGGATTCAGCCAGACCTTATGCCCATTGATGGTTACTAGGTGTCTGTTAAATTTTATATCCTCTGGTTTAGATATACTTTCATGATATGTGAGACCATAGGGTGAAACTTAGTTAATCGTTAGAAATGAAGAAGGAAAAAAGGAAAATGGAAGACGGAAAGAAGAAAAAGGGAAAAAGGAATAATGGTTGGTGAATAATTAATCTAATGGATCATGAAAATTTAGGTAATGGGCCTAATTTAATACTCTTATAAGTGGATAGTAGAAGGGCCAAGTGAGATGTCAGATAACTTGTTATTAATTATATGTTTCTATCCATGATATCTATGTTATATTAATAAACATGATGAGCTATGAATTGTCTAAGTCTTTGCATGGCTTAGAATTCTCATGCATTATATGACTTTGATAATACATGTATATCTTATGTGTATCATGTATGTATGATATTATTGTAATACCCTATTTTTATAAACCCTTATAAACAAGTAATTATGTATAGTTAGTTATAATAACTATTATAGGGTGTTTTGTATTACATATATTATTGATATATGTATTAATAGAACATATTAGATATAAATTTATTTATGTTAAACTATGATATAATATAGATTACTAAATTTAATCATAGTTTAGACCACATTTAAAATCTAGAAACCCTAATTTTGATAACCAGATGTGTTTACGCTGATTAATCTTCCTAAATTATTACCCTAACTTATACTAGATTCTAACCATATACTCCTCCCTCTCCTAGATTGATCTTCCTCTATGCCATACCTCCTACGCATCTCCCTCTCCCCTATGTTTCCATCTGCCTTGTCTTAATTGGCTCTCCCTTTCACCCCACCATCAATTTAAGCCTTCATCCTATCATTTTTGTGTCGTGTTTTAACCCCAAACAAAGCCTGCACTTCCTTATCTTCCTCTAGAGCTCCCTTAGTCAAGAAAAACCTTTCATCTCTCCATTGTTGGTCATGTCATCTACTGCATCTTCATCATCCTTTTTTCTACCAACGCACACCACCACTACTC
Organism: Tamarix austromongolica; assembly: GCA_039764185.1. Taxonomy (NCBI): domain Eukaryota; kingdom Viridiplantae; phylum Streptophyta; class Magnoliopsida; order Caryophyllales; family Tamaricaceae; genus Tamarix; species Tamarix austromongolica. The sequence continues at coordinate 31,035,987 of CM077813.1, read as the reverse complement.
TTTCTCCCCTAGCTTCGGTCATTTTCTCCACTCCTTCACTCTCATCTTTAGTAGCCCTTGCCAAAGACACCCCCAACTAACAACCAAGCCCATAGAAGATTCCACCCCTTCTTCGACCATTAGTGTCAATCCCCTCAAACTTGCTGCACTTAAACTCACCATTCCTCCCTCCTTAAATTCTACTAAATCCACTATAGTCTCCCCCGTGCATCATTGCTCCTTGTCGTCACTCCCCCTTATAATGACTAAACATGTCATTACTCACCCCTTTCTTTAACACCTCCCATCGTTACCTGCTCCCCTATTTTTTTGGTTGATGTTGTGCAATGTTTGGCTGGTTAGTTGCTAAATTTTTCTTGAGTGATTTTATTAATATTTTATTTATTATTGTCTTGTTTTTATGCTAATATATGTGTTATTGGGTGCTAATTTATTAGGTAATTCTTGATTATTTTAGAGGATTTTTTAAAACTTTTATGTAAGATTGGATTTAGGTAAATCTAATCACTCGTGAGGTGGTATAATTTATGTGTGATCATGTTAAGATTTTTTAGTGTTAGAATCATGCTAGTTTTTTTTATATTTTAAGAATTATGACATGCAATATAAAATGATAACATGCTAAGTAAATGGTATGTGTGATTTTTTTTAAGATAAGATATATGCATAAGTAATATGTTAAATGATTTACAATAACTTGTCTAGGGTTTTTATAGTGTTTGTAACCTTATAACGTGATGATGTAAATGCTACGATGAATATCTCATGATCATTATTGCATGATAGCTAGGGTTGTTATAAATAACATAAAAACATGTACGCATGATTAGGGTTAGAGTAGGATAATTTTTATTTGCTTTTTATAGGTTTAGAAATGTTTTCTGACATGCGCCATGATGTTAAATGCTCTATTAAATGCCATATAATGCTTTAAAATTTAAGCACATGCTACATGTAATTTAAAACATGTTAAGAACACATGAAAAGGGTTTGTGGGTGCAACTTACTATATGCTTGAAAAGTGGTAATTATAGTTAATTACTAAATAAAAAATATTACATATATGCTAACATAAAGTGAATTATTATCTTTTAGCATTTTCATGACAAATTTCTCATAATAATAATATTTTGTACAAAAGTAGATATAATGAAAAAAGTTAGGGTTTCAAGGGTATTTTAATTATTGACTTAATGCATCTTTTTTGAATAATTAGATATTAAGATGTCCTTAAACATTTGATAGGTTTACCTTTATGTTGAATTGAATTGGACCTAAACTGATGACTTTAGTGTTAAACTTAATAATTGGAAATAAAAAGGGAATTGGTTAAGTATAGAAATGGGAATTGTTATGTAATATGTGACATTTGTGAGCACCTCAGAAAATATTAATACTTAAAATGAAAGTCCTCAAGTTGAGAATGGTTTCTCTCTAGGATTAGCTACCCTAGAGACAAGGTGAAACCCTCATTGATGTTTGTTCTCTAGTGTGCTCTTATACCTTAGTAAGGCCCTATTCTACTTTTTAGGTGACTTATTGGCCCTATAGGTGGTATCGATACATAAAGATTAGGTAACTGGGGTTGTAGGATAATATGTTACCTTTTTACGCTAGTATGACCAAGCGTAACACTATGACCTTGGGTTCTAGAGTAAGGGTATTACGTTGTCTTTATACACTAGTATGATTAGATGTACCTTAGTGCCTTTGGGTTAAATATATCTATTGTTTGGTTGATAGTGGCCCTAGTGTTCTACCTTTAGTAATTAGAGTTGTATTGAATTATGGGTTTGGTTGTTACCTCATTGTTTTACCTTGATATTTGGGATTGATTTGATTGGTCATATATGGCTAATGTGTACATCGTATAAATGTGAAGTGACTTTGTATGATTGACTGTTGAGCATGAGACCATGATGATTACATTATCCTATGATTATTATCTATTTTTATGCCTTGTGTTTTTTCTTGAGCATTATTCTTTGATTATTGTGTGATTATGTGTAATTGGGTATACCATCTCTTATGAGGTATTATGTTTTACTCATTACAAGGAAGGCTTGCCGATACTACATTTGTAGATAACTTTATGAAGGGAATGGAATGGTTCAAGGCATATAATATAAGCAACCTTTGGGCACCCATTTTGATATAATCAATTTTCCTTCAAACTCTTATATCCCTTATTGATTTTATTTTTTTTATTGTCTAAAGCATATTATTTATCACTTTTGTCTATATTATTACCTCTATTTCCATTATTTTATGTAGGTTGTGTTTTGTTTTGAGTCTTAGCATTTGGCATAAGAAAGGTGAAGGAGTTGAAATTATGGTAAGCTTGACGATAACACCTATTAATTGAGCAATTAATGCTTCCAAAAAAATAAAATTTCTAATTATTCAAAATGGGGGTGTTATAAGTCAATATCAAAGCCTTTTATTTTAAAACCCTCCTTTATATTTTTGAAAGTTTCTATTTCCTAAATGCTTTAAAGCTTAGTTTTCCCTTGTGAGAATGATAAATTAGGAGTTATTATTATGTTGGTCTTAGTCTTTAGATTTGGTACCCTAGTTGACCCTATTGAGTTTTCAGTCTTAACTCTTTATAGTAGATGTGTAGATGGAGTTATATCCTTAGTATGTTATTGATGAGTTATGGTATAGAGGAGCAAGTTTAATCTTTATTAGAGGTTTTAGGAATTACTTTGTTGGAAAGTGGATTGGTTTATAAGTTCTCATTTGAGTTGTTGTGCCCTGTAGGATTCCCTAAGATGTCTTTTGGAGGAATGAGTCTACCTATATTGTGCTTTAAGATGCTACCAAATAGAGATATTATAGTCCATGTAAGGTGGCTTGCTGGCAAGTTGAACCATATGGTGGATGCTGGCCATTACACTAGCCCATATATGTTTTGACCCAACACTTATTGAGGACCCCACCTTCTATAGAGCCATGTATTAATTTAAAGGAAGTGTGTAGGGATTTTTTTTGTGATAAGTGTTCATCATACTAGGTTTATGGAGTGTGAACGTTTCATGTTATATTATGATCAACTAGGGAGAGAGTTAATCCAAATTGACAATGCTTAGAGGGCTAGGATGGGACTATTATCGAGTATTGCCCTGAATTATCCCAGAAAGATCGATGAAGTGGATGAGCTTCCTTATGAAGGGGAGTGAGGGCAAATGATCTTACATGAGGAATGGTTCAAGTTGGTGATCTGTAAGAGTTGGACATTTGATGTTGCTATAAATTTAAGCCTTCATGATTTTGTTAACAATGATTAATTTGGGATAGGTTCAAAATTTTTTTATTCATCCCATGCTTAGGGTTGATAGCATGTGGATACTTAGCATGGTAGTGATCTATCCTTATGGTACGAGTAACCCTAGAAGATTAGGGATTTCTTTCACTTGTTGGGCTTCTAGTTGTTATTATTGTAATTTTTTGAATCATGAATGTTGTATGACCATATGTTATGAATGTTAGTGCTTTCTTTTAACTTCCGTGTATGATACTCGTGTAACCCTTGTGATATATGTTAGTGTTGTTGTTAGCTTTTGAATGATGTGAGTTGTTTAGCATTCATATATGTGGCCTTCATTTGTGTTTTGTAGGGTTGTGACCTTATTACTCTACTTTCTTTAGTGTTATAGGTTAAAAACTTTAATCTCATGTGCATGGAGGATTTTCTTAGCTAGCATGGAGGATTTTCTTAGTAGAGTAGCTAAGAGAGTGACAGAGCCCCGACCATAGCCGTAACCTCATCCCCTACCTCCACCACCTATTCAAGTTGAGAATTAGCTTAGAGAGGCTATGTTTCATCACCATTTATGTCTTAGGGAGTTAAGGATCTGATAGTGATGGAAAGGTGGATTAGAGAGCTATAGATGATATTTAGGTCTTTTAACTGCCTATATAGAAAGAAGGTGGATGTTGGTTCATTCTACCTACAAGGAAAAACACATGGATGGTTGAAAGGATACCAACTTTGAGCTATTGAGTTTGTAAACATTTGGGAAAGGATATTTAGTAGCATTAAGAGTTTGCTACTACCCTTAGCACTTGTTTCATGCAAAGCATGTCGAGTTTCCAACCCTTTAGTAGGGGAGCATCTTAGTTGAGGATTACTCACAACAAGTACTCTGAGCTCATTGCTTTTGTGCTAAAGATAGTTGGTAGTGAGGAGATGGTTACTCATCACTTTGAGAAGGGTTTGGATGTACAAACCCAAGAGTTGTTTGGAGGAGAGGTCATAATAGATGCACTCATGGTGTATGAGAGGGCTTATGCCGTAAGATGGATTTAGGAGGAAAAGCAAGCCCATAGTGGGACTAAGAGACCAATAAATAATTTGTAGTTTCACAATGATGACAAGAGAATTCAATTGAGTGTTCTGAAGAGCCGACTAGTGGTAGTCATTATTTAGATTTTTCTAGAGTGTAGTATGGGAATAACTGATCCCCAAGGCACTATCATTATAAGATTTGTAGAGAAAACCACCTAAGCAAGGACTAAAAAGGTAGAACAATGAAGTGTTAGAAGTGTGGTAAGATGGGAAATAGAGACTTTGAGTGTTACTCTTCTAGAGTTGGAGTTTAGTATCATTAAGTATAGTTCGGTGGTGAATCACCCATCGACCAAGTTTTCCCAGTGGCTTTATTGCCCTCTAGGATTATCCTGAGTGTACGTGCTGAGGCCAAGGGTCCTACTCCTCAACCCTACCAATAGATTAGTGTAGGTTAGACTTTTGGTACTGGAGATACCTAAGGAGGTCCAATGGTAAATAATCTAAATGTGATTAGTGATGGGTTGGCTCATGGATATGTATACACTAGCAAATTTATACCTTTGTGCTTTTGAGTGTTTATAGTTCTTCATTAATTGTGCATACATATGTTTGATTTTTGATTTTCATTCTCTACATGTCTATGTGTTAATGTTGGGCATGATTTGGGTTTATGTCTTTTAAGGGGTTAGTGACCCATAGCTTATAGAACCTTTGTTTGAGAACCACCCATGGTTGTAACGAGTTAGTATTATTTATTTTTTGACTTTAGGGGAAAAGTCTCTTTTAATGTGTTAGTAATGTAGACCCCATTTTTAGATATCCTAATTATATGTAATTACTTATAATAATTATTATAGGGTGTTTTGTATTAAATATGTTTTCATATATGTATTTGTGTGACATATTAGATATAAATTTAATGAGGTTAAAATATGATAGAATTTAGGCAATTGAATTTAATCATAGTTTAGAACCCTCCCAAAATTATATAACCCTACTTATGTTAGTTAAATGTTATTACCCTAGTTAATCTTCCTAAATTATTACTCTACCCTATACTAGATTATAACCATACCATACTCCCTCTACATTATGTGACCTTCCTTTATGCCATACCTCTTGCACATCTACCTTCCCCCTATGTTTCCTTCTCCCATGTATTGCTCGACTCTCCTCTTGATGCCACCATTCATTGAAGCCTTCATCCTCTTATTTTTGTGTCATGCTTTACTCCAAATGAATCCATTACTTTCCTTCCTTCATCCTGAGCTCCCTCAAGCAAGAAAAACACTTTTTATCTCCATTGTTGCTCTTGTCATCCTTTTCATCTTCATCATTTTCTTTCTACTAATGCACACCACCACCACTCCTTCTCCTTTATCTTTTGCCACTTCCTCCACTCCCTTACTCCCACCTTTGGTAGCTTTTGCCAAAAACACCTTCAACCAATAGCTAAACCCATTAAAGCTTCTACGGTTCCTTCAACTATTAATGAGGATCCTTTCCACCTTGCTATGCTCAAACCCATTGTTGCTCCGTCATTGGATTAAGCCTAATCCACCATAGGTTGCCCCTTGCATCAGCTCTTCCTCATGGTCAATCCCCTTAGAAATGGTCAAAGGTGTCATTTCTCACCTATTCCTTAGATATATCCTATCGTTTCCACCTCCCTTATTTCATAGGTTGTTGTTATGTCTTGTTTGGATAGTTAGTTGTTAACCTTTTTCTTGAGTGATTTTGATTAATATTTTAGTTATTTTTATGTCATTTTATATGCTAATATATGTGTTCTTAGGTGTTAATTTCTTAGGTAATCCTTGAGGATTTTAAAGAAGATGGTTTTTGTACTTCTTGTGTAAGTTTTGATTTTGGTAAATTTAATTACGCATGAGATGGTAGGATTTATGTGTGACTATTTTAAGATTGTTTAGAGTAAAAATCATTCGAGGGTTTATATCTTTCAAGAATTATAACATGTTGAATAAAATTATAACATGCTAAGTAAATGGAATGTACCATTGTTATTAAGTTAAGTTATATGCATAAGTAGTATGTTAAATGATTTATGTATGCATGTCTAGGGTTTTTGTAGGGCTTGTGTCCCTCTAACATGATGATGCAAATGCCATGATGATTATCTCATGATCATTATTGCATTGTAGCTAAGGTTGTTATAAATAATATAGAAACATGCACACATGATTAGGTTTAGGCTATAGTAAATGTTTTTCACATATTCTAGGGCTAGAAATGTTTCCTTATATGCACGATGTTGTTAAATGCCATATCAAATGCTATATCATGCTATAAAATTTATGCACATGCTACATGGAATTTAAGACACAATAGAAACACATGATTATGGTTTGTGGGTGCAACTTTCAAAATGCATGAAAAGTAGAAAATTTGTTCAATTAGTAAATTATAAAAATTACCTATGTGCTAAAATAATGAAAATTATTGTCTTTTAGCCTTTTTATGACATATTTCTCATAATAATAACCTCTTGTATGAAATAGGATATAATGATGAAATTAGGGTTTTGAGGGCATTTTTGTGATTTTTCTACCTAATGTACGGCTCTAATTTAGTCTATTAGTGATCTATGGGCTTATAAGGGGTATTGATAATTAAGAATTAGGTGAATGAGATTGGAGGATATTACTATGCCCCTAGGTTCTAGAGTAATGGTATTGCATTACCTTCATGCACCAATATGACTAGGTGTATCCCTGGGGTGATTGTATCCCTCGAGTAAATAAAAATGCAAGTTACTATTATGTAAGAATATAAAAAAAAATTTAGATTTTTTGGCTTATTAGTTTCCTTAGTGCCTAATCTTTAGTAATTGGAATAGTATTAGATTGTGGATTTAATAGTTTACTTAGTGCCTTACCTTGATATTTGAGTTTGTTTTTATTGGTCAGTTATAGCTAATGTGTAATTTGTGATGATGTGAAGTGACTTTGTATGATTAACTACTTGGCATGAGATTGTGATTATTACATTATCTTATGATTGCTACCTATTTTTATGGCTTTTGATCTTTACTTGACCATGATTTTTGAATTATTATGTGATTATGTGAAATTTGGGTGTGCTACCTCTTGTGAGATATTATGATTTACTTAGTATAAGAAAGTTATATTGATACTACAGTTGCAGATGAATACATAAAGAACATGGAGTGGTTCAAGGAATATAATAGAGGTGATGATAAGTGGAGTCTATTAGAGAAGGCCCTATTCTTAGAATGGACATTTGTATCTAAGAGTTACAGCAAACTAGTGTAATACGTTTGGGTTTTGACTTTGATGAAATCTATTTCCCTTTGAAATTTTGTGTCTCTTGGTGTATTTTTATTTTTGTTGTTGTTTGGAGTATATTATCTGTAACTCTTAGCTATGTTATTACCTCTATTTCCATTGTCTTCTCCTAGTTGTGTTTTGTTTTGACCCTTATAACTTTGTATAAGAAAGATTGAGGGAACTATACCTTATGCTAAGTGTGGTGGTAACACCCATTATTTTGGCAATTAGTGCTTCAACAAAAATGAAGATTTTAAGTAGTTAAAATGGGGATGTTATAATTGTGGTTTAATATGATCTCTATTGTTGCCTTTGGTCTCACATGATTATGATTCTTGTTGAGGAGGTAGTTTGGCTCATTTAGTACACAACATATTGATGTTCCTGCTTGTTCTATATTTTGGTTAATCCCATAAGGATAGGACCATGGGTAGGTTTTTAAGGATGGTATGTATTTGGCCTACCTTGTGTTAGATTAGGGGAATTGTAAGTATGGATAACTGAGACCCTTTGTATGTCCTTAATGGATCAGAGGTTTTGGCCCTTGACTTATTGTCATTTTATTTCCATTATATTTCAATTCTTTCATTTTACCCTCTCCCATGCATTCAAATTTTTGGACTGGCAACATATGTCTATCCTATGTTAGGTGAGGCGGTGACAACCCATTTTCCCTAGGTGTGTTTTGTATTTTCTAGTTCCACAATGTTTTAAAATGAAATTTTTTGTCCATGAAAATAGCTTAAATTCTCATGATCTAAATAAAGAAAAAACAATCTTGGCCTCAAGTAGCGACTCTAGTTTTCTATGATAACATAAAACTCCTTATCATCAATTAAGTAATTAAGTCCAACACCATAAAACTCCAGTTTTCTATGAATCACTTATAGAATGATCCAAGCCATGAAAACTTCCAAAATCATTAAGTTTGAATAGCTTGTACTTTAGATGGATAAACTCTCACTCCATCTCAATTCATAATGTAACCAAGGATCAATACTCATTATGCCATGAAGATTCTCTTCTCTAGCTTCCCTTAAAGTTTTAACTACCTTAACTTCTCAAAAAATCTCCTCAAGTGTGTAAGATGTGCATATTTAGTTTCACTATAAAGGAATACATCTTCCAAGTGTACTACCAAAAAATAACCTAATAATGGTCTTAACACCTCATTCATAAATCTCATGCAAGAATTAGTTGCATTATATAATTTAAATGACATCACCTAGCACTCATAAAGACTATATTTAGTCTTAAAATTTATCTTCCACTCATCTTCTTCTCTAACTCTTGATTGATGGTATCTACTTCTCAAATAAATCTTTGAGAATAACCATTCTGTATATAACTCATATATCATTTCATCAAGTATTAGAATAGGGAATCAATACTTGATAGTGATATTATTGAGTGTGCATGTACCAATGTATATCCCCAATGTACCATCCTTTGTAGACACTATAAAAAAATGGAATAAAACGTGAACTTATGTTCTCCCTTACATATATTTTATTTAATAGCTCTTGAATTTTTCATTTAACTTCCTTGGAGTCTTTTGGATTACATCAATAAGATGTTTTGTTTGAAAGAGAAACTCTTAGCATAAAGTAAATGGTGTGCTCAATGCCCCTTAAGGTGGCAATTCAGGTGGTAGATCTTTGGGAAACATAAAACTAAATTATTCCAAAATCTTGTTTAGCTGAAACTTAATTTTGAAGTCTCCCTTTATTATGCTTGTTTCACCACCAATGCATAACAAATTCCGTCTTCTTTGATGTCTTTAAGAATGACATGCTCTTGAAGGAAAAAGCTTTTTAAATTGTGGCTCCTTCTTTTCCTCATTCTATTTAGTTACCACCTCCCTAATTAGCTTCAATTAGGTATTCTTATTTGTCTTGTACACCATGAATTCATTGACAACTCCATAATATGATTCTTTTCTATCATGTTTCCATGGTCTCTAAAGTAAGATCTGACATGCATCCATTAATAATATTTCATGTAAAACATCATCAACATAGTTACCAACTTAAAAAAATAGATAAGGAATTTTTTAGAGACTCATGAAACATTACCCTTGTTAAGATATTATAAGGAATATGTCTTTAGATGCTTTGTGGTTTTCAAGCAGTGATTTTACACCATGCCTTTACTTGCAACATCTGTACATGATCCACTATTAACAGTGACTTTACACACTTTATCGCCTATTATGATTCCCATTCTTTTGGGAAAACTAAGTTCTTCATGATTTGTAGTGGAAGGGGTTAAGTTTTATTAAATTTTGATTTATCACATCTTTTAAAAGTTTAAAAATTCTAGTAGCATCTAAGAATATTTTAGTTAGGAATCCTTGTCCTTTATGATGGGTTTATGCTCCATAACTTTCGATTGAGGTATGCAAACTCTTTTGTGACTCTTATTTCATGTGGATATTGAGAACCATAATTTTTTTGAGTCTTCTAGGATTTTTTTTTAAATTCCAAATTAAGTTAATGGTAAAAGATAAAATTTATCATTTTAGTATGCCTTAATTGCATATTTTGAGCCCCAAAACCTTTTCTAATTATCTAAATTTCATGAAATTTTAGAGATCATCTTATTTTAGTATTATTGGAATAAATATGATTAAAAAATATTTCATTATTATTCATATTAGGTTTATTTATTTAAATACTTTTAGGATTGTAAAAGGCACCAATTGCACTCTTCTCCCTTAATCTTATCCAAATCATACAAGGCTCAATCCTAAATTTATTATTATTATTTATTATGGATATTAAACTCTCATTTTTTCCCTTGCATTTCATGTCCTCCCCCTTGGTAATGATCAAGTTTGTTTTGTCATCTCTCTTATATATTTATCGTAAATACCTAAGGTTAACAATTTTTTTTCCAACCTTCCTCATACTTCCATTAATTTTGTGTTGTATCTTGAGGAGAAAAACACATTCTTTACCACATGTTCGTCCACCCATGAGAATATTGTAACCAAATATGTTTTGGTTTCTTAAGTAATATTACTATCATGTTATTAAATTTACAACAAAGTCTTCCACACTTTGAAAAATTTAGTCATATTTGTCCTCCCTTCTCTCTCTCCAACACCAAAAGCTTCTCCCTACTTCTCTCCTCCATTTCTTGGTTTTCATGGCTATTTCTCACCACTTTTGAAGCTTAATCAAGCTTCCAAACTTCATTGATAAGTTCTATTGCCATTTCTCTTTATTCATTTCTCCTTTTTATGATTTTGTGAGATTTACTTCCTAAACATTTCTATAGTTGTTCTAGGTTATATCCTTTTCTTTTCTTGGTGCTGAATCTTAAATATTAAGGCTAAAAATCTCAAACCCAATGAAAATATAATTTATTGATGTTATATGGTGAGTTATATTTAAGCATTATTATGCATTATTAGGGTAGTTTAGCTATGAGCCTTGTTTCGTTTCAAAATTTTTTTTGATGAGATTATAAGGATTCCATGATTTTGTGTGTGTCTCTATGTTTTTACAATTCTTATGTTCAACATATTTCAAATTGAGCGTGCTTGATGTGTGGGGGAATGTGGAATTATAAATCATGTAAAACTAATGCTTGATTATGTTGAATTAAGAAGAGAAGGATTCAAAAGTGGTGAATTAAGTATGAGGATGTTCGAATAAGATTGAATCATGATGATGATGATGATCCAAATATAGTGATGCTGATTCAATGGTGATGAGTTAATCATAAAGATGATTTGAATTAGATGAGATGATGATGTTGTTGATTCAATAATGATGAGATGATGATAAGGATTATTTGATGATAAGGGTTCGATGATGGATGGTTTTTTTGGTTAGGGTTAGGGTTAGGGTATGGTTAGAAAATTAGGGTTAGGGTTTTGAATGGAAAAGTTAGGGTTTTGATTTTTTTGGATATGTTTGGATGATGAATATGGATAAAAGGGTGTGTGTTATGGAGCTTCAAAAAGATAATACTTAATATTTAATTCACACAGACGAAGAGATTAAGGGTTTCTAGATTAATCGTTCACACAGATTTGATTAAAGCTGAGATGAACTCACATAGAATTCAATACTTGCAATTTGCATTCAACATTAATTTAATCATTGATCTATCTCCAATCGTGGGTTCTATGGATTTATATAGCTAATGCTACAAATTATAAGATATTAGCTAAAAGGTATAGTTCTTCAAAAGATATTAGAATATAGAATATGCTAAAAGATACTAGATATAGAATATTCTTCAACAAGGTAGATTTATGTTACTTTATTCCCTAGCAAGTCTCTAACTTTACTAATTAATTAATTAATTAAATCAACTAATATGCCTGTCTAAACTGCACATTATTTCCCCCATGCATGTATTCATGCATTCCATGCATGCCATACACATGTATGTACACCAAGTAGCTTGTATGGTACGTTCATCTATAATTAGCAATGTAACAATTTGTTTGTCTTCAATTTTTTGGGAGATTTTGTCTAAATGTAGAAAATTTGGTTCCATAATGATGAATGCTAAATCATGAGTGTTTGTTCTTGCATCATTCTCCCCTTTTTTATTTGAATCTTCCCTCAAATTTACATCGCCATAATGAGGGCTAATGTCTCCAACATTGAGTGTCCTTAAAACCCCATCATATGAATATGGAAAATCTAGCTCATAAGCACTTTTTCCAAACTTATAAAGTACTTTGAAAGGACCATCTGCCCTTAGCATATGATTTTCCTTCCTTATATTAGAAAATCTCTCCTTCCTTAATGGCAACCATATAAAATCTCTTGGTTGAAAAACACATTATCTCCTATGCTTGTTTGATCATATCTTGTATACTTCATTTGCCTTCTCAATATTGTGCTTCATTTTTTGATGAAAATTTTGAAAGAACTCCACTCTCTCTTATCCATCATAACTCTTCATTTCATGTTTCTTCAATGGCACCATATCAATCATCATATATGGATTAATATGATATACTATCTCGAATTCCAAAAGCTTTGCATCTATCATGGTAAGTACCATGGTCCTCCTAGATAATATATCCACTACATGATTCTCTTTTCCAACCACATGTCTTGTAGAGAACACAACTATTTATAATAAGCTTATCCACTTAGCATGTCTTAGACTCATCTTGTTTTGACTATGTAGATACTTTAAACTCTCATGAGCCAAGTGAAGTACAAACAGCTTGGGTCTCAAGTAATGGCTACGTGTCTCCAACCAATGCACAATAGCATACAACTCATTATCATAGGGCGAATAGTTGAGTCTTGCACCATTCAAATTTTCGCTAAAGAAAGTAATAGATTTCCTTTCTTGGGAGAGCACACCACGAATACCTACACCACTAGAATCATAGGTTACTTTAAAAAATTTATCAAAACATGGTTAAGATAATACCGGTGCATTTGAGAGATTTGTCTTCAAGTCTTCAAAAGCCTTTGTCACTTGATTATTTTAATGGAACTCTTCTTTCTTCATTAATTGTGTGATAGGTGCTACAATGGTGGAGATGTCTTTAATGAACCACCTATAGAATGAGGACAACACATGGAAACTTCAAACTTCGTGGACGTTAGTAGGAATAAGCCACATTTTGATAGCTTCCACCTTTGACAGATCAACTCTAATACCATCTCCATTCACAATATAAGCAAGGAAAACCACCCTCTCCACTATGAAATCACATTTATCCATCGTACCATAGAGCTTCAGCTCTCGAAGCTTGTCAACTATCATCTTTAAGTGTTGTATGTGCTCAAAATCACTATTCCTATATACCAAGATATCATCAAGGTAAACAACAACAAAGACTCTAAGGAAGGCTCTAAGTACCTCGATCATCAATCTCATGAAGGAACTTCGTGTATTACATAACCCAAATGTCATCACCAACCCATACTTTGTTTAAAGTCTATCTTTCACTCATCCCCTTCCCTTATTCTCATTGGATGATAGCCCCTCCTAAAATTTATCTTCGAGAACACATTTGCACCATGAAACTCATCTAACATGCCATCCAATCTTGGCATTAGAAATCTGTACTTGATTGTGATGTTATTGATTGCTCTTGAGTCAATACACATCCTCCATGTACCATCCTTCTTAAGCACCAAAACAACTTGAACCCTACATTGACTCATACTCTCTCGAATATAGCCTTAGTCTAAAAACTCTTGCACTTATCTATGTAGCTCCTTAGCCTCCTCTAGATTGCACCTATAAGCTAGCTTGGTTGGTAATGGGACTCCTGGCATAAGATTGATAGCGTGCTCAATACCTCTCAAAGGAGGTAGCCCAGTTGGAACTCATACAGAAAAACATCACTATACTCTCTCAACACTTGTTGTAATTTTCAATCCATATAAGCATTCTCCCCTAGTTGGGCTTCCTTTACCATCAATGCATAGCATATCTTCTCATCTTTGATAGTTTCAACAATCTCACACCCCTTAATAATCTACAACTCCATTCTACTCTTCTTTCTTCCCCCTACACTCACCATCTTCCTTCTTCTTTTTCTTCCTTTTTTTTACTGCATGCTCTCAGTTCCTTTCCCCTTTCATTCCTTAAAACTAAATCCTCCCCATTTATATTAGGTTTTAGCCTAAAATTCTTTTAGCCCTTGCACACTACATACTCATTAAGGAATCCATCATGCACAATCTTCCTATCAAATTTCCATGACCTCTCCAACAAAATGTGACAAGCATCCATAGATGGAATATCGCATAAAACATCGTCAAAATAATTTCCTTTCTTAAAAGAGATAAAAGTTTTTTTGGTTACCCTTACACCTTTATCTTTATTTAGCCATCAGAATGAATATTGTCTTGGATAACCTATGGTCTCCAATCTAAGCTTGTTCACCATCTTCTTACTAGCAACATTAGTGTAAGAGCCATTATCAATGTTGACTTCATGCACTTTATCACCAACTCTACACTTGGCATTGAAAATCTTCTCCCTTTAGGTAAGTAGAGGTTGTTGTTATTTTTTTTGTACTTGGAGCACCCTTTGTGAAATATAGCAATACATTTGTCCCTCGTCCAAAGCATCCTCTAGACTATCACTTTCTTCTTCAAGGTATCCATCAAGACCTTCATTCTCATTATAAACCTCCATAATTGCTATCTCCTTCAAAGCCAATGCCTTTTAGTTTAGACAATCCCAAGAAAAGTGACCATAACCTCTACACTTGAAGCATTGTTTTTCCACCTTATCAACCATTTAATCCTTTCCCTTTTCTTTAGGAGTGAACCTCCTAACATTGTCTTGATTTGTGGCTTAAGGAATTGGTTTTTTTTACACCCCCTTGAAAGTTAAACCGTATGGAGCATTGGTTGACTTGTTCATAGCTTTCTTCTCTTCAACTATTTCTTAAACTTGATTTCTAACTTGGCTAAGGTCTTCAAAAACTTTATAAGGATACACCTCCACCTTCTCTCTAAAGTTCATATTTAGCTCTCCAATGAATCGCACACACCTTTATTCTTTTTTTTTCCTGGACATCACAAACAAGAACTAACTGTTCAAACTCTTTAATGTATTCTTCAACACCGAGCAACCCTTACATCAAAGTTTTCATCTTTATAAAAATTCTCTTGCTCATATTATCGAAGCACAAATTTCTTCTTCAAGTGTTTTTTAATTTTTGCATGACCTGATTCTCAATTTTCCTTCTCTCTCCCTTCTCCTCTTTATATTATCATACCACACTCTAGCAAATTTTTTAAACTTTAATATTGCTATTCGGCACCTCTTCTCATCACCAATACCTTTATACTCAAATATATATTCCACAATTTACTAATATTCAAGAAAATATTTTGGATTGAGATTACCTTTAAAGTCGGGTAGATCAAATTGGATTCCCTTCTCCACATCATCGTAGATTCTTCTTGAGGTGTCATGCGATCTTACATAATATCCCACACTCTCTTCTCCTTTCTCTATTTGATTTTATGCCCTTATCATGTGGTATTTTTCTACTTGTTCCCTTTGGTTTTGTAGCTATATGTTGGGCCTTAAGCTTGTGAAGTTTTTATTCTCCCCATACGTAGATTTACCTATTTAATTTTGTCCACCAAATCATTGAGAATGAGAATATCTCTCAAGTCCTCCTCTTGGTTTGTCATCTCCTCCCTCCACTAACTGCCAAACATGCCTCTAAATGCTTGGATTTTGGTGTATTCTTGATGAAATCTTAGAAGAATCTTGAAGAAGAGATATGTTCTTGGTGAATTTGGGAGTAAATATATGTTCTTGCAAGAATCTTGAGGAAAGATGGGATCTTGATCAAAATAGATCAAACCTAAGGCTTTGATACCAAAATTGATGTTTGCGGGAATATGGAATTATCAATCATGTAAAACTAATGCTTGATTTTGTTGTAATTAGGATTAGGATGATTGAAAAGTGGTGAATTAAGCATGGGGATGTTTGAATAAGGAAGAACAATGATGAAAATGATTCAAATATGGTGATCATAATTCAACGATGATGAATTAATGATAAAGATGATTTGAATTACATGAGATTATGATGATGTTGATTTGATCATGATGAGATGATCATAAAGATGATTCAATGATTAGGGTTTGATGATGAATAGTTTTTTGGGTTAGGGTTAGGGCTTACCTTTAAAAATTAGGGTTAGGGCTTACCTTTAAAAATTAGGGTTAGGGTTATGGTTTGGTTTAAAAACTAGGGTTAGGGTTTCGAATGGAAAAGTTAGAGTTTTTATTTTTGGGATGTGTTTGGATGATGAATATGGCTAGAAGGGCATAGGTTATGGTGTTTATAAAAGATATTACTTAATCTCTAATTCACAATGATGAAGAGATTAATAGTTTCAAGACTAATCATTCTCACACACTTGATTAAACATGAGATGAACTCACTTAGAATTCAACACTTGCAATTTGCATTCAACTTCAATTCAATCAATGTTCTATCTCTAATAGTGGTTTCTATGGATTTATAAAGCTAACTCTACCTATTACAAGTTACTAGCTAAAAGGTATAATTTTTTAAAATATACCTAGCTAAAAGATATTAGAATATAGAATATGATAAAAGATACTAGATATATAATATTCTCCAAAACGGTAGATTTATGCTATTTCATTCTCTAGCTAATCTCTGAATCTACTAATTAATTAACTTAATCAACTAATATGCATGTCTAAGCTTCATATTAATTCCCTCATGTGCATAGCCATGCACTCCATGCATGTCATGCACATGCATGTACGCCTAGTAGCTTGTATGGTAAGTTTTGATCTAGTTGATTGAAATTTTGTGGACTTTAGGCCCTTTTATTTTTATGGTTTAGTTATGGAATGATTTTGAGAGTTCTAGTTGAAGTTATGAAAATATAATGATATCATGCTATTCCTTAGCGTGTTTAGTACATATTTCATAAACGAGTTATCTTGATTTGAGCATGATTAATTTAGTTTACTTTTGGTTGATAATCTTAAAGCTTGAGGTGTTCTTAAAAAAAATAAGCATGCTCTTCATTTTATTTAACTTATTTATGTTATGTTATAGGTGTTCTTGTGATATTCAAAGTGTTCTTGATTAAATGTGGCCTAAGATTCCTTAAGTAAGGTTGAAAATAAGATTAATCATGTTTTTATTGTAAGTAAAGCCTAAAAGGGGTTTCCTTAAATTTAAGATATTTTGTTATCCTTGAGATATTTTAGTGGTTTTGATATATATTTGATAGTTTGATCTTATAAAAAATAGTAGTTTAAAGATTTTATGGTGAATAGTAATACCTAAAAGTTTTTTTTGATGATTTTTTAATTTAATATTCTTCATATAAATCAACATTTCCCACCGATGATGAATATTCTTTGTATGGTTGGTATTTTTTGAAAAAAATTCTCTTTAACCTATTTTTGTGTTTTAAGGTGTTTTCCACCATCAGTTTGATTTTTATGGCCTTAAATTTGGTTCTTTGGGCTCTAAAGTATCTTTGGGATTATGAATCAAATTGGTTTTACTTGTTTAAGAGTTCCTTAATTTTACTCTTTCTCGTATGCTTTTTGTTACTAGTTTTTTTTGTTTTTTGGCTTAAGGCCATAGTCTTAATGGTTAAATTTTGATTTGAGCTTATGCTTTGGTTTAGTGTTTAGCATGCAACCTTATTTGATGGTGGTAAGTTTTGAAAATTTAATTCTTCGTAACATGCTTCGGTGAATTAAATTTACCTCTTAGACATGTATGTTATTGCTAAGATGGCCTTAAAGAAGTTTTAGTTGACATTCATTAATTAAATCTAAGAGAGTAAGTTGAAAGTGAATAATTAAGAAGAGAGGTTCTGGCTATTTGGTTGAATAATGTAACTTCTTCATTAGTGAGAGATCTTGGAAGTAAGTATTGTTGTGCATGGATCTTGGGATCCTTTGATGCTTTAATGTGTTTTATTTGAATAAAATATTAATTATTAAATTGAAAGATAATTTAAGTTCAGCATGCATTTCGAGCATTAGTTATCCTTGAGTGCTATATGCCCTTAAGTTGACGTAAAATAATTGGCAACCCCTATAATTGATACATATAGTTAAGGAAATAAAAACTTAGCTTTTCAATAAATCAGTTTGATTTTTATGGCCTCGAGTGCTATAGGCCCTTAAGTTGTAATTTAAAGTGTTTTACCTTGGCTTTTTAATTCTTCTTGTAATTGTTTTTTTATACCCAATTTTATATCTATCATGAGTTAGGTGAATGTGCACATGTCTCCTCATGATGGATGTGGTGGTAGTATTTCTTATTTCTAGTTTTGGCTTCTACATTATTTCTTAAAAATGAAAATTTCAATTTGAGAAAAATGGGAATGTTATTCCCACTTTACACTTAGTCTCAAAAATTTTGTTTCTTTGAGTTTAAAGAGATCATGGATGCACTTATAGGACTCTTTGCTCAATGAAACATTCTTGATATTCATTTGTATATGCACTTTATACACCATGACTTTCCTCATCCTCCACATCTAAATAATCATCAATATATGACTCCATATTCAAAATCTCTCTCAAAGTCATGGCCTTTTGGTTGAGATAATCCTAAGTAAAACGCCCATGGCCTTTTTACTTGAAACTTTGCTTGTTATTTTTCTCAACCACCTTATCATTTCCTTTAGCCTTTTTTTTCTTCATATAATTTTTGTAAAAAAAATTTTAACATTCAAATAGGGATGGGAAGTTGTTACAAATGATGTCTTTGATATTACCTTGACACACTTAATTATTTCCTAAACTTGAGGAACAATTTCACCAAGTCTTCTAATGAATCACATATGCAAGCCTGAACTTTCTCCTTTATGTTCAAGTTGAGATAATCAAGGAACCTTGAACATATTTTTTTCCTTTTTCTCTTGGACATCACATATCAAAGTTATCCTTTTAAACTGTCTAATATTCTTCTCTACACTCATGAACTGTTGCTTGAGTGTTTTCATCTTAATGAAGTTATCATGGTACAACATTTCTCTTAATATACCTTTTTTAATTTCCCCTATAACCTAATCTTCTCTTTACCTTCACTCTCATGTGCCCTATTCAAATTTTTGAACTAGGTTTTAGAACACATTTTAAGTTTTAAAGTTGACAACTTATACCTTTTCTCATCATCAAGCTCCTTATAATCAAAATTTACTACCATCATTTGTTTCCACTCTAAATGAAGTTTAGGATTGATATCTCCTTGAAAAATAGGAATTTTAAATCAATGTCCCTTATCCCCATAATCATTAGATATTTTAAGAATTTAACTATGCTGCTAATTTTTTCCTACACTCTCTTCTTTATCTTCATCAATTTTTTTTGTGCATATGTGTCCCCCTTCTATGTTCCCTTATTCTATCTTTTATAAACCCATTAATCACCAACAAAATTTTTATTTAAAAATATTGAGGAAGAGGAAAATACGAAATATACCTAGGAAAAATGGTGTCTTACTGCCATATCTAACACATGATAGACATCCATTGCCTGTCTCATATTAGATATAAGGATAAGAAAATTGACCAAACAAAATACAAGAATAGTTTATGAAATGATATAATATACATATACTATAAGGATAAAATAATTACAATACAAGACCACAACAAGTTTGCAAAATATTCAAATTCCTAGAAGAGAGAGTAAATTGAAGGTATGTAAATACATTAGCAATAAAATGACAATAGGAAAAAGCCCCAAAACCTTTTTCCATTAAGGAAAAACATAAGATTTATGGGTGTCTATTCTCTCAAGGCCCCAAGCCCAACACAAATAGGCCAACTACCGGCCATCTTGAAAAACATACACTTGGTCCTCTATTCATGGGATTGAGCATATGGCCAAACAAATAGACACATTAGTATGATAGGTACTAAGTAATCCAAGTTATCTCCTTAAGAGGAGTCACAAGCATTAAAGTCCTAAGGAAACAATAGAGATCATACTATATCACAATATCATACTTTCACAATACAATTAGATATACATGTAATATCACAATTGCAAGGAATTAGACAGCTCATAATTTGTCACACTTATCAACTCAACATAGATATCAAGAATAGAAATATTTGATTAATCATAAGTTAATCCACCACTCACTAGGCTCTTCTACTATTCACTTACATAAATTACCTATTTGACTTATTTTACAAGTTACATGTTCCATTAGATTAATATTTTTTAAGACATTATTCCTTTTTGGGAAATTGATTGATTACCACCCAATGGTATCATATACCATGGAATTCTATCTGAACTAGAAGAAATAAATTATGGCTAAAGCCAAGTAACTACCAACGGACATAAAGTTTGATTGAAGCTAAAAAGCTACTTAGATAACCAAAACCTTTATTATTATTACCCTTAGTACAACATCATTGCCTAGAGTAGGTAAGGCTCTAGGATCTATAAGCATCCTGCTTGAAGGCACCAATAATTGCTTGAAGGTAGACTAATCCATAATAGATAATTGATAATTACATAATCTAGACCCATGAACTTCTTGATTATCTTTTGTTCTAAGTGATTATTGTGTTATTTTCTATGGTTATATTATCACATAAGGACAGTATAATAACTGGGAAAGGTATCCACATAATCACTCCACGTTAACCATTTTTACCCTCCAAGCCATGTCATGGGACTTCCTTTAGTTATTAGCCAAAGTTAAACCAAACCATTAAGAAAATCCATTTGAGCCAAGCCAAGAATCTAGATTTCATCATCCATTTGTAGCAACATAGCATAAATACTCACATTTTCCCATTAAAAACTTCTACAACCAAGATGTGTGTTCTCATCATTGAGGAATCATGTTAGCATAATATTGCATCTCAAAACATATTTTGTTAAAGAGAGACAAAAAAATATATTCTATGGTAGAACTAGTTAATCAGTTTGGCTTAACACCTTAGCGTTTTTCTCAAAACAATTCAATTAGTTCGATTAGATTGACTATTGTAAGGCTAGTTGATTAGTTTTGAAAAGCTATTTGATGGGTTTAACCAGAGATTAAAACAAAGTCATTATGGATAGCCCAATTGATTGGTTAGGCTAACCAATTAACTAATCTAATAATCAATTGATCGGTTAGGCTTACCCTGTAGATTAGTTTGCTTCCAAACAACACAAAAAAGGCTATTTAAATGCAATTTAGGCTACACAAATCCAACCATATCAAAAAAATAGTATCACCATGACATAAGATAGAGCTTATACATTATTAGATGCAAATCATGCTTCATTTACATAGAATCAACCATAATTTCTCATGAAATTAAATCATTAATTTCTCAGAATCTTAAATCTTCTAACATGAAACACCAAATTAATCTACCAACCATACTAGCTTATAAACTCATTCATATAACATTTCAAAGGTAAAAGTGACTTATTTAGAAGCTTAGAAAAATTTCCATCCCAAGAAGAGATAACCTTTGGCTAAAAGATTTCAACTCTCAAAACCTTATAAAATAAGAGATTAAAACCAAAAAACCTTCTAATAATTCTTAAAAACCAAAAAATACATGTTAGGGAAATAAAATGGGATTACCACCTCTAAGAGAATCTAAGAAAAGGATTAGCTAAAAGCAAGAACACAATTTTTCCAAAATCTAACTCATTAGTGTTCAAGAATAAAATAAAAGGATGACAGAGAAAGGATCAAAAGAGATGTAAAAATTAGGTGAAAGATCAAAATGGAGAAGAGTAGAATACAAATGATAGGACAAATGAGTATAGTTTTTGGTTGTTGAAAAGAGGTGAATGGAGAGATGATTAGGGCTATATATAACTAATGGATTTAGGTTGAAAGAGTATATACATATTGAAAACCCTAATTTCATCATTTGGACTTTTTTTGAAGGAATATGATGAATTCCTTCCCAGAGCTCTAATGGTGATTTTCTAGAGAAGGGATATTGTAATTATCTAAAAAATGGTTGAACTAGAAAAAGGAACTGGGCATATCGGTGGGGGAACCAAATCTCCTAGCCATGTATAGAAACTCTAGAACAAATCATCTATTGGAATGTAGTACAAAGAGAAAGGAAGAAGAAGATAAAAGGATAAGGTCATCCTCTCCCTTTTATGTTAAAACTAGACCTTTGATTCCAGTCAAGGAAATGGTTAAAGCAAGGTAATTGATCAAATGGGTTAAAGATTACTCAAGAACAAATCAAATTTTGATTACCAAGGTTCTAAAACATTAGATTAATTTTCCCAAAAAATCCATGCCTGAAAATCACTCAGCCTAACAAACCAATGAATCTATTTGGTCGACCAGTCAACTATTCTATAGATCAATCAATCGGTTATCTCAAACTAGTTGATTAGGTCTATTGAACCAAAACCCTTGCTAAAAATGACATAAAAATCAATTAGTTCATAAAAACCAGTAAACTAGTATACCAAGAAAACTTATTTTACTCAATTTTCTAGGCATTTTTCAAATTCCTTTTCAATTTAAACATAAACTATATTTCCACAACAAGGTCAAAAGTCATCAAAACTCCATTAAACATAAAAATTTCCCATTTTATAAATCTCAAACTTAAAGACTATTACACCTAACTATTGCATGACTCTAGATGATTTGAGAGGTCATGATAGATATATGATTCCCAAAAACCCAAAATAAAATAATTGAGAGAAAATTAGAGGAATATTGAGCCAAAAAGAGATGAAAAATAATGGTGGGATTGCTAATAAGGGATTAGGTTTTGGGGATTTTGTGTTTTTTTTTATGGAAGATTGGGAAATTTCATAATGTGATTTAATTAGGTTATAATTAATGATTTTAAGACTTGATTAATGTATAAAAGTCATGGTTATAGGTAGTGGTGATGGGTGTTGTACGATGTTAGGGTTAGAAATTCAGCCAACGGTTGAAGATGATGGTAGTGTTATGATTTTGTATGAACATGGGATCAATGTTGTTAAGATGATGAATATAATTGTAAAAATTGTTATATAAATATATATCATCCTATAAAGAAAATTTTATAGGGTTTCTAAATTTTTCATTCCCACATAATTGAAAAAGTAAAATGAGCTCATAAATAATTCAATTGAAGATTCAACTTCTAACTCCCATTGAATTTATGATGCATATCAACGTTAATTCATGAATACTTTTATATCTAACTCAATTTCAGTATTCTAAATCAAATATAACATAAAACATAAAAGAAAAATAACACAAAGTTCTGATAAGTCCATGCCACAGTTAAAGCTAGAGAAAAGAAATTAAACTCTAAAAAGATAGAACTATATCTATTAACCATTAGTCTTCTAGTAAGATAATTAATGATTAAGTGATAAATTAAATAAAAATTAATAAATAAATTTAATAAATATCCATATAGTTCTTAAGAACATAAAAAGCATGTGCATGGCATATGATTTCATTAAATTTCTTATAATTCCCTTTATGCCCTCTTATGATACATGTTACCTACTTATTTGGTCCAAGCATATACTTTTGATTATTGCATAAATCCTCTTATAATATGTCTTGTTACTTAATTAGATCCCCCTTATAGTGTAAGAAAACTTGTAGGGCTTGTACAATGCCCTAAAAATAGTTTTTGATAATGGTTTTGAAAGGGTTTTAATAATGATTCAAAACTGATATAAAGGTCAACCCTATGGTTCTCAATTTATACCAATCCAATTCAATGCTAAAGTTAACCTATAAAAGCTCTAAGGTCATCCTAATAACTAATTAATCATAATAGGTATAATAGATTAAAATTACCAAAATACTCTTCAAACCTTAGTTTTTTCATTTTATTAACTTCAACGCTAATTATTATGAGAATAATGTCATGAAAAGGATAAAAGGAAATATTTCGCATTATTTTATCATGTACGTAATTTTTAAATTTTTGATATTAACTATATTTTTTTTACTGTTCATGCATTTAGTGGGATACGCCCATAAAATCCTAATCATGCAATCCTCATGTCTCATATATCCCATGCAGCATGTACATACACAATTAAAGAATTATAAACATTTAAACTTGGAATTTATCATCATGATACATGTAGGGAGATATCTTTAACCGTTGGTGATGCTTATAGAAATCATCATAATCTAACCCTAATCATACACATATATTTCCATGCAAATTATTGTAACCTTAACTACCATGCATTAGAAATCATGAGGTATTTACTAAGGAATTTAAGTCATAACTTTAAAAGAATGAAAATCCTAACAAAACCCTATACATGCAGACATAAATCATATAATATGATACTCATGTTTATAGCTTAACTTACAATAACTATACATATCATTCATTCAACATAATACCATTTTATCATACGTGTCATAATTCTTGGACAATGCAAAACCCTACCATAATTCTAAATCTAAAAAATCTTAACATGCTAACATATAAATTATACCATCTTATGAGTGATTAGATTTACTTATTATAAACTTATACAAAAAAGTCTTCTCTAAGATCATCAAGAATTACCAAGAAATTTAACACCCAATAACATATGTATTCTTATTTAATATTACAAAATAATAAACAAAAATTAATAAAATAATTCAAGGATAACTAATATGTTGAAGTCAAATAGCAAGGAAGGCAAACAAAACTCATACAACAAAGAGGGAGAATCGATTGATGTTGAGGACAGGGGAAGAGGGGAATGGATGGAGTTGTACATTGATAAGGGAAAGAAAAATAGAAATATATGGTGTATGGAAGGGAGAAATGATAGGGAAATATATATATGAAGGGGGCTATCTACGATAGGGAAAAGTGAAGAAGTGAAGGAGTATTGGCAGAATTGGTCAAAGCCAGGGAGAAAGGGTTTGATGCTTTTGGTCAAAGGTTGGGGTGATTTGGTGAGGTTGTTGGTTCTTTAGTGGTGGAAGATGTAGCAAGGGGGAGAGGTGTGGTGAAATTTGGTTCAGCAAGGTAGGGAGGGTCAATAGATTTGGTCAGAAGAGAAAGGAGGAGCTTCAGTGTTTTTGGCCAAAGGGTGAGGTTTAGGGTGGATTTTTTCAGGTTGTGCATTGGTTTTAGGTGTTTTTTTTAGGAATTACCAAAGGTGAGGGTGAGGGATTAGTGTCGTCTACTGAAGTAAAGGAAATGTGATCGGTGGTGAAGTGCATTGCCAGAGAAATGATGAAGACGAGGGACGATAATGGTGAATCAACATGGCTTGATCAAGGGTTAATTCACCACATAAAATGAGTGGAGACAGAGAGGGAGATAAATTATATGGATGGTGGTGTGAGGGGAAATCATAGAGAAAAATAAGGAGCAAGAAACATGAGAGAAAGGGAGGTATCATGAATAGCATGGCATGAAGCTTTTCCATAGCAAAGAAAGGAGAAAAGATCAAGGTAAATCAAGTATAGGTTAGGGCCTTATGCTAGGGTAATTATTTAGGCGAAGGTAAAAAATATTCAGTTACAAGATTTAGGATTTATTCGACATATCAAATATTGGTTAAGATCTAACTTATGATTAAAATTTAATATGCACTCTCTAGCAAATTTTAACCAAATTAAATTTTGTATCTGATATGTCAAAATATTAAAACACATATTAAAATTATATTTAAGACAAAATATCGTAAAATAATTTTTACAACTAATAAACATATTTACCAGTTTATAATTAGGGTTTGAAAAATAGGGTATTATAGTGTAAGCTGACAAACCTGGTCCATTAATCTACATATTTTTGGCCTTGTGCATATCCAACACTAAAAAATTACATATTTTTGCAATTTGATCCTTCAGTTAGTAATTAATATTTTTTTTGGATTTGTTTGTAAGTATGAGATACATTTTTGTACAAACATATTATCCATAATCATTATCATTTCCATATTGTGGACATTATAAAATAAATTTAGTTAGCTTTTTGTTCTATTACATATTAATTAGAATTAAAATAAAATATAAAATACTTGTCTTTATGTAGACCATTACAAGCTCATACTCAAGATTCCTTGGGTAGGTGTAATACCCCGAAAATTTGCTAAACCTAATCTCGTATAATTAATAAATTAATCCAATTCTAATATCAATAGAGTTTTATTCTAGTTGTACCCCAATTTCATAATGCTAAAATCTTAACATAATCCTAATCCTTAACCCAAGTAATTTATATTATCTTAACCCAACCTTGATCCTAATAGATTCATTTCTTTAATCTTACTTAATTTAGCTAATGAAAATTTAATCTAAATCCATCTTAAGCTTTTTCCCTTTTTCCTTTTCTTTTTTCCTTTGCCCATTTTCCTTTTTCCTTCCTTATACACCAATTTCTTCTTCTCCACCTCCTATCTTACATGTGTTTTTCCTCATCTCCTACAGTATACAACCATCACCTCCCACCATCATCTCCCATTTCTCTCTTATACCTCTATTAACCCTGCTAAATTTCCTTTGCCATGTTTTTTTCTTCTTCCCCTCTACTGTATTTTCACCTTATATTGATTATCACCATCACCTTTAGCCTTCCTCTTCCTTCCCCATTTATACACCACCATATATATATATATATATATACTACCTCCTACCATCTCACTTCCTCCCTCATTGAGTTGCCTCAATTATTACCCATTTTCTATCAAGAAACCTCCTACACGAGTCTTCTTCTTCTTCTTTGTGTAGATAATGCATACCCAATTGTGCCTCCTCATAGAATGTCATATGCTTCACATATGGTCGCTTACATATGCGTGCACTAGCATTGGGCACCTGTGCATACTTGCTCAATTTTCCCATGCATACTCTCACAAGCAATGCATATCCTCGCACACACCCATGAATTCCTATTCCTTTATGCCTATGCATGTGTTTAATATGCACAACTGTGGTTCCTTCACACATACTACACATGCAAGTTCACAACTCTTGGCCTGAGCTTGCAAAGCGTATCGCTCGCCTATGTAACCCTCTTTCTCAATCATGCATCCCTTTTTACACACCAAAAAATCACTCAAACATCACTATAACATCACCATAGCACCACCATACCTTCCACCACACTTCCACGCAACTCAAGCTTCCCTTCGAATTTGGTTATTTCTATTTTTACCCTTCTACCCTCCATTACCTTAACTTTTACCTTAATTTTAGTCTCTGACCATAATCATACATACCGATATAAATTAACACTTACAATCATGGTAGTAATATAACAAGGTATGCTTGCTTGAAAAACATGAATTAATAGTTAATATGGGAAGTGCATTATAATTCACACAATGTAAGCTATATAGTACTTCCTTCTGTAGTGATCACATAATTTTCAATTATTAAGATACTTCGTTTGACCATAGTCAATTCTCCACCACCATAGTCAGTTCTCCACCATGAATAGAAGTCATGGTAGTAAACAAACAAAATGGGACACTATACCAACCACATGGGGCTAGGATACATTGAAGGGGCTTTTCTACGGGGATGTCACACCCACCACGCATCTAGTGCAATTTCCGTGAGGGCTAACATAAACTAGAATATCACACCCATCACACGTGGTCAAATTACATCAAGGGGGCTTGTACAAGGATACCTCACCCACCACACCTTGAATGACACCACTATGAGAGTTAAAAAGTTGGGATACCACACCCGTCTCAACAATAGATAATACAATGTGCGAAGGGGCTTGTACATGGGATATCTGACCCACCAACACTAGACACCGATGCCATGCTGGCATGCTATAGTATATTCCTATACCACAAAAATATGAGCATACCCCTTACCAACCACAAATCGCTAGAGAATGAAATAGGTAATGAGTTAAAATAAAAACCGCAGGATGACCTTCCAACTAAATCCCAATCAGCTACCTTCAGAGTCGAAGAAAGAGGCTTGAATAACATCTTATTCCATTATTATAAATTTTCACATGATATCATTTCAAATGATATCACAATAAAATCCACAAAAATATAATTGGTTCTTTACAAATGATAACACCAAATAAATCACAAGAATAAAAGCTACCAATTTGGAGTTTCCAAGTGATAACACCAAACACAATTAAATTCCATTATTAACAAAATTGGGTGTTTCCAAGTGATAACACCAAACACATAACAAGGCACAAAAGCTACCAATTGAGTGTATCCAAGTGATAACACAAAACATGATTAAATTCTATTATTAACCAAGTTGGGTGTTTCATGGTGATAACACCAAAAACATCATAAGGCATAAAGCCACTAATTTAGTGTTTAGAGATATCATAAAAATTAGGCAATTCAATACTTAATATCACCTTTTATGATTGTTATTAAATATAGGGCAAACATGGTTGAAATTATAATTTAAATGTTGTTTTTACATAGAGGTATTAACATAAAAGGGCTAAAAGAATATCAATGATTAACAACCGAACTAGTGGGCATATAGCCGGACCATTCGATCAGCCCCTAGGACTCTTTGGCTAATCGATTCATACCAGACCTGAGCTAAAATAACACCAACAGACTAGTCGATTGGTTGGTTCCATCGATCGACTATTTATAGGAAACTAGTTGATGGCTCTAAGAAGAGAACCTACGACTTTGGTTGTAGGGTCACCAATCGATTAGTTTGGTGAACTAATCATCTGCTCATAGAAACTAGCGAACAAGTTCATCGAACCGATCAATTGACTTCATAACCAAGTGATTAAAATTTCAAAATTGTGTGACTACTTGCACAACTAGTTGATGGGTTCAACGAACCGATCAATTGGTTTAGGTAAAACATGCCCTAGACTTACGTTACACACACCTAAAATTTACCAATTTACCATATTAATTCTTACATGCTTCTATGTCATAAAACACTAAAAAAAATATGGTGCACATATAGAACCGCATGGATACATAATACTATAGGCATTTAAACAAATCATGCTCAAACTGCCAACTCAATCATATAATTAGAGAAACCAAACAATGCTTAACTTTATGAAAAATTCTACCACAAGCACTTATTGTAGAATAAAATTAGGTGATGCTCACACAACGCACTCCAAGAACACGGAACCTCAATAAAAAACATAACCCTATTCATGTTAAAGATAAAAATACATTACGTTGAAGCAATTCTTCTAGCACAAAACTTTTACTCGATGGGTATCTAATAGGACCTCGATTCTTAATAGAATCAAAGTTAAAATCATTAAAATTACCTTTTAAAACTCCATTAAAAACTAAGGAAGAATGAGAAGAGCAAGATACAACCTAACCTTATTCTCATAAATAGAATGCAAACGAAAGAAATTGAAATCTTCATCCTTTCTCAAACTTAATCCTTTGTTGCTTAAGAGAAATAAGAGAGAATAAAGCTAACATTATAAGAAGAAATAGGAGACAATGCTCAACCAAAGAAGGAAGAAAGCTAGATTAATCCTCTATTCTTTTTTTTTTAGAGAAATGTAAGGGAAATAATGAAGGAATTCTCAATACTTAGGAAATTTTCCACCAAAGAAATGGAGAAGAGAGAAAGAATAATATATTAGAAATGAAAATAGATTAAGAATGGAGGGTATAGAGGTGAAAACTTCTAGATATTCATAGGAGAGAGGGAGATAAGACCAACATGATTAAGTGTGAGCAACCAAGAGGTAAGCACAAATATGATGGGTTTATGGAGGTTGAGTGCAGTCAAGAAAGGACATGGCAATATACCGGTGAGTTAAGAAATGGGTGCGCAAAGGCAACCACATAGCTCAGTTACAAGAAGAGAGAGTGATAGATAAGGGGAAGAGAGAAGGTGAGGTATGTCTTAAAACTATTTTTGTGAATATTTAACTAAATAAAATCACATAATGATCTAAATATTGCGAAAATAATTCTAATGCACCAACATAAGCTTATTAACACAAATAAAATATAATTAGAAGCTTTCATAAACATTAAAAAGGGATTCGGAAAAAAAATTAGAAATGGATTTGAAATCATAAGATAACTAGTCGATGGGTTTGGAAAAATTAGTCAACTAGTTTGTCAAGAATAAAATTGTCAATCCCTGAGCGTAACAGCTGATAGGTTAGACAACATAGTTAACTGGTACACTTAAAATAACATTTAGTATTAGAATTTCATGACTATTCTAAAACTAAAAGTGATTTATTTTATATCAATAAAGTTTTTAATATATTTTAAAGGATTTTAGAATGGGGTATTGCAACATTACCCCTTAAAAGAGACTTTGTCCCTGAACTCCAATAAAGGAATTTTTTTGTAAGCTTAAAACATAAGAAAACCTTAAGCCATCAACTAAAAGAATACAACAACTAAGGGTTAGAACATGATAGAAAGGTACTCCCCCTTAGCCTCCTTCTCATACTCCTAAGTATCCACTTATGCTTCATAATGTGAACACTAGACCTTCACTAGTGCAACAACCTTCAAACACGTCTCCTGAGTCTTGGAATGAAGGATCTTCAGTAGTCACACCTCTTAAGAAAAGGCCTCATCGACCTCGATCGACTCTAGGTTAATGATGTGCTATGGATCTGCCATGTACATCGTCAACTAAGAGATGTGGAAAAATTTATCCATATGGAAAAGATCAGTAAATAATGTAAGATATCCAACTAGATCAAAAATCTTGTATCACCCAATACACCTTGAGCTAAATTTACCCTTTCGACCAAAATGCATCACCCCGTTGGTGGGTGAAACTTTCATAAGGACTTAATCACCCACCTCAAACCCATTTGCTCTCCTCCATAGATCTACATAGCTCTTTTGTCTATTCTAAGCTGCCTTCTTTCGGTATTGAGTGAGGATTATCTACCTAGTAGTGTCTTCTATTAGCTCTAGGCCTAACACAACTATCTTGCTAGAGTTACTTTAGCACAAGAGAATATGACCCTTGAGTCTATAGAGTTCCTCGAAAGGTGCCATCCCTATGCTCGCATGATGATTCTTATTAATTCTAGGGTAAACATGGTTGTAATCATAAATTAAATATTGTAATTATATGGAGGTAATAACATAAAAGGCCAAAAATAAAAACAACACTCAACAACAAAGTAGTTGGAATATAACTAGACCAAACCTAAATAAAAAATAACACCAACTGACTAGTTAACCAGTTGGTCTCACTGATTTCTTGTTTGTAGTAAACCAGTTGATCAGTTTAGTCCAACTAGTTGATGGGTCTATTTAGAGACCAGATAACCTTGGTCATAGGGTCACTAGTCAATGAGTTTCACAATGTGATAAACTAATCACAAGGACTAGTCAACTAGATCATCAAACCAATAGAATGATCTCATAATCAGGTGATCAAAATTTTGAAACTGTATGATTGTTCACACCACTAGTGAAGAGGTTCTACTAACCGATCAATTGGGCCGGGTAAAACAACACCCGGACTTGTGATATAGACACTAAAATTTACTAAAGTTTACAATATTAATTGTACCATCCTTTTATGTTATAAAAAATGTAAAAGGACATGTTGTACACATATAATCACATGGATACATGGTAATGTTTGCATTTAAATGAAATAATATGTAAGTTACCAAATCATGTATAAAATCAAAGAAACCAACAATGCTTAAGATTTAGAAGGAAACTCTACCACATGCTTGAGTTATAGAATATAATTGGCCTATGCTCAAATCAAAAACACACGAAGAACATAGAACAACAATAATCAATAAAAACCTCATTCATATTAAAAATAAGAATGCCTTACCTTGAAGAAAATTTTCTAGCATAAAACTCCTAACTTGATAGTTTTCTACCAAGACTTTGATTCCTGTGAGAATCAAGAGTTAAAACCATTAAATCTCCTTTTTCAAACTTGATTGAAATCAAATAAAATCATAAGAATAATATGAAAAATAAAAACATAACTCAACCTTTTCTCTAAAATAGAATTCCAAGGAATATGCTAGACCCTTAACCGTTCTCAAACTATAATCCTTTATTGATTAATAGAAACAAGGGATAACTAAAGCCAAGATCAAAAGAAGAAAATAGAAAATATAACTCGGTAAGGGATGGGAAAAATAACAGCAACCTCTATTTTTTCTCACCAAATATGAAAAAGGAAGATGAATGGAGAATATTGAATACTTAGAAATTTTCACCAAGGGAAAGGGAGAAAAGAGTAAGGAAAACATGTAAGAAGTGAGAATGAATTAGGAATAAAGGGTTTAGAACATAGAGTAGGTTAAAATTCACATGAAAGAGAGAGATAAGATTGGTATAGTTGAGCGTGGGCAACCAAGGTTTAAGAGAATACATGATGGAGTGGGGGAGGTTAAGTGTAGTTTAGGGGGAACAATTGTAGAAGGTTGGTAAGTTAGGAATGATATGTAAGAAGTCAAACTCACAGCCTTACTACAAGAAGATAGAGAGGAAAGTGAGGGAGAAGAGAGAAGATAAGATATGCCTCAAAGAGTTCTTGCTAGGGAACTTTAATTGCATTAAATCATAGAATGATCTAAATTATGGAAAAATAATCTCATAGCTCCAAAATATGTTCATTAGCAGAAAAATATTCTAATTATAAGTTTTCATAAACATTGGAAAGGGATTCAAATAAAAATTAAAAAAAGGATACGGAATCATACAATAACCAACTGATCGGTTCATCGAGAATAAAATTATCAACTTCTGAGTGTACAAGTCGATTGGTTAGGTAAATAAGTTGATCATATGTGTGAAATTCACATTTTTATTAGCATTACAAGCCCTTTTAAAAACCAAAAATAACTTATTTTATATCAAAATAACTATAAACATATTTTAAATGATTATAGGATGGGGTATTATAACACTACCCCTTAAAAGAGTCTTCATCCCTAAAATTCACAAAAGAATTGTTATTATAAGCTCAAAACATAACAAAACCCTAAGCCATTAACCAGAAGGAAATTAACAACTAAGGTTAGTACATGATAAAGAATACTACCTCCTTAAGGAGATAACGTTACCTACATAATACAACTACATGAACAACTCATGATACTTAATCTTGATCTCCTTCTTAGATTTCCAAGGGGCTTTCTCTGCTCCATGGTGTGGCCACAAGACCTTCATTAGCGGAGTAACTTTCAGACAGTCTATTGAGTCTTGGTATCCAGATCCTTAGCGGTATATCCTCATAAGATAAAGCCACATTAAGCTTAATAGCCTCTGGCTTAATGATGTGTGATGGATCTAATACGTTCCTCCTCAACTGAGTGATGTGGAAAACGTTATACCCACGTGAAAGCTCAATATTTAAGGCAAGATGGTAATTCACCTCCTCCTATGCGATTGAAAATCTTATACTACCCAATATACCTCAGGTTAATTTTACATTTCCAACAAAAACACTTCACTCCATTGTTGGGTGAGACCTTCAAAAGAACTCAGATACCTACCTTGAACCCATCTATTCTCCTTTGTATATCTGCATAAATCTTCTACCTATACTAGGTAGCCTTCATCAAATCCGAAGTACCCCTAATCTACTTAGTATTTCTCTCTACCATCTCTAGTCCTAATACAAATGTCTCGTTTGAGTTGCTCTGGCACAAGGGACTACAACACTTCTGTCCATAGGGTGCCTCAAAAGGTGTCATCCCTATGATCGCATGATTACTACTTTTATAAGAGATTTCTACCAATTCTAAATGATCCTCCCAACTCCCATCAAAGTCTAGTACACATGCCTAAAGCATATTCTCTAAAGTCTGAATAGTGTGCTTAGTTTGAAAAATTATATATGGATGGAAAGAAATGCTCATCTTTAACTGTGTCCTAAAAGCTTCTTGCAACTTCTACTAGATGTCTTTGGGTACCCTATGGTACCATACTACATGCTTTTTGTAAGCACTAACCATCTGCTCTATACTTTAGGTTAACTTCATAGGTATGAATACTATTGACTTAGTCAATTGGTCAACTGCTACCCATATCTCAAGTGAACCATTATGGATCTTTGGTAATCTAACAACGAAATCCATCGACACACTATCCTATTTCCATCCATGAACCTCAAAAGGCTAAAGCAACCTTGTTGGACACTTGAGCTCGATCTTAAACTTCTAACATGTTAAGCTCTTTGCTATAAATTCTACAACCTCCTATTTCATACAAGGCCACTAACAAACACTCTTAAATTCCTTTTACATACAATCTCCTCTAGGAAGGACAAAATAAGGTACATGATGAACCTCCTCCAAAATACTCCTCTTAATCTCCCCACAACTTTGTAAAACATAGCATCTTCCTCAAACACGGATACTACCATCCTAAAAAACCTAAACCCCACTAGTATGCCCTCTGATATAGCTTGTTTTAACTTCTCTAACTTGACATCTCTTAGCTGACTAGCTTAAATCTTGTCTAAGATAGTCAGTGTGATCGAGATAGTTCTTACCCTTGTCTCAACATCTCTTAACCCAATGATTTATATGATCAACTCCTGAAGATCTTGCCAAATCTTCTCCAAAAGAATAAGTGAACCCAAGGAGTATGAAGTCTTCTTACTAAGAGCATCTACTACAATTTTGGCCTTACCCTCATTATAGGCCAACTACAAATCATAGTCCTTAACCAATTCTAGCTAGCTTTTGTATCTCATGTTTAACTCAAATTAAGTGAATATATATATTTGAGGTTCTTATGTCCCTTGTAGTTCTTACACCATACTCTATACATGTTATCCAAGAAAAAACCCTCCATAGATAGCTCAAGGTCATGAGTGAGATAGTTTTACTCATGCTTTTTCAACTAGCGAGAAGTATATGCCACTACCCTCCTATGCTAGATCTACTCACACCCAAGACTTTACTTGGATGCATCACTTTATACCTCAAATCCCTCCATAAATAACAATAGTGTAGGAATTAGAGTTAAAGTCAAACTCCTCTTAAGCTCGTTGAAATCCTCATGCAATTCTTGTCCTTATGAAAGCACAATGTCTTCTTCAAGAAAGCAACCAACAAATGAGAAATTTTTAAAAAATCTTGGATGAAATGTCTGTATTAGCTTGCTAGTCCCAAAACATTATGTCTCCTGACATTTTTCAATGGCAACCACTCTAATATAGCTTAGATCTTCAAATAATCAACTGATACACCCTCATTCAAGATTACATGACCAAGTAAAGATACCTCATATAGCCAAAACTCACACTTTGATAGCTTAGTGTACAATTGATGTGTCTTCATCAATTTTAAAGTTTGCTAAGATGCTACTCGTGTTCCTCATTAGTCATAAAGTAAATAGTGATATCATCGATCAAGACCATAACAAATTGATCAAGGTGATACTAGAAGATGTTATTTATAAGAGACATGAACACCAGTAGTGCTTTTGTAAGTCCAAAGGACAACATGGTAAATTCATAATGGCCATACCTCATCCAAAAAAGTTTTCTTCGGTATGTACACCTTATAAATCCTCAACTAATGATATCATAATATGAGATATATCATTGAAAACTCTATGGATCCACACAACTAATAAAAAAAGGTCATAAATCCAAGGTAAAGGATAAAAATTCTTCACCATAACTTAGTTCAATCCATGGTAATCGATGTAGAGTCTCAATCCACCATCCTTCATCCTCACAAAAAGGACTAGTGATTCCTAAGGACAAACACTTGGTTAAATATACCCCTTCTTTAATAACTCCTCCAATAGAGTGCAAAACTCTACCATCTTAGTCACGATAAAGTGATAGGGTACCTTTAATATAGGCTTTATCCCTACTAGAAGATGTATCATTAACTTTATCTTATGCATTGGCAACATCTTCAGGATCTCATCAGCAAATACATCTAGAAACTCTCATACCATTACGATGCCCTCGATCAATGGCTCCTTAATGCTTAAATCCTAAACAATGCATAAATAAAGTAGGCATTATTTTTTCACCAATGTACTAAGTATAACTGTAGAAACCATCATCACTAAGCACCTAGACTTACACCTCTGGTAAT
Organism: Tamarix austromongolica; assembly: GCA_039764185.1. NCBI lineage: Eukaryota > Viridiplantae > Streptophyta > Magnoliopsida > Caryophyllales > Tamaricaceae > Tamarix > Tamarix austromongolica. The sequence continues at coordinate 30,999,905 of CM077813.1, read as the reverse complement.
AAGCCCCAGTACCCTTTAGTCCTTTAAGAAACACATAATCCTATGAACTATCAATCATAGATCAATATCTTGTGAGCATATCCATCCTAAGGTTTATGTCAAAGTCACAAGGTTCAAGCTCATTGAGGTTTATCGGAAGCTCAATTCCTCTAATGACTAAGGTCATATCTATATACAACCTCGTACATGGAATAATATCCCCAGAAGAGAGCATAATAGAAGTCTCTATCCTATCAGAAGGAATCATAACTATCCTTACTCTCAAAGTAGTAGATACAAATGAGTATGAATCACCTGAGTTGATAGGAACTTCCAGTGGTTACACTTACCCTACCAGTATCTTATGCTTGATCTTAAGCTCTTGATTGGTCAAACATCGTGCAATAAATTATATAACTTCCTACTTCATGCGGCGCCACCAATATGGCTTCTTTAAATCCTTTTACACCTTGTCCCATCCAACATGGACAGAATAAGCAGTAACATATCCTTCTTCAAGGATCCTTCTCTTAAGCTCCACACATCCCTGTAGTACACACCACCTACCACGGTACCTGATACTACTATCCTCATGGATCTAGAATCCTTTAGCTCTACCTTCTACAATATCAATCTAGATTCTGTCAAGGTTAAAATTACTAAGTGGATTATCTTAAATCTTCTTAAATATTAAAGGTGTAATGCTGAGTGCACTCATTCTTACCAACAGACTACCATTAGTGATTAGTTCAATCTCCAACTTCCTAATTTCTTGACATAGATGATCTGAAAACATGATCGGGCCTAAGGAATGTGATGTATTTCGGCTAAGTGAATTTACAACAACATTAGGACTACCTTCATGGTAGGTTAACTCCTAGCCATAATCTTACACCATCTCCAACCATCAACGTTGTCTCAAATTCAACTCCTGTTGTGTGAAGATGTAATTGAAGCTCTTATAGTCATGTGTAAAACTTATTCTAAACTCCATAGAGATAATGCCTACAGGTTTCAAGAGCAAACACTACCATAACAAGCTCTAAGTTATGTGTTAGGTAGTTCTACTCATGCTTCTTCCGTTGTCGAGAAGCATACACCACTACTCTACCATGTTGCATTAGCACACAACCTAAGCCATGCTCATAAGGATCATCTTACACCTTAAAATCATTAGACTCGCTCAGCAATGTGAGCATTAGGTCTGAAGTCAAATTCCTTTTCAATTCCTTAAATACTTCACTACGCTTCTCATCCTAATGAAAACACATACACTTCTTCAATAGATGAGTCATTGGTCGTGCTATATTAGAGAAATCTACCACAAACCAATGGTAGTATTTGGATAATCCCATAAATATTTGCACCTCATTGATAGAAGTGGGTGCTAGCCATTCAAAAATAGCTTGAATGTTTATAGAATCCACACCTACATCATCCTTAGAGATTACATGTCCAAGGAAAGCCACTTAGTTTAACCAAAACTGGCACTTTGAGAGTTTGGTACACAAATGTTGAGATCTCAACAATGCTAAAGTCTACCTTAAATGCTACTGATGCATCTCTTGATCAATGGAGTCGATGGGGATGTTGTTGGTGAATACTATGATGAAATGGTCCACAAATGGATAGAATATTTGCTTCATAAGGAACATGAAAGATGCTAGCACATTATTAAGTCCCAAAGGCATTATAGTAACCTCATAATAGCTATACCTTATCTAAAAAGAAGTCCTAGAAATATTTTATTCTACTATCCTCAATTGATGATAGCCTGACTAAAGATCAATCTTGGAGAATAACTTGTCTCCTTTGAGTTCAAACCTGTCAACTCATTACCATCATCTGGTTCAAACCTCGGTAGCTGATGTACAACATCAAGCTCCCATCCTTCTTTCACATAAATAGGACTGGCAACCCCACTACTGTATGCTTCATTAGATGTAACCCTTCTCTAAAAGCTCCTCTAATTTAGCCTTGAGTGAGTTCATCTCCACAAGTGCCATACAATATGGGGTGTTAGATACAAGCTCTGCCCTTGGAAACACACCACTCCAAACTCAACTTCTCAAATTGGTGGCACTCCCAATATCTATTCAAGGAATATGTTAGGATACTCACAGACCACTGTTATCCGTTTCAATGGCATCTTAGTTGTTGGTGTCCTAGAAATTGCACAGATCGAGCATATACCATTTATGAACCAGGTTTCTCATTGTGATTACCTTATAGGAGGATTTAGATTCACACTTGTAATATAAAATCCTAATACCCTTTGGTCCTTGTAGAATCATGCATTCTAGTATGCAATCAATTAGCACCTAATACTTCCCCAAGATATCCATCCCAATGATCACATCAAAATAAAAAAAAATCAAGTTCTATAAAGTTTAATGGAAATTCTATTCTCCTAAATACCAAATTCTCTCCTTTATAGAACCTAGAGCATGTAATCCTATCCCCAAAAAGTAACACAACAATATTGGAAAACACTACTAGGAGGAGATAAGGCAACTTTAGCTGCAAATGCAGATGATATAAAGAAGTGTGATGCACTAGAGTCAAACAACACACATGTTAGAGAAGGAGTGATAGTAAGCATACCAGTCACCACATTATCTTGACGCTCTACCTCTACCTATCACATCATATTCATATGTCCTCTCGAAGGAACTCCCATAGGAGGTTACTAGCTTAATTAGTGACACTAGCTAATGGTGGAGTAACTCTCTAAGTCTATCGTTATGGTTGCTGGATAGATTCGGTACTCTGAGCTCTAAAGTGGCTCCTTTGGATGCTACCACCCCAAACTTGCCATTCATAAGCTTTGTGCCCCACCATGCCACATCCATGGTACGTCACCTTATTGCCTCTATAGTTTACCCCTACATGATATGTTACGCATCACTTTTAGTGTAGTATCTCTCCTCAGTATGATCCATTGATAGACCTCTAACTTTGGTCACTACTCATCCATCCCTAACTTATCTGGAAAAGTAACACCCACTAAGTGCTCATAATATCTAATCCCTAGACCAATCTTGAAGTGATTGACTTTAATCACCTTGATGGTCTCCACTTCCTAAGCAAATTAGACCAAGACCATGAATCGATTATATTACTCCTCAATGGATATACCCCTTTGCTGAAGAGCCATAAAATAGTCGTACTTCTTCATTAAAAGTTGACTAGGGTAGAAGTAGGTACAAAGCACCTCTAGGAATGGTTCCCACCTTATAGATTCTCCATCCCTATGTTGGATGCTCCTCCAGCTTGCTTATCCTCAAAGATAGTATACCACCACATCAAACCTCTTATCATCAAAGTAACCATTCCTAGTGCAGCTAGACCCATATTTTATTGATGTTAGGATTGTGATGGCCCTTGAAGATCTTTGGATGATGATGCCCAACCCTCCTGAGCTAATCCTCTAGAACAAGTGCGGCTACTAGCACTAGTTGTGGTAGTGGTGCTTGAATCAAGCCCTCTATGTAGGCTTTGAAAGTCTCCATGAATGCTTTAATGTGCTCCTTGCAGTGGTTGGCAACCATCAATTCCTAAATACTAGAAGTAATTAGGGGAGAAATTCAATCTATTGAGTACCAAGACTCACACAATAAGTTATCATTGAGGTTATCCACTTCAAATTCCCAAGCAACTATCATTCACAGATAGTCCAAGTTTAAAAATACTTAGACCTATTGGAAAAATCTAAGGGAAAAGGTTTAGAAATACCATCTCGTGGTATCAGCCTAAAAATTATTAAAAATGACATGTTTCTAAGAAATGCCATGATAAAACCAAAGTTATCAACTTAATTATATTTTAAAGCAATCTATTTTTAGGAAAAATGCTTTGATACTAATCTATAACACCCTTTTTTTCACTACAAATAAAAATTTGCTTAAAATAATATGAAAATGCAAAATGACTATAGTTACTTAGGAAAAATAGGTTGTTACTACTATACTTAACATAGGGTATACGTCTAACATCTATCCCATGTTAGATATAAGGCTAAACCAAACCATCCAATTTAAAGTAAAGTGCACAACTTAAATTATATAAATATATAAAATATCATTTACGACAAAGGACCTCGACAACCCCAACCAAGTCAATTATAGGATGATAGATAAGTTAAGAATATAAGGCAATGTTAAAATGAGATTAGGGCGTGTCCCTAACCATAGTTAATCACAAAAAACAAAAAAACCTCTGCATGTCCACACTCTCAAGCCCTGAGCTCAAGTTGTGGTAGGCCCACTACTAGGTATTATGAAAAACCTACACATGACCCTCTAATGATAGGAATGAGTAGGTAACTGAGTAAGCTACATACTGAGTAAGCTAAGTTGCCTCCACAACAGTAGCCACAAGCATATAAGATTCTATTATAACATCGATATCAAAAATAACATATGTTATGCCAGTGCCATAGAAGCAAGTGTAGTAATACATTAGGATTTATTATCACACATAACTCAAGCAACTCAGAATGTATCATGCTTATCTTCATAAATAATCACACATGTACTAAGCAGATTAATTTAGATAACCATTAGGGTTTACTTTCAAAACTTACTTATCATACAATTACTTTTCATCTAATTTTTTTTAATCATCGAGCAATGCACTATATACCACCTTATGGTCTCATGTACTATGGAAGCCTATCTAAAGCAAGGGACATAAAGTTTTAGTTGAAGCAAATCACCAAAATGGAGATAAAACTAGGCCAAAGCCAACAACCTAGTTAATAAGACCCTTTAGTATCAATACATTCTAATACATCATCAGTTTCTAGAGTGGGAAAGGTATCGAGATCTCTAGGATATTGCTCGAAGGCAAATACTAAAGGCACTAATAAATGCAAAATGGAAAACTAACCTCTTTCCCAAATCTAACTCTTCCTTGCATAATAATTAAAACAAAAGGGAGATAGAGAAAGGATTAAAAGAGTGAAAGGATTAGAAGAGTGAAAGGAATTTGACTGTAAGGTTTGAAGTGTGGAGGAAAAAGGTGAATACTTAAAAGTTAGGTAGTTTTGGTGTCTGAATGAAAGGAGAAAAAAAAGGATTATCAAGATTATTTATAGCTAACCAATCAATATGAGTTATAGTGTGGTCAGGAAAAAAACAAAAATCCTAATTATAATTGTATGAATTATTGTTAAAATAATGGATTTCATCTAAGATATGCTAACCTATCCTTCAGAGCTCAAATGGTGATTGTGGAAAAATACAAGTAAATTAGTTTAGAACTGTAACTCCCAAGGGGGTAATGGAAGGTCAGCGTAGAAGGAATCTTCCAGTTAAGTAGAATTGAGTCTGAGATTGAAGCAATGATCTTAGCAATGTCTAGACAAGAGAGGTGGAAGAAGATATGCTGAGGTCATTGTCCCCCTCAATTATAAAAATTGACCCTCCTGACAGATCTAAGGTAGCATTTTTGGGCTAAAAATATCATAGAAAAGGATAAGAATCTCTTAGGAACAATTCAATATGGGTTAATAAAGTTCCATTTTAGTAGAACAAATTTTCCCAAAATATTAAGTTTTGAAAATATGCCTAGCTTGACAAACCAATCTATCCCTTTAGCCTACCAGTCAACTATTCTACATAGCAATCAACCAGTTTAGTTGGGAAAAGTTATTTTGTTGAAACGAGAAACTAGTCAATCAATTAATGGAACTAGTCGGTTGGTTCCCCTGAAAAACTCAATAAAATTAATATTCCAACCTTATTTCAAATCCAACTTTACCTTAAACAAAATTATAATACCAAATCAAAATAAAACACCAAAATTTACATAACTTCTCATTCAACATTTTCCAAAAGGATGGGGTATTATAGCTGTGGGCAAATCATCTCTAACCGATGAGCTTAAATCTTAAGTGCAAAATATAAATCTCCATCCCAAGCAATAACCAACGACTAGCCCATGTTATCGTCCTCATCATACTCTAACGAGGAATCATACCCCCAAAAAATTATCGTACACCACCTATATTAGAATTCAGATTATTATAGTGAATTACTGGTAAAATAAGCTACCTAAAACATATAAGGCTAATGCAGCACCTTGAAGTTACATAGTGGTATGCTGATAAGCATACCAATATAAATTAACACTAAGGCTCATGGCAGTAATATAAAAGACCATGTGTATATGGAGATCATGGAAGAATAATAATATGGTAAATGCATCATTACCACCCAACATAAACCATATTGTAAATTTTCCTTTATTGATCACATAATTTTGAGTTAATAAGATAATTTGATTGAGCACACCCAAATCTCAACATGAACAAAAGTGATGGTAGCCTCAAAACACATTGGGATACCACACCCATAATATGGGTGACGATACATCAAAAGGCTTTTCTCCAGGGATAACACACCCACCACACAACAATTCCACCTACGAAAAGGGCTAACACAAAGTGAGATACCACATACACCAAAAATAGTTGAAATACATCAAGGGAGCTTGTGCTAGGATATTTCACCCACCACAACTTAAGTACCTCTACCACGAGGGAAATAAAATTTGGATACCACACCCTCCTAAGTAATGGATACTATGATGTGCTAGGGGCTTGTACTGGGATACTTCACCCACCCTAGCTAGACACAGATTTCATGCAGACTAATCATAGCATAATCCTATAGCTCAAAGATATGCACATACCCCCTACCGATTGCAACACAGTAGATAAGAAAATAGTTACTAAGTGAAAATATAAACTATTGGGCAACTTACCCACTAACTCTCGATCAACTACCCTAAGAGTCAAGGAAAAAGGCTCTAACGGTATTCTTATTCCACTATTAATAATTTACAAGTGATATCATAAATCAACGATTAATTCTATAAATAAGCAATTGGATTTTTTCAAGTGATAACACCAAACACATAACAAATTAATTCCACTATTATCTTAATTAGGTGTTTCCAAGTGATAACACCAAGCACATCATATATTAATTATGTTATTTTCCAAATTATGTGTTTCCAAGTGATAACATCAATCACATGATAAGGCATAAAAGCTACCATTTGAGTGTGAAAATCCCTTTGGATACTCTAGAGGGGATGAATTAAGTATTTTCTAACAATAATGCCAACTTAAATTTTTTTAAGAAATAAGTATAAGGATTGCAAACAATAAACACGCGATATATAATTGTTCAATAAACTCTATAAAGTTTCTCTACATCCACTACCAAAAGCTTTTTCCTTTTGGATTTGAATCTCTCTTTATGTATGGTGTGTGTTTGATGATGATCACTCCTCTCTTGGTTTATGAGCCTACAATCACAATGACCCTCTAAGAGATGTTTTTCACCATACCTTGTTATCCTCTCTAGGTTTGTGATAATAGAATCTCAATAACCTCTCTTAGGAATGCTAGACAACACACCACTATTCACTTGTATTTAAGATGATGGGTTTTAATGAATACAATAAGAATCTTCATTATATAGCATGTGAAAGTAAGTAATCACTAGTAAATATTTTTATCCAGCTAGAGAATTAATAATTACAAGTGTATGAGGACTCTAGCTAAATATGAATAAAAAATTGATCACTAGAGAAGTTTGATTTGGATTTAAAAGTGTAAAATCAAATATCTATTTGATTATTTTTAACATGTGAAAACGAGGTTTTTAGAAGAGTTATGCTAGTTTGATTGAAGTTTCTTAAAGTCTAACAACTTTTGTTTATAGTGCTAAAGGATGAGAAAAATCAGCACTAGCTAGTAGGTGTAAAAAATACTCCAATTGTTAAATTAAAATAGGCAAAAAAAACTCAGAAGTTCCCAGACCAGTCGATTAGTTTTCAATCCAGTTGACTAGTTTAGAAACAAGTGGATGGGTTTAAAACTACTCAATCGATCATCTAGTTTTTAGTTATACACACATTTACAAAAAATACCATAGCTTGAGCTATAAAGCTTGAAATTGAGAGCCATCTTTTTTGCTATAAATTGGAGATCTTAAGTTTTCCAAGAAAGGATTATTAATCCAAAATTAATGTCCATAGAATTTATGGTCAATTTTGCAAATCTAATCATATGTAAGAGTGCTTAAAATAAAATCAATTTAAGACAACCTTTTGCACATATAATTGAAAATATTTTTTATGTATGAAATCACTTTAAGATCTTTCAAAATGATTTTTTAATAGGATTATAATTATTAAATCATAGAAATATCTAAGGGCTCAATATGTAAAACATATGTACATAAAACCTGAACTTGTAACATACTCTTTGAAGCTTGAGTCTTGGAATCTTTAGGACACTTGCTTATCCCTTCATAGTTTGGGTATTACACATATCAAATTGAAGTACTTGAAGATAGGGTCTTTTTGACCTCTTTATTGATCTTTGGCTTGTGCTTGCGATATAATTTGTAAACTTGGTATCCTTAGCACTCATAGACTTAGTTAAGTGTTGAATAATTCAGTTTTTGCTATGATACACATGCACACTAAATAACATAATTCAAATTCATAATTAAATTTGTTATCATAAAAACAAAGGTTGATTGACCTAGGAGGTCAACGGGGTGTTTAAAGATCACAACAAACTTGACTAATTCAAGTGCTAAATACCATCATTCTTATTCTTATTAATTCTAGGATGAATATGGTTGTAATCATAAATTAAATGTCACAATTATATAGAGGTAGTAACATAAAATAACCAAAAGAAGAACAATAAAGAAGGTGAAATATAGTTGAGCCAATCAATCAATTCTAAGGACTAGTGGATTGGTGTAGTCATGCTAAACCTGAAAAAAAATATAACACCAACAGCCTAGTCGACCGGTTTGTCTCACCAATCGACTGTTCATAGGAATATAGTTGATCGGTTTGGTCTAACCAATTGACAGGTCTAAGTAGAGACCATACCACTTTGGTTACAAGGTTACCAATTTATGGGTTTCAAAAACTGATCAAATGCTTGTAGGGACCAATTGATTAGTTCATCAAACCATAGAACTGATATCACAACTAGCTAATAAAAATTTCCAAACTATGTGACTATTCACACAACTATTTTAGGGGTTTATTGAATTGATCAACTTGTCAAGGTAAAACAACCCCTAGACTTTCGATACACACACCAAATATTACCATATTAATCCTTCCATGGTGCTATATCATAAAAATACATAAAGGGACATACTTCACACATATAATCATACCGATACATGGTAATGTAGGAATTTAAACAAAATCATATCTAGACTACCAAATCATGCATTATATTAGAGAAACCAATAATGCTTAAATGTTGGAAGTAAAATCTATCACATGCTAAAATTCAAGAATACAATTGGGCCATGCTAAAAAAAACACACTAAGAACATGCAACCACATTAAGCAACAAAATCCCCATTCATATTAAAGATAAGAATGCCTTATCTTTAAGAAATTTTAGCATAAAACTCATAACTTAATAGTTGTGTACCAAGACTTTTATTTCTATGAGAATCAAGAGTGAAACCCATAAAACACCTTCTTAAATATTTATTAAAATCAAAGAAAATTCGAAGAAGAATAAGAAGAACAAAAACATAGCTATATTTTTTTCTCAAAAAAAATGATGAAGAAAATAAAAGATAGGTTCCTCAACCTTTCTCAAACCATAATCCTTTCTCTAATAAGAGAAATAAAGGAGTAATAAGTCCAATATCAAAAAATGATAAGGGAGAAAATAACTAAATAAGGGAGGGAAAAAATACGAGCAACTTTTTTTCTTAGCAAATATCAAGAATAACAAGTAATAAGTGAGAATGAGTAAGGAATAAAGGGTATAGAAGATACAACTAGTTCAAATCCATAAGAAATAGAGAGATAAGAATGGTATGGTTGAGTTTAGGGGACCGAGGTGTAAGAGAAGACACGATGGAGTGAAGAAGGCTGATTGTTGTCAAGTAGTGAATAGTTGCAGAAGGTTGGTAAGTTAGGAAAGATGTGTAAGAAGTAAAACTCGTAATCGAACTAGCAAGATAGAGAGAGAGAGAGAGAGAGAGAGAGAGAGAGAGAGGAAACTAAAGGAGAAGAGAGAAGGTGAGGTATGTCTCAAAAAGTGCTTTTGGGAAATTTAGCTAAATAAAAGCAAAGAATTATTTAAATAATGTAAAAATAATCCTAAAACACAAAAATATGCTCATTAACACAAATCTATAGTAATTATAAGTTTTCATAAATATTATAAAGGGATTCGAATCAAAACTAGAAAGTGATCTAAAATCATAGGATAACTAGTCAAATGGTTTGAGCAAACCAATCAATTAGTTCATGAAGAATAAAAGTGCCAATCTCTTAGCCTATCAGTTGATTGATTAGGTAATCAATTAATTGGTACACCAAAATTTATATTTTTTTTAGAATTTCATGCCCTTTCTAAAAGAAAAACTGATGTATTTTATATGAACATATTTTAAAGGATTTTAGGATGGTGTACTATAATGTATGATTTAAAGTTAAGGGGGTTCTTATAAATTGAATCAACAATAGAAGATGTGATAATCTATACTTAAAGAAGGTAAGACAATTTAAGGTAATCCTAGGGTTATTCTAGTTATTATCTTAAATAAAGTTGATCACATAATATATGTACATTTAAGAATATCAAGCAAGCACCCTAAGTTTTCCACTATGAAACTAGTAATGGTAAAACCATAAGAAACAAATTCCCAACTAATAAGATAGGAAATGGAGATCCAACCAATAAGATATGGAACAAAGTCCTAGCTAATAATATAGAACATAAAGTTCTAGCTAATAAGAACATCACTTGGTATCCAAACTAGATGAAACACCCCTATTTTTCACTACCAAAACCCTTCATTTTAGCAATTTATAGAAGTGGAAATACAAGAAAATCAAATGCAAGATAGGAACCTCAACGTCTACCTCACATTAAACAAAAGGATAAAAATCCAACCAACAAAACATAAAGGAACACTAGAATGCATAAGAAAATACTTAAAGCTCTGGAAGTCAAGGTGTACAACACAAGGTTATATAAGCCTTAAAAATCCATACAAAGGCATATTAGATGAAAACGTAAACTAGAGGAAAACTGTTACAAGGGAAGATGCCTTAGTCACTCACTACCACAATCAAAGTCTCTAGGAATGACTACACTCAACAAACCAACCATGATAAAGAAGAGGATGGACTACTTGGAAACCTGCACATGGCCTTTTGCTTACTAGATTGAACAATGGATTGCAACAACAACCTCATCAGTATGCACACATATTGAGAAAACCCATCTACCACTGATGTAGATTAGGTTACAGGTAAAACACACATCGCAAACTCATTGTATGACACACCAAACTGTACATGCAATACTCCTACTCTAGCATTCATGTGCTATCTCACTATATCATACAAGACATATTTGGATCCATTAAAACATACTTGGTCATCATCATACAAGTATAAACAGACATGCAAGTTATATTATGCATATCATATTCTGAAGAGACTTGAATTACCTAACTTATTCATGTCATACATCAGAGAGTGAACTTGTATAGTAATGGGCATAAATACACACATATACAAATCAACATTCATGAATTCTTATAGTAGATAGGCCATGATTGTGATTATAGTAGATTGTACGATATTTCATGGAGACATGAGTGAGCAATGGAAACATACCACAATAGGCCATTCAAGGAAATTATACGATAGCTCAACACAAGTCCTTTTAGCATGCTTTATCCTCTCTCACACACTTTTTGAGAAATTTTTAGAAAATTTTTGAAACTTCATAGGAGGGTCACCCATCCTAAAATTTGCTCTATGGTCAGCATACTTAACTATGGAGTTCTTAGGATAAAATCACTAAAAGGATGGTATAACATGGTGATAAATGTAGCTAGATCAATCCTAATAACACTCCGTACAAATTGGGGTATTACATTTACCCCCACTCAGAGAACTTAATGTCTTTGTTGTGCCTCAACCACTAATTAACTCAGTATAGTTTATCCCAAGAATTTTCCCTCTAGATGGCTAACTAGCTCATCCAAGTTCAACTCATGGTCGCGGTTTCACTTTGATACTATTTATAACACCCCGAGTCGATATGACCATGCAGGGGCTACCTTGGAGTACTTTTGGATTGATCATTTAGCCCCATAGATCAACACAAGTCCTTTCAGCTTACTTTGCCCTCACTCATGTACCTTTCGATAAATTTTTAGAAAATTTTTGAAACTTTCAAAGAGGGTCACCCATTTTAAAAATTGCTCCATGGTCAACATGCTTAATTGTGGCGTTCTTAGGATGGAATCACTAAAGAGATGGTATACCATGGTGATGTAAATATCTAGATCAATCCTTGAAACACTCCACGCAATTTGGGGTATTAAAACATGATTGGTAGAATAATGATGGAAACGTTGGGTTACATCATTTAAATATCAACCATCAACTACTATCTTTTGTCAGAGTGATAATATCATTCCTATTATGTCAAATTACCAAGCAATGAGTATGAATGTACACTAAATCATAACATAAGTAGTGTGAGTTCTTAAATACTGAAGAGGAAAAAGTAAGTATCATTTTAGTGAAGTAACCATATCAAGATGAAGCATAAAATATGACAAGGAAAATTTAATACATATTTAGGTTTTTTCTAGTTTATTATATTGCATTAGGTGAACATAGAAAAACTCCTTTACCAATTTATTGAGAAATAGATGGGGTTATTCTCCATGGTCTCTTAATACCATGGAAGCCAAACAAAATTAATGGACTTAAAGTCCTAGATCGTGATAAAGTAACCTAGTGGAAAAAAGTCTTGGCTCATCCCAAAGTAACCCACCTGTGCTAACCAAACTCTTTAGTATCGATACCCTCTAGTATATTATTAGTATCTAGAGTAGGAAAGGCATGGGAACCAACTAGTATATTGAGATCAACAAGGATCTCACTTGAAGGCAGACTAACTCCTAATAGCTAATCAAAGATCTAATAATCTTGACCCATAATAATGCTCATTCCACTTTAAGTGATTAGTATTATATTAGTTCAAGGTCTCTTTACAGGACAAAGATAATATCATACCAAGTGAGAATCATTTAAAACCAAAAGCAACAATATAAAGTTCTCACATCATCTAGTGTTCCTATTATAGGTATTTTAAGTGATCAGCCCATTATTTGATTGATTATGCCAAACAGCCAAATTAATAATATCAACCATAATGACAAATCCAACAAATCATTTCCATTTAATTTCCTTATTCATAATTCAAATCTAGGTTAAGCTTAGGGTTAAAGAAAAAGCCATAGATTTGTAACTTAACCATAGTCTTAACTTATATTTAAAAATATTCTAAGATATTCCATAAGGCCAAATATCAAGGTCCAATTAGAGGTCAACTAAAGTCTACTTTTAACTCCTACTATTTATCCATTTTACTCATTAGCCTACTGAACGAAAACTTAAGGTCATCATAAAGGTATAGGTTATTTTCTTCCATTCATGATAGGTAATCTAATTTACAAGGATACACATTTCTAGGGACTATTATAAGTCATTAGAAGTCTTTTAGAAATTCTTATAATTCATTGCATAAATCCTAGCAATTAGAAGATCCATTTTTAGCCATCTAATCATCTACTCATGTCATCGTTCCAGAAAAGGAACGATTGTTAGTTTACTATCAATGTTGGCTAACAAGGATAAATTATCTTTTTACTATCTTTAATCTATCAATTAAATCACTTAATATAGGTAAACTTATAGAAACTAGCATTTTAGATCACCTTACATGGATAAGAAAAAGCAAGTATTACATGTAGAATGAAATAGGCAAAAAATGTAAAATTAGCCAAGACCAATCGATGGGCTTCTAAGAAGTAGTCAATCACTTTTACTGACCATTCAATCAATTCCATGTACCATTCCATCGGTCTAGGCTTTTTTATCCTTTATAGTGTTTGTGGACTAGCTAACTTTCAACCCTACCAATCTATTGTTCAAGAGAAACTAGTTAATCACTTTTGGTTAACTAGTGAATGGATTTAAGCAAAGGCTAAGACTACTTGTGTCACAAACCAATTAGTTGATTAACTAAATCAATGGATTGACTATTCTAAGAACAAGTTGATTGGTCTACTCAAACCAGTTGATTGGTTTAGTTAAACCAGTTGATGGGTCTAACCTGAGACCAAAAGCACTAAAGTTATAAAACAACCAGTTAATGGGTTTACTAGACCAGTTGATCGATCTCTAGGACCAATTGATTAATTATAGATACCAGTTGATTGGTTAGGGAGAAATCAACCCAAATAAAACACACTTCCACACAACTAAATTCCACAATCTTTACTCAATAAATTCGAACATTAAACACTTGTCATTCAAGGTTCTTAACATGCAATATTCATGGGTTAACATGAAAAATAAGGAAATCATGTAGAGAATATTTGTATAATCATTCTTGCACTTTATGATCTTTTTAGAGATAGAAAATCATGCATCATGTGCTCTTTATGCTTGGTCACTAAGGACATAACTTATATATCATATTACACATGCCAATGTTGTTGGGTAGCTTAGAGTATTAAGGTTAACTACCAAATCCAAACCATACCCATGAGGCTTATGCGCCAAAAATCTCAATTACACATCTTACCACTTCTTCTATTTATTCAATAATAACAAATTCAAGCATAAGTTCATCGATAATACTCATGCTTTCATAAAAATTGAAAATATACATAACACTTACCCATACCATTTTCCACAAAAATAAGGAAGATAATTGTTTACTTCAAAAGAAATTAGTAAATCTGCTAAAGAGAGTAAAAGTCTTTGAAAATCCAAAACTTTTCTAACACTAGAACACATTTCAAGAAAGTAAGATTAAGACTTAGTAAAACCTTTTAAATCATGCAAAGAAGACCTAATAAAATCATAGACTAAGGAGAGGAAATTAGAGCAAAGCTACCTTCTTAAGGAGAAAATAGAGAACACAAGAGATGGAAGCTAATCCCTCACTCCATTACCAAATCTAACCATATCTTATTTAAGATTAAAGCAAGAAGTAGCTAGATAAAGGATTAGAAGGGGAAGGGAAGATCAGAAATGAAATTCAAGGATAGAAAATGTGGACAAAGAAGGTATAAAGAAAAGAGGACGGTTAGGGAAGAATGGATAAAATAAAGTCTTTAGGTTTGAATTATTGAGAATTTTGGAGGAAAAATAAGGGTAAAGGGTGTAAAAATTGAGGAACCAGAACCCTAGCCAAACTCCAAGCTTCCATGTACACAATCTCCAAGGTTCAAAGCTAATATTTTTCCATCAATTAGTGAAATTAAAATGTTTAGGTAATGTGCCTTAAAAATTTTGAATCATAAAAAAGGAATAAGGACAACAAAGAGAGGGAATCAAGACCAAAAGAATTCAAAGGTTGCAAGGATGAATCATTACCTTAGAAATCTAGCAAAAGAGGGAGAAAAGGATGAAGAAGAAGAAGAAGAAGATAAAGGTGATAAAGTTATGAAAGTAAATTCGGAGAATTACCCTCCAAGAATAAAGTGAAAATTAATAAAATAGGTTGGGAATGCACAAAAGCTTCGCAAAAATCATGAACAAACCAATAAGACAAAAATCATAATACTACAAAATTTTTAGAGAAATGTTTTATGTGAAAATTGTGCTTAATGAACAACTAGTTAGATCAAACCATTCATATTCAAAACTAAAATTTAAGGAACAAACTCATTAATCATCATTAATTAGTCTATCCAAACAAGTCGCTTGGTTTTTAAACAAAACCAATTATCTTTCAAAATTCCAAACCAATATTAACTAAAACTATACTAACCTTAAACCACCTCCAATCCTAGATCAAGCACACTTAAATCTCAATAAAATGCATAATTAATACACATTAAATACCTTAAAAAGTGGGGTATTACACTTAAAGCATGAATACCTTCTAAACATACCCATGATAAAAGTAAAGTTGGTAAGCTACCAAAATCAATGTTGGTAAATCTGCTTGTAGGTGAATAATAAGTTACCCTTGATTAGTTACTCCAAGAGTCGGAGAAGCATAGGCTTGAGCAAATTATTCCCCTTTTAGGAAATTAATATTTTATTAAGAAGAATCATCAATATAGAAATAAACTTAGATGTTGGTGGAAAGAAAAACATATAAAGATAAAAAAAAATATCATGTAAGCTACAACCTTTTGTACTATAGGCGAAGATTCAAAACAAAATCATTTATAATGAAATAGTAAGTCAAAAAGGCGCTCTAAAATGGATTACTAAAAGGATTATACAACATCTTTAAGCTTAATATACACATATTTTGTCAACTATAGATGGGAGTTTTAGCTAAAACTGTAGTCTAATCTTCCTCCATTTTTTGGGAAGGATTAGAAAAAGGTTTTCATCTAAAATCATCAACAATTGTCCACATAAGATGGTGGTTTTAACTAAAAACAATAGTTTAATCTTGATTCCAATTTTTTCCCTTAGCTTAGATGATAGTTTTGACTTAAACAACTATTTATATCATTTTCTATAAATGTTGTTGTCGCTACCCGCAACCCATAAAATCCTCTATAGAGAAAAATCTAAGTGTATTCAACTAATCCATAGGCATCAATGGTGTGTGCCTCAGCTCATAATATTAATTTTTCTCTATGACATAATAATTTTATTTTATAAAGAAATTTTAACTATGTATTAATAGTATATAAGAACAAAAAGTAACTAAATAATTTAAAACACAACATTAGGCCTTCTAGTGAATTCAACTAATTACATTAGTTCTTTGTTATCTATCTTGACATATTTATTTATCAGTAGCATAGCAAAAGCTCTACTATGTGTTCATACACTTGAGAAATAAAAATGTCAATATATACAAAAAGGTATCTCTTTAAAAAAATACACATTGTTCCTTTTGAATAGGCACAACATAATTTTTATCACTATTGACTTCTATATAATTTCCTCTAGCTACAATAAGGTTGTTAGGGCATTTCAAAGCCTTTCATCTACATATGAATTGTATACTTTCAAATTCTTTCAACTCAACCCTTCGTCTCCTTATTGTACCTTTATTCCAAAATATTTAGGATCATCTATATCTTCCACCTCATTTTTGCCTTTGTTTTTTATTTATTTGAGAGCATATAGATAGTAATCTATATTAATATATATTGTCATTTACCCTTGATTTTGTTGTAGTGAGTACTTAGAATCATAAGCCAATTAGCATCATATCCACTAGTTTCCAACATATGAAGTCTCTATATTTTTTAGTTACAAACTATTTATAATGTGCAAGGTGATAACACAATCAATTTACTAAATCATTTCAAACCGTTACTTAGTCATTTTATGCATTATTTATTCATAATTAGACGCCTAAGTAAAAGCCTAATACTAAGGATCATCATTGGTTAATCTTCCATGGATAGTGTTATGCCTCTAATTTTTCACTGATGAATTTTCTTCTCAAGATAAGGTTTTGAAAAATAAAAATATAATGTTTGGGGTGTCATTGCCACACCAAATATGAGATAGAACTTAAACATTTGTCTTATATTAGATATAAGGCAAAAATGACACAAGTAAACAACATTTAATAGAGAAAACTATAGCAAGGTAAGAAGAAATAGACAAAATAATGATGTTGTATAAATGGGAATACGGGAATAGAGATACTAAAGAGTTCAAGAGTTTAAATATCTGACTGGGATAATAAAAGGAATCCAAACATGAGCTAAAACAAATCACAACTAAATTCTCTCATTCTCAAAAGAAATTCCACATAACATCTATTGGTTATCATCACTAGAGAATAGGTTATCATAAATTGGCACATCATCAACAACATCATTTGCTCACCCAAATAAGAGATAGGATTACCATAGTATATGGTAGTAAGAGTACACTAAGGTACCGAGTAAAACAAGACTCTACTATTACATGCTAGGGGTAATGCTATAGAGATGATCATGGCTCATATGAAACAAATGCCTACACCATACAGTGAGTATTCAACAAAGCATACAACATTAATGAGTCATTTAATCATTATAACTATTTAGATCCATTGTTAAGAGATTCAAGTGATTGTATTAGTTCTCCAACATGAACTTGTCATGGTAACTTACCTAGTAACATAGCACATATTATTCTACCACTAATGAATAAATACACCAAGGGAACTAGTAAGATATCCATTCCTAATAAATAAATAAAAAACAAATAAGGCATAAGAAAAGAAAGGAGCATCCTACTTTACTCACAATGGACATCAGCACCAGGGGGTTTGTAAAGGGACTCTAACAACTACCTTTTATTGGACACCTAAGGCTATGGGGCACAAAGGATACCTAGGTGACCACAAACTTAAGTATCAATACCCTCTAAAAGGTATTTATTCTAGAATAATAGGATAAACACTACTCGAAGGAAACATATAACAAGTGGCCCCACCTTGACTAGCACCCAACTAACTAATGCAAGAGTTGTAGCAGATTGGTTCAAAGGAACTCTAATTAACCATAGTAATATTAAGTGTGATAACACTTAACACAAATAAACATTCTAATATTAGTTTACAATCTAAAAATACACTAACGTGTCTTAGAGAACTAATTGATTGGTTCCACATACTGTTTGACTATTTTGGGAACAAATATGTCAAAGATATAAAGCAAAAGTGAAAAACCAATCAACTTATTAGCAAAAACTTGTTAGCTGGTTAATCTCTCTAGTAGTTAACCAGTGAAGGTAGAAAGGAATAATGCAAATCAAGCTTAACCAGTTGATTGGCTAGTAAAGCAAGTTGTAATACCTCAATTTTTACTATAATAAATATTTTAAAATATTATGGAAGAAAAAAAATATCAAACACAACTAAGAAAAATGGGGTATTACCTCCACACCAAAAAATAGGATAGACATATACCACCCGTCCCATGCTAAATATAAGGCTAAGAAGTCAATAAACACAAATATAAGAATATAGTGCACAAGAGATATGATATATATATGCTACAGGAAAACATTCACAAATAAATCCTCAAATGTCCAAAGAATATTTGAATGCATAGGATAGAGTAAAGTAAAAGTACTAAAATACTATGGAGATAAACAAACATACAGTAAAGTCCCAAAATTCTAGTCCATTAATGACCTAAAAAAGGTCTTTCGTATCCATACTCATAAGCCCCCTTTAGTCTGAAAGAAAGTAGGCCAACTACTGACCATCCTCAAAAACCTACATTACTCTTCTACTTGTGGGATTTAGTAGGTGATTGAACAAATGGGTGCATTAGTACACTAGACACTAAGTAAGAAAAATTTCCTTATAAACGAAAGTTAAACGGAGTAAGAAAATCATAGAGATCGTACTAAAAACATGATATCATACTCATACAGGACACTTAGATATACATGTATTACCAAGATCATGTAATTCATTAGGATTTCATGGCATGTAGAGACCTAGAAAATTCATAGCTCATCATTCTTATCAATATAATAGAGATATCATGGATAACAACTTATAATTAATAACAAGTTATTCCATATCTCACTAGGCTCTTCTACTATCCACTTATAGGAGTATTACATTAGGTTCATTTTTAGAGTTTAAAGGATCTGTTACATTAATGATTTAACTGCCATTATTTGCTTGTCCTTTTTCCTTTTTACTTTTTCCTACTTCTTATTTCCTTTTTATGTTCCTTTCTTGAGTGATAGACTGATTACCACCCCATTAATTCAAATAACTTGAAAGCCTTTTTAACCAAAAAGATATAAAGTCCCACTAAAACCAAGTAACCATCAATGGATATAATGTTCAACCAAAGCTAAATACACCACAAAGGTAACCATACCCTTTAGTGCCAATACCTCGTAGTACATCATTAGTGTCTAGAGTAAGGCACATGGATATCCTAGGATCCTACCCAAATGCAGAGCTCAAAGGCACTAATAAGTGCCCAAAGAAGAACTAACCCTCGATAACTAATTGAGTATTATGTAATCTAAAACCATTCATACCTCGATCATCTTCCACTTTAAGTGATAAGTTCGATATTCTCCAAGGTAATGTTATCATATGAAGCTCATATAATAACCAAACAACACATCCACTTAAATCATTCCAAATTAACCATTGTTACCTTCCAATTTATATGGTTTGATTTTCATTAGTTTTTAGCCATGTTAAAATCCAACCAATAAGATAATGCATTTAGGCCAAGAATTTGGATTACATCATCCATTTACACCATTCCAAATTATATGATTTGATTTTCATTAGTTTTTAGCCATGTTAAAATCCAACCAATAAGATAATGCATTTAGGCCAAGAGTTTGGATTACATCATCCATTTATACCATTCCAAATTATATGGTTTAATTTTCATTAGTTTTTAGCCATGTTAAAATCCAACCAATAAGATAATGCATTTAGGCCAAGAATTTGGATTACATCATCCATTTATAGCAACAATAAATACACATTCCATTTTTTTCATTTAAAACTTCTAAAGGCACTTATTGAGAATACGATATTTTATGAACCATTTAATATATCTAAAAGGTTAGATAAATCATGCCAAGATTTGTGTTCTAATCATTAAATAATATTATTATAGCATAATATCAAGTCTAAATTCATATCAAGTTCAAAAGGAACAAAAACAAAACTTTTTGGTTAAATTGGTTGATTGGTTAGGGCTAACTGGTAGATCAGTTTAGCTTTACCAAACCCTAGAGTTTCCTCAAACTAGCCAATTGGTTTGGTCACATGAATTAATTATTCTGACACCAGTAAATTAGCTCTAACCAGTTCATGGGTTTAAAAATAGAGTAATCAACTTCACCACACACAACTCAGTCAATTGGCTAGGCTAACTGGCCAACTATTCTAACAAAAACTTGAATGGTTTCACTTAACTAATCGAATTGTTTGCTCTCAAACAACACACAATAGACATTATAAATAGAATTAAAGGTCTAAAATGCTACCACATCAAATCCATAACACTACTATTGAATAAAACTAAGATTTAACATGCACATAAACTAAATCATACTTCATTTACAAGAAATCAACCTTATATTTCATGAATCATGCCTTTTTCTCTAAATTTTCAAATACCTCAAAATGCAACACTTAAGTACAACAATCCCATCCTCTATATAAATATCACTAATCTATAGAGCACATTAACTCAAATACGTAGTCCTACCACATTTCAAAGGTAATAATGACTTTCTTGAAGCGTAGCAAAATTTTCCACTAAGAAGGAGAAACCTTTGGTTGAATGATTTCAACTTTCAAAACACTAAAAGAAAGAGGTTAAAATTCAATAATTATAGTAATTATTATAAACCAAAAAAACTAAACTAGGAAAGAAATGAAATCACTATCTCTAAGAGAATTTAAAGGAAGGAATCAACTGAAAGCAATACTTAACATTTACAAAAATCTGACTTTTTCTTACTTAAGAATTATACAAGAGGGAACTAGATGAAGGATCATAAGAGTGAAATTAATTCAAGTGAAACCTCAAAGTGGAGAAGAGTGAGAAAAAGTGTTGAGAAACTCATAATATGTCGATAGATGAAAAGAAGTAAGGGTAATAGATGATTAGGGTTATTTTTAAACAATGAATCGGTTAGAGAATAAGTGAGAGAGTGTAACAAATTAAAAACCTAACTTAGCCATTCAAATTTGAGCTAAAATGGTTCATTTATCATGGATTGGCTAAATTCCATTCTAGAGCTCAAACGGTGATTTTCTAAAGAATACTAGTTGAATTCTTCCAAAAACAAGATCAAACACATTAAAGGAAATGGCATATCAACGTGGGATGCAAATCTTGTAGCCATGTAGTGATATCTTAAAATGAATCATTTGTTAAAGTTTAAAATAGGAAAGAGAAATAATAAGATAAAAGGTGAGGTCATCCTTCCCCCTTTAATCTTAAAGTTAAACCATCAAATATGTTGAAGGGAAAATTAAAGCTAGATAAATGATTAAAAGGGTTAAGGTTGAGTTAGGAACAACTTAAAGTTGGATTATCAAAGTTCTATATTGGTGAAAAAAATTCAACAAGAGTCATTTTCTAAATATAATTAGGTTAAGAAACTAGTCAATTGGTTTGGTAAGCTAGTTAACTATTCTACAAACCACTCAATCGATTACCCCAAGCTAGTTAACCAGTTTTGTTAAACCAAAACAGTCGACTAGTATGCTAAGAAAATTGATTAACCTATTAATTTTTTCCATACTTTTCTAACTCCTTTTTAAATTAAACCCAAACTGTAGTTATAAATCAATATCAAACATCATCCAACTTTTAGTTTCCATTTGTTAAATCTATAAGTATGGGGTATTACCATACTATCAACTCAAAAGAGGCTTCATTACTAAAGCCCACTAACCAAAATATAGTCACATCATCTAATATATAACAAGTGACACATCTTATTCTACATAGCAATGGAAAAGGGGTTACTACCAAATTAAAAAGTAAGGTTTCACTAATAGGTAACGCACTAATAAAATAAATTATGTCACTTCATAAAAATATCTTCCTCTACCTCCCATTTGGCCTCTATGGCACCATGCCATAACCAAATGACCTTCACTAGCGGAATGGTCATCATATGTGTTTCTTTGGTCTTTTTGCCCAAAATGCTCACTGATCATTCATTATATGCTATAGACTCATCAAGCTCTAATGTCTCTTGTTGGATGAAATGTGAAGGGTGTGCTAAGTACTTCCTCAACTATGAAATGTGAAAGATATTGTGCATAAATGACAACTCTACAAGTAGGGCTAAGTAATAAGTAACCTCACCAACCTAATCTACAATCTCCTTTAGTCCAATGTTCCTTAGAGTGAGCTTAACCATCCTATCGAGCCTCATTAGTTTCTTGATGGGAGAGACCCTCATAATGAATCAATCGCCCACCATGTAACCATCATATTATCTTCTTAGGTTAGCATATCTCTTCTATTGATCTCAGGCTACTCTTATATGGTCCTGAATCAATATGATCTACTTTTTTATCTCCTCTATAATGTCTAGTCCCAACACAATTGTCCAGCTAACATCGCTCCAACAAATGGTACTATAATATTTCCTCTGGTAAAAGGCTTCAAAAGGTGCCATTTTGATATTTGCAAGGTAATTGTTATTGTAGGAATATTCAGTCAAGTCTGGGATGCCATCAAAGCTACCTCAAAATTCAAACACACATGCCTAATGCATATCCTTTAAGGATTGAATGGTTTTCTCTATTTGACGATCCGTAGGAAGGTGGAAAGCAATACTAATCTTCAGCTGAGTCTTAAAAAAAACCTATAGTTTTTTTCCAAATTTATGACAAGAATCTAGAGTCTTGGTCTGACATGATGCCTCTAGGACCCAATGCACTATCACAACAGGCTTCCTATAAGTGTTAGCTAACTACTCAATACTCTATACCATCTTCATCGGTATGAACACTTCCAACATAATCTGATGATCCACAATGACCTTGATGGAATAGAAACCACTACAGGTCTTCTAAAGAACAAACACAAAATCCATAAATATATACTATCCCACTTCTACTATATAACTTCTAGTGGTTGTACTAACCCTATTGGTCTCTTATGATCAATCTTGACCTTGTGAAAAGTTAAACATTAAGTGATAAACTTTATAATTTCCCACTTGATATGAGGACACCAATTCTTTAAATCCTTATACAACTTATCCCCTTAAGAATGGACAAAATAGGGATTACAATGACCTTTCACTAGGATTTTCCCCTTGATCTCAACATATACCCATTATACTTATTGTCTTACATGACCATTTCCATGGATCTAGAATCCCTCGGCTATTCCTTATGCAATACCGCACTTGATCTTCTTAAACTTGACGTTGTGAGATTGACTAGATTAAATGTAACACCCCAAAATCATGACTTGAAATTTTCGTTTAAATTATGCTTTGCGGAAGCGAAAATTAAAGAACGGTGGGTGTTACCACCACACTTGACATAAGTCTGGTCTCCTCACCATCCTTACGTCATGTGCTAAGGCTTAAAACAAATCAACCCATCCAAAGATAAGAGAAGTATAATACGAAATCAAGAGTTTTACAAAAGACATATTATCCATGACAAATGATTGTTTAGGAAATTAAATAACTAACCATTTAGAATATAACAATAGAGTACGCAAAAGTCATTAATGGTCTGCCTTACACTCTTATGGTACAACAAATTACAAGGAAAAGGGGAAAAAGGGGTGGGGTCCACTCGCTCCCTAAATCTGCCTATTCACCGGGGTGAAACTCCTCATAGTCTTTTAGCCAACGCAAGCCCTAGACATACTCCTCTGAAAAGTGATAGCATCAGTACGACTTCCTCGTATTGAGTAAACCACAACGCCTCTGGAGAGGTAGCATACCCATATAGCAAACATCATACAAGTACGGAATTCAAAGAGAACATATGCTCACATGCAAGGCCACGATTTTGAAACACACAACCACATCACATTTTACATTACGAGCTGGGTCAAAATCCCTATCAAAGGCATTTAAGGCATGCTTATAATTTCATAATCAATTTAACTTACCAACGACCATACATTATGGCCTAATAGGAAGAATTAGTGATATTCCAAGCAATCTCACCAAGGTCAAGTCATTCCTATTCCGATTATTATAAAAGTATTATGGTGGGTGTCTAATCCGGTTATATAATTTATATAAAAATTCTCAAGTGGAATACAATCCCATATCCATGGCAAAGATCGTCAAGGAGGGTGGTACCAAAATAAATCACTCGATTCCAGGGCAAAGCTCGCCAAGGAAGCCACACGACATAACAGTCGCCCATACTAAACCTCAGAATTCAAGACCTTAAGTACGCGTACTCCCTATAGGGTGTATGGAATACCTATAGAGCAGAAGTGAGCCCCTTGACTCGAAGGCCCAAAACTATGCACTCGGCGGCCAAGTCTGAGGCACGAGATTCCTTTCCAACTCGAGTCTTTCTCTTTAAGTAATTATTGTCTTATGAAATTTTGGGTTATTATTTCCTTTTAGAATGTCGAGATTTACAAAGTTCAACTTAGTCAACCATCAACAAACAACATCACATCCAAATACCACAAGGTCACAACCATTCCAAGCCAACACAGCCTAGGGCTAGGCATTATGCCATAGCCCGAATAATTATTCGATTCAATGTTCAAACCAATTATCCAATTATTCCCAACATTTATTTTAAGGCCAACACTTAATTTAATTAACCCATTTATCCACTTTGGAACACCTTTTTGCCTTAATGACCAAAATACCCCTCAACCTGTAACTACCACATTTTCCTTCACTTTTATTACCGAGTTTACTTACATAAGCCATTTTTCATGAAACGCTAGCATAAAATAATTATTGATACTTCACATCCTACAATCTCTTCGGTAATACAAAGGACCATATTATCCCTAACCATTTATCATACATTGTACATGTAAATACTATTAGCATGCATTTTTAATATTTCATAGGCTCATACAATTTTCACAAATAAATCTCAACACAATCATGGTATATAGGTAAAACATACCCGTCTCATTTTACTAGCATAAATCCAAGTTCGTTACCATTAGCATACATTTTTTCACATTAAAGAATATCACTTCGGCATATAACAAGATTACATGATAACACATATTAATTTACACTTCATTATATTGATGTATGAATGAACTACAACATGCTCCCATATAAACTACATTTTACCTTAGACATATTCATCTCATTTTACTAGCATAATTCAAGTTCGTTATCATTAACATATACTTCATCAAATCTTTAGAATATTACTTAGGCATATGAAAAGATTGCATGATAACACACATAAATTTACACATCATGATATTCATGTAGAAAAGAAATACATCATGCTCCCATTTCCCACAAACATACAATAATTTGATAACTTCATCCTATCATGATTTAATCCTAGAAAACTCGCCTATCATTTTGACATAAAAATTCTACCGTCTACGGATTAGTTGGATTTACCTTGAGCTAAGAATATTAACTCCACAAATACTCTAAGCGAGGTCGAGGTTACCTAGAAGTGAATACACCATCCAAACTACAAGCATTAATATTTATGCAAAATAAAAATAATCAAAATGCAACCTATATAAGCTAATACTTAAAAATGATAAGGAAAAATAAATGAGGCAACCGGTGCATGAATGTAAGCACCAAACCCACCAAAGATATAGTACTTACTTGGGGAAGAAAAATGGCTGCTTGGGGGAGGTGGAACACAAGGGAAAAGCTGGAATATTTTTGAAGCTAAATTCGGTGGAGGGGAGGGGAGTTTGGGGCTGCACTTTCTTTTCTTTTGTTGCTGGAATTTAGGGAAGGGAAAGAGGGGGCTGCAAGGGGAGAATTAGAGGGCTTAAAGGGAGAGGGAAGGAGGGTGATATCTGCAGGTTGAGACTTAATAAAAGGAGGGAAAAATAGAGAGCAAAAGGGCTGCTGTAAGGGTGAGTGGGGAAGGGTGTTGCAGGTTGGTTTTGGGGATGAGGGTGTCGAAGCTTAGGAGAAGGGAAAGGGGCTGGTTGAATTCATGGGAAAAGAGGAAAATGGAAGGATAGATGGCTGGAAAAGTGGGATAGGGGTGCAGGTTGAGAGGAGGGGAAGATAAGAGCTGCAACTTGGTGGATGGGTTGGGGTTATGTGAGATTTGGGGCTGCATAAAGCTGGGTGACGTGATGGTTATGGCTGGGTTGTTTTGCTGGGAATTTGCAGGGTGGAATGGCATGGGAAAGGAGGGAAAATAGGTGGGTAGATGATGGAAAGATAGAGTAGGGGTTCAGGTTGGGGAAAGGAGAGTTGAGGCTGCAAGTTGGAGGGAAATGGCTGGGTGTTACGTGACTTCTTGTTGCAAGATGCTGGAAGATGTGATGGAGGATGGCTGGGGGTTAAGGGCTGCGTTTTTGCAGGTGGAAAGGCATGGGAAAGGAGGAGAAATGGGTGGGTATATGGCTAGAAGCTAGAGTAGGAGTGCAGGTTGGGGAAAGGAAATATGAGGCTGCAAGTTGGAAGGGAAACGATGGGTGTCGAAGGGTATGGCTGCAGGTTGGTGTGTGACGTGAGGAAGGATGGGCTGGGTTGATGGTTGCAAAATGCAGGGCTAGGGGTGGCGTGAGAGAGGGGCAATGCAGGGAGGAGAAGGGCTAAGTTTGGGGAAGAGGGAAAGCTACAAAAAGAGGAGGATAGTGCTGGACAAGAAGAGACATATGCATGGAGAGGAGAGGTAAAGGTGACGGGATGCATGGCTGCATGGGCTGCATGCTCTTCGACAGGTTGGGGGTGGCTTGGCTGGGTTTAAGTGGGGAAAAAGGTGGGGGTTTGATTAGGAAAAGATTAGCAAAAGCATCCTAAAGTATTAAGCTAGCAAGTAAGGTTATTAGGAAAAAGAATTACCACTTAAGCAAGGTTTAATTTCCTCCAAAAAGAAATCATGGTACTATTATTATTATGATCAATATTATCATTATTTTACCACTTCCCTTATTTTATTTTATTTGCAATTATTGCTAATATTTTATTATTCTTACAATCCTTGTTATGGGTATTATTATTAAAAGTATTATTTATAAAAGATTATTGGTATAGCCCTTCTATTTTAATTACTCTCTTCTTATTATCGGTATTATTATCATCCTCAATTTGAATTTTTTTTTACCTTCTCTACTCTTTCTTACACTTAATCCGGGTTATTTTTATAACTTAATATTTATGGATCTACTCGAGACAACAAGGCGATCGCAAAAAAAATAATCTTATGGTTTACTTCGCCTACTAATCAAGTTTTAAGTCATACATGTCTAAATTAAGAGTTAATTAATACGGGGTATTACATTAAATCTCATTAATGATCGAAGGTGAATGCACTCATCCTTCCATCCAAGCTACAAGTGGCGATAAACTCAATCTCCATCTCTTTAAGCTCTTGACACATTTGATCAGATAATGCAATCGTGATCGAGGAATGTTATATCATTTGGCTAAGAGCATCCGTCACTACATTAGGCTTACCAACATGGCAAGTTAATTATAATTCATAATCCTTGGCCAACTCTAACCATCAATACTATCTCAAATTCAAATCACATTATATAAATATGTACTTAAGGCTTGTGTGATCGATGTATTACTTATATTAAACACCATAGAGATAATGCCTCCAAATCTTTTAAACAAACACCTCTTTAGCAAGCTTTAAAGCATGCATCAAATATTCTTATTCATGCAACTTAGTTATGTAGAAGCATAAGCACTACTCTATTATGTTACATCAATACACAACCCAATTTATGCTTAGAAGTGTCCTCATAGACCTTAAAACATTTTGATCAACTAGGTAATGTTAGAACTAGTGTTGAAGCCAAATGCCTCTTCAATTCCTTAGAGGCCTCAGCATACTACTCATCCAACCGTGGAGATATCCATGATAAATTTACAATTGTAACCAATCAATCCAAGAAAATTGTGCACCTCCTCGATAATAGTTTTTGCTGGCCACTTTATAACTACTCAAACCTTGGAAGGATCCACCAACACACCATCCTTCAAAAATACATGTGTAAGGAAACCCACTTGATCTAGCTAAAACTCACACTTTTATAGCTTGGCATATAACTAGTGTGCTTTCAACAATGCTAATGTTTGTCTCAAACACCATTCATGCTCTTCTTAAATACTATAGTAGATGTAATACCATGATTAAATAATCTAAAAAATATCAAAAAATCTAGTTCATGAGAGACACGAATGATTTTAGCACATTAGCGAGACTGAAAGGCACCACAGTGAACTTGTTATGGCCTTACCTAATTAAAAATGCCATCTTTGGAATGTCCTACTTTGTTATTCTTAACCAGTGGTAATCTAATTAATGATCAATCTTGGATAACACTATAGCTTCTTTGAGCTAGTTAAATAAATCATTAATTCTAGGCAACAGATAACAATTCTTCACCATAACCTAATTCAAACTTGGTAGTCTATGCACACCATCAAAATTTCATCCTTCTTCTTAACGAACAAAATTGTTTCTCCTTATGGCAATAAACTTGATCAAATGTAGTGATTCTCCAACAAATCTTCTAGCTAAGCCTTAAGCTCCTTCATCTATATGGGTGTCATATGGTATGGTGTTTTGGATACTCGCTTCATCCCTATCAAGAATTTAATTATTAATTCAACTCCTCAGACTATTGGCACGCTTAAAATCCCATTAGAAAAACGCATCAAGATACCCTTGGAAACCTAAAATTTGCTCTATCGGTGTCTTAACAGCCTCGGTATCTCAAACACTAGATAAGAAGAGTAGATAATCCTTTCAAATAAGGGTATTGAACATGATTGCTGACACCATATTTATAGAGATGTTAGCCTCACACTTTTGATAGGAGACCCTAACACCTTTTAGTCCTCATATAACCACATGCTCTTGCTAGCAATCTATTAATGTTCAATATCTCCCTAACATATCCATGCTACCAACTACATAAAAATTACAAAATTTAAGCTCTATGAGACCTAAGGAAAACACTACTCCCCCATTTATTAAGACCACCTCTTTATAAAGCTAAGATAATTCAAGCCTATCCTCTAAAGGTAATATAATATAAGTAGAAATAATATAAGAAGATGGCAAAGTAACTCTGGTTGAAAATTTAAATGACACAAAATAATGGAATACACTTGAGTTAAATAACAAATATGCTAAAGAGGTAGAAATAGTAAGCATATCGGTCACCACACTAGCCTAACGCTCAACCTTAGACTAGCTAATCATGTTTAGGTACCCACTTGAAGGAACATCTACAACACTGCTTGACCTATGACCTTGCTATAAAACGCAAGGCTTCTAACCTCTAGGCTAACTTGTATGGATAGCCACACTAGTTGGTAACAAAGGAAGTCTCTAAGTCTATAGCTATGGTTGCTAAATAAATTTAGTATTCAAAGCTTGAGGCTGACACCTCTAAACATTATCATATCTAACACGCCAGTCATAAGCTATGTGTCCCATCATGTCACCACCATGGCAAATCACCTTATTACTAAAGCAATCTATCCCTAGAAGATTTGAACTGTACGCTTGCAATGTTAATGTCTCTCATCAAAATGTCTCTCTTACCATACATTAGTAATATGCTACCTCCAAAATGTGCTTTCTACCTTTTACAGGGTTGTTGAAAATCCTCAAACTACCTCTTTCCCCCAAACTAGGAACTCATGGATTGGATGACTCTACAAGCTTCCAAGTTTTGCTCATACATCCTTACCACGTTTGGTCAGGTAAATCTTACCAACAACTCTTGATACATGATCCCTAAGACAATATTTAAATGATGAACCTGTATTGCACTATTGGCCTCCGCCCAAAGAGCAAACTAGACCAAGTCCATGATCCTCATAAAGTACAATTTCACTGACATGCCTCCTTGATAAAGAGCCATAAACTCATCATACACCTTCAAGTAGGGATAATTGAGGTAATATCTAGCTTGAATATTCTCAAGGAAAGGTCCCCAAGTGGTAAGCTATCTGCCTTTACATTGGATGCTCCTTTATTATATGCCTGCATGCCCTCTCAAGTAATACACTACCTTGTTAAACGTCTTTTCCAATGGGAAACCACAAGCAATAAAATTACTCTCTATATCCCTTAACCATCTCTTTATGATTTCAAGGTCCTATTAACCCTCAAATATCAATAGATGATGATGTTTGACTCTATTGAGCCAAAGCTTTAGAACTAGTGTGGGTACTATCATAGATGGCAGTGATTGCGGTGCTTGAATTTAGCTTTCCATGTAAGCACTAATAGTCTCCATGAATTCCTCAATAAATAGGTAATTGCAGTTGGCTTCCATCGACTCCTAAAAACTAAGAATAATTAGAAAAAACTAATTATCTAGCTTTCAGGATCACATAACAAAATTAACACAAAACTATCTATAACACATTTCTGACCAACTCTCACTCAGAGATATTTCTATGATTAATTCTTGGACTTTTCTCCAAATTCTCAAAGAAGTTTATACATCAATAAAACAAGCAGTGATTTCAATTTAAAATATTTAAAAGGTCAAGAATATCAAAAAAATACTCTAATACCAACCTAAGGTATCAACAAAAGTTATTTAAATTAAAGTGGTTTTAAAGTCAATACTATGATACTAATCTATAACACCCCTATTTTTCACTAGTTACACTACTACGGAATTGATTATTAGCAACGGCACATAAATGATAGTTTGATCAAAACTTTTGATAAAATATGAAAATTTGAGGGTAGGAATGCGGTGTAAGTTCTAATAATGGTTCTAGATAATAATTGCAACTAAAAGTACAATAGTGCTTGTTTTAAATTAACCATTAACAAAACTAAATTGTTGCGAAGTTTTAATGTCAATTATTTCAAGAACCTTTATTAGAAAATATTTTGATAAAGGTTATATACACAACCATTATTAAAACTTATACGTTAAACACCCTTCCTTTTCTTCTCGCTCATTTACGTATATTCTAAAAACTTAAAATTAGACTAGTTCTTTATTGATCTTGGTGCTCGTCTTTAATTTCTTGACTTCCTCTCTCTTTCTCTAAGTGCTTGCTTATTTACATCCATCATGTCTTCATCTTTCTCATCAATAGCTTTTCTTTATATCCTATCATCATCATCATCTTCTTTATATATTTCTTTCCCTAGTCACACGTCTTATTTATCTAACCTCCCACAGCTCTTCAAACCCTTTAGCCACCTAGCTTTCTTCCATATCTCTTCCTAATCGTTCGTTGCTCCTACAACTACAACAACCACCATCGACCCTACATCCTAGCTACCTACTCGAGATTCTTGCGTAGTATATTTTTTTCCTTTTTCTTTAATTATATATATATATATATATATATATATATATATATATATATATTAATGCATGTTAACTATTTAGTAGGTATTACGTACATTATTGCCTATATGATATATGTTTATTAGCCTTTGTTTATGTTTGTTGTTGTGTTGTTATGGATTTTGTTTTACCTCTCTATATGGTTATGCATGCATGACAATATTGATTCCTTTGATATTATTGAAAAAAACTAGTTTTGCTAGCATTAGCTACACATATTTTTTATTTTAAAAAGTTAGACAACAATCTCGGTAGCATTATTTAGTGGTTGTTTTCTTTTATAGGTTGTGGACTAGTGAGATGGTACATTTACCTATTATGTACTTTCCTCCAACTAATTTGTGCATGACACCCAATTTAAAGTTTTGAAGTCATGTCACATGGTTATCCAAGGAGCTTCATCGATTGTTCTTGAGTGGGTCATACTATGATCCTTTCTATTTTATATCATATC
The DNA here is from genome assembly GCA_039764185.1 of Tamarix austromongolica. NCBI lineage: Eukaryota > Viridiplantae > Streptophyta > Magnoliopsida > Caryophyllales > Tamaricaceae > Tamarix > Tamarix austromongolica. The sequence continues at coordinate 30,967,403 of CM077813.1, read as the reverse complement.
ATTTACTTTTCACATTGCCTTAGATTGAGCCATGGTCTGGGGTATTAGCTAGTTATTTTGATTTATATAGTAACCATACCGATGCACCACTCCTGTGATTTGTTGTGGGTGAGGTTTTTAAGAGGGATTATGATCAAATTGCTAGAGTTGATGGTCATAGATGATGTGTGGAGGTTTAATCATAGCTTACCCCCAAATATAAACCTTGGTTACATTATATTATTTATCAATGAACTCTCCATTGATGATTTTAGGGAGTAGATGATACATGGACACGAGTAGATGCTAAGAGTGATGGGTTCTAGTTGGCCTAGGCAAGGCTACCGATAGATTTTATAGGATGGTTACGAGGTGTTGTTAGTTCATTTTTTGGGTTGTAGCAATCTTTTGATATATATATATATATATATATATATATATATATATATATATATATATATATATATATATTGTTGCATATGCCTTAGGTTTTTTCTTAGTATTTGGGTATTGTTTTAAATGTGTAGTATGTATTTACTTTTAAATTTAAAACCCTTGTATATATATTTGATAAGTATATACATATAATCTCTTTCTAAGCAAGAATAATTTGTGCATTGGTATATATTTATTCCCTTTTTTACATGTATGACATCAAAATAGCACGGTATACGATATATAAATATGAATTCTTTCTAAGCATTAGCAATATGTGAATTAGTGTATAGAAGTGAATTGATTTGTAATAATGTTTTTTCGTGGGATACATATAGATTGGAAAACTATGGAATGGAAAAGGATGTTTGCTAATCGTTTATCTAGAGAATATGACAAAAGAGTTGAGTTTTTAATCAACTTTGAATTAGAACATGCTGAGACTCTAGTAAAATAGTCTATTCTTGATTGAACTATGCTTATATTTAATGTGTTAATACTAATGATTTGAGAGATCATTTGTTTGTTTATAGAATTGATATAAGTTATACTAATTGGATATGGCATGGTGAGATAAAGTCTACATATAAAAATCGGGAAGGTAGGAGGGATAGTAGTGGATCATTTGACAATAATGAGGGTGATTCATTAGAGGAGATAACTTGAAAGGTTGAAGAAAGTGTTTGAGAATGTCTAAAAATGTTCGACCAGTCGGTGAGTGACTCAAAAAAACCTTTGTACAGTGATTGTAAGAATTTTACTATATTATATGCTACTATAAGCTTGTATAATTTAAAGGGATGTAACAAATGGAGTGATAAGAGATTCATAGAGTTGTTATCACTTGTAAAAGAAATGCTTCCTAATGATAACATTCCATCTAATTGTACCTATAAAGTAAAGAATATCCTTTCACCTATGGGTATGAGTTATGAGAAGATGTGTGCATTCACTAATGATTGCATATTATTTCACAAAGAATATTCATGTTTAGATTATTATCCTAATAAAGAATGCAAAGCACCACAATAGAAGAAGAATAAGGTGCCAATAAAAGTGTTATGGTATTACCCTATAATACTAAGATTCAATCAAATGTTTAATGATGTCCAAGATATGAAGAACTTGAGATGGCATGTTGATGAGAGGATAGATGAAAGACCTCTAGGACATCCATCTAACTTGCCCTAATGGATGATAATTGATAGTTTGTTTCCTGAATTTAGAGAAGAACTAAGAAACTTATGTCTTACACTCTCTACGGATGGTAAAAACCCACACAATCAAGGAACATGCAGTATTTCACCGATGATTTTGGTTATATATAATCTATCACTATGGCTCTGCATGAAACACAAGTATATGATGCTATCTTTACTCATTTTGGGGCCAAACCAATTGGGGATTGACATTGATGTTTATTTAGAGCGTTTGATTGATGATTTAAAGTCATTATGGGATACGGGTGTTACAGTGTTTGTCACTTATGGTGATGAAAGTTTCACTTTGAGAGCAATGTTTTTTGTTATATAATCAATTTTTCGGCATATAGTGACTTGTCATGTTATAGTATGAAAGGCCATTATGCATGCTCGATATGTGAAGATAATACTTCATTTGTTTAGCTAATGCATGGCCAGAAGAATTTTTTTTGGGCATCATAGATTTCTACTAATGGATCATCATTACCGTAGGTAAAGGAATGCATTGAATGGGAAACTAGGAGAAGGGCATGCCTTAATCTGGTTAACGGGCAGACAAGTGTATATAAAGATTAAACATTTGAAGGTGTTGTTTAGTAAGAATAATAAAGATAAGCCTCCATTAGTTGGGTGGAAGAATATGCCTATATTCTTCAACCTTTTGTATTGGTAATCTATCTATGTGGGTCATGGCCTCAATGTGATATATTTTAAGAAAAATATTTGTGATAACATTGTTGATACATTACATAATATTCCATGAAAAACTAAAGATGGCATAAACTCTCATTAGATATGGAGTAAATGGGATTAGGCATGAACTAGCACCACGAGATAATGGAATAAGAACTAATTTACCACCGGCTTGCCATACTCTCTCTAGAAAGGAGAAAATTATATTTTTTGAATTCTTTAATAGTATCAAGGTTTTAAAAGGGTGTTCTTCAAATTTTAGACGACTAGTGTGGATGAAAGATTTGAAACTAATGAACAAGAAGTCTGATGATTATCATATTTTAATAGAACATTTGATGCCAATAGCCATACATGGAATTTTTTAGAAGTGTGTTCAAAATGCTATCACTAGGGTTTGCTAGTTTTTCAATGCACTATATTCCAAAATCATATACCCTCCATCTATCTTTAACATTATGGTGCATCTAACAATTCACTTGGTTTATGAGGCACTAGATGTACACCTTTGAATGGTATATGAAGTTGATAAAAGGTTACATAAAGAATCGATATCAGTTAGAAGGATACATTCTTGAGAGTTACTGAGTAGAGTAGGCAACTTAATTTTGACCAAATTATATGTCCAATGCTAAATCTATTAGTATTCTTGAGTCTTGACATGCATGAATAGTTGAAGGATAAGTATTAGGGGTAAAAAAATTTGGAAAGTAGACATTTATATGCTCTATAAAACACATCTCTATGTATTACATAATAGTGATGATGTTCAGCCATATGGCAAAGAATATATGTGTTCTTCAAGGATTGAAAATCCATCAAATACTGAGAAGTGGGTAATTGATAAATATAATCTTTCCTTGATACATTATCTAAGTAATCGCATCATTCCACTCATCAAAAATTCTTTGACATCTATTTCTGTAGCCCTACATTGGTTATCCCAAATGTTCTGATATGAAGTCTTCTTATAGGCCAAATATGCTATCAACAGATATACATTTTACACAAAACAACAAGATGAGTGGAGTACAATGTAGAATAGTGGAGTGACATTAGTGGTAGAGGTAATGTATATTGATAGTGAAAAGGAGAAGAATCCAACATATGTAAATATGAATTATTTTGTGTTTATAGTACCTATTTTCGGGTTTAGATGGATTAATAATAGTCATGGGGTTAGATAAGAAGATGGGTTCACATTAGTAGATTTGAATAGGGTAGGGAATAAATAAGACCCATTTATCTTGGCATCACAAGAAATATAAGTATTATATGTCACTGATCCTGCATATACAAGATGTTATATGGTTGGAGCCATGAAAAAAATAACTGTGAATGATTGTGATGATAAAAATGATGCCAATTAGGATAAAGAGTGTGCTGAAGAAGTGCAAGCGACTCAATCATTGATAGATGATAACAATGACATTGTTGAGGAGGAAATCTATGAAATAGATGATCATCGTGAAGTAATATATATATATCAGATCATGAAACCAATCAAAAAGTAGGGAAGAAAAAAAGAAGGAAAAGAAGGCAATGAGGGTAATAACATTGTAACATGTACTTTTCATATCATTAATACAATTAATTATTGTGTTTTTCATATCATTACTATGTTTGATTATTTTGTCTTTCATATCATTAGTACATATGAAATATTTGCTTGGCACTTTATTTTTTATATCATTATTCACAACATACATTATACTAATTTAGATATTTAAAATCCATAGAGATATGACAAACCACACTGTTGATAGGGAATCTAGCAATGATGAAGGGAAGGGAGGACCTACTATGATGAGAATCATCACAAACATGAAAAAAAAAAGAAAATAAGTGTTTTTGAGTTAGAATATATATAATATTCCCAATAGCGAGTATGCTAACATGTTTCTAACATGCCTTTTACTAGTCACTCGTAGTTGTGTGTCTATCGCCTACAATAACTAGAAATAGGTTCTAAAAGCTCAGAAGGAACATATTTTCTAGGAAGTGATGGTAAATGATATGTTTTACTTTTCATATTATAATCCATTACATGTTATTAATTTTAATAAAATCATATTAACATACATATTTATGTCTTACTTTGTAGGGAGTCTTCATCATCCTAGAGGATAGGAAGAAGTGGCTTCTTAGTCATTACGGTGAACATCTAAAAACATTTAGGGCATATTTAGCGAATAAAAAATGTACATAAAAAGGGATAGTGTTTTACTCATGAAGGCTCCCAAGAATTATGGGTTTAATGATCAAGAAACTTGGGATAAGTTCATAGCATATCACCTTCCAAATGAGTTTAAGGTATTTGTTGACTTATAGTTAAGATTTTTCATTAAGAATACATAAATTGAGATTTAAATAACCAATCATACATATATTCCATGTAATATAGGAGAAAAGCGCCAAGAATAAGGAAATAGCAAAGGGAAATATTTACCACCATAATATGATTTGAAAAGGCAATGCAGGCATTGAAGAAGAGTTGGTCTGACCATTTGATTAATGTGTTCACATTATAATGTTTAAAGTGTTATAATCATATTTCTATTATAATTTTGTGTCTTAGAACTACAACTCCTAACTTATGACAATTATCCATGTACCTCATCCATCAATATTAGTACGTTAGGAAAACGGGCTAGAGCAACAAAAGAATGTTAGATTAAAGAAGATTCATATAATGGTGCCAAAACAATTGTAAGTTTGAAGCCTTCCTAACCATAGTTATTTGAGCAAACAAATCATGATATTATGTTTATTAATATATTACAAGAAAAAATTGAAACATCATATGTTGCAAAGGGTTTAGATCAATATAACATCTTGACTCAAGTGACAAGAATTGAAGAACACCTAGGAAGACACATGGGTCTTGGGTTAGGGGTTACGAGAACAAGTGTTTGTGATTGATCCCGTGGACCCGAAACAACATGACTAAGTGGTTATCCTAACACAAATGTTAAATCAAGCATTTAAATGGATGGCCACAAAGGAGAAAGAGTTTGTATCCATCAAATCTAAAGGGTTTAAACCATCTAATTCATATACATATGATCCACTTCACATACCCAATGTAAATAGAGGTAGAGACAATTGTGAAGCTGATACACATTTTTCTTCTCTTCTTGACGTAACCATATAAAACTATGAATTGATATATATACACTATATTAAGTGTTAACTCAATAATTAATAATACCGATATACTTTTATTATAGGGTTTGCATAAATGTGACTTAGTAAATGATGGCTCCTGAATTCTTTTGGTGAAAGGAAGGGTACACATCACCAATGATACCGAAATGCTGACAATCCCTAGGTCTGTCTTGGCCATAAATTGTAGGGATATATGTATTTACATTCCAATAATTGGAGATACACGCTTACCTTGTTACAAAGAAGGTGATGAGGTAGAAACAATGTTGGAAGCTCATGGAAATTTTATGCCTTAGCCCATATACAAGATTTGTCTTACAATAGTGTCTCTTGTCCTAATCAAAACAATGTATATGTTTTTTTATTCCCTCCAAAATTATCCCATTCATTTTGTTGTTATTCGCTTTAAAGGGAAACATTTAATTAACATGTTAGTATATTTCTTGCTCACATTAATTTGCTAATGCATATATATTTTATATAATTTTTATGTATATAAAGTTATAATATTGTCTATGAACTTTATTTATTATATAGGGCACTACAGATGATGTAGACAAGAAGGGGTAGAAATGGTATTCCAGACTCAAAGAATCTTAAATATGAGTATGTAATGGCAAGTAGGAATATCAACATTTTGTATTTTATTTTAACTTCAATTAATATCTAATACAACAACAAGCTAACTAAATTAATTTTATAGTGTCCATAATATCAAAAAGGTAATCATTGTGGATATTATATTTGTGGAACAATGGATAACATACTTAAGAACAAACGTGTGAACATAGTTCCAATCCATATATGTTTCTTTTCCCATATTTTTTTATTATAGAGTTAATCTATGAAATATTTATTATTAATATATATAACAAAATTGTTGAATCGTATCAATTTATATTTTTTCAATGATGAATTCGTACGAGGCCATAAATATGCTGATGAGGTAATTGATGAAATTAGAGATGAATGGACCAAGTTTGTGCACTCACATACTAAGTATTAGAGATCTATATGCATGCATTTTAGGTTTGTATATGTTGTATCTAATGTTCATCTATATAAATATACACATGAATGAGATGCACTTGCATATATATATATGTATGTATATATATATGTATGTGTGTGTATATTTATGTGTGTGTGTGTGTGTGTGTAAGACTTTATATATTATAGTATATAGCTACCAACTTTGAGTTTGCGAATTGTAGATCCAAGAACTTTGAATTTCTAGATTTAATGGTAAGGTTTTACTAATTATAGATTTGGTAAATATTCGAGCATACATCTGTGTATGTGGGTTAGAATAAAATTCACAACATATCAAAAAAATTATTATTTAATAACAGTTTTAGTGAAAATCATCATTAAAACAACATTCAACAATGGTTATTATGAATAACCCTTGGAAAAAGCTTCTTTAAAATAATGGTTATCAAATAATTGTTGACAAAATCACATGTTTCAATAATAGTTATAGTGAATAATAGTTAATAAAATATCATGTGTTAATAATGGTTATATCTAATAATCATTATTCAAACACGTGCGGTTCGCTAAATTTTAGCCCAATTTTTTATTTTTTGATGATGGTTTTCTAACCATCATTAAAGTTTTAATAATGTGTGATTTAATAATGGTTGAGAACCATTATTAGATCTATTAAAACTACTTTATGAGGTGGTGCACAAAAATTTTGTCTTAAAACATTGTAAAAGTAGAAAATACTAAACACAACTAGGAATAATGGGGTGTTACCACACGTCTAACATATGATAGATGTCTGCTTTCCATCCCATGCTAGACACAAGGCTAAGAAACCAATCAACTTAAATGTATGAATAGATTCTAGGAGAGATATGATTTATAGATACAACAAGAAAAAATCACAAACAAAACCAAAATGGGTCTCAAAAATGTTTGAATGTATGTGAGAGAGTACACTAAAGTACTGAAATACAATGGAAATAAAATGTAGCCTATCCAAACGAATGGACATAAGTTTCAGAAAAATCCAAATAACCAACAATGGATATAAATTCCCATCAAAGCTAAATATACCACCAAGGTAACCAAACACTTTAGTAGCAATACCCCATAGTATATCATCAGTATCTAGAGTTGGTAAGGCACATAGATTTACTAGGATCCCACACAATGGAAAAGCTCAAAGGCACTAAGAAATGCCCAAAGTAGCTAATAAATGATATAGTAATCTAAACTTATGCATATCTCGATCATCTTCCACTTTAAGTAATTAAGATATTATTCTACAAGCTTATGTTATAACATAAGACCCATATAACAACCAAGCAACATATCCACCTAATCCTTCTAGCTTAACCATTTTTGCCTTCCAAACCATTTAGTGTGATTTTCATTAATTAATAGTAAGGTTTCAATCAAACCATTAAGATAATCCATTTACATTAAGAATTTGGATTACATCATCAGTTTATTGCATCATCACATACACATTCCATTTTTTTCCAATTAAAGTCTTCCAAAGGTAGTTATTGATAATACCATGTATTATGATCTATAATATATCTAATAAGATAGTTAATTTATGCCAAGATGTGTTTCCTCATCATAAATGAATTATATTATAGCATAATATCAAGTCTCAATTCTTATTGAGTTCGAAAGAAATGAGAAACAACAGTTTTTGGTAGAATTGATTGATCAATTAAGGCTAACCAAACAATTTATTTAGCTCAGCCAAATAATAGAGTTCCTTCAAACAAGTCAATTAGCTAGGTCACACTAGATGACTATTCTTATATCAGTCAATCATATTTGACAAACAAGTCGATGGGATTAAATAGAGAGAACCAAAAGTCATCATAAACAACTCAGTAGATTGACAAGGATAATCGATTGACTATTTTGAGGTCCAGTCAATCGGTTTTACTTAAGCAGTTGACTCATTTTTCCTAGACAGCAAATAACATGCATTTTTAACATGATTAAAGCCCTAAAATCCTACCACATTAAAACCATAGAACTCCATTGCATTAAACCAAGATTTAACATGCTTATATACTAAACCATACTTCATTTATAAGAAATCAACCATATTTTTTGGGAATCAAGACTTTTGATTAGAATTCTTAAATACTCCAATATGCATCACTATAATATAAACAATCTCATCCATGCATATAAAGATTAGAAATTTGTAGGGTACACCAAGTCACACACTTAGTCATATCAAATTTCAAAGGTAGTAATAAATTATTTGAAGCTTAAAAAAATTCCAATCAAGAAGAAAAAACCTTTGGCTAAAAGATTTAAACTTTTGAAACCTTAAGAATAAAAGGTTAAAGCTTATAAAACTTTAAGGATATGCTTGGGATGAGGGAAATGGATTAAAGGGAAATAATTAAGGGGATAATAATTAAGGGGGAAAATTTATCCACCTTCTTTGTTTGGTATATGTGGATAAATTATTTTAGAAAATATTTACCTTAGAAAAGGTGAAGGAATCTACTACCATTCCTATCCCAATGGAAATCAGGATACGCATTGTGGAAGCCTCCATCTCTATGCTATGACCGGCATTTCATTACATCATCATGGGTGTCAATGTCATTAGCGTGGAAGAAATGGTGTCGTCTTCTTATGTAGGTAGCTAGCTAGCAATCGTGACGCTAACGAACTAGTTTGCCTCCGTTCGCATATACCTGCCTCCAAAGATACAGCCTAAGTTCCGAAGGCGGACTCCAACAGCGAAGATTTACCCGATGGTCCAAACGGGTAATTTTTTTCCCTGGTCCAGTAGTATATTTTTACTCCAGAAAATTTTTTTCCCCATACCAAGCATAAGAGTGAAGGGAAATAATTTCCCTTCTAATTTTTACACCTGCTTTACCCCCATACCAAACATAGCCTAAGTAATTATTATAAACAAGAAAAATAAAATAGGGAAAGAAACAAAATTATCACCTCCAAGAGAATGCAAATGAAAGGAATAAGCTAGAAGTAATACTCAAAATTTTCCAAAATATAACTCTTTCTTGCTTAATAATTAAACAAGAGAGAGCTAAAGGAAGGAATAAAAGAGTGAACCATGATAAAGTGAAAGCTCTAAATGGAGAAGAGTAAGCATAAGTTTTGATAAACCCATAATATTTTGGTAACTCAAAAGTGGTAAGGGAAAGGCATTATTATGGTTATTTATAACCAATGAATCAATCAGGAAATGAGTGAGAGAATGTAATAGATCGATAACCATAATTTTAAATTTTCAATTTTGGGTTGAATGGATATATTTATCAAGGATGGGCCGACTTCTATTATAGAGCTCAAATAGTGATTTTTTTGTAGAATGTAGGGCAAGTTCTTCTAGAAAAAGATCAGACACAAGAAATAAAATGGTAGATCGGCATATAAAGCTAATATTCTAGACATCCAGTGATAGCTAAGAATGAATCATCTATTCCAAAGTTGAACAAAGGATATACGAAAAGGAGAACACAAGGTGAGGCATCCTCCTCTTTTTGTTGCCAAAATGAGAATTTTGAATCCACTCAAGGTAAAATTAAATTTGGATAAATGATCAAAAGGGTTAAGCATAAATCAAGAATAACTTAGAGTTGGTTTAACAAGGTTTCATTTTAATGAAAGAAATTTTCCAAAAGAATCAAGATAAAAAATACTCGGCTCAACAAAAAAGTTAATCTGTTTGATCAAATTAGTTGAATCATCTATAGACTAGTCAATCAATTATGCCAAACCATTTGATTGGTTCTTTCAAAACAAAACAAGAGAAAAATGACAAACCACTAGATCAACTCATATAACCAGTTGACCAGCATGTCAATGAAACTTAATTTGCTTATTTTTTATATACTTTTTAAATATATTTCTAAATCAAACCCAAACTATAGTTCTAAATCAATATCAAACATTATCCAAATTTCATTAAACACAATAATTTTCCATTTTATAAATCCTACAATTATATGGTATTATACTAGTGAAATGGTAGAAAAATGGACTGGTTTTATTCACAACTAATTGACCTAGTTACTTAGTCAAACACATAAACTTTTGATAATCAATGGAAAATGGATGCTAATCAATTCTAAACTTTTATCACATGCATCCTTACTACCAATAACACTATGAAACATAATTATACATGCCCTAAAAAATAATTATTGTATTCATCATGTCAAAGCAATGAACCAACATGTTATTTTACTCAAAACTCATAAAATGCCCAAACATACTTCTATACTCTTAAAAATAAATTAATACACACAGTATAGGTGCACTATCATACAATTTTGATAATCACATGCTTACCACAAAATCATGGCATAGAAGTATTTATATAATCATTAAATATGCCATACTTGTTATTATTCATATAATCTATCTACCATATTATCTACAACTAAACACAACGAACACATACCCAAAGCACTTTTACATTCTAGAGTAAGACTTGACTTACCTCAATCAATATAAAAAGATAAGAGAGAAGAAAAGGGATCACATTGTACTTTATGCTTCCAAAACTTGAGAATCTTGAGCACCTTTCAAATAGAAAGAAGAGAAACTAATCAAATCTTTAACCAAGGCCACAAAATCAAAGGAATATAGAATGAGAAATATGAGATAAAATGAATTCAACTTCCATCCAAAGATAGTATTAACCAAGAAGAGTAAAAAAAAAACCCAAGAACTCAACCTTCTCCTTAATCTAACTTACTCATGCTTAAGGAAGGCAAAAGGAGGCTAGGAAGTTTAGAGACATAAAGAAGATTTAAAAAAAAAGTTTTAAAATAAAGGACTAATGATAGTGGTGGAGCTCAATAGTAGACAAAACTAATGAAGGGTAAGGAACAACAATGACTAACACTTGGTGAAATTTAAGAGAAAACATGAGAGCATAAGAATAGAAAGAAAGATAGGGACTTAAGAGAAATAAATATGATAATTTCAAGCCCTCATAAGATTCCCTTATTCTTAAGACGCAAAAGAGGAAAAATGAGAGAAGGCTTGGTCAAGGCACTTAAGTGAAGCACTACTACGAAAACGAGAAATAATAACGGGACATTAATAACGGTAGTTCGAAAACCGTTGTCAAACGCGTGAAAATTAATGGGCGGGAGAGTTTTGATAATGGTTCTAGTTAAAAACCGTTATTAAAAAGGCAACGTTAAAATTTGGACGGATGTTTTAATAACGGTTTTATGTAAACCGTTATTAAAAGAGGATTTAATAACGGTTCATATTAGAACCGTTGTCAAAAGTCAGAAGCTTTTAAAAATGGTTCCTGGAAGAACCGTTATCAAAAGATGTTTTAATAACGGTTCTCTCAGGAACCGTTATTAAAACCCCAAAATCAAACTTTTATTTCGCTCAGTTCTGTTTCGTGCCAAAGTTTTCAGACTCTCTGCACCTTCTGTTTCGCTCAGTTCTTGCTCTCCTTCTCCTTGCAAACCCTCGCACCACCACACCGTACACCACCACACCGGCTCCTCTCAAGTAAAGGAAACCCTCGCACCGCCAACTCTCCACCACGCCTCTGCCATTATCGGCTCTGCATGTGTGTGCTGTCATTGTTCCGAAGCTAGCTAGCACTTGCACCTTCATCCTCCGTCGTGTTTGAAGCCCTTGACTCTCTCAACATTCTCACCGTCGTGTTTATAGCTAGCTCACTTTATGTATGTGTTTTTTCTTCCTCTTGTAACTTCCTTTGTCATGTTGCTACTTATATATGTATGTGGTTTGTCGTTCGAAAATGTGTTGTTGAAGTGTTGGCTGAAAATTTTGCTGTTTGTTGTTGAATTTGTTGCGTTATTGTTATATATTAACAAATGCATGTGTTGGCCGAGACCTTTACATATTATTTTTGTATTTGTTTGTATGGAGAATATAGATTCAACATTATTGTTGAATAATGGCTCTTGGGAAATAAGTTTGGGTACTATGGATCAGAAATACAATATATTTAGAGCAATAAAATCACTAACATTAACACCATTCAACATATTAGTAAGTAATAAACAAAAGAGAAGACATTATTACTGTAAACTTTGGAGGGTCATAACTTTTTCATGGGACCTCGGGATTTAGGTGATCTAGGAGGCTATTTTGGGTATTTTTTGCTTTGGGCAATCTAGGAGCCCAAAAAAGGCCATTTTGGCCTCTAAATTGAGGTTTTTTTTGTTATTTTTCATATTTTGTTACATAGCTAACATTCCTAACTAACATACAAGTGATACAACCTTGAGGGTATATTTTTAGGGCTTTTTTTACAAATTGAACCTTTAAAGTGGTAATACATGTTGCGTACCTTTGTATTTTTCATATAGAATTTATTTTAGAAACAACCATTATATATCTACCCCCTTGTATTATTTTGTATGTAGGGTAATATATGTTTTCAGTTATTTTAGTTTTTACTTTTATCATAATTGTTTTTCCTCTATTGTTTATCTCTTTATCCAGCCATCCATCTATTTAGCTTCATTGGGTATCTTACTATGTCTTAGCTGGTGAGGGTTGTAATAGTATTTCTAATGGGGATATCACTTTCTTTTGTTTTCATGGTTACTAAGATATTGAGGCAGGATAGTGTAACATATTCAAATTTAAAGACTTCTTAGTTCTTACTGTAATTATGCCAATTCTGTGTAATTATGGATGAGATAAGAGCTTTAGGTACCTCCAAAGAGCTACTGGAACCAGATCTTCGAGACAAAGGAACTTAGATGATAATGATGAAATTGAAGTTTTTAAGGGTTCAAGTGAAGAAGACGAGCTACATTCCGATGATTTAGATGATTATGCACAAGGCCAGCAATACAATGTTGAAGAAATTGATGAAGTGAGAGAGCAATGGGCCAAGCATGTGCACTCATTCATTCGGTATTAGGTAGAGATCTATATATTCTACATGCATGTTCAGGTTTGTATTTTGTCTATGTCTTTAAGTCTTCTAAGCTAGATTTATGAACATTTTGCTTTGGGGTGTAGAGCTACCAAGTTGTGATATGCCTACTAATTTTGATTCTTGAGTATATATGTTCGGTGTATTAACAAGGGATTGATTGAAATTATGGTGTGATTGCAGATTTGTTATCAATTGATGTTGTTTTACAATGCAGATTTGGTAATTATTTGAACATACAACTATGTATGTGGGCAAGAACAAAACTGCAAAAACTAATAAAAAAACTGGAGTTTTAATAACGGTTCTGATGAAAACCGTTATTAAAATGTAGGTTTTAATAACGGTTCTTCTAAAACTATTATTAAAACTCTAGTTTTTAATAACTGTTTTAATAAGAACCGTTATTAAAACCTACGTTTTAATAACGATTTTCATCAGAACCGTTATTAAAAGCTCCTTTTTAACAACAGTTTTTAAGTAAAAACCATTATTAAATATGAAGTTTACACACATATTCGCGGGTTTTTGTATATTTTTCATGACGGTTATTAACCGTTATTAAAGATTTAATAACGGGCGATTCAATAACGGTTGAAAACCGTTATTAAAGCTATAAAATAACTGTTATTAAAACCCCTTTCTGTGGTAGTGAAAGGAGAAGAATAGGAATGATAGGTTGGGGCTAAGGAACTTCATCAGTCATAGTATCCCCTAAGGAGAGGAGATAAGGGGAAAAATACTTGAATAGGATCTCCAAAAACCATAAATCATAATAGGGAAGAGAGGGGGTAAGGAGAAAAGGTTAAAATGTACAAAAGGTTACTTGGGTACTTATTTATTCCCCAAAGATTTGATAATTTATATATAATTTGATCTTTATTTTTTAGAAACTAGTTTAAAAACCCCTTATCATACTCACAAACATATAAATATACCCAAAAAAGGTTTAACAAGTGAGGGACTCATGAGTGAACCAAAAATAGAGTTGTGTATCTAGTTTCATATTAAACAAGTTGGCTAGTTCAACAAAACCAATTAACTAGTTTACCAATAGTAGTTGATTAGTTATCGTGGGCATTTTAATTAAGATCTTAGCATGAATTGGTTAACTAGTTCCTCAATGAACCCTATATGCATGTTATACATAAAATACACATCATTTAAAATATTGAAAGACATTTTAGGATAGGTTATGATAGATGGATCATGAAAATATCATACAATGCATGTGCAAATAAGCAAAATGGTTCACAAAATTAGTGGACTAGTTTAATACCACAACAAAAATACACAACAACTTAGGCATAAACACCAGTTAATAGGTTTTGGGACTAAATAGTTGATTGGTCCTATTCCCAAAAAAGTTGATTGATTACCTATAGATGCGAATTCTCATAGTTCCTGAAACATTTAGCTCGTTGCATACCATTACACAAACATCCACCTAAACAAGCCAATTAGCATCCACCTAAAAAAGCTAATTAGTTTCTTAGAAAAAATAATACACGCTCTAGTCATCATTAATGCACACTTTCTAATCCTTACTGAGCATCAATAGTCATGCATATAAGCAATTACACTACTTCAAACATCACATATAACATTCCATATACCTAATCATGCTAAAATTCACACAATAATTGGTACCCTAATTTTAGCTAATGCAGAAGCATTCCAAGAGTTTGAATATTGACTTATGAATCATGTTGGAGAGAATCAAGAGTTAATTTTTTAGGAAAAAAATGAAGAATAAAATATAGATTTCATTGGAAATATTATTGAATTAAAAGTCAAATGTGGTTTTTGGATCTCAAATCTAAATTTTTTACATACCGTTATTATTGTTTTAATGTACACATGTTAAGATAAAGTTTTATGCATGAATAGATGAAGTGTGTTGTGATTAGAATTATTTAGACACCATTATCTTTTCATATTTATTACTTAGAGTGTTATTAACTTAGTTAATACATTTGTTAAGATATTATATAGTTAATTAGTTTGTTTAATCATTAAGAAGTTAGGTCAATTTTATCTTTTATCTTATGATGTGATTTATCTCATTAAGATTTTATAAGGATAAAATTGTTATTATCCTAGGATTTAGTGGGCTACTATTAATGGATAAAATTCATGTGAATAGTATCATAAATAGTGATTTATTCATTAAAAGTTTTTATCTTATTTCTACATAGTTTAACTTATTAGTGGGAAGGTTACATGGTGAAGGGGTGATAGCATATAATTATCTCATGTAAACCCACATTTCTTTCTCATGATGGTCAAATTTTATTTTTAATAAAAGCAAGTTATTTATATGAGTTCTTCTTGATTTTTCTAATTTTATGTGAATGAAAATTTAGAAACCCTTGAAACTTTCTTATGTGGGCTTGTATAAAGTTATCTAATAAAGTTGGTTTATTCATTAGAGACCATTTGAGAGTTATCTATGTGAGTATTTCAAAGCTAGTTTGAAGAACTACTTTGTGTATTTTTCATCCATATCCATATTTTAGAAATCATTAATTTATCTATCACCATAAAATCAAATAAAATTAGGTATTTCTAAAACCACCTTTTATGGAATGCACCATTCACCTAAAAAAAGTAACTTTTGAAGAAGGTTTGTAGAAGCCAAAAAAAGAAAACATGGCGTTCAAAACATAGAAAATGCACTATCAATACTCGATCTTTACTAGATGCCAAGATAAAATTAGTCTCATAGAATGTGATTAGTTGTGATAAGTTCTTGATCCCAAACCAATATAAGATTACAAAACTATATTTGACATAAAAAAAAAAGATCAGAACAAATAGAAACAAGTAACATAAAGGGATATTTGATCACATACATAATTGGGGTTAGAATTAGATAAAAAATAGAGATAGATTAATAAGTAACCGTATTAGCCTACTCCATACCTTGCCCTATCTCCACATTCTCATAGTGCACATCTTGAAATTGACTTCCACATCTAATTTTATGCATAAATATTTGTAGAGAAGGAGAGAAAAAAATCAATATGACAGCTACTAAAAGTAAAACATACCACCATATTAGACCCACATATAATTAAGCTAACATAGAAGGATTATAGTAAAACATGCTAGAAGTAAAGCATACCGCCATACTAGACCCATATATAATCAAGCTAACATAGAAGGATTATAGTAAAAAATGGTAACATGTGAATCATGCATAAATATCTGTAGAGAAAGAGAGAACAAAATCAATATGACAGCTGCTAGAAGTAAAACATACCACCACATTAGACCCACATATAATTAATCTAACATAGAAGGATTATAGTAAAACATGCAAGAAGTAAAACATACCACCATACTAGACCCACATATAATCAAGCTAACATAGAAGGCTTATAGTAAAACATGGTAAAATTCATCAAAATACACTATTAACATTATTCATAACTATTCATACTATTCACTACCATTCACACTTGTTATTCTACCTTTTAATTACATTATCACACAAAGATTTCCTATATTTACTTATTCTTTACTATAGATAAAGTTATATTCCATTTATTTCACTTATATATCCATGATATGATGATTCGTTTATCCATTTCCAAAATATTACCTATGTCCAAGGTACATAGGCCAAGGAACACACACATTGTCTATAACACTACTAGCTATTGTGAAAGAAATGCATATAACCGTACTAGATATCGTAAATGAAACCCTTACGATGAGCTAATACTTAAGTATTAATATTACCTATGAAGCTTGTAAGGTACTAATGGCGTAGAGGAAGGGGTCTCGCTAACTCTTGGTAGTGATAACACATCCACAAAATAAAGAGTGCATCAACTACAAACAATACCTTATATGCCATCATAAGGCTCCTTGTCTGAATCTCTATTTTAAGACTTACACTTATAATATTAAAAAATTTCAAATATATGATTGTTCATCACCACAAATT
This sequence comes from Tamarix austromongolica, assembly GCA_039764185.1. Taxonomy (NCBI): domain Eukaryota; kingdom Viridiplantae; phylum Streptophyta; class Magnoliopsida; order Caryophyllales; family Tamaricaceae; genus Tamarix; species Tamarix austromongolica. The sequence continues at coordinate 30,950,059 of CM077813.1, read as the reverse complement.
ACGTTTACAAACCATTATTAGGGAAAAATATCATTCAATATAACATTATTAATATAAAGTAGAAAACATAAATATGTGTCGAGAAGCTTATATTTAAAAACCTAAAATTATTATTACTAGGATTTACTAATGAAATAATTTCACCATCTACATCAATTCCTTACTCACATTAAGTAACAATACCAAAGGTCAAGTCAATGATCAAAGTTAAAAATTGAGCATAAAATATATAATTAAAGCATTAAGGTGCAAAATGATAAAATTAACCCTAATATGCATTAAACTATATAACTATGAATTGAATACTAAACGTAATCTAAAAATCATAAAACTAATTACTAAGCATACTTACTTAATAATTAAGATGACAAAACTTAGAAAAATTACAAATGAAATAAGGCTTCATATAAAAAGGCCATAATGCCCCCTAAACCCTAAAAATAAAGAAAAGAGTACAATTTTGAGCATACAAAGACCTAACTCCAAAAACATTATGCATTATTCATTGAATACATTATGAGCACATTACAACAACAAAAATTTCAAAAAAAAATGTAGTACACTTGTTGATGAAAAAAATGCCCTTTTCATGCTAAACTAAAAACGTAAATAAAGATTTTAAATATGTGAAATCATACCTAAGCAATCTAACTAATCTAATAAAAAATCATAATTAAAAAAATAGCAACTATAAAAAGTTGTGGATAGAGGTTGAGAACCCTAAAAAGTAATAAAATGCCATATTCATGAGATCAACTAATTAAATAATGTTAGCAACTTCATTTCTACATAATATTAGTATATTTTAGTTTACCAATATCCTAGCTTCAAGATTGAAAAAATTATAAGAAAAAGATCGCCACATTTCCTCCTCTTGGAAATATTATTAACAAAATAAATAATATAGCTAAAAACACTTCAAAATGCATAATAAAGCAATAAAAAAATAGAAGAAGAAGAAGAAGAAAGAACCAAGGATAATAAATCTTACTCTTCCATATATTAGAGTTATAATATTAAGGAAGAGATTGGAAGAATCTTTCATCACTTTCCTATATTTTTAACACTTAACTATATAAGGAAAACAAAAAAGAGCCAAATATCGAGATTTAAGAAGAAATTGTCAAGATGTTGTGTATTGACAATGGAGAAAGAGAGCAGGTTGAAGATGATGGTTTTTTTTGTAAGGGTCAACAAAAATCTAATGGGATATAAGGGTTGGAAGATTTTGTGGTTAAGATCGATATTTTTTCCATTAAAGGTGTTTTCAATGATATTATATGGTAAGATATCAAAAACAAAAAAAGAGTGGGTAGGCTACTTGATTTTGAAAACCCCTTTGGGTTAGAAAAAAATGTTTCCCAACTTTATTTATATGTTTTAGAGAGACAGTCATGTGTGTGGGGGATGGGATTCTCAAATTGGTGATATTATGGATTGGTTTGGTTGATATTAATTAGAAGTAGCTTTGACAATGATGGATAGATGATAAGGTCCTTCGAAAAGAGTGAAATAAGGATGAATTTTTTTCGCATAAAGTGATGATGATTAGGTGATGATGGTTAACTAATGGTGATGATTCGAATGTGTTTTGATAATTAAGATATGTATTCAATAATGGTGTGTTGATGATGATAAGTCTTCAAATGTTATGGTTTAAGGATAGTTGATTTTGTGGGTTATAGTTAGGGTTTAGCTTTGAATGGAAGGGTTAGGTTATTTTTGGTTCGTATGGAAGGGTTTAGGGTTTTGAATGGTGGTTAAGGGTTTCGAATATGGAAACCAAATTAGGGCTTCCATTAGCTTCAAATTAGAGTGATGATTGGATGATAATTATGGCTGGAAAATATGGATTATGGAGAGAAGGAAGGATATGAATTAATCTCTAATTCACATAGATAAAAAGATTAAGACTTTCAAGATTAATTATTCATAGAGGTTCGATTAACTTGAATTGAACTCACATAGAATTCAACTCGCATTCAACTTCAATATTAATCATCAATTTGTGTGCATAATCATGACCTTCATGACTCTATATAGCCATTATACAAGTTAGTTAAAAAGCATAATTCAAAAGATTCCAAGATAAAAGATATTATGCTACTTTATTCTAACTTTATGCTCTATCTCATATCTAATCCTACTACTTAATTAATTGATTATCTAAATTAATAATGGTAAATGACCAAGCTGCAAAAAATCTCCCCATGCACATGGCCATGCATTCCATGCATGCTATTCACATGCACGTAGATACTTAGTAGCTTGTTTGGCACGTTTCTAGTAACGTAGCCATTCATTTGTCTTCAAATTTGTGCGAGATACTTTCCAAATGCAGAATCATTGGTTCCATTATTATGAAAGCTAATTCTTGATTTTTTTATCATAAATTAGATAGGATCATAATTATGATAGGCTTAGTGAAAAGAAATTTGAGTTTTAAATGTTAATTGTACCTAAAATTAGCAGAATTTATTAGAAAATTATAAAAATAATTTTGTATATTTTTATTTCATGTTTTAGTTAAATATACCAAAATATAATTATCGTAAAATTTTGAAAATATTGCATTTGATAAATCACACATTTTAGGGGTTAAAATGCAATGAAGGGTAAACTAGATGATGAAAAGCATTTTCTTTCTCAGAAATTTTCTCCATATAATACTCTATACCTTTCATAAATCTTACTAAACATGTTGGACTCATTTACATGTTCAAATAAAACACAACTTATGAAACCCTAGAGGTATATCTCTCTAGATGTGCATAAAAAAAACCCCTATTTTCATGCACATATACCCATGCTTGCACATTTCCATCAACAACATGCTTAATACCATATTTTTTCCAATAACCATGCTATCATAGAAAATAAACTAAATTTCTTTCCATTCATTACACAAAAGGAAAATAATAATTTACCTCAAGCTCTTAGAAAATTAAACTAAAAGTAGAGAAAGAAGAAGCACTCTTCAATTATGAGGTCCAAAGCTTCTAGTTTTTTGGGTACCTTAAGAAAAAAATGCAAAACCTTAGAAAAAATTTTGAAAAACTTAAACAAGCTTAAAGATTCCAAAAACTAGGGAAAAAATAGGGAATGCTCAAATTTTATCAAAATTAGAAAATTATGAGGAAAGCTCAAACTCTCAACCTTTTTCAAATCTAACATTCTCTTATTCAAGGGGGGAAAAAGAGAACTAGAAGAAGGATTTGAGAGGAAAAGAAGAGTAAAAAAATGGTAAACAAATATATGATGAGTGTTAGTGTATGTGTGACACCCCTATTTTTCACTACAAAAATGTTTTTTTTAAATATTTCTAAATTGAAAAAATTCCAAACACACTTAGAAAAAATGGGGTGTTATCACTGCATCTAACATAGGATAGGCATATATTGCCCATACCATGTTATATACAAGGATCCCACCCAAATTTGTAATAAAGGCTCAAAGGCAGACTAATCTTCTAATATCTAATCAAGGATTGGGTAACCCAAACCTGTACAAAACTTAGTTATCTTTCCATTTAAGTGATTACTGCATTACTTTCCAAAGATATGTTATCATATAAGGCTCACATAACATTCAAGTAACACAACTACATAATCATTCTGTCTTAACCATCATTACCCTCTAACTATGTAGTGAGATTTTCATCAGTGCTTAACCAAGTTTAAATCAACCCAATAAGATAATCCATTTTCACCAAGAAACCATATTACATTATTCATGTGTGATGTCCTATCATACTTTATTGTGATTATTCCATTAAGACCTTCCAAAGCACCTAGTGAGAATACCATGAATTATGAATCATTTAATCCATCTAATAGGTTAGTTAATTCATGCCAAGATGTGTGTTCTCATTATTGAAAAATCATATTATAACATTTTATATAATCTCAAAACATATTGAGTTTGAAATAATTAGAAGAAAAAAAACACGCTTTGGCCAAACTAGATGAATGATTTTGGATAATGGATTGATCGGTTTTGCTTAGCAAAACACTATATTTCCCTCAAACAAGTTGATAGGTATGCTCAGACTAGCCGACTATTCCACAATAAGTTAATTGGTTCTGATAAATCAATTAATGAGTTTATGTAGAGAGAAACTAAAGTAACCAAAGACAACTCGATTGATTGGTTTTGGCTAACTAGCCAACTATTCTAAGAACCAGTCGATTAGTTTGGCTCAACTACTCGATTGGTTTACTTCCATACAATATATAATAGACATTTTACTTACAATTAAAGATCTAAAATCATACCACATCAAAACCATGACATTATCATATCATAAAACTAAGATTTAACATGCTCACATACAAAATCATGCTTCATTTATAAGAAAATGAGCCTTTTTCTCATGAATCAAGCCCTTTTTCTTAGAAATCTTATATAATCCATCATGCATCATTAAAGTACCCAAAATCTTATATAGGCATCGAAATATTCAAATTAATAGAGTAAACTAACTCACATTCTCATACATGCCATATTTTCAAGGTAAAAATGACTTAAAGCTTAGCAAAATTTTCTACCAAAAAGGAAAAATCTTAAGTTAAAAGATTTCAACTTCTAGAAAGCTTAAAAACAACATCTTATAACCAAAAGAATCATCAAATGCCCTTTACAAATGAAGAACCTTGAATTATGGAAGAAAAAAAACTTACCAACTTCAGGAGAAAAATAAGGGAAGAGTCGGTTAAAGCACACTCAATTGTTTTTTCTTTTTTAAATCTATATATTTCTTACTTAAGAATAATATAAGAATAATATTGATCTACAACTTCCTTGTCCATGATCATGACCTTCATGGTTGTTTATAGCCATTCTACCACTTAGCTAAAAGGCATAATTCAAAAGATTTGAAGTTAAAAGATATTATGCTACTTTATGCTAACTTTATGCTACTTTATGCTAACTTTATGCCTTATCTAATATCCAAATCTACTACTTAATTAATTAATTCTCTAATATTAATATTAATGCTCAACAAGTATACAAAGAAACTCCCCATGCACGTGGCCATGCAGTCCATGCATGCCATACACATGCACATTGACACTTATTTGCCTTTTTTATATGTTTCTAATAACGTAACCATCTATTTGTCTTCAAATTTGTGGGAGATACTTTTCAAATGAAGAATAATTGGTTCCATAATTAGGAAAGCTAATTCATGAGTGTTTGCTCCTACATAAAAAAGCTAGCCCCTATAAATATGAATACATCATTTGTTTTGAATAATTCCATCAAAAGATAATAATGCTTTTGCTTTTATTTTACTTTGATACCATTCTATTATTATATTTAGTTAAAAGATTAGTAAAATAATATATATCTATATATATAATTATATATTTTTCTACGCTAAATTGAGAATGTATTAGTAATTTCTATGTTTCGATGTTAGACTCTTTCATGTTTAATCTATTTCTATTATGGTACTATATTTAAATTGATCGTTTAGCCTTATTGTTAATATGAGATTGGCCAACGGCTAAACTTGTAATGATCATGATTGTTGCACCCCTTTTTTGTGTGTGATATTCTTTAATCAAATGAATGTTTTAAATTACAACTTTTAGAGGTGTTACACTACCTTACTTACATCTTCATTCACATATAATATTTTTTTCAAACCATCACTACCATTTGACTTCATCCTCCATCATTATTGATGCACTTCCTATCCTTCTCCTTCAAAAAGATAGTTATTCCAACTCTAAATATTTTGAGAGTACCATAGGCACTTTCCAAACTCAATCTTCTTCATTGTTTCTCCCAATAAACCTTTAAAAACAAAGAAGCCATCTACAAGAATCAATTGAGACTTCCACCGTACTAATATATAGCTTTAAAACTCCATATTTGGAAACCCTAATTATAAACTTATTTATGTGTAATTAGTTATAATTATTATTATAGGATGTTTTTTATTAAATATATTATTTGTGTCCATATTTTATGGTGTACTCTATATATAAATTTAATTAGGTTAAAATCTATGTAAAATTTAGGTTATTAGTTTTAATTATAGTTGGAACTTCGACCTATATTTGTTTTATTAAAGAACCTTAATTCTGCTAACCATATTTTTTTTTCCTAATTGAGCTTTCCTAAATGGCACCCCTACCTTATTAAAGTTTTAGTCTTTTTGCCTTCCTTTTCCTTCTCTTTCATGTCTATTATGCCCAATTTTTTCCTCATCCATGTTTCGCTTGGGCATGTCCTGCTCGATTTGCTCCATCACATGTTGTCATCCATTTAAACTCCCCTTATCTCAATATTTCCGATGCTTAATCTGTCTAAAAACATAGTCTTTAGTCTATGATTTTTGTTCCTCTTCTTCTTCTCCCTTCTCCCTACCTCTGGTTCTCATTTGAACCAACACCACCTACCATCATCAACCATCATTGCAGCCCCTTGCCATCACCAACCACCAAACACGACCATTTTCCCTTGTTAACCACAAACAATACCTCCCCATTAGTCCCCTTCATCGTCACCGAACCATCACCACCTCAAGATCTTCGTTTTCTTTCCTCCCATCATGCATTGTTTCACTTTTCATTAAGGTGCATGGTTGTACAACCTTTGTTGGTCCTAAATGTGCCTCTCGCTCATGATGCATGCATGTCTTCGTGTACATCCCATGTATGCCTTTTTTTTTGCATGTGTGTCTCATATAAAGTGTACCACCCCAGTTTTTATGATTTAAAAATTTTATTTATAGAGTTAAGCACAGAAGCTAAAATAATAAAAATGAAGGGTGTTACCGCCACACTTGATATAAGTCCAATTACCTTTACCATTCTTATACAAAGTGCTCAGGCTAAAACCATTACTCCACTAGATAGCCTTAGGCTCTCAAATCAAACTACCAACTTTCAATTGAACTTAGAAACTGACCTACAAAGACCACTGCCCATTGAATAAGCAAGAGCCCACAAAAGAAACCCTTTAGTATAATGATATTGAGCAACCCTTCATATAAAGCTAAAATGAGAAACAACATAGCATCATAATAATACATGGTAAAAAAACATCAAATTGTACTTGCATCAATTAAAATACGATTATCATTCATATAATGACATACCACCAAGCTAGTATTCTATTCATTCTAATTCTTCTAAAATAAATAGAAACTCACTAATGGCATATTAAAGAGATTCTCTCTGTAGTGAAATTAGAAATAATGTCAACCCAAACTAAGACAATAACCACATGTCACATTCCTCATTTTCAATCCCAATAAATCTCATAACATAGGTAGGCTCAAAAAATAAATCAATAATGTCTCATCACATCACAGGTAGGCACGAAGGTAGATACCAAAATATAAGTAGGCATAAAGACTACTACCAAAACATAGGTAGGCACAAAAGATGGTATTGAACAACATGTAGGCACAAAGGTTGCTACCAATCAATAAGTACACATGAATACTACTACCAAAACATATGTAGGAATGAGGGATACTACCAAAACATAGGTAAATACAAGGGCTACTATCGAATGATACAATAATCTAATAATCCATCAATCATTTCCATTTTTATTTATACGAGTGCAGATCAATCAACCTAGAGATATTAAGGTACTCTAGTCATATTGATGCACCAAGGCAGTAAAATATCTTACCAACTATCAACCTGAGGATGTAAAGATAGCCTAGTCACACTAGTACATGAAGATAACACAGTATCGTACCAATAAGGACACAAAATTCGTAAGTCTGCATACCTCTTATTAGTCTACAAAATATAATAGAGTAATATATAAGGCTTGATTAAGGCACTAAGGCACACTAGGAAAAATTAATCATCAATCATGGGCTAAACCACATCTTTAGGGGAACAATCCCTAAAGAGCTACCATTTTTTATATCAATGTCTTTCACTTTAAGTATTAGTATTTTATCAAGGAGACCACGAAATCACATATTACCACATAGATTCAATTTCCATGATTAACCATTTTAATAATTTCCAATTATTTTGATACAACCATAAACAAGATCATTATGAAGGTCCTTCATAAAAATATACTAAGGTCATCCAAGGCTCAATTATTCAGTTTTTGGCACATTAGGTAGAAAATGACTAAAATACCAATGAGTTCAAATTTACCACATTAACATTCTCTTTAATTACCAAATCTATTTTATTTATAGGTTGGTCATGAAAAAGCTAAAATAAAATCGTTAAAGTAATTTATCATGTAATTAAGTTATCAAATAAGAAAAATAACCATTTTGTCCTTATTTAAGATTTTGCATATAAAATCCTAACATGCGTATCTAGTACATGTATGATCACATAATCACATGCTTAACAATATATAATACATATTAGACATGCTTTTCCTAGTAAAAATCTTAATATACAAAAATTAACCAAATTGCCACTAGGGCATGTATCCATAATTATTATTCTGTAGTTATATCTAAACATTCTCATCCTATCATTTTCAACGTACATTTTATACTTAATCATGAGAAACCATTTTCCCATACTTTTGTACCAAAAATATTTTACATTTGATAACATGCTCTTTTTACTAAATTTTAGGATATAGTAGCTAACACATACTTATAACATAATGATTCATACTTAACATTTTTCAGACACAATAATCCAAATGTGCTCTCGTGAAAAATTTACCTATTTATGGTAGTATAAAAGTAACCTAAATTTTAATAAAAATATAAAAATATTTGTATTGTCATGCTAATCAACTTTTTTACCTAAAAATAATACAAAAATACTATATTTATATGTAATTAATAAAATAAGTATTATAATAATAAAATATTTATTTTTCTAAAATTAATGAAATACTCTTACATATTAATAATAGGTACCAAACATTTTAAAATAAAACACAACTCATGCTACATGCACACGTAGGGGAGTTGGCTCGTTGTAAGAAGATTTGGGTGATTGTTGTGGTGGAAGGGTGAGGCAAGGGTCGTGGAGATGGTGGTGATGGTGGGTGCTAGTCGGTGGCTAGAGCAAAATACCTTTAAAGACAAAAAATAACCTTTATTTCATAAAATATATTACCTTCCACACTCATTATTTTCCAAATCCACCAATCATCATCATAACCCATAAAAATACTTATATCCATTTATCAAAGCTCTTTTAGCCCATATTTCATTCTTCAAAATATCTAAGTTCTAGAATTCCTCTTATGAGATTATTGGAATACCACCTATGAAAAACAACAAAAAACCATGGTTAGGCTCAAAGAGTTTAGCTAAAGGAGAAATTAAGGTAAAGAGGGTAAAAATTGAAATAATCATATTCAAATGAAAGCTTGAGATGTGTGGATGTGTAGTGAAATGTATGGTGGAACTATGGTAAAAGTTTGGTGGTATGTGGACATGGTTTAGGGGTGAAAATAGAGATGAATAGTCAAAAATAGGATGGATGCACAATTGTGCTACATGTGGTGCAGCCTTTTTCGAGAGTTAGGATCATGCACAACAAGGAGGTGTGAAGTGGCACAGCCTTGCTTGATTAATGGGCAAATAAGTAGTAAGTCGAACATAGGTGTGTGGACGTGCATTTAGGAAGTGAGCAGTAGTGTGAGGGTGCACGGGCAGTCTATGTTGAGTTACACAAGCATGCAATGAAAACTTTTTATGTTAAACGATGGTGCTTGAGGATCTGCATTTCTTAAAAAATGGAAGGGCAAGGAGAAGAAGGAGGAAAAAGAAGTGGCGGTTGGAGGCGATGGTCGGCGATAGTGCTGAGGAGGGTTAGAGTGACCTTGTGTGATCGGCCCACCGGCTATTGGTAGCGTGTGGTAGGTCTTGATGGTGTTATGGTGGAAATGGTGGCATGTAGGCAAAATAGGACAGAGAAGAGAAGGTAGATAGGTTTTCTATACTGATTTGATACCAAGTGTTAAAACTAAAAAATTACTTAAGTTTCAAGATTTTAATTATAAAATAGTGTAGCGCAATAATTAGGAAGGTTAACTCACCTTCCAAAGATAACCCACTAACTGTTGTTATAAAAAAGAATGTATGTGGAAAAGATGTATAAATGATTATAAGGAAAAATATAGAAAAATCTTGACTTAAAACACTATTAAGAAGCCCGAATAACCCTATGCTCCCAATCTCAATGAATAATTCTGAAATAAGTATGCAAGCTATTTTGCAAAGGCCAATACTCATTACGTAATTAGGGGCCCAAGAAATTATCCCTTTAGTATAATGGTATTGAGTAATCCATTATACAAGACTAATATGTAAGGCTCACACACAACACATTAGATACATCACATCAATCACATGAACATAGAATCATGAATATATTAACTAAAATACGATAAACATTTATATAACCACATACATCAAGTTTATATCTACCAATACTCATTCACTTAGAATTAATAGAACTGACTATTAGACTATCAAAGCGATGCTCTTTGAAGTGTCATTACAAAACTACATCATCTTCAGCAGGAGGCACAACTCACTTGATCAACCCACAACTTCTCAATAACATCACGATAAGAATGGGATACACGTCAGTATATTATATCAGTTTACTCATTATTATTTGGGCACATGATATTAGTGTAGTAATTAATCAACTCATGAATTTTATATCAATGTGGGTTTCGGAACCAGCTATTTTCAATGGTAGATTGGTAAATAAGATATAATCGACCCTAACCCTTGTGGTGTTCAACTCTATGTAATTAGTGTATTCCCATAGGTTATTATTATCCAAGGATTTTATTACTTGAGTTTAAGATCCCACTATTCTCACTGGTGGATCAGTAAATAAGGTACAACCCAAGGGAAGCATGCATGTAGCCACTATTCTCATCAGTAGATTGATCAACAAAGTACACTTAGCCCCGACTTAAGTGATCGTCCACTATTCCTAGAGCTATTATCATTCAATGGTTTTAATTACTTGAGTATAAGACCCAAATATTCTCACTAATGGATCGGTAACTAAGGTACAACCATGAGGCAACACACACCTAGTCACTATTCTCACTAGTGGATCGGTAACTAAGGTAGAACCAACCCAAACTCAAGTGATCCTTCACTTTAAATGATTAGTTTCTTATTCATATCTTATTTCTTTCAAATAACACACACAACCATGCACAACTCAAGAATGACTCCTACCTTACTACCACACTAGGACAACCCTATTTTCCTTAAAAACCCTAATTTCATATGCCCGGGTACATCCTTATCCCCTAATGATCCCTTGAGTCCCCAATTTATCCAAAATGTGCCATTATAAACCCCTCTTATCATGAGTCATGGCCTATTTCCCTATTTCTCACAAATGATAGCAATTGGCTTCTATTGTTACTTGCCAAAACCTTATTTTTTCCTAGTTGATTGAGTCCCTTGTCTAACACTTTGTTAGCCTAAACTTTCCATAATAAGACATATTTGTCTATGCTCACTCATCCCCTAATGTTTGATAGCCTAACTCATCTATTTCGCATATGTGGTAATAACCTCCCAAAATTGACCCTTTTAAAACCCTAATTTCTTATGGTAGTTTTATCTACTCCTACTTATCCCACCTAGCCTCTAGATTTAGTACACAATTCCCAAATAGCATGTTTAACTTCATATTTCAAAGGTATGACCCGACTCCCCAATTTCTTACATGCAATAATGACATACCACTAGAGTTTTCTACTACTAAAACCATAGTTCCACCTACTTAGCAATCTCCCATCCTTTAGCATCAAAAGACTGCCCCAATTATACCAAGCTACCCAAAAAAATCATCATTAACCTCCATATCCACTCATAGCAACCAACCCCTACTCTTCTCACCCATGGTAATTTCCCTTTTTGGGTTTGACTCGCCCTATGCATGTTTATTAAAATAATCACCCTAGTATATGCCAAATTACCAAAATCTCCCTATGCTATATATTATTGATAACCATGTTGAAATACATGTTACTGAGACCAAAAACCCCTAGTCTCATATCCAACACCAATTAATAATTATCATGCATGTTTTTTATGCTACTCACCATTGTACATGCAAAATTACAAAAATACTCCTAGATCATAATAATTTGATATTCATGCTCAAGCATAAGTTACTAATACCACATAATCATATTTTAATTCTTAGCACCAATTATTATTTATCATGCATATTTATTAGGATAACCACCACTACACCTTTAAAATTACCAAAATGCCCCTAGGCTATATAATACCAACATTCTTGCCCAAACATGTGTTACTAATACCATAAAACATTATTTTCATATTTAGCACCATATATTACTTATCATGCATTTTTACTTAGATATCCACCATTGCATCTTCTAAATTAGCAAAATGCCTCTAGGCCATGTGATATGAACATTCATGCCCAAACATCCAATCTTCTTCTTCTTCTCTTATCCTTGTCCAACCTGCACATACACACACACCTTACTCCCTGTCTTCTTTCATTTTTCTTCCTCACCCTTATGCAACATACACACAACCATCACCATACATACTCCACCCTCTGCCATTTTTCACCACAACACACAACCATCATCTCCACTGCCACCCTCATGACTTGCACCACTACCCTACACCATTACACGCATGCCTTCCCCTTTGTTTCCTTTTTCCCCTGATCTCACCACACACACGCACATATATACCATACTCTCCTTTTCTCCTCTTTGTATTGCCTCTACTTTACCATTTTGTGTCCAAAAGCCACCACACAAGCTTATCCTCACTTATTCTCCTTCTTCCCTTCTCCTTTTCTTCTTCTCGGGGCAGTCGTGCCCTATTTTGCATGATTGAGCCACTTCCATAACCACCAACACCACTATGCGCCACCACATGTCACCCAAAGTTATTGGGTCGACCACCCAAGGTCACCCCAACCTTCCCTAGCACCGTCGCCAACCATTGCTGCTGACCACTGCCTCTTTTTCCTTCTTCTTTTTCTCCTCACCCGTTAATTTTTTAAGAAACGCACGGCCTCAAGCATAGCCTTGCAACACAAAATTTCCTATCACATGCTTGTGCAACTCAACATAGCACCCCTGCCCACTTGTTTGACTTGTGACATGTTTGCTAATGATAGAGCACGGTCGTGCCACTTTGCGCCGCTTATCCGTGCACGATCCTATCTTTTGGCCTAGGTGTGCACTACTTATAGCACGTCTGTGCAACCCCCATTTTGGACTATTCACCCCTGTTTTCACCCCCAAACCTTATACAAATACCACTAAATTTTTACCATAGCTCTACCATACATTCCACTACACATCCACACATCTCAAGCTTCTATTTGACTATGGTTATTTTTAATTTTACCCTCATTACCTTAAATTCTCCCTCAGTTATACTCTTTGAGCCTAATAGTGGATTTTATTATTTTTTGTAGGTAGTATTCCAGTAATCTTAGAGGAGGAAGTCTATGGTTTACATGCTTAGAGTCTAGTGCCCTAGTTGGTAAGGATACTATTGATATTTAGGATTTTTGTGTTAGTTGCTTGTATGGTTATGTATGTTTTTCATGATATTGTTGCTTTATGATTTAATATATATTGATCATAATATGTTGTGATAATATGAATATTATGTTGGAAGAAAGTGATAATGGGTAAGAGTTATGGATATGATATTGTTATGTTAGTGACATAGTTGTAAGAAATATATTTTATGGTATGGAATATGGGCTAAATAAGCTATGATAAATGGACATAAGTATATTAATGAGGTATGATGATGATTGGTGGATTTAGAAAGTAATGTGTGTGGAAGGTACAAGATTTTGTAAAATAAAGGTTATTATTTGTCCTTAAGGGTATTTTGGTCATTATGGGATAATAAGGAAGATTTGGTATTTTATATATTAGGTAGAAAACATTTTGATGATGATTTCTTGAGAAATTTTTAGAAGTATTATTGTTTATTTTGGGTTCCTTTAATAAAATAATACTATAAATAGGGTATAATAACTTAAAAGGATAATCTTAACATTTCGTGTGTAAACCCTAGAGTTAATCCACAATTTTGATTATATATATATATATATATATACACACACATAGGCATTATAAGGATGTATATTAAATTTGGTAATCATATGAGTCTCATGGGAAGAATTATGGCTAATATGTGAGATTAGGGTTTTTGGTAATTCTGCCTTGGGATAAGATTATTAACGTATGTGTACGACATGGGAGTTGAACCATGAATTGTGGGTATAATAATGATGATGATGTTTGAGAATGCATATTAATTTATGGTTAAAAAATAAATATGGGAGAATGAATGCTAAGGAGTGTGTAATTAGGGTTTGAAGAGGATTAAGGACTTTGACCTGCATGATGTGTTCATCTGATTTAATGTGTTTGATGCTTGTGAAACAATCTTAAATAAGATACTAATCACTTAAAGTGAAAGAGCATGTAAGTAGGGCTAAGGTGAGCATGTTGTTATCCGTTCTAGGAGTATAAAGTGGCTCGGGAGCATTTTGTCCTTAGAAAGTGTTTTAGTCTGTTCCACCGGATTAAGAATAACGAGCATGTTGTTATCCATTCCATTGAGGAGAATAGTGGCTCAAAAGCAATTTTCCCGAGAAGGTGATATTTTTATATCTGTTCCACCAGATGATAATAATAGCTCAAGTGTGTTGTCCTTGAGAAGGTACTTTAGATCATTCCATTAGTTTAAGAATAATGGGATTCCTGAACTCAACATATATAAAAGAATGAATATGGATTATATCTAATAAAAAGCCCTGGATCATTATCTACCTTATGAGACATTTCATTTATTTTCTTGTATACCTATCATCTATTGTGAATGTGTGTGCTTTGTACCCTTATTTCAATAGTATGGTTCCCTTACTCAATACTTAGCATACTGACCACCTGTTTTATGGGTGCTGCTCACTCCTATGAGTAGGAGATTTTGGTTCTTATGTGCAAGTCTTAGAAGACCCTTTAGATGATGTTACCTATTTTGCCTTATGTGGGGATAAGTGACCTATCTGTACTAGGTATTGGGTGAAGAGTAATGCTATTCAGTAGTTATATTTACTCGAATATCCTTTTTGGTCTCTTGATCCATGGTATCCCTTCTTTTTTATTTTATATTGTAGCTTGGAGTTAAACTCTAAACTCATTATTGTATTATAAATGTTTCTTTTGTTTCTTAATATCATTGTGTCACTTTAAATGTTTTAGACTTGTGATTGATGTAATGACGATCGAATAAACCAGACTTATGTCAATTACGGTATGTTTACTCATATATTTCTGTTGTAAAATATTTTTTTTCAATGTTAAAAATCGGGGTGTTACATACCATATTAAATCAAGGTGAGAATAGATGAACTCAACTTTAAGTGAATTCATATTATTTAAGTTTTGGCTCAAGTATGGGTTGAGTTCACATAAATCCTAATTATTCCACTTTTCTTGTCAGGTTTAGATCAAACTCAATATATTTTGGTTTTGGACCATGTTCATGCAAAATTTCTCATTTTAATATATTTTTGTTCTAATCATCTAAAGCTTGGCTATTTTGGTTTTATTTTATTCTTTAAGTTTGATTGTTTCAGACTCAGACCCTTAGAATGTTTTTATCATTATTTTATCTATTGAGGTATTGTGAATTCGTATTCAAAATTTCAAATTTAAAAGTATTTTTTCTTGAATTATTTACTTCTTTATTTTAAGATATAACTTGTAATTTATGTCCATTATGAACTAGATTATATTGAGTACAAATATTATTTTAAGTTTATGTTATATTTATATATCACGTATTTCTTGCATAATATTAACTTATATTGACCATATTGATCACTTCATATCAACATAATAATAATAATAATAATAATAATACAAAATTAATAATAAAAAGATAAGTATAACAATAATAACAATATCAATAATAATAATGAAGCAATGGTAATAGGAATAGTATAACAATAAAACCACCAAATTAATATTTTTTATTCATGAACATATAATGTTGAATTTGATAATAATATTGCAGAATGTTCTCCAATCAAAAAGATATACATTGCTTCAACGTGGGTGATTGTTTTGTTGCTATTAAATAGAGAACATATTGTTTAAGGTGTATTAATTCATATTAGTCCATTGATGTTTAATTGAGGATAGAATACTATAGGTTGACTTTCTTTATTGAGTGTATTTCTCCTTAAACCTTTTTTGAAATAATGTTGATACGATTACAAGCTAATCTTTATGCATAGGACTTTTTAAAGTCTATTTTTTTCTTCAGTTCAGAATTTATAAAAATAATGATAATACTAATAGAAAAATATTAATTTTGACATTAACCATAGTAAAGTAATAATAATAGCTTATTAAATTTTTTATTTAACTTTAAATCACATTACATTGGTAAAATTAAGTTGATGACAAGAAATTTTTTTCTCTTTTTAATTTTAATTTTTATAGTAGAGTTGCCAACTTTAGCTATCAATTTGTGATAAACATACTACTTTAAAATGCTTGTATAAGTCTTAGTGAATTATGTGTATGTTTTATCCTTTACTCATAAATGAAAGAAACAATTACTTGAAAATAATATTAAAAAAATTATGATTTGATTAAAATATATGATTTACTGTTTTTATATTTATAATTTTTAGATTATGTTAAAATTTAGATAATCATTAGATTAGATTTGGTATATTTTGGGTTTACAATTTCTTAATTTATTTGAATGTTAGGTCGTATTAGATAGATTTTAGATTTATCATTACTCAAAATCTATCAAGGATTGATCAAATATTTGATCGATTAAGGCAAATTTTAAATTTATTATTTCCTAATTTATATGAAATTTTTTTGAACAAATCATATTAATTTGTATAATCAAATTTTGTCCCTCAAGGTGTTATCAAATCCAAATGGACCATAAACATTTCAATCTTCGAGGGAGCTTACTTGTTTCATTGTCGAAATCAAACCACACTGGTGTGACCGTAGCCGACACGCAATTTAAACTCTCTTGTTGTCAATTGTAGCACTAGTAAATAGGGTATCGTTCTAGGCCGGGGATTGAGAGGGCTCACCTCTATTTAACTAGTTTGAAAATAAAACTAAAACTAAAAATAAAAATCCTAAATAACACAGAATAAATAAATAAGAAAAATACTAATGGGGGTTGTAAAAATAATAATAAAAAGAATAAGTAAAATAAAGTAAACTAATAAGAATAAAAATAATGAAAATAATGGGAAACCCGCAGATATGAGAAACATGTTAGAGAAATAAAAATCCACTGCTAGATCAGATCATAATATAATATTTACTTCTAAGTCAATTTAATCGTGAGAATGAGATCAACCAAGTTGCACACCAAAAGTAGGTCTATACACCTTATATTACTTCCCTTAATTAATTAATACGACAAAGCGCCAATATTAACCCTATTAAATACTAGCAGTATAGCCGCAACAAGCGGCTCCTATATTTAACTAGATTTAATGCATTAAGTGTAAGTGGAAGGCTGTCAATCTAAGTACCCATACTAGTACAAAAAGCATGTCTAGCTGTATTTCCTTTTCTTAACCGACACGTATCGAAACGTTTTACCACTTCGGTTAGAATCACAAAACGATTAGGTGAATTGTTATCTAACCTAGCTGCAATTTATACATATAAATTCTAGTATATTTAGATGGCCACCTAGCAGGCAAATAATCCTACATACTGTCACTTATGAGGAACCAGAACAAGGCATGCACCAAATAAACTATACTTGACAGAATTATACATATAAACGATAGCAATTAACATAGAGTCAAGAAACAATCTCACGAAACAAAGAAAATAAAATTATAATTCAAATCATAATCTAGGGTTTCAATTCATTCCCTAACAATAAATAATCAGCCAGCCATAGTTAAAGAATTAATTACATAGAAATATATATCTAAAATATAAATTAAAAATAAGAGAAAGAAATAATCGGAATTAATTTTGGATAAAAGATTTAGAATTTATTCAGATAAAAATTAATTTTATCTGAAATAAATTCTACCGGTATTAATTCTTCTCTAATTTTCTCTCTCGGTGCCTTGATTTCTATGCCAAATTTCTTTTTCTTTTCCTTCGTTCTCGGTTGGCGGCTGACAAAGGCTGACGTTCCGTGCCTCGAACTCCGTGCGGCGCTGTCCTTTGCGCGTCGTCCGTGCTGAAGGCTGCGTCGTCTTCTGTTCCGCGCGTCCTTTCTGCCGAGCCTGTTGAGGCTCTCCCAGACGCGCCCTGCGTCTCTTGATGTCTGTCCTTCGCGGTTAGCCCGAGCCGTGAAGGCTCTAGCCTCTCGCTCTGTAGCTCCCTCTCTCCTACTGACTACCACACTGTTCTATTTATTGCGTTTCGTGCCTCTGCGTTCGTCGCCTCACGCCACGTCAGCCCTGACGGCTGACTCTCCTTTTATTTTTTTTTGTTTTGTTTCGTGCGCTGTGCTCCTTGTGGCTTCGTTTTCGTGGCGTTTGGGCCTTCGGCTTTTGGCAGTTGGTCCAAACGTCGACTTCTTTTTTTTTTCTTTTATTTAAAAATAATAATACCTGCAAAATAAAATTCAGTAAATATTAATAAATAATATTTTATTCTAAATATACTTAATTTATATCATTTTAGCTCAAATAATAATTTTTATGCAATTTTTACCACTTAAGTATAAAAAAATAATTATTCCCCTATATTAGCCAAATAAACTACCAAAAACTAAGATTATAAGGGTATAAAATGTGTCAAAATATGAACTTATCACACACTATAGTTTTCCTACAAACATTCGCGTGATATGAGATGCTGGATATTTGAGGCCTTCGGTACTTAGAAATGGTAATAGATTTCAAACCGATCTAGATTTATTAGATTGCTTTATTTTTAATATATTTGGGTCCATACTTTTTAAATTCAATAGATTTGGATTGGGTTTAGGATAATATGTACATTAATAGATCTATGTTTAGTAGTTTCAAATATAGGTCCGACCTGTTAGATTTGTTTAATATATATATATATATATTATATTTATTATTATTGTCATAATATTATATAAACATCTTATTATATTATTTTAATTTTATTTTTATATATTTATTTTATAAGTAATATGTATAATATTATATTCTAAAAGTATTAAAACACTATTTAAAAAGTTAGTATAATTATTTTAATATATCTATTTTTTTACTCAAAGAATTTTTTAATACATATATATATTAAATTATATGAAATATAAATATATTTTTATTTATATAGATTATTAATTATTTTTTAAAAATAAATTTATTTATTTAAGTGGATTTTGATGGACTTGAATCTGGATTTGGTTTGATCGACCCGTTCTATCCACACCCGTACCTCGCTTTGCGGCTGCCTGTGACTTGAAAGATTTTTCTTTATGTTTTACTAAAAAGTATAAAGAGAAAGAGAAAATTTAATAAAAATAAAAATAAATGATATAATAAATAATAGTAAAAACTTATTTGTCATTTAACGGCTTCATGGCCGCATTTAAGCTCGGGCGGAGAGAGGGATTGGGGAGATACAAATTTGACGTGGTAGCGGAGTCCATTGATGCCCTACCACTAAGCTCGTCACCGAGTCGCCTCATCTCCTCAATAGTGTGGAGAAAAATAATAATTAAAAATTAGACACTCTGAGCCGATTGAGTGGCAAACTTCTATCATTTTCCCCTTTCTTCTGAATCTTCAGCCATGGACCCTTCACGAGAGTTCGTCTCCGACGTTAAGCGTATTGTCATCAAGGTAATGTCCGTGCAATTCTTTTCCCGCCATTCCTATGTTTCGATAGATATGATTCATTGAGCTTCAATTTTCCTTGAAATGATTGATATTACTTAGTATTTGATTTGATTTGATTTTTCTGAAGCAGTCAAATTAGGGTCCGTTTTGATTTAGTGGTCATAATTTTTATGTGGGCTTATCCCTATTGGTATTTTTATTGGGTTCTTTTCAGTTGGAGCTTTTGAATTGGAGTGAGTGATTTTTGAATCTCTGATTGTGTCTGTCTGTATATGTGGATTATCGGTGGGCCCCGTCGTCCTTGCATCGTGCTTTGCTGTAAGACTTTTCATTTGAAAGCAATATGTTTGCGGTTTTTGCGACGGTGTCCGAAAGCCTTGATAGCAGTCTTAGCAGAGCTTTTGTTGTTTTTGATTTCTTTTTTTCTTTTAGCTTTTCCGACGCGTTCCGGTAAAATTGTTTAAGTTGAGGTTTTTCTAATTTTTTTGATAGATTAATTTGTCCATATGTATTGTATCGTTTGATTTTTACAGAGTAATTGGCTAATTTTCTCCGTTTTAAGATATTATACTATGAAATTTATTTATTGATATTTACTAAATTAAAACTGAAAATTTAAAATTTAAAATAGTAAATAACTCCATAAAATTTTCGAGATATATATATATATATATATAGTTGTTGGATTTAGTAATAATTTATTGAAAATTGGAAATAAATACATACAATTGATGCATATTGCAATTAAGAAAATTTTGGAATTTGTTTTCAGTTTTCAATCCGTTTGTTATTGAAGTTTCTGTGCTCTTTAGTTTTCTTCTCCATCGTTGCATGGGCTATGCATTGTCTTGCATAATGATAGATTGCTGTTGCCTTTTCTTTTCCCTTATTTTGATGGTTTGGATGAGCTGTCTACAGTAGTGGTCAGTGGAATTGATGTCGTATATAGTTTTAGGAGCGATGTACTCAGTGACCTTGCTCTGGCCACTGAGATACTTGGTGGAAGGAACTATTAACTTGGTCATATTTCTTGAGGAGTTGCTAGTTTTCAGGCTTTGCCTTTTTGTGTCTTTTTGTTTTTGGCTGGTCATCTGGCTGGAAGTTTGCTCAGTTCTGGTCCTGTGTTTATAGGTTGGAACTGCTGTTGTCACACGGTCTGCTGATGGAAGATTGGCCCTCGGAAGATTGGGTTCCTTATGTGAGCAGGTGAACCAGACATCCTGATTTCTACTTCTGTTTGATGCTCTTTGGGAAGCTGCTTATTGATGCTTAACATGATTTGCAGATCAAGGAGCTGAATATGGAGGGATATGAGGTCATTTTAGTGAGTTCAGGTGCTGTCGGCATTGGCCGCCAAAGGCTTAAGATGAGGAGACTATTCCATAGCAGGTTGGCATTTCTTCATAGATGTTTACTTTGTAGCTGTTTTGATGTCAAAGTAATGCTAGTTTTTTGTTATTACTTTATTATATACCATTTTCCTTTTTGTCATTGACTGGGGACATGTTCATAGCAATTTTGTAATATTTGCAATTTTTGCTCTGGATCAATATTCTGGATTAACACTATATGCCTGACTTCCTAATTATTGGACTGAATGACTGAATTTGCTTTATCAGAAGCAAAGACAAAAATTTTTCTCAAAAGAAACTGTGATCGTAAAACTGAATTCTCCTGAACCTTATTTGCTAATTTTGTGGTAATTGTTCTACTATTGTAGTTTTGCTGATCTTCAGTTCCCTCAATATGAGCTGGCTGGGAAGGCATGTGCTGCTGTGGGACAGAATGGCCTTATGGCTCTCTATGATACATTATTCAGTCAGGTAAATATGAACTGCAGCTTGTCTGCGATGTGACCTGGTGTGTGTCCACTTTTTTGTGTCTTTTATTTCTATTGCCTTTCTTTTTCTCTAAATGGAGCCTAATTCTATAACATGTCTTGTGCAGCTGGATGTAACATCTGCTCAACTGCTGGTAACTGATAATGACTTCAAAGAACCGGAGTTCAGGTTACGGTTGACTGATACAGTTAAATCGCTGCTAAATCTCAAAGTCGTGCCTATTTTCAACGAAAATGATGCAATGAGTACCAGGAAAGCTCCTTATGAGGTATGCTACGATTACTGCTCTTAATGTGGCTCAATTACCTTTTAAAGTTGTCTGTGCTATCATTCTGAAAGGAATTCATTTCTTCTGCTACCTTGGAGGTGGAATTATTATTATTATTATTATTATTATTATATTTTAATGTTATGGATTCTGCATCTTTTCTCTGCATCTTTTAAAGTTGGTCCCCATGATATAGTAGAGGTTGGTCCCAATGTGAATGCAATTGTAAATAGTCCCGGATGTTGATACTTTGTGTCAAGCTCTTGCTCAAGAAGAAAAAATCTTATTTCTAACATTTTGTAGGACTCCCTTGTTCCAGAGGTTTAGTCATGGGGGCTATGACAGGGTTCTTGGTTTATGACCTCCTTCTGACTCTGCAAATTAGTAGTCTTGGTGGTTTATTTGATGGTTGCTGTCTATATAAGAAAACATCCAATTCATGATGTGCCTTGATCTATTGTGTTTTTAATTATTCATTGTATATTTTTTTTATTGTTTCAAGTGTTTTCTTCTTGCTCATATTGTGGTCTTTGTCTACAGGATTCTTCTGGTATATTTTGGGATAATGATAGCTTAGCTGCTCTGCTGGCTATGGAGTTGAAAGCAGATCTACTTATTTTGTTGAGTGATGTGGAGGGTCTATACAGTGGGCCTCCTAGTGATCCAAATTCAGAGCTAATTCACACATACGTGAAGGAGAAGCATCAGGGAGAAATTACATTTGGGGACAAGTCCAGGTTGGGAAGAGGGGGTATGACAGCTAAAGTAAAATCTGCTGTTTATGCAGCTTATGCTGGGATTCCTGTAGTTATCACTAGGTATGTTTGATATTTTGCTACAACTGGCTCGCCTCTTCTTGTGGGCTTTGCATCGTGTGGATCCTCAGTGACCATTTTCCCTAACGTGTTGCTATTCCAACTTTTGCTCATCGCTGAACTAGTCTTTTTTTTTTTTACTGGTCATTCTCTGCTTGGTGTTTTCTGAACCTGCTGTCTGATTTCTGGAGTTTGTGCTGTCTAGTCGTACGGATAGGTGCATCTGCTATTTTTATTTGATCCTATTCCATTGTTTCAAGCTATGTGTGTATGCCACTGATTATTAGTCTATATACTTAATGCCTGACCGAGTATTATTTTTAGAAAACACATGCACATATCAAGATGGATGGAATCCTTTAAATTGAAGGTCGATTCATCCTTTGGTTGGATATATTGAATGACATCTTGATCTAGTCTGCACATATGAGCTTATTTATATGCTATAAAGTGTCAGTCTCAAGAGATCAGCTGCCTTTTGGTCTGTTTGTAATTGTTGACAGGCATCCTCTTTTATATTCTGAGCATTAATTGTGCTTATTTCAAATTAATAGCTGCAGTTTTGGAATATAGTTGTAAGCGACTTCTCATTGCAATTCTAGAGTCTTGGTAATTGATGCCCCTTGACCTAAATCTGTTCTTTCTTCTACTGTCTTCCAGCGGCAAAGCTAATGATAATATCCTTAAAGTACTCCAAGGTCAGCGTGTTGGCACACTATTTCACCAAGATGCCCATTTGTGGGCTCCAGTTGATGAAATTCGTGTCCGTGACATGGCAGTTTCTGCCAGGGAAAGTTCTAGACGCCTTCAGGTATTTGAGTCTTATCAGATTTACTTCAGCTTATGATTCCTCTCAGATTTGAGGCCTGTTTTCACTAGTTGTTACTGCCTGGTAATGCTGCTTTTCTTCAAACTGACATATTATGACTTCACATTACAGGCCATGTCATCCAAAGAACGGAGACAAATTTTGCTGGACATAGCTGACGCCTTGGAGAAAAATGAAGAACAGATCACAGCTGAGAATGAAGCTGATATTGTTGCAGCTAAACAAGCTGGATACAAGCAGTCACTGATAGACCGATTGCTATTGAAGCCTGAGAAGGCAATATATGATTTCTGTCAATTTTACTAGTGTCCTGCTTATGTCTTCCTCACATAGGTTAATATCACTTTGAATTTGTGGACTTTACTCAAAAGATTGTCTTATGTTGCATCCTTGCATTGGGATTATAGATTTCTGGCCTGGCAAACTCTGTGCGTGTACTAGCAGATATGGAAGATCCTATTGGTCATGTGCTTAAGAGAACCGAGGTAAAAAGTGTTTTGGACCTATATATTTTTGTCCTTTTCATGCTGCTGCTTTTATCTGGATTCCTCAATTTCTGCCGCTGCCATGATAAATATTTTTTTATTTACTTGGCTCATTTCTGTCAAAAAATCAACATACAACTTGAATTGCCCTGTTTTAGAAGGAAGACATCATTGTGCTACATGGAGATCTAGAGGAGCACAAACTTTTCCTGGATGAAAATGAAAGAGTTGAATAATTTCTGCATCTCAAAATGTTTCATATGTGTATGCACATGTGGGCATATGCATCCAGCTGGTGATTCGTTTTGTTTTGTTGTAAAATTAAAGCTGCAGTGTGTAGGCTAGTCAGTCACCTGGGCATCTTCCTGCACCGTCTGCTGGCACTATCTGGGTAATATAGGAATAGAGGTTTTTTAATATGAGCTAGTATGTTCATGATAAAAAGCAATTCAAAAGGATGCACTGTACGCTAAATTGGTAGCAAGAGATAACTTTTAATTGTCTGCACTTGCTTATGCTTTTCATCCTGTATATGGTCTGTCTTCTTCTTGACAGTGTAAGTAAGGTTCTGATTGTTGATGCATTGCCCAATTCAGCTTGCAGATGGACTTATCTTGGAGAAGACATCCTCCCCCTTAGGAGTCTTGCTGATTGTATTCGAGTCTCGGCCAGATGCATTAGTTCAGGTATTTGGTCGCTAATTGTGAATATGCTTATGTATTCATAAAGGCCACTGGAGTCGTTAATCCTTATGATATCTTTAATTTGTCTGTTGAAAGCCCTTGAAGCCTCAGAAGCTATACACGGGAAGCCTTGTCATATTGGAGTTTACTTTCCTGAATGTTATATAGAAAATTATCAAGCCAAATGAAATGGTGAACTTATATAAGGACTAAAAAAAATAAAAAATTGAAGATCTATGAGATCATCTGAGTAGATTCTTTCTAGGCTTCTAGTTTCCTGATTGCATTTATGCCAACTTCTGGGGATGGAATTTTTTGCTGTTATAAGCTTTGTCTACGTTTGTCATATGTATGATGGGAGAATGTACTGAAGCATGACTACTCTGTTCGGTTCATTGCTACCATACTCTTGGGAAGTTTATAACTCCATTTGTTTGTGGCACCTTGCTTGTAGCCTTGGATATATTATGTGAATTCTGTTCCACTTCTAGGCCTCTAATTTGAAAGTATGCCACCCCAAACCTACCTAATGATAACAGATAGCTTCATTGGCAATTCGGTCCGGAAATGGACTTCTTCTGAAAGGTGGGAAGGAAGCCAGAAGATCAAATGCTATCCTCCATGAGGTTTGTGCTCATCCTCTTTTTGTTTTTCCCTTTTTTTTTATACAGGGAAGGAAATATACCCATGTAAAGCTTACTTGATCTTGAAGTTAGTGCTTTACAGAGTTGACCTGAATTTTTAGGTGATAACTAAGACACTCCCAAGCAAAGTTGGTGAAAAACTAATTGGTCTGGTCACTTCAAGAGATGAAATTCCTGAACTTCTGAAGGTAAGGAATATTAATATGCTACGTGAACAATAAATTCAATAACTTGTGTTGCACTAACTTAAGCTTGTTAACTTTTGTTCCAGCTTGATGATGTTATTGATCTTGTTATTCCTAGAGGTAGCAACCAACTTGTTTCTCAGATCAAAGAATCAACAAAGATTCCTGTTCTAGGCCATGCAGGTAGCTAAGCTTTGTGCAGTAATTGCATTAATCCTTATTGAGGTTTAGATATGCAGGCTTATGACATGATGTCTGCTCTTGTGCTTAAATGTTTTTGTCCATCTAGATGGAATTTGCCATGTTTATGTTGACAAATCTGCCAGCATAGAAATGGCAAAGCAGATTGTTTTGGATGCAAAGACAGACTATCCTGCTGCCTGCAATGCAATGGTAAGTCTAGTTATGTTTGCTGTGATCGTCAGTCTTCTTCTCTCTCTCACACTAAACAAGGGGATAAACAAAAAATAAGTCAACCCTACATCCCTATTTGCGTGTTCTGCCCTTATCAACACCGTCTATATTTGTAGGAAACATTACTCTTGCACAAGGATTTACTGAAAAGTGGAGGCCTTAGTGACCTTGTTACAGGGCTTCATGATAAAGGTATGTAAAATCCAGTGCTACATTTTATTCTTGAATGTGAATAAACCTGTGATAAAGTCAATTTGTTTCTGTAACAGGTGTTAAGATATATGTCGGACCAAAGAAAACCTTGAATGGCTTTAATTTTGAAGAAGCACCTTCCTACCACCATGAATACAGTACACTGGCTTGTACTGTTGAGATTGTTGAGGATGTGTATGCTGCTATTGATCATATTCACGAGCATGGAAGGTATGCATCCCTCATGTTCTTCCTCCTGGGTCATTTTGACCATGAATCTTCCCTTTGATGTTTATTTATTTATCTTTTTTAAAACTCATTTTCTTTTCTTCCTCTAGTGCACATACTGACTGCATTGTAGCAGAAGACAATGAAGTTGCCGAACTATTTTTACGGCAAGTTGACAGGTGAGTAAAATTTAGTTCATCTATCAATCTTTGGTTAAATGGCTGTTGAGGGGGGGGGGGTCTGCATTTTCCTTTTCATGAATGATGATTTTGTTTTACCTGCATGATAGAGATTGCTAGTATTCGAATCATGGCTGATATTCTGAGGTGTTTAAATTCGCAGTGCTGCCGTCTTTCACAATGCAAGTACCAGGTTCTGCGATGGTGCTCGTTTTGGGCTTGGTGCCGAGGTTGGCATAAGTACAAGCAGGATTCATGCTAGGGGTCCTGTTGGAGTTGAAGGATTATTAACCACAAGATGGTTAGTGAAATATAATGCCACTGCCTCTTGATGAGCATCTCCGTAGTTCTATTTCTCTATCAGGAATGGAATTTACTTGATTATTTTGGTCTTTAACTGCAGGCTTCTTAGAGGAAGTGGGCACGTGGTGAATAAGGATAAAGCAGTTGTTTACACGCATAAGGACCTTCAGCTCAAGTGTTGAGAGTTTGTACTTTCTGCAACAGAAATTCTTGCAACAATCGCCCACCCCCGGGAAGAGCCAAAAAAAAAAAAAAAAAGGATGCATGGGGGAGAGGTGCTTGCGTATTATGTTACATTTTCGTCTGTCTTAGCAATGTATGGTTGTATAATGCTGTGCACGTCTTATTGATGTATTAGTAGTTTCGTCTTATTGATGTATAATTAGTTTCCTCAGAAGAAATAAACATTAGCGGAAGTTATTATACTCCTTTCTGTAAAGAAAGAAAATATATCTTTTGCCTATTTGATGGCGATGTGCTGTCGGTGAACTTGGAATCACTGTTCATCATCCCAAATTGGAGAACACAGAATTATTTCAAGTTGTGTACTGTTTTATTATCATTAGTAGCACCTTTCTGTTGCTCAATCTGCCGGCCAGACGAAAATAACATGCTAAAAGGGGTTTGTTTTTTGCCCTACTTGATTGATCAAGCTTTGTTGTGCCGTAATTCTAACAGTCTCACCATCTTAGAGATTTCCGGGCTCTGAGCAGCCCTTGCAAAATCATCCGCGTGTTTAACTCGGTGTCGATCGGGCTGTGCATCATTTGATCATTCGTTGTTTGTGTTCCTATGACATTTGGTCCTTACAGCTCCTCCTATCCTAAGCGATCTTGATGCGAGCGGAGGCCTGATGCTTCATGCAATATGTTGTATCGGCCATTCTGCACCTACGTCCTGGAGGGGACGTGTCATGACATGAGTGTATCGATATTCCTGCTTGGAAAATCTCTTTCGGTGGTTCGTTCTCAACGGCCTCGATCTGCTTACCATTTCATCCTTTGTGATCAACCTACTACCCCCTGGTAACGACTAGAGCTGCATTAGGAAACAAGACTACCCTGCAGGGTTGAAGCTGATGACTTGGCTCCTCCAACGCAGCTAATTACTATGGGTTAACTTTGCGCTATGAAAAATTTGTCGAATCCCTACTTGGTATGTTCCACAGTGTTTTTCCATTGCCCCGAGTCTAAGGGCCTTCGGCCTAAACTCCACATTCCAAGGAAGTTATTCATTCACGTCATTTGGGACCCTGACAAATTCCTTGGTCCATTATCTTCATTCACTCACTCTTATTTGCCAAAAATCATTTTTTCCTCGGACTGCACACATGATATCTTCCCCCCCCCCTCTTCACCGCGAGCATTTAGATGGGTTTATATTAGGAGCAACGTTTGGGATTTCTCATACACAAAGCGGATAAAAATATTGGCCGTTAACCTACAGATGCGCTTACGTTGGAACTTGAGATAAGACGGTTTAGTCCATGGTAATAGAAAAAAGGTGGGAGCTGGGGGCGCATCCGTGACTATCTACGTCAGTCGGTCGTTGGGTTTCCTACAAATGTTGTTTTGATCCGTAGTCTATTAGCTGAGTCTTGGGCTCTTAAAGATGAATTGTCACTAGCTAGGACTTTCAAGATCAGTAGACTATCTGGTACATGTGATGCACTCTCTGTCATTGATCTTATTAACTATTAAGAATGCATATCTTTTATTTAGCACATCTAAATTAAGTATAAGACAAATCTTGGTTATTTTGTTTTTGATCCTACCCTTCATTCTCTAACCCAATTCTTGCTTACTTTCCACTCCCTTTCCTATTATCCTCACTCATCATCTCTCCAATTGATCTCCTCCACCGTGTTCACAATTTTTAAGACATTCTTCTTTAACCTTTGCCCATATACTCTACCTTAATCTTGTTCTTATAGTAAATTCATACTTGATATGAGGTGGTATCTATTGATATATGTAGGTATGTGCTTTAATATTAACTAGTATCTTATATATGTGATACAAGGATTTTATTTAAGTTTAGAAATAACAACATAAATAACATTAGTTTGATCGTAAATATGTTATTAGCTATTTAATAAGTAGAGGTGATAAATAAAAAATAAAAGACAATTGAATATGTGAAAGATATAAAACTAAATGTAATACAATGATATATTGTTTTTTGACTTGAAAAGGAGGAGGAAAATCCAAATACAACATAAAAGGTAAAAGGTACAAAGAGGCATAAATCCACCTTTTTTGTCTAGAAAAAAAAAACTCATTATGAATTGCCATAAGAGGATTCATGAATTGGATACCAAAGGGGAGCTCATAACCCAAGTGGGCAAGTTTGTTTGCCTTAACTGCCTTTGTAATATTCATGGATGATACTACAGGTTGCAAAATTATTCATTAAAAGGCGACAAGCTTGAAACAATTGAGTTTGTGGATGAAAAATAGAATGTGTTTTGATGAAGAGTAGGACTACGATAGGAGAATCACTAGAGATGCACACTCTCATAAACCCCTTATTCTTATCTTGAACGAGTCCATCATATATATTGTCCATAACTCGACTACCAAAATTTGGCCAAAGCCAACATTTTTATATGAACCGAATAACCATTTACTGTAGCTATCCATAGCCATGCCTCTTGACATAATAAAACAAGGATTTCCATACACACTACCATCAACGTTGATCTACACCGTATCATCTTAGGGGAAAATCTAGCTTACCTCTAGTAAATTTCTATAGAGAGGAGTAAAGTTAAGAGTATATAGTTGGCACCATGCCTCATGCTCTACTTAATGAACACTACTAGTTGATTAGGGAGAATGTTACTACCCTAAAAAAATGAATTGATTTGAAACTTGCCACAAATTCTAAATTCCTAGCACAAAGCCAGTTGCCTGAGGAGGGTATAACACTCCAAAATTTAACTCTAAATTTTTTCAACTTTTGTAGAAATTAAACATAAAATAATTGGGTGTTACTACCATACCTAATAAAAGTTTAGTTTACAATACCATTCTCGTACCAACTATAAGTCAAACCATAATAATAATAAAATAAGATAAAGAGAGAACAAGGAATATTCCATAAAGTAGTGACAAAGATTTGGAGATAAACTTTGAGTATACGGTTGTGAGCTTTGACTAGGTATTTGATACACATCATAACATCGTGTTAGTTCATGCAGGTACTGGAGAAGTTAAGTGTAGATTTGTGAGTACTGGAACAAACATGGGGTCCTTGTGTTTGTTAACATGGGTCGTGTTTATCCACATAATAGGTTGATGTAAGTTTTGGGTAAAAGCCGATAGTAAGGAAATAAACACCGGGGGATGTGTTTCTGAAACACGAATTGTATTTCTTCCTTATTTTCAAAACACAATGTTTGTCCCATAGGATTTTTTCTAGTATAAAAGAGATATAAGAAAACCCTAGCCATCAAGTCACGCGACCCAACTTCTTCTTCTTCTTTGTCATAGTATTCTCCATTTATAGAGAATTATAAATCTATATAATTGATTGATTGATTAGTTTAATAATCCTATAATCACACAAGAGCATGAATACAGATATTTGTTTTTTCCCTCATTTGTTCTATTTTGTGTTTTAATCATCAATTATCTATCATCTTGGTAATATTATTTTGGTTTAGATCCATTCAATCCATGTAATTCTGAAATAATTTCGTATCAGAGCTATGATTGTTGAAGAGACCTAGTAATCCAAATAGGTATAAGATTCGATATTGAGAAGTTTAATTTGCTCATTAATTTTAGATTATGGAAATTAAAGATGTAGATGATTATGATTTAGAAAGATTGGAGAAGGCATTATATGTTCATTCAAATAATCCAAATTCAATGATGGATGAGTGAGTTGAAGAAGTAGATCTAGAGGCCCTATCTATCAAACAATTGTGCTTGTTGAATGAGGTATTACGAGAAGTGGAAAAGGAAACAACTATGGCTGCCTTGTGGTTGAAGCTTGAGTCATTGAACATGACAAAGTCAATATCAAATTGGCTACTATTGAAGAGTCAACTCATGACCTAAAATTAAGTGAGGTTCAGTTCCTAAAATCTCATCTTGATGAATTTGATTTTATTGTGATAGATTTGCATAACATAGAAGTGAAATTATATAATGAAGATTTGACCATTATACTATTATATTCTTTGAATAATATTTTAAAGAATTTTTGGGAGGTCCTTGAGGATGTGAAAAATTGATCTATTGCAATGAGAGTTGATTGATAGTTAGTTAAATGGCAATGGTACTTCCAGAGATTCATATAGTGAGGGATTGATAGCTAAGGGAGGACACATGAGTGGGGGTCTAGTGACTAAAAAAGTATAGATCTATGTCAAAGAGTTGGTAAAAGAATATGACATTCTATAGGTGTTATAAGAAGGGGCATGTTAGGAAGTTTTTTTCATAATAATAAGCTCCATGCTAAATCTAGTGAGTCATCTAATACGAAATCTGATGTTGTTGTAGCTCATGATGGCAGTGATGGAGATGTGTTGATGGCCACTAATAGATAGACCAAGATAAGTGATACATGGATCTTGGATTTTAGGTGTTCTTACCATATGTGTCCCAACCGAAGTTGGTTTTGGACATTTGAAGTGAATCAGATTGGAGTTGTCTTGATAGGAAATGATGTTGTTCACAAAGTTGCTGGAATTAGGGCGGTAAAGGTGAGGATTCATGATGATGTGGTCAAGATACTATCTAACACGAGGCATATCCATGAGATGAACAAGAACTTCATCTCTTTGAGTTCCTTGGATTGTAGTGGATTATTAAGGATGATACTTTGAGAGTTACAAAAGGGGCTTTGGTGCTGATAGAGGGGAAGTGGGTCAAGAAACTGTATGAGTTGGTGGGTTTCACTATTGTGGGGATAACTATTGTGACATCGCTATGGTTGTAGGACTTAGATGTTACAAGAATATGGCATATAAGAATGGGACGCATGAGTGTCAAGGGCCTTACTGAACTCTCTAAGAGGAGTCTATGGGACAGACATAGTATATGTACTATAAACTTCTATGAGTATTGTGTATTTGTCAAGCAGAAGCAAGTTAGCTTTTTCTTAACTAAGCATAGTGCGAGAGCACCTTTTGAGTATATCCATTCAGATTTATGGAGTCCAATGAGAGTGGTTTCCAAAGGTGGTCCTTGATACTTACTTACATTTATGGGTTTTTATTCTTAAAGCATAAGAATGATGTATTTGTTGTTTTCAAATGTTGGAAGAACTTTCTAAAGAAGTAGAGTGGGAAACAAATAAAGTGTTTAGAATTGATAATGGTATTGATTTTTTTGGTTAGATTTTCACCTATTTCTACTAAGACCATGAGATAGTGAGACACCGTACTTGTGTTAGGAGACCACAATAGAATAGGGTTGCTAAAAGGATGAATAGAAATATATTAGAGAAGGTTTATTGTATGTCATTATAGGGAGGGATAGAATGAGATTTCTTGGCTAAGGCAATTCATATGGCATCATTCTTCGTAAATCAGTTACCAAATCAATCAATTGAGTTGAAGACTTCTAAGGATTTGTGGTCTAGTAAGCCAATCGATTACTCTGATTTGCATGTTTATGGTTGCCCTACTTATGCTTATATGAATAATGGTAAACTTGATCCTTGAGCCAAGAAGTGTATATTTCTTAGCTATAAATTTGGATTAAAGGGATATATGTTATGGGACCTATCTACATCCAACTTCTTAACTAGTAAGGATGTTATCTTCATGGGTCTATGTTCCTCTAGAAGATTAGGTCTTATGATGGTTTATCTAAAGAGATGGAGCAGGATAGTGCTTCGAGCTAAGCGGAGGTTGAGTTGGATGATAGAGACCCTTATGATAGACCCACTATTTCTGAAGAGGGCGGATCCGAGCAGTAGGTGGAGCAAAGGAGCATTACTCTAGGTAGAGCAAGGATGATTATTAAGCCTCTGGTCAGGTGTGGTATTAAAGAATTTATAACACCCCCATTCTTCACTACCAAAAATTTTTGTTTGAACACATTGTGGAAACGAAAATACAAAACCCATCCTATGAAAAAATGGGGTGCTACTGCTGTATCTAACATAAGATGGGTGCCTCACTGCCTACCTCATGCTAGACATAAGGTTAAGTATCCAACTAATCCAAACACAAGGGGAAATAGAGTGTGCAAGATAAGAAAATCTTTGTTTACAACTCAGGGTTACATAGGCCCAAATCTATACAAGATGCATACAAAGAATATAGATTGATTTAACTGAAGCAAATCGATTTCAATGAGGATACACCATGGCCACTCAATGACCACAGAAAAAGTCTCTGGGAAAATCCTACACTCAACAACTTAAGATTTCCGAGGGGAGAATGGACCACTCAATGATCATCCTTAGGAAAATTGTAACAAACCTCTTGCTCATGGAAATGAGCAGGGGATTGCAACATCAACCCTATCAGTATGCATACATATTAAGTAAACCAATCTATCACCATCATATGGATCCTGGTACAAGCAAGATTCATGCAACATACTCATGGCCAACTTACTGAAATGTGCATGCAACTTTTCTATCTGGTCATTCATGTACAATTACATGGTCTATGCACATATGAGTGGATCTATTTAATAATGCATAGTTATGATCACATTAACACACCAAGGTCTATGAACTTTTAAACTGCATACTATCTACTCATGGATAATGAAATACTTAGATCGTCCATTCGGTAATAGATAGAGTATGACTTGCATGGTGATGAGAAAATAGGAATTCATGTGCATATTATAACCATGGATGAATCATGAGTGTAATATTAATAGAGCATGTGATAATTCATGGAACCATTCTAGAATATAGGCATGCACCATAATAGATATTCTAGAGGAACATGTAATTAAAATAAAATTCCAATTAGGTGAGCATAAAGTATACCACATATTCATAGCTTCAATGAGGTGTGAGCTCTTAAGTATTCATAAGGCAACGCGAATGCTATATTAAATACCCATAATCATGTAACAAGAGCTAGCTAGTTACTTTCTTCTTAAATCTCATTCCGGTCATCATCTTACTTTAGATAAAGTGGAATTTCTTTACCAAATCCTTGAGCATTAAATGAGTATATAATTATTTTGCCCCAAGTTCTTTGAGAAAGATGGGATTATTCCCTGTGGTCTCTCAATACCATGGAAGCCATCCAAATAGTGAATATAGAGTCCTCGCTCATGATAAGGAAACCTAATGAACATACATCCTCATTCCTACCAAAATAACATGGACAAAGTCCATATCTATCCTGAGGTAACTAGATCCTTTAATATTGATACCCCCTATGTAATACCCCAAATTGAGCAGAGTGTTATATGGATTTATTTGGCTACTTATATCAACATGGTATACCATCCTTTTGGTGATTCCATTCTACGGACTCCATAGTTAAGCATGTTAGCCACGGAGCGATTTTTAGGATGGGTGATCCTCCTAAGAAGTTTTAGAAATTTTCTAAAAATTTCTTGAGAAGTGCCTAAGTGAGGAAAAAGCGTGCTGAAAGAACTCGTGTTGATTTGTGGGGCCAGTCATTCAATCCAAAAGTGCTACAAGATAACCCTCGCATTATTGTATTGACTCGAGGTGTTACAAGAAGACAAAGCGTGTTGAAAGGACTTGTGTTGATCTATGGAGCCAGTTGATCAATTTGAAAGTGCTATAAGGTAGTCCCCACGTGGTTGTATCGAATCAGGATGTTACAAATGGTATCAAAACCAAATCGTGGCCATGAGTTGATCTTAGCCACCTAGAATAAACTGTATTAAGATAGTTAGTGGTTGAGGTGCAACAAGGGCATTGTGTTCTTTGATTGAGGGTGAATGTAATACCCCAAATTGAGCTGAATGTTATAAGGATTGATCTAGCTACTTATATAAACATAGTATACCATCCTTTTGGTGACTCCCTCCTAAGAACTATATAGTTAAGGATGATGGTTGTGGAGTAATTTCTAGGATGGGTGACCCTTTTAGGAAGTTTATAAATTGTATGAAAATTTCTCAGGAAGTGCATGAGTGAGGATAAAGCATGTTGAAAGGATTTGTGTTGATTTATGGGGCCATATATTCAATCCAAAAATGCTCCAAGGTAGTCTTCGCATGGTCGTATTAACTTAGGGTGTTATAAGAGGATAAAGCATGCTGAAAGGACTTGTATTGATCTATGAGGCTTGTCGATCAATCCGAAAGCACTTTAGGGTAGCCCCTGTATGGTCGTATCAACTTGAAGTGTTACACCCTAGTACATCATTAGTGTTAAGAGTAGGAAAGGCACTAGAACCTATGTGGATCATGAGATCAACTAGGATCCCATTTGAAGATAAAAAGCGTCTAAAGGAAAAATAATCCTCAATAACTAATCAAGGATCAAATAATCCAAACCTTTCATAGTGCTCATTCCACTTTAAGTGCTCAGTGTCTTATTATCTTAGAAATTTCATTTCACATAAAGGCCCACAACAATATCATACCAAACATACTAGCCTTTTTCGTTCAAGCATACCAGTGTTTTTCATTCAACACACCCATATAATATTCTCACATCAACTAGTGTTCCCATTTAGGGTCTCTTTAAGAGATTATTCCATTACACAATCCATTATGCAAACGATTGGAATTATCAAATGATAAAAATATCAATCATAATCCAATGCAACCATTGAATTTCCCTTTATTCGCTTGTTTATAATTCAACTCTAGCTCATGCCAAGGTCAAGGTCAAGGTCATAGTTCATTATTCAATCGTAGACTTACCCATTTATTAAATGATGTTTCATTTAATTTCCTAAGGTCAAGGGTGATGGTGTAATCATAATTCAACTAGAGTTCAACACCAACTTATAATTGTATAGTTTCTTTTATGTCATTAGCTAAGTAAAAATAACTAATCATAAGTAAAGTTAGCTTAAGCCATCCTATATGATTGTGTGATTTTCTTTTATTCTTATTAAGTCATTTTATTTACAGGGCTCTTATTTTAAGGTCATCATGTAATTCACTAGAGGTCTATCATCCATCATTTTAATCCATTACATTAGTACTAACCATAAGGATAATTTAGTCTTATTCATTTGATCACTTATTCAATTTATGTTCAAAAAGAACGCCAAAGGCTACACTAAGGTTAAGAATTGGATGATTTCTTTTTATAGCCTTTAATCCATTATTTAAATTCATTAAATCTAGATAATTTCATAACTATTAGCCTAATAGGTCATTATCCAATCATAAGAAATCCAAACATCACAATTGGGAAGAAAAATATGTGAGAAAAGAAAAACTGGTTGAGACCAGTCGACTGGTTTCAAGGACTAGTTGATCGGTCAGGGTAATACCAACCTCCTAATGGCGGTCAACCTCACCAGTCAACTATTCTAAGAACCATTCAATTGGTTTGGCTATACCGGTTGATGGGTCTAACCCGAGGTTAAGACTTTAAGATTTGCAGACTAACTAAATGATCAGTTGACCCAGCCAGTCAATTGTTCTAGGAACCAGTCATTCAATTTGGTTAAACTAGTCGATCGGTTAAATCTTAGACCAAAATCAT
This sequence comes from Tamarix austromongolica, assembly GCA_039764185.1. Lineage (NCBI taxonomy): Eukaryota > Viridiplantae > Streptophyta > Magnoliopsida > Caryophyllales > Tamaricaceae > Tamarix > Tamarix austromongolica. The sequence continues at coordinate 30,913,552 of CM077813.1, read as the reverse complement.
TGAAGTCATAGACCAACCAGTCCTCGACCTCACAGACTAGTCAATTGGTCTAGGGCAAAAGTAGCCCAAAAAAACACCAATTACACACGTTTAGTTTCCATAACTTATTTAATTGAATCCAAATATTTAACTTAGGTTATGCAAGGTACTTTATAGATAATATTCATGAATTAACATGTGAAATACCAAAATTATTCCAGGATTCATAATAAGACATGCTGGCATATTTTAAACTTATTTTAGGAAATCATGTACCACATTCTCTTCTTACTAGGCCATTATGCAGCAAATCCATTCCACATATCAAATATATCATTACCACTTAAAACACCCAACACATCAAGAGATTTTGAATCTAAAGATTATGGACGTGAGATCCAAGCATATGAACCTTTAAGCCAAGCCTCATAATAAAAAAATTTTTCATTCCATATTAAATAATGCAAGCATATTGTCATATTTACTATTTAAAATATCATAGACTCATATACTCCACTTACCCATATCATTTCCACAATAATAGGGAAATACAATGATTTACCTTAAAATTTGAGCAACATACCAAAAGAGCACAACTCCCTAAAATCTAAAATACTTTTCCTAAACTAAAACACCTTTTAAGAAAAGATTAATCAAACTCAATGAAGACCTCTCTAAAATTATGCAAGGAAAATTTAATGAAACTAGAGACCTAGGAGGTAAAATTAGAGAAAAACTCACCTTTCACATGGAAAAACTAAGAGTACCAGGGATGAAATTCAACCCTCATTCTTTACCCCATTCTAGCTTCATCTTGCTTAAAATCAAAACAAGAAGAAGCTAGGAAGAGGATTAGGATAGTAAGAGATGATCAGGATGCAAACATAGGGAAGGAGGAATGGTAAAGTAAGTGTGAAGGAAACAGGGTAGCTTAGAGGTTAGGGAAGAAGAGAGGAAAAAGAATAATTTAGGTCTAAATCACTGAGGGTTTGACTGAAAGGAGAAGGGTGAGGGACTATATAAATCGATACTCCCAAACCTTAGTCTAAATCAAAGATTTGAGGTGAAGGTTCAAGGTGTAAAAGCTAACATTTATGCCTTGAACTAGTTCGGTGAAACTATAGTGTTCATGTAACACCCCAAATTTCACTATTTTTTTAAAGCGGAAGTAATTAAAATATTTAATTTAAAACCCGTGAATTCTAGGGATGTTACAACCACACTTAGTACCAGACTGGTTCACTCCTATCGTTCCGGTATCAAGTGCTAAGGCTAAGAAAACACTATTAATAATACCATAAAAATCTAAATTTATAAAAATGAGAATCAGAGTACGTGCAAGTCTTACATAATTCAAAATACCAGTTATTGTTTTTTCAGATAATATCTAAACAACATTAATAAAATTGTTTCTGCAACTCAAACATAATAAAAATAACATGAGTCATAAATCAAAAAGGAAAATGGCCACGTCACTCTCTAAATTGATCCAACCCAACTATCACTCCGCCCCTCCTGATGTCCCGTAGACATCGATAGCATCAAAGTAGGTGTCTCCTACCTGTAATAGATCATACGGGCCTTCTCCTCGTGGGAATGAGCAGCACCCATGAAACGGGTGATCAGTACGCTACGTACTGAGTAAGATAGCCGAGTACTAAGGCCAGCATACATATTTCACATAACCTATACATAATAATAAAGGCATAAAAAATCAATCATAATAGTACACATAAATGTTCAGATGAGATGTTAGGACTCAATACGGATCAAATTATTTATTTCATCAAGCCTTTATCGAATCCATTTCCACACCATGCTCTTTATCAAGTCCATACGAGTACGGGAACCCCACTATTTTTGCCAGTGGATTGGTCTCCAGGGCACTTTGGTTCCTGACCACTATTATAGTCGGTGGATCAGTCACTTAGGGTACATGCCCTACCACTATTATATGCCGGTGGATTAGTCTGGCCCCTTCTCGCACAGTGTTCCACTGTAAGTAATTAGTATCTTCCCACTTATTAACAACATATATAGTTTAGTTCGTTGAGCTCGGGATCCCCCACTATTTTAGCCGGTAGATCGGTCACTAGGGTAACATACCCTACCACTATTAAGCCGGTGGATCGGTCTCCAAGATACCACAGTACTTGGCCATTATTATGCTGGTGGATCGGTCTGGGCACGGCTCAACATCTTCCACTTTACGTATTTAATAAGTTAAGTATCTTATTCAGATGTTCATTTCAAGACATGCAAATCAGGTTCTTACCATGCTTACTCTTCAACTCAGGTTAACCACCTCAACCCTAGTTAACTATCCTACCATACTTAACCATGACATACCCTAATATCCCTAAAAACTCTAGCTACCATGCAAACCCTAGCTCCACGTAAACCACACTCTCATGCAAACCTTAGTTCCCAGGTAAACCCTAACTCCATGTGACCCATTCTTCCATGCAAACCCTAACTCCATGTGACCCATTCTTCCATGCAAACCCTAGTTCCCATGCAAACCCTAACTCTATGTGACCCATTCTTCCATGCAAACCCTAGCTCCATGAAATTTCATACAAAACCCTACACCATACCATTTCATGCAAAATCATAACACCACATTTATACTCCCCATCATTATTTCACAATCTTAACATGCATGTCTTAAGGCCACATCATATAATAATAGTAACATAAATATACACATAATTCTCATGCCACAAATTATTCATACCAACATACTTCAATTCCACTTTATACCAAATACGAAATAATTAATAATGATAAACATAGAATACATAGCACATGGGGCACATAATGCATATAAACACACAAATAGCCTTAGTAACACTCTTATCTAAACTGTCACCGGTCTTGATGTACGCTCCTATTCCATTTAAGGGATTTGATTGGGTTCACCTATTACATAACAATATACTAGAATTAGGCTCCCTCCTAAAATTTTATTATTCCCTAACTTATTCTAAGACTTGGTTTTTAATTAAAACAATATTACAAAATAGTTAACTATACAAAATATTATTTAAAGATACAAATAAATTACTATTTTCATTCGAAAGAAGTGGTGATATAAGGGTTTCTACCCTTCACCAAAATAGTATTAGTAATAGTAATAATAATAATAATAATAAAAGTAAAATATTATTAATAATACTCTTATTAGTAGAATATTAATATTAATAATACCATAAATCTTAAAATCGCAAAGTGGCTTTCGAAACCACCCCATTTAATAATAATACTATTCAATAATGGTAATAATGATATTAATACTATATATATACTTATAATATAAAAGTTAATAAAGATAATAATAATAATAATATAATTAGTAATAATGTTAAAAATGATAATAATAGTAATAAAAAGCAAGGGTGCGAGACCTAAATAAAATTTTAGGTTTTGACCCCCCTAAAATAATTACAATATTAAATAAATAATTATACTAATAATAATAATATTAATAATAATAGTAAACATGTAATAATTCTATTAAATAACTAAAATTCGAGAATAATAATTTATCTAACTCAAGAATATTCCCAAACCTGTCAACAAAATTTAACAATTAGGTTACAGTTGATAATCATAATAATAATAATTAAAATCGAATTAACATTAAAAATTAGGATATAAGCAGAAAAGTTTTCAATAAATCGAAGGGAAGTGTTGAAAAGGTCTAGGGTTTCACCTTGAGTTGGCGGGGATGGGTGGCACCGGCGGTGGTGCCCGGAGGTGACTGGAAAAGTGATCTAAAAGGGGTGAAAATGAAGAAAAAGAGGGAAGGAGAAAAAGAAAATAAGTTTATGGGTCGGTGGAGGAGAATTAGTAGGAGATTTGAGTGGTTTATGGGGATGTAGAAGTGGAAGATGTGGTGGTGGGCGATGGTTTAAGGTTTCGGGGTAAAAATTCTAGCGAGAGGAATAGAAAAATTTACAAAATTATGGAGGCCCGTGCGAGAAGAATTGAAGGTTGCGAATGGTTTAATTAATTAGAGGGTGTTGCAGGGAAGAGTTTGGGAGGAAGAAGAGGTGGCTAGGTTGGCTAACGATGGAGAACGGTGCGTCTAAAGTGGCGGTGGCGCACAGACTTACACTTAGGGTTTCGGGAAAAAGAAAGCTCGATTTCAGGCCAAACAAGGGGTATTTATAGTGGTTTAGGGTAGTCTCGAGTTCTGGAGGTTACTAGGAGGTCAAAGCTGGTGAGAAATGGGGCGGTTATGGTGTTGGTCGGTCAGCACGATTTCAAATAGTGCCCGACCTTTGCAGGGGAAAATGGGGGCAAACGTGGGCAAGAAAAGGAGAGTGGGGCAATTCAAATTGAAGTGTGCATCAAGGGGAAGAGAATGGGTAGGAGAAAGGCCGGTCATGGCATGTGTGGCTGGCGGCGCCATTTTTGGGGGATGGAAGTTGCAGGTTCGACAATGGCGGGGAAAGGAGGAAGAAGGTAGGGGTGAGCCGGCAGTCAGGGAAAGAAAAAGAAAGAAAACAAAAGAAGGAACCGGTCGGTCGGGTGAAAGTTAAGGGCGTTTAAATTAAATGCCGCGCTTTGGGGAAGAAAGAGGAAAAACTCGGCCCGCTGGGTGACGAGGAAAGAAGAAAGAAGAAAACGGGCATGGGCCGTGACAGGAGAAGAAAAGATGGAAGGAAAGTGGGCCGCGCCAGACCCAAATCGGGGGAGGGAAGAAAAAGAAAAAAAAGGAAGAAAAGAGAGAAAAATAAGGAAAGAAAAAAAGAAAAAGGAAAAAGGAAATTGTAGTGGTTTGGGGTAAATAAATAAATTAGAATATTTTGGATAGTTAGGATAAAATATTTAATAAAAATAATATTAAATTTCTTTTTAGACCAATTTAGGGCTTAAAAAAATATTTCTCTTAAATGACTTTTTAATTAGCAAAAAGCCCAATTTTCCCTTAATAAAAATATTTACAAAATATTATTAATTTGCCCTAATTAAATATTTTCTATTCCAAATAAAATAAATAATTTAATTAATTTCTTTATAAAACCTCATTTAATTATAATTCCTAAAATAAATAATTCTGGGGCATTTCAGTTCAAGGTATTATGCCTTAGGAATTTTAAATCTAAGAAGGGAATGATGTCAACAATGGATGAGATTCAAAGTTTTGTAAATCAATTGAGGTTGCAGACGTAGATATTTCATTTGGGAATCTTATAGTAGAGAGAGAAAATTATGAAGAAGAAGATAAATGAGCTGAGGGCATGAATGTGACTCCTCATGAATATGTTGAAAATATGAAAAAAAAGGCTAATTAGGTTTAGACGTTTCACAAATTTAAAAGAAAAATATTCAAAATGTAGTCATGATGTTGGAAATTTTTTGGGAAAAGAGTCTTAGGAAAAATCGACTTCAAAGAACAATTAGGTCAGTCAAACTAGTTGACTGGCACCCCAAACTAGTCGATCAGTTTGATAAGTTTCTAAAAATTGATTTTTAATGAATAAACCAATCGATCGGTACCTCAAACTAGTCGATTAGTTTCTCAATAAAACCAAGTATTTTTCCTAATCTAATCAAGCTTATTCAAGAACCATATCATCTTTAAACACACTTCTAAAATAATATCAAGCACACTTAAATTGCCATTAAACACTTAGATTACTACACATTAAGGACTATAAAAAGTGAGGTATTACAAAATTGGCTGGTTATGCTTTATCTACTATAGAGACTATTATTGATTTACATGAGCCAGCATCATTCTCAGAGGTTATTACAAGTTTTGATTCTAATAAGTGGTGTGCTACTATGGAGGAGGAGATGAAGTCCTTATTAAAGAATCAGATATAGAAACTTGTAAAGGAACTTAGGAAGAAGAAGATATTTGATTGCAATTGGATGTACAAGTTCAAATAGGAACCTCGAGGGGTTGAGAGACCAAGGTACAAGGCTCATTTAGTTACATGTGGATTCAACCATATTTTAGGTGTGGAATATAATGAGGTATTTTCTGTTGTGATTAGATATACTTCTATTCATACTTTACTTACACTTGTGGATATGGATGATCAAGAGTTGGAGTAGTTGGATGTCAAAATTATATTTTTGTATGGTGAGCTCGAAGAGGAGATTTACATGTGTCATCCTTAGTCTAAAGGGATGTGTGTCCATATGTGCCTATTGAAGAGGTCAATTTATGGTCCGAATTAATCTCTTAGATAGTGGTATAAACAATTTGATTAGTTTATGCTTGACATAGTTTCTTTAGTAGTGAGTATGATGGATGTGTGTACTTGATGGAGAGGGATTGTGGCTCTCTTTTGTATCTTTTACTATATGTTGATGACATGCTTGTTGTAGCAACATATATATTTGATGTTGATAAGGTGAAGAAAATGTTGAAGAAAGCATTTGAGATGAAGGATCTTAGAGCTACAAAGAGGATCCTTAGAATGGAGATGATAAGAGACTGTGAGTGGAAGCTTTTATACTTGTCGCAAGAGTCCTATGTGATTAAGGTGCTTTAGATGTTTCATATGATGGATTCCAAGATGGTGAGTACTCAATTAGCCACTCACTTTAGATTATTAGATTTGGATTATCCTAAATTAAGAAGAAGAGTTAATGGCTACTATTCCATATTCAAATCTTGTTGGTTGCATCATGTCCTCTATGGTGTGTACTCGGTCTAATATTGCTCAAGCTATTAGTGTGTTGATTCGGTATATGGCGAATCCTTGGAAGGCTCATTGGCAAGTACTGAAGTGGAATCTAAGGTAATTAAAGGGTGCTACATCAGCTTGTATAGAGTATGGGAGATCGGTTCATGCTTGTTGGGTTCATAGACTCTTATTTTGGTGGAGACTTTAATAAAAGGATATCCACCAGTGGATATTTTTTTTGATCTTAATGGTTTAGTTATTAGCTGGAGGTCTTCTTTGAATGTGATAGCTTTATCCACTACGAAGGAAGAGTATATTGTGTGACTTGGTGGCTAAGTATGTGAGGTTGGATTTGGTTATGGTGCTATAGTTGTTTGAAGTGATAGCTATATTACTATCTATTTAGCAAAGAATTAGAATTATTTCCATCATAGAATAAAGCACATTGACATCAGGTATCACTTTATTCGAGGTACTATTGCTACAGGTAAAGTTGTGTTGGAAAAAGTGGGTACTTTGGATAATTAGATCAATATGATAATGAATCCATTGACCATGGGGTAAGTTTGAGTGTTTCTTGAACTTGATTGGTGTTCATAGACCATGAGGCCCTTTATTGAGCTAGCATTTTTATTAGAGAGGTGTTTACATGTCATGTGTCACAAATATTGTGTCAAGGTGAAGAATTGTGAGCTTTGGCTGGTTATTTGGTGCATAACATAATATTATGTTGGTTCGAGAAAATATTGAAGAAGTTAAGTGTAGATTCATGAGTACTGAAATAAACATGAGGCCCTTGTGTTTATTCACATAATATGTTGATGTGAGTTTTGGGAAAAGGTTGAGAGTAAGGAAATAAACCCCAAGGGTTGTGTTTTTGAAACATAGAACATGTTTTTACCTTATTTCCGAAACATGTTATTTTGCCCAGTATAATTTTTTATAGTATAAAATAGATATGAGAAAACCTTAGTTGTCAAGTCGTGTGACCTAACTTCTTATTCTTCTTCATAGAATTATCAATTATTAGAGAATTATAAATCTATGTAGTTTATTGATTGACTAGTCCAATCATCCTATAATTACACAAGAGCATAAATAAAGATCTTTGTCCCCCCTCAATTATTTTGTTTTGTGATTGAATCATAAATTGTTCATCATCTTGTTAATTATAATTTTGGTTTGGATTCATTCAATCTATGCACTTGTGTAACAAGGGCTAATTGAAATATGATAAAAGGGAACCCATGAAACTAATAGTTTATAAGGTATTATAAATTACTAAATATCCAAGACTTTGCATCTATAACCCAATAAGTCACTCTTCCACAGTAAGAGCATCAGAGTAAACAAAGTCATTGAGCTAGTAATCAAATACCTATACATCAATAATAGGGTCATCTACTCATTAGAATGATCAATACCCATACAAAAATGATTAATACTTATGTATTGAGTAAGGTAACAAATCTATATCACTAAGTTAAGGCATGCACCATATAAAATCACCTTAAGAAAAAAATATACAAGCACACTACCCATGATTAAGAACTACATAAGAGATGAACCCATATTTAATATCCATTATTAGGTGATAAATGGAACTATGTCATTAACACAATGAGTTCAGAGAAATAATAGCAACAATAATCTCTCCTTTCCCTTTAAAGGGAGAAAGGTAGTTAACATCACTAATACTCTTACATTCAAGATCAAGCATGCTTGTGTAACTAATAAACTTCTAATCCTTAAATATGCATACCCTCTATAAGTAGGTGGATCAATAAGATAAAGTATACTAGGGTCTTTTGGTCTCGTTAGGACAGGATAATTAACTTCAAAGTACTTTGTACTGACTTATATGTTCTTCTACTCTAAGTATTAATTTTTTTATTAATACCTTAATTAATACTTAACACATATCAAAAGCATTACCCAAACTACTTAGGTCATTATACTTCCACTTTCATTATCATTGGCTTATTATGAGGTAAGTTCCTTAACATGATCCTTGTTTATTATGAACTTATTCAAAAAATTGCCAAAATATAATAATTTAAAATGTATTACTAATAATTCATTGAACATGCTATAGAATTAAGGCAAGATATGAGTATATTCATTAAATACATAATGGAATCTTCCACAAAGTGAAGTACTATACTACCCTTATAAATCCTACTTTCACAAATACGCCATAACTTCATCCATAGGCCTTTCCATGTCATTAAATTTAACAAGCTAACCTAAATTATTATTAAAAATATCATATCCAAAAAATCATAACTTAATTACAAATTTTTACGTATAAAATACAGATGTTACCCTTTCAGTTATTTGTTCCAAATTAGGTCTTTTCCTTCTAAAATTATACCTTATGCTACTCATAATTTATCAAGAAAATTCACAAATCATCATCTTTATATTTTATCCTATATCTTGCCTCTATGACACCTAAATTTCTAGATTTTACCAAAAGATCAAAATTCCTCGAGTTCACCAAAACATCACAAGTTTTATTATGTTTATAACTTAAGTTATCCTCATCTAAACATTATCAAATATAGTATAAAAAGCCTCAAGGAACATAATGACATATTTATTTTCTCCGAAACATTACAAAATGACCATATTACTCCTATGGTTAATACTCCTCATAATTAAAACACCCTGATTTTTATAAATTTTTTTTAATGCAGAAGCTAGCTAAAATGCATAGGTGTTACCGCTATGTTCCATACAAGTCTGCCCCTTACCTTTTTTTATTTGTAATGCAAGGTTAAAACATTCAAATACATGACAAAAAAATATGTGATATAAAGATGGAAATATATATGTATGTATGTATATATGCAAAAAGAAGAAGAATATATAAAAATCCAAAAGAGATACAAATAGAAGTAACACTCTAGACAAAGGATACACACACACACACACACACAATGTGTAATATCTCAATTTAAGGGGAATGTTATAATGATTTATATGGCTACTTATATTAATATGGTATACCGTCCTTTTGGTAATTCTACCCTAAGAACTACATAGTTAAGGGTGCTGGCCATGGAGCAATTTTTAGTATGGGTGACCCTCCTAAGAAGTTTTAGAAATTTTATAAAAAATTGTCAAGAAGCACGTGAGAGGGAAAAAAACATGCCGAAAGAACTCCTATTGATCTATGGAGCAAGCCTATCAATCTGAAAGCGCTCTGGGGTAGCCTCGCATGGCCATATCGATTCGGGGTGTTATAAGTGGTATTAAAGCATAATCATAAGAAATTTTCAAAAAATTTATAAACATTCACAAGAGGGTCACCCATCCTAAAAGTTGTTCCATAACCAGTATGCTTAACTATGGAATTCTTAGAATGGAATCACTAAAAGAATGGTATACCATATTGATATAAGTTATAACACTCCCCTCAAATTAGGATATACATTCACCCTCACTCAAAGAATACAACATCCTTATTGCGCTTCAACCACTAACTATCTCAATATAGTTTATCCCACTAAGTGGCTGATTGGCTCATCCAAGTTCAACTCATGGTCGTAGTTTTTCTTTCATATCGTTTATAACACCCCGAGTCAATACGACCATATAAGACTACCCTAGAGCACTTTCATATTGATTGGCTGACCCCACAGATAAATATGAGTCTTTTTTGAGAAAATTTTAAATTTTTTTTTTAAATTCCCAAGAGGGTTATCCATTCTAAAAATTACTCCATGGCCAGCATGCTTAACTATGGAGTTCTTAGGAAGGAATCACCAAAAAAATTGTATACTATATTGATATAAGTAGCCATATCAATCCTTATAACACTCCCCTCAAATTGGGGTATTACATTCACCCCCACTCAAAGAATATAACGTACTCATTGTGCCTTAAACACTAACTATCTCTTATGCTTCCTGAGAAATTTTTAGAAAAATTTCCAAACTTCCTAGAAGGGTAACCTATCTAAAAAATTGCTCTATGAACAACACGCTTAATCATGGAGTTCTTAGGATAAAATCACCAGAAGGATGGAATACCATAAGTATCCATATAAATCCTTATAACACTCTATTCAAATTAGGGTATTACATTCACCCCGACTCAAAGAATAAAATGTCATTTCTAAGAAAGGATTGAAGATGAAGAATATGGTGGTCATTTTTGACCTACCAAAACTGCGACCAAAGTGCTACAATGTGGTTTTTTTATTAGCCTACATTATTTAATGATGCTTATGCTTTCTCTAAGATTTGTGGTAGATTCCAAAGGGTTGACAATATTTCTGAAAAAATAAAAATGCCCCTTAGAATATTTTAGTTGTTGAATTGTTTGATGTGTGGGATATTGAATTTATAGGAGCATTCATGCAAATTATGCATACTAAATATACCCTTGTTGCATCCAATTATATTTCCAAGTAGGTGGAGGTTATTGCAACTCCCACTAACAATGCAAAAATTGTCACCAAATTTTTGAAAATAATATCTTTATGAGATTCGGAATGCCAAGGACTATTATAAGTGATGGGGGTTCTCATTTCTATAATAGAGCATTTGATTCTCTCTTGGGTAGGTATGGAGTTATGCATAAGGTTTTTGTAACATCCCAAAATTCACTGCTTTTTTTTAAAGCAGAAGTAATTGAAATACTTAATTTAAAACCTGTGAATTCTGGGGATATTACCGCCACACTTAGTACCAAACTGGTTCTCTCTGACCATTTCAGTACCAAGTGCTAAGGCTAAGAAAAGATTTACATTAAACTCAACTCAACCAACATTTCATAAAAGAACTCAAAAGATCATACGTTAAAAATCAGAGTACGCATAAACGTTTATGAACCATAATAAGATAGAAAAGAGAGTGTGAAATCAAAGAGGATAAATACTCAATACAAGGTAATAAGTCAAAGAGGATAATTCTAATACAAAAGAAACAATAAAAGGAAATAGAATCGCACAAAGACTAAAATATGGCCACAACTCTCTCGAACTTTGAGCCAAAACATGCTCAATACTCAGCCCCACCGGATGCCTCGGCCACCTGCACAAATCAGAAGGGCCTACTACTCGTGGGAATGAGCAGCACCCATGAAACGGGTGATCAGTACACTACGTACTGAGTAAGGTAACCGAGCACTAAGGCCGACACATAGTCACATAAAATCATGCAAGATAATAAAAGCTCATAAAGATCAACACCATAACATGCAGGCATACGGTCATTCATGTAAAAGTACAAAGGCCCATTTATAGTCCGGATTAATTATTTAATTAATCTTTTATTGGAAGTCGATACACACTATGCCTTTTATCAAATCCATGTAAGTGCAGGAGCACCCCACTATTATTGCTAGTGGGCCGGTCACTTGCGGGACAAAGTCCACACCATTATTATTTGCCGGTGGATCGGTCACTTGCGGGACAATAGTCCACACCATTATTCCTTACCGGTGGATCGGTTGGTTCCTGCTCACATGGTGTTCCATTGTAAGTAATTAGTATCTTTTAAGTGTCTTTAGCAAACTCTGGTTTGTGTTTATTGAGCTCGAGTCACCCCACTATTATTGTCGGTGGGCCGGTTACTTGCGGGACAAAGTCTAAACCACTATTATTACCGGTGGACCGATTACACATAAGACATCATGTCCTAACCACTATTTCTGACCGGTGGATCGGTCTGGACCCGACTCAACATCTTCCACTTTATGTGATTAATATTTTAAGTACCTTATTCAAAAGCTTTCATCTTGGGCATGAATGAATCATCACACATCACAAATCATAAATTCTACCATCATAATTACACTTTAATCACCAATTACACATGATACAACCAAAAACCCTAAGTAGCCACACCAAACCCTAAATAACCACAACAAACCATAGTTAACCACTCCAAACCCTATTTAACCATAAAAACCATAATTAGCCATTCCAAACCTTAGTTAGCCACAACAAACCACAATTAGCCACTCCAAAACCTAGCTCTATCTCCTACGTACCCAGTTAATGCTCCAAGTACTATTTTCCATCTAAAGTGTTTAACCACCCAAACAACGCTTACATTACCTTCCTTACATCCCAAATCAACTTTTCATACGTAAATTTTACTCCCATGCAGACTTTACACATCCCATGCGACCATTCAAACTTTTCATGCAAATCCTAAATTCCATGCAATCATTAACTCCCATGCAAAACCCTAACTCCGCCATGCAACCCTATTACCACCACACAACCATTAATAATACCATGCAAACCCTAATACCACCATCAAAAATCCAAGATTCCGTCATATAAAACCCTAAATTCAATCCACACAAAACCAAAGATTCATCCATACCACACCCTAGAATGGATCCTCTCATACAAAACCATCGATTAGATTCTTCCATACAAAACCATAAATTAGTTTTCCCTATATAAAACCATAAATTATATTCGCCCACACAAAACCATAAATTAGATTCTCCCAAATAGAAACATAAATTATATTCTCCCACACAAAACCATAAATTAGATTCTCCCATATAAAACCATAAATTATATTCTCCCATGTAACACCATAAATTGGATTTTCCCATACAAAACCATAAATTAGTTTTCCCCATATAAAACCATAAATTATGTTCTCCCACACAAAGCCATAAAAATCATAAATTAGATTCTCCCATACGAAACTCTTAAATTCTCCATTTTATTCTTCCACTCATGAATCATTAGAATATTTAGGTCAACTCACCTCCTTTAGTCAACCTCTTTCCCCATCCTCCTTTTTCATCCTTTCTCCCACACAAGACACATCAACACCCTCACATGCATGTCTTACAGGGTCACATCACATATCATCACATACACATAGTACACATGCCATACAAAAACATACTTCCAGTCCACGTCATACCATATACGACATAAATAATAATGATAAACATATGATACATAGCATGCGAAGCACATAATGCATATAAGCACACAAAAGGCCTTAGCACCCCTTACCTAAAACGACACCGGTCTTAGAGCACGCTCCTATGCCTCCTCAGGGATTTGACTGGTCTCACCTATTTTAGGAAAAAACTAAAATTAGATTATCTCTTACTAAAAATACTATTAATTACTAATTTATTCTAAGACTAGGGTTTTGATAAAATAATATCATATTAATAAAAATAACATTAACTAATTTCTAACTTTACTAAAGATATAAGAACTAATAGAAATATTATAAAAGTTGATAATATAGGGTTAAAGACTTTACCCTAATAATAATAATGATAATAAAATAATAATAGCAAGGATACTAAGAATAATATAAATAAGAATAATAATAATTGTAACAATAATAATAATAAAAAGGATATTATTCAAAAACAAAGTAAAATAAAGGCTTCGGCCCCTTTACCAAAATAATAATAATAATAATAATAATAATAATAATAATAATAATAATAATAATAACAACAACAACAACAACAACAATAATAATAATTGTAAAACTAATAGTAAAGTAATTGTAATATTAATAATGAAATAATAATAATAGTAATTCAAAATAGGAAATAATAATAATAATGATAATTATAATAATAACAATAATACATATTAAAAATAGAAATAATAATAATAATGATAATTATAATAATAACAATAATACATATTAAAAATAGAAATAATAATAATAATAATAATAGTATTTATATTAAAATAAATGAAATAAAATAAATTAAGGCTTATAAAAATAGGGAGAAGGGTTCAGAGGGTCTAGGGTTCAACCTTAGGCTGATGGGGATAGGCGACACCGGCGGTGGTGCACAGAAGCGGTGGCGGTGGCCAAAAAAAGGGAAGAAAAGGGCAAAAGTTGGATGTTGGGAAAAAGAGAGGCAGAATAGAGGTGGGGTGTTTAAGAATTCCTAGAGGGAGAAGAGTAGAATGGAAGTGGCGGCACAACCAAAGGTGGCGGCGCAGCACGGAGGAGGCAGCGATGGCCGAATGGAGGAAAAGAAGAGAAAGAGAGGAGGAGAGGGAGAAAGAGGAAAGTAAAGGTAGGGGAAGGTAGAAGGTGATCTGCAAAACATTTTGGAAGGTGAAAGAAGTGGCGGCAGCGGTAGAAGAGGTGGTTATAGGTGGTTCGAAGGGTGATGGAGATAGAAAAATAGGTTGGTTTGGAAGGGGACTTCGCACAGCCGGGGTGGCTTGTGTAAGAAGAATCGAAGGATATGGGACATTTGGTTAGCTAGAGGAAGGTGCAAAGAATATTTTGGTAGCCATATATGGTGGCGAAGTTGGCCGGAGGCGATGGAATAGCCATCTAAAGGGGCGGCGGTGGCAAGGTAGGTTTTTTGGAGAAAACAACGAAAGGTCAATACAAGGCAGTGTAAGGGGGTATTTATAGATTTTAGAAGGGAGATTAGGGTTCTGTGGGTCAGCATGGGAGTAAGGAAAGTAGGGTTAGGGTTACTGGCGGCGAGGTTGGCCGGTGGGAGCAAAACGGGGCAAGGGTTGCATAGGGAAAGGAGAGGGAAAAATTGCGTGAGAAATGGAGATTTGGTTGGGTCAAAAGGGTTGGCAATTCAGGGGGAAGAGAGAGGAAGAAAAACGGCCATAACCCGCGGCGAAAATCTCAGCTATGGCAGCGGAGTTTCAAGTTGATATACATTGGGGAAGGGAGGAAGAAGAAAGGAGGAAGAAAGGGGGTTGGACCGAGCGGTTCGAGGAAAGAAAGAAAATAAGAGGGAGACAGGTGAACCAGGCGGCACTTAAAAACACAGTGCTGTGACGCCGCGTTTTGGGGGCAAGAGAAGCAAGGCGCAGCGCTGCGAGGGAGAAGGTAAGAGGCGGCTGCGCGGGCTAGGCCACACCGAAGAAAGGAGGGACGGAGAGGAAAACTGGGCTGCGGGCTGGCCCAGACGGGAAAAAGATAGGAAAAAGAAAAAGAAGAAAAGAAAGAAAAAGAAAGGAAAAAGGAAGAAAAAAAAGGAAAAAGGGAAAAAAGGAAAAGAGAAAAAAATAATTAAGTTGGGTATTTATATTAATTAAAATATTTGGAATATCTAAAAATAGTAATATAAAATAATATTTAAATTCCTTTTTAGGCTAAAATAGGATTTTTAAAAGATTTTTCATAAATTCCATTTTAATTAGCAAATCACTCTAGTTTTGTTTAATTAAATTATTTATAAAATTAATATTAATTTGAAACTATTTTATCCTTCTTACTTTAAATAAAATAATTTATTTTATTAATTTCCAAAATAAAATCCCTAATTAGTTAAAATACCCAAATTTCACCCTAATTAAAATATTTATAAATTTCTTCTTAATTTGCTCTAATTTATTTAATTAATTTTCATAATAAAACCTCATTTAAATTTAACTTTTAAAATTAGAAATTTTTGGGGCATTTCAGTTTTAAATTCGTATCATCCCCAAATTAGTGGACAAGTAGAAGTTTCAAATCAAGAAATTAAAAGAATATTGGAGAAAAAGGTTAATGCTTCTAGGAAAGATTTGTATTTAAAGTTAGATGACAATCTAGGCCTATAAACAAGCCGAGCCGAATACTCCTAGGCTCAGGCTCGGCTTGTTTAACTAAACGAGCCTAAAATAAGGCTCATGCTAAGCTCATTTAACTAAATGAACGAGCTGAGCTGAGCTTTTATCAAGCCGAGCCGAGCTTATGAGATAAAGCCAAAAAATGAACCGAGCCTCATTTTTTCGAGTTTGGGTTTGGATCGTTTAGTAAACGAGCTCAAAAGTGAGGCTCGGGCTCAGCTCATTCAACTAAAAGAATAAGCTAAACTAAACTGTTAATGAGCTAAGCCGAGCTGAATACCGAACAGGCTTAGCTCATTTGTAGCCCTAGATGACACACTTTGGGCATATAGGAATGCTTTTAAAACCCCCCATAGGAATTATTCATATAAACTTGTTTTTAGAAATTCGTGTCACCTTCTTGTAGAACTTGAGCATAAAGATTTTTGGACCACTCATTTTCTTAACATGGATATACATACTACAAGTGAAAGGAGACTCTTACAATTAAATGAGCTAGATAAATTCGGTGCATATGAAAATGATGAAATCTAAAAGGAACATACAAAGAGGATGCATGATTAAAGAATTAAAAAAGGAAAATAATTACTCCTTTTTAATTATCGCATGCGATTGTTCTCTAGTAATCTACATTCATGTTAGTCTAAACCATTCACAATGACACAAGTTTTTCCTTCGAGAGTAATATAGTTAAGTAGCATAGAATAAGGAACATTTAAGGTAAATGGACATCGATTGAAATTTTATGAAGGTGGAGGGTTGAGAGCCTCAAAACCATCATACACTTAAAGAATCTTGAGTGAATGGGATTAGAATCATGATAATGACTATAAAAAAGCTCTTCTTGGAGGTGACCCAAGTGTGTGTATAATTTTTTTTTTATGTTTATTTTTTTATTTATCTTTCATTTACAAATTTATAGAAAATTGACATGTTTATGAAGGAATTTTAAGGCATAAGGAAATACCAATTTTGAAGGTGGGTGATATCACGAATGGATCACTTATGAGGTAGCCCTCAATAGGAAATAATAATTTTGCAGGCCATCTAAACATGTTTTTCAGAGTGTTTCACATAATATAATCCATATTTTATTGTGTTTATTTTTCCTTATAAACCTTATATGCACTATTTGTTTTGATCAAATTACTTGCCATAGCTCTTGTAATGGACTATTGAGATTACTAGAACTTATTTATATTCTAATTGAAGCTTTTAAGCCATAAGCGCTCTAATTGAAAAAGTAATAAAGGCAATTTAGGATTTACACCACATATATAGATAGCCTTCTACTTTATTTTTGTGTATGTAAAATGTGCACCCCTTAGTTTACCTTTTTGATCCTTTTACATTTAAATTTATTTCTTCATCACCCACATTTTTCTTAATTAAACCTAAAACACATCTCTACCATTGTTCTAAAAACTAGTATATTTTTTTATGAGACTTAAACATGTGATTCAAGGCTTTACGTGAAGAAATTGTTAAAGAATATAAAAAAGAATAAGTGTGAAAGAAAAAACCACTATAAAAATACCTTATCCCTTTTATTTTATTTTATTTTGAGAAGTAGTGAAAATGATGTGAAGGCCAAAAATGAAGATATTTGGCCTATGTGATGGTATGTTATGTAATGAGAAAATACCTTGATAAGTTTAAAAATGTAAGAAGAATCTCTATATCAACATGATTCTACTAGGTTTTAGGATATTTTTTTAAATCCTTATTTCCCTTTTCTTCATAAAACCCTTAAACCTAGTCCTGTTACAACCCTTATAAAGTCTTATTTGAATCTTGAGATTGGTGACCTTCATTTTTCAAATATTAGTCAAATGAGTCAAGTATATGGTTTAGTCTATTTGGAAGGTATTTGATATCCTTCATGAGGTTTTATGAACAAAATATGAGCTTTTCTTGTTGATATATGTAAGCTACTTATTAATTTTATCATCTTATCTCACATATTTGAAGGTTCTTATATATATATATATAGTCATGAATATGAGAGAAAGGTAAAAATAAGAGGGCATATATTTGTTAGGATGAATCTTGATGTGACTAAGACATGGTCAAGTTTTCATTCATTATTATTGTTTTTTTTTTCAAATATTTTATTTTTATGTGTAAACCATATGTTGAAAATAATCCTTTAAATTTCCTAGTGATAAATTTTAGTTGATTACTAATCTTGATGTTATTATGAAAGTAGAAGATTCTAAAATAATATTAGTTAAGGGTGTTAGAAGTGTGTTTGTCATTTTTATGTGATTTATGTGTGATTTTATGGGCATATTTTATGTGAAACCTCACAAGACCTTACTCAATCTCTAAGAGTGATTTAAGGATTTAAAGGGCTTGTTGCACATACTAAGTGCAATCGCAGAACCTACAAAAGTGGCTAGTTAGTTATATTTTATTTTAATTATTATTTAGAGTTATGCCTTGCTTTAGGACAAACAAGAAGCTAAGTGTAGGGGTATTGATGAATACATATTTTTACATATTTTTACATATTTTATACCCTTTAAATCTTAGTTTTTAGTCTTTTATTTGAGTAATATATGAGGAAAATGTAATTTTGAATAATAATCTCATATTGTCATAGTAGAGAATGTGGTGGTCATTCTCGACCCACCAAAACTACAACCAAAGTTCTAAAATGTGGTTTTTATAGGCTTACATTATTTAATGATGCTTATGTTTTAGCTAAAGTTTGTGATAGCTATCAAAGGGTTGGCAATATTTCTCAAAATCAATAAATGCCCCTTACAAATATTTTAGTTGTTGAATTATTTGATGTGTTAGGTATTGACTTTATAGGACCATTCCCTAAATTTATGCATAATTAATATATCCTTGTGGAATTAAATTATGTGTACAAGTTGGTGGAGGTTATTATAACTCCAACAAAAGTTGCAAAGTTTGTCACTAAATTCTTGAAGAAGAATATTTTTACGAGATTTGGAATGCCAAGGACTATCATAATTTATGGGGGTTCTCATTTATGTAATAGAGCATTTGATGCTCTTTTGGGTAAATATGGAGTTATGTATGGGGTTGAAACTTTATATCATCCCCAAACTATTGAAAAAAAACCAAAAAATTAAAAAGGATATTGGAAAAAACGGTTACTACTTCTATAAAATATTGGTATTTAATGTTAGATGACAAACTTTGGGCATTGCTTTTAAAAACCCCATAGGAACGTTTCCATATAAACTTATTTTTGGAATATCATGTCACCTTTCTGTAGAACTTGATCATAAAGCATTTTGGGGCTACTCGTTCTTTTGACATGGATATGGATGTTGTAGGTGAAAGGAGACTCTTACAATTAAATGAGCTTGATGAATTCACATTAGGCGACTATGAAAATGCTTGAACCCACAAGGAACTAAGGATGCATAATTAAATAATTCAAAAAAAAAAGTTTGAAAAAGGACAATAAGTAATCCTTTTTAGTTCTCACTTGTGATTGTTCCCTAGTACGATGCATTCACAATGACACAAGTTTTTCCCTCTAGATTAATATATATAAGTAGTCTAGAAAAAGAAACATTGGAGGTGAATGGACACCAATTGAAATTTTATGAAGGAAAAAAGGTTGAGAGCCTCAAAACTATTATATGATTAAACAATCTTGAGTGAATGGGACTAGAGTCAAGCTAATGACTATAAATAAGCATTTCTTGGGAGGCAACCCAAGTGTCTGTTTAGTTGAGTCTTTTTGGTTTTTAGTGAATCTTAGGAGCCCTATTTAGTTGATTCTTTTAGGTTTTTGTTAACTCTTAATTAATTAATGATGAACAAATCTTTGAAATCATACTAAAAGAGGATCACAAAACTCAAAAACAAGTCAAATGGAGGTTTTCCCATTAATTTTAATGTAAGGAACATATATCTACTTGATTGGATCTGAATGGAGTAAGAACATTTATGATTTTTTAATCATCAACATGGCATTTTGAGATTCATCACAACCCATAGTGAGCTTTTGAGCCATATAAGCCTTCTTTTCTAAGTGTTTCACATAAAATAATCTATATTTTATTGTATTTATTTTTCTTTGTAAAACTCATATGCACTATTTATTTTGATCAAATTACTTGCCATAACTCTTGTAATAGACTACAGAGATTACTAGAACTTGTTCATATGCTAATCAAAGATTTTACATTATAATTACCCTAATTGAGAAAGTGATAAAGGCACCTTAGGATTTACCACAATATAATAAAAGCACCTAAGGATTCACCATAATAAAGCAAGATAGCCTTATACTTTATTTTTGTGTACATAGAATGTGCACCCTTTAGTTAAGCCCTTCGAGCCTTTTACATTAAAATTTATTTCTTCATCACCCACATTATTTTGAATCAAACCTAAAACATATCTCTACCCTTGTTCTAAAACTAGTAGAATATTTTTATGAGACTTACACATATGATTCAAAGTTGTATGTGAAGAAAGTGTTAAAGAGCATAAAAAAGAATAAGTGTGAAAGAAAAAAAAGGAAAAAAATAGTTTATCCCTATTATTTTATTTTATTTTATTTTGAGAAGAAGTAGTGAAAATGGTGTGAAGGCCCAAAATGAAGATATTTGGCTGATGAGATGCTATGTTATATAATGAGAAAATACCTTGATAAGTTGAAATATGTAAGAAGTATCTATATATCAACATTATTCTACCATATTTTAGGATATTTTATTGAATCCTGATTTCCCTTTTCTTCATCAAACCCTTTAACCTAGCCCTGTTATAACCCTTACGAAGTCATATTTGATTCTTGAGACAGGAAACCTTCATCTGTCAAATATAAGTCACTTATGTTAAGTATATGTTTCAGTTCATTTGACAGGTATTTGATATCCTTCATGAGGTTTTTATCTACAAAATATGATTTTTTCTTCTTGATATATGTGATTTGTTATTTTTGTCATTATATATCACATATTTGAAGGTGCTTATACATATGTAGCCATGAATAAGGGAGAAAGGTAAAAATAAGAGGGTATACATTTGTGAGGATGAATCTTGATGTGACTAAGGCATGGTTAGGTTTTCATTCATTATTATTGTTATGCTCATATCTCTTATGCTCATGTGTGAACCATATGTTGAAATTAACCCTTTAAATTTCCTAGTTCCTAATCTTAGTTGAGTGTTATTCTCAGTGTTATAAAAATAGAAAGTGAGACAACATTAGTTAAAGGTTTTGGAAGTGTGTTTGTCATTTTTATGTGATTTTGTGGGTATATTATTTGTGAAACCCTCACAAGAATTATTTATCTTCTAAGAGTAACTTAGAAATTTAAAGAGCTTGTTGCACATGATAAGTGCAATCTTGAAACTTACGAAAGTAGCTAGTTAGTTTTATTTTATTATTATTATTATTATTATTATTATTATTATTATTATTATTATTCAGAGTCATGTCTTACTTGAGAATAAATAAGAAGTTAAGTGCAGGAGTATTGATGTAGACTTATTTTTATAAATTTTTTACTCTTTTAATCTTAGTTTTTGATCTTTTATTTAAATAATATATGAGGAAAAATATAATTTATGCTTAAGTGATAATAATCTCATATATTTAATTATTTAAGTTAAAATGATAGGTTCACATTATGAGATAATTTATTAGTTTATTTAGTTTTATTTTGGAGAAATAATTTTTTTTATATATAAATATATATATGAAAAGAAAAGTTATCAAAAGGGTTTGGTCCAAAGAATCAAAGGCCCAAAAGGTTAAAAGGCCGGACAATCCAAGACGAAGAAGAAGACACGGAGGCCATAGAGGAAAAAAAATATAGAGAAAAGCATGCGGCATAGAGATGGTAGGCGGTGGGGCTAGAGGGTCAAAGGTTGAAATAAATAAAAATTAGGGCTTGTTTGGTATGGGGGTAATAGGGGTGGAAAAATTTTCCCTCTATTTTATATCTTTTATATTAATTATTTAATAATAATAAAAATATTTTTTATGAAATACCCATTTTAGATTAAATTAAGATCTAAAATGGGTATTCATTAGAATAAAAATATTTAATTTTAAATAGATTATATAAGATATATAAAATATGGGGATACTTTTTTCATCCCTATTACCCTCATACCAAACAAGCACTTAGAAGAAAAAATTATAGAGGTGACAACAGGGCGATGGGGCCAAAAATTCTAGAACAAAAAAATAGAGAATATATAAGGCAGACAGTAGGGCAGTAGGGGAAAACAAAAAGAAAAAAGAAAAAAAAATCAAAGATGATAAATGGGGAGCTAGGAGCATACGGTAGGGAGCTAGAAGGTGAGAAGTGAAAAAGAAAGAGAAGACGATGGTCCAAAAAAAAGAAAAAGGAGAGAAAAATTTGATTCTGATTTTGAATCTAAAGTTTTATAATTTTATTTTTAAATATTTTTAGGTTCAATATTTTATATATAATTTAGATTATTTATTTAATTTTATTAGTTTATTTTTATTAATATCATGTTCTAATTTTATTTTACCAAGGATATAATAAAATACTATTCTTTACAATGAAAAATTAATTGATTTCTTTATTATTTGATTACTCTATGTGTTATATGCTATTGTTCAAAATTGTGAATAATTAATAAATTGATCACCTTAATATTTAACAAGTTGAGAAAATATACGATGACTGATTCTCTACTTTAGGTCAAATAGTAGGAATTGAATGGATTTTGAGAACAATTGTATAATTTCTACAACAATAGTAAAGGCTAAATAATTAATTGAACCTACAACATCATCTTTTAACTAAATCATTTGACTAGAGATAGTAGGACTAATAATTGGTGATAGGACTATGTATCTTGTGAGAATGAATTAATTAAATATTTTCATAGACATATATCTAGTATAATTGGATAGTGGTAGATTCAGATTTCTTGGTAGCTTGTGTTAATTGATTTTATTTTTATTATATTTTATTTGATTATGTTTTAGTTTAATTTACTTGATTGAATTTTTTTTGTTTAGAATTAGTTATTTATTTATTTGATTTTAATCGCCTAAGCCTGATTAGAGTGATCAGAATTTTTTTAGCTATTATTTAGTTTATGTGGGATGATAATTTGATACTTATTGTGTCCTATATTACTTGCGATCGGCATACTTGTCAATAGGTATATTTAGTTGACACTAATAACAAATAATTTTGTCATAATTATACCAATAATATATTAAAAAAAATAGGGGTTTTACAATAAAGTTTATTCAATTCAGTTGGTCTCCAAACCTTACCAAATTTTCACAAAATACCAATTACATTATTGTTATCCTATAAAATTAATTTACAAAAATTAAATAAATCCATAACACCACAAAGGGATATGGCCGAGATTCCCTTAGGACATGAAAACCCAAAATTTTGAGATTTTAACATAATATACCAATTACCAGACTTATTAAAATACTCTACCTAATACTTAAAAATATAATATAACATACCATCATACTTAAGATTTTAGGGCAAAGCCTAACAAGGCATACAATATGAAAACTCATAAAAACACAAAACCATAAAAGCATGAATTTAACCAAATAATACATGGATGTAAATTAAAGATGAAGCCTAGCATGATTTATAGCATGACATTCAAAAATCACAAAAATCAACACATAAATATAAAAGACTTAAACTAGAGATATATATTCTTTACAAGAGCTACTTTGATCTCTTAGCACAAAAATACTCCTATGCTCATTCTTCCACCCTTATATCACCTAAAATAATACAAATATAAATTAGACAAAGAGAAATTCATGTGTTAGAAGAGAATAAAAAAATATTAAAAGATGTGGTAATTACCTTCAGAATTCAAAAATGGTAGCTTGAGAAACCTTCATCAATCTATAATCTTAAATCTCGTTTGCTTAAATAAAAGCACTAAAGAGTTAAATTTAAGATAAGTGAGAAAATGAAGAAAATAATAAGAAAAATGGATAAGGGAATACAAATTTTGATAGAAAATAATAAGACAAGTACATGGACTCATTATAGCATGCCAATGTTATATCCCACAAAGACTTTGTTGTTGAATGCTAACCTCAATTGATTCATCTGCCTATATTAAGTAATTATCAAATATATGGTTATAAAATATGGAAATATGTGCAAATACTAACAAAATATAATCTCTAAATTAGTTGTAATAAAAAATAGGATTATAATGTCATCATAAATTAATAATTAACAAATAATTAATTTATTTGACAAAAAAACTAATTAAATCTTATATGGTGAAATAGCCTAAATTAAGTATTATTCTCTTTCAATGACTAATAGTCATATATAATTCAATTTAATACCCTTTTTTCATCTTATCAAATAATTAAATCCATTATGCTCTATGCTAAATTAATAAAATGTCTAAGAGAATCTAGCCTAGTTTCATAGTGTGATTCTCTCATTTAATTTTTATATTTTCAGTTATTAATCTTCACCTTTCAGTTCTTCAATTAAATACTTACTTCTAGTTAAGTCAGTAATCAAGAAACTCAAACTTAAATGAAGAACTAACAATTGAGTTCAAGAATTCAAGCAATCAGAATGAAAAGCAAACTAATTGATCATTAATTATTTGACTAAATATAATCCTAGAAAAGAAATATACTCAATTATAATTAGGATAATGTTAAGAATAAAGAAGTAAATAGCATGTCTAATATAAATTAAAAGTAGAGAAAGAAGATAAAACCAAAAAGTGATTTTGAAATTAATGAGGAACACTAAAATTTGTTAATTACAATACTAATAAACATAAATTAGATATAGAAAGTATTGGAGTTTTGATGTACAGAGTGAAGAGGAATGGTAGAAAATGATATAAAAATTTGAAGTGTACCTTATCCTAAGTGGAACTACCAAAAATAAAAGGTTTGGGGACTTAAATTTTGCAATCGAGGAAATAACTGTCACCTAAACAATCAACTTTCATGATCGTACATTATACCAGTCAACTATGTAGTGATCTACGGTGGCTATATTACGGTGCACGGTTAGCTTGAAAGATCGTGCATTGCACTATTTCATCATGCATTGTTGGTTTTTCTTTTTTTTTTCTTCTTTTTCTCTTCTTTTGATTTATTTAGTTCTTTAGTTTTCTTCTTGCATGAGAACTTGAATCTTCACCTTCATTACCTTCCTTAGGTCATCCTTGATCTATATTCATGCTCTATTTCCTTTTATTTTACATTCCTCAAACTAATTCCTATAAAAGAATCAAAGGAGAGTAGTAACATAAAGTAGATAGCTAAACTAGATAAAAGATCAACGAATCACATAGGATGTTGATTGCAATCACAAGTAAATTAGGATGAAATCATATAAAAAAAATTGGGTTCATCAACTCTCACATACTTATCCTTTGCTTGTCCTCAAGAAAATAACAATTTAGGAAAAAAAAACAAAAATATGAATGACAAAAAAGGGGCATAGAGATAAAGTCCTTAGCTGATAGAAATGAACTATACAAATTGGATACACATTTACATGACCTAGATAAATTATGAGCATTAATAATAGAAAAATAATAGTAAAATTGTAAATAATTCACAATGTTAAATTCTATCTAGTATTTTTGTTTTACTATAAAATGGTTTAGAGTTGCTTAAATGCACATACTTATCGGACATAGGTTGAATAGATAAGTAAAATTCATCACTGTAGGGAAATGTGACTCTCAACACTCATGTTGATGTGGAAGATCATCACCAAATAATCTTCTACAAAACTTTTATATAGGACTCAAGTCAGTGCAAAGTGTTCAAAAAACTTGAAAATGGTAGAAATAGATAGTAATGTCAATAATCCTTTGGAAGGTGGCAATATCTAATTCTAAGATCTTATGCCTTCAAAAGAGAAATATTTTATTTCTCAATATAATACTCTTTACTACTCTCCAATAAACTCAATTGAAGAAGGAGAAGAGAAGAAGAAGACCACACCACTCATGTAAATCTCTCTCAAATTCACAAATGAAATTTGATTTCATATATCATGAAATGTAATGTCGACATTCCTTGATTACAAGGCTTATATAGGCATAAAACCATGCAAGCCTTTTCTTTAACAATCCCATTAGCAGCCTAATTAATGAATAATCCTATTAAGGCATGGATAATTCCATATAATAAATGTTATAAAGATAACTTATAAGCATTACAAAGTATACAACAAAAATAACAAAGCTACACAACTTAATAATGCAATACATAGATATAAGCATATGTGATTCAACTTTATAGTCTTGTAGCCTTATTCTTTCTTGCACTTTGTAATCTTATAATCCCTTATCATTTACTTATACCTCAAAGAACTTCAACCATCATGAATTTCTTTCAAACATGTATAATACTTGCAAGAATGACATGACAAAACATTAGAATCATAAGAATTTTCAAGCATAATTGGTTCTATCGCCAAATATGCAAATTCCTCCAGATCTTCGTCATTAGAAGAAGAGTATTGAAAGTTTTTAAGAGATTCTCCTCCATCATTCTCCCTTGTAAAGAAGAATTTACCCTTAAATTAGCATCATTATAATATGGAGATATGTCATCAATGTTGAAAGTCCTAGATAATCCTCTATAATGTTCAGGCAATTCAAGTTCACATAAATTATTTCTAAATTTTTCTTAATATTTTAAATGGAACATAACATCTTGTCATTAGTTTATTCTTTCTTAATTTTGAAAATCTCTCTTATGTCAAATGCAACCATACCAAATCTCTTAGTTTAAACACTTGTTGAATTATATTTTTGTTAATTTGAGCTTGATATTTAGCATTTGATTTTTTAATGTTGTCTTTAATTTTTGATGAAGTTTTCTAAAGAACTCAATTCTTTCCCTAACATCATAATTCTTTATATCTCCTCTCTTAAATGACAACATATCAATGGGTAGATATGGATTAATCCTATAGAAAATCTGAAAAGGACTCATTTTAGTTGTATTAGAAGGATTTCCATTATATGAAAACTCAACATGTGCAAGATTTATATCCCAATATTTATTACTTTTATTTACCATCCCTCGTAGCAAAGTACCTAGAGTTCTATTAGTCATTTTGGGCTAACCATCCGTTTATGGATGATGAGAAGTACTAAATAGTAACTTAGCTCCTAACATGTGCCAAAGTATCTTCCAAAATTAGCTCAATAATTTTACATCCTTATTCGATACTATACTTTTGGGAACCCCATGTAACCTCACTATTTCTTGGAAATATAATTCTGCGACATGAGTTGTATTATCAGTCTTGTTGCAATGTATAAAATATGCTATTTTTTAAAATTGATCTACTACCACAATAATAGAATCTTTACCCCTTTGTTTCCTTGGTAATCCTAATATGAAATCCATGCTAACTCTTTTCCAAGGTTGATGAGGTAATGGTAAAGGAGTATACAAACCGTTATGGAAGAAGCTTTTACTTTTCTAACAAGTTACACATCTTCCTATAATTATTTATGCTAGTTTTATCATCCATAACCAGTAGAAACTTTTGCTTGTAGTATTTCCATGGTCTTATGAACTCCAAAATGACCAGCTATACCTCCCTCATGTACTTGTGTAACAAGTAAATCACGTACACTTGAATGAGGTATACACAACTTATTAAGTTTGAAGAGATAGTAATCTTATAGTAAGTAATTACCAAAACAACCATTCTTTTTGCATATATTATATATGTCAACAAAATGTTCATCCTTATCATACAAATCCTTCAACTTCTCAAATCCCAATAACTTAAAATCCAACATGAATAATATCATGTATCTATGAGACAAAGTATCTCCTCTAGGAAAAAGTAATGTAAGTACACAATATAGACTTATGCTTTCCTTCACATACCCTTTTACTCCGAGCTCTATAATTTTTTTCCTAAATCCTTAGCATCCTTTGGATTACATCTATATGAGGGTGTATTAGGTAAAGACACACCAAGAAGTAAATCTATGACCTGTTCTATCACTATCTTAGGTGGTAATCTAGGCGGTAATTTACTAGGAAAAGCATTGTGATATTCATCAAGAAGTTTATCTAATTGTGGATTGTCATTATCTCTCTCCCTTTAGATAGATTCTTTCATGACCACAACATAACAAACCCCTTCTTCTTGAATACATTTGACCATAGCCTTTTCATATAATAATAAAATCTCTTTACTCTCGACTATGCTCTTCTTATCATTCTTAGAAGGTTTAAAATTATGCTTCTTTTTATCCATTTCAACTACATACTCATTAGTAATTCCATTATGAATAGAATTTCTATCATACTGCTATGGTCTACCAAATAAGATTTTACATGCATCCACAGGTAAAACATCGCATAGCATCTCATCGTAGTATTTACCAATTATGAATGATACTAGGGTTTGTTTTATTACCTTGATTCCCTTATTTAGCCATTAAAGAGAATAATGTTTTTGATGTAGTTTAGTTTCCAACCCCAAATCCTTGACCATCTTTTCATTGGCTATATTTATACAAGAGACACTAGTAATGATAATATGACAAACTATATATCCTACTCTTCCTTTTGTTTTAAATACCTTCTCCCTCTAAGCAGGTTGTTCAGTAACTTGTACTTAAACAAATCTCTCTAAGACATAACAATAACTTTCTTTTTCCTTGGATTCACTAGACACTGCCTCAAAAGGTCAATTTTATAATTTTTCTCACATGTCTCCATGGGTTCAATATCATATATTGATAATGCCTTTTAATCAGGACATTCACAAATGAAGTGCCCAAACCCTTAGAATTTAAAACATTACCCAGTAGAGACTTCATTCACTTTATTTTGCCTTTCTCCTCTTTATTAATTCCTACTTTCTTTTCAAGATTAGTAGAAATTGAAGTACTCACTCCAAATTTGGTTGTTTGATTACTTGAGTAGTACTTAGTGGATGGATTATTTTGTTTTGTATGAGGCTTAGTGGACTTAATTTATTTTTAAAATCTTAGGAAAAGTTTAATCATATCATTTAAGGAATCATAAAGACACGTTTCCACCTTGTCTTGAATGACCATGTTAAGGTCTCCTAATAATCTAGCACAAGTTTGTTCCTTTCTTTCATGGATATCACATACTAGTGCCTAGCTCTCGAATTACCTAAAATATTCCTCGACACTTAGTAGTCCTTGCCTAAGAGTAGTTAATTTAATGCAATTATCTTGTTCATACTCTTTAAGGATGAATTTTATTATTAGATGTTCTTACGTTTCTCCTAAGATTTAATTTTAGATTTACCCTCTCATTCTCTAGTCCTTTTTAGATTATTGTACCAAATTCTAGCAAACTTATTAAATTTAAGAGTTACTAATTTGCACTTTTATTCACCTTGATAATCCTTAAACTCAAAAATAGTTCAACACCACAAAAATTTATTTTATGATTTAAGATTAAAATAAGGAGTCATCGAATAAGATTTAATTATATCTACCATTTTTAATAAAATAATGATAATAATAATTATGGCAATAAAGGAAGAAAAATATAGTGATATAATTAGTGGAGACTAAACTAATTAACTAACCTAAGATAAATTATAAATAAATCACAATAATTTTTAAATTAATAAAATAATAGTAATAATTATTATTGTTAATTGTTATTATCCCTAAAACTTAAAAAAAAATCCAAAACACCCCACCACTCCATTTTTTTTTCTTTTTTTTTCTCCTTTCCTTCTCTCTTTTTTCTTTCTTTTTCTTCCTTTTCCTTTTCTTATTTCCCCCTCCTTCGGTCGGTTGCCCAGTAGCAGCCCAGCACCCCTGCCCCTCTTTTCTTTCTTTTCTCCTTCCCCAGTCCAACTCTTTTTTTTATCCCCCTCGATCGGCCCAACCAGGCACCTACCCCCTCTTCTATGTTTATCTCCCTCTATTTTTCCCTTCTTTCCCCTTCCGCTCTCGTCTTCTTCTTCCCCAACCTACGCAACCTTGTGCATGGCTGCCATCATTTCCCTCCCCACCTCTCTCTCTCTCTCTCTCTCCTCCTTTCCTTTGTTGGCCTTGTAGGGCATGTAGCATACATGTCTTTACATGGTCCCCCTCCCCCTATGAGGCCCTCACCCCTTACTTTCTCTCCCTGACCCTGCAAAACTTGCCCCTAGCCCCTTCTTATGCATCTGCTCCTACTTGTACATTGGCCGACAGCCACCAACCCCCTCCCCTTATCTTCTTCCCCTTCTTGTCAACTTCCCCCATCCCCTACATCTATAAATACCCTCCCCTACCCCCTCCTTTCCCCTTTGTTTTCTACCGATCCACTCCCTTGCCCCTTTACTCGCGTCGCCCAAACAAATGCCACTGCCAGGCTACGCCACCATTGCCACTCTCTTCCTTCCTCTTCCTTGCATCACCCTACCCAATGAGTCACTCTCCTTCCCTTCCTTCCATTTCCTCTTCTATCCCCACTTGTGGAAAGTGGATAGCTCAAGATACCCTTTTGTACATTCCTCTACTGCCACTGCGGCCCTATACCATCACCACCACAGCTAAGACCACCCTCCTTGCCTCCCTTCTTACCCATAAAGACCCCTTACCTTATATGTACCTCTAATTCTCTCTTTCTCCCCTCTCCTTCTTTTTGTTTCCTTTTCTCTCCCTCACAATTTCCACTATGCCCACCATCGCACCGTCTCCATGAGGCCACCACCATCATCACCGGCCACCTAAACCAAGGAACCCCACTAGTAAAAAACCCTAAATCCCCTCTCTTTCTCCAAACCTAAGAACCACTCCTTGCACCATCGTCCATAATCACCACCACCACCACCACTACGCGTCGTCGCCACAACCACGCCCTCACCTGCTATCCTTTCTAGTTATACCCTTCTCTCTCTTACTCATTTAGTGATTTTTTTCTTAAATTATTATTATTATTATTATTATTATCATTATTAATAATATTTGGTTAATAAAATAAGGAAAAAGGAAAAAGAAGTAAGAAGAAGATGAAATGACCTAGTTGATACACTCCTTATAGGTTGTAAACAAACATCTCCCCATGAGGAGGTGTAGGATTCTTGCTTTAATCTTGGAAGCTTGGAGCCTAATTAGGTAAAGATATAGTTAAGACTTTGTGTTATGTTATGAATCTTATGTATATGGGTGTATTGGTATGTTATGTATAAATATATGTGAATGTGAACTAAATATGTGTGTGGTGCAGCTTGGCTTGCAAGGAAATAAGGTATAGTGAGCATGATGTTTTTATTATGTGTTGTATATATGGTTATAACTTGTTATGGATGGACATGTTCTTATGTATGGTTTAGATATTGTGATATGTATGCCTAGATGCCATAGGTAGGTTTTGAGTGGTTGTGAAGATTAAAGAAAATAAAGAGGGTGAAGTGAGTGAGGTGATATGTGGAGGATGTCCTAAATGTCTCATGAAATATGGTAGAGAAAATAAAAGGAGAAATAATAAAATAAGGGGTTAGGGCAAAATCTTACATGGGAAGTGTGAGCGTTGCATGGGGTATATATGCTTTGCATGGGGGAAAGATTCACATAGGGAAATCTAGTTTGAGGGTTAAGCATGGTGGGGGGGGGGGGAGGAAGTGTTTTTTGGGTGGTTGGTGTACTTGGGAAGGATTTAGTATGTGGGTTGGTGGAAAAGTGTATGGGGGTATAAACTAGGGTTTTGGAGGAAAAACCTTAAGGATTGGGGTATTGTGAGGAAAGGTTGAGGAAGTTGGTTGAAATTTGGTGTTGAGATGAGAGGTGTGTCATGTGGAGGGTGTGAGTCAAGTCAAATGGAGATTAGAGTTGTGTTTGAGAAGAGGGTGTGGAAGAAAAAGGGAAATATTAGGGTTTTATGGGTGACCAACTAGGGCGTCGTTATCTTATGTGGGAAATGAGGAGTTGGGCTATGAGGTTTGGAGTTGTGTTGAGTATGGTGATGGTGTTGGAATCAAGGGAGAATGTGGGATGAGTGAGAAGAGGAGATGCTAGGGCTAAATAGGCTAGATTAGGTTTTCAAGGGATACCCTAGTAGGCGATGGTGAGTATAGGTGCAAAAGTGAGGAAGTGGGACTTGACCTATATATATGAGATTTCTAAGTTCGTTTTGAGGATGGTGGAAAGTGTATGGGGGGGGGGGGTCCTAGAGTCTTAGAGGATGTAGAGGCCCTAGGTTAAGGGATAGGGTATTTTAGGAAGTCTAGGTTGGTATAGTGATAATGAGTCTGAAGGGTCCATTGGGGTGTGCATGACTAGATGGGGGCTACTTGTTGAATAAGACATGAATAAAATACTAATCACTTAAAGTGAAATATCATTGAGCCAATCCCAAACTTATGATGTTACCATTCAACCGGTTATAGTAGTGGTTAGGAGCATTTTGCCCTACATATGTATATGTTACTGTTCCACCAGTTATAATAGTGGGGGTTCCAAGCCTAATAAGTTAAACCCATAGATGATAATAATTTATGGTTAAGACACTAATTACTTATAGTGGAACACCACGTGGGTTAGGACAAGACTTAGGATGTTTACCGTTCCACCTTTTTTAATAGTGGACAACAACATTTTACCCTAGAGATGTTCATGTTTACCATTCCACTGGTTATAATAATGGCTAGGCATATTCTTCCCTGAAGTAGTTACTTCTATTCCACCTACCATAATAGTGGGGTCTTTGTACTCACGTGGATATAGTTTGAGAGATATGTAAAGATAGTACTAAAGGTTTAAACTCTGATAGTGGTAATTAATCTAATAAAACCTACTACTTGAATAATATCTGTATTTTATGTTACTGTACCTTATCTTAGCTATACTGTTACCTTACTTAGTATGTATCATACTGATCACCCCTTTTATGGGTGTTGCTCATTCTCACAATCAGTGGCCTCTCCTAAGTCTGTGTAGGTAGGCGATAAGGCCCTAGAGGACTTTGATGCTTATGATGAGCTAGTCAAGGTAGAGTGTTTTTCTGATGTCCTAGGGATAAGGCTAGAAAGGGTGTTTTTCGGACTACTTATGTCTTATGTGATGCGTAAATCAAAGTAGAGGAAGGTTGGATCAAAGGCTGATGTGTTGAAGATGTCACTCACAAAAGAAACGAAAGTTTATATGGATTATAATCGAAGAAAACAGGTTGTAAAGATAGGTTGGTTCAATTGGTTTGAATCAGCTTTCAAAAATGTCGAAGGTTGAGATCAATGGAGGAAGGTAATGCCCCAGGCTTTTACTTGTTCAAAGATGACTCAAATTGAGAGAGATAGACGCAAGGTAGCTCTACTCAAAGTTGTATTCAAATTCTGTATATTCCATCTTGTTATTTCATGCGTACAATGGTGTATATATAGGAAAGTTCCAGCCGGTTGAACAAGCTCAATTAGCCGGTTCTTAACCTTAATTCAAGCCCATTAATCTTGGTTGAATTAAGCCCATAAAACACTTAATCCTAATCATAATATCATTGGTTAAATGATACTAAGGATTAATATTACAAAGCCATACAATTAACTATGATACATACATGAAATTATATCAAACCTTAACTTACATAAAATACACTTAGGGTTAGGGTTTACAACAAGTTAATACAATTAATGACAATCATCACCATATCTTCTTGTTGTAAAGTATCATCCCATGTATTCCATATTATTGCATGCTTTGAATACTTGTACACATTAAAGTGTATTAACATCTTCTTCTTGCAAATATGTGACATACCTACAAGAACGACTTGAACAGTTTTCAATACCAAGCATATACAAATTATCAAGAATATTTATCATGATAGGCTCCAACATTAAGAAAGCTAATTCCTCCTTACCTTGAGAATTAAGATGATCATGACAATTATTAGATTCATTAGATGCTCCTGCATCATTCTCCCCAAGTTGAGAAGAATTTTCCCTCAACTTTTCATCAGAATAATAAGGAGACAAATCATCAACATTAAAATATCTTGAAATTCCACCATAAGAATCTGGAAGTTCAAGTTCATAAGCATTATCTCAAAAATTTATTAGTATTTTAAATGGAACATCAGCTCTGGGCATTAGTTTATTTTTACATTAATTAAGAAATTTATTTACGCAAATGTAACAAAACTAAGTCACCAGGAGAAAACACATAAGAGTTTCTATGCTTATTTGCTTGAGCTTTATACTTGGCATTAACTTTTTTAATGTTATTTTTTATTTTCTCATGAAGTTGTTGAAAAAAAATGTACTCTATCTTTAGCTTCATAATTTTGTAATTCACCTTTTTTTGAAGGAATCATGTTAATAGGCATGTAAGGATTCACAACATACACCACCTCAAACGAACTAGTTTGAGTAGTACTAGATGGATTACGATTATAAGCAAACTCTGCATGAGCTAACTTAACATCCCAATCTTTAGTACTCTTATTAACTAAACCTTTTAATAATGTACCAAGAGTTCTATTAGTTACTTCAGTTTGACCGTCAGTTTGTGGATGATGCGAAGTACTAAATAGCAATTTAGTACCAAGCATATGCCATAAAGTTTTCCAAAAATAACTTATAAACTTGACATCCCGACCTAAAACTATGCTTTTAGGTATTCCATGAAGTTTAACAACCTCTCTAAAATACAAGTTAGCAACATGCGTCGCATCATCGGTTTTTTTACATGAAATAAAATGAGAAATTTTAGAAAATCTATCTACTACCACAAGAATAGAATCTTTATCATGTTGCGTTCTTGGTAACCCTAGGATAAAGTCCATACTAACTCCTTCCCATGGTTTATCAGGAACGGGTAAAGGTGTGTATAAGCCTTTATGAAAGTAACTCTTACTTTTTTGACACGTAGAACATCTACTTATCATGGCTTGTACATGTTTAACCATTCTTGGCTAATAGAAATTTTCTTGTAATAATTCCATAGTTTTATGTATACCAAAATGTCCCGCAATGCTATCTTCATGTATTTTCTTGATTGGCAAGTCTCAAATACTAGATCTAGGAATACAAAGTTTATTTAGTCTAAATAAAAATCCATCTTGTATGACATAATTTCCATGGTATCCATTTTCTTTACATGCACTAAACATGTCCTTAAAATCTTCATCCTTAGGATATAAGTCTTTTATCATTTCAAAACCTAAGATTTTTGCATCCATCATAACAAGTAATGTAGATCTACGAGCAATATCATCAGTGACTACATTTTCTTTACCATCTAAATGTTTGACAGAGAACACAAAAGATTTTAAGAAATTTACCCATTTTGCATGTCTCGGATTAACTTTCTTTTCACTATGTAAGTATTTTAAACTTTCATGATCCGAATATAACACAAAGGGTTTTGGTCTTAGATAATAACTCCATGTCTCTAGACTCCTTATGATGGCAAAGAATTCCTTGTCATAAGTTGAATAGTTAAGTTTGGCTCCATTCAACTTTTTTGAGAAAAATGCTATAGGTTTCTTTTCCTGGGAAAGTACTCCTTGTAACACCTCAAAATTCACTACTTTTTTTTGAAAGCGGAAGTAATTAAAATACTTAATTTAAAACCTGTGAATTCTGGGGATGTTACCGCCACACTTAGTACCAAACCGGTTCTCTACGACCGTTTCAGTACTAAGTGCTAAGGCTAAAAAGATTAATATAAAAATTAAACTAAGATTTCATAAAATAAATTAAAGAGATAGTAACTTCGAAATCAGAGTACGCGTAAAGAATTATAATTAATAATCACAACGAGATATAATTGTACAACTATTAAAAGGTCCATCTCAAATACTGAACACAAAGTAATAAATCACAAAAGATAACTCCGATACAAAGAGAATTAGTAGAAGAAAAATAAAATAACAAGAAGAGTAAAAACAGCCACAACACTCTCTAACTTTGAGCCCATACCCTAGCTCAACACTCAGCCTCGACTGATGTCTCGCCCACCTGCACAAAGTCAGAAGGGCATACTACTCGTGGGAATGAGTAGCACCCATGAAAATTGTGATCAGTACTCTATATACTAAGTAAGGTAACCGAGTACTAAAGCCAACACACAAAGTCATACAATAATGCAGAAGAAATAAAAGAGCATAATCCATCATGTTAACATAAAGGCAAATGTACGATCAAGTGAAAATGTCAAGATCCAATATAGTTCAGATTAATTACTTCATAAATCCTTTATCGAAATGTTTTCACACCATGCTCTTTATCAAGTCCATACGAGTATGGGAACCCCACTATTTTAGCCGATGGATCAGTCACGAGGGTACATGCCCTGTCACTATTTTAGCCGGTGGATTGGTCGCGAGGGTAACATACCCTGCCACTATTTTATGCTGGTGGATCAGTCTGGCTCCTTTCTCGTACGGTGTTCCACTGTAAGTAATTAGTATCTTTCCTATGTCTTAACAACTATAGGGTTTGGTTTTGTTGAGCTCGGGATCCCCCACTATTATAGCTAGTGGATCGGTCGCGAGGGTACATGCCTTGCCACTATTCTAGTCGGTGGATTGGTCGCGAGGGTATATGCCCTGCCACTATTTTAGCCAGTGTATTAGCCGTGAGGGAAGTATTCCCTACCACTATTATGCAGGTGGATTGGTCTGGGCCCGGCTCAACATCTTCCACTTTACATAATTAATGTTTTAAGTTTCTTATTCGAAAGTTTTCATTTTGGACATGCATGAATCATTCTCTTTATACTTCACACGTTACAAATCATACAATTCCACAATCATAATTACACTTTAATCACCAAATACACATGATACAACAAAAACCCTAAGCAGCCACACCAAACCCTAATTAACCACAACAGACCATAGTTAACCACTCCAAACCCTATTTAACCATAACAACCATAATTAGCCATTCCAAACCTTAGTTAACCACAACAAACCATAATTAGCCACTCCAACCTTAGTTAATCACAACAACCTATAGTTAATCACTCCAAACCCTAATTCAGTCTCCTCCATAACCTTATAATGATCCACGTACTATTTTCCATCCACAGTGTTCAACCACCCAAACAACGCTTACATTACCATCCTCATATCCCAAATCAACTTTTCATATGTAAATTTCACTCCCATGCAGACTTTACACGTCCCATGCGACCATTCAAACTTTTCATGCAAATCCTAAATTCCATGCAATCATTAACTCCCATGCAAAACCCTAACTCCGCCATGCAACCCTATTACCACCACACAACCATTAATAATACCATGCAAACCCTAATACCACCATCAAAAATCCAAGATTCCGTCATATAAAACCCTAAATTCAATCCACACAAAACCAAAGATTCATCCATACCACACCCTAGAATGGATCCTCTCATACAAAACCATCGATTAGATTCTTCCATACAAAACCATAAATTAGTTTTCCCTATATAAAACCATAAATTATATTCGCCCACACAAA
This sequence comes from Tamarix austromongolica, assembly GCA_039764185.1. Lineage (NCBI taxonomy): Eukaryota > Viridiplantae > Streptophyta > Magnoliopsida > Caryophyllales > Tamaricaceae > Tamarix > Tamarix austromongolica. The sequence goes on along the minus strand of CM077813.1, from coordinate 30,875,942 downwards.
ACCATAAATTAGATTCTCCCAAATAGAAACATAAATTATATTCTCCCACACAAAACCATAAATTAGATTCTCCCATATAAAACCATAAATTATATTCTCCCATGCAAACCCTAAATCCTATGCGATCATTAACTCCCATGCAAAACCCTGACTCCACCATGCAAAACCTAATACCACCATACCACCATCAATACCACCATGCAACCATTAATATTACCATGCAAACCCTAATACCACCATGCAAACCCCAATACCACCATACAAACCCTAATACCACTATACAATCATTAATATCATCATGAAACCATTAATACCACCATGCAAAACCCAAGATTCCATCATACAAAACCCTAAATTCAATCCACACAAAACCAAAGGTTCATCCATACTACACCCTAGAATAGATCCTCTCATACAAAACCATCATTTAGATTCTTCCATACGAAACCATAAATTAGATTCTCCCAAAGAGAACCATAAATTATATTCTCCCACACAAAATCATAAAAATCATAAATCAGATTCTCCCACATGAAACCCTAAAATTCTCCATTTTATTCTTCCACTCATGAATCATTAAAATAATTAGGTCAACTCACATCCCTTGGTCAAGTTCTTTTCCCATTCTCCTTTTTCATTATTTCTCCCACACAAACCACATCAACACCCTCACATGCGTGTCTTACAAGGCCACAACACATATCATCATATATAAATAATACACATACCATATAACAACACAAGAACATGCTTGAACTCCACGTCATACCATATACGAAATAATTACATTAATAAACATAGGACACATAGAATGCGAAGCACATAATGCATATAAGCACACAAGAGGCCTTAGCACACCTTACCTAAAACGACACTGGTCTTAGAGCACGCACCTACACCTCCTTAGGGCTTTGACTGGTTTTACTTATTATGAGGGAAAAGCTAAAATTAGACTCCCTCCTATCAAAAATACTATTAATCACTAACTTAATATAAGACTAGGCTTTTGATAAAATATCAAAATAATAATAGAAAAAATACCAAAAATAATATCAATATTACTATTAAAAAGAATAATAAAAATACTAACAATAATAATAAAAAGGACATTACTCAAAAACACAGTGAAATAAGGGTTTCAACCCCTTTACTAAAATAATACTAATAATAATAATATTAGTAAAATAAATAACCAAATTTAGTAATAATAATAGTGATGAAATAATAATAATAATAATAATAATAATAATAATTGTATTTATATTAGAATAAATGAAATAAACTAATTTAAGGCTTGTAAAAATAGGGAAAAGGGCTGAGAGGGTCTAGGGTTCAACCTTAGGCTGGTAGGGATCAGCGGCATTAGCGGTGGTGCACGACGACAGCGGCGGCGGTTGTAAAAAGAGAAAAAAAGGGAAAAGTTGAATGTGGGGAAAAAGATAGGGAGAATGGAGGTGGAAGTTGGGCTATTTATGAATGCCTAGAGGGAGAGGAGCAGAGTGGAGGTGGCGGCACAACCAAAGTTGGCGGCGCACGACAGCGGAGGAGGTAGCTGAATAGAGAAGAAAGAGAGAAAGGGAGGAGGAGAGGGAGGAAGAGGAAAAGAAAGGTAGGGAAAGGTAGAGGGTGGTCTGTAGAATAATTTGAGATGTAAAAGAAGTGGCTGAAGTGGCGGAGGAGGTGGCTAATGGTGGTTCGAAGGGCGGCGATGGCAGAAAATGGTTTGGTTGAGGAGAGAACTTTGCACAGCCGGGGTGGCTCGTGCAGGAAGAATCGAGGGAGGAGGAAGGCACAATTAGGTAGGGGGCGGTGTAAGGAGTGCACGGGTGGCCAGAACGGACGGCGGTGTTGGCCGGAGGTGACAGAAGTGGCGTCTAATGGGGCGGTGGCGCGAAGGAAGGCATTTTCTGAACTCGAGCCAAAAAATTGACTCAACGCTGCTATGGGGTGTATTTATAGGTTGAACGGAAGTTTGAGTCGAAGAGAAAGTGGGGGAGTGGTAGGCAGGAGTGGGCACTGGCCGACGAGGACAATTGGCGCATTCCTCGATCGTGGGCTGCAAGTGGCCAGGGGAGAGGGAGATCGTGCCAGGAATGGGGTAGTGGATTGGTTCAAAATGGTTGATGAGTCAAGGGGAAGGGAGAGGAAGTAAAATTGCCATAATTGGAGGCGAAATTTTAAGAGCTGGCGGTGAGGTTGCAAGTGCTCGATGGGGACGGTGCGAAGGGCTGGGGAAGAAGAAAGGAGGTAGAAAGGGCTGGACCGACGATCTAAGGAAGAAAGAAAAGAAAGAAAAAGGAAGGAAACTGGGCGGTTCGGCGTGGTGAGGGTAAAGTTCTTAAACCAAACGACGTGTTTAGATGGAATAAGAAGTGAAACGAGGCGCGGAGAGGGATGGGTGAAGGGCGACGGTCGCGTGGGCTGGGCGTGGCTAAATTTTTTTTAATGAAACGATGCGTTTTGAGGGAAAGAGAGTCAAGACACGACGCAGAACTCTGGGCTACCAAAAGAGGAATGAAAGGAAGGATTGGCCCCGGGAATGCAGGCCCAATCAGGGAGGAAAAGAAAAAGAAAAAGGAAAGAAGAAGAAAGAAAAAGGAAGAAAAAGGGAGAAAGAAAGGAAAAAAGAAAAAGAAAAAGAGAAGAATAATGGTTTAGGTTAATTAAATTAATTAGGATATTTGGGGTATTTAAAAATAATAATATTTAAATAAAATAATATTTAAATCCCTTTTTAGGCAAAAATAGGATTTTTAAAAGATTTTTTATAATTTCCATTTTAATTAGCAAAACACCCAAATTTTATCTAATTAAATTATTTATAAACTTAATACTAATTTGAAACTGTTTTCTCCTTCTTATTTTAAATAAAATAATTTATTTAATTAATTTTCAAAATATAATCCTTAATTAGCTAAAATACCAAAATTTCTCCTAATTAAAATACTTATAAATTTCTCCTTAATTTGCCCTAACTAATTACCCTTTTATTTTAATAAAAATAATTTATTTAATTAATTTTCGTAATAAAATATTATTTAATAATTAAAATTAAAATTAAAATTTTTGGTGCATTTCACTCCTCCCATTCCAACTCCACTAGCATCAAAAGCACTTCAAAAAGAAGATTAAAGTTGGGTAAGGATAGAATAGGGGCATGACAAAGTTTATCTTTGAGGGTTTCAAAGGCTTGAGTAGCTTCTTGTCCCTAATAAAATTCACCCTTTTTCATGAGTTGAGTAATAGGTGTAGCTATTTTATAAAAATCCTTAATGAATCTTCTATAAAAACTAGCTAATCCATGAAAACTTCTCACATCATGAACATTCTTAGGGATAGGCCTTTCTTTTATAGCTCTAATCTTATTAGGATCTAATTTAATACCTTCTCTACTAATAATATAGCCTCAATCTCATACAACCATTCAGAAAATGACTCCACATTCAAAGCACCATAAAATTCTGGAAGGTCAAGTTTAATACCTTGATCTTCATGGTATGCATTTCTTACTTGAAATGTAGGTAGTCTTCTTTGGTTTCTTAAGCCAAAGGAACTCATCTCATCTTCTCCATCTTCATGATGATGCATATTGAAATGTCCATGTCCACCCTTGGCATGGTAGATATGCTTCATTCTTCCTTCCATACTATCATGTGTGGTTTCCATACGAACTTGCCATAGCTTATGCTTCTCTTGCTCGGCCAATTTAGCTTCCACACTTTGTAGTTGATGTTGAAGTATGTTTTGAGTTTGCAATTGAGAATCCATGCATGTGGTGAGGCTCTTGATGGACTCTATCAGGGCACACACTTCTTCACCAGCTATGGTGAAGGTTGACACACAACTCCTTTTGTTGCACACAACAGATTTCACGAAGTGTAGGTGCTAGAATTTATGTTTTCTACAACCAAAAAAGGTGAAAACTATTGCTAATTCACAATCAAATTAAAATCACTAACTACAATCCTTGATTAGGCACAAAGGAGAGGATGCAGCCACAAGAACAGCCACTGCATGTAGGTACACAACAAATGGGAGTGGTCTTCTATATATGGCATAAAATTCAGCCACATAAAATCATAGAATGTCAATGGATTTCTTCACCATATACTCGTCTTCAAGTGGAAGATTCAAACTAGTTAATTCATAGAAGATGTAGAGAAGATATAGAGGAAAAGTATAGAGTGGGTCTTTGAGAGGAAAACGAGTAGAAATGGTTCGAATAGGCCAGGATACACACACTGGTTTGGTTCGGTCAATGCTGAGATGGCTTCAAAGTCTTGGCCTTTTTGTGTCCTTCCTAGATTGATACATGAATGGGAAATGAAATGGGTTGATTAACACTAGATCACACACATATAGAGAGTAGAATTAATAAGAAAAGAGGTGCGGGGGATGAACAAACTCACAGCACACAAGGTAACATCGAGAAGCTACTGTGCTTGGAACTACAATACTGGTCGAGGATTGTTACAAATGGCTGGGGAAAATGCAACATGATCGTTGCAAGATTGCAAGAAATTCGAGCAAGAACTTCAAGAAAAATCCAAGAAGATCATAAAGAAGCAAGAATTCAAAAGAAAGATCGAGTTATGGTGGAGTTCTTGATGCAAGAACACACATGTGATAACCTAGTTTGCAAGGAAAGGGTCGTTCGACAACTTCAATCAATTGAAGCTTTGATACCAAAAATGATGCGTAAATCAAAGTAGAGGAAGGTTGGATCAAAGGCTTATGTGACGTAGATGCCACCCACGAAATTAAGAAAAAGAAATGAAGGTTTAATACGGATTATAATCGAAGAAAACAAGTTGTAAAGACAGGTTAGTTCGACTAATTTGAATCAGGTTTCAAAAATATCAAAGGTTGAGATCAATGGAGGAAGGTAATGCCCTGGGCTTTTCCTTGCTCAAAGATGACTCAAATTGAGAGAGATAGATACAAGCTAGCTGTGCTCAAAGTTGTATTAAAATTCTGTATATTCCATCTTGTTAGTTCATGCGTAACATTGTGTATATATAGGAAAGTTCCACCCCGTTGAACAAGCTCAATCAGCCAGTTCTTAACCTTAATTCAAGCCCATTAATCTTGGTTGAATTAATCCCATGGAACAATTAATCCTAATAATAATATCATTAGTTGAATGATACTAAGGATTAATATTACAAAGCTATACAATTAACTATGATATGTACATGAAATTATATCAAACCCTAACTTATATAAAATACACTTAGGGTTAGGGTTTACAATAAGTTAATACAAATAATGAGAATCATCACCATATCTTGTTGTTGTAAAGTATTATCCCATATATTCCATAGTCTTGCATGCTTTGAATACTTGTACGCATTAAAGTGTATTAACATCTTCTTCTTGCAAATATGTGACATACCTATAAGAACAACTTGAACGGTTTTCAATACCAAGCATATACAAATTATCAAGAATATTTAACATGATAGGCTCCAGCATTAAGAAAGCTAATTCTTCCTTACCTTGAGAATTAAGATGATCATGACAATTATTAGATTCATTAGATGCTCCTGCATCATTATGTTTTTTGTTGTTTTTATTCCCATGTTGTGGGACATTATCTTGTATTTCCTTTCGTTGATGTATTAACTTTGAATCTTACAAACTCAGGTACTTTTGTATTTAATGTTGAACTCCTTATGTTTTTAATCATCTCCTGTTATTGTTCATTGTTATCTTTTAGCATTGTGGTTAGTATGTGGCTAGCTAGGGGCCAGACTTATACTGAAATACCCCAAAATCCTAATTTAAGAAATTATGGCAAAATAAGGATTTATTAGAAAAATTAATTAAATAAATTATTTTGTTAAAATAAAAGGGAATTAATTAGGGAAAATCAAGAAGAAAACAATAAATATTTTAATTAGGAAAAATTAGGGTACTTTGCTAATTAAAATGGAAGTTAGGGAAAATTTATTCAAAATAGCCCAAATTAATCTAATAAGGGATTTAATTATTATTTTATAAATATTATTTTTTTAAATAATAATTTAAAATACCAAATACCAAAAATACCCCACACCACCTATTTTCTCTTTCTTCCCTTTTTTTTCCTTCTTCCTCCCCTTCATCATTTTTCTTTTTTTTTTCCTTCCTTCCCCAAAATGAGCCAGCCGCACGACCTAGTCCTTCCCACCTTCTCCCCTTGCGTGGCCTAAAGAATTTTTTGACCCTACCAACCGCATGATTATTTTTTTCTTTTTTCCTTTCTTTCCCCCTGAACCACCCGGTCCACCCCTTTCCCTTTCCCTCTTCTTTCCCATGCGACCTACACCCCTTCTTCAGCTGGAAGCCACCTACTTCGTCCGGCCATCCTTCCCTGCTCTCCCTCATCATTTTCTTTACGATTTTGACCCAACCAAACCATCCTCCCTCCTCTCGCATGCCTACCCTTTTCTTTTACCTGATCCCGACTATACGCACCCTATAATTTCATAGGCCCGTGCTGCCTACCACCACTGGCCGACAACCTGCCTTACTTGATCTACTTGTCCTCTTCCTCCTTTGTCGTTTCCCCCCTCCATTTGGCCTATAAATACCTCATTGGCAGCCTGGGTTGAGTTTCTGTTTTCGCAACCCAAAAACCCCGACCTTGCACTACTACCCGATCATATCCCAATTTCACCGTCGCCAACAATCGTTGTTGCCCATGCCTCCCACCTAAGCCTTCCCTGCATCACCCTCTATAGAACTAAGCCTCCCTCCTTCCTTGATTTTCCTTGCACGAGCCACCCTGGCCATGCAAAGCCACCCTCCAGATCAACCCTTATCAACCCCTCGCCACCCTTCGCACTAATGTCCACCACCAATTCCGCCACAACCAACGCCTCCTCCACCCTCCAAAACAATCTGGGGACCTTACTGTACCTCCCCATACCTCCATCTCTCCTTGCTTCCCTCTCCTCTAGCATATACCCCTATCTCTCCACCTCTCTTCCTCCTCCACTACCACCGCCACCAGTTCCGCCAAAAACCCTAGGTGGTGTTCTAATTTCCCCAACCCCTAAACCTTTTTTCATATAAGTGTTAGTAATTTTTAGTAATATTAATAGTATTACTCTTATTATTATTATTATTATTGTTATTATGTTACCACACTTATTATTTAACCTAACTTCAGAAATATTTCTAACTAATGTTATTATTATTAAAGGGCTATAACTTTAGTATTATTATGATTATCCTTATTATTATTATTACTACTACTACTACTACTACTACTACTACTACTACTACTACTACTACTACTACTACTACTACTACTACTACTACTACTACTACTACTATTACTACTATTATTACTACCATGGATATTATTATTATTATTACCTTGTCATTTTTGTTAATATTTCATAATCACTAACCTATTATCACTACTAGCATTTTCAATATAAGTATCATTATGGTCATTACTTTTATATTACTAATATCACTATTATTATTATTACTAGGGTTTGGGTTGATACTAGTATTATCACTACAACTATTATTATTATTACTACTAATAATATGGAAACTATTACCTTTAATAATATGTATATCAATATGATTACTTTAACATAAACCATGGTTGCTACTAATACTTATTTTGAGAATAATAACCCTACTTTTACTTATAAAACTACTATTATCCTTATTATCCCTAATAGTAGATTATGACAAGGGTAGGGTAGGAATAATGGTAATTTTGGTAATAGGGAGATTAACCCTTAGTATTTTCCTCTTATAGGTGAATCAAGTCAAAACCTTAAGGAGTCGTAGGAGTGTGCTCCAAGCCTAGTGTCGTATTAGGTAAGGATATGGTTAAGACTTTTTATGTGTAAGAATGTGCTATGTGTGTTGGTTTGATGGGTGTGCTTTAGGTTTTATATTATCATGTTCTTATGGTAGCTTACTAAGCATGGAGGTAAGGTAAATTGCATGTGTTTAAGCTATGTGTAATGTGATGTTATTACTTGTACCTGAATTGTGATTATGTAATACTACCCCTTATGACATGCATGATAGAAGGTCCTAAGTAGTATGATGTGGTTGTGAGAGAAATGGAAAAGAATAAGGAAAGTGAGTTGAGTAGGACATGGTAATGATGGACTAATTATCTTATGACCTATGGGTGGATAATGAGAGGAATAATAAGAATGAAATTAAGGGGATGGATTAAACATGCATGAGAAGTTTAAGGTTTGCATGGAATGGTTAGCCTTTGCATGTGGATGACTTTTACGTAGGAAAAGTTGATTTAATGATCGAGTGAGGTAATGGATGAATTGTTAGGGTGACTGGAGTTCATATGTGAAAAAATAGTACGTGGGTTGATGTAAGGATGCATGGGGGATTTGACTAGGGTTTTAGGAGGAAACCCTAAGTGAGAGAAATGTGTAAGGGAGGAAAAATTTATGGAAATGGTTAGAATGAGGATAAAAGAAAGAAGGGGTGTCACATGGGGGAAAATGAGTCAAGTGAGAAGAATGTATTTGGGTGTTGAGTGAGTGACATAAAAGAAAGGAGAAGTACTAGGGTTTTCGGGGAGCTAACTAGGGTTTTGGTGATCATGTATGGGAGTTGGATGGTGAGGTTGTAATGCCAAGTGTGGGTCGAGAGAAGTGATGGCTCGCATAATAACAAAGAGTTTGGGGTTCATTGTGAGTGGAAAAAAGATGGATGGAAGTCTCGAGATCATGGGTTGTGGTGGATATGTGTCATGTGGAAGAGGTGTTGGTAAGTAAGAGTGATGAATGAATTACATTGTATTGGAAAAGAGAGTTGCTAGAATTCTGGAATGGCCAACTAGGGTTTCGTGTCCACATGCATTATATAGAAAGAAAAATGTGGTGCTTGAGGATGGATTGAGCGAGGTGATAAATTGGAGGGGTATGAGTTATATGGGATAGAGGCACGTTGGGCCATATAGGCCAAATTAGGGTTTTCCTAGAAGAAAACCCTAGAGCGTTATATTAAGTTGATTCAGAAATATGGGAAGTGGGACTCGGTGTTGAGCATTCGTGTTAATGAGGAAAGAGTGAGAAAGGATATTCAGATGTACTAGAGGAAGTAAAAGTCCCAAGATATGGGACAAAAGTTCGAAAAGTCGAGCGGGTTGTGCATGTCTAGTTGGGGTTGTGTGTGGAATAAGATACAATAAAACACTAAGCACTTAAAGCCAACGATTATCGAGCCAAGGCCCACTGAGGTTATATATATTCTCCGGTCCACCGGCTATAATAGTGTTCAGGTGCGTTTTGCCCTACTGAATGATTTTTCGGTCCACCGACTATAATAGTGGTCAGGAGCGTTTTGCCCTGCTAAGTGTTTCCAGTCCACCGGCTATAATAGTGGGGGATTCCGGGCTCGATAAACCAAATCTTGTATGTTAATAAGTCATGAAAAGATACTATTTACTTACAGTGTAACACCTTGTGAGTCAAGGCCAGTGAGGATATATATTTTCCGGTCCACCATATTTAATGGTGGTCAGGTGCATTTTGCCTTGTGGAGTGTTTCCAGTCCACCGGCTATAATAGTGGGGTTCCCGTACTCACACAGAATTAATATAAGAAATGTGTGAACTAGAAGTATAAGGAATGGAAAGATACTAATCCTTTATAGTGGAACACCATGTGAGTTGGGGCTAATGAGGTTATTTATATATTTTCCGATCCACTGGCTATAATAGTGGTCAGGTGTGTGTTGCCCTGCTAAGTGATTCTGGTCCACCGGCTATAATAGTAGTCAGGTGCGTTCTTCCCTGTGGAGTATTTCTGGTCCACCGGCTATAATAGTGGGGTTCTCATACTCTCATGGAATTAAAATAAAAGAGATGTAAGATAAATCATTAATATAAGTTCGGCCTAATCTTGTAAATCTAGATTATTATCTTGTACACCTTATGCGTTTATTCTCTTGCATAGCCTTACTTGTATGCTTTTTTCTGGTCTTACCCATATGGTTACCTTACTCAATACGTAGCGTACTGACCACCCGTTCCATGGGTGCTACTCATTCCCACGAGCAGAGGGCCCACTTGAGTTTGTGCAGGTAGGAGATGCTATAGTCGACGCTTATGACACTTACGAGGCATCGGGCAGGGCCAAGAGTTGAGCCTAAACTTGGCTTGGGGATCGAGAGTGACCTGGCCAGAATTTAATTTTCCTTTTTTTTTACCATGTATCATTTTTATTTTAGTTATGTTCTATCGTACGGTATTTTATATTTTTGGAAAACTTTATTTACTTACTCCTTAGGTTGTAATTCTTAAATCGCACTCTGATTTATGTATGGTTATGAATGATTCCTTTCATGAATTCTCATTTTTAATTAATGACTTGTGTTTGGTGTTAATCCTATTCAGCCTTAGTACTTAGTACTGGAAAGGTAGGAGTGAACTGGTCCGATACTAAGTGTGTCGGTAATATCCCTAGAATTTATAGTTTTGTTACTCTGCTTATTTTAAACCATTTAATTAAAATGAAATTTTTTAGTGATTTTTGGGGGTGTTACATATAGTAATCAAAACGGTAGCCCCCCTATTTGGTGTATGATTTTCCTTAACAAATGAAAATTTTCAACTGTGAATTTTGGGGTTATTACAAATAGCCTCCACCTCATGCAGTTACTTAAGAAATGAATATACATCAAGCTTACCATCAAAGTCGAGGAGATCAAGCTTAATGCCCTTATCCTCCTTTTGATGATACATAGGTTGATGGTCATGGAACTTCCTATTACTTCCACTCCTTATAGACTATTCTTCATGATCTACTCTTGAACTCAAATTCCTTCCTTTAATTGGATTATTTGACCTCATAGCACTCCCAGACCGGTTCTCATATAATTCTCCATGCTATTGGATATTTTGGATCGAATCTTATTCATATAACCTAGACTCTAACCTTTGGAGTTACTTTTTCACAGCTGGTAATTGTCAAAGTTGTGCATTAGTGGCATCTAAGTTATTAGAAATTTTTTGAATGGCTTAAAACATGACTTAGAATTTTTTTTCCCTCTTCATGATTGATTATTTCTATCACTATAACTCAAGTTCCACTTAGTTTTAATGGTTTAAAACCAAATTATCCCACCTTCACTTTAGGTTTTTAGTTAGTTCTTGTGTAACAATTTAGAGTTCAATGACTTACAAAACACAATTATCAACTGAACTACAAATCACTATACACAAAAAATGAAAACAGACATGAAATCAAACTTGCAAAACTCTTATTAGAAAACCATGCAAATTTGTTTGAAAACCTTACTTAATCATTTGAAACATCATCATGTGTTTTCAAATAGTTCAAGTCACATTTCATGTAGAAACAAAGAATGATTAAATCTACATTAATACCATATAATAATATCACCTCATGCTTGAGTATTCTTACACAAATACACACACATATAAAATTGGTTCTATTTAAAATAGAACAAAACATTAACACCTTTCATCGTTTATGCTTAGTAAACTTTCACCACAATATAGAACCACCAATTGTATCTTATTAGCATCAAACATCACCTAAACATCAATGATTTTAGAGAAAAAGAATCAAAGAACACATGCCGAACTCTTGAACATTACATGTTGGAAATAATATTGCACACATATTCAACAAAAGATTTCTACCTAATGTTGAGCCTATCATTCTATAAAATCAAAGAGACATGCAAGATTCTTCAAGAACCATGTGTAACATACATATTTTTACATGACACAACAATAAATCATAAATATTCATAGTACTCTACCAAGATTATTCAATAAACTTACTTAAACTCAAAGTATGCTGATGAAGATGGTTGAACCTTGGTTATGTTTTTTCACTTATTGTAAATTTGACTTTAAAGAGTTTTTGATACCTCTTTTGATGCGTATGATTATATCCAAATATTATACAACACTTCAGGAATTGTTTGAAGGATAAAGAAAATGCAAAATGAACACCAACAACTTGACTTCACTTGTATAGGATTTGGTTGCTCGAATTTGTGATAGAACTTGAGTAGGTTTAATCTAAGATCTAACTCTTCTAATGAGAACCTTCTATTTCTCACTATATAACTCTTGATGCTTCTCAATTACACACTTGAGGACAGAGAAGAGAAGAAGAAGAACACACCTCTCATATAGCCCTCTCCTAAATTCACGAATGAACTTTGACTTCATATATTATGTAATGTAATGTCTACATTCCTTTAGTAAAAGGCTTATATAGTATGGAACTGTGCAGGCATTTTCAATAAGAATCCAATTATTAGCCTCATCAATGAAATAACCCTTTTAAGGCATGGATCATGTCATATAATAAAGGTTACAATGACAATTTACAAGTATTATAAAGTATACAATAAAAATAACAAAGCTACACAACTCAATAATGCAATACATAGATATAATCATATGTGATTAAACTTTATAGTCTTGTAGCCTTGTTATTCCTTGCACTTTGTAATCTTGTAATCCATTTTCATTTCCTTGCACCTCAAAGAACTTCAACCGTCATGAATTTTGTACAAACATGTACAATACCTGTATGAATAACTTGACATAACATTAGAATCATAAGAATTTTTAAGCATACTTGGTTCTATATCCAAGTATGCTAATTCCTATTGATCTCCATAATTAGAAGAAGAATATTGAGAGTTTTAAAGAGATTCTCTTGTATAGCTTATTTTTCAAGATGGATCTATTTTGCTCAAAATTCTTCATGCCTAAAGTGATTGACTATATGCTTGCACTTATTCTCAATTTTCACCATGCAAAAGACATTATGCATAACTAAAAGCATCATTTTTTATTAATGTTGTAATAGGGTTGTGGTAAATGGTAAGATAAAAGTAATTTAGTGTTGAAAGACTTGCTTGGAGGTAAGATTTATTTGTCTTTAATATGATTAAAAAATTGTGTTGCTTATTATGGTTTTTATATGCTTGGCATTTTCTATGATTAATATGTGCTACTTTAAGTTTTTGAGTTCAAACATATGGCAACGTTAATATTTCTAAATTTTTGTGCATGTTTTGAATATTTTGGATATCATATGTGAATTGGTGAATTTATACATGATTATTTTAGTATAAATTTGTACTATGTATTTATGTAATTTGATATATGGACTATATCTTTTCATGTGTTTTTCAATATAGAAACATGATAGGATTAATTTATAAAAGATTGGTGATTTTAGGTATGTGTGTTTTATGCGTCTTGGCACTCTTTAACCTAAACCAGCTGACCGGTTTATATATCAATTAATTCATTATGTGAACAATCATCCAATTTGGTATCCACCTTTAATTGGTTGCAAGAATGGTTGATTGATTTGATGAACCAATTGACTAATTTTTGTTAATAGTGAATATCTTTGCCTAATCGATCGATTGTCCCTTTGTGACCAGGGTAATATGGTCATGACTTAGACACATTAACTGGTCTACCTAAATAGATCAAGTGGTTTCTATGAATAGTAAATCAGTTAGAACAACGAATCATCTAGTTTTACTATATCTTATTTTTCCATTAGGTCTAATATAATAAAAACCAGTCAACTAGTCCTAGTGACCAATGTACTTGTTCTACTTGAGTTCCCCATGTTTATTTATTAATTGATGATATTTTTTTGGGACTTCTATCTTAGCTTTTCCATGTAAATGCAACATTTAAATCAAGATTTCAACAATGTTTAACCTAAATTTCATAGACATCAAAATGATAATATTCTGGTGCCTTGTGTAGTTGAGTTTGGTGTTGCCTTTAAACATCAAATTAGTGGCTTATATGCCTTATGTTTTGTTTGTTGTTATCAATTGGAAAAACCCAATTGGTTATCACTTGGAAACTCTTGGCTTTGATTTCTATGTTTTGATTTTGAAATCTCTCTCCTTTTTATTTATTCTCATCCTATTATTATTATTATTATTATTATTATTATTATTATTATTATTATTATTATTATTTTGTTAAGTAATGTAGATATTATTAAAACCAAATGGAAAAATTGTTACACCCCACAATGAAACAAAGAAATCGAAAAGATCTAAGCTAATAGATTAACATAAAAAACCTAATTAGCATAGGATTTATAGGTTGCTAAAGTGTCAAACTTTATGGCCATACCTCTCACAATATCCCTGATGATTACCTTTGCAGTTGTTCTTTGTTTCAAAATATCCTTATGTTTCTTTCCTATTAAACATGATACATGTAGGAAACATAGGTTACTCTCAAACATTTTTTTTTGAACTCTAGGTACTCTCCTCCCTTTACATAGCTAGTGGATATTCTATTGCCATGTCACATGTAACTTCTAAACACCAAATCCTATCATCAATGTGGTTGAACGCCATATTGTGAAATCACAAGAAATGAATAAGTGATGGTTATTATCATTCTCTCGCTTCCATAAAGTATATATATTATCTAGTTAATATCCAAAAATGCATAACTGATCTTTGGTTGGTAATCATTCATGCATATAAGCCACAATGTAAATCAATGTCTGGTTATTATTAGCTTACTCCACTCAAGATTTTGCTATGCAATGGGTGGAGTCCTTTCACGTAAACAATCATAAAGCAAAGCAATAAGGTATTATCCATGGTTCACATACTTTCCTTCTACATGCAAATCTGTAAGTATATGTTGAAGAGAGGTACGAATATACACTAGTTTCTATAATAGCCAAGAAGTAGAGGAAATGATTGGTACCTCCAAAATAATAGGCATACACCCACCAAACCCATAGGATATCCTTTCTTATATCAAGCCACCAAAGAAGGTTAGCCAGCACAACAATGTTCCATGGTTGAATTTGGAATAAGCTTAAACCTCTTTCTTTATTGAGCAAATATGTAGTATCCTAAGCCACAAGAGCTTTTCTTGACTCTTCTAAGCTTGCCCATAAAAGTGATCTATAAAAATCAATTATATCATGTATAATACCCTAGGACATTAACATCATAAAACTCTAGTAAGCTAGGATATCATAGCGTGTTGATCAAACAAGCTCCAAATGCCCTGCCTAGCTAAGAAGTTGTGCATTCCATTCCTATATGTTAGCTTTAAACTTCTCGATCAATGGAAATTAATCATTTACAGTGAGCCTCATAGGAGAAAGTAGAATCCTAAGATATTGGACTAACATATCACCTATAGGAAAATGATAAACCTTATCAATCTCCTCCATAGCATGAGCTGGAACTGAGACACTATAATAAATCATGCTTTTCAAAGGATTCACACTTAACCTAGAGATATTAGAAAACTCTTGGAATACATTACACATAGCATCAATAGAAGTACTATTTCCTAAACTAAAGAAAATAAGATCATCTACGAACATCATACTACTCAGTTTTACTTTCCTATAATTAGGATGAGGGTAAAAGAGAGGATTCATCCAAAACCTTGAATGGAAATATGTAGATACTGCATGACTAGAATAATGAGGTAAAAGGATAAGGGGTTACCCTACCTTAACCCCCATTTTCATCAAATGATCTTAGGAGCACGCCATTAAATGAAATAGAGTATTATTTAGTAGTAATATAGCTCATAAAAAGCTCTACAAAATGGATAGATAAATTAAATGAGCTAAGACTAATTATAAGAAAAGCCAACTCATTGTATCATAATATTACCACATATTAAGTTTGAGCATGCAATGAGGAGATAGATTTTTCATGTCATAACCTCGAACCAATTCATATGACAAAAATCTATTGTCACTAATAGCATGACCTTTCACAAACACAACCTAACATTCACCACCAATAAAGGTATAAGACACTGAAGTTTGTTAGTAATAACCTTGGATACAATCTTATAGAGTATGTTGCAATATGCTATTAGACGATAGTCTCCTACTTTGTAAGCATTTAGAACCTTAGAAATAAGATGCAAAATAACAACATTTAGAATCTTAAGGATATAACTTGTAATAAAAACCTCAGTTATGGCTCTCTAAACATCATATTTAATAATGTCCTATTCTTCCTTATAAAATATTGAGTTTTAATCATTAGGTCCTAGGGCTTTATCATTTCCCATTGATAAAAGGGCTTGCTTTATCTCATCTTGTTAAATAACTATTAATAGATACCTATGATGTTGGAGATCTTGTACTAGTCCTTGTAGCATGATATCTATCACAACACCCTTGGTTTCAAATGGAGTTCTTATGAGGAAAACATAAAAATGAGCAAAATGAGCTTGAATGGCTTCTTGTGATGAAAATGTACAACCATCCTCATCCAATAACATACATATTTTATTCCGGTTCCTTCCTCCTTTGTTAAGTGAGTGAAAATACTTAATGCAGCTATCTCCTAACTTAACCTATTCAATATGATCCTTTCAATGGTAAAAAATCTCCTCACAGGAGCTATAATGATGGAAATTATCTAGAAATTTTTTTATTATACTATTAACATTCCATCAAATAGACCGTTAATAAACTTTTCTTATAAATCAATTATTTGTGCTTGAGCTTGAGCAATCCTCGTCAAAATGCTATTGAAATGTCTCTTGTTCAAATCACCTAGTGACTTCCTTAGATTTTTTAGTAGTGTCATCAAATGGTGTACGGAAGGTGTATTTTTTAATCTAACCCATACTCTTTTTACTATAGGGTGGAAGTCTTGATGAGTGGTTCACATGTTGAAAAATTTGAATGGCCTCATACTTGTCATAGTTTTATGGAAACATTTGGCAACCTTGCAAATGTTACATCTAGCTCAATCAAAACCTATCTACAATATATCATTATAATGACTACTATAATTATCGAGGCAATACCATCCTTTCATGCCTCTTCTAATTTTTATGTGCTAGTGGCTTTGACTCATTTTTCGACAATACCAACATAAACAAGTTTATTATCTTGTATTCAATCAAACACATCATAATGTTTGAGAGGGTCATCAAGCCCTACCATATTCTAAAAACCTAACATCATGCAAGGTAAACCCTTCAGGTTCGGTTAAAGCCATATTCTTTCATCCACATTCCTCTTGTGATTAATTGCCAAGGCTCTTGAGGTGCTTCATGAGAATAAAAAAATCATTGGAATTAGAAGATGCATGCGAGTCTTGTGTGGTTGGTTGACCAAAGCCATGCACACTTGATTGTTTCCTTATAGGTTTTGTTAGGACAAGTGGTACAATGACATTTTTTTCCAAGAGTAGTGATTCATCCACAAGGATTGTTGGTGATTCCTTTGTTTTAGTAGGTCCTATTGTAACACCCCCAAAATTCACTCTTGAATTTTTTTTTTGAAAGAATAAAGCAGAAGCTAGAAGAGAATTTGGGGAATGTTACCGCCAAATCTAACACAAGATAAATGTCCACCATCTATCTCATGCTAGATGCAAGGCGAAAACCTATCAAACAATCTCAGACATCTAAATGAAATCATCGCTGAGCTCATCAGCGGAACCTGTAAAATAAATTTGAAATTGAAAAGCTTATCAGAGTGCGAGAAATTGAAAGTTAATTACAATACTCTTGAAAATTTAAATGCAATACTCATAACTTCCAAAGAGGAATATAGTTAAATAAAACAAAACCCGAAGGATCAATATCCGGATTGCCTACTCACTCAAGTCAAGCCTTCCACCCCAAAATAGTATCCGATCTTAAACCTGCACAAGAGGTCTTCTCCCCACCATCGGTGGATCATCACAGGACCCATTCAACTAAGGTAGTATCAGTATGGGTCCAATACTGAGTAAATCCCACTACCCTATCTTATGGGAGAGATGTAAACTATAACACCAATTGCATATTAATTCATGGTACAATGCGTTGATACAATATCATGCATACTCAAAACCCACAACATAATTCTTTCCATACCCTATAATAACATATGAAGCATATGTAACATCCTATTTAAACATATAAGCATGGTATAATTGAAATATAAAGTGGCTCATGCGCCTCAGGTAGGAATAATCCATATTATTGAAAACTCAATACGTGGCATACTCACGTAAGTAGCATGGAGTAATATAGATAATAAAAGCCTGCCATGGTCCCATTAGACTTATTTTCTTTTGAATCTCTGTTAAATGTAGTCATCTCACACCACAATATTTATTAATCCACGTGAGTCTCGGAACCCCACTATTATAGCTGGTGGACCGGAATACATACACTCAGAGCAGAACGCTCCTGACCACTATTATTTGTCGGTGGACCGATCTCCAGGGCAGAACGCTCCTGGCCACTATTATTTGCCGGTGGACCGGTCTGGCCCCAACTCACATGGTGTTTCATTGTAATTACTTAGTGTATTTCCCATGGCTTAGTTTATTTACTTTCGTTTGTTGAGTACGGAATCCCCCACTATTATAGCCGGTGGACCAGAAATCATGTAGGGAAAAACGCTCCTGACCACTATTGTTCGTCGGTGGCACGGTCTCCAGGACACCCCGACTCCTGGCTACTATTATTTGCAGGTGGACCGGTCTGGGTCCGGCTCAAAATCTTCTTCTTTAAGTGATTAGTGTCTTAACATATCTTATTTGAAAGTGTTTTACCCTTGACATGCATGGCTAACTATATCCACACTTATCCTCCCAGGAGGGCCCATCCCATATCTTGGGACGCTTACGCCCCTTATCACACCTCGATATTTATTTCCCCCTTTACACTTACACATAATGAAAACCAACTCCTAAGGGCGTGGGTTAAGGCCTAGCACCTCATGACATCCACTCCACATGCTATCTCCCTTTAGGGTTTTCCCTTGGAAACCCTAATCGGACCTATGTGGCCCAACTTTCTCTCACTTACACTACCATTACTCCATTTATCGTCCCACACCTCATCTCATTTAGAACCAATCCCAAATCATATCGCTTTACCCATTGGTTCCACCTGTGACCCTAAAACCTTAGTTGGCCACTTCAACCCTAATACCTTTCTTCTCCCACAAGTAACCTCCCCTTTTCACCCAATATATTTTTTTCTCCCCCATAACACCCATAATCATTCCTTATAACATAAAACTCTCACTCTCAACTCGCACCTCACTCACCCTTAATCACTTTTACTTTCTCATTTTCCAGATTACTAATTCTTCCCAAAACCCTAAGCGGGTCCCTTATACTCCCTTTTAGCAACTCACTTCCCATTTATTTCTTTTTGTCCTTTCATCTCCATGTCATAATAATAATCACCCTAGCATGCATGTCCTAGAGGGTTACATCATGTCACATCACATCATATTTGCATCATATCCGTATTAGCACATACCAGACAAGAGCACGAGAACATACCTCGGTTCCACGTTGTGCTATACAGTAAAACTGATAACATATAGAATACAACATATAAATTGTACGAGGCACCCAAGATAAGTAAAACATGTAACACACCCACAGGCGGCCTTAGTTACATCCTTACGAAACACCCATAAGTGGAGGTTAGTAAAGACTTACCTAAGTCCGAAGCTAGCTAAGCGAGATAAGAGGGAGAGAGAAGATTACTAGCTCGAGGATCCACAATAAAGCTTTCCTAGATTGCCGATAGAAATCGAAACTAGGTTAGAAACTATCTTATCAATTAATAATTCACATATTATAATTAAACAAACGCAAACAAATACAACGATCTTTCTTGGAAAACGTGTCCAAAACTTAGGACTCAAAAGCATAGCTCTATTAAGATTTAAGATTAAATATAAATCAAAATAGATTAATACAAATACCACTTGGGACATTTTAAATTAATTTGGAAAGCTCGAGAAGGATAATCGATTATAAGTTAATTTATCGAAAAATAACTTATTTATTAGGTTTTACAACTAAATAGGTAACCCAAACATTTTCATAGAACCAAATCCAAACCGATTAGATTAAAACATAATTTAAATGATTTAAAACCCAAAGATAGAATTCGATTAGATAAAAGACGCATAGCAAAAATCAATTTTATAAAATCATCCCCGAAGATTAGGGTTTTTAATGCCTAAACTACGAATCGACCAAATCACTTAGATTACCTCAAATTGATAGTTTTAAAACACGATTAAACAAATTTTAGATGAATCCAGATAATCAATTCAACAAAACAATCTTCCGATTAACCAATTCCAGACAATCCATTTTCAAAATTAGGGTTTTAAACCCAATGACACAAACTCAGGTAATTCAAATAAATTAATTCCAATTAAAGGCATTAGAATACAATTAGGATCATTTCAACTACTTCTATGCATTTAATTTTAGAAAAACAACTATACAATAACCAATTTCATAATCTCACTTCAAATCTAGGGTTTTAGGCCCGAAAATACAATTCGGTTGAATTCTATTAATTTAATCAAATTGAATGTTTAGAAATGCAATTAAACACATTTTATAACATATCAAATAATCAATTGCTCAAAACCAATAAAAGAAATACACAATTTAGCACAATTAGGGTTTTTGAGCCCAGAACGCAAATCCGATCAATTCTTGCCAAAACATATAAATTGACAGTTCGGAAATGTAATTAAATATATTCTAATGTAATTTATATAGTCAATTGAATAAAATAACCCGATTACACAATCCGATTTAGACTCGTGAGAGTTTTGACCTAAAAATCCAATTCCGATCAATTACGCACAATTTTCCCAAATCAATGCTTCCAATATAAAATTAAATACATTTTAAACGATATTATAAAATCAATTAAGCGGAACGGCTCAATTATGCGACCCAATTTTATCACACATGAATTTTGACCAAGAGATCAAATTCCAATAATTTCTGCATAAATTTCTCAAATTGACTATTCCGACATAAAATTAGATACATTTAAAAACATATTGTAAAATCAATTTACCCAAAATAGCTTAATCAGACGAATCCGAAAAATTCGGGCATAACCCGGCCAAAAATTCAATTTCCAAAATTCCAACCTAAGCCATACAATTAACTTATCCAAATCAATATTACAACACGTATATACATAATCAAACAATCAATTTAGCTTTTCACAAGGTAAATCATACTCAATTATTCAAATCTATATTAGAGTTTTTCAGAAAATTATACCAAATAAAAACCTACAAATCGGGGCAAAGGAAGGCCGGGGAAGCTTCGTCGGGGGCCAGAGGTGGCGCGCCGGTGGTCAGCAGGGCTTGCCGTGGCTAGACGGGGCGCACCCAGCGCGGCTCATCGCTGCCGCGGCCTGCTGCCGCCCGCTGCTGCTCCTACACGCTACTGTTGGTGGCTGCTGCGGCTGTGGTCGGCTGCCGACGATCGACGAAGGAGGAGGGAGGGGTTGGGGAGGAGGTGGTGGCTGGCTAGGGTTGCGGGACAGGGGCAGGGGTCGACGGGAATAGGGAAACAGAAGAGAAGGGAGAGAAGAGGGAAAAGAAAAAGGAAGGGGGGGTCGGCAGGCAGGGCGAGGGATTTTTTTTTTTTACAAAAATACATAAAACAAAATACTAAAGTTTAAAAATTATTATTGGAAGATTTCATCTAAAATTTATTAGACAAAAATTGTTTCGTAAGGTTCCGAAAGCTTAAAATAAATAAAAGAACTATATACAGAATTTCGGAAACATTCTTTGAAGAATTTGCCAACGAACGTAAAAATTTATATTATTTACGGAAATACATTATAAGACCCTGAAATAATATTTAAAAACATATAATAAAATATTTAAGTCAAATTCTAATAAACCGAGACTAATTTTAATAATTTTCGAAATCGGTTTTCTACAAACTAAAAAGCGTAGAAGGGAAGAAAATTAATTTCAAAAAGAAATTCTTAAATAAGCTCTGAATATATTTTGAAATTAAACTTCCCGAAAATATTAACGATTTCTGGAATCGAATAAATTTAAATTTGGAAATATTTTTTTACAGGTAAAATCATTAAAATAACTTTAATTATTTAAATATAAATTCTATTATTTAAATAATATATTTTGTCAACGAATATAACTTCAAAATAACGCCATAAACACATGACAAAGTTATAATCGAAAACAAATCTAAAATATTAAAATAAAAGTACGAGAAAGAACGGGAATACATATTTTTAACCGAAAATTGAATTCATAAGAATATAATAAAATCATTGTCGTGAACGAATTTATCTAGAATGGTTCGCAACGACAATGATTAATTAAATTCAAATATGAATTCGAAATCGTCGATAACTCCATAAAATGAATCGAAATTAAAATAATTAATTGTTTACATCAAATTACGCTAATAAAATCATTAAACTCAATAAATCTAGATTTTAAAAATATGGGGTATTACACCTATACTAGGTGCTAAATAGTCCTTAGATAATAGGTTAGCAACACAACTTTGAGGCTGATTCCTCAGCTATTGTTGTTGAGGTTTTATTTTCATCATGTTGTGTTTTCCCTTATATTGAGTAGTTAAATGTCCAAATTTCATATAATTAATGTATTAAAATGGCATCCACTCATAATACACACATTATTGAGTGATGTTACCAATAGGATTTTGCACCATAACATTATCCTAGAGGGTATGATGATAATTAGCTTCAACCAAAACTCTAGTAAATAAAAAATGATCCTATGTTTTCATAACTTGATTCATGCCCAAAGGTTATTGCAATCCTACAATCTTAATTAAGAGACCAAATTTACAGTGACAAACAAGGGAAATTAACGCAAACATGAATAAGATAGAAGTCCCTATGATAAAATTCGAAATCTAGTTGGCAAAATTTAACTAAGAAAGGTTGATTATGATTATAAGCTTTAACTAGGTATTTGATGCACACCATAATCTTATTTTGGTTTGTGTAGGTGTTGGAGAAGTTAAATGTTGGGATTGTTAATTTTTTGAGAAACATAGAGGGCCCATTTATATCAACACTAAGCCTGCTTCTACAGAATGTTATGGATAAGTAAGAAAAAAAACATAGGTTTCCCCTGTTTCCTAAACATAGGACATGGTTTTTTATTACTTTATGAAACACACTATTTTTCCTAGTATAGTTTTATCTTATATAAAAGTGATATGATAAAATCTTAGTTTTCAAGTTGTGAGAGCCAATTTCTTCATCTTCTCCATAGTGTTCTCCATTGTTTGAGAATTACTAATTTGTGTAATTGATTGATTAACTAGTTGAATTATCTTGTAGTTACACAAGTGCATGAATACATATCTTTATTTCCTCCTAATTCTATTATTTTTTTTTTGTGAACTATCAATTATTCATTATCATGTTAATTTTAATTTTAGTTTTGGAGCCATTGAATCCACTCTATTTTGCAACAATTTGGTATCAAACTTGTGGTTGTTGAAGATATCTGGTAATAGGGATGGTTATAAGATTTGATATTAAGAAGTTTAATTAGTCTATCAATTTTAGATCATGGAAGCTAAAGGTGTAGGTAATTTTGATTTAAAATAGGTTGGAAAAGGTATTATCTAGTCATTTAAATAAGCTAAAATCATTGACGGATGTGAGATTTGAAGAGGTAGATCTAAACGTCCTATCTACCATACAACTATGCTTGTTGAATAAGGTAGTGTGGTTAGTGGTAAAGGAATCAATAGTGGTTACCTCATGGTTGAAGCTTGAGTAATTGTATATGAAAAAATCAGTAGCAAATTGGCTATTATTAAAAAGTTGGCTTCATGAGCTAAAATTAGGTGATGATCAATCTTAAAAGTTCAGTTGAAAGAGTTCTATTCTATTATAATGGATTTAAATAACATAGAAGTCAAACATGATGATGGAGATTTGGTTATTATGCTTTTGTGTTCTTTACATGCAAGTTTTAATCATTTTTGTGAGACTATTTTGTAAGGAAGGAATGAGTTAGCCCTTGAGGATGTGAAATCCACCCTACTATCATGGGAGTTGATTTTACTTTTGGGGACTTGCATAGTAGGGTCTTATTGCAAGTGGAGGAATTAAGAGTAGGGGTCTACTGACAGTTAGAAGTCTATATCTAAGTTGAAGAGTCAGTACAAGATTGTGACATGTTATGGGTGTCATAAGAAATAGCATATTAGGAAATTTTATCCTAATACAAATCTTAGTGGTAAGTCTGGTGAGTCATGTGGTATAAAAGATGATGCTTTTGTAGCCCATGATGAAAGTGATGGAGATGTGCTAGAAACTATTGATGGAAAAACCAAGATTAGTGATAGATAAATCTTAGATTTTCAGTTTTCTTACCATATATGCCCCAACTAGGGTTGGCTTTAAATGTTTGAGGTGACTTAGGATGGAGTTGTCTTGATAGGCAATGATGCTACTTACAAAGTTATTGGGATTTAGATGATGAAGATGAGGATGCATGATGGTCTAGTCATGACATTTTCTAATGTGAGACAAGTCCCTAAGATGACCAAGAACCTTATCTTTCTGAGTTCCATAGATTATAGTGTGTACCAGTGTATTATTGAAGAGGGTACCTCAAGAGTTACAAAAGGGGCTCTTGCGATGATGAAGGGGAAGTAGGTCAGGAAACTATATGAGTTGGTGGGTTCTACTATTGTGGGGATAATTGTTATGATATTTCTGAGATCGACATACTCGAATGTTATGAGATTTTGGCACATAAGTTTTAGGGGACTTACTAAGCTCTATAGGATGGGGTTGTTGAAGGGATAGAGTACATGTACTTTGGACATTTTTGAGCATCATGTGTTTGAAAAGTAGAGGTGGGTTAGCCTTTTCAA
This sequence comes from Tamarix austromongolica, assembly GCA_039764185.1. Classification (NCBI taxonomy): domain Eukaryota; kingdom Viridiplantae; phylum Streptophyta; class Magnoliopsida; order Caryophyllales; family Tamaricaceae; genus Tamarix; species Tamarix austromongolica. The sequence goes on along the minus strand of CM077813.1, from coordinate 30,851,225 downwards.
AACTAAACATAGTACGAGAGCACCTATTGCTTATATCCCTTCATATTCATGGGTTTTAATGATAGTTGTTTCTAAAGGTGGTCTATAGTACTTGATCACTTTTATTGATGATTGCTCTATAAAGGTACTAGTGTATTTGTTAAGGTATAAGAATGGTGTGCTTGGTGTTTTCAAACACTGAAAAACCTTTCTAGAGAATAAAAATGAGAAGATAGTTAAGTGTAATAAGATATATAATGGTCTTGGTTTGTTGATCAGAATTTCACTAATTCTTACCAAGACCATGGGATGACAAGAAATAAAACTAGTTTTGGGAGACCATAGAACAAGGAGGTTACCAAGTAGATGAACAAAACCTTATCAGAGAAGGCCCATTATTTGCTATCATATAGAAGACTAGGCAAAGAGTTTTGGGCTTAGGCGGTTCATATGGTAATATAACTAGTGAACTAGTTACCAAATCTATTAATTGAGTTGAAGACACTTGGGGATTTGTTGTTTATACTCAGCTTACTATCTTTCAAACTATTAGTGTGGTGATTCAATATATGGTGAATTCAAGGAAGGCTCACTGGAAAGTAGTGAAGTGGATTCTAAGTTATTTTAAAGGTACTACTTCAACTTGCATAGGGTATGGAAGATCAACTAATTGTTGGTTTGGTTCGTGGACTTTGATTTTAGTGGGGACCTTGATAAAAGGAGATCCACCAATGGATATGTTTTTTGTTTTTTTTTATCATAGTGGTTTAGTTATTAGCTGGAGGTCTTCTTTGTAGGATGTGATGTCTTTGTTCACTATTGAGGTAGATTATATGGCTATGAAAAGTGCTTTTTCATGAAGCCATGTGGCTTAGTGGTTTAATACCTGAGAAAATGTTTTGTCATAGTGCTCCTATCATTTGAAGTAGCTAGAGTGTTACTTATTTAGTGAAGAATTATAATTCTGTTCATTATCAAAGAAAGCACATTGACATTAGGTATCACTTTACCTAAGGTATTGTTGTTGCTGGCAAAGTTGTTTTAGAGAAATTGGGTACTTTGGATAATTCAGCTAATATGCTAACAAAGCCATTGAGTGTAGGTGTATTAGAGTTCTTCTTAAAATTGATAGGTGTTCATAGGCCATGAGGGCCTTTGTTAAGCTAAAGGATTCTATAGAGCTCTTTCTATGCCATGCGTTATGAATACTTTGTCAAGGTAGAGAATTATGAGCTTTGATTGGGTATTTGATGCACAACATAAAATTGTTTTGGTTTTTATAGGCGTTGGAGAAGTTTGATGTTGGGATTGTGAATTCTATGAGGAAAACGGGGGGTCGTATTTATCAAAATGGATCATGTTTTCTCATAAAATATTTTGGATGAGTTTTTGGGTAAAAATTTGAGATTAAGGAAATAAACATGTAGGTCCTATATTTCCTAAACATGAAGCCTATTTTTTACTCTCTTTATGAAACACACTATTTTACTTAGTAGGGTTCTATCTAATATAAAAAAGATATGATAACACCCTGGCCATCAATTCATGTAAGCTAATTTTCACATCTTCTTTATAAAATTCTCCATTTTTATAGAATTACTGATTTGTGTAATTGATTGATTTATTAGTTGAATCATATTGTAATTACATAAGTTTATGAACATATATCTATATTTCCCCTTAATTGTTCTATTTTGTGTTTGAACAATCACTTGTTTAATTTTATGTTAATTCTAATTTTGGTTTTAGATTTATTTAATCTACATTATTCTACAACAATCATACCAATGGAGGGTATTAAGAATCTTCATGAAACCTTCTTGATTGCTAAATTAAAAAAATCACAAACCTTCCCTCATGCAAATGGATTTTGGGATAGAGATGTGTGACCAATTAGTACGTACAAATTTGTGCATGCCCTTACATGATGGTTTCTATCTTCAAAGAGAACCTACTATTGAATGCTTCCATTATATCATTTCATGATGTATTTTCCTCTTCCTCTAGCATTGCAACCAATGAACCATCTTAGATTTTCAGTTAAATATAATCCAATTGAAAGAAGTTATCTAGACACCTATTATGCAAGACTTTATTATGCCAAGGCATATCTAGCTTTTCTAATATTTTGTTTGATAGATATTGATTGGAAATACTTGCATGAATCTTTGGTTCAATTTTGGATTGGGATGATGGAACACATGTAGGAATCAGAGCCTCCACTACATTTGAACTAGAAACTTGTGACTTTGTAGAATCAATGGGTGTCATAATAGTCTTTGCTCGAACAATTTAATCTTAGGGTTTCTTAGCCGGAGATGGGGTGGAATAATTTTTCTTCTTTTTAGCCATGTTCTCATAAGGAGTTACCCTCAGGTTACTTATTAACAAGATCTCATCCCTTTTATTAATAATAATAATAATAATAATAATAATAATAATAAAATTATTATTATTATTATTATTATTATTGTAGTAGTAGTAGTAGTAGTAGTAGTAGTAGTAGTAGTAGTAGTAGTAGTAGTAGTAGTAGTAGTAGATGTAGTAATAATATTCCTCGGTTATGTTTTGAATATGCTTTCACATTGTCTTCAAAATGAAATATTCTTATTCAAAATTTGGGAGTGCTGTAAGTTTGTATCAGAGATTATGGTTTTAAATTTGAATGTTTCTTTGCCAAAACCAATTTTGTTGGCCTTATTTGAGCTTGTAGAATTCATTATAGTTTTTGAGCTAGTAATGGTTTTGTTTGGGAGTTGGCCTTAAATTTTTATAGTCGAACTAACTTTTTTCCTTATTTGAAATATGATACCTCTATGTGTAATAGTTTCATTATAGGTAGATGGACCTTTCCTAAAGCAATTTAGTATTTTAGGGCTTAGATGGCCACAAAGAGACTCAAGCATTTCATCGAGGGATTTGGGGCTTATAAGGATTGAGAGATTCAATGTGAGGGTTGACCCTATATGTTTTAGAGAATTGAGTGAGAGAATTCAAAAAGGTCTTCATTTCTAGTAGATGCCTGGAGAGTAGGCATTTGAAAAATATTATGTTCTACTTGTGGGGTCTTGCAGATGAGTTATGGAGAGGTCAATAGCTGAAGAGAGCCACTATAGATCAGTGGGAGTCACCTGTGGAGATGCTTAGGGTGTATTTCTACCTGAATCACTTGAGGATGGTAAAGTATGATGAGTCCATGGATCTGCACTAGGGTACATTCATGGCATAGGATTATTAGGGACGCTACATTGATCTAGTCCATTTTGCTCCAAAATTTGATGTTGTTGAGAGGATAAAGGTTCACTAATTTTAGGTGAGGTTGAACTTGAGAATTTAGGAGATATTAGTGAGGACTAGTGTGTAAGACTTACAGGCCATGCATAACTATTCTTTGTAGGCATCATTGATGGCATATTCCCATAGTGTCTAGTTAGAGGCTAAGTGAAGGTTTAAGGGCTATCAAGGCTAGGGTGGAGAGAAGTGGTTCTAGAATACAGATAGTTACTAGTCATGGTCCACACTTTGCTATAGAGGGTAGTTGAGTCATCTAGTAGTGAGGCACTTCATATATTAACAATTTGATAAGAATAAAATTCGATTTGATTGCATTGGGTAGTTGGTTTAGTGTCATGATTATGGTTGGATGGGACATCATTGGTTTGACAATCTTGTCATTGAGGGTAGTATCTTGCAAGGGTATGTACTTTAGCATGCTACCATGGTTCAAATTCCGTGACCTTGGAGGGATCAATAAGTAGGTAGTGGGGCTAGTAGAATTACTACACAATAGAGGATTCTGAAGCCCTATGCTTTCTAGCTAGGTCTAGGTTTAGATAATGTTGCAAGACCACCTCCAAGGAGTTGCCTAGATGTGATGAGTCAGTTGAAGGTTGATTATAACACCACAAAATCTACTACCGAAAAATTTCATTTTAGCGGAAGTATAATAATAACATATTTGGGTGTTATTGCTATACATGACCTAAATTTGGCTTTCCATACTATCCTTACATTGAATACAAGGAAAAATAATTATAACTTACAACAAGATAAATAAAGAATGAGGGAATTTTATAAAACTTATATAAAAGTTTGAAGATTAACTCTAAGTACAATATAACAATAAACATCCAATAGAGATCCATTAGAACTAAGAGTCTAAATGATATCTTGAAAAAAAAAATATCAACAAAATAACATGGCTCTACGACCAACTCCAAAGATGACAAATATCACTCCACCAAAAATGGATCATCAAAAATAGGGAAGTCATCCGAGTATTCATCATTAACTTGCACATGATCATGTGGGCCGTCTTCTCATGAGAATAAGTAACAACCATAAGAAGGAAGATAAATAGGCTAAGTACTAAAGGTAAAAATAGAGTCAGATATAAAGAGCACTCTTAACACTTAAGGCTAAAAAGGAAGGATGAATTATACATAAAAGTCACATCATGAAATGACTCAAGAAGAGGAACAAAAAGAGTTCATCATAGGTATACTTATTATACATTTCATTATTAAGTTGAGTTTAGGGACTCCATTATTCACAACTGGTGGAAAGGTATCAATAATATACAACCTAGGACATAAAACTACAAGTCATTATTCTCCTCCATTGGAATGAACTAGTACAACCCTAGGTATAACGCTCTTGGCCACTATTCTTCCCTAGTGGAACAGGTTGGTAAAACCGGTTCTAACTCTTGTGATCTTTCACCTTAAATATTTGTGTCTTATTATACCAACGATTATTTGGCTTTTTATACAAGCTTACCAAATATATGTAATACAGATAAATACATAATTGACAGATAATTAGGTCATTCTTTAAAGGGAAGGGCCATGACGTCCATACAAAACCCTAATTTCACAAGATGAGCATAACTTCACACACAAGACACATCTTATCACAAAATATAATAGGCCCCTCTAAATTAATATAATTAACCTCATATACAATAAATCAATGTCTAACTCCAATGTCTTACAATGCAATAATGAGCTTATCTCTAGGGTTACTATTTATTATTTTTATCATTTTCCGATATTATTATACCCATGCTATTCATAATTACTCTGAATATTCCAAGTATCATGCTAAGCATATTTTAAATACACTCACATTTTAAAACTATCAAAATTCCATACTTGAGCCATATTGACCAAAATACCCTTATCTTATCAAAAGCCTTAATTCTATTTTAGATAACTTATGCCTTACTCAACTAGAGATTGGTCATATTACTTGTGAAATAATTTATGAAATCCTCAAGGTTTATAATATCATGATTATTTTCCATATTATGATCAAATGACCAACATTCCCCTTTAGCCATAAAACACCAAATTTCCATAGAAAAGCCTAAAATCTTACTTCATCAATCTCTTACCTTTGATTTATTATATCACCATACAACTTAACCATATTAATTTCCTATTTCCCATGATCTATCAAAACCATATGTCATATTACCACACTAAGAGTTCTAAGATGAAACTTATTACATGTGTACCACATAAGAGCATGCTTACATGAAGTATCCATATTTTCATATCATAATACAACATTATCATAATATCATATCCACACATTATTTATGAGATATAATAACACTAATCATGATATTATACATAAAATACACATAGCATTCAACAATACCTAACTATGACACGTGTCCTTACTATTGACTTCATGGGTCAAATAATGTAATTGTACCTATTTTAATGATAACAAATGAATCTTTAGAACTAACATGTTTTGTTTTATTGACACAAAAAGACATCTTAACACACTTGTCAAATAACTTCTTTAAACATATAATTTTAAAAGAGCAATCATATTTTTAAGCATAAGAGAATAACACATGCAGATAACTAAGACTTAATGCTTATGAATCATATATCAAAAGTCAAAGTTTCCACATAAAGACTTAAGTTGATAAAGTTCACATTCTAATTAAAAATCTTTATTTTTTTAAAAACACTTAACTTAAATTCATTTAATAAGAATTCTTGGTTGATCTTGATTTATAAACTTTCAAATGTGTTTTAAAACTCTTTCAATGTGTTTCAAAGTATTCATAAGAGTCATGTTCCAATCAAAGTTAGAGTTTCTATGTGAAATGTGGATATGATACCTCTTGTGAGGTATTGTGATTTACTCAGTATGAGAAAGTAGTACCAGTACTATTTTTATATATGACTATTTGAGGGCCATGAAGTGGCATAGAGCATATAAGAGTGGGAATGATAAGTGGAATCCTTTGGAAGAGATCCCATTTTCAGAGTAGGAATTTGGGTCTAAGAGATAAGATAAACTTGTGCTGTACCTTCGAGTGCTAGTTTTTAGTTATAATCAGTTTCCCTCTAGAGTGTTATGTTTATATTGGTCATCTTATTGTACTGATAATATTTATTTGTAACTACTACTTATGTTTGGTATTCTATTTCTACTTATTTAATTTGGTCATGGTTTTTTTTAGCTTTAGCACATAGCATAAAAAAGGTAAGGGAACTAGACTTATGCAAAATATGGTGGTAACACCCAGTAATTTGGTAATTAACTCTTCTACATAACAAAATTGAAAAGTGGTAAATTTGGGGGGGGTGTTATAATCAACATTAGGGTATTTTTTTAGGGGTCAGATTCATATTTTACTGAAGAGTCATCAAGATAGAGTTGGAACACCCTTAAATTTTGATGTGGGAAAATTTATTTGGAAGACAATGCAAAAGCGTAATAAAACAAAATGGGAGACATTAATGCAAAATCAACCATAAAAGAGTTGTGATCATCATCTAATACATACTCGATGTATGGGAAAATGGAACAATAAACAAAATATATATGTGCTAACAATATAACAATAACAACAATGAGGATACTATAGGATGGAGATGTATATAAAATTCAAATTCATTGATAAATTTAAAGAAGATTAAATAACTACAAAGAACACAAACATCCAACAAAGTAAGGAAAATAATAATATTAATCGGTTAGCCTAACTCTTAACTAAATAGAAGTGTAAAATCTAATTCCCAAGTAATGGTTAGATACTAATCTATGGAATCATCCTTAACATAGTCAAGCTAAGAATCTTAGCCCTAAAAATTATCATCCACTCACTAGAAATGATTTTGGATTATCATAGTGACCAAACATGTATAGTATCAGTAGAATATTGTACTGGTAAAACAAACTACTTGGAACATGGAAAGGGTATATATTGCACATGGAAGCCACACAATAGTATGACATAAGAAATACTTAGGAAATATAACTTCTAGATCATGATTATAATATAATAAATCTTGATTGCATGTCAATCATGGAGGAGATAATAATTATAGAATATTTATTAAGATCATATAGAATGACCCATATTATTTATCCTCCATTTAGCTGCCATGTACTTTCCAATTATTAAGATGTTTGATTCGACCACACCTAGTTTTTAACCATGAACAAAAGACCTAGCATCATAATACACACAATGGGATACCACACCCACCACATATGATTAGGAAACATTAAGGTCTTTCTCAAAAGGATAATGAGGACAAGGATACCATACTTGCCTAAAATTTGGACATAAGTTGTGCTAGGAGGCTTATACAAGGGTATCACACCCTCCTAAATTAGACATCAGTACAATACCAACCTATCACATTATAAATCCTATACCTTATAATTATGCATATGCCCCTACCAACAACAACTTGGTAGAGAATAAAAATAGGTAGTAAAGAGAAAAATTCATAAGGATAACCCACCCACTAACTTCAAGTTATTTACCCTGTGAGTTAGAGAAAAAGTCTCTAATTAATAATTAATAATCATTATGTGATATCACAAATCATAGCTCAATGCTATTAATAACTATTGTGTAATAATGTGGATTTAATATATCTAAAATAAATTGGAATTAATAAGATGATGAACAATTGATGGATCAATCATAAAATAAAACAATTTATAGGAAAATAAAGATCTTTATTCATTCTCATGTATAATTACAAAATTATTAAACTAATTAATCATCCAATTAGATAAATCTATAATTTTGTAACAATGAAAAATTCTATGGATAAAAAGAAAATGTTGGCCTGCACGACTTGCTTGCTAGGATTTTCTCATATCTATTTAATAATAGAAAAAATCCTATAAGGAAAAATAATGTGTTTTGGAAAGTAATAAAAACCACGATTTGTTCTTAGGAAAGACGATCTTTGTGTTTATTTCTTTACACTCAATTTTTTTTTCCAAAACTCAAATCAATAAAATCTAAGAATAAACATGCCTTGTGTTAGTAAACACAAGGCTTCTATGTTTATCAAAAAACACAATATCATCCATTACACTTCTCAAACACTTACATAAACTAATATGATGTTATGTAAATGCCTAGTCAAAGCTGACAATTCTTCACCTTGACATAGTATGGCATGTAAATACCTCTACAAAAAATCTCCAACCTAATAATGCACCTCGTGACTTATAAAAACCAATCAAGTCTGGGAAACAATCAAACTTACTCACGAATAGTGGCTTTGTTGGCATATCAGTCGGATTATCCAAAGTACCCACTTTCTTCAACACAACTTATAAGCAATAGTACATCAAAATAAAGTTACACCTGATATCAATGTGCTTTATTTGATGATGAAAATAATATTGATTCTTTGCTAAATAGATAGAACTTTGGCTATCACCTTGAACAACTAGAGCATCAAAACTAAACCCCATCTCACCCACTAAACTACCAAGCTACACGACTTCTTAAAAATCCTCTCTTATAGCCATATAATCTTCCCGTATAGTTAACAAGGCTTCCACCTCCTGTAAAGAATACCTCTATATAATAGTATAACCACTAAGATAAAAAAAATATATCAATTTTTGGATCTTCTTTTATCAAGGTTTCCTCTATTATTAGAGTCCAAAAATCCAACTAATGAATAAGGTGATCTCCCATACTCTATACAAGATGATGTAGTACCCTTTAAGTACTTCCAAATCTACATTACTACTACCATTGAGCCTTCCTCATGTTTGCTATATATAGACTCTCCACAATAACAGATTGAGTGAAATCAAGGTAAGTTCACACCATAGGGTAGATAATATATCAAACAATATTTGAATGTGGAACAATAGCCATGATTGTTATTCCTATTTTGATTTGGGATAATTCAAAGCTGACAATCTAAAGTGAGTAGCCAATGTGGTGCTCACTGTCTTAGCATCAATCATATGTGCAATACCCTACTTTTTAGGGTCTTTAATGTGTATTAATCTATGTAATTATTTATAATCTTAGTGTGTTTGATCTTACTTTAGAGGTGTGTTTATGGTTAGTATGGTACAGGTCAAGCTTGGTTTAGATTTCTAAAAGATAATTTTTTTTATCAAGAAAAATGTTGATTAGTTTTCATGCACTTAATAATTGGTTTGTTCCTTAAATTTGAGTGTTCGAAACCTAACGAACGAATCAACTTGTTTAGGATAACACTCGATTAGTTGAACTGACCTAATTGTTCTTTAGGTTCAACTTTCATTATGAATCATTCTTGTAAAATTTTGCAGCAACATGATTTTTGTCTCATAGTTTTTTTTTAATTTTTATGATTTTTATAAAGTTGTTGAGCATACCTATCACGTTTTATTGATTTTCAATGAATTCATGGAAGGTTAATTTCTCAAAAGTCATTTTCATGACTTTATCCCCTTGTCTTCTTCTCCTTCCTTCCTTCCTTCCCTCTCTCTCTCTCTCTCTCTCTCTCTCTCTCTCTCTCTCTCTCTCTCTCTCTCCCTCCTGTAAGATTATTGAGCTAGTAAATCGTTCCTACAATATTTAAATATTGTTGACTCTAATTCCATATCTTTGTTGTCTTTATTCCCTTCTTATGTTTCCAAATTCTAAAGCACATTACCCTATAACATTTCATTTTTCACCATTTGAGATCATAGTTATAAAGGTGCAATTTTTAACCTCCAAAGTATGCATTTTAAATCTTAGATTGAAGAAACCCCATAACCTTTTTATCTACCAAAAATCCTTAGTAGTTATAGATAAAGCCTTCAATTTTACCACTACTTCCCCAACCTCCAAGCATCCCTATTATTCTTTATACTTTCTCTGCCAACATTTTCTACTTTTTCCTTTGATTTTGATCTTTCTATCCTCTTCTAATCCTTTCTCTAACTCCTTGTTTTTTTTTCATAAACTAGATATGGTTAGATTTAGGAAAAGTGTGAGGGATTATCTTGTATCTTCTAAGTTATCTATTTTCATATAGAGGAGGAGGTTTCTCTCTTATTTCTCTCTTCTATAATTTTATTTAATTTTTATATGATTTATAAAGTTTAATAAATTGTAAAATTTTTCTTTCTTGAAAGGTATTCAAATGCTAAAAAGAGGTTTAACATTCAAAGACTTATCTATTTTTCTTTCTTTTGAGGTAAACCATTTTATTCTTTATTTTTATGGAAAATAGTATGGGTATGTGTAGTGTCTATTTTGTATTTGTGTGGGAGAAGGATTGTTAGAGATGAAATTATGCTTAAATTTATTATTATTAAATAAATGGAAGAAGTGGTAAGAAGTATAATTGAGATTTTGCAGGCATAAGCCTCATCACTATGCTTTACATTTAGTAGCTGAGCTTAATATTCTAAGCATCTCAACAACATTGGCATGTATAATATAATATATAAGTTATGGCATATCATGAAGAGTGTAAGATGTAGGATTTACTAGCTCTTATAAGTTTATAAAGTGTAAGCATGATTTTAGTGAGATTTAGAGCATGATTTCAACATTTGTATGATAACATTTGAATATTACATGTTAAGAATCTTGAATGAAATGTGATTGATGTTTGGATTGACTGAGTAAAGATCATGAAATTTAATTATGTGTAAGTGTGTTTTGTTAGGGTTAATTTCACCTTAATTGATCGACTACTCTCTATTACCAATGATGGATCCTAAGGACCGATCGAATGGTTTGGTGTACTCATCGACTAGTTGATCTATAACTTTAGTGGCCTTGGTATAGGGCTAAACACATTGATAGTTTTGACTAAACCAATTGACTGTTTATTAGAACAATCAATCAAATATGTCAAGCAATCGAATAGCTAGTATGTGATCGCAGTAGTATATCGATTGATTGGTGCCCTTAGAATAGTTAAATGGCAAGGTTGACCAGTCAGCTTGTTTAACACCACTATGAAGGTTTCGTAGTGCCTAGACAAATCTACTGGTGCATGGAAAAGATCGACATGTTAGTACAATAGATTTAATGGTTATTGGAAACACATTGAATAGTTTCAACCAGTTTTGTATTTTTACCTATTTCCTTCCCCATTTGATACTTAAATTTTCTTATTCATGTAAGGTCATCTAAGATAATAGTATTCATAAGTTTATCTAGGCTAACTAAGTTAACTAATGGATTAAAGATAGGAAAGAGAAAATTTATCCTAGTTAAATAATACTAACCTTAACCTAAAAATTGGGCATTTTCCTTAACCATGACCTGAGTAGATGATTATATGGTTAAAAATGGATGTCCCTAAGTCTAAGATCTATGCAATGAATTATAATGATGGATAATAGAATTCTAATGAATTATATCATAGCCTAACAACGTGGATCCTTGTAAGTTAGCATAAATGGAAGAAAACAACATGGACCTATATGATAACATTAAGTTGAAATTCATTAGGCTAATAACATAACTGGATAAGTAACAGTAGTTAGAATTAGACTATATTTGATATCTAATTGGATCTTCATCTTTCGCATTAAGGATTAACATGGAATACACTCCAATATAATGTTAGACTATAGTTATGTAACAAAACAATAGCTTAACTTTAGCCCTAGGCCTCACTTGGATGTAAATTGTGAATAAGGGAATTAAATGGAAGTTTAATTTTAGCTTAGAAATTATGGTTTCTATTGGATTTAACTGATTATCACTTGATATGATATTATCTTTGGTGTGTCATGAGACATTAAACTAATAAGATACTAACCATTTAAAGTGAAATAATAATGATTATGATTTTAGATTATTTAATCCTCGATGAGCTACCCAAGGTTAGTCTACCTTTGGGTGTTTTTCCTTTAGTGGGATCCTATTTATCTTGATGCCTTCCCTACTCTTGATACTAATGATGTACTAAGAGGTATTGATACCAAAGGGCCTAGTTGCAATGGGAGGGTTACTTTGGCATGAACCATGACTAATTTCCACTTTATTACTTTGGCATAGGTTAGAACTTATGTCCCTCGGATTAGTTTTCCAAGAGCCAAGATTTATATCCATAAGGTTACTTTGGTATGAGCTAGGACTTATGTCCACCGAGTTACTTTTGTATGAGTTAGGACTTTATGCCAATTTATTTGGTTTAACTTTTATGGAATTAAGAGAAAATGGGGAATAATTCCTCCTATTACTCAATAATTTGGTAAAGGATTTTTATGTTCACCTAATGCAAGATACTAATTATGATAAAACCTAAATATGTATTAAATTAGCCTTATCATATTTTATAATCAATCTTGACATGGTTATTACACTAAAATTATACTTAGTTTTTCCTCTTGTGCATTAGAGAACTCACACTACTTATGTTATGAGTTAGTGTATAATCATGTTCATTGCTTATTAAGTTGGCATAATAGGAATGATATGATCACTCTAATAAAAAATATTAATTTATGGTTGATATGTTTATCATGTAACCTAATGTTTTCTTTATTGTTCTACCAATCATGTATTCTTATGAATGTATATTGTGGTATACCTATCATTGTATATATATTTATGCATACAAAATGTGCTTTTATATGCTTTACTTAAATGTCTAGTTGCGGTATGCTACCATTGCTTAGGCATGTCTCCCTGAATTATTGCATGGTCTATTCTAAGCGTAATCATAATCCATATAATGTAAGAGTTCATGGTTATAGAGCTGTATATGTGTGCCTTTATGCCTGTTAATGCATGGTTATAATCTATACAGTATAATGTGAATAAGCTAAGTAATTCAAGCCTCTTTAGAATATGATACACATAATATAAATTGTATGCCTCTATATATCTGTATGAGGATGACTAAGCATGTTTCCATGAATCCAAATATGCCAAGTATGATATGGTGTGAGAGCACTTGAAAGCCATAGTAAGAGTATTAAGTTTACTTGTGGACTCTCATATGATGAGTATTTAATGTAGGTGTTGTCTATACTATGATCTACATCACCGATAGATTAGTTTGCTCTGTATATGTTCATACTAATGGATTTTTTGTTCTAATCCCTTGCTTATTCTACCTAGTAATAGGCCTTATGTAGGTTTCTAAGGATGACGAGTGAGTAGTCCATCCTCTTCTTTAGCATGGTTAGACTATTGAGTGTAGGCATTTCCATATACTTTTATTGTGTTCCTTAAGTGACCAAGGCATCATCCCTTTTAATGGATTTCCTTTAGTTTATGTTTTCACCTTATGTACCTTTGTACCAATTTTTAAGGCTTATATAGCCTTAAGTTATACACCTTAACTTTTATACCTTTAAGTAGTTATTTGCACACTTTAGTTTACCTTTATGCTTGGTTGGTTAAATACTTAGTCTTGTGTCTAATATGAGGTAGGCATTGAGGTGCTATCTTGCATTAGATGCCTTGGTAACACCCCACTTTTTATAATATTATCTTATATTTCTGTTTTGTAATGTTTTAAAATGAATTCTTTTGGTAGTAAAAGATAGAAGTGTTACAAGTTGGTATCACAACTTAACATGAAAATCTCCCTTAGTTTTAAATTGTTTAAGCTAATACCATAGGTTAGTATGAGAGGTATATTTCAAAGGTTTTTTGTTTTAAAGAACTTTTAACTAATATCATAGGTGTTTCCTTTTAAATAATTTTGAGCTTCTACTATAAGTTGGTACCCCTTCTCTTGGCTTAGAAATTTAGGTTTTGGCTTAAAATTCAATTTTCTCAATTTAAAATTTCTTTGAGATTTTAGTGCTATTTCATTTTAAGTTGCCTAAGAATTTTTAAACCCTAAATGGCCTTTGAGTGAGCATGGGATGGGATTAGTTATTGTCTTATGCTAATGTGGTGTATTTTTTGGACATTATGCTTAGTTAACCTAGTTTTGTTGAAATCATATTTTTCCTAGAAGATAGATAGCTGATGATAGTTACTATATGGAGCATATAGAGTAGTTCATATAAATCATTGGGGCTTACATTCTAAGGCAAAAAGGAAAAAAGATGGCATGATCATCATATATTCTGGTCACATCATTAACCCTAGCGGAATAGTCAGGAAAGACCTTATATCATTACATTTTAACATCTATAGGCCCGAAGGATCCAAACGCTGTAGAGAAATAGATACACACCCTAGAGCATGCATTTGTCACATATAAGTGCCTAAGAAGTAATAATGTGGAAGTTGTGACCTTTTACTTGTATGGCAAGGCAAATTCTTAGTGTTATGGGTTACACCTTAGTGGAAACTCATTTACTTCATACAAATATTTTGTGAGAGCCCTAATACTTCATTTCTTCCCTACTCATATACACCTCATGCAATATAAAGAGATCATGGCACTTTGTTAGGGTAGCATGTTTGTTGAGGAGTATTACCTTATGTTTTGTAACTTGGCCTATTTTTCACCCAAGGTGGAGGTAAATGAGGGGTTTAACATTGTTCATTTTACTTTAGGTCTTGAGACAAGGTTGCAGGAACTAATAATGGGAGCCTTATGACCCAATCTTAATTATATGTATGAGAAAGCGCTTAAAGGGTCACATGAGCTTCAACTTTGAGGCATAGTGGCAAGGAAGAATCAAGAAGGGGAGGACTGTCTGCACCCTTATGGCAACAAGAGGGTTTAGACCTATGATAACTAGTAGAGAGGATCTACATTCTGACATGGCTTGAGCTATTTGGGCAAACACTAATTTGGCAAACAATGAGAGGGACCACTCAAGAAAGGATTGTCAGGGTAATCGAGTTCAGTGCTATTATTGCAGTTTATGGGGGCAAAGGAAATTCAAGTGTTACCGTAGAAAGGATGGTGTGTTTGAGAGTGATTTTGAGGTAGATCTCTAAGAGCATTATGCTATTTGTTGTGGATCGATACCAATTCGGAAAAATAAGATCTAATTTGAATCCATTAGAACACACAAGAATTGAGAAGAGAAGAACACTCAAGAACACAGATTGGGGAAACAGATGATCTTATTGATGTGAAGTAATTGTGATTACAAATAATCAAAGAAATTCTCACATAAATCACTCAATTCATCAAGGAATTACAATAGAATTAAATAGGACAAGAAGACGGCATTCTCTCTTCGAGTAGGGTTCTAATCGCATGGTATTTATACTATACGAAGCTGTCATTAGCGAAAACTGAGGCGGAGCAAAAAACCCAAAAAACACAGACCGTGTTAATAAACACGGTATCCCCGTGTTTATTTTCTGTCTCTCGGCTTCTCATGGAAACAGAACACATTTTCCTGATGAAAAAACACGGATCGTGTTTCACAAACATGGGTCCCAAGTGTTTCTTTCCAACTTTGATAGTCTTTAGTATTTCGGCCACAACTTCTTCATCTAACCTTTGATCGAGCTGATTCTTGATGCGTTGGAAACCTAACAGAACGATCTACAACTTTCATGTTCAGTTTATTTCCAAATTATAATTTATTCATGGTAAAATATTTACATCTTTCCACAATAGCTCACAATAGCACACACCAATCCAAGCTATTCTACACACCAAATATGAGCCACAAGCTCACAATTCTCCACCTTGACGACGTATTTAAAGTAGCTAGCATCAGGAACACAAAATACCATCTGTAAAAAACACCCGGGCCCCAAAACGCCCTCATGGTACACAAACACCAACCAACTTCGAGTAATGCTCGAACTTACTCACCGTCAATGGCTTCGTTAGCATATCCGCTGGATTCTCAGCAGCAGCCACCTTCTCCAACACAACATTGCCTACAACAATAGTACCTCGAGTGAAGTGGTACCTGATATCAATGTGCTTCGTCCGACGATGGAAAGAATTCTGATTCTTTGCCAAACAGATAGCACTCTGACTATCGCTACAAACAATGGGAGCACCATGACCAAATCCAAGCTCACGAACAAAACCACCAAGCCACAAAGCTTCTTGAAAAGCCTCGGTCATAGCCATATACTCAGCCTTATTAATGGATAATGCAGTCACATATTGCAAAGATGACCTCCAGCTAATTGCCGAACAACCAAGACAAAACACGTAACCTCTAGTGGATCTCTTATTATCAAGATCTCCACCATAATCAGAGTGAACAAATCCTGTCAACGCATCAATCGACCTTCCATACTCCAAACAAGATGATGCAGTACCCTTCAAGTACCTCAGAATCCACTTCACCGCTTGCCAGTGAGCCTTCCCAGGATTCGCCATATATCTGCTCACAACACTCACAGCTTGAGCAATATCTGGCCTGGTACAAACCATAGCGTACATCATGCATCCCATAGCATTAGAGTAGGGAACTGTGGCTATAAACTCCTCCTCATCTTTAGATTTGGGGCAATCTAAAGCAGATAATCTGAAGTGAGTAGCCAAGGGAGTACTAACCAGCTTGGCATCAATCATATGAAACCTCTCCAACACCTTGTTCACATATTGATCTTGTGACAAGTAAATACGCTTCTGTCTGCGGTCTCGAATGATCTCCATGCCAAGGATCTTCTTCGTAGCTCCCATATCCTTCATCTCAAACTCAATCTTCAGCATTTTTTTCACCTTGTTAACTTCAGACAGATCTTTTGTTGCAACAAGCATGTCATCGACATACAATAAAAGATACACCAGAGAACCATCACCAACCTACTTTAAGTATACACATCCATCGTAATCACTCCTGGAGAACCTATTCTCAATCATAAACTGATCAAACCTCTTGTACCATTGTCTAGGCGATTGCTTCAGACCATATAGTGACTTCTTCAATAAGCACACATGATCCTGCTTACCTTCAACAAAGCCATCTGGTTGGCGCATATAGATCTCCTCCTCGAGCTCACCATGCAGAAAAGTTATTTTAACATCCAATTGCTCTAACTCCATATCTTGCATAGCCACAAGCGCAAGCAAAGTATGAATAGAAGTATGCCTGACAACAGGGGAAAATACCTCATTATAGTCTACACCAGGTATTTGACTAAACCCACGTGCAACTAAACGAGCCTTGTACCTCGGTCCCTCAACACCTAGAATTCCCTGTTTAAACTTGTACACCCACTTGCAGTCAACTATTTTCTTCTTCCTGGGTGCCTTCACAAGTACCTATATCTGATTCTTCCATAGAGATTGCATCTCCTCCTCCATAGCAGCACACCACTGATCAGAATCAGCACTAACAATGGCATCTAAGTATGACACTGGCTCCTGTACATCAACTACAGTCTCAGCACTAGCCAAAGCATAACCTGCTAACTCCTCAAAGCCATACCTCACAGGAGGCTTCACAATCCTCCGTGGTCTACCGGGAGCAACGCCCCTTTGCTCCACCTGCTGCCTGGATCCACCCACTTCAGGAATAGTGGGTCTCATACTAGAAGAGTTTGAATGATCCAAATTAACCTCTACCTCCACCTTATCTGTAACACCATGTAGATTCTTCTGCTCCACCTCTTCAGACAATCTATTAGAAGAAGACTCAGTCTTTTGGAGCAATACGGACTCATTGAAGGTAACATCCTTGCTTGTCAAAAAATTGGATGTAGCTGGATCCCATAATCTATACCCCTTCACACCGGATGTATAGCCAAGAAAGATGCACTTCTTGGCTCTAGGCTCGAGCTTCCCATCATTCACATAAGCATAGGCAGGACATCCAAAAATATGCAAATCAGAATAATCAGCTGGTTTGCCAGACCATACCTCCTCAGGTGTCTTCAAATTAATGGAACGATTGGGTGACCTGTTCACCAGGAATGCCGCCATGTGAACTGCCTCGGCCCAAAACTCCTTGCCTAATCCAGCTTGTGACAACATACATTGAGCCTTCTGTAATAGGGTTCTATTCATCCTCTCAGCAACCCCATTCTACTGTGGTCTTCCAACACAAGTGCAATGCCTAGCAATACCATGGTCCTCACAATACTCAGTGAAACTACGCTCCACAAACTCAAGGCCATTATCTGTTCTGAGACACTTCACTTGTCTCCCAGTCTGCTTCTCTAATAAAGTGTTCTAACGATTGAAAACTTCAAAGATGTCATTCTTATTTTTAATAAAATAAGTCCATACCTTCCTAGAGAAGTCATCAATAAATGTCAGTAGGTATCGCGAACCACCCTTGGAAACCACCCTTGCAGGACCCCACAAATCAGAGTGAACATAATCTAGAGGCCCCTTTGTACTATGTGTAGCCTTTGAAAAACTAACCCGCTTCTGCTTGCCAAATACACAGTGCTCATAGAAATCCATAGTACCTGTACTCTTCCCATCCAACAACCCTCTCTTGGAGAGTTCAGTCAAGCCTTTGACACTCATGTGTCCAAGTCGCATATGCCAAAGTCTAGTAACATCCGAGTCAGACATACTCGAAGATATTACCACAGCTGCTCCCTCAACAGTAGAACCAACAAGCTCATACAATGTCCTGATCCTCTTGCCTTTCATAGCAACAAGAGCCCCTCTAGTAATCCTCATCATGCCATCCTCGATCACACAACGATATCCTTTACAATCCAAAGAACTCAATGAAATCAAGTTCTTGGTCATCTCAGGGACATGTCGAACATTAGATAGTGTTCTGACCACACCATCATGCATCTTCACCTTCACTGTCCCAATCCCAACAACTTTGCATGCAGCATCATTACCCATTAGAACTACTCCACCTCGAGTCGTTTCGTAAGTCTGGAACTAGTTCCTTTTGGGACAAATATGGTAAGAGCATCCAGATTCCAAGATCCACCTGTCCATAATCTTGGTCTGACTATCAGTGACAATCAACACACTACCATCACTATCATATTGAGCTATAGCAGCATCATCCTTTGTGCCAGATGATTCACCAGGTTTATCTCCAGATATCCTATTAGGACAAAACTTCTTGATATGACCCTTCTTGTGACATCCATAGCACATGACATTCTTGGATCTATTATTCCTCGACTTCAACCTATACTTCTTCTTCTTATCACCAGAACCCCGTTCCTGAGTTCTACCCCTAGCTACAAGTCCCTCACTATGTGAGTCACTAGAACCAACTCTAGTCAATTGATTCTCAATCAGTTCCCGTTGTAGCAGGACAGTCTTGACATCATCAAGAACCAACTCATCATCCTTCCCATACAGTATGGTCTCACGAAAATGTTTGTAATCAACAGGCAAAGAACACAACAATGTAATAGCAAGATCTTAATCCTCCAATTTAACATCTATATTCCTCTGATCCATAATTATTGAGTCAAATTCATCAAGATGAGATTTTTGGGATTGTCCCTTACCTAATTTTAACTCATGAAACTTGCTCTTCAATAACAGACGATTCGTCACTGACTTTGTCATGTATAGAGACTCCAGCTTGAGCCATAGGGATGACGTCGTTGTTTCTTTAGACACCTCACGCAAGACCTCATTAGACAAACACAACTGTATGGTGGAAAGGGTCTTTTGATCTATTTCCTCGAATTTCTCATCTGTCATTGAATCGGGCTTCTTAGATATCCCGAGTAACGCCTTCTCCAATCCATTCTAAATCAGGATAGCCTTCATCTTCAACATCCATAAGCCAAAGTTCACAGACCGATCAAACTTCTCTATATCAAATCTTATAGACATCCCGAATACGAACCCAACGCTCTGATACCAATTTGTTGTGGATCGATACCAATTCGGAAAAATAAGATCTAATTTGAATTAATTAGAACACACAAGAATTGAGAAGAGAAGAACACTCAAGAACACAGATTGGGGAAACAGATGATCTTATTGATGTGAAGTAATTGTGATTACAAAGAATCAAAGAAATTCTCACATAAATCACTCAATTCATCAAGGAATTACAATAGAACTCAATAGGAGAAGAAGATGGCGTTCGCTCTTCGATTAGGGTTCTCATCGCATGGTATTTATAATATCTGAAACTGTCATTAGCGAAAACCGAGGCGGAGCGAAAAACCCAAAAAACACGGACCGTGTTAATAAACACAGTACCCCCGTGTTTATTTTCTTTCTCTCAGCTTCTCACGGAAACAGAACACATTTTCCTGATGAAAAAATACGGATCGTGTTTCACAAACACGGGCCCCCCTTGTTTCTTTCTATCTTTGATAGTCTTTAGTATTTCGGCCACAACGTCTTCATCTGACCTTTGATCGAGCTGATTCGTGATGCATTGGAAAGATAACAGAACGATCTACAACTTTCATGTTTAGTACATTTCCAAATGCTAATTGCGTCAAGGTAAAATATTCACATCTTTCCAGAATAGCTCATAGTTCTACTCCAAATTCCTCTGAAACACTTCACACACCAATCCAAGCTATTCTACACACCAGATACAAGTCCCAAGCTCACACTATTGAACCATCTATTTTTGCTCAATGTATTCTTGTAAATGTTTGTTCTTGTATGAGGTCTTGGTTTATTTTTGCTGACATTCTCAAATGTAATCTCACTTGTGGTTTAGAATGATTTTCTTTTTAGGAGGTATTGATTCCATCCTTTTGTTTATTATTGATGGACTTTTCTTCATCCGTATGTAATCTCAATTAAACCTTCCTCTATATGCCGTATGTGTGGAGCATCCTTAGTAGATTATCCTTGTCATCATTATTCTCCTTCTATGGTTAAATTGATGCCCATTCTCTCAATTAATAGTTGTATTTCAACTTCATCTTAAGCTTCCTTCACATTATTCCTCAATATTTTCCATTATCTAGCAACACCTCTTATTCAACATTGCTGCATTGTATTATAACCCATTCCATTTCTTACATTGAAACCATTGCTTAATTCCTTAATGATTGTTTTGTCATCTTGCAAATTCATTATAACCTTAGATATTATCCCCCCACTGTAAATTTTTGGCAATCATATTATATCTTCCTATATTTTTTCACACTTACTAGGATTGCCATTTATTAATGAATCTCTTCTATGGTAACGTGGTTCTTCATCCTAAGTAATTACCTACATCTCTTAACATTACTAATCATCACATTCATACAGGTGCCACTTGTTATTAAATAGAAGCAATACTTTATTGATATTTGTACTACTTATTTTCTTACTAATGATCTTAGATACTCATTGACCCTTCATTTCAAACCTAAAATCTTGACCCTCATGGCCATTGGCACTCCCACCTCACCACTACCATAATATTTGTCATCTCTCTCGTGCAATGAAAGCTTAGCATTCCTATTTCAATAGGCTAATGTTAAACCTATCATTTTTGGAGGATTATCATGAATGTATTTTAGACTATTGACGTTTAGGGTCTAAAAATTTTCTTGAGCTTTAGAGACGAAGTCTCTTTTAATGGGATAGTGTTGTACTAGCCCACTTTTAAGGGTTTGTAATGAGTCTTAATCTATGAAATTGATCATGTTCTAAGTGTGTTTGGTCTTGTTTTAGAGATGTGTTTAAGGTTGATATAGTTTTTGTTGAGCTTGGTTTGACTTTTTAAAAGATAATTGGTTTTATCAGAAAATTAGTTGACTTGTTTAGAGGTACCGATGGAGTGAATTGTTCCTTAAATTTGAGTTTTTGAAACACAATGAATAGATTGGCTGGTTTGGGGTACCAATCAACTGGTCCAATTGAATGCATTGTTCTTCATTCTTAATTTTCACAACAAATCTTTCCCTAAAGTTTTTTACAACATCATGATTTTTGTCTAAGAGGTTTGTTGATATTTTCCTAAAGCTTTTGAGCATGTCGGACCTATTTTATCAATTTTCAATAGAATCATGGAGGGGTAATGTTTCATAAGCTACTTTCATGGCTCTATCCTTTTATATTCTTCTCCTTCATTTCTCTCTATTCTATAAGATTCCTAAACTGGTGGTTCATCTATATGATTTATGAACACCATTAACCTTCATTCCCTCTATTATTGTCATTATTCCCTTCCTGTTATTTGAAATTATAAAATACATTACCCTACAACATTTCTTTTTTTTTTTCATTTGAGCTCATGCTTAGAAAGGTTCAACCTTGAACCTCTAAATTGTGCATTTTAAAACTAGGATTTAGGCTAGGGTTTCGGCGTCTTGATTTGTAAACCTCATCACCCTTCTTTTCTACCAGAAATTCTCAGTAGTTATAGTTAAAGCCTTTTAGTTTCTCACTCGCTGCATGACCTCTGAACTTTATTGTTATTCTTTATACTTGCTCTACCCACATTTTCTTCATTTGTTCTTCAATTTTGATCTTTCATTCCCCTTCTAATCCTTTGTCTAAATCCTTCATGTTTTTCCCTTAAACAAGAATGAATTAGTGAAATACCCCAAAAATCCTAATTTAGGAATTATGGCAAATAATAATTTATTAGAGAAAGATTAAGAAAATAGGTGAATTTATTAAATAAAGAGGAAATTTATTAAGGAAAAATAAGGAGAAAATAATAAATAAGTTATTAGAAAATTTTGGACATTTTACTAATTAAAATGGAAGTTAAGGACAATTTATCCAAAATAGCCTAAATAATTTAAAAATGGATTTATTTATTATAATTAAAATAATTATTATTAAAATTAAATATCTAAATTAATTATATAAATAAATAAAGACCCAAATACCTCCAACCCAACCATTTTATCATTCCTCCATTTTCCCTTTTTCCTTTTCTCCTTTCTTTTCTCCTTTTTTTTCCCTTCCTCCTCCTTTACTTTTTCTTTTCCTTTCTCCTCCCCCGGTTGGGCCAGCCCACCGGCCCAGATGCCGCTCTTCTCCCCCGTCTCGCGTACAGGCCGCCCAACTCTCCCTTTTTTTTCCCTTTTTCCCTTCCCGCGGCCCAACGCCGTTCGACGCCTTCCCGTGCACCCAAATGCAGCGTTTCGGCTCTCCTCCTGCTGAGACGTTGTGCCCGATCGCTGAAGATAGCCGTTGCCAAACAGGCAACGCGACGCGACTCTCTGTCCCCCATACCGTTGAAACGCCCCGTTTAGTTTTAAAAAAACCTTATAAACGCCGAACCGGCCGGTCCCCCCTTCTTTTTCTTTTTCCCCTGGACCGCCGGTCCTCCTCCTTTCCCCTTCCTTCTTCTTCCCCCGCACAGCCACCGACCTGCAGCTCAAATTTTTTCGGCAGCCACCAGCCCAATACCGGCTGTCTTTCCCTGCCTCTCTCCCTGTCGTTTTCTTTCTCTTTTCGACCCCGACCAAGTCCCTCTCTCCCTTCCCCGCGTGCCCACCTCTTTCCCTTTTCCTCTCCCCTTCCCCGACCCAGCCTACCATGGCAGGACCTGCACCACCTGCCACCGGCCGGCCACCTGCACACCTGCCCCGCACGCCTCCTTCTCCCCTTGTCATTTTTCCCTTCCAATTGCCTATAAATACCCCCATTGGCAGCCCCGATCAGCTCCCTTTTTGATTTTTGCCCCGAAACCCTGCCTCTCCTCCGCCTCAAAAAGACGGGCTCTCCACCGTCACCGGAGACCGCCGCCGCCACCTCTGCCCACCTTTATCATCCCTGCAACTCCCTCGACAAAACCAAGCCACCACCACCCTCCTCCTTGCCCTGCACGTGCCGCCCTAGCCGTGCAAAGTCCACTGCCCGAAACCACCTCTTCCAGCCTTTGCCGCCCTTGCGCCGCCTCCCACCGCCAGCCCAGCCGCCACCAGAGCCTCTTCCACCCTCCAAAATGCCCAACAGACCTCCCTCTACCTTTCCTTGCCTTCAACTTCCCCTGCCTCCCTCTCCTCCTTCCTCCCTCATCTTCCACCTCTCTCCACCATCCTCGGCCGCCGCCGCAGCCGCCCCTTGCCATGCCACCACCATCACTCCACTCCCCTTCACTTGCTGCTTCTCCCCCCACCTCAAACTTCTCTTTTTCTCCTGCCATCTAGCCCCCACCTCGATCTTTTCCCTTCTCTTCCTCCTCCACCGCCGCCGCCGTCGCCCCACGCGCCGTCGCCAGACCCCCACCGACCCTAGGTGGTCCTCCACTCATCCAAACCCTAATACCCCTTTTATATAACTGCTACTACTAATATTAATACTAATATACTTATTATTATTATTATTATCATTATTATTATTACTTTTATTATTATTATTATTATTGTCATTATTACCATTATTATTGTCTCTATTATTAATGTCTTATTTTCTTACTAATACTAACATCCCTTTTGAACCCTTACTTTTATTATACTTAACTTTAATCTTAATTCTTATAATTGTTAGTATTAACATTATTAATAATATTACTATTATTACTTCTATTATCCTCACTATGGTTATTATTATTATTGCTTAACCTTACTTGGTTGTACTATTGTTATTATTATTATTATTATTATTATTATTATTATTATACTTAACACATTTATCACTATTGTTAATAATAATACTACTTTTGTTCTTATCCATGTTACTTAACTCAAGCTAGCAAATATCATGTGGTTGTTAACTAAGAAGAGTACTTGAACCTTATTACCATACCATTTAACATTAACCCTAACCTCATTACTATGACACTATTATTAGCTATTACTATTATTATTACTATCACTACCTTATTGTTGTAATCAAAAGCATTTGAACCCTTTTATTATTCAAGAATATACAACTATTATCATTATCACCCTTAGGAATAGTTACTTGTAATGTTGTGACCTTATAATAATATTATTTCGAATATGACACCATTAATAGACTTAGCCTTAAAAATGCTAGGGTTTCTCTCACTATAAACATTAGTGTCACTAGTATTAGTTTTATTATTATTATTATCACTATTTTTCTATAGTTAGCATGAACATTATTATTATAAGAATAGGGCTAACGGGTCTAATAATATAAGTGTAACAATAGGTATTAAAAATAAACATATTTTGACTACTAATATTTAGTATACTAATTCTAAGGTAAAAACCCTAGTTTTTGTATAAAACCCTTTTTAGTAATAAAAACCCTAACCTTAAACTAGAATGAGGATTGATAGTAATTATAAGGGAAACTAATACTTAGCATTTTTCCCTTTTATAGGTAATCCCGACCAAAATCCTAAGGAGTTAGAGGAGCGTGCTCCAAGCCCGGCATCGCCTTAGGTAAGGACAAAGCTATGGCCTTTGTGTGATGTGTGACCTGTATGTTTTGAATGTTGTATATGCCATGCTATGTCGTGTATTATGTGATTGTGGGAAACTTGTCTTATTTAGCGCAGCTTGGAGATTGAGGTATGTTTGTATGTGTTTCCTATGGCATGAGCATGACGTATATGTATGATGTTTATGAGGTGATTTGATATAACCCTCTAGGACATGCATGCTAGGGTGATTTTTATGATGATATGGGAATGAAAGGATAAAAGGGAAATAAATGGGAAGTGAGTTCACTAAGGGGGATATGAGGTTGACCTAAGTACCTCATGATCTATGAGAAAAGATTTAATAAGGGAGGAATGACCTAAACAAATAAGAGTTGGGGAAACCACGCATGGGAGTCGTAAAATTTGCATGATGACTTGGGGTGTTTGCATGAGGTGACTAACTCTTGCATGGGGGTGTGTCTTACGTGAGAAAAGTTAAATTTGGGTGTAAGTAAGAGAATGGGAGAGTCTTGGAATGATTGGAGACTTGGTATGAAAAATAATACGTAAGTTGGCGCATAAGAGACCTTATTAGGGTTTTGTGTGTAAGCGGGTGTTGGAGTGTTTAAATTAAGCATGGGAATGAATCTTACTTGAGGAAAGTTGATTTAGGGCGTAAATGAGATAATGTCAAAGTTATGGGTCCATTGGAGACTTTGATGTAAAATAGTACGTAGGCGGATGTAAGGGTGTATAAGGAATCCGATTAGGGTTTTTGGGAGAAAATGGAAATTTGGGAAGTACAAAAGTAGGAATGATTAAGGAAGGGTGGAGTATGGGTTAGAGTGAGATTTCATTTATATAAAAGGTGAGTATGGGTTTCCATGTGGAAGAAGAGACTTTGGGATGAAAAGGGAGAGGTTACTTGTGGGAGGAGAAAGGTACTAAGGTTGAGGTGATCAACTAGGGTTTTCATGGTTATGTGCTGAATCGAAAGGTAAAGTGATATGTTTTGGGAGAGGATCTAATTGAGGTAAGATGTGGGGCGTTGAATGAGGTAAAGGTAGCGTAAGTGGGAGAAGGTTGGGCCACATCGGCCCAATTAGGGTTTTCAAGGGAAAACCCTAGGGGGTGATGGGAGGTGGAGTTGATGTCATGAGTGTAGGGCCTAACCCACACCCATAGGGGTTGACTCTTTCATCTAAGGGTAAGTGTAAAGGGAATGGATGTCGGGGTGTGAGAAGGGGAGAACAGTCTCAAGATATGGGACGGGCCTCCTCGAAGGATAGAATAGAGAGTAGTAGACATGCATATCAAGGGTGGAACCTTATTTAATAATACATGAATAAGACATTAACTACTTAAAGAGTAAGATTATTGAGCCGGGCCCAGACCGATCCACCGGCATAATAGTGGCCAGCCGGGGTGCCCCGGAGACCGATCCACCGGCATATAATAGTGGTTAGGTGCGTTCTACCCTATACGTGACCGATCCACCGGCTATAATAGTGGGGGATCCCGAGCTCAACAAACCAAACAGTATGTTGTAATTAAATCATGGGAAAGATAGTATATACTTACAGTGGAACACCATGAGAGTTGGGGCCAGATCGATCCACCGGCATAATAGTGGCCAGGAGCGTTGTGCCCTGAAGACCGATCCACCAGCGTATAATAGTGGTTAGGTGTGTTCTGCCCTATAAGTGACCGATCCACCGGCTATAATAGTGGGGTTCCCGTACTCGCATGGATTAACAAAGATTATGGTGTGAAATGACTTGTAAATAAATCATGGAAAGATACGTTATAATCACAGTGAAACACTATGAGAGTCATTACCAGACTGATCCACCGGCATAATAGTGGCTAGGTGCGTTCTGCCCTGGAGACCGATCCACCTGCATAAAATAGTGGTTAGGTGCGTTCTGCCCTATAAGTGACCGATCCACCGGCTATAATAGTGGGGTTCCCGCACTCTCATGGACTCATAACGATTATGATGTGAATCGACTATAATTATCAGAGTTATGAAAGAAGAAGTTGGATTGGACCATAACCGATCCTCATCATCCATAATATTACATGTTGCTTATGTGTTTGTGCTGTCCATGTTATGTTGTATGATGGTATGCTTAGCCTTAGCGCACCTGCGCCCTTACTCAGTATTGGACCCATACTGATACTACCTTGATTGAATGGGTCCTGTGATGATCCACCGATGGTGGGGAGCAGACTTCCTGTACAGTTTTATGATCGGTTACTAATTCGGGATGGAAGGCTTGACTTGAGTGAGTAGGCGATCCGGATTCTGATCCTTTTTGGAGATTGTTTTGTTAGCTATATTTTGTATTACGTTTCCCGTTTTTAAAGAAAAAGCATTATGGGGTTGTAATCCTAAATTGTATTCAAACTTTTGTTTGACTTATATCTTATTAACGATTTATGCTAAATGTCATCTTGCGTTTTATGATAATTCGTACTTATTGATGATCGGATTTAGCCTTAGCACTTAGTACTGGAACGGTAGGAATGAACCGGTCTGGTACTAAGTGTGGCGGTAATACCCCCAAGTTTACGATTTTAATTCTCTCCCTTCCGCTAAACCTTTTGATTTAAACGAAATTTTTCAGTAGTAAATTTGGGGGTGTTACAATTAGATTTGCTAAATGACTGAGAGATTAGCTTGTATCTTTTGGGTTCTTTATTTTCTTCTAGTGCTGGCGATTTCCCTTTGATTTTTCTATTCATCCTCTAATTTTATTTGGTTTTTATATGCTTTTAACATTTTACTAAGTTGTGATTGCTATTTTCTTTCAAGGTGTTCAAGTATTGAAATTAGGCTTGGAGTTTCAAAGACTTTTTCTCTTTTGGGTGGAGTTTTTAAGTTCTTATGAGGTAAAACATTATCTTCCCTATATTTGTGGAAATTGGTATGGGTAAGTGTAGTGTATTTTTTATATTTTTATGGGAGCATGAGTATTAGAGATGAAATTACGCTTGAATTTGTTACTATTGAACAAATGGAAGAAGTGGTAAGAAGAATAATTGAGATTTTGTGTGCATAAACCTTATGGATATTATTTCGACTTAGTAGATGACCTTAATATTTTAAGCATCTCAACAATATTGGCGTATATAATATGATGTACAATGTTTTCCCTAACATTAACTAAATATGATGCATGATTTCCTATATCTTATAATTTCATACAGAGAAAGAAAGATTTTAGTGACATTCTTAGCATGTTTTCAGTATTTTACATGTCAACCTATGAATATTTCTTATTAAAAACCTTTAATGACATATGATTGATGTTTGGATTGATTGAGCAAAAATTATGGAATTTAATTGTGAAAGTGTGTTTTGTTGGGTCTTATTTTGCAATAACTAATTGAAATGCCCCGAAAATTTCTAATTGTATAAACTACATTTAAAGGATATTTATTATAAGAATTATTTAAATAAATTATTTTTTAATTGAATTAATTAGGGCAAATCAAGAAGAAATTTATAAGTATTTTTATTAGAAGAGAATTTGGGTATTTTAGCTAATTAAGCATTTTATTTTGAAAATTAATTAAATAAATTATTTTATTTAAAATAAGAATGAGAAAATTGTTTTAAATTAATAATAATTTTATAAATAAATTAATTGGAGAAATTTAGTGTGTTTTACTAATTAAAATGGAAATTATAGAAAATCTTTAAAAGTCCTAATTTAGCCTAAAAAGGGATTTAAATAATATTTTATTTAAATATTATTATTTTTAAATATCCCAAATATTCTAACTAATTTAATTGAGCCAACCACTATTTTTATTTTTCCATTTTTCCTTTTTCCTTTTCTTTTTCTTTTTCTTCTTCTTTTCTTTTTCTTTTCCTTCTTCTCCCCGAACTGGGCCAGCCCGGCGGCCCAGTCTTCTCCTTTTCTTTTCCTTCGGTCCAGATTGCACCCGCGCGACTTTGCCTCCTTCTGCCGCCCCTCGATGCGCCACGTTTTACTTCTTTTCTAACTTAAACTCAGTGTTCCATTTAATGCCTCCTCCTGCGTTGCCCGACCGCCCGGTCTGCCCTTCTTTCTTTCTTTTCTTTTCCCCTGGACCGACCGGTCCATCCCCCATCTCCTTCTTTCTTCTTCCTCCTCTCTCCTCCGTCATCGTTGCTGCAACTCCTGCGCCCGATAATGGCGGCGACGGCTACGCGGAACTTGACTGACCGATTCACCATTCTTTTTCTTCCTCTTGACTAGCACATTGACTTGGAACGATCAATTATCCTCAACTCTCGTTCATTCCTTCTCTTTTGGCTCACGAAATTTTGGCCCCGACCCAAATGAACGCTGGCCGATTTTTGCCACCGGCCACGCAAACCCTAGAATCCAATAATATCCTGACGATCTCCAAAACCCTATTAAACCATCTAAACTCTATAAATAGCTTAGTTGTGGACGTTTTTGAAGCTTCTTCTTTCTCGAAACCCTGAGTGAAAACCGCCCGCCACCGCCCCTTTAGACACCTCATTCTCCGCGTTTAGCTAACCTCGACGCCTCTTCTCCATCTTAATATCTTCCCTGCAACACCCTCTAATTAACTAAACCATCTACGACCTTCAATTCACCTTGTACAAGCCTCCATAATCGTGTAAAGTTGGCTAGTCCTCTCGCCAGAAAATTCCACCCCGAAACATTAAACAACCGTCCACCGCCACATCCGCCACTTCTAACACCTATTAAACCAACTATTAACTCCTACTAATTATCCTCTACAGCCCCATATAATTATTTTAATTTTCTTCCTCTCCATCACCCATTTTCCTAATTTTTGGCCCCCTTAGACCCATTTTCCGGCCACCTCCGGGAACCATCATCGGTGCCACCTTTATCCTCCAACTCAAGGTGATGCCATAGACATTTTAAATACTTTATTTCGAATTATTTATAATTATTCTAATTTTAGCCAAAATTTTAGTATTAATTCAACTTTAATTATTATTATTATAATTATTATTATTAGTAATATTGACTGTATTCTAATTTCTAAATTTTGTTTACAGGTCTGGAAGTATTATTTAGTAAGATAAAGTAATTATCTCGGCCTTTACCTATTTGCTTAGATTTTTACATTATTGATGTTATTATTAATAATATTTATAACAATATTATTATTAGTATACTTACTTGGTTGATACTTTGATTATTACTGGAAGAACAAAGGCCTTAAATTTTAATTATGCCTCGTATTTATAAAATTTATTAACATCATTAACATTTTTCAACATTATTTTAATTATATTACCATTATTACCTTTATTAAAATATAATATAAGTATATATATACATTATTAATTTTATTATCACAGTTCTGAATAATATTATGTTTATCATTGTGGGAGGGTTAGAAATCCAACTTTTAATTTTAAGAATTTTGATATCATTAATATCTAATATTCTATTTATAAAAATTATCATTAATATTATTGTACTTTATTTATATTACTAATTATTTTTATTACTATTATTCTTATTATTGTTATTATTATCATCATCATAGTTATGATATTATTAAATCTATTTTGGGAGAAGGGTACAAACCCTTAGTTTATCACCTTTTTAAAAGAAGATAAGTGAATTAATTATATTAGTTCCTATAGTTAATTATTGAATAGTAAAATGTCATCCTAAAACCAAACCTCGAAATAAGTTAGAATTATATAAGAGAGCCTAATTCTAGTATGCTTTGATATAATAGGAACCCAATCAAATCCCTCAAGTGGAATAGGAGCATGCACCAAGACCGGTGACGTTTTCGGTAAGGAGTGCTAAGGCCTTTTATGTGCTTATGTATATTATGTATTTCGCATGTTATGTATCTAGTGTTTATTATTATTAAATATTTTATATGTGGTATGACTTGGAGTTGAAGTATGTTTTTGTATGGCATGTGTACTATATGTATGTGACAATATGTGTTGTGACCCTGTAATACATGCATAAGAGGATGTCGGTGTGGTTTGTATGGGAGAAAAGATGAAAAGTAGGATGGGGAAAGAAGTTGACTAAGGGAAGTGAGTTGAACTAAATTTTATGGTTTTATAAGGAATAATCTAGTTTATGATGCTATTTGGGAGAATTTAATTTATGATATTATATGGGAGAATTTAATTTATGATTTGATTGGGAGAATCTAATTTATGATTTGTTTGGGGGAATCCAATTTATGGTTTTGCTTGAGAGATTCTAATTTATGATTTTATGTTGGAGAATCTAACTTATGGTCTTGTATAGGAGAATCTAATTTGTGGTTATGAAAGGGGAGAATCTAATCAATTGTATTATATGGACAAATCTTTGGGTTTTAAATGATTTGAATCTTTGGGTTGGTATGGTTTGAACTTAGGTTTTGGCATGGAAGAATCTTTATGGTTTGAATTTAGAGTTGGTATGGAAAAATCTTTGGGTCTTATATGGTTTGAGCTTAGGGTTTTGTATGACGGAATCTAGGGTTTACCTGGTGGTATTAATGGATGTATGTTGGTATTAGGGTTTGTATGATAATATTAAGGTTTGTATGGTGGTAATTATAGTTGTATGGTGGTATTAGGATTTACATGGTGACATTGATGGTGGTATTAGGGTTTGCATGGTTGAATTTAGGGTTTCACGTGGAATTCTAGGGTTTGCATGAAAAGGTTCGAAGGTTTGCATAGGGAGATTAATGTCTGCATAAGTATTAAATTTACGTATGGAAAGTTAATTTGGGATGTAAGGAATGTAATGTAAGTGTTGTTTGGGTGTTTGAGCACTTGGGATGAAAAATAGTACGTGGGGCAAAATAAGGGTACGGAGGAGACTGAATTATGGTTTGTTGTGGTTAATTGAGGTCTATGGTGGCTGATTAGGGTTTTTGGTGTTATCATGTGTATGTGGTGATTAAGTGTAATTATGATGTGTGAATATTTATGCATGTTTAGGGTAAAAGCCTTTGAATAAGATACATAAGATATTAATCATGTAAAGTGAAAGATGTTGAGACGGGACCAACCGATCCAGCGGTTCGGAATAGTGGTTAGGGTTTTTAGCCTATGTGTGACCGATCCACCGGTTATAATAGTGGTTAGGACATGATGTTCTATGTGTGACCGATCCACCAGTTATAATAGTGGGGGTTCCCGAGCTCAACAGTCACAAACCAGAATGCTTAAAAGATACTAATTACTTACAGTGGAACACCGTGGGAGAAGGGGCCAGACCGATCCACCGGCATATAATAGTGGCAGGGTATGTTACCCTCGCGACCGATCCACCGGCTAAAATAGTGGGGTTCCCTTACTCGTATGGACTTGATAAAAAGTATGGTGTGAAATGAATTCTGATAAGAGATTAATTTAAAAATTAATCCAGTCTACAATCGGGCCTTGTACTCTTACTTGGATGGTCGTAAGCACCTTATGTCATTGTGTTGGTAATTATGCCCTTCTATGTTCTGCATGATTTATGTGTTTGTGTGTTGGCCTTAGTGATCAAGTCACCTTACTCAGTACTGATACTACCTTGGTTGATGGGTCCTGTGATGATCCACTGATGGTGGGGAGCAGACCTCTTTTGCAGGTTTAAGATCAGAGACTGTTTTGGGGTGGCAGGCCTGACTTGAGTGAGTAGGCAATCCGGAATTTGACCCATCGGGTTTTATCTTGTTTAAATTTATTTCTATTTAGAAGTTACAAGTGTTATTTGAAACTTCAAGGGTATTGTAATTAACTCTTAATTTCTCGTACTCTGATTTTGTGTATGATCTTTCGAATCCTTTTATGAATTGTTAATTTGAATTTAACGTAAATCTTTTCTTTAGCCTTAGCACTTGGTACTGGAACGGTTGGAGAGAACCGGTCTGGTACTAAGTGTGGCGGTAACATTCCCAGAATTCACAGGTTTTAAGTGTTTCTATTTTAATTGCTTCCGTTTTAAAAAAAAATTTAGTGAATTTTGGGGTGTTACACTAATCGCCTGGTCTCTATGGCCGACACACTGACTTGGTAGACCCATCAACTAGTTAATCTATAACTTTAGTGTTTTTTGTCTCGACTTAAACCCATCAACTTGTTTGACTAAACTAATCTATTGGTTATTATAACAATCAACCAACTGACTCAAATAATTAACTTGTTGATTTGTGACCCCAGTAAATCTTAGCCTTTGCTTAGACCTATCAACTGTGTGACACAAACCATTTGATAGGTTTCCTTAGAAAATTTTAATGGTAGGGTTAAACAATCAACTAGTTCACCACCTCTATTAAGGTTTGGTAGTGTCTAGATAGATATGGAGCTAATCGACTAGTCAATACGATCAATCGACTGGTTGTTGGAAACCCACGAACATGTCTTAGCAAGTTTTGCATTTGTTGCCTATTTCATTTTTCATGTAAGGTGATCTAAGAAGTTAGTATCTCTAAGTTTACACAGGTGAATTGAGTTTATTGATAGATTAAAGATAGGAAAGAGAAAATTTATCCCAGTTGACAAATATTGACATTAACCTAATGTTTGGTCCTTTTCCTTAACCATGACTTGAGTAGATGATTATATGGCTAAAAATTCTTCTTCCTATATCTAAGATCTATGTAATAAATTATAATGATGGCTACTAGAATTATAATGACTTATCCCTTGGACTAAAAATGTGGATCATTGTAAGTTTAGATGACTTAGCATGAATGGAACAAAACACCGTGGACCTTTTTGATGGTGTTAAGTTGACAATCATTAGGCCACTAAGCTAAATAAATGAGTAGCAGGTCTTAGATTTGGAATTTAGTTGACCTCCAATTGGACCTTCATCTTTGGCCTTACGGATTAACTTAGGATACACTTTAATGTAAGATAGAACTATGGTTAAGTAATGAAACTATGTCTTGACTTAACCTTAACCTTGACTTAAATTTAAATTGTGAATAAGGGAATTAAGTGGAAATCAAATGTTAGCTTAGCCACTATGGTTGCTATTGGACATAAATGATTATTAGTTGACATGATATTATATTTGGCATGTGATGAGACCTTGAAATACTAAGATACTAATTACTTAAAGTTGAACAAGCATTGTTATGTGTCTGGGTCATTCAATCCTTGATTAACTATCTAGAGCTAGTCTGTCTTTGGGTATTTTTCCTTTAGGTAGGATCCTCATTGATCCTAGGATCTTATTTTGTCTTATACTGTTTTTACACTAGACACTGATGATGCACAAGTGGGTATCAATACTAAAAGGTTTGGTCACCATAGGAGGGTTACTTTAGTATGAGCTAGAACTTAAGTCCACCTGGTTTCTTTAGCATGATCTCAGATGTATATCCACTAGCCTACATTGGCACAAGCTAAGAAATATATGCACAAGGTTACATTAGCATGATCCAGGACTTATGTCCATAAGGTTACTCTAGCATGAGTTGGGACTTAAGTCCACTTAGTTAATTTGGCATGTGCCAGGACTTATGTCCACTAGGTCAATAGGACTTGATGTCTAATTATTTGGTTTGAATTCTATGGTATTAGGAGACGATGAAGAATAATCCCACCTATTCTTGAATAATTTGGTAAAGGAGTTCTATGTTCACCTAATACAAGATAATAACGAGGAAAAAGCCTAAATTTGTATTAAATTAGACTTATCATATTCTATGCTTAATCTTAACAAGGTTTTTTCAATAAAGTGATACTTGGTTTTGCCTCTTGAGTATTTAAGAATTCATAATACTTTTATTACAAGTTAGTGTTCACCCATGCTCGTGACTTATTAAGTTGACATAATAGGAATGATATGATCATTGTAACTAAAGATATTAACCAATTGTTGATAATTATAATATGTAACCTAATGTTTCCTTCATTGTTCTACCAATAATGTGTTATAAATATATAATGTGGAATACCTATCATTATATATATATACATATATATGTATACAACATATGCTATTGTATGCTTTCCTTGAATGCCCCATTACAGTATGTTTACATTGTTCAAGCATATTTTTGTAATATTCCAAATACCCTAATTTAGGAAATTATAATAAAATAGAACTTTATTAGTGGAATTAATTAAATATATTATTTTAATAAAATAGTGGGAGTAATTAAGACAAAAAATGAAGGAAATAATAAAGAATTTAATTAGGGAAGATTAGTACAATTTGCTAATTAATTTAAAATTTAGGAAATTTACCCAAAATATCATAAATTAATATAAAAAGGAATTTAATTATTATTTTACTAATTTTTATTATTTTTACATATTTAAAAATATCAAAATATCCTAAAAACTCAAACCAACCTATTTTCCTTTTTCCCTATTTTCTTCATTTTCCTTTTTCCTTTTTCTTCCTTTCTTTTCCTTTCTCCTTTTTCTTTTTCTCCTCTTCCTCCCTCGGATTGAGCCTCATTGTCAACCTAACTCCCCCTCTCTTCTCTTCCCTATGAGGCCCAGCCCACTCTTTTCTTTCCTTTCTCCCCTCGCTCGCCCAATCTCCTTCTTTTTCTTTCTTTTGTTTTCCCTGACTGGCCGGCCGAAGCCCCCCTCTTCTTCCTCCTCCCTTCTCCTCATCATCGCACTACAGGTCCCACCTACGACCTGCCACTGTCCTTCCTCCTGCTAAATACCGCCAGCCTGTTCGTCCTCCCTCTCTACCTTTTTATTTTCCTTCCCATTTCGAGCAAGAACCCCCCCTCACCTACCTCCCTTGCATGCTCCCCTTCCTATCCTTTTTTCTCCCCTGCCATTCACATGCTCATATCGACCTGCCACCATTGGCCAGCGAGCCCCTACCATGCCTGCCCCTTTTCCTCTTCCCCCTTTATCCTCTTCTCCCTCCCTTGGCCAATAAATATCCCATATTGATACATAATTGCCCTCCTTTGCTCTGTTCATAAATTCTAATACATTTTGTTGTTGCCACTTCATATACAGCCCCAGCCCCCATCGTAGACCCCGCCCCAGCTGCCACCGTGCTACGTCACTGCCCGAAACACCACCCAATCCATTCCTTACATTAACCTTTACAAAATCAAGCCACTCACTACCCCTAAACCCCCCTACACAAGCCACCTTGATTGTGCAAAGTTGGTAGCTCGAGCTACCCTTTACGCCCCATTACCGCCCCTCTCACCCCCGTGCGCCACCTCCTCTGCTGCAATCACCACCTCCCCTACCATCCAATCAACCCATTAGATCCTCCCCTACCTATCCTTACCTTCCCTTCTCTCTTTCTCCCTCTATTTCCTCTTCCCTCCTTCTCCACCACCCTCGGCCACCACAACCACCACCACTTATGCCACCACCCTTATTATGCCACCACCACCACTCCAACCCTCTCAGCCTAGAACGTCCACCACCACCATAGCCACCATATCTCCCTCTCTTCCAACCCTAAAAGACTCACCTTCTCCAAACCACCACTTCCACCATCACCGCCATCACTACCATCACCACCACCGCTACCGCTGCCACCCTCATTAGGTTGTGCACTAACCCTTAAGTATAATTTATTTAGTGTAATTACTGTTCTAACCTTATTATTATTATTATTATTATTATTACTACTACTACTAATACTACTACTACTACTATTATTTTTAAAGCTATTATCATTATTATTACTAACATTGTTACTAATATTCTATCATTGACTAATATAATTACCTAACCATATCTTAGCTAATAATAGCATGATTAACCATTTTAAGGATAATACCCTTATTTTTTCTACTAAAGTTATTATTATTATAATTATTATTATTATTATTATTATTATTATTATTATCACTAATACTATTTTTATAATAGAGGTAAGTAGGAGATCGTGAAAATGTTAATAAGAGGGAAGTAACCCTAGTGTTTCCCCTCTTATAGGTGAAGCAAGTCTGACCCTTAAGGAGGTGTACGAGCGTGCTCCAAGCCCGGTATCGTTTTAAGTAAGGATGTGGTTAAGGCCTAAGATGTATATTATGTGTATTATATGTTATGTGTGATGATATATTTGTGTAGCTTATGTGATTATGAACTATATACTTGTAGCGCAGCTTGCTAAGCATGGAACTAAGGTAAGTTGTATGTGTTATCTTTATGGCATATGTAATATGATAATGTGTCTTGTACTTTGTGGTGCTTATGTGATATGGCCCTTTAGGAAATGTATGCTAGGAGGCTTTAAAATATATGGTGTGGTGATGAAAAGATGAAAGGGGCAATGGAAGTGAGTTGACTAGAGGAAAGTAAGAATGATCTTAAGTATTTCATGACTTATGGGTGGACAAATAAAAAGGATAATATGAATAAAATAAGAGAGTGAAATAAATCTTGAATGGGGAGTCTAAGTGTAACACCCCAAAATTCACTAATTTTTTTTTTCTTAAAAGCGGAAGCAATTAAATTAGAAATACTTAAAACCCGTGAATTCTGGAAATGTTACCGCCACACTTAGTACTAGACTAGTTCTCTCCGACCGTTCCAGTACCAAGTGCTAAGGCTAAGGAAAAGATTCACAATCAATTACAAAATTTATACAAACTAAACTTCAAATAATCATTAAACAGTTGTAAAATGAAATCAGAGTACGCATCTAGAATGTAATTCATTTCCAAAAGAGAATTAAACTTACAACCGATAAAAGGTTCATTAAAATACTCAATCGAGTAATGAATCAGAAAATGGTAAATACTATACCAAAGAAATAACAAAAGGAATGAAATCGCGTAAAGAATGAATACGGCCACAACACTCTCGAACTTCGAGCCAAACACGCTCAACACTCAGCCCCAACTGATATCTCGCCCACCTACACAAATCAGAAGGGCATACTACTCGTGGGAATGAGCAGCACCCATAAAAAGGGTGATCAGTACGCTACGTACTGAGTAAGGTAACCGAGCACTAAGGCCAACACACAAGCGCATAATCCATGCAGAATAATAACAGGCATAATCCAACATAACAATATAAAGGTATATGAACAATTCAGGTAAAAGTACAAAGGCCCAATCATAGTCCGGATTAATTATTTAATTAATCTCTTATCAGAATCCAATTCACACCACGCCTTTTATCAATCCATGCGAGCAGAGGAACACCCCACTATTATAACCGGTGGGCCGGTCACAATAGAGCATCATGCCCTAACCACTATTATTACCGGTGGATCGGTCACAATAGAGCATCATGCCCTAACCACTATTATTACCGGTGGATCAGTCACACATAGGGTAGCAACCCTAACCACTATTCCTAACCGGTGGATCGGTTTGGTTCCTCCTCGCATGGTGTTCCACTGTAAGTAATTAGTGTCTTTTAAGAGCTTTAACGATTTTGGTTTGTGTCTATTGAGCTCGAGTCACCCCACTATTATTCGCCGGTGGACCGGACACTTGCGGGACAAAGTCCACACCACTATTATTTGCCGGTGGACCGGTCTCACATAGGGTAATAACCCTAACCAGTTGCACCAAACCCTAATTATCCACACGAACCCTAGCTCGGTTTCCTACGTACCCATATAATGCTCCACGCACTATTTTCCCTTCAAACGTTCAATCACCCAAACAACACTTACATTAATTTCCTCAAATCCCAAATCCGCATTCTATACGTAAACTTCACTCTCATACAAACTTTACACATCCCATGCAATTATTAACTTCCATGCAAACCCTAATACCACCATACAATCATTAACCATTATGCAAAACCCAAAATCTCATCATACAAAACCCGAAATTCAATCCACATAACCCAAAGATTCGTTCATACCAAAACCCTAGATTCAAACCATATAAAACCCAAAGATTCATCCATACCAAACTAAGTATCCATCCTTACCAAACCCTAAGTTCAAACCATATACAACCCAAATATTCATTCACACAAAACCCTAAATTCAATCCATACCAACACAAAGATTCAAATCATATAAAACCCAAATATTTTTCCACATAATACAATTGATTAGATTCTCCCCTTTCATAACCACAAATTATATTCTCCCATACAAGACTATAAGTTAGATTCTCCCACATAAAATCATAAATTAGAATCTCCCAAGCAAAACCATAATTTGGATTAATTGGATTCCCCAAAACAAATCATAAATTTGATTCTCCCTAACAAACCATAAATTCAATTCTACCATATATCATCATAAATTATATTGTCTCCCACAAAACCATACAAACCATAAATTAAACTTCCCCATATAAAGCCATAAATTATATTCTCCATACAAAACCTCAAAAATCATAAATCAGATTCTCACACACGAAATCCTAAAATTCTCCATTTTATTCCTTTACTCATGAATCAATGGAATACTTAGGTCAACTCACATCCCTTAATCAACTTCTTTCTCCATCCTCCTTTTTCATCCTTTCTCCCACATAAAATCATATCAACGTCCTCACATGCATGTCTTACAGGGTCATACACAAATAATACACATGCCATACGTTAACATACTTCAACTCCATGTCATAGCATATACGGCATAATTAATAATCATAAACATAGAATGCATAGCATATGAATTACACAATGCACATTAGCACATAAAAGGCCTTAGCACCCCTTACCTAAAACGACACCGGTCTTGGAGCACGTTCCTACGCCTCCTTAGGGCTTTGACCAAATAATAACCTTAACAAAATTCTAACTTTGCTAAAGACATAAAAATAATAGAGATATTATAAACCTTGATAATATAGGGTTAAAGACTTTACCCTAATAATAACAATGATACTAACATAATAATATCAAAATTAATAAAACTACTATCAATGAGAATATAAATAATAATAACAATAATAACAATAATAATAATAATAATAACAATAAAAATATCATATAAGTTTTCAAATAACTAATGACTTACCATTTATTTAATATTAATAATAAAATTAATAACATATATAATAATATTGAAATAATAAAGATAATGATAATATTATTATTAATGGTTATAAGAACAGTAGAAAAAATAGTACTAAAATAAATAAGTGCGAATGTTAATACAAAATTAGGGCCTAAGATTTTCCAGAATAAATAATAAAACGATAATAATAATTATTCTAATAATTATAATATTAATAATAATAATAAGAAGAAGAATGATAATAATCCCATAATAATGCAATTAATAACTTAAAATTTGAAACTAACAATAATATTGTTTTATTACCACTCTCCACCCTGCAAGTACAATTCAGAATAAAATTTCTCATCAAATAATAATAAAACATATTAAGAATATAAATATTAAGAATAATAATAATGGTAATTATATGCAAATAATTGAAATAAATTAAATCAAGGCTTATAATAATATGGAAAATGGTTGAGAGGGTCTAGGGTTCAACCTTAAGCTGGTGGGGATAGGTGGCACCGGCGGTGGTTCACGGCGGCGGCGGCGGTGGCCGGA
The DNA here is from genome assembly GCA_039764185.1 of Tamarix austromongolica. NCBI lineage: Eukaryota > Viridiplantae > Streptophyta > Magnoliopsida > Caryophyllales > Tamaricaceae > Tamarix > Tamarix austromongolica. Next base: position 30,810,468 of record CM077813.1, on the reverse strand, counting down.
AAAATAGAAGAACAAAGAGAAAGATGGATGTTGGGAAAAAGATAAGGAGAATTGAGGTGAGATAAAAGGTGTTTATTGTTGCCCAAGAGTAGAGGGAAAAAATGATGGTGGTGGTGCAGCCAAAGGTGGCGGCGCACGGCGGAGGAAGGCGGTTTAAGGCTTCGGGGTCAAAATTCCGGCGAGAACGAACATCTAACTTTGCATGGTTATTGAGGCTCGTACAAGAAGAATCGAGAGGTGTAAACAGTTTAGTTAACTAGAGGGTGTTGTAGGGAAGAATTTGGAATGCGGAGGTGGCGCTGAGGTTGGCTATCGGTGGAGTAAACGGCGTCTAAAGTCTCGACGATGGCAGCTCTCACCGAGGGTTTCGGGGAAGAAAAAACTCTAAAAACTCCTATAACAAGGCTATTTATAGATGTTGGAATGGATAATGAGGAGCTGGAGGTCGACATGGAAGTTTTAATTGCAATAATTTGGGTGGCCGGTGGCGGTAATTGATCGGCTGACGTTTGGTTGGCTTCGGGGTTTCGAGAGGTTGGGGAGGAGAAACGGGCGAGATTTAACGTCCAATAATTATGCAAATTTATTCGTCGAGTTAAGAGGAAGACAATGAAACAAGAAACGGCCGGTATTAGTTACCGTAGCCGGAGACACCATTGATGGCAGCCAGCGTTGCAGCGTCGTCGATGACGGGGAAAGGAGGAAGAAGAAGATGGGCTGGCCGGGCGGTTCGCGAAGGAAAAGAAAGAAAGAAAAGAAGGGAAACCGGGCGGTTCGGCGCGAGCGGTAAGGGTTTAAATGGAACGACGAGTTTCGGTGGAAACAGAGGCAAACCGCGGCGCTGGAAGGATGGAAGAAGAAGGCAGCGTCGCGCGGGCTGGGCCGAAGGAAAGGAAGAAGAAGAAGAAGACTGGGCCGCAGGTGGCCCAGTTCGGGGAAAAAGAAGAGGAAAAAGAAAAAGAAGAAAAAGAAAGAAAAAGGTAAGGAAAAAGGAAGAAAGAAAAAGAAAAAGGGAAAAAGGAAAGGAGAAAAATAATTAGATTAGGGCCAATTAAATTAATCTGAATATTTAGAATATTTAAAAATAATAATATTTAAATAAAATAATATTTAAATCCCTTTTTAGGCTAAATTAGGATTTTTAAAAGACTTTCCATAAATTCCATTTTAATTAGCAAAACACCCTAATTTTCTTCCATTAAATTATTTATAAAAATAATATTAATTTAAAACTATTTTCTCATTCTTATTTTAAATAAAATCATTTATTTAATTAATTCCCGAATTAAAATCTTTAATTAGCTAAAATACCCCAAATTCCTCCTAATTAAAATACTTATAAATTTATTCTTGATTTTCCCTAATTAATTTCCTTTTTATTTTAATTAAAATAATTAATTTAATTAATCTTTATGATAAAACCTCATTTAAATATAATATTTTAGATTAAAATTTTTCGGGGCATTTCACTAAGGTTTTCATAGGATAGGAAAATTTAACTTCAGGGTGAAGTAAGGTAAGGGAAGAGTAGTTGGGATGGTTGGAGTCCATAGGTGAAAAATAGTACGTGGGTTGGTATAAGGGTGCATGAGGGACTTGGCTAGGGTTTGGGAGGAAAACCCTAAGTGGAGGAGATTGTGCAAGGAAGAAATAATGGAAAGTATTGGAGTATGAAGTGAGAGTGGAAGGATGTCACATGCGGTTAAATGTGTGTGATATGGAAGAGGGAATAATAAGTAAGAGTGATGGAGGAACAACATATGAGAAAAGAGAGGTGCTACGGTTTGGGGTGGCCAACTAGGGTTTTATGGCCATATGTGCAAATAAGGAGTAAAGTGGGATGCTTGGGGATGGATCGAGTGAGGTAATGAGTTGGAGGCAAGTAAATCATGGGCTATGTGAGATAGAGGAAGGTTGGGCTATATAGGCTCGATTAGGGTTTTTTGGGGAAAACCCTAGAGTGCGATAGCGAGTTGACCCATAGATGTGGGAAAGTGGGCCTCAACCCACACACATAGGATTTGAGTATTCACGGTAAATAAGGAAAAGGGAGAAAGGACGTATGGATGTACTAGGAGGCATAGAGGTCCTAACATATGTGACGAGCCTTTTTAGGAGACTAGGAGTAGATGGGTTGTGTGAGTGGGTAATCCAAAGGACATGTATGTCTAGGGTGAAAGTATCTATTGAATATAACACGAATAAGACACTATCTATTTAAAGTGGAAGATTATTGAGTCAGGTCTAGACCATTCCATTGGCATTATAGTGGCTAGGTGAAGCGTGCCCTAAAGACCGATCCACTAGTAAATAATAGTGGCTAGGTGTGTTTTGCCTTGGATGTTTCGGATCCACCGACTATAATGGTTGGGATCTTGAGCTCAATAAAAAAAACCTTAAGTTATGATAATACATAGGAAAGATACTAATTACTTATAGTAGAACACCATGAGAGTCGGGGCCAGACCGATCCACCTACATAATAGTGGCCAGGAGCACTTTGCCTTGGAGACCGATCCACTAGCGAATAATAGTAGTCAGGAGCATTCTATCCTAGATGTTTTCAATCCACTAGCTATAATAGTGGGGTTCCTATACGCGCATAGACTTATAAAGAGTATGGTGTGAAATGGGAATATTGGCCAGAGATCTAATGATTAAGTTTAATCAGACTAAATCGCTACTTGTACTATCTATTCTTTATGCATTGCTTATCTACATGGTTACACTATCTTTCCTTCATGTATGGCTTATGTACAGGGTTACCTACTTGTGTTATCTATATTTTATGTATGGCCTTAGCTGTATGGTTACCTTACTCAGTATATAGTGTATTAATCACCTGTTTCATGGGTACTTCTCATTCCCATGATTAGAGGTCCCTTTTGAGTTTTTGTAGGTAGAAGATACCATATTCGATGCCTTTGATGCATTCAAGGAATTAGGCGGGGTTGAGTGTTGATCTTTTAGGACATGGCATGGGGCTCAAGAGTGATGCAATCTAGACTCTTCTTATTTTGGCTTGTTTTACTGTGTTGTATTAATCTCTCCCCTTGGGGGATTTGACTATGTAACCATTTCCAGTTTGTAATGACTTTTAATCATGCATTCTGATTTTCTCTTTATAAATATTTTAAATTTCTATGGTTCTTTGTATTAAGTGAATTTAATGTTTTGTGAAATTACTCTTAGCCTTATTGTTGGTGTGAGACTAGCCGGAGGCCAGGCTTGTGCTGATCACGATGGTAGCACCCCCTATGCTTATGTATGTTTTTGGATTAAATGAAAATATTCAACTATTGTTTTTAGGGGTGTCATTGTATATTCATTGTTTTGGAGTCATATATGTGTATCTTTATGCCCATTACCATACGGGTACACTCTATCTAGTACGACATGGATAGGCTAAGTAATTTAAGTCACTTCTAAATATGATGTGCATAATATAACCTCTATGTCCTTTTATGCTTGTATCATGATGACCAAGCATGTTTTTAAGGATCCATATATTTCCATTATGATCTAGTGTGATAGCACATGAATGTTATAGTAGGAGTATTGCATATAATTTTGGTGTCTCATACAATGAGTATACAGTATGGGTCTTGCCTGTACCCTAATCTAATCAGTTGTAGATTAGTTTGCTCAATTTATGTTGATACTAGTGTGGTTTTTGTTGCAATCTCATTCTCTAACCAACGCACAGGAGGTCTTATGTAGGTATCTAAGGATGAGTAGTGAGTGGTCCATACTCTTCTTCAGTATGGTTGGATTGTTGAGCATATGCATTCCCAGAGACTTTTGTTGTGGTCCTTAAGTGACCAAGGCATCCTCCTTTGTAATAGATTACCTTTATATGGATTTTTAAGGCTTAAATCGTATTAGTTCATACACCTTAACTTTTATACCTTTAAGTATTTTCTTACGAACACCAGTTTTCCTCAATGTTTTGTTGGTTGGATGCTTAACCTTGTGTCTAACATAATTAGGCATTTAGGTGCCTATCTTACATTAGATACGGTAGTGTCACTCCATTTTTCCTAAGATTTTCTTGTATTTCCTCTTCCCCAGCATTTTAAAACTAAATTTTTTAGTAGTGAAAAATGGGGGTACTAATATATGAAACCTTTCTAGCACCTTGTATACATAGGACTCTTGTGACAAGTACAAAAGCTTCTACTGATGATTTCTTATTATCTTCATACCAAGAATTCTCTTTATAGCTCTAAGATATTTCATCTCAAACTCACTCTTCATCATTACCTTCACCTTATCAAAATTATACATATCTTCTGCTACAACAAGCATGCCATTAGCATATAGATAACAAAATGTAAGAGAGTCACCTTCCATCTTCTTCAAGTACAAACATCCATGCTGAAGCATAGACTAATCAAACGATTTATACTAGTGTCTAGGGGACTACTTTAAACCATATAGTTATCTCCTTAATAGGCACATATGATCATATATCGCCTTAACAAAAAACCCATTAGGTTGTCGTATATAAATCTCCTCCCCTAACTCACAACAAGAAATGCAGTTTTAATATTCTTTTGCTCCAACTCTAGATCATGTATAGCCATAAGTGCAAGAAAATTGTGAATTGAAGTTTGTCTAACCATAGGATAAAATATCTTATTATAGTCAATGTCTATACTCTAATTGAATCCACATGTAGCTAAATGAGCTGTGTACCACTGTCTCTCAACCCATAGAGCTCCTTGTCTGAATTTGTACACCCACTTGCAAGCAACTATCTTCTTTCTAGGGTGCCTTCTTAAGTTTCCAGGTCTTATTTTTCAATAAAAATTCCATCTCTTCATACATAGCAGCACACCACTCATTAGAAATATAATTCCCAATAGCCCTTAGAATGATGCTAGCTTATGCAAATTAACAACAACCTTTACACTATATAAATCATAGCCAACTAATTCTTCATAACCATAACTATTAGAGAAGATTGTTATGATAATACACCATTCTATTATCATCTCTCAGCACAAGTGTGTTATCTTTCCATCCTATGTTCATGGTAGATATCAGTCAAACTCTATTTAACAAACTCATAACTATTATTCTAGTCCTCAAATACTAAATTTGCTACCTCATCTGCTTCTTGAGCAAGGTCTTCCAGCTTTTGAAAATTCCAAACTCTTTATTCTTATGCTTTAAGAAATACTCTCATACCTTTCTAGAGATTTCATCAACAAATGTGAATAAGTATTGCAAACCCCCTTTGAAAAACACTCTTGTTGGACCCCATAAATTGGAATGGATATAATTAAGAGGTGCTCTGGTATTATGCATAGCTATTGAAAAACTAACCCCCTTCTCCTTACCAAACACACAGTTCTTAAAGAACTCAAAAGTATTTGTACTCTATCCATTTAACAACTCTCTCTTAGATAACTTATTAAGTCCCCAGAAACCCATGTGTCATAGTCTCATGTGCAAAAGTCTTGTAACATCTGAGTCTATCAACCTCAGTGATTTCATAGTAGCCATCCCCACAAAAATGGAACCCACCAACTCATACAGTGTCCCAACTTGCTTCCCCTTCTTTGTCACCATAGACCTTTTTGTAACTCTCAAGATGTCATCTTCAATAACAAACCAATACCCATTACAATTTAAGCAACTCAAAAAGATGAGGTTCTTGGTCATCTCAATGGCATGCCTCACGTTGAGCAATGTCTTGATCACACCATCATGTAGCCTCACCTTCACCATCCCAATCCCAACAACTTTAAAACTAGTATCATTACTCGTCAAGATAACTCCACTCTGAGTCATCTCAAATGTCTGAAACCTACTCTAGTTGGGACATATATGATAAAGATCCATCTATCATTGATCTTGGTATGTTTATCAATGGTTGTCAACACATCTCCATCTTTTTCACTCTGGGCTACAACAACATCATCCTTCATACCAAATGACTCACCAAACTTATGACTAGGATTTATATTAGCAAAAAACATCCTAATATGCCCCATCTTGTGACACCCATAAAATGTCACATTATTTTGCCAACTTTGCAATTTAGATCTGAACTTCTTATGGTGACAAGACCCTCACTCCCAATTCCTCCCATTGTTATATGTCCCTTATTTTGTGAGTCCCTAGAAGTACCACTATCATTCAACTAACTATCGCTTAACTCCTGCTGTAGCAAGTTGGATTTAATATACTTAAGGAATAACTCAACCTTCCCACAGAAAGTAGTCTCATAAAAATTCTTAAAACTAAGTAGGTAAATAAAAAAATAGCATAATGGCTAAATCTCCATCATCTAACTTGAGTTCTATATTATGCAAATTCATCATAATAGAATCAAATTTATCCAAATGAGATTTCAAATATTAACCCTTACCTAATTTTAGGTCATGAAGTATATTCTTCAATAATAGCCTATTTGCTAATGAGTTTTCCATATACAATAAATCAAGCTTCAACAACAAGGAAGCCAAAATTGATTCATTTACCATTTCCCGCAGTACCTCATTAGACAAGCATATTTTTATTGTAGAGGGGGCTTTTATATCTACCTCTTTAAATCATTCATTTGCCATTGAATCTAGCTTTATTTAAATGAGCTGACAACACCTTTTCCAACCAATTCTAAATGATAAGCACTTGCATCCTCAATTTCCATAATTTGGAATAATTGAACTTCTTACTATTGACTCTTATACCCATACCGATTATAAGATTTCTTTAGCAATCATAGCTATGATACAAAATTATTTTAGAATAATGTAGATTGAATGGATTTAAACCAAAATTAGAATTATCAAGAGGATGAAAAATTATTGGATCAATCACAAAAGAAAACAATTAAGGGAAAATTAGAGATATTTATTCATGCTCTTATGTAATTATGAAATGATTCAATAACTTAACAATCCAATAACATAGAAAGACAATTCTATAATAATGGATAATTATATGGCATGGAAGAAGTTGGCTCACAAGAGTTAATGTTTAGGTATTTTCTAACATCTTTTTTATATTATAAAAATAATTCCTATGGGCTAAAATAGTGTGTTTTGGAAAGTATGAAAAAACATGATCCATGTTTGGGAAACATACCCTCCAGTCTCTATTTTTTTTAGTCTCGACTTTATGCCTAAAACTCACATCAACGCATTTTATAAATAAACAAAGGGTACCCATGCTTATCAAAAAACTCACAATCATCCATTAAACTTCTCCAACACCTATATGAACTAATAGAATATTATGTTGTGCATCAAATACCAAGTCAAAGCTCACAATAATAATTAGGTAGTTCAAAATGATAATATAAAAAATAACTAAGGCAACTAAGCTACATCACTACATTTATCATTTTTAATTTTCCCTTAGTTCCAACTATAGATAATTAAAGTCATAAGAGACTAAAGGTTACATTTAATGTAAATTCTCAAGATAAAACCACCATTATCTCTAAGTGCAAAAAGAAAGGGAAATCCAATAAAATAAGCTAAAAATTTCTTCAAAAGCACATATTGGTCAGTCACTTAATATCCCATAATCATTCTAAATAAAATAATATAACAAAATGTGTAGTAATCAAATGTCCAAGTAACTCAATTGAATGAACTCGTTATATCTTTGACTAAAAACTAGAGCAATCAATTGAGAATCTAATAAAGAATAGGTCATAATTTCCCGCCAGTTATCCCATTGATTGAAGACCTAGATCAGCCAAGTAAAGTTGCATTCATTTCAATTGATGTGTCCCTTTTGTTTATGGATTCTTGAGTAATAAATATGCAAATAGAAGAAAAAATAAATAAACTATTCATGACTACTAGAATGGTTTTAAAATCATCAAATGCACACCAAAAATCATTCTAGATGATAGAGAACATGGATTCTTGCTATCAAATTAAACATCATACCCTATTTGGTTGAAAATACCAAATTGGTATAATATGACCCAAAAGCCTAAAACATGCTCAAATTTCTAAGGAAAACATGAATCATGCCATATGCTTGAAAATCAAAGATCTAATTAACACATGAACAATATGGAACATACCATCATTATAAAATCACCATACACACCAAAATCACTTAGGGACATTAGAGATAATATTACCTTATCTTTAAGTAAAATCCTTCTATCACAAGATAAAATCTCCTAGTTTGATGGCCCATATCATGAATCTTCATTTTGCTAAGTTTAATAAAACCTGGGAAAATATCATAAAGAAGAAGATAAAGGAGAAGAAGTGTACCCAATCTACTTCTCTTAGGATGGTCATGCAAAGAAAAGAAAACCAAAACCTTTAATGAATTTCTATACCTTAATACTCCTTTTTTCATAGAAAAAAAATTAAAATGAATATTAGGAGAAGTAAAAAAATGGATTCATCTAAGAAAAAATAAATCGAGGGAAAAGAAGAGTAAGAGGAAACACTTAGAGGCTTTGTCTCACGGAAAAGAAATAAAAGAGAAGGAAGAGTTTGGGGAGGCTGAAAATAAGTTAGGAGGGAGGTTTCAATCTCTCTTCTTGCAAAAAAAAATAATAAGGAGGAGAGAGGTGTTTGACTTGGTGAAAAAGATGGTGGACTATGAGTGCAAAGATATAAGGTTTGAAATAACAAAGCATAGGGTCCATAGAGTGGAGATATAACTAAGGAAAATCATGGAGACTAAGGAAATTAGCGCTAGAGGCATATCCTCAGGGCATAGGAGATAAGGGAGAAAATAGAGAAGAGAACATGTAGTAGAAAAGGTACTAAAAGTGCTTTTAAGGGGATTTTAATTAAACAAAAATGATTTATTATTCTAAATAATAAGAAAGTATTCCACAAACAACCTAAATTTCTTAATAACACACAAAAAAAATTCATATTCCAATAGTTTTGAATTCATTTGAGTAAGAACTGAAGCAAAAAAAAAAAAATATATATATATATATATATATATATATATTTATGAAATCACAAACATTTTTTGATTGATTTACTGAGTTGGTTGACCAATATGTGTTGTGTAAAATGATTATTTTCTAGATTTGTTGCCATCAAATGGTACTAATTGATCAAGGGATGATCATTGACTGATTTGTACCACTAGTTGACTAATGTTATAGAAGCATCCAATTTACACCATTTTCTAAGTCTGTTCTAAAAATAAATCCTTTTTTTTAGTATAAAGGTAAATTTAAACACATTTAAAAAAATTAAGATGGGGTATTACAAGTGGGGTTTTCCTCTATATATGGGATCCATTAATGGATCTACTTTTGTTTGGATTCCATCCTATTACCTGAAGGTAGGAAAAGTATGTAAGTTCATTGCATCATATCCAGAGTCCTATATGATTAAAGAGTCTTATGATCATAATTTATACCTTGTATACTTTGCTTTAGAGGTAGACATAGATGAGGAAATGAAGGTTTGTTGGTTTTAATTAGGGCTAAGATTGAGGATCCATGAGATGTTGGTAAGGATATCTACATATATCTCTTAGTTCACATACAACTATGACTTTGAGGCTGTATGGATAGATTAAATTCAAGAGAAAAGCGTAGTTTTTAGGGTGTTTGGTGCTAGGGAGAAAGGAATTGGGTTCAAAATGCATCAGGTTAGTGGAACTATTAAGTAATATGGGGCATCTTAGGTTTAATTGTTGGTCTATTTAAGGTAATCATTAGCTAGGGTAGGCTCGTCTCCAAGGTAAAATGATCCATCCACCACCAGCTTAGAGGACACAACCTTCCACTAATAGTGTTGCTAACAGGACCTCATAACATAGGGCTTGGTAGCCTCGCACCTTTGTGGCATGGATAGGGATTGCTCAGTGATGTAGTATCAATCTTACACTATCACTTGAATGTCATGAGATAGTTTGATGTTAATAAATAGTAGGCCAACATTATCACAAGTACGTTCATTATATCCTCTATGATGATATGTATGTATCCTGACTCTAAAACTTCACACTCTTTTATTTTTACCACCTTGGTAGCTATAGTTATCATGTGTCCATCTAAAAATATTGATACATCTTTTACATTCCTCTCTAGAAATAAATTTTCTTTCTCTGGACTATATAGGAATATGAACTTAGTTATTAAAAGTGTATAACTACCTGTATATAGACCTCATAGTGATTGTCTATTATAACTTTGATGTGATATTGGGGATATACATGTTTTCAAAATACCAAGAATTGATTTATATCACATAGGAGCATGGGTAGCTTATGGGGCTAAAGGAAACTAAGGTCTCTCATTAGATATGTAAGTTTAGGCCCATATCAAGGTTGGTATCTACCGTGACACTTAATATTCTCTTATTATAATACCCAAAATTTTATATAAGCTTAACCTTAATCCTAATATTTATCTTAGGTAATTTATACTTTTACCTAAACATATTTTTTATGATTATTATTTTCATCTTTCCTTAAATTTCTATTCACAAATTTTAAACTTAATCCTAACCATAAAATCCCACATTTATTTTTTCCCTTTTTTTTCCTCTTTCATTCTCCTTTCCCTTTTCCTTTTTCTTATCATGTCCAACTTTCCTTCTTCTTATTCTGTAGCCTTGAGTTTGTTTTCTCCCCTATCTTGATTACATCCCCTTCGTACTTTCACCCTTACAACCTACCTTCCTAAATTCATTGTCACCATAATCCCCTCCCTCATCCCATATGATCTATCATTGAATATGACTTCACACACTTCTATATCCCCCCTCCCTATCAATCCTCAATCTTAAACCCAACCCTTCCTCTATCTATATATACCCCTCCACTATATCTCTCCACGTTATTTAATTTCCTCGTCTAACTCCCTCCCTCACTCTATTTTTATCCAGCATCATAGCCCCAAACACCTTTTCTCCTCCTTCATTTTCTACTTTGTGCATCATTTCCATTCATCACCGCAACATTCACCAACACCACCCATCAAGTAGTATGATTTTCATAGAAAAAAAACCACAACTACCTCCCCATCTTTCCCTCTTGTCAATGCCTAACCATTCCCACCTCAATCACTTGCTTTTTCTTTTCCTCATCATGCACTATTTTATTTTCTATTGTGGCACATGTCCATGCACTCCTCGTAAGACTCAGTTATGCCTCTCTAACACAAATTTGCCCATGGCTCATGTGATACTTTTCTTCTCACCTGTAATTATTAGGCATAGTGGGTGCTATACCCTCTCAACCAATGCTGCACTATATGCTTGCCCGTGCACCTTTGAAGTTTCCCCTAAAACAATCATGCCTCCCTTATAGCATATTCTATGCCCCATGTCAGAACCACAATACATTCCACCATACTCCCCTATAGCTTGAGCTTTTCCATTTAATTTAGTTATCCCCATTTCTACCCTCCTTTACCTTAACATTCTTTATATTCTAATTGTGTTTTATTCTCATTTTTACACTTGATTTTCTAGTGATTTTAGAGGATATAGGATGCACTAACGTACTTATATTCTAGTGTGTTTTTTTATTTTTTATAAAGATACACATCATAGTTATGAATCTTATATGCACCATGTATTTTTTTGTACGCAAAATCATGTTGATGATGTTATATGGATAATATTCTTATGAAAATGGTATTATATGTTATCTTACAAGTGAAAAGAACATGAAAGTATGAATACGCACACGCGCACACACACACACACACAGACATAGTATCAATATATAGTAATTAGGGTCATGTATTTCATGATGATATAAATATTGGAGAATAAAATTCATTATTATTGGGACTAGTAAGGTCTGTGGAAAAATATGAGTATTTTAGCTATCATAGGACATTATGGTTATTTGAATATAATATGGGAGATAATCATGGCATGATAAGTTCTTAGGTTATTATAATTATTTCATAAGTAATGTGATCAAATGATGATTAAGTAATACACATGTTACCTAATATGAGATTAGAGGCTTTTGGTCAGAGAATGAAATTTGGTTTATTAATCATTAAATATGAAATTTTGGTAATTTTAAAATGAGAAAACAATTTAAATATACTAATTAGGATATTCAAATTATTTGATAAAATAATGAGTATCATAATTACAATAAAATGATAAGTTATGCTCACCTTAATATGATGTCTTAGAGGAATTATGGATCTTTTCCTTGTAGAATGCCATGATATACATGTGGTTGTGCTTTTGGTGGTTTAAATTTGTGTTGTGCATATCTACATTAGTCCTTCATGATTATTTTATAATAAATAGCTATGAATAACAATTTAATGATTTAAAGTGAAATATTACATGTGTTAGGATGAGGTATATTGTGTCTCTGTTCCATTAGATTATAATAGTGGCTTGGGAGTGTTCTCCCTAAAGAGGTGCATCAGTTTGTCCCATTAGATTAAGAATAATTGGGCCCTTGAACTCAACATCAATGAAAATATGATTCTAAGATAAGTACATTGAATAAGACATTAATCAATTAAATTTGAAGATCATGTGAGTCAAGACTGAGGTATTGTGTCTGTATTACAACTACTATTTATGGAAGTTCATTTATTCTCTATTTATCATGCTTAAGTCATAAATATTTACCATATATTCAATGTAAGTATGTTATGTTAAGCTAGAGTTATTTTGTGTAAAGTTATAACACTAAGTATGTTATGTTAAGCTAGAGTTATTTTGTGTAAAGTTGTAACACCCAGCCATTTTGATGTTACACTTTTGTTAAAAACCAAATTTTTTAGTAGTAAATTTTTGGGGTGTTATAATTTAGTATCAAAGCATTGGTTTTGATTACTATATTTGTATTCAAATAATTTAGCTTTAAAATGATTTATTATTAGATTCAATTAGTTTATTTTATATTTTGAAAAACTCAAATCTTCGAAAACCTTAATTAACTTGAGAGGAATCAAGGACGAGAAGCTTATGTAGTCTTTAGTGTAGTTATGTGTAATATGTTAATATATGATTTTTTTTATTCTAATACGCTTTTTGTCAGATGTTTCACTGGTTATACCCTTAAACAATTGTGCCTAGCATTTTGAGGAGGCTTTTGAGGCCTTCATAGATTCATAAGGCATTTGTCGCCGCCACCTCCACATTACCCGTAGGAGGGCGTCGGAGAGGGATAACTTTGTATGGTTACTAGATATAATCAACAAATCTACAATAATGATGATCCGATCATCCTAGAAGGAGGGATTTAGGACATAGATAGGACTTACAACCCAGTCGATTATCCAGCTACTAAGAAGGTAAACATAACAACCTTCTTTATTTTAAAAGTTGTAGACACCTTGTGGGTAGGTCGTTAGGCATAAGGATAGCTAGTGATGTACTTGGAGGACTTGAATATGGTGTTATGCACTAAATTTTATCCTAAGATACTTAAGAAGGATAAGCTTAAAGATTTCATGTAGTTAACCTAGGGGAGTAAGACAATGCGATAGTACCACGATCGGTTTATGGAGCTATTTATGTTAATACCAGGCATAACATCTAGTGACTTGTTCATGTTTTATTAGTTCAAATAGGGGCTCCATTTTAGCTTCTATAGAATTTTTAATTTTCAATAATTACCCACATTATATGAGTGGGCATATGTTGTCGCTACAATAGTTCAAGAGTAGGCTTCCAATATAGGTAAGAGGAAGTTAGAGACACGGAATCCAAGAGTTCTAACTAACTTTCAAGGTGGTAACCTTTGAGTTATCACCATTGGGTTAAATCGATGGAATTATCAGACCTATAAGATGGTTGAGATGCTTGATGTGTTGTTTCTATGGTCAAAATCCAAGATAAGATTGTCAAGGCACTCCTATTCAATATAGGAATAGTAGTCACTTAAGCCACCAATCATTTGAGTATTAGCATAGTAGAGGGGTTAGTTCCAAGAATAGTGTGATTAATATTAGTAGGATGGGTCACTATACCTATAACGTAGGCCTATCAATAGGCGACCTACCACCAAAAGTAGTAGAGGGCACCTTCCCTAACAAATGTCAAGGGAGGATAAAGGGAGACTGACACGTTCCTACCCGCAAGTGCACGGGGTCAGAGTAGTAGTCAAGGTCGATCCCACAAGGATTGGTGAATGACCACTAGGACAATGATAGAACTTAACTATGTCTAAACTACGAGATGATATGAAATAATAAATTGTAAGCTAAAATAACTAAATAAGCTAAAAAGAAAGGAAAATAGCACTCAAGTCACTCAAATAAATAGAAGAGCTAAGGTTCCGGTTCATTGCCCCCAATCCTCACATGTAATTGAAGATCACATCACAAAATAATTCAACAATCATAATCAATCATGCCAACAAGGATAGAAAGTGTTGTGCTTTCTCAAGCCACAACCACCCTATTACATATCTATGGCCCTAACTATCTCTAGCTTAGAGTCTAATAGAATGTAATGCATTAAAGTCTATAAAGTTTCCTCCTTTATTGTTGAAGAGGTCAAATCGATCGTCTCTCGACCTACAATTTAATCTCCCGTTGTGCTATTGGGTCTAATACTGGATTATCTCTCGATCTCACCGGTATTTCCCACACCGAAAATCAGAACCCGGCCGTGGTTCAAAAATTCGACAATCAATCAATAACACAACACATACATTATGAATTGAATAAAAAAAGGATGCAATAATTCAACACATTAGGATCGGGGAAAATTCCCCTTCACCTTAGCACAAGATCTAGCCCATCAAATTCATAGCAAGAATATTAAAAACAATAAGAGATTCCATAGATAAAGAAAATATCATTAGATAATACCCTTGATGTTCACAAATTCTTGCAAAAATTAACTTCTTGAATCTCCGTCTCTAATTTACAAGAGAGATCTTGATGAATTGGGGAAGAGGATAGAGAAGAGAGAAAAGAGAGGGAGTGGAGGCTGCCTCGAGCTATTAGAATAAGAGTTTTTTTACACTATCGCCTCGTGGATCGCTAGGGTTTCCGTAACGATGGGCTTCCCGTGTCAGCTTTGACCATAATTCGTATTTTGACCATAACTTTTTCATCTTAACTCCGATTAAGCTGATTTTGGATGCGTTGGAAATCTATTAAAAATATCTAAAACTTTGATGTTGAAAGCTTCTCCAAATTCAGACCTTTTCATGGTCTAAATTTCACTTCTTTCAGGCCCATATACTTTAAATATGCATTCTTTCTTTTTCCACTTTAACTTTTGCTCCTCTTTGCTCCTTTTTTTCTCCTTTCTTCTCCCTTTAAGGTTATTCTTGTTCTTCATCCTTCATGATTATTTTTGTTGCTTGAGACCCTGCAATTTTCACAACACAAAGGCAGTAACAAGAACAAAAAGGGAGAATTCTTACTGAAATTAAAGGTAAAAACTCTTATAAACCTTAGGAATAAGATGTAAAAGTCACACTTATCAGAGACCACATAGGCATTACACATTTCCCTCCTAAAAGAGGACATAACAAGGGTTATAGAGGGTAATGTGGAGGATATAAAGGAGGATAGTCAGATGAGTGCTTTAGTGTCATCAGCTGGGTAGAGTTTGATCGGTAGTTGGATGTGGTCATTATTACGCTTTCCCTCCTCTTGTTATTAGTGTATGTTTTATTTTATTAGGGTGTATCCTTTAAATTTGTATCTACTTATTTTTATTGTTAGAAATACCTTATCTCTATCTAATAAAGTCTCTATATTTGTGTCGTTACCTTATAGTGAAAGATTGAATTTTACTAGATTTTACTCGGACATGGCCGTAGATATAGTCAGGTTAGACTTCCTTTTGGATTTATCTAATATGTATCTACAAGACTTTGATGTAATGTTTAGGATTGATATATTGGGGAGGTATTGGCTCATGATAGATTATGCTCAATAGTGGGTTGTGTTGTGGGGACCTTAGGGTACTAGGATCTCTAATAGGAGATACAAGCCTAGGGTTACAACAAAGGTCATATATGCTTATATGTTGATTTTGTTTGTGCAAAGAGGTTACCCTATGAATATAAGTTGGGATTAGGAGTTGAACAAGGATGTGTCTATGATAGAGAAAATTCCTATGTCTCAATTTTTTCTAGATGAGTTTTTAGAGGATATATAGGGGATGCCACTAGTACATGAGATACAGTTCACTATCGAGCTAGTACCAAGGGCAGAGTTAGTTTTAAAGTATCCTATCAAATTATGCAAGTAGAGTTTTGGGAGTTAAAATCACATTTAGAAGTGTTATTGGCTCACTGATATATTTATTAGAATGTCTCTATAGGGAGCATCAATTCTCTTTGTGAAGAATAATAAGGATGGGAGTCTTTAATTGTGCAACAATTATCGAGGGTTTGAATCAATTGACAGTGAAGAACCGATATATGCTTATATGGGTCTATAACTTATTTGATCAGCTTCAAGGTGTTTCGATCTTCTTAAAGATCAACATGAGGTTAAGTTATCATCAGCAATGCATTGCCAGTGAAGACATCATGATGATGATCTTTAGGATTTGGTATTAGTAATAAGAGTGAATAGTGAAGCCTTTTGGGCTCACCAATGTGCTTATCATATTTATGCACTTGATGATGAGGATCTTCTAGCCATTCCTAGATCATTTAGTGGTGCACTTCATAGATAATATTTTAGTATACTCTTGGAGTGGAGAGGAACATCAATAATATCCCTATACTATATCATCACTCCTTAGAGAGAATAGGTTATATGTCAAACTCTCCAAATGCGATTTTTATCTTGAGAAGTTACATTTTTGGATCATGTGGTTTTAGTGTAATACCCCCAAAATTTACTATTGAAAATTTTTATTTAATGAAAAGGTTTAGCAAAAGCGAAATAACAAAACTATAAATTCTAGGGATATTACTGCCACACTTAGTATAAAACCGGTTCACTCCTACTGTTCAATACCAAGTGCTAAGGCTAAATAGGGTCAACGTCAAATGCAAGTTGATAATTAAAATGAGCATTCATAAAAGAACTAAATTGTTCACCATATAGAAAATCAGAGTGTGGTAAACAAAAGAGTTATAACCCAAAAGTAAGGATTTAAAGTTCCCAACGATAGAAAATGCGTACAATAGAATGAAATTAAATTAAAATGTTACAGGAAAAATGAAACAAAAGATATAATTTGGCCAAGTCACTCTCAATCCCTAGGCTAGGTCCATTCTCAACTCTCAGCCCTACTCGATACCTCGTAAGTGTCATAGCCATTGAAGATATCATCACCTACCTACATAAAATCAAAGGGGCCTTTTGCTCATAGGAAGGAGTAGCACCCATGAAACGGGTGGTTAGTACGTTATATACTGAACAAGGTAACCGTGTAGCTAAGACCAAGCATATAAAAACATGTAACACAAGTATGATCACATAAATGACATACAATCATTATAAATGAATAAAGCCCAAGGTGTAATATGGAAGAACTGATTCTTTAATTCTTTGATCAATACTCATTTCACACCATACTTATTATCATTCCATGCAAGTGCGGAAGCCCCACTATTATAGCTGGTAGACCAAAAATATATAGGGCATAAAGCTTCTGACCACTATTATTGCCAGTGGATGGGTCTCCAGGGCAAGATGCTCCTGGCCACAATTATTCGTCGGTGAACCAGTTTGGCCCCGACTCTCATGTTGCTTCACTATAAGTAATTAGTATTTTTCCCATGTCTTAGCATAATTATATTCGGTTTGTTGAGCACAGAATCCCCCACTATTATGGCTGATGTACCGGAAACATATAGGGCATAATGCACCTGACCACTATTATTCACCAGTGGATCAATCTCTAGGGCACCCCGGCTCTCTTAGCCACTATTATTAGCTAGTGGACCGGTCTGCGCTCATCTCAATAGTCCTCTTTAAATGATTACTATCTTACTGTGTCTTATTCCACAAGTTTTCACCCTAGACATGCATGTCTTACTCCATCTACTCTTATTCTCCCAAGACGGCCCATCCTATGTCTTGAGACTTTTGCACCTCCTAACTCGCCCCAACATCCTTTCCTTATTCCACTACTCACACTGGAGGCCCAACTCCTAGGTGTGTGGGTTAAGGCCCACTACCTAACACTACTAAGCCCATTTTTAGTCTTTCCTAGGGCTTTCTTCAAAAAACCCTAATCTGGGCCTATGTGGCTCATCCTTCTCCACCTCACACAACCAAAACTTTTTTAACACCCCACACATCACAATCCATCTCACATTACTCCCCAAAATACACGTGTGACTAAGAAACTCTAGTTGGCTATACCAAACCCTAGCTGGCCTCGCCAAACCCTAGCATCCTCCTTCCCACATGTCACCCCTCCATTTCTCACCTTCCACTCTCGCTTTCCCATGATACCCATGCTCACCTAACACATGATAATCATCCATCATCATCTCATACTCCACTCACCCTCATTTATTTTCCTTTTTCCACCTTCTCAAATTAGGGTTTCTTCCCATACCCTAGCTTGGTCTCCTATACACCTGTATACTGTCTCACGTACTGTTTTTCACCCAAAGCCTCCAATCACCCAAAAAAATCTTCCATTACCTTCCTCACATCACAAGCAAACTTTTCATATGTAAAGTTCACCCCTATATGGACTCTATCCATCCCATGCAAACCCTCGAAATTTTTATGCAAAACCCTAAAATTCCCATGCAAAACCCTAGATTCTCCCATGCAACCCTAGATTCTCCTATACAAACCCTAGATTCCCCCATATAAAGTTCATCTACTTTATTTTTCTTGAAGTCCCCTTTTATTCTTCCTCTCATGGATCATGGGATGTTTAGGTCAATCGCACATTCCTTTGTCAACTTATTTCCCCTTGGTCAATTTACTTTCCCTTTGTCCACTTACTTCCCCATTTTTCCTTTTCATCCTTCCACCCTATATCACTACATTAATTATCCTAAAAGGGTCATATCACATCACATCACCATTCACAACTCAAACATATTGTACACATGCCATAAGAGAACACAAGAGCATACCTCAACTCCAAGCTGCACTA